>CM028132.1:1155126666-1156530833 GCA_016271365.2 Neoceratodus forsteri
AGAAAGTCTGATGCTTAAATAAACAAACCATGCTGTGACTCCGTCCTTCTCTGGATATTAACTTCGCTAAGTTAGTGTGTTAGTGGTGCCACTTAGACCTGATGCCTCTTGTTGCATCATTATCTACCACCTAATGGACTCTGACTGGCTCCCTTTCATGGTGAAAAAAAACACATAGTAAGTGACTGCCAGTGGTTAATTATTAGAGATGTTGCAAAGTTTTAATTCACTTGCAAAGTTCAGGTGAATTGCTGAAATCCAAGTTCACTGATAAATTCACGAATATTTGTCCCTATGCTAAAAATGTGTGAGTTTCTAACTTCACCTAATAAGTTTGCCTTTTGTGTTACCAAAACAATGTTTTTGTAAAAATGAGGCTTTTGGTAAACAGCTTGTCTAAATGTCACATGAGAGAGCTTCTGCAGGTCACATGGTGCATCTCTGTACAATGACTGCCTGACTTGCTTCCTGACAGAAAAAGGTAGAAGGAGTCTGTTGTGTAAAAGTGAAGAAATATATATTGATAGGGCTCAGCCTGTGGTCTAACTGGGGGGGGGGGGATCACTCTACCCTCTAACTATACTCAAATCCCACCCCATCCCTACTGCAGCACTTAGTTCATTTTTTTCAATGACTGAGCTGCTGTGTGATCTATGTGTCTGTATGCTGTCTGCTCACTTGCCTGCCTTTCTGCCATTGATCCTCCCATATTCTGCTGCTCTTCAGCTTGTTCATTTGTTTTTGTGCTCTCTTGATTCCCAGTTACCTGTTTTGACCTTCCCCCCTTGTCTGCTTTCCTCACCCCCGGACTTTTATCTGTGTTGTCTTCGCTCATCTTTGTGTCTCTGTCTTCCCCTCTCCTCTCTCCCCTGTGTTCTATGTCTTTTGTTTGTCAGCATCTCTGTCCACCCCCTTCATTCCCACTTGTTTTTGTTTTTTCCTGGCTGCCTGCTCGGCAGCCTTGGTGCTTTGTCTCCATTGTGTCTTTCCTGTATTTTTCCCTTTTGTTTGCTTTTGGGGTTTGTGTTTTTTTTCACACACAGTTCTCCATTGTCTTCCTGGTTCTCTCCCTTCCGGCTGTCTGACATCACCTTAAAGCTGTACTGTACCCTTTGCATTGCTGTACTGAAAACTCCTCCAATACATGTCTTCTGCCTATTCCTGTGATTTTCTTATTCTTTCTTTTGAGCCCTCTGCTCTGCCAGCCCTCACCAGCAGTTTTTCAATCCATCTCCCTACCTTTCACCAAGCGACCTAGCATAGGCAGGGTCTGACTTACAGTCCACCAGAAACGAGAAGACAGAAATGAGAATCCTTAGGCTTATTGCATAGTTAAAGCTTCTGCAGTACATTACTGCAGGGAGACTTAATCTGCTCATACAAAATATTGTAACCTGCATCTCTCTTCCCTGCTATGGATTCAGCAGCTTCAGGATGCTCCTCTGACCCAAAAGAAGCCTCTTCCAGCCTCCAGCATAATAGACCAACTAAATAAGCTCTTCACAAGCATCCTGCCAAGACTAAATTTTCCTTGAAAGATTGGATGGTTCAGCACCTTATTACTGAACTCCAAAAACTCAGAAAATCTTTTTCAGCAATGGCCAGGAAGCAGGAACTGTTTAACCTGTTCACAGCGGCTAAATCCCAACAATAAGAATGAATAACTCCTAATGAGCCGTCCCCCTTGCATTCTCCTGACACCAGTACAGAACTTAATGATCTCATATTGCAACTTGCATCTTTGATATCAGACATTCAATCTCGTCTTATGGCTCCTGAAGCACATCTTCTTCCTCAGTCTATTTTCCAGCTCAATACAGCTGCAGTTCCTTCTTCCTCAACTACCTCCCAGGAAGATGATACTTAACCTAGTGTTCAACTTTCAGCATGCATTTCTCCTGTTTCCTCAGCCCCATTTCTTCCATTTCCAGGTACTTCTACATCAACATCTTCGCTACCTACTGTAATCCCTGTACACCTCATTCCTAGTTACCTCCACAAGGACATTATAGAGGGAAATGATGTTAATTTGATTTCTCTCCTCATTTCTTCTCATGACATCATTGAGAATTGAGTGGTTTCCTGTGGTGATGTTTCAGTCATGCTGAAATCTAAAGACCCCATGCTTCTGAATAAACTAACAATTCCTGAGGTCATGCTTGCCTTTAGTCTCTATAGAGTCATAATATGCTCCACCTTTCCATCTAGATGTGAGGAATTGGATTCTTATCTATACTTGGTAGTTGCCCTTGGAGTTCATTACAGAGGCACTCAGTTATACGATTACCATCGCTCTTTCAGCAAAAGCAGCAGTCGCTTTAACTCATTTTAACTCCAGGCTCATTTGGGCTGTCCTCGACAATTAATTATTTCGTCATCATTTTGCTGGTTAACTGACTCATTCCTGCCACATATGTGGCTCCTTCTCTCATTTTGCTTCCCTCTGTGCTATGACTACATCTGATTCACCTAGTCCATCTTGAAGGACTTCTACATTTGGACCAGTATCCCCTTCAAATATAATATGCACTATTTCTAATCCTGGGGCTTTCCCTTGCCCTAATGTCAGTAGACATGGTCATCCAATCAAATATTTTCATAATCAGTCTTTTGTAATAACTGCAATGATAGAGGCTTTTCATGCTGTCAACATCTTCCTATCTACAATTTCTTACGGGGATGCTCATTTTTATTCTCATTCTATATGTCCAAAAATGCCCAGGCCTAAGCAATGACAATCACTACATCCTTCCACCAGCATGAACATTCTGTTCCTGGCTGATTTCTAGAAAGAAGAGGTTGATTATTGATATATCAGCCCCTCATTCAAAACCTACACCTAGTATCAACTCCTTGATACCCTAAGAAGACTATTCCCTATTCTATGCCCGAATAGACGATGCCATCACCATCATCAAGCATTTTGGTCCTGGTTCCTGGCTTTCCCAAGGCTGATATAACTGACACTTTTAAACTACTTCTAATCCATCCTTCCTTATGGCATCTTTACAGTACTTGTTAGGACAACAGTTATTACTTTGCAGTACGTTTGACCTTTGCCTGCAAAATCAGTCCTAAACTCTTCAATTTATTTTCAGAGACACTTTATTGGCTTCTATTCAACAACTGTCATTGTCCTGCAGTAATTCACCTTCTGGATGTTCTGGATGACTTCCTCCTCATTGATTCATCCAAGTATCCTCCAGCTGTAAGCATTTTTGCTCTTACAGATCTATTTCAGCATTTGGGAGTCCCTCTATCTCCTGAAAAACTCTGTGTTCTACTACATCTCTTGAATTTCTTGGTACTGAAATTGACTCACTACACATTGAAGTTTGTCTGTCTATGAATAAATTGCACAGGATCCAAGCATTTATTGAATCATTCTTGAAATGCTTCTCCTTTCTTTATTGAGCTTCTGAATTTCTCTATGTACATTATTCCTCAAGGGTGTTTATTTGTATCATACCTCACTCAATTCATATGCTGCATCACCATATCACCATAGCAGCATCAGCCAAATCCAATTTGTCCATGTGTTCTCATTTTCTATCTGATTGGAATGGTTTCTCCATGTCCTACAAAGATCCATCCCCAGATTTGCATTGCATCCCAGAATCTTTACTGATGTATCTCCTAACTATGAATTTGCTGCAATCTTTGAGCATTCATGGTTTGCTTCTCCTTGGCCACCAGAAATTTATGAACTCAGAAACTTTTCAAAGACATCTCCATTATTTGAAATCTACCCAGTAGTCTCATCTGTCTTTACATGAGGTGGAAGGCTAGGTTTACTGTCATAGAAACATAGAAACATAGAATTTGACGGAAGATAAGGACTGCTTGGCCCACCTAGTCTGCCCATTTTCCTACCTAACAGATAAGATGCAGATCCTAGTTAATCAACAGCTTACTTCCTCTTACCCACCCCTAGGACTGCCTTATGCCTGTCCCATGCATTCTTGAAGTCCCCCACTGTTCTTGACTCCACAACCTCCTCAGGGAGGCTGTTCCATGCATCCACAACCCTCTCAGTGAAAAAATACTTCCTCACATTACCCCTGAGCCGTCCCCCCTCTATCTTCAAATTGTGCCCTTGTTCTGCACATCTATTCTTCTGGAAGATGCTACCCTCTTGGACTTTGTTAATTCCCTTGAGGTACTTGAAAGTTTCTATCATGTCCCCTCTCTCTCTTCTTTCCTCAAGGGTATACATATTAAGCTCCTTTAGTCTTTCTTCATATGTCTTCTTGTGCAGACCCTGCACCATTTTGGTTGCCCTCCTCTGGACAGCCTCCACTCTGTCTATGTCTTTGCAGAGATGGGGTCTCCAGAACTGCACACAGTACTCCAGATGGGGTCTCACCAACTGTCTGTACAGAGGGATAACAACTTCTGTTTTCTACTATTGATGCCTCTTCCTATGCATCCCAGTATCCCTCCAGCCTTCCTTACTGCCTTCTCACATTGCTTGCCCACCTTTAGGTCATCTGATATAATTACCCCCAGGTCCCTTTCTATTTTTACTGTTGTCAGTATCTCACCCCCCATTGTGTATGCTTCCCCTGGGTTTTTGTTTCCCATGTGCATTATCAAAAACCCAGGGGAAGCATACAAAGGCTCCTAGCATCTCCTGAGTTCTTTTCTTCTAGGTTGCTTGAAAGGACTGCGTAAAGAACCTTACCAGAGCAAGGAAAAGGATTAAGGCTTCTTTTGGCTATGCAGATTTACTGTGTGTTATTATTTTCTTTTGTACTCATGGGATTGTTACTGTTTATTGCTAACATTTTATTGTTTTATTTTTCTCTGATTCAAATTGTTATTGCTGGGTATACCTTCTGTTGCATTATTACAGGGTGTGCCTGCAGGTGTGTGCTTATAGATTACTGCTGTAATCTTCTGATTCAAATTGTCTTTTGCAAAGGTATATCTTCTGTTACTGCTTTATTTTTCTCTGTAGCAAAGTATTTCTTACAGGATATATCTGAATATTATGTGAAATTATTACAGGTGGTGCTTTACATGTTTTACAGTTTTAGCTATCATTAGGATAAGCTTTCAGGGCTACTGCATTTGTTGCTGGCTGATTGTTTCTGCTTTTACCTCCTTGTTTCTTTCATCAGTGGCTCTTCTTTTTTGGCAGGGGAAGGGCCCAGCCACCCACCCCCATCCCCAACCACCCTAAACTACACTCTTTTTATAGGGTAGCACAGTCATAGAAACATAGAAACATAGACTTTGACAGCAGATAAGGACCGCTTGGCCCATCTAGTCTGCCCATTTCTCTACCTACAGGATAGGCCGAGATCCTAGTTAACCAACAGCCTATTTCTTCCTACCTCTACAAGAATTGCCTTATGTCTGTCCCATGCATTCTTGAATTCTCCCACAGTTTTAGACCCAACAACCTCCTCAGGAAGGCTGTTCCATGCATCCACTACCCTCTGTGAAATAATACTTCCTCACATTGCCCTGGACCGCCCTCCTTCTATCTTTAAATTGTGTCCCTTGTTCTTGCAAGTCTCTTTTTCTGAAAGATGCTACCCTCTTGGACTTTGTTGATTCCACTGAGGTACTTAAAGTTTCTATCATGTCCCCCTCTCCTTCTTTCCTCAATGGTATACATATTAAGCTCCTTTAGTGTCTCCTCATACGGCTTCTCTTGCAGACCCTGCACCATTTTAGTTGCCCTCCTCTGACTACCTCTATCCTGTCTATGTCCTTGCAGAGAAGGGGTCTCCAGAACTGGACACAGTACTCCAGATGGGGTCTCACCAACTGTCTGTACAGAGGGATAACAACTTCCTGTTTTCTGCTGCTGATGCCTCTCACTATACATCCCAGTATACCCCCAGCCCTCCCTACTGCCTTCTCACATTGCTTGCTAACCTTAAGGTCATCTGATATGATATCATAGTCATGACATTTCCTGCAGCAAAGCAGGGAGGGTGGATCAGAGGGGTATCCACACACTAACCTCATTTACAGGGGTACTAGAAATTTAACTTGTTGTAACAAGTTATACAAAACCAAACAAACAAAACACAAAATCAAACTTTTGCTTTCATTTTCCTCCTTCTTATTACTCTGACCAGGTTATAAACCCAGCAACTCATCTGGAATGGATATTATTAACTGTAGGTACTGCAGGACACTTTTCAAAAGAGCTGTTTTACAGGATTTAGGACACTGGCCTACATGCTGGGCCATTGGAGATCTAAGGGCTCAGTTCTAGGCAGCATAGGCAGAATTGCATGCCTCAAATAGCATATTCAGGAAGAAATGTATTATAAGAACTGCTCGCCATTTCCCCAACATCCAACAGAAGCACCTCAACTGCAGAGGGTAGTTGGTCCAGGAGGTTGGCAGGTGGTTAGGAGGGGCAAATCTGGTGCCCCATCACTCAGTGCTCTCCAACATATCATCTCCACAAACCATATAAAAACTAAAAACAGGTATCTGCCTCTATCTATGAAATCAAACAAAGGGGAAGAGGACACTTCAGAGCAGGACACTATAGCACAGGAGCTAGCACAACAAAACTCACCCAAAACAGGAAACAAAACAAAAAAAGCAAAAAGGAAATCCAAAAAAACTTCTGATCATAGAGGACTCTATGATTTGGGAAGTTGATACCCATCTCCAGCCAGAGGTAATGGTCAGATGTCTCCCAGGTACATCAGCATAGAGAGACACTGACCACATTGCTAAAATTGTACAGGAAGCAGGAGAAAACATTGATGTCCTGGTATACATAGGGACTAATGATCTCACCAGCTGGTCAGCTGTGAAGACCAAGGAACACCTGACCAGGCTAGCAAACTATCATCCATTTCATCTGGCATCTCCTTCTCTGAGATCCTGCCAGTCTGGGAGGGGGAGGCAGATGGATGGAATGTCAGAGAAGGGGAGATGGGGAGCTAAACATGTGGCTCAAGGGTTGGTGCCAGGAAAAAGGACACAAATTTGTAGGGACTGGCAACAGTTTTTGGAGCTAAAGTTCTTCAAATTTGATTGACTGCATCTGACTAAGAAGGGAGTCAGTGAATTGGGGCAGAAGTTTGACATCTTTGCAGAATACTTAAACTAGCAAATGGGTTGAGGGGTACAGCACCCGATACATCAAATGGAAAGAACACCCCTCCCCTCAGCTAGTGGTCAAACAGGAGTTCAGCATGTTTGTAGTTCATTTGCATCACTAGGTAAGGAAAAAGGTCCAGCTCCCCATACAATGTACAGGGGAAACATCAGACCTCGCCCAGCAACTAACACACTGAAATCTGGCCAACTGAAAATCATGTGCACAAATGCTCGCAGTTTTGGAAACAAGATCCCAGACCTGCAGGCAATAATGAAAGATGCTAAACTGGACATAGTAGCCATTAGCGAGACAAGGTTTACCAGTAAACACACCTGGGAGACTTCAGTACCTGACTATGAACTGTTCAGAAGAGACTGAGGTGCAAAAATGGGGGGTGGAGTGACCCTTTATGTCAATGAAAATATCAAAGCTACAGAAATTCAGAATACATATAAGGAGCCAGAAGAACTGTGGGTCTTCCTGGAAACAGGAAATGGAACAGCCAAATGAATTGGGGTGGTCTACAGGCCTGCAGACCAGAAGAAGGACATAGACACATTACTGTTAGAAGATATACAAAACATGACAGCTAAAGGGGAGGTTCTGATAATGGGAGACTTCAACATGCCAGATACAGATTGGTGAATACCAGCAGGAACATCTACCAGAACTAGAGATATAGTGTTCCCTGCAGGGGGGGAGGGCCTCAAACAACTGGTACAACAACCCACAAGAGTCAGGGCTATCCTAAATCTAGTACAGACTAACAGGGAATGCATCACAGATCTCCAGGTAGAAGGTCACCTGGGGGCCAGTGACCATCACATGGTATGGTTCAATTTGACCACTAGAACTAAATCATCCCATTCCAAGGCAAACATATGGGACTTCAGAGGAGCAGACTCTGATAAGATGGCCAACAGAGTTAGGCAAAGTGGGCAAAGTGAGCAAGCATTATGGATGCAATACTTGAAGCAACATCCCATTGTGTTAGATAAAAAAGGAAGTGCAAAAGAAGAAAGAAACCACTTGGTTCTCAATAATAATAGCAGAAGGCTGGTCTTCAGGAAATACAAGGGAACGCAGTGATATGAAGATAGGGAGGCATGCCAAACTTCCTTAATTGAAACAGGGAATGCAGTAAGGCAGGCAATGGCCCAAACCAAGGAAACACTAGCAAGAACAGTACAAGAAGGTGAGAAGACTTTCTTTAGATACATTAGTGAAAGGAGAAAGTCCAGAGGGGATATTGCTAAGATCAAAGGGGATAATGGGGTGTTTGAGGAGGAGGACCATTTAAAAGCATTTATCCTAAATAGATACTTCTGCTCAGTATTTACTGAGGAGAAGGTAGGGCAGGGCCTACAGATCAGCAACATGGACACAGGGGGGAGGGAGGTGTGCACTAGTCCCTTCATAAAAGAAAGGGTCCTACAAGAGCTCGATAAGCTCAGGGTGGACAAGGCAATGGAACCTGATGACATACATCCCAGGGTACTAAAGGAGCTAAGGGTGGAACTAGCAGAGCCATTATCAGAACTGTTTAGTGAGTCTCTGAGCACAGAAGATGTGCCAGAAGACTGGAAAAGGGCTCATGTGATCCCACTCCACAAGAGTGGTAGCAGGGAGGAGGTGGGGAACTACAGACCAGTCAGTCTTACCTCAGTAGTGGGCAAGATTATGGAGGCACTCCTTAAGGAAAGGATAGTGCAACACCTAGAATCCATAGGAGCACAGGATCGAATACAGCATGGGTTTACAACAGGACGGTCCTGTCAAACTGATCTCATAGATTTCTTTGACTGGGTAACCAGAGTGGTGGACCAAGGGGGAGCAGCTGATGTTGCCTACCTTGACTTCAGCAAAGCTTTCGATACTGTTCCACATAGAAGATTGATTAATAAGCTGGGTAGGCTCGGGGTGGATCAGAGGTTGGTCAACTGGGTGACAAACTGGTTGATGGGCAGAAAACAGTGAGTGATGGTAAATGGTATACAGTTAGAAGACATGCAAGTCACAAGTGGGGTATCTCAGGGATCAGTCTTCAGGGCCGTCATTAGTGACATTGCAGATGGACTGCAAACATGGAAACATAGAATTTGATGGCAGATAAGGACCGCTTGGCCCACCTAGTCTGCCTATTTCCCTACCTAAGGGATAAGCTGCAGATCCTAGTTAACCAACAGCTTACTTCCTCCTACCCCCACTAGAATTGCCTTATGTCTGTCCCATGCATTTTTGAATTCCCCCACTGTGAAGAAATACTTCCTCACATTACCTCTGAGCTGTCCCCCCTCTATCTTCAAATTGTGCCCCCTTGTTTTTGCACATCTCTTTTTCTGAAAGATGCTACCCTCTTGGACTTTGTTGATTCCCTTCAGGTATTTGAAAGTTTCTATCATGTCCCCCTTCTCCCTCCTTTCCTCGAGGCTATACATCTTTAGTTCCTTTAGTCTTTCTTCATATGTCTTCTGATGCAGACCCTTCATCATTTTGGTTGCCTTCCTCTGAACAGCCTCCACTCTGTCTATGTCTTTGAGGAGATGGGGTCCTCAGAACTGTACACAGTACTCCAGATGTGGTCTTACCAACTGTCTGTACAGAGGCCAACAACTTCCTGTTTTCTACTGGTGATGCCTCTCCCCTATGTATCCCAGTATCCCCCAGCCCTCCCTACTGGTTTCTCACATTGCTGGCCCACTTTTGGGTCATCTTATATGACTACTCCCTGGTCCCTTTCCATTTTTGTTGTTGTCAATATCTCTCCCCCCATTGTGTACTCTTTCTCTGGGTTTTTGTTTTCCAGTTGCATTACTTTGCACTTCTTTGCATTGAATCTAAGCTGCCATACATTTGACCATTCCTCCAACCTTGCCAAGTCCCTTTTTTATCCTTTTCACCCCTCCTTGTGTATCAACCCTGTTGCAGATCTTAGTGTCATCTGCAAAGAGATATACTTTCCCTTCAAGTCCCTCTGCAATGTCACTTATAAAGACATTAAAAAGGACCGGCCCCATTACTGAACCCTGCAGTACCCCACTAGTAACCCTGCATTCTTCACTGTGGACTCCATTTACTATTACCCACTGTGTCCTGCTGTCCAACCAGTGTTTGACCCAGGCTACCATCCTAGGACCCACTCCCAAACAGGCTAATTTGTTTATTAATCTTTTTGTGTGGGACTGTATTAAATGCCTTGTTAAAGTCTAGGTAGGCCATGTCCACAAAACCCTCCCTGGTCTACTACTTTGGTCACCCAGTCAAAGAAATCTATTAGATTCATCTGACATGACCTTCCCGCAGTGAACCCATGCTGCCTTGGATCCTGTGCTCCACTGACCTCTAGGTACTCAACAATTCTTTCCTTCAGAAGTGATTCCATCATTTTCCCTATCACTGAGGTCAAACTGACAGGTCTGTAGTTTCCTGCCTCTGTCTTGCTCCCACTTTTGTGAAGGGGAATCACATCCACCCTCCTCCAGTCCTCAAGTACCACCATATCCTCCCATGATTTATTAAAAAGGGTAGTCAGTGGTGTTACTAGTTCTTCCCTTAGTTCTTTTAATATCCTGGCGTGAATCCCATCAGGCCCCATTGCTTCATCAACCTACAGTTTTAAGAGTTCTTTCAGAACCCTTTCTTCTGTGAAAGGACTAATATCAACCCCCCCACCAGAGTGCTTCTATTGATGGATTAGGTAGTTCCCCCTGCTTTTCCATTGTGAATACTGAGCAGAAGTATTTATTCAGTATCCCTGCTTTTTCACTGTTGCTCTCTACCCAACCATCTTCCTCTTTGTTCGGCCTCAGTATCCCTGCCTTAGTCTTTCTTTGCTCCCTAATGTACCTATACAAGGTTTTATCCCCCTTCTTAACTGAATTGGCTATCTTTTCCTCAGTTTGGGCCTTTGCTATTGTGACTGCCTTACCCGCTTCCTTCTGCTTTAACTGGCACAGTTCTCTGTCCTGCTTCTTATGTGTTTCCTTACACTTCCTGAATGCTATCTTTTTCCCTTACCTTCTCCACCACTTCTTTTGAGAACCATAGTGGTTTTTTATTTAGTTTTGATTTGTTTATTTGCTTCACACAAAGACTTGTTGCCTCTGTAATGGTGGTTTTGATGTTTCCCCATTGTTGCTTCACCCCACCTTCTTGCCTGTTTGCTGATGCTTTTCTGAGGCACTCTTCCATTTTGACAAAATCAGCCCTCCTGATGTCCAGTACCTTCACTTTTGTGTGGCTTGACTCTACAGCTAAGTTTATCATGAACCACACTGTTTGGTGGTCGCTTTTTCCCAGGTGGCTACCCACTTCAAGATCAGGTGTACATTTTAATGAGTATTCCTCAGCTTCACCTCTTTGTATATATTTTGTAATGCAAACCTGTCACACTTTTTTATCTTATTTCCATCATGTTTTTGATTTACCTGTCTAGTTTATTGTATTATCTCTGGATATACATAGCTATCCAATAGGGTATCATTCAAACGAATGCCATTATCCATGAATAAGATGCAACTATCCAAAATGCTCTTCCTTACTTTGCTAGAGTTTACCACCAGGCACATGTTCCATTTTGCTAGCTTAACTTTATATCTATAGAACAAAAATATATTATTTTATCTTAGGTCTTCCTTCATTATAGGCTTTGGGATGTTATATACAACGATTTTGAGGAGAAAGGAGGTTTCTCTTCTAGCCATGGGAATACCTTTTATGAATATTGTATCTAATTTCTTTTCTACCTGTTTCTCTGGGTGTATCCTTATTTCCTTGTTGTTATCATGTGCTTCCTTTCTGGAGTTAACTTTATGTTGCTTGCCTATTTCCTTTTTCTGCAAATTTTCAGTCTTTGGTTTATTATCCTCTTTCCTTTTGTCTGTCTGGCTAGCAATTGAGTGTCTGTATTTAATTTGTTCAGAAGTCCCCTTATCTGCCTCACTTTTCTTTTTTAGTCCTTCCACTACCTGCATAATTTCCACTATTTTCTTTTCTCTTATTGCAATTGTAGTTGCTTTGATTTCTTTTTGAATCTTGTTTATTTTTGCCCTATGTGCATTCTTTTTCTTTTCAGTTCCTTTATTATTTTCTACTTGCTGGGCCATTTGTACAATATTGTGTTCATCATTGCCTTTATTCTCACCCTGTGGTACATCTTTAGCTGCATCTGCTTTATGAGTCACTTGTTCCTTTTTTATTTCCCTCCCTTAGGGTTACTAATTTTTTTTCAAAATATTTTTTTGGGATAAATGCTGTTTTTATACAGTTGAGTTCTTTCTCAAAAGTATGCTTTAACTCTATAAAGTGGGAGCAAATCCCATCCTCTGTTAACTCTTCCTCTGAGCATGTTTCTAGCCCTTGCTTTGACCATAGGCATTCTCCTTCATGACTTCTTGAAGGGGGGGACTAACCTCCTATGTTTTATTAAGTATGGGGTTAAAAATCCGTGTAGTCCTTAAGATAGGGATGATTTCCCCCTCTTCACTTATAGAGTCAGAATTATCCCCTTGTTGTACAATGGCACTCATATTAAGATCTATTTTGGGATGGGCTGCTTGACTAAGTGTTTTTAATACTGGAAATTCTAATGCTTTGATTTTTTTAATAAGCAATAGTCTTCTCTTTTGTCACTCCCTCTACTGTTCAGAGTAGGTGAGGAGGCTAACTGTGCCCCCTGAGTTTCTTTATTGGGGCAGCTTGTATATTCTGTAATTTTTTGTTATTCACTGGTATTATAGTAGACCTTTGTTGTATCTTTTTCTTATACATTTTCCCTCTCTCTTGTTCTATGACCCTTTTTTTATTCTTGAGGACCATTGTTATTTTATGCTTCATTCTAGAAATAATACATATAAATAAATGGTAATAAAATGTTCTCTGGATATAATGTGTCCCTTAATTAGGTAACAGCAACAACAGGAAAGAATGTCCCCCCCAGATTGGAGTCACTTAATCAATATCAGAGCTGTGACGGAAAGAGAGAAATAAAAATCATATGCAAAACCAACAATAATAAGAGCAAATATATATCATTAATCTATGAATTGCATTCATGAAATTTAAAAAGATCAGTTATTGAACTCTTGACTTCACACTTTAAGTGAAATTCAATTCTATACTCTAGCACAGCTTCAAAGAGTTAAGTTGTGTCTGACTTATTCATCCCAGATACTTTAAAATAATTCCTTAATTTAAATTCTTCCATTTCATTTTTGTCCAACTTCAAAAACAAGGATTAGTAGTGTTTCTTTGGTCTCCTTTTAATACAAAATATGTCTGTGAATTTGGCCAAGGCCCGCACTTCCTACTTCCATGTCGCCACTAAGAAGGGAAGATTAAAGAAGACAGCGATTTGATACAGCTAATAATCAGTACAGAAGCCTGTTGTACTTTTAAAAGGAAAATGGGGGAAGGGAGATTAAAAACTCTACCTACGTTTCCCTTCCCCTGTTCTTTTTAGATGTCCACTGGAATGCTACTATAACTATGGTGTCTCCCTTTAAAAGTATGGCAAAAAGGCCAGTTCTAGGTTTTTCTTCTTTTCTGCAGAAATACAACGTGCCCTGTAAAGCATAAGTTTTAAAGTAAGAGGATAGTAAGAAGTGAAATCTCTTGTTTCACTATTGCAACTATATTTTAACTTGAGCTTTACCCTCTTCAAATAAAAAGCTGACTTACTTACTTATGGTCCTTCAGAGCTAATAATACCAGCCAACTCAATTCTGATTAATCCATGAGCTTGGGCAAACAGCACCAAATGTTCACTCCTCACTGCACACTGATCTGTTGCTCAAGATGGAGAATGTGAAGCCAGAATGCTATGCATGTGCATTTATACTAAGTCACCTGATTTGGCTTTTCTGGCCCCATGAAAATGTGCAATATTTTATTTTGTTTAAAAAGAACCAAAAATGAATAAACTAGATTAATATAAGAGTTGAGATTTAAAACTTTCCATTCCTTGCCTTATATAACTTTGATTTTGCTATAACATGTGGGTCTTCCTGAAAACCCCAGGCCTTCAGATTTCCAGGTCTAAAAAACAGTTTAAAAAAAATTCTGTAAACAGTTTTAAAGTATTCTACAAGAGTGTCTTTACAGTCATACAGTACTGCGAAATTTAAGCACCAGCATTCAAGTCCTCAGAAACATCCAGTGAAAAACAGACTTACCTCCCATCAAAGCAGCTGTCATACCATTATGACTGAGCCGTTAATCACTCTGCAGGTTTTCCCTTTCAATAGGGAAGCGAGAACAAATAATCCAAAAGTAAATGTCAATGCTTCACATACATTCAGTCACTAAGCTATCATTAGAGCACTGGGATACTGAGGCCAGTCACAGCCATAAAGGTCTTTCAGCTAAAACTCAATACGGCGTATAAGTCAGAATACTGTCTCTTGGCTTCTGACTCATGAGTCATCCTCTGTGCACTCTCTTCTTTCCTACATTCTCTCTCTCTCTCTTTTCAGCATGGCCTCCTTCTCTGGCTGTCTAAGGCTACTGGTCCAGGCTTTCTGAAGGCCCTTCCTCGCTCTCCTGGTTCCAGCCTCACCCCACCATGGTCGGTGTCCTCCCTAGGGAAGCAAAGGAAAAAACAGCAAAAGCAGGACTACAAACTGGAAAAGGTAAAAGTACTCCTGGAAAGACTGTGTGTCAGGCAACAGTGGTATACCTGTTAAAAATTAGAAACTTGCATAGCAGTCCTGCATCTGTGCGCTTCTCCACAACACTCACAGTGCATGCCTCTTCCATTATCCACAGTAGAGTCTTTAAAAATCCAATGTCCCATGAGGCTTTTCTGCATGGCCTGTATTTCAAGACTGACCCTTAACTCTTGACTTGTATGATGTCTTCTCTCTCCATTTTGAGTCTACTTTAGTAGTTTTTTTCACATTTAAAATAATGAAAGGAGAGCTCCCTTTAATATGGCTTAGACCAGGTTTTCATCACTATTCCCAGCTGTTTTTGAACATCTACTCTTCCTTAAGATCAGCGAGCACTGCATGCTGCATGTATTTAATTTTAGTCACAATAGACGTGATTTTAAACAACTGATGTACAAAAATAGCCCAGAATACTGATGAAAACCTGGTCTAAGAAATATTAAATGAAGTGCTCCTTTTATAATTTCAGATGTGAAAAAAAAAATACTAAAGCAGACTCAAATTGTGGAAAGAAGGGTGTTATAAAAGTTAGTAGATAATGGGTAATATAAAATAGAATAAAAAAGTATATGTGAACATTTTCACCACATTCATGCACTGCTGATTTAATTTTGGGGTATTTCTTACCATGGAAGATACTGTAAGTATTTATTTTCCTTTTTTCTTGAATGCTATCCAGATCTCTATGTCATTGTCTAGCTGTTGTCTACTCCTGTTTCTCATTTCAAGCATTTTTTCTAATGCCTGAAAAAATTGTACAATGAGTGAGCAGCATCAATTGGATGATTATTATATATATTTGATGCATAGGACGTGCTGACTTTGATAGCACCACACACAGTGGGAGAGAAGTTGGAGAAGGAGGAGAAGATGGTCTGAACATAAGTCAGCAAGGCTGGCCACATCAGTAATCTGCTGGAGATTAGAAGATGGCAATGACTTTCTTGCTATAGGAGGACAAGGAATTCATCTTGATGGCAGAATGTATACAGACCTGATATAAATACAAGACAGAAATTATTTACAATGTAGCATGCTCTATATTGGGTTATAGTACGCGCCTGTGAAAGGGAAACAAAATTAAAACATTAAAAGAAAAAAATAATAACTTTTTGAACAGATATTTACTGTCACATTGGTGATGGCCCTGCCTTGAAATGGAACAAAGGTGCCCCAGACAGAGAAGGTGAAGAAAGGGAAATCTGTTTCCTGGATGAGAAGAGAGCAGAACAAAAGGAGATCTGTGGCAACAAGGGACAATTATGTAGACCTTACTAAAGTGGCTGTGGGAGACTGACCACACAGATAGTATAGCAACTGTGTCACTTTTTTACCTGTGAAAGGAAGAAGTGAACATTAAAACTTAAATGCATTGCATGTTCTTTGAGTCACATGATCGCACCCCTCTCCTGTCATAGGTCATGTGTCAACTTGCCTTCCTGAAACCACATATATGTTTAACAAGAAACTACAGTGGCTGAGTTCTGAGTGCACTCAATATTGTTATTAAAAGCTAGAAATGTCTCATTGAACTTCTTTGGATTTCTTTGGTGAAATAGCACATGTGGATCTAATAAACAGAACTGTTTCTTTGCTACACAGAGAATATCATCCATTTTTTATGAGCTTCTGGTTGCAAAACCCATATATAATGTTGATTGTTTTAATCACAATTTTTCTATAGACACCACTCCTTGAGGATCTTTTTGAATCACTTGATAATCGTGACTCTAGAGGACTGCTCTTTGCAATTCCTGGACAATATTTAAGCCACTGAACAAAACTAGAACTTAAAGGCAAAAGCCTGAAAGCTTTAATTTTGGCACCAAGAAAATATCTAATTTTATATCTTTGTCAGCTTACACGAAATTATTGAATAGTTAAGAGTCCATTCAGTGGGTCCTAATGAGGTGGCTAGCACCAGTTTTGAGAATACAGTTTTTTATTCCTGGCACTCTTTTCATAACAATGTGGGTACTGCAACTGAAATTGACCAATAGGAGTAACTGCAACTGGAGGTGTAGTGAAATTCAATTAACCCAATGGAATTGATGAACCTGGTGAATTTCATTATAGTAGTTTGTTTTGTTGGGATTTCAGGGATTATCTTTAAGAGTAAAGGCATACAAGCTGTTTTTTTGGGGTATTGGGGTAGTCTCATCTTTTAAGGTAAATATTTATTGAAACAGTTTTATTATACCATTGCTGATATATTATTATATGAATTAAAGTGTTATCTGATCACTTTCTTATATATATATATATATATATATATATATATATATATATGTATTATACGTACACTTGCATTTACATTCAAATATTATATAACATTGGACAAAATAACTGAGCAGAGTGTGAAAAACTAAATTAATCAAAAGCTTGGTTTAGAATTAACATCTTATTACTATTAATATTTAACATTGCACCTTTGAGGTGTAAATTGCATGTGACAAAATTAAGTATATTTCAAAGCTAATATTAAAGTAATGGTTATTAAGCTTTCATAAAATTTACTTTTGCTAGAAAGCAAAATGAGGGCAAGAAGCAAAAAAAAATGGAAATTGAGGACTTTAAATAATATTCTAACTTAGAAACATAGAAACATAGAAGTTGATTGCAGAAAGAGACCACCAGGTCCATCTAGTCTGCACATTGTCTTTTAACCTAGCCTTCTAACTGCCCTTGGGTTTGAGGGTTCCCTTGTATCAGTCCCAAGCATTCTTGAAACCTACCACTGTGCATGCCCCCTCCACCTTTGCAGTCAGTCTGTTCCAGGCATCCATCACATTTTCTGTGAAGAAAAACTTCCTGGAGTTGGTGGAGAACTACCTTGCAGCCTTAGATCATTTCCCCTGGTTCTGCTGCCTTCTTAAATTGGAAGAGATTGTTTATCTTCACCTGGTATATGTCTTTCATATACTTAAATATTTTGATCATGTCACCCATCTCTCTTCTCTGTTCCAGGGAATACATGTTCAGTTCTTTCAGTCTATCTCCATAGGACATCTTGTGCAATCTTTGAATCATTTTTGTTTCCCTTCTCTGTGCCAGCTCCACTCGGTCAATGTCCTTTTTGAGGCGGAGCCTCCAGAACTGGATGCTGTACTCCAGGTGAGGCCTAACCAGTGATCTGTACAGTGGCAGAATAATTTTCCTCTTCCTGCTTGTGATTCTCCTTCAAGTGCATCCCAGCATACTGCTGGCCTTTAATGCTGCCTTCTTGCACTGTTTACCTACCTTAATGTTGTCTGAGATAGTGATTCCCAAATCGCATTCTTGGGTGGAGGCAGCTAGTCTTTCCCCTCCAAGGTAATATGCCTTATTTGGATTTCTTTTTACTATGTACATAACTTTGCACTTTTTGGTGTTGAATCCCAACTGCCATGCTCCAGACCATTCTTACAGGTTCTTGAGGTCAGCTTCCATTTTGTCCACTCCCTGCTGGTTGTGGACCCTGTTGCATATTTTGATATCATCTGTGAACAAACACACCTGTCCCTGTAGTCCATTAGCTATGTCCATTATGAAAATATTGAAGAACAGGGGCCCTAATACTGAACTATAACTTAAATAAATCATGAACAGAGTTGGATCTGGAAGAAAGAGATAGCAAACAAAGTAAAAAACAAAACATAAATACATGAAATAAAACTAAAACTAATAAGACTAAAACAAATAAAATCCCATTAAAAAACAATAATGCAGCAAGTGAAAAAAAAATAAAACTAATAGTTCTTAAGGGACTGAACCTGGCCAACCATTATATATCCACCATCTAAAATGGAACAAAAAGAAGAAAGCAGAGCCTTATCAGAAGCAAATATTTTAACTTTCACCCCATAGCTGATTTAAAATAACAAACAAACAAAAAAAAAGTCAATTCAAACCTTTAAAATGTGTGACTTAATCAAGTCACAAAACAATCATCTTAAGCAGATTCTTATTAATAGCTCCTTGAAATGATCCCCATCATTGAAAATTGAGAGTCAACAGGACAAAAACTCTATAAAAGTATATTTAGATTGCTCAAAAAAAAGGAAATGGAAATTTTACATGAAAAACAAAAAGCCCCTATTGAAACTGAACAAGAATCCTTATGTGACAGTTATCAGAATTTACCAGTTCAAACTTCCGAAAAGAGTAAACTTCAAGAGAAATTAGATTCTAGTGGGAAGCATCTTAAACAAATTAAAACAGACATTCCAGAAATAATGTTGGGGTTACAAGAAACTATCACAGGCTTAAAATAGAAACCAGACAAAACTAAAATGTATGAAAATAAAATAGAGAGAAATCACTTAATCCCCTTTTCCTGAACATTTGGTAGACATTTTAAAAAATCCACATGTGGCAAGCATAGTCTTATTGGAGCTACTAATTATACTAAAAACTGAAAAAGCTTCTTTAAGATAGGACACTGCAATCAATGGTGCACAACTCAATTAAATGATTTCCAGAGACAAAGTCAGGAATGTCAAAAAGAATCCTTAATCTCCATGATGCTCAAGGAGATTTATGAACACAGTGACAAAGAGGAGGCTCAGAGTATGGATTTTACAACCTCAGAAATATTAGAAGAAACAGTACAACAAGAGGGAAAAAAGAAAATGAAAAGAAAAAATTATAATATGGTGCATAAGGAAACAACGTCCGAACTTGTAGAAAAAAAACATGGGTGGATAGCTCAAAACAGGCAAAATACCCATATAGAAAAAAATAAGTAAATGCTGGAACACAGCCTGGGTTATCTGATTCCATTCATATATATTAACAATACATAATTGAACATGCAAGACCAAAGAGTTTGGAAGAAGTAGAGGTGCTAATTATTTTATGAGGGATACAATTAACTAATCACGGAAACCCAGAAAGACTAGGAATCCTGTTACATGATTTCTGAGGACTTATTAAGGCTTGAGATTTTCCATGGTGATTTTTGTGATGTAATAAGATGGGATGATCTTACATAAAAGAAGAATCTTCTGATTTTCTTTAAATACACAAGAGTGGCTCACTATGTTTGGCATAACACCATAAAATTACAAAAATATAATTTGAAAATGGATTACCCTGTTGAAATGAAACAAAATCTGATATGAGAAATTTGGAGATCATGACTTAATCTAAGCTAGCCATGGAGTTGGCTAAATTCCCAAATTTAATAAGACTGTTTCATGAGACTGAAAAAAAGCAGATTACACTTAACCTAGTGTTGTCAGCTTTTGGTACTGCACATGCAGGATTTGAAAAGAAAACTAAATTAAAAAATATGATTTGTTACCTGTTTGGAAGTTTTCTGGGATTTAGGTTCGATAGAGAGGACATATTTGATGTTCAATGATATTTAAAAACTGGACTCAGGGAGATCAGTTTGACTTAATATTACATAACAGAGTGCTAGCAGAAAAAATACTAAGGGTAGGCACAAACTTGGTAATTTAGGAATTTTATTTGTCAATTTTGATCAATTATACTAACAAAAAATGGATGGACAAATACAAAGAACGGATAGTAAAAGGGGGAAAATTGGAACTGGAGTATAATGTTGAGGTCAGCAATCACTTTCAGATACTGGCTGATAAGAATAATGACTATCCATTGCAAGAGATGCAAAGGGGGAACTGACCAAGAAAGTAGCAACAGAAACAAATCATCCAAGGGCAATTGGCAGCAGTGTAATTTTGTTTTTGTTTGTTTAATGAGAATAAAAAAATGGTATAGTATCATGGAATGTTAATGGAAATCCCTCAGAACTGGCAGATGGAGAATGTTCCAAATTTATTATGACAGCAGACATAATAAACATGCATGAAATGTGACAGAATAATGAACAAATGTGTACTATAAACATAAACCTATGTATGTTATTCCATATACCTGCACAAAAGCTAACAAAAATGGGCAGGGGACATGATGGTCTAATCACTTAGAGTATGTCAAAGTATTTCACATTCTAGAAGTTAAGGAGATAAGAAATGACAACTCTGTATGATTATAGGGATAACAATTTGGAAGGATACATTAATCTTGGTCATCACCTATAATCCTCCTAAAGACTCACATACAGTATATAGAATAGAGATTTTCTGAACAAACTAATTCAAGATGCCCTCCTGCTCCAAAAGCAGTATAAAAATGCTTAGCTGTTACTTGTAGGGGATTTTAACATCAGGGCCAGGATTTATAAAGGATTGCCCAGGTGCAAACCCTGTTTGCACGAGTCAAACTGGGTTTTGCCTGGAGGTGGTATTTGCAAAGCCCAGTTTGCCCTTGCAAACCCAGTTTGCATGCAGGCAAAGTAGTGAGGTGGGCCACAATACAAATGAAGGGAGGGGACCTACATATCCCACAATCCCATTCACTTAGGTTTTGCTCCACACAAGAGCCTTTGCTAAGGCCCTTGCATGGAGCAAATTATCATGGACAATAAAATGGCAGTAATTCAAGCAATCCTAGTGGGTAGCAGAGGTACTGTGGCCCCCCATATACTGACAGTCAAGGAACTATATTGTATACAGTTCATGCTCCTGATGGCTCAGTCGGATGGCCAGCTGTGGTGGTGTGAGGAGGGCTGTGCTGGTCACTGATCACTGATTAGGATAGGGGAGTGGGGTGGTGGGTCACACTGGATGGGGTGGGACAGTGATCTATGACTGGGGAGTGGGAAGGGACACTACACTATGGAAAAAATGTATTAGCATTTTGGGTGGGTGATCAGGGACTGGGATGGTACACTACACTATGGAAAATAATTATAATCATGTTGGGTGGGTGGTTGGGGACTGGGGTGGGACACTACACTATGGAAAAAATGTATTAGCATATTGATGGGTGACTTGGGCCTGGTGTGGAACACTACACTATGGAAAATAATTATAAACGTATTGGGTGAGTGATTGGGACTGGGGTGGGACACTACACTATGGAAAATAATTAAACACATGTTGGGTGGGTGATTGGGGACTGGAGTGGGACACTACACTATGGGAAATAATTATAAACATGTTGAGTGGGTAATCGTGGACTGGGGAGGGATGCTACACTACAGAAAATATGTATATACCTTTTGAGTGGGTGATCAGGAAGGGATCCTGGACTACTGGGAGGGACCCTGGACTACTGGGGTACATAACTGTAATTGAGGATGGTGATCAGAGGATGGAGGGGCACTACACTTGGGGACTGTAGCTGCATGGGGCTTGGGCTGATGGGGGGCCTTGCAATGCCACACTAATGCCATGCAAATTATCCCATAATGGACATGCCAATGGACACTAGTGCTTTGCATGCCCAATGGGCTCATTTGCAAGGCTACTGTTGTGAATTGCAATTTAGCATGTGAGCTCTATTGGCTGTGGGACTACTTTTCTGGCTAGCTGGCTGGCTGGCTGTGGGAGAAGTGTTACTAGTTATCCTACTGCTTTTCCTGTGTTAGTTCTTCCCCAGTGTCCCCTATTCATGGTCAGATAGCACACCATGCTATCCAACCTTGAATTGCACAATTGCCCTTCAGCGCAACTGTGGGGTGCTGCACAAACTTTTATTTGGCACTTTTCATTTGTTTGTGAATACTGGCCCAGATGCAGCAACACTTGTTCACATGTAGACACAAAAATTCAATGTATTTGTTTATTTATTTGAATTTTGATGACCGGGTTGGCTCACTGAGACAAAAAGGTCCCCTTTTCAGGGGTGACCCAGAACTAGTTGCATACAGTAGGAGAGTAAAATATCAGCATTTACAGACAGTATATGTAAGGTACAATGGTATTAGTTACATACATTAAGTAATAAAATTGCACAATATTTACAAAGTAGACAGACAAAGCTGCATGTATAATACTGTAATATAAGGTAGGCTCAACACACTAGGTGTAAGTAACCTGGAGATGCTGGATGTAAAAAATACTGATAACTGAACAAATGAAATTACTCTTGGAATTTTCAAACACAGTCATATACAATGGAAGGTTTCCATCTGATTCAGTAAAAAATTTAGTTGCATATTTCACAGGGGCATCTCACTGGTGGATTACATAATTGCTTCTTCTTATGACTATCATAAATACAAAGCTCTAAAAATTATTACAAGAACAGAAAGTGATCACTTCCCAATTCTAGTTTACACGAAGTCAACTGGGAGGGTATCAAACAATATATATGAACCAGATGAAATAATAAACAATAAGAAAATTAAGTGGGATAGAATCCCAGAAAGTAAACAATCTCAAATAATGAACAAATACAGGCAAGAAATAAAATCAAATTTTGAAAGATAAAATTAACCCAAAAGAGCTATATTCATATATCCTAAACTGCTACAAGCCTGTTAGAGTTATATAAACTGGGGAAACGTATACATCGGGTCCAGTATAGGTTCTACAGGACATATAAGCAAGAAAAAAAAAAACATGGCAAAATGGGCACAATACACCAATTAGAAAAACTAGAATACATTTTCGTAAGCTAAAGAGACTTAGAAAACAATACAAGGCCCATGGGAATACCCAAAAAAAGGCTAATTAGAAAGAACTATGGAAAAACACGATAACTGTAATAGAGAAAAAGACAACAAGCAGTTCTGGAAATTTTTTGCAATCAGACCTAATCAACACAAGAACCAAATATATTCCTACATTGCACTGAACAAACTGTCAGACTGCTATAGAAGCATTCTCTATAATGCACTGTATTCATTCAAACAAGACAATGATTAAATAAAAGAACAATTATACAATGGCAAGAAAGAATTCTGGGCTCTGATTGGTCAGTCTGGGGCTAGACTGATGATGTTATCCCAGCACAACATCATGGATCTAGTCCCATCACACAGGACTGCTTCAAACATATAATAAATCACTGCACATGCCATGTCCAAGCTGCCCACACCTGGTATCAATCAATCACTTTATTTAACCAGGCATAAACACCATTGAGCAAGCTCATTTTCAAGGTGGTCCTGGGCATTAACACAATACAGTACACTTCATAAGATCACAATTACAGTGGACAGTGGTGCAAAAAAAAAAAAACATTGTGAAGGTGCCCGTCAGTATGGGCCTATACATACGGGTCAACATAATTTACATGCAAAGGTACATAATGATAAGCTTTACTGGAATGAGAAGAGACAACAATCCCATATAGTTTCCGCTAAGTAAGAGCTCATACCTAAATGATAAAAATTAAGGAGATATTATGGAATAGGTTAGAAATTGGGGTGAAAGAGTAGGCAGCCAAGAGGGAGGTTAGAATAGGTAAACAATAGAGAACAGGCCACTGTGCAATTTGCCAGGACTTCATATTAAACCCAAAACCACAACAAAGTGAAATAATGTGTCCTACATGACACTTAAACACATTAAGATTGAAGCCACCATCTGGAGCAGTCGACATCTTTCCCATTGTATGAGTACAGCATGGCAGTACTGTTTAAAAGGACATGCACACTAGGTTGGGACTGTGCCATAATTGAAGCTTATTGCAGGCACAGCTTCTTGTCAGTTTTCTTTTGGGAGGGTGTTTAACTTGCAGATGCCTCTTTTATTTCCTTGGCAGAACATTTAAGCAGTTAAGGTTAGGAGCAGCTGAGCAGGGTTAATAAAGATGGCTGCTGCGTAGGAACTGTGAAGGTGGTTTGGCAACAATGTGGGAAGCTGCTCACAGTGATGGCTTTCTTTCATTTTCATTTCTTTTAATTCAGAAATGTGAAAGTGCCACAATTAATGTGTTTATAGAAAAGTTTATGTAAACTTGACATGCTGTATTGTACACTAAATCTTATACTTAATACTCAGAAAACTAAAACTATGGTCCTTGGCAGTAAAAAGAAATACAAAAAATTATACTTAGAAAACAATCCACTGGAATTTGTTTAGGACTGTCCATCCTTTGACCTTACTTTTTCTCATAATATGCAATGGAACAGATGTATTAAATATGTTGGTAGTAAAAAGTAGATCTTGGCAAAGACATTGAAGAGATTTAATAGGATGTTTGGTGTTATACCAGTGTCACTGATGCTAAAAGCCATGAATGCTTAACTCATAAATCAGGGACTCTATACTGTTGAAGTATGGGGAAACACTGATTTTAATTCATTGGACTCTATATTAAATTCACTAAATAAACAAATGTTAAAGCTACCTAAAGGAACACCCAACTCCTTGGTTAGGACTCAGCTAGGACAGATAAATATTAAACATATAGGGCAGGATTCACAAAGCTGCCAAATCCTAAGTCCCATTCCACAACTGCTGTTGTGGACTGGAATCACCTGCAGCTGCGGGGGTAGTGATTCACAGCTGCGGCAACTGTGGAGGTTGTTACGGCTGCTTCCACCTGCTGTAGCCCATTCCCGCTGCTGTGGGCATCTCCCTGCAACACCACCAGCAAGCAGACATAGATCATGGAGCCGGTTGTAATCTGGCTCCAGCTTTGTAAATACCTGCCTCTGCGGGTAACCTGAGGAACTGCAAGTCGCAACCCACTTGCTCCGAGGTTTACCCACAGCTGCAAGTATTTCACAAACTTCATGAATCCTGCCCACAGTATAGGTCAGACAGATAAATTTCTGGATTAAGATGCTCCGACAACACTTGGGGTCAACATTATCTGACTGTATTGAAGAAAAAAATGCTTATTCACAGAAACTATACAGAACAATGTATTTATTTATTTGTTTTTGTTGGCCAACTAACATCTGTAAGCTGAGTGCATATAATATTGCTCATCTCAAAACTTTGGCAGACTGAGACATAAAGATAAATTACTCAGATATAAAATGTATCACTAAATTAATACAATAAAAAGTCAAAGAAGAAAAACTGAACCTAATCAGCAAACTGAAAGTTTCCAAATGGTTAGTAAATAACACCAAGAAGCATCCTTCAAAATATTTTTTTAACTCAATGTAAAACCCAGAATACAGAGACATACTGATTATGTTAAAATTCGAGACATTTCCCTGCAATATCATCAATCTTAGAAATAGGAAGGAAGGTATGATAAGATCAGACTGTAACTGTGGCTTACTGGAAACTGAGGATCTATTGTATGTCATCTTTTGCTGCCTTTGGTATAAACAAATTCAAAAATAAAATTGGGCATACTGTAAAATAATAGGAAAATTATATGTGCTGGTTAGATTTATACTGGATCTCCTTTTTAATGCTAAAAATATGGACATACTGGAGAAATATGCAATCTTTCTCTTGGAAGTTATAAAAATAAGAAGACAACACATTCAGGCAATTAATATCTCAAAATCACACATGCTATTTGTCAGTACAAAAAGAGTGGACAATGTGAGCACCAGAGATCCCTCATGGGCTACAACCCCCAACAGCCCCATTTCCAGTCATCCAACACCCCCACACATGCCCATACCTCCTGCATAGAACCCCTATGCCCCAATCTCAACCAGTAGGGGACAGAGATGCTTGTGTGGGCCATGCCCCTCCCAGTCCCGAAACATACTCCACATATACTGAAGCCCTTATGGGCTTTCAAACCCCCCAATCCCCATTCACCCCCTCAAAAAGACAAAGGGAGGGATAGTGAGGCTGAACAGAATAAACGGTGGGTGGGCAGAGGGGGACAGTGAAAAAGCAGGAATACTGAACGAATATTTCTGCTCAGTATTCACAAAAGAGGAGGGGGAAGTGCCTAATCCAATTAACAGAAGCACTCTTGATAGGGGGGTCGATCCCAGTCCTTTCACAGAAGAAAGGGTTCTGCAAGAACTCCTAAAACTGAAGGTGGACAAAGCAATGGGTCCTGATGGAATTCACCCCAGAATTCTTATAGAATTAAGGAAGGAACTAGTGAAACCACTGGCTACTCTTTTTAATAAATCATGGGAGGATGGTGTGGTACCCGAGGACTGGAGGAAGGCAGATGTGATTCCCCTTCACAAAAGTGGGACCAAGACAGAGGCAGGAAACTACAGACATGTCAGTCTGACCTCTGTGGTGGGGAAAGTGATGGAGTCACTTCTGAATGAAAGAATAGTTGAGTACCTAGAGGTCAGTGGAGCACAGGATCCAAGGTAGCATGGGTTCACAAGCGGAAGGTCATGTCAGGCTAATCTAATAGATTCTTTGACTGGGTGACCAAAGTAGTAGACCAGGAGGGCTGTGGATATGGCCTACCTAGACTTTAGCAAGGCATTTGACACAGTCCCACACAAAAGATTATTAGTCAAATTAACCAGCCTGGGAGTGGGTCCCAGGGTGGTAGCCTGGTAAAACATTGGCTGGACAACAGGACACAGAAGGTAATTGTAAATGGAGTCCACTCTGAAGAAAGGGCAGTTACTAGTGGGGTACCGAGGGTTCAGTATTGGGTCCAGTCCTTTTAATGTCTTCATCTCAGTGGCATTGCAGAGGGGCTGGAAGAGAAAGTATGCCTTTTGCAGATGACACAAAGATCTGCAACAGTGTTGATACACAGGAGGCGTGGAAAGGATGAAAAGGGACTTGGCAAGGTTGGAGGAATGGTCAGATGTATGGTAGCTAGGATTCAATGCAAAAAGTGCAAATAATGCACCTGGGAAACAAGAACCCAGGGAAGAATACACAACGGTGGGGAGGTAGTAACAACAAAAAACAGGAAAGGGACCTGGGGTAATCATATCAGATGACCTTAGGTTAGCAAGCAATTGTGAGAAGGCAGTAGGGAGGGCGGGGTATACTGGGATGTGTATAGGGAGGCATGCATCAGCAGCAGAAAACAGAAGTTGTTATCCTCTGTACAGACAGTTGGTGAGACCCTCATCTGGAATACTGTGTCCAGTTCTGGAGACCCCATCTCTGCAAGGACATAGACAGGATAGAGGCAGTCCAGAGGAGGGCAACTAAAATGGTGCAGGGTCTGCAAGAGAAGCTGTATGAGGAGAGACTAAAGGAGCTTAATATGTATACCCTTGAGGAAAGGAGGGAGAGGGGGACATGATAGAAACTTTCAAGTACCTCAAGGAATCAACAAAGTCCAAGAGGGTAGCATCTTTCAGTAAAAGAGACTTTCAAGAACAAGGGACACATTTAAAGATAGAAGGAGGTGTCTAGGGCAATGTGAGAAGTATTATTTCACAGAGAGGGTAGTGGATGCATGGAACAGCCTTCCTGAGGAAGTTGTGGAGTCTAAAACTGTGGGAGAATTCAAGAATGCATGGGACAGACATAAGGCAATTCTTGTGGGGGGCAGGAAGATATAGGCTGTTGGTTAAATAGGATCTGCGGCCTATCTTGTAGATAGGGAAATGGGCAGACTAGATGGGCCTAGTGGTCCTTATCTGCCGTCAAAGTCTATGTTTCTATGTTTCTATGTAAATGGCAACTCTTGTGTGGTTTAGCAGGGAACCGACTACCCATAACTGCCTTGGTGGCCCAGTGGCCCTCACTGCCCAGTTACAGCTGAGTGCTAGCCCACCTCATGCCTTGCACATCCCTAGTGACACACACCCAGTGGAGTCAGTGACTGGCACAGCCACCCCTCACCACCATGGCCAGCCACTGACTGAGCTTGCTTATAGTGCTGCATATAAGTATAATAATGCTTGTGAATGACAGCCACTACCATTCACAGAGTGCATATAATTACTGTACACACTCTCAGCAAAGCTCAGTTGGCAGCTGGCCATGGTGGTGAGAGATGGGCTGTGCAGTCATAGACTCACCTGCTGGGTGTGTGTGGGGGAGTGGGTAGGGCTGGCACTGCTGAGGGGGTTGGGGGCCACTAGACTACCAGTGAGTTATGGGAGTTTACGGGGATATTCTTATTACTACAGGATCGGGGCTGAGGTCCACACATTTCGGGGATCAGGGGTGGGCATGGGGGGCCACCACAGCTTTTGTCTGCAGGTGCATCTGCTGCCTGCCCCCTTCCCATGGCTTACGACATAGATGGGGGCTATGCATTACCTTGCACAAATCATGCAAGCTGCAGGATGCAGGCTCCTGGACCCTGTTTGTTTCTGCATTGGCTGCAGGGTCCAGGACAAAGGGGTCATTGCCACAAGTTGCCATTGTCACAGCTTGCAGCAACTCTTTGTAAATCTGGCCCTGTATGTCTATTCTGGGATGAGTTAGCTAAAACTTTTGGACACACTGTCCACTTGCTTTTACGCATGATGGTAGATGAACCACTCAATTTTGTTTACCAAATGTATTCTGAATTATTCTCTCATTCATCCTCATTGATTAAATCTATTTAAGAATCTATTTATTTTTCTAACATGTATTTTAGGGTATGTGGAAGAACTGTTAAATAAATATTCTTGCTCCTTCACTATGCCTAATTGTAAATTGATGAAGTTATTTTTGTCAAACTCACACCCTGCTAATATGTTTTTAAAATGTTTTAAATGTAACATTTTTCTTCTTTTATGAAATTTTTGCTTCTTTATTGTTATTACGTGTAATGGCCAAATGGCTGATCAATAAAGTGAATTGATTGACTGAACTTAAATTCACACACAAAAAATAATGTCAGATACTTACCATCAAATTTGTTATGGCCATGCCAAGTACTAGCACAATGGTGCCACAACTGTGCCACAGAGGGGTAGTGGAAGAAGACGTAACTTTAGTCTATAGCTTCTGGTGTGCTGTCTGAAATGAGAGGCAGACAAAGGAAAAATAATAAACACATTTCAGTGTTTTGTAAGCAAGGTGAAAGCCCCTCCTGTGTGATGATGGACTCACTGTCAACAGTGAGGATAAGAAGTGAGAAAAATAATGAAAGTGACATCATCACAAAAGACAATGTTGGCCTTTGTTGGACTTCTGGTCTTGCTGCCCTGATGTGCTGGCTGGCTGGAAGCTTGGCTAGAGGTGTGACTTGCTGGCTGGTGGGATTACTGGCAGGCTTGCTGGTGAGATGTTTGGCAGGCTGGCAGTGGGCTGACTGGCAGGATGGTTTGCAGGATTTTATTGTATTTATTTATTTATTAGACTCTAGGATTACAAATACCTTTGAGCAATTACTGCTTGTTTACAAAGGTTCCACATCAAAGGATGGAGGGAAACATACATACAGAGGCAGACCATGGTTGCAGGTTTAAATACAGCGAAAGCTAGGCATTAAATTTAAAGTACATAATGAAAAGACATCATAAGCCAGTTTATGAGAAAAAATGTTTCAGAGCAAACAGTACATTATATAGAACAGGTAGTGATTATAGGGTAGTAGGGTTAATTAAAGAGGTGAGCAGGCTGAAGGGCAATTGTCAGAAGGTGATGGATGGGTAGCATAAGCACAGTGTAGGTATGGGTTAGGGGACCCAAAATCTGAAAGGGCCTACAGGAGTGGAGGTGGAGGGTAAAAGTAGGGTGGTGGTGGGGAAGGGTAGGGTGGGAGGAGGGAAGCAGGTGAGATGGGGTGAATGCTGAGGGGAGCAACAGTCACCTTTGACTGGGGGTGAGAGAGGAGGCTGCCCCTAGGAGAAGCAGTCACATTGTGTGGTTGATGTTAGGTATAGTGGGAGTTGCCTTTTATAGGTCCAAGTGTTGTAGTTTTAAATATTTCTTTGTTGCGGGCATTGTACTACTGAGGAGCTCTATGGGTGAATGATCTTTGACCCATTGTGGTCCTGCATCTAAGGACTCAGAAGGTTTGACGTTGAGCACTACACATATGCTGGATACTGCTGTGTGAAGTGAGGAGCCTTTGAACACCTGGTGGCATGAGACCCAAGAGAACCTTCTTGGAGATCAGGCATGTTTGATACTGAATTCTACTGTGAAGTGGAAGCCATCTGGCCTGTGTGTAAAGGTCACAGGTGTGAGTTAGGCAGGCAGCACCTGTTAGGGAGCCTGCAGGCTTTGTTGAGTGTCACTGATATCCTGCAGAGTGCAGTAGGGGAAGCCGAGCCATAGGTAGCTAGACCATAGTCAATGATGGAGGTAACAGAGCTATAATAGCCAGGCTAAGAGCATCCACAGTCATGCAGTGTTTGTGTCTGTGGAGCAGACCGAGTCATACTGCTTATCTTCTGCATATTTGATTTTCCTTTGTGGCTAACTGGACTGATTACTAGAATTCTGTGAGAATCTGCATCAATATATTTTGTAACTTTTGGTGGGGTTGTGTGATTCAAAATAGCAAAAGCTGCAGTTTGTGATTGGATACCAAACATAGCCTGAGGTGGGGGTAATTGTCTTCACAAGTCAGAGGTCTGCAACCCAGCCATTTGTCTTGCTAGACCATTTCAGCATTGTTCAAATTACTATAAACTAGTGGTGTGATCCTGTTTGAGGCAGAAGTCCATCTTCTTCCAAGTTGTGTACAGGGAGTGCTTGGAAACAACTGAGAAGCTGTGTGGGATATACTATTTTGGACTAAATATCAGTAACTAATCTCTCTCTCTCTCTCTCTTGCTTACATTTGAGAGAAGTTTTCCTCACTTTTAAAGTGGTATTGCTTTGTGTTTGTTTTAGTTTTTAATTCAGGAAGGGTTTTTTTAAAACTGCTTATCTTGTCAGCATCATTAAAAGGGCTGAAATAACTGCATATTTGATTTTCCTTTGGGCTAACAAACCACCTGGCTGTTTTGGGGCTGGAGAGGTTTACCTGTGTCTGACTTGGATGTCTGGATTTTTCTCTGTTTGATTAGCAGGGTACTTTCTCTGTCAAATTGTTGTGTAGGGAATCTTGCTGATAGGAAGGCACTCATCGCAGCGGTGGGTGAAAGCTTTTAAGTTGATTGTTTTGTGAGGACACAGTTTAGGCCCAACCCCTTCCTACTCCTCACCCCACCCACCCTTGGAAATAGTTCCTTTATACCTGAGGTTCTGACATAATTTCCTCTAGTGCAAGGTGCATTTCACTGTCATATCCTCTCTAACACACTGCACTGACAATATAAGCATACACATTGTATAATATATATATATATATTTCTATATAACAAATCACACACGTACACACACACACAAATACAAAAAAAAACTAGATAAACATGTGGGGAGTAGTGCAATGTAATGGCTGTGGGGCAGCAGTCTTCTGGGAGTCTTTCTGGAGGCTGAGATGCTGCCCTATTTGCAGACAACTATCTGCCCTGAGGAGGAAGTTGCCGTCTTCAGGCGCACTGGACAGTAGTAAGGAAACCTTCCCCAGGCCACACTGGACAGTAGGAGGGAACCTCCCCATCCAGGAGCACTAAGCGCCATCACCACTACCTCAGAGGTTGCGAGGAAAGCACAGCAGTTGGACCACAGTGGGCTCAGGGAGGGTGAGGAGGGTGGAACAGAGGCACACCCAGTCAACTGTTCCATTCCACAATCCATACACCATCCTGGGGGAGCATAGCTCCCCTATGGATGCACCCACAGAGAAGACTGATGATAACTGTCACAAGGGAGGCCCACAGGAAGGAGGCAGAGGACACCACAGGGAAAGGAAGCAGCTCCTGGTGGGGGACTCAATTATTAGGGGTATAGAACTGGGGGGAGATTGGAAAACTGAAGTAAGGTGCCTGCCTGGTGCCATGGCTTGGAGGGACAGGAAGCACATCCTCAGGATCATGAGAATAGCTGCAAGGGATTCTGAGCTGGATGTAATTGTCCACCTAGGGACAAATGACTTGGTTCATCATGAGATTAGAGCAGTGCAGGAGGACATTGCAGAGTTGGGAAGGGACCTAAGACAAGTAGCACACTCAGTATCCCTCTCAGAGGTGCTGCCTGTCAAAAGCATGGGGGAGGCGAGGGTAATTGGCACCATGCAGTTTAATGAATGGTTGAAAGAATGGTGTGGAGCACAGGGGTTTGGCTTCATTGGGGACTGGGGTTCCACCTGGAGGGACACCAGCCTATACTGGCAGGATGGTTTGCATCTGTCCAGGAAGGGAACAAGTCTTTTGAGAAATCAGTTTAAATGCTTCATTGGCAAGCTTTTAAACTAGTCAAAGGGGGAGGCATTGACAAGCAGCAGAAAAATCCCAGCCTCTCCCTACAAAATAGGGTACTAAATGAGAAAAAGACTGAGGTAGAACAGTCAGTTGGGGATGCTGCAACAGAAGGTAAAGCCATCAAAAAATGGAGAGCAATGAGTACCAATGCCCGTAGTCTGGGTAACAAGCTTCCTGAATTAGTGGCCTTGATGGAGGAGGAACATCTGGATATCGTGGCAGTCACAGAAACATGGTACACACAAAACCATGACTGGGACATAAACATACCAGGATACACCGTCTACAGGAGGAACAGAAGGGTAAAAGAGTAGGAGGAGGAGTTCTTTACATAAGGGAAGGAATAAAAGCAACAGAACAAAAGGGTAAACAGGGAGGAGAAGAAGCACTGTGGGTAAATTTGGAGACAGACAATGGCACCACAATACGCACAGGGGTTGTATACAGACCCCCTTCTCAGGAGGAGGAAATGGACAGGGAAATGATAGAAAGTATACTTAGAATGGCAGAAAAAGGGGAGATATTGTTGATGGATGATCTGAATATGCCAGATGTTAACTGGAGTGCAGTTGCAGCTGCCACTTCGAAGAGTGCAGTTATTCTAGATGCCCTACAGGGGGCATGCCTTAGACAACTAGTACTGGAGCCCACTCAAGAGGGAGCAATATTAGACTTGATTCTGTCAAATGGAGATGAGAGAGGATCACAGATGTAGAAGTGGGTAGCCATCTGGGAACTAGCGACCATCGAACAGTATGGTTCACAATAAACACAGAAATAGAGGTCAAGCCATACAAAGACAAAAGTACTGGACTTTAGGAGGGCTGACTTTGCCAAAATGGGTGAGTGCTAAGGAATGCACCAGCAAATGGGCAGGAAGGAGGGGTGGAAGAACAATGGGGAATAATAAAAACTGCCATCACAGAGGTAACGAGCCTTTGTGTGAAGCAAATCAACAAAACAAGACGATGTAAGAAACCACTATGGTTCTCAAAGGATGTGGCAGTGAAGGTTCAAGAGAAAAAGAAAGCATTCAGGAAGTACAAGGAATTGCAGAAGGAGCAGGACAGAGAACTGTATCAGTTAAAGCAAAAGTAATCTGGGAAGGCAGTCAGAACAGCAAAGGCCCAAACTGAGGAAAAGATAGCCAACTCAGTTAAGAAGGGGGATAAAACCTTTTATAGGTACATCAGGGAGCAAATGAAGACCAAGGGAGGGATAAGGAGGCTTAATAAAGGGGAGGAGGTGGGCAGAGGGAGACTGTGAAAAGGCAGAGATACTAAACAAATATTTTGCACAGTATTTACAAATGAAGAGGGGAGGACTATAAAACAAACAGTAGTAACACTCTGGATACAGAAGTTGATACCAGCCCATTTACAGAAGAAAGGGTTCTGAAAAGAACTCTTAAAACTGAAGGTGGACAAAGCAATGGGGCCTGATGGGTTCATCCCAGAATTCTAAAAAGAGCTAAGGGTAGAACTAGTGACACCACTGACTACCCTTTTAACAAACTATGGGATGATGGGGTGGTACCTGAGGACTGGAGGAGGGCAGATGTGATTCCCTTCACAAAAGTGGGAGCAAGGCAGAAGCAGGAAACTACAGACCTGTTAGTTTAACCTCAGTGATAGGGAAAATGATGGAAATCATGAAGGAAATAATTGTCGAGTATCTAGAGGCCAGAGGGGCACAGGACCTCAGGGCAGCATGGATTCACAGCAGGAAGGTCATGCCAGACAAATCTGATAGATTTCTTGACTGGGTGACCAAAGTAGTAGATCAGGGAGGGGCTGTGGACATAGCCTACCTAGACTTTAGCAAGGCATTTGACACAGTCCCACACAAAGATTAATATACAAGTTAGCCAGCCTGGGAGTGGTCCCAAGATGACAGCCTGGGTAAAAATTGGCTGGAGAATAGGACACAGAGAGTAATAGTAAATGGAGTCCACTCAGAAGAAAGGAGGTTACTAGTGGGGTACCGCAGGGTTCAGTATTAGGACCGGTCCCCTTCAATGTCTTTATAAGAGACATTGCGGAAGGACTGGAAGGAAAAGTATGTCTCTTTGCAGATGACACTAAGATCTGCAACAGAGTTGATGCACAGGGTGGGGTGGAAAGGTTGAGAAGGGACTTGGCAAGGTTAGAGGAATGAATGGTCAAATGTATGGCAACTTAGATTCAATGCTAAGAAGTGCAAGGTAATGCACCTGGGAAACAAAACCCAGGGAAGAGTACACAGTGGGGTGAGATACTAAACAACAAAAATGGAAAGGGACCTGGGGTAGTCATATCAGATGACCTAAAGGTGGGCAAACGTGAGAGGGCAGCAAGGAGGCTGGAGGGTTACTGGGATGGTAGGAGGCATCACCAGTAGAAAACAGGAAATTATTATCCTCTGTACAGACAGCTGGTGAGACCCCATCTGTAGTACTGTGTGCAGTTCTGGACCCAATCTCCGAAAAGACATAGACAGGATGGAAGCTGTCCAGAGGAGGGCAACTAAATGGTGCAGGGTCTGCACCGGAAGACATATGAAGAGAGACTTAGGAGCTTAGTATGTATAGCCTCAAGGAAAGGAGGAGAGGGGGACATGATAGAAACTTTCAAGTACCTCAGGGAATCAACAAAGTCCAAGAGGGTAGCATCTTTCAAAAAGAGGGTGCAAGAACCAGAGGGCACAATTTTGAAGATGGGGGTGGCTCAGAGGTACTTGAGAAGTTTTCTTTCACAGAGAGAGTTTTTTTTTTAAATTTAAGTTTATTAGGTTTTAACAACAAAGTCAAAACAACAAAACACACAAATTCAATAAAGTGCAGAGTAAAAGAGAACGGTACAACCAAAACCCCACGTAAACTCCCTGTCCCACCCCCAAGCCCCCTCACAAACACCACCCCACCTCCCCACAAAAAGGGAAAGGAGAAACCCAACTCGCCCCACCCACAGACATATAAATAAGACATAGTTCAACTTCTAACAAAACCACCCACTCTCAATCTCCCTCCACTTCCCCCCCCCCATAGGGGTGCTATCTCATATAATAAGATACTCTGGGTAAAACAGTCAGTCATCATGATACAACCAATCACTAGTATTAGCAAAAGTACAAAGTGACGTACACAACCAAAATTGAAATATTTATGCGGACTATAGAGATCAGGTCCCAGATTAAATAATTAGTGCAGACATAAAGCCTGAAGTTTACCCCATCTCTTCCGAAACAGATCCATACGACCACGCAGACTGGCAATAAAACTCTCCGATTGTAAATAAGAGACGAGTTCAGTCAGCCAGTCAGCATATGACAAGGCCAGCTGGTCTGTCCAATGTCTCAAGACTAATTTCTTAACCACCATGGACACCAAGGCCATATGATATCGACATTCAACACTATCTTTATGGGAATATTCACCCAGAATACATATCTCAGGAGAAAAGAAGTCAGACAGACCCAGAAGAGGATCAAGGTTATCCTGGAAAAGGGACCACAAAGGGGCAACCTTAGGACAGTCCCAGAACATATGAATTAGGTTACCTTCTCCTCATGAGCACCTGGAGCAAGTCGATTGGGGAAGTTTCTTGAGCTGGAAGAGTTTAATACGGGTATAAAAGAGGTTATTAACAACATAATATTGGGTTAACCGTAATCTGTCCTGGGTATGATATCTATGTAAGTCCTTCCATATAGAAGGCCAGTTCAGAGAGGCATCAGGTAGCAGGTGTGTCCAGACATTCGAACCATCAACAGTCTCAGAAAATTTGTAGTTCAGAAGTAAAGAATAAATCAAGGAAATGGAATGAGATTGAGAAGCAAGATTTATAATTTGCGAAAAAAAGGGGTAGGCCACAGATTCTCTAAAGATGGTACTGAATATCCCGGTGATTAGATGTCTTAATTGAAACACCTTAAAGACCCCTCTACTAGGGATACCGAATTTCTCCATTATGTCACCGGAAAAAAGAAGGGATTCCTGGTTATAAAATTGCTCCACTCTGGCCTCTCTAATCTGTGGGAGCCAGTCCTGCATAGGCCAAGAACTACCCAACTTTATATTAGGATTGAGGATCACCGGCTGACCCAAATCCAAGACACCAGAAATGTGACAAGACGCTAAACATTGAGCCAGAGATTTAGGAGCACTAAAATCGTGCTGTCAGTCACCCAGTGTGAACGTGCAGCTGGAGGAGTATAAAGCATAGCATAGCTATCGAGTTTGGATTCAGAAAGAGTGAGCTCAAGCTGGAGCCAGATTGGACAAGGTGACGTGGAATTTATGGAAACCATCTCCCCAATTTGGAAAGATGGCTTGCCCAATGGTAAAGTAAAGATTAGGTAGCTGAAGACCCCTTTTTCTTTAGGAAGTGATAGTTTAGCATATGAACGCTCTAACACCCTTCCCACGTACATAAAATTAGAGAACATAGTATGGAGTTGCTGAAAGTATGAGATAGGAAGCTAAAGATTTAACAGATTCAACGGTAAAAATCTGGAAGGACATTCATTTTAATAATATTGATCCGACCCCAAAGAGAAATAGGAAGGGCAGACCATCGCTGCAGATCTTGATAAACCAGATTTTTAATTCTATCCAAATTTAGCTTTTTCAAAAGAGAGGGTTCGGTCGAAAAATGAATCCCCAAATAATTAATGGATCTAGGGGTCCACCTCATCCCAAAGGAAGTAAACTCATGTTTATTGGTATGAACGTTTAATGGGAAAATTTCAGACTTAGAAATATTCAATTTGTACTGAGAGAAGGAACCGAACTGCTCAATAATATCAATTGCTGCCTTTAAGGACTCTGCCCGGTATATTAAATGCAAAAGTATATCATCTGCATAAGCAGAAAGGACCAGTTCTGCTGTTGCAACATAAAGCCTCTAACCTGGGGAGATGTTTTAAGTCTAATAAGCAACGGTTCCAGATACAAATTAAACAGCAAAGGTGAAAGGGGGCACCCCTGTCTAGTACCAGTATATAGACGGAAGAGGGGGGGAAAAACCCCATTACAATAAATTTTAGCTGAGGGGGAACCATAGAACATCTGAACTCTATTCAGAAAAGCAGGCAGAAAACCCATCCTCTCCATTACAGTCCAAAGGAAGGTCCAATCCACTCTGTCAAAGGCCTTTTCTGCATCGAGAGAGACCAAAGCTGCCGGATAAGGGGCTAATTGAGCATGCTGAGAAATATGAGACAAGATTCTTAAGTGATCCGCAGCAGACCTACCAGATACGAAGCCGACTTGTTCGGGACTCAGTAAACCAGACCAGACTTTCTTAATTCTTTCGGCTAGTATCTTAGCGAGGATTTTCATGTCATAATTTTGAAGAGAGATAGGTCTATAGTTTGCCGGATACGTAGGGACTTTGTCAGGTTTAGGAATCAAAATAATTGTTGCCTCAAACAAGGTGGGATCTACTTTGAAAGAAACCAATAGATATTCATATAACTTAAGAAGAATAGGTACCAGCTCTTTAACGAAAACCTTGTAAAAATTAGCGGGGAAACCATCAGGGCCAGTGCTCTGTCAGGGGCCATAGAGGTGATAGTCCTTTCTATCTCCTCCGATGAAATAGGAGCCAATAAAATTCCTTGTTGGGCCTCTGACAAACAAGGAATGTCGATGTCCCCAAATACATATTGATATCTGAGATAGAGGAGATAGCGAGGTTTACTATAAAGGTCCAGAAAATATCTCTCAAAGATAATGGCAATACCTCTAGGGAGGATACAATAGAACCGGATGGAGAAAGCAAAGAAGGAATTATCCTAGAGCCTTCCAATGCCCGAAGTAGCAAAGCCAAGAGTTTCCCAGCTTTTTCCCATGGTCAAGGTATTTAGCTTGAGTTCTTATCAAATAATATTCCGTTTTCTCCTTCAAAAAGATCCAAATACTCACGCTTAGCTAACAAAAGGTCTTTAAGAGCCGGTAAGGAAGAAGTTGAAGAGTATTTAGCTTCCAAATCTCTAATTTTATTCATCAATAAGAGGGATTTTGCAAGCCGAGCTTTCTTCCTGGTGGAGGCCATCTTAATTAGCTCACCCCTAAGATAGCACTTCAAAAAACACCAAACTATATCAAATCTTGGGATAGAATTCAGGTTCTCCGCTAGGAAGAAAGAAATCAGAGACTTGATACTCGAGATGTTTTGAGGATCCTTTAACAGCTGAGTATTCAACCTCCAAGCGGAATCTCGACAAAACTCAGGATCTAAAGAAAGTCTGATCCAAACTATGGCATGATCCGAGAGAATGATTGGATCAATACCGGATTGAAGAAGACAGGGAAGAAAGGATTTACTAACTAAGACAAAATCTAACCTCGATTTGGAACCATGCGGTTGAGAAAGAAAAGAGAAAGCACAAAAAGAGGGATTGAAGAGTCTCCATGGGTCACATAAACCTAACATTATCAATAAGTCCTGAAGAGCTCTCTGGGCTGGAGAAGGGGGACGCTTATCCTGGGGTTCTTTATCCAATATAGATGAGAGGGGAACATTCCAGTCCCCTCCCAATATAAACTGGGAAGGAAGGAAGTTAGATAGCTTGTCTGCAAGAGACATAAAGAATTCTGGACTCCCCCCCACCGGTCCGTATACAGAACCCAGAACAACACTGCCGCCATTGAGAGTACCTTTAACCAGAATAAACCTCCCCTCTGGGTCTGATACCACCAAATCCTTCGTGAATAAGACATGCTTTTTAATAAGAACCGCAACACCTTTACTAAAATTGGAATTCCCAGCAAGATAGGTCTGGAAAAACCAGAACGAGATAGGAACTTGGTGTCAACATGGCTTAAATGCGTTTCTTGCAGGAGAAGGATATCAACCTGCAACAGTGAGCAATGGTTAAAAATCTGGGACCGCTTGACCCGATCTCTAAGCCCGCAGCATTCCAAGAGACTATTTTAATTGTGTTTGTAGCCATTTCAAGTACCATATAGAGAAGACATGCACCCAGACAAATTCAGTATTAAAGGAGGAGAAAAAGTGCACCAAAACCAAATATACCCGAAGTTCAGTAGTCTGCCAGAACACCCCAGAACAGAATACCCCCCAAAGAAAACCCAGCAATCCTGTCACACTAGAACAATACCACACTCTAAACTGGCAGACTCGACCAGAACACCCATAGCCCCCCAACCAACCACTACTATCTCCAAAACACCTCCCCAATCTGCTTCCAATAGACATTACGGATCTAAATAACCCAGTATATAATAGTACAACCAGACTTAGCAAGAACCCATGCATAACACACAGTAACATACCCACCCTCCCCGCCCAACCCAAAAGCCCACAAGTGACTTAAACCGAGGAATAAACATCCCAACCCCTCCACCCACCCCTTCCCAATGTAAAACCCAAACCCCGAACATAACTATTTACACAGGGAAGCCAGGGCAAAAGCCAAACCAACTCAGGCAAGGAAAGGGAAGCCCTGACCTCCCGACCCCAATTGCGAACCTCCAAAACCCCGGTGGTGGTTGGCCAGGACTACAGAGAGAAGTACCCCCCAGAAACATGTTACCACTGATATAAATCCCAAGCCCCCATAAAGTGACCCACAGTATCCCAACCACCGGAGTGAGGCTAGCTAAACCCCCCTCCCTAGGCTCGCGATTCCACATCTAGCAAGCACTAAACTTCAGGCCCCGGCACCCCTCCGGACCCCAAACACCAGCTAAACGGAACAACTGCAGCACATGGGGGAAGAGAAACCCCCATCCATAGTACCACCCCCGGCTACCAGTGCCCATGTAATCACACCAAACCTTCCACCAGAATGAGTAGATGTCTGACTCACCCTCCAGGAATCCGGCCGCCCATAAAGGTAGCTTAGCTGAGAAGCGTCCCTCGGATCCATGAGAGTTCACCACCTAGGCCCGATGTTTCCAGGGGGACCGCTATCAGCGCGGGACCAACCGAGTCCCACCGCCAGGAAGTTACCCCCCAGGAAACCACAACTCAGCCGAAAGGTTCCGGAGATGGGAGAAACACCGGGCCCAGCAGAGGAGCTCCCACCCCGACCCCTGGATTACCACCCAGCCACCCAAATCGGCCACCGAGGAACCACCAGGTAGGAGAGAGATCAAGGGCAAAGATGCCTGTAAAACCCAAAAACTGCCACTGGGGAGAAACGAGAGGAGTTTAGGCCCCAAAATCACACAAACAGATAGGGTAATAAGAAGGGCATATAACGAAATAAAATAAAGGTAAAAAAGGAAAACAAGCCATCAATCTAACATTAGACCAAAAAAGGACAGGCAGGAATGTATTAGCGTACAAAATGTTCTTCAGCCAGAATTTTTAAAAAGGTCCGGTAACTTAGTAGCTAGGTCTTTTAGAGCCACCTCGGGGGAGCTGAAGCTATAGGCAGAGCCACCCACTGTAACCTTTAACGTCGCCGGATAGATCATTCTGAAGGGGATGGAGGCAGCGATTAATTTCTGGACTACAGGATGGAAGGCCGCCCTCCTTTACCTGATTTCCTTCGGAAGGTCCTGCGTGATCCGTATTCTGGCTGACCCCCACAACACCTCTTTCAGCTCTCGAGATTTGCTGTAAACATGTTGCCTCTCAATGTAGCTTAAAAATTTCATAATAATAGGATGCGGAGGCGAACCTGATGGGGGTCGAGGCCTCAGGGAGCGATGGGCCCGTTCCAGGTGGTATGAAGGGCTAATAGGTGATGGGCCCACCACTTTAATTAGGAACCTCTGGAGGAAGGCTAGCAAATCTGGGCCCTCTTCCATTTCAGGTAAGCCCAGAGTCATAAGATTATTCCGACGATTACACCCCTCCAGATCTTCAGTTTTTGCTTGAAGTTTCTTGATCTGCTGCTTAAGCTCAGAGATCTCCACTTCAGACTTAGATCTCCATTGCTCAACAGAGAACACTCTGACCTCCACATCAGACACTGGGTCGAGACCAACGACAGATCACTCCAGGTGATTTAAGCTCTCCAGCTAGCTCCTGTAAAATCTCTTTCACCGGAGACAGTTCTTGTAGAAATCTGTCCTCCATAAGGGGGTTGGATAGCTGAAGTTTGTCTCAGTCCAGACTGGTTTCACACCACTCTGGTTACGTTGTTTAGCTGCCTTTTCAGGAGATGTAGGTGGTGTGTGTCTGACAGAGGCCTGTTTCCCATCCACCTCCATCTTAATAAATTAGCCAATCTTCATGTCAAACTTCAAATACAGTTAGTAGAAGGCTTAACAAAACTCCCTCAATGCCGATTTTACCAAAATAATGTGCCGGGGAGTTTAAAAACTGGCGATTAGAGCAGCAGAAGGGAAGAGCTCAAGGCCTCAGCTGCTGCCTAGCTGGCTGCCATCATGTGACCCCTCAGAGAGGGTTGTGGATGCATGGAATGGCCTTCCAGAGGAGGTTGTGGAGTTAAAATCAGTGGTGGAATTCAAGCATGCATGGGACAGTCATAAGGCAATTCTGGGGGGTGGGGGTAAGAAGAAGTAGGCTGCTGGTTAACTAGGATCTGCAGCTTATCCAGTAGGTAGGGAAATGGGCAGACTGGGTGGGCCAAGCGGTCCTTATCTGCCATCAAATTCTATGTTTCTATGTTTCTATATGTTGGCGGCCTTTGCTACATTGTCGATGTGCCATGCATACGAGAGGAAGCTGTACAGTATGATGCCAAGATATTTAAACTCGGACACATGTTCGAGTGAAGACCCAGACTGGTTCTTAATGGTGAGGGACTGAGATTTGCACTTACTTGGTGCATTGCAAAAAGTCATGACCTTGGTTTTGGTATAACGTAAGACGAGCTTGTAAGAATTGAGACATTCTTCAACATGACTAAAGTCTCTCTGCAGCTGACTCTCCAGGAGTTTGATGTCATGATGACTAGTAAACTGGACTGTATCATTCACATAGAGTTGTATTTTCTGGTGGCAAACACTAGGGAGGTTGTTCAAGAAAACAGAGAGAGAAGAGTAGAGGGCCAAGTATAGACCCCTTCGGAACTCCTGAAAGGATTGATTTTTCATTAGAAGTGACACTGGCAATTTTTACATGCTGGACCCTTCCCCTGAGGTAGCTAGCGAACCAGGGCAATGCGTCATTGTACAGCCCAAAGGTTGACAGTTGCCTAAGTAGAAATGGATGGTTCACGGTATCAATGGCCTTAGTAAAGCTAATGAATACTGCCCCCACACAGTTACCTTGGTCGAGGGTGGAATTTATGAGTCCTGTAAATTCCAGCAGTGCGGTGGTGATGCTATGCCCTTTTCTGAAGCTGTGCTGTTCCAGGCATTGGATGTCATACTTGTCCAGGTTCTCGACTAGCTGGTCCAAGACTATATGTTCAAGTGCTTTGGATGGGGGGGAGGATGGAGACAGGTCTGTAGTTGGTGTGCAGTGACTTGTCTCCACTTTTGTGGACTGGTGTTATAGTCACCTGTTTCCAGAGTGATGGGAACTGGCCCAATCTTAATGAAAGATTGAAGATCTTAGTCAGGGGTTTAAGGATCTCATTTAGGACTAGCACAATCAGCTTCTGGTCAAGCACATCACCACTATACTCAGCTTTGCAGATGGCCTTGTGTATATAGGATATAGCTATGTGCATAGGTGTTGCTTAAACACTCTTAGTGTGTAGAGTAAATAATAATAATACTAATAATACAGATTCTTATGTCTTCAGAGTCTGACAAGAAACATCTGTAAACAAGCAACAGTACTAATAAATATTTATTAGATTACTTATGCCAAGCATGTGACAAAGAAAATCACAAGGGATATCTATTTCTCATCACTCCCCCGAAGAATGTACATAATCTCCAGGATTGTAGGATCTCAGGTTCTCCAATATCTTGTTCTCTCTCCCTGTGGAAATGGGTTGCAGAAGGTTAAATACTACAGATAACAGCATAGCAACAGAAATTACCTCATAGTTACAGATATGAGAAACAATATGTATTGGTCCTAAGTCATTCTCCATTGGTTGATGACTTAGAAGACAGGATAAGTAATGAGTATCAATTGAGACAAATAATATGCTTCTGTTTGCATTATACCTTAGACAAAAGAAATGCTGATGGGTTCAAACTACACAAGGTATTTCTTACTTATATATAATATAAGACATAACAAAGGATTTCTCTCTAATAAGACAAAGAGAAGTGCTGACAGGACTCTATTACATGTGGCATATCTGCCTGAGTGTAAAACACACACTACATATAATTATATGACAATATAAGTATACAATAATCACTGATGATCCCTCAGAGTCATCATATCAGTAATTAGGTAGATTATACATGGAATATATGTAAAAGATAAACACAATGCATTATAGTGAGGTATAATAGCCATGCATGTTATAATCCTATGAAAAGATATAAGCATTACCAAATATTAGCAGCAAAGCACATTCCTGGCACTCATGCTTATATGATGGATGCCTAAATCTATATATTAGTGCAAAATAGCAGTAGCACAGTATAATAGACCAGGAATACAGTGTGAGGTGTATGTGAGGTGAATGTGGGATGAGAGAGGGCATAATCCAGGCATAACATAAGGATCTCCTTGAAGAAAAACTGTGGAGCCATATGTACATGGGATGTTGTGCCATAGGGGGTGCTTGTGGAAGGGGCATTGAAGAAGTTAGGTGGGAGGACACTGCCGAGGTTGAGAATGCATTATTGAAGGTGTTGGTGATAATGCCATGGTCTTGCGTAGGTGTTCCATCAATGTTGAGCATTGTGAGAGGTGTTTTAGGATCCTTGTCTTTGAGGTCTTTCTTATTATTCCAGAAGTTTTTCCCATCACCCCAGGAGCAGATGTAGTCCCCTTATACAAAAGTGGGAACAAAGAGGAAGCAGGGAACTACAGACCAGTCAGCCTGACCTCGGTAGTGGGGAAGATCATGGAAGCACTACTGAAGGAGATATTGGTGGAACATCTAGTTGTCAATGGACCACAGGACCCAAGGCAGCATGGTTTCACCAGGGGAGGTCATGTCAGACCAAACTCATTGAATTTTTGACTGGGTGACTAGGGAGAGTGGATCAGGGAGGGCAGTGGATACGGCCTATCTGGACTTCAGCAAGGTCTTTGACACTGTGCCACATAGAAGACTATTACACAAACTGGGTAATATGGGTGTGGGCAGGACAGTAGTGTGGTGGGTAGGTAACTGGCTGGGTGGAAGGACACAGAGGGTGGCAGTAAATGGGTGTCACTCCACAGAGGGAAGTGTGACCAGTGAGGTACCACAGGGATCAGTGCTGGGACCGGTCCTATTCAACATCTTCATCAGTGACATTGCACAGGACCTAGAAAGCAGAGTTCACTGTTTGCTGATGACACAAAGCTCTGTAACAGAGTAGACACACCAGAGGGTGTAGACAGAATGAGAAGTGACCTGCAGAAACTTGAAGAATGGTCAGGGGTTTGCAGTGAAATTCAATGCAAAGAAGTGCAAGATAATGCATATGGGCACAAAACCCTGGCACAATATATCAGTTGGGGGTTGAGGATATAGCATGCACCAAGCAGGAAAGGATCTTTGGGTTGTCATCTCTGATGACTTCAAGGTAGGGAAACAATGTGACAAGGCAGCAGGTAAAGCAAATAGGATGCTGGGATGTATAGGCAGGGGCATCACCAGCAGGAAAAGGGAGGTTATAATTCCATTATACAAGACACTAGTGAGGCCCCACCTGGAGTACAGTGTACAGTTCTGGAGACCATACCTACGTAAGGACATAGACAGGGTAGAGAAGGTTCAGAGGAGGGCAACAAAGATGGTGCATGGATTGCATCACAAGTCCTATGAAGACAGGTTGAAGGAACTGAACATGTACTCCCTGGAGGAGTGGAGGGACAGAGGGGATATGATAGAGACATATAAGTATCTTACAGGGAGGAACAGGGTGCAGGAAAACACTATTTTTAAGCGAAAAAGATGTTCCAGGACTAGAGGGCATGGGATGAAGTTGGAGGGAGGACGATTCAGAGGAAACATGAGAAAGAGTTTCTTCACAGAACCAGTGGTGGACAAGTGGAACACCCTGCCAGAGGAAGTGGTGGGGGCTGAAACAATCACGGGATTTAAGAATGCATGGGATAGACATAAAGGAATTCTGGAAGTCAGGGGTAAGGGGCAACAGACTTCTTGGAAAACAAACTGAACATACAAGCTCAAATGGGAAGACTGGATGGGCCATAGGCCCTTATCTGCCGACACTGTCTATGTATCTATGTATCTATGAGTTGGTCAGTGACACCCTGAAGTATTTGCTTTTAGCATTCTGTATTGCTCGAGTGCAGTTATTTCTTGCAGTTTTGTGTATTTGTAGATCCCCTTGCATGGATGAGGCTCGAGCACAGTGCCAGACATGGTCCTGCTGTTTGAGCTGTGTTATAAGGTCAGAGGTGATCCATGGGTTAGGTCAGCTTTGACCTTCATCTTTTTGAATGGAGCATATGTATCACAGGCAACAGTAAAGCGTTTGATGAAGAGTTCCAAGGCTTTGATAGTGTTGTTTAATGTGTCAATTATAGTCCAGTCCAGCCTGTTAAGATGGCATTTTAGCAGTTAGAGGTGCCCCTGTTTTTGTACCCTAGTGTGAAATACCTTGGGGGGACCTTGGTGAATTTGTTAGCTTAGGAGCAGATAACAGGTGAGTGGTCACTTATAGCATCCGGGAGTACTGAGACCTTTGAGGTATGTTTGGGGTGGCTAGTCAATACCAAGTCTAGCAGGGTGTACAGTAGGTCCCAGTCCTATAGTTGCACCTGGGTGGGGGGGTAGGAACAAGCTGTGTGAGGTGCTGTGCTGAGATAACAACTTTGAAGGTTCAAGCCTCAAGCAAAAGCCAATTTATGTTAAAATCATCCAGAATTATAGTCTTAGAGTTATGGTGTAGGCCCCTTATGTAATCCATGATGCTATTGAAGCCACTAGTCTGATCCTTAGGGGGTAGATACACTGAGGCAATAGTAAGATGCTTGTTATGGGCTCCAAGGAGAACTTTGAAGGTGAGGACCTGAGAGGAGGAATCTGGATTAGAGAAAGGAATGATATGACCCACAAAAGTATCCCTCAGATAGATGGCACAATCCCCTCCTTGTTTTGCAATTCTGTCTTGCCTGAAGAGAGAGTATCCAGGTATTGTGACTGCAGTGTCAGGTATCTTAGGGTTTAGCCATGTTTCGACCACAGAGAGGATGTCTGAATTGTAATGCTGTACCCATGTTTGGAGGTTATGAAGTTTGCAAAGAGGCTACAGACATTGATTGATGCAAGTATGAGGGACCCCTCCCTCCTATTTGGGTGTGTTTGCAGTTTGCTCTGCTGGCCCTGGGTTGGGGTGTATATTACCAGAGATCAGAAGTAGCATTAGAAGAATTATCAGGAGAGAGGTTTTAAGCATTTTGTAGACTTGTTTGCTTGTTAGGTGCTTGTACCTCTTGGCACTATGATAATGTTGGTTCCCTGCTATATTGCATAGTATTGTCAATAGTTAAACGTTCTCTGGAGAGCTGACCACTTGGAGCTTCAGCAAGTAAACAATGTGACAGATTGGGGCATAGTGGTCCACGGAAATATAGTTATGTGTTCCCGTTGTCATGCCTTGCATGCAGTGCATGGCTGAAGGTGGTGCTTACTGGAGAAAAGTTTGATATGAGGTCCCCACAAGGGTAATGGGGTAGCATAGTACCATGAGCACCACTAGCAGCTTATTAGGGTACAGGTTTAGGCAAAACATCCTATAGTTACAGTGAGAAATGCTGGGTTGGCAGAGAGTGGTCACTAATATAGGTTTGCCTATCAGTTGGTAAAGTGAGCTATGTAGGCAAGAGGGAGCGATTTAAGGCTGTGATTGCAGAACCAATGGGATGTAAGAGCCCCAAGGTGGGCATTTTGATTGTGTACTTAAAGGAGACCTGGGTGGGAGAGGGCAGAAGAAAAACCAAGCAGATTGGAACACCAAAATGAAGCAGAGAAGGCAGTCCAGGGAGTGGTCCAAAGGTGCACCAATGGCTGGAGAGATGAAAGCCTTCCAGACCAATCATGGTCCACTAGCAGCAGCAGCACACCAAGAGGGTTGCAGCTGTAAAGAATGGGGCTCTGGGAAGGATTAAGCAGTCATACCTCTGTAGAATCCGTGGCTGAGTTCCAGGAGGGTGGGCTGAGCTTGCCGGTGGAGTCAGCACGGTGGCCAGGTTGCGGCCATAGAGAGCCATGCAGGCAGGATCCCTAGTGGGACCAGTACAGAAAATAACTCATTAAGTAAGCATTTGGGAAGCAGAGAAAGAGGGTTGGGGAGGCTGGCAGCAGACCATCAGTGGGGGGAAGGGGTGCTGCAAGACATTAATATGCAGCAGGCTGAATGGCTTAGGTGGGGTAGAGAAAGGGACAAAGGAACAAGAATAGATGCAATTAAAGTGTAGAAGTGGGGGTTAAAGATCAAGCGGTGAAGGGGTGATGAGCTCACTGTCACAGTTGGAGCTAGACAGAGCGGGTGCGAAAAAAATACATTGCAGATCTGGAGGTTGCTAGCTTGGAGGAGGTACAAGACAACAGCCATTCAGGCTGAAATATGGGTCTGTGGAGAGTAAAGTTTGTGAGCAGGGTCAATCAGTGAAGGAGCAGGAGGGACAGAGAGGGAGAGTGATTAGCAGAGAGAGAAATCAGAGAAAACAACACAACACACTTCACCACTTTCTAAATGTAGCTGTACATTACTTTAAGCAATTACATACAGGCTAATACATTTGCAGAATTGGTGAAGAAAACAACACATGAGTGCACATTTCAAAGACCAAGCTGACTGAAACACCAAAATGAAGCAGAGAAGGCAGTCCAGAGAATGGTCCAAAGGTGCACCAATGGCTGGAGAGCCAAAAGCCTTCCGGACCAATCACGTTCCACTAGCAGCAGCGGCACACCAATAGGGTTGCAGCCGTAGAGTATGGGGCTCAGGAAGGATTAGGCAGTCATACTTCTGTAGAAAATAAAAACAAGGCACTGCTTCAGCATTTGGTCTAAAAGCAAAACAAAATGGTTATATTAAATGCACACTGAAAATAGAAAATAGAGTTAAAAATCTATGTTTCAACCTTAGATCTTCTTTAGGAAACATCTAAAAGAGAAAAAAAAAACAAACCTAGTGTAGAGGGGAGGTAAAATGAGAGAGATGTATATATGTGGGGAAAGAAGAAAGGGGAGGCTCAGGGAGAAGTAGTGATAAATGGTAAGATTAATAGAGAATCTGTGAAACAAAAAGATGATGATGGGAAAGATAAAGCATAATGGGAGTGAAAGAGCTAGGGAAGTTCCCAGCTGGGGACTAATTAACAGGGCCTAGTAAGAAGGCTGAAAGGTGACAAATGTGTGGGAAGGAGACAGAAATGGAGACTTATGGTGAAAATGAAAAATAAATTAAATGAGTACAAAACAAATAGACTTTAGGGGAAGGATGGCTGAAAGATGTTAGTGGAAAATAAGTCTATCATTTAAGCCGAGGGCTGCTGGGAGCCAAGGTGGATGATCAGCTTGGCCTCCATGTTTTTCTATGGTCAGGATCCCAGAAGCCCTGCTGAAGGACACAAACAGAAAGGTCATTGACATTGGTGTCCCTGGAGATAAAGTGGGATACAATGGGTTTAGTAGTTTCACCATTCCTGACTGCTCTGTAATGTTCCCTGAAATGGTCAGCAAGATGCCTACCAGTTTCTCCAATGTAAATAGTTGCACACTTCCTGCAAAAAATACAATACACCACATTGATGGAGGTGCATGAGAACTCCTTGGTGATGTGAAAAACATCTGTAGGCCCCCGAATTTCAGTCACACTGGAAATAAATTTGTAGGTGTAGCAGCGAGTCCTGTTGCAAGGTTTGGTACATGGGAGGGAGGAACTGTTAGGAGTAGGTGGGCTGCTTTTAACCAGGAGATTCCACAGGTTAGGTGGCCAGTGGTAGGAGGCAATAGGTGGTTCTGTAAAGGAAGCACCAATGTTAGGGTCAGTTTGCAAAATGGGAAATTTACTGGTGATGATCCTGTGAAGAGGAATGCTCTGATGGGAAGGAAGCACTAGTGGAATTTTCTGTTGTTCTTGTGTGACAGTATCCTTCCTGTGTGGGTCAAGGTTATGGGGCATGTTACTGACCCAGGAGAGTGCTCTGCCCACTGTGCTTTTAGGATATCCCCTGTTGGTAAAAAAACTATGCATTATTTGGGTCTGCTCAGCAAAATCATCCTCTCCACTGCATAACCTGCGAAGTCTAAGAAACTGTGAATAAGGCAGGCCTTTCTTGACATGTTTAGGATGGAAGGAGCTGTGGAAGAGGAAACTGTGAGAGTCAGTGGGTTTGTAATAGACCCATGTGTTCAGACCAATGTTCTGTACTGACAGCTGGATATCCAGAAAAGGCAGTGTAGAGGAGGATACTAATAGTGTATTGAAGGGAAGGATGGGCCATGGTAAACTTGTCAAGAAAGGCTTGGAGGGTCTCCTTGGAGCAGGTGATTGCCCCCACACAGTCATCAATGTAGCATTTGTAGACTTCAGGCACAGTCCCTGTGAATGAGAGAAAAAAATGTTCCTCCACCCAACCCACAAACAGATTAGTAAAGCTGGGACCCATCTTGGCACCCATGGCAACTCCACTGACCTGCTGAAAAAACTGTTATTAAAAGAAAAAGCATTGAGTGTAAGAACCAGTTCTGCCAGATGAGTTAGTGTGTGTGTGTGTGTGTGGGTGGCTGCTGGACTTCCCGCTTATTCAAGAAATGCTGCAAAGCTGTCAGACCATCATCATGGGGGATCACTGTGTAAAGAGATTTGATGTCCATGGTGAAGATGAGCTGATGAGAGTCACTGAATCTGAACCTGTCAAATAACTGGAGAGCATGGTTAGTGTCTTTAACAAAAGAGGGCAGGGGCTCAACAAGGGGTCTCATGAGGCCATCCAAAAATGCAGAGATGTAGGATGTGGGGCAGGAGCAAGAAGACACTATGGGATGACCCGGGTTACCTGTTTTGTGGATTTTGTGGAGGAGATAAAACCTGGATGTCTGGGGATGTGGAACTATGAGTCTCTTAGCGGAAGCAGGGAGCTCTTGTTTTTCAATAGGAGAGCTGAGTTCCAGGTTGGCAGGCTGAAGCTTGCTGGTGGAGTTAGCACAGTGGCCAGGTTGCGGCTGTAGAGTGCCATACAGGTGGGATCCCTGTAGGCTCTACGGCTGAGTTCCAGGAGGGTGGGCTGAGCTTGCCAGTGGAGTCGGTGCAGCAGCCAGGTTGCAGCTGTAGAGCACTGTGTAAGCAGGATCCCTCTGTAGGATCCACAGCTGAGTTCCAGGAGGGCAGGCTGAGTTTGCTGGTGGAGTCAGCACAGAAATCGGGGTCATGACTGTAGAGCACCAAGCAGGTGGGATCCCACTGTAGGATCCACAGCTGAGTTCCAGGAGCGTGGGCTGAGCTTGCTGGTGGAGTCCTCACAGTGGCTGGGTTGCGGCCGTTGAGCACAGTGCTGGCAGGATCTCTCTGTAGGATCTGCAGCTGAGTTCCAGGAGAGCAGGCTGAACTTGCCGGTGGAGTTGGCGCAGCAGCTGGGTTGCAGCCATAGAGTGCTGTGCAGGTGCGATCCCTCTGTAGGATCCATGGCTGAGTTCCAGGAGGGTGGGCTGAGCTTGCTGGTGGAGTTGGCACAGTGGCCGGGTTGTGACCATAGAGTGCCATGCAGGATATCTGGTGGCTGGCTGGCAGGGTAGCTGGCAGGCTAGCTGGTGGAATGGCAGGCTGCTTCTATGGCTGGCAGACTGGCTGGCATTCTGGTTGGTGCAATGGCTGGCAGGATTTCTGGCAGGATAGGTGGAGGGCTGGCTGGCAAAATATAGTGTTTAGGCATTTTTTACTTTGTAGGCATTACATAGGAGATGGCAGATGTTGTTATTCAGCTGGATGTACAAAAGAGCAGCACAACATGGGGAAATATTCACAGGAAAACAAAACAGAATCATAAAAAAATGGATTCAACTGACAAGGAGGAAAGGGGGGATCTAACACTTTTCTGTTTATGCACTACAATCATCCTCATCATGGAAGCAGCCCTCACAGTCTTCCAGACTAGAGTTGTCCACATATGGGAATTCTTTCTGTATTACTGTGTCATCTACCTCAGTGGAGGCAATTTGCCAATGTCGATACCACCAAGCTGTTCTGGTTCTTTTTCATCACTGCCACCAAAGTCATGTAGTTTGAATGCAGATGTAATTGTGTTACATCGAATGTGCCTTGCATTCATGTTAATAAATGATAATAGTATGCCAGCATTTCTAGGGAACAGAATTGTATGCCTGTCCCAAACATGGCCTCTGCTACACTGAATACTCTCTCCACGGTGACACTGAAGGTGAACAGCTCAGATAATTGAGTGCTGTGGAGGATGGTGCAGGCCAATAAGTGACTTTGCCACTCCAGTACACCAGTGGCTCTTCAGACATGTTAAAGGTACCTGGTGAATGCCAGATATGCATCCACCATGCATTGCACTGTGCACAATCCTGCCCCCTCATCAGCTCCCTCCTCTTTTCTTCCATGTCTACAATTCCCACTGAGAACAAAGCATCCCAAAGTGGATTTATTGTTATTTGTTTCTGTTTCCAGATCTGCTTTTTTCAGCCCTTTTAACTGATGTGGTAGCAACACATAATCTGTGATCACATTCATGTTATGCCTTGCATAACTGTGACTGTAACATCTATGCCTCATGAACCTGTCTTATTAACTGATTCGGATGCTGTACCTGATCATGACTGCCTTCAAGATCAGTCATGATCAGGTACCTCAAGGGAATCAGCAAAGTCCAAGAGGGTAGCATCTTTCAAAAAAAGAGGTGTGCAAGAACAAGGGGGCACAATTTGAAGATGGGGAGGTGGCTCAGAGGTAATGTAAGGAAGTATGTTTTCACAGAGAGGGTTGTGGATGCATGGAACGACCTTGTGGAGGAGGTTACAGAGTCAAAACACAGTGGTTGAATTCAAGCATGCATGAGACAGTCATAAGGCAATTCTAGGGGGTGGAGGTAGAAAGAAGTAGGCTGCTGGTTAACTAGGATCTGCAGCTTATCCATTAGTTAGGGAAATGAGCAGACTCGGTGGGCCAAGCAGTCCTTATCTGTCATCAAATTCTGTGTTTGTATGTTTCTTCAAGTATTGATGACTGGCCTCTTTTGTATCATGGGTCCAGCATTGGTGGCAATAACTAAATCTGCAGATTGCAGAATGCTGAAAATATGGGTATTGAAGTCACAAACTGTACATGCAGTATGTGTTCCATTAAGGCACAGCTTCCCTATCACCACCTGCTGCTGCTAACTCTGGCTGCACATTTAACATAGAAACATAGAAGCTGATGGCAGATAAGGACCACAAGGCCCATCCAGTCTGCACATTTCTTTTTCAACCTTATGAATGTGCCATTGGCCTTTGCTCTGTCAATGACCTATCTATTCATACTCATCTGTATTGCTCCCTTATGCCTATCCCATGCCCATGTGAAGCCCTGCACTGTATTCATATCCACCCCTTCCTGAGGTAGGCTGTTCCATGCATCTACCACCCTTTCTGTGTAAAAGAACGTCCTCACATTGCCCCTTAATCAGCCTCCCTTTAACCTCATGCTGTGTCCCCTTGTCCTGCTACTTTTCTTATATTGAAACATTGTTACACTTGGGTCATGCCCCCTATTGTCCCACATACACCTCACACTGTATTCCTGGTCTATTGTACTGTGATACTGCTATTTTGCACTTATATATAGATATGAGCACCGATCATATAAGCATAGGGCTAGGAATGTGCTTTGCTGCTAAGATAGGTTAATATTGTCATGCATGATATAGTATACCTCACTATAATACATTTATTTAGATTAGTTTGTCTTTTATAGATATTTCATATATTTTCTACCTAATCACTGATAAGATGACTCAGAGGGATCATCAGTGATTATTGTATACTCATATTCTCGTATAATTATATGTTGTGTATTTTCACTCAGATATGCCATGTAATAGGCCTGTCAGCAGTTCTTTATCTCTAAGCAAGCTGACAGAGACAGATGGCTTTTGTTATGTCATTATGTTTGATAACTGGTGTAAGCAAGAAATGAAGTTTGAACTGTCAGCATTTCTTTTGTCTAAGCTATAATGCTAATGGAAGCATATTCTGTCTCATATGATACTCATTTGTAATTCTGTCTCCTAAGTCATTAACCAATTAAGGATGATTTAGGACCAATACATATTGCTTCTGATACCTGTAACTATGTTGTAATTTCTGTTGCTATGCTGTTATCTGTAGTATTTCGTTGCCTGCAACCCATTGTAGTGCTCTCGAGACACTACTGTAACTTCTCTAGAAGGGCAGAGAGCTGGAGCGTGAGGAGAGATAGAGCAAGATCTTAGAGAACCTAAGATCTACAATTCTGGAGATTATGTACATTCTTCAGGAATGGTGAGAAACCCATCTCCCTTGTGATTTTCTCTGTCACATGCTTGGAGTAAGTAGTATAATAAACTTTATTAGTACTACTTGCTTGTTTACGAATGTTTCTTGGCTGACTCCTAGACACAAGAATCTGTATTATTATTTTTATTGTTTACCCTACACACCAAGAGTGTTTAGACAATATAATGACAAACGCGAAATGGAGTCAGCTTGTTTTTGCCAAGTTTCATTTTAATTTCCACTGTAAATTAAAAGACTGGGTGAGAGATCCCCAGTAAAAACAAGTTGAAAGTGTCTAATGTTTAATTTTTCAGTCAGTTGTGTGTTCCACAGTGCAGACAAAACAATCTCTTGGCAGATATTCAATTTCTGTGTAATGAGTTGTTTTATTTTTGATTTTTTTTCTTATTCTTTCTCTGTGGGAACACAGCTATAAAGAATCTGAAACAAACAGACAGCTTTCTTGTGGATTCAAATCCTGATGGGTATTTACTCATCTAGGTGTCCACTTACGCCAAAGGCTGTTTGTGTGCTTGCATGAATTTTGGTTGCAAACAAAGTTTTTTGATCCACAGACAGCTAGGGGTTTCTTATTTTAAGACATGTCTAAATATATCAGTACTGAGTTGAGGCTGGATGCCTTAACAAGCCAAACTGCTAACAGTAGTTGGCTTGGTTTTGCTAAAGTAGCAGAATCCAATGGTAGCCCATTAACGGACATCATTGCCCATTATGGGGAATTGAAAAATGGTACCAATGATCCTGAAGGATTATTAATTGCAATGTTGTTTAATTGTTTTGATGCTGTTCTAAAAAAGATATCTGTTTTGGAATGTAAGTATAATGCTTGCAAAGTGGAGATGCCTGCCACAAGGATTCCATAATAGCCACTCTCTCTTTCACTTACACATGAGAGATGCATTACAGGGATTCTCAACCCCTGAATGTCTACTGCAGTATGTAGATGACTTGCTTTTGACAACCGACACAAAAGAAGAACACTTGGTTCTGTTTGAATAACTACTGACTATCCTACAAGTCAGGCCTCAAGTGTAACCTTTCTAAAGCACAATTGTGCCAGAAGGAGGTTCCCTTCCTAGGGCTCCGTGAAACAGAAAAAGGAAGAAGCCCTGATACTAAAAAGATTCAGGGACTGCAGGATTTACCCCTGCCAACCAGTGTAGGAACACTGAGACATTTTCTGGGTATGGTAAACTACTCCAGGGATTTTATTTGTGACTTTGCACAAAAGGCCACACCTCTGTATGAGTTATTGAAAAAGGATGTACCATGGACATGGGGTCCATTACAGACCAAAGCTGTAACCAGTTTGAAAGAATCACTGGCAACAGCCCCAGCATTGATTAACCCTAACCCAGCTTTAGGGTACCATCTGGAAACTGCTACATCAGCTACAGCAATTTCAGCAGTTTTAGCACAAACATACAATGGACACATCAGGCCCATTGCTTATGCAACACAGATGCTTGCCCCAGTGGAGGTGAAATACAACCTTTGTGAAAGGAATCTTTTGGCTACATACTGGTCAGTGAGATACTTTATGTACATCATTGGATATGCACCCATTTTCTTGCATTCCAATCATCCGCCATCTAATGTTCTGTTGTCAGACAGAGTAAAAGATGATTCTGTATCCAATGCCAGACATACACACTGGTCTCTCATTTTACAGGATTATGACATCACTGTCCTTCCTAACAAAACTTCATCCTTGTTGGCCCATGGCCTACAATTTACAGGAGAGACCCATGATTGTTCACTTCAACCCACCAACCTATCTGTCCCAGTGCCCTTTCTGACAGAACCTCATAAAGTGTTAAAAGACACCACTGTGTGTCATGTTTTGACTGATGACTCAGCCACACATACCAACGAGGGTCAGAGAGCAGGGTTTGAAATTATTTTACATTCTGGTGATGGCAGAGTGTGCATGGCTAGTAATTGCATCATCATACATGCACGATTTTCAAGCAATGTTAAAACACACCTGGCAAATAAAATGAAAAGCAGGTGGGCAAGGAGTCTCCTAATTACCACAAATATTTATGAATGGTTTAGACAGCTGGAATGTCCTTGAGAAAGACACAGTTTGTATTAAGAAAGGAATAAAAAGATTTGTCCTTACGTAAAATGATACTAACACTTCATGAAAGGGTTAAGTTGTGCCCGCTTCAAGAAATGTCCTTGAGATAATTACAGAAAGCACTGCAGATACTATGTTTTCATTACAGTTTCTAATTGGGACTGTTTCTCTCTAAACTAAATTTCTTTGGCAGAAGACAAACTTCTATTCCAGTACCCTGTATTATCTCCGAGAAATACAGTGACTTGTTTGTGTACATTACATCTCTAATCAGTTTAAATACTGTACATTCATAAGGTTCTAGCATGTTGTATGTATATTCTTTATGCTCTATAAGAAGGACCCTCATTTGAGGTCAATGTATAGGTTCCTTAATAAAGGAACTGAGGAATAACTTCCAGAAATAACTCTTATAGAAAGTGAAAATGACATTCACCTATCCAGTGATGACCTACTCATTTGGCACATCACTACTAACACTCTTGAAAAGTTATGGGTAATTCCTGAACATCTGAGAGTAGATTTTATCTACTGTGCCAAATACATAGTAACCCAACTGGTGGACTCCAGTGAGTCAGTAAAAAAACGAGACAGATTAAAATCCTCTATCTTGTGGCTACACATGAGAAATGATGTAGAACACTGCATCAGTAACTGTTTGATCTGTGAACAGAACAATCCTATACCAGCTAGGACAAATGCATTGTTACCCCAGAAGCAAAGGCCCCCGGAACAAAACCCAGTTTAACTACATTGGCCTTATGCCAACCACTAATGACAACTAGTTTTCACTAGTGATCACCAACCTGTTTTCCAAATAGTTTAAAGCTATCCCAAAACAGAACAACACAGGCAAAGTGATTGCAAATGTATTGGTAAACCAGCTATTTACCAGGTAGGGTTTTACCCCAAAGGTAAATTCTGATTACAGGGATCTGGCTTTATAGCCAAAATAATGCAGGAAATTCTGGACTTGTTATGGGTAAAACAAAAGTTTTATATCCCTTACCATCCACTGTCATCAGGACAGGTGGAATGTGTATGAGCAGATCAAAGTTATATTGTCCAAACTTGTTCATAAAACCCAAAAAGGACTGGAATTAATTATTGCCTTTACTCCTTATGGCAATAAGAGGGACACCCTCTGAAGGTACTCAGCGTACCCCATTGCATGGTATATATGATTTTGCTAATTAAGAGTGATTTACATTTACAATATAAAGGATATTGTGCAGGGGTTTGACCTGACAAATGTTCATGTTGATGAATTAATTTCTGCTCCCATTAAGGAAGCAGATGAGCATCATATAGCTAGGAAAGTCCTTTGCACTGCCTATAGCTATTATGTTTTTACAACCCTTTGGTTATCTCTTCCGGGATCTGGAATTGGGATATATCCTTGATCTCATACATGACAGATGTATGGATCAGTGGCATTGCCACATTTTGCACTTCTATTGCATGTGTTAACAAATGTTTATTTGAATCTAGCACTATTCCCTTGTCAATGGCAAGGAACCTTGGATATTTCACCACACACACCAGTATTACTTCATGTTTCAAAACTTATTCCTGCACAATCCAGGAATCCACATTTGTGACTCTGACAGTGTCATTGCCACATTTTCATCTGGCAACATCCATCTCTGATCGTCTGGCAACCATCCATTCTATTGATCATCTTGATGGGAACTTTTATCATGAAAGGTTGAAACTACCGCCTTTCCTTGTTTACCATGAGGTCTTGGAATCATGACTGACTCTGAACATTGAATGTCGTACCTGAAAGGAACATCACCTTTTATGCAGATGTGACATCTTCCAACTTGTCTTACCAACTTGTGAATACTGGCCTAATAACTGAAATTAAGCTTCCATTTGTGAATTTTCAGATAAACTGTATTCAGTCCAGCCAATTAATATTCTACAATCAAGCTCATTGTTATGCATACCATGAAGCTAGTCTGGGGTAAGGACAATCCCCTAGCTCAGCAAGAAGTCTCTTCTTCATTTGATCTACAATCAAGAAATCCATTTTCTTCACTGCTTATTTTCCAAGCCTGGCTGGCACCTCATACAAACTGAGCACTGTCATAAACTTTTACACTTTCTGCAGCCGTGTGATCACCTTCCATTGAACACTGTTGCTATTCTATTGTGAAACTCAATGTGCAATCTAATGCACCCCCTACTGAGGCCTATGAAAATACTGCTGCCCCCTGAACATTTGGATCAACCTTTGGAAAATCTGAATGCACTGAATTTGAACTATGAATCTTCATTTAGCACTTGAATAAACTCTGGATTTATCCCTGGAACTGTTTGTAGTTTTTGCCTTGTGGACATTCACTAAAAATACCACCAACAGCTTAATCTGGTTCAAGGTCATTTGGCATTCATCTGTATCCTCTTCCCTGGTCGTGCCTGAAAATAGGCAGGATTTGTCTAGTGCACATACCCAGTCAACAAAAGCTAAATAAATAAATAAAAATAAATTGACATTTCGTGTCCTGTTCAACTTATCAACTGAAAAATGCCATCCTTCAAGGTGGTATATTCTGCTGATGTGGAACTTTGTGTGGTGACCAACTATACATTCTTCTGATATGGACTAAAAGTTATGCAAAGTGAACATTTCTAACTTCTGTTTTTATTCCCTAAACAGGTAATAGGTTATACGGTAATCACACCTGTTCCCATCCCAGAACCAGATATCATTAAGTCTAGTCCTAACTATCTTGATGCTCTATCTTGATTTTTTTTACTTATTTTTAATATCCATAAAGGCAACTTAAGTTTGTCTCTTCAATTTCTTCCTAATAGGACAGATTCACATCTGATAAATATCAGTATTTACTGATTGCTTTGATATTGAAAAACCCCATTGTGAAGTTTTATTCCAAATGTTTATAGTAATACAATGTTTACTAACATTTTCCCTTACAATTACATTTTGTTGTTTAAGGAAATACCTGATACACCACTGTGACCTGTTAATATTCCTCTATCATGCTCATGCCTTGGGCCTGTAGATGAATGTTGCCTAACCACCATCTCTTTGTTGTGTTGCCACTTTTGCAATTAGGGCAACAAAGAGGGGACTGTTACGCTTGGGTTATGCCCCCTATTGTCCCACATACACCTCACACTGTATTCCTGGTCTATTGTACTGTGATACTGCTATTTTGCACTTATAAATAGATATGAGCACCGATCATATAAGCATGGGTGCTAGGAATGTGCTTTGCTGCTAAGATATGCTAATATTGTCATGCATGATATAGTATACCTCACTATAATAAATTTATCTATATTAGTTTGTCTTTTATAGATTTCCATATATTAGCTACCTAATCACTGATAAGATGACTCAGAGGGATCATCAGTGATTATTGCACACTCATATTCTCATATAATTATATGTTGTGTATTTTCACTCAGATATGCCATGTAATAGGCCTGTCAGCAGTTCTTTATCTCCAAGCAAGCTGACAGAGACAGAAGGCTTTTGTTATGTCTTTATGTTTTATAACTGGTGTAAGCAAGAAATGTAGTTTGAACTGCCAGCATTTCTTTTGTCTAAGCTATAAATGCTAATGGAAGCATATTCTGTCTCATATGATACTCATTAGTAATTCTGCCTCCTAAGTCATTATCCAATTAAGAATGACTTAGGGCCAATACATATTGTTTCTGATATCTGTAACTATGTTGTAATTTCTGTTGCTATGCTGTTATCTGTAGTATTTAGCTGTCTGCAACCCACTGTAACGCTCTTGAGACACTACTGTAACTTCTCTCGAAGGACAGAGAGCTAGAGTGCAGGGAGAAATAGAACAAGATCTTAGAGAACCTGAGATCTACAATTCTGGAGATTATGTACATTCTTCAGGAATGGTGAGAAACCCATCTCCCTTGTGATTTTCTCTGTCACATGCTTGGTGTAAGCAGTATAATAAACTTTATTAGTACTACTTGCTTGTTTATGAATGTTTCTTGGCAGACTCCGAGACACAAGAATCTGTATTATTATTTTATTTCTATTGTTTACCCTACATACCAAGAGTGTTTAGACAACAACATGTTAGACTATTTCACCTTGTTAATGCCCTTAAGGTGTTTGAATGTTTCAATCATATCACCTCTCTCCCTCCTTTGCTCTAGGGTATACATATTGAGCTCAGTTAATCTGTCCTCATATGTTTTCTGATGCAGTCCCTGCACCATTTTGGTTGCCCTTCTCTGGACTGCATCAATTTGGTTAATGTCCTTGTGAAGGTGTGGCCTATAGTACTGCATGCAGTACTCCAGATGGGGCCTAACCAGTGTCTTGTAAAGAGGGATTAGTACCTCCCTCTTCCAACTTTTGATACCCCTGCTTATACACCCCAACATTCCTCTAGCCTTAACTACTGCTTTATTGGTAACAGCATCTACATCAGCACCTTTTGAAATGGGATGGCCTGAATGATACAGGCAGTGTCCCCACTCATTACTTGCCATGCCATCCATTAGTCACCACTGATATGTTTTTAGAGACATTGATACTCCAGAACTGTCACAGCTTGTTTGCAGCAGCAGGTATTTACAGATGGCTTTGTACTTCTCGTACTAGTGCTGGATCATGTAGTGTGTCAAGTTCCATCTGATGGAGATGACTTCCAGCTTCAGATAGTGCTCAGACAGCCTGCTCTGGATCTGTAGGTGTCTTAGATGGTTGCGGGCCTTTTCAGAATGAGCAAAGTAGGAACAGATGCAGCTGTCTACATTCAACATGGATTTGATCTCAGGAGATTACAGAAAATCATAAAAACTCCTGCTCTACTAGATTAAGACAGTGTGCCATGCATAGAGTTCTGATAAACCCACCACATTTGAGCCATTATTACTTGCAGTGAAACCCAGTTTCAGGGAATGTGGGTGTAGGCACTCCTCAAACACAGTCAGGGGCAGTTCTAACATTTTCAAACCTGTGCATGATCCACTTACACTCTTTATTGCCACAGTGGCATGTTGGCAAATACCCAGAATGTTACTACTACCATACCACAGTTGGGTGTCATACTTGTTTTGCATTCCAGCATCAAATACTACACCAGGTAACTGCACCCAATGGGTTGCAATACATAGATATGAGCAACCAGCTGTTTGGCCACTGGTCCACATAGCCATACTAAAATGTGTATATGGTGATAATGAATGCTGCAGAGCATGTAATACTGCGTGTGTGTCACACTACAAAAAAGTTTAGGAAAGGCACGTGTGGAGAAATAGATTTGCAATGGAATCTGACCTTTTAAACAGGCACCCACCCTCAACCTTCACAATCCCCCATTCTCCACAAAAGAGAAAGGCATTAGATCAATTACCAGCATTTCAGTAGTTGCTGCATTCAGTTCCCATGCAATAGCATGATTGGGTAGGTATTTGGTATGATGCTTAAACATGCGATGCAGTGTAGGTTGCACCTTTCAGGGTGATGAAACACCAAACACCTGAACTCTGTTGTTGGTTGAATGGCTGGTGGGGTAGCATTTTGACTCAGGGAATTTAAAACATGCTAGACAAATGAATGGCATGTTTTCATGTGTTTTATGTGTAACCCCTCTGTTCCCTGGGGTTACTAGAATCCCATCAGAGTCAGTGTTAGATAGGGATGACAGCTAGTGATTATCTAGTTAAATGAATTTTCACTCAGTCCCTCTCTGCTGTTTGGTTTCAGCTGAGAGCTGAAGAAGTGATGTCATTTAGAACTCTTGCAGGTGCATAAGCCACAGCTGTTGGTGCAAGGGGGGAATTTAGAATTCTGAAGTCAGTCTTACTCCAGAATTCAGTGTAGGAGCTCAGAGTGAGTAAGGAGGAGTGTCTTTCTCACCCTAGTGGAGGACTGCCTGTTGCTGACTAGTGAAGTGGTGGAAACCATCTCCAGGAATTCCTGTGTCTTTATCCCATGTGTGATGAAGGGGTCTGCTGTGGATTTTAGGGGCAATCCCCTGATCCAATACAGAACTGTTGGTGAAGCTGCCTGTGTGTTTATCTGTGAGTAGATTTTCTGTCTAAGAGTTACCCAGGAGTTTGTACATACCTTTTTTCTGTGGGGTGACTCTCTGCTAAAGGGACAATTTCACCCATTTACTGTGAGGATTCCCTCAAGAACTTTGTGTTTTAAAGATATCTGACAACAGTGGATGTCCCATGTGTGGCTTGCCCTTTGTTCAGGACTTTAACCATACACCCTTGTGGTGTTCCTGATGTCAAATGTGATGAACATTTCTAGACAGCATCATTTTCTTCTGTTTCAGTATTTGTGAGGTGTAACTCTGAAAGAATGGCTGGGTTTGGACATGGAAGCAAAAGGTGGGAGACCCCCCCCATTTGGAGTGACCAGTTCAACACTTTAGGTTCTGTAAGGGTGCTTATTTTCTTCTAGTGCATGTGGCCAATGCCTGAAGAAGTTTTACCCCTTGTATGTGGGTTTTCTCCAGTTTACCCCTTGTATGTGGGTTCTGCAAGTTTTGAGCAGTTAGTGTTCCATTGTGGCCCATGTGTCACCTTCCTATCCTATGCAATATGGGAAATGTACCAAGTACAGGCCTAGTGCCACCTTTCCAGAAGATTTCATGTGTTTTTACAGCAGCTAGTTCTACAAATTTCCAGTCATTTATCCTGTGCTAAATGGGAACTGTTCTAAGTACTGGCCTAGTGCCTTTCAAGGAGAAATGTGTGTGTTCTCTATGGCTAGTTCCACATTCTAGAGTTTAATCCTATGATATATAAGAGGTCCGAGTACTGTTTCTTCAGATATGTTCTGCATTGTCATGTGCCAGTGTAAACACTTGGAAGTCCATCTTTGCTTTTGTTTTCCCAACTGTGTTCTGGAATAAACATACACTCTAGAATCCCAGCCTGGTATGGCCAATCTAGTTACTGCTTCCTTGTGTGGATTTACTGGGTACCACTGTCCAGAAGTGCAAACCTAGCATAGCCCTTAGAAAATGTTCTGTCCCCTGGGTTTTGGTATAGGTCTGGTTGTGTCTAGTATGCACACACCTTTGTGTTTTTCTACTACATCTGCAAATTGCATTTTTAATTGCTTTGTACCCCTACCACTCAATTTTCCCCTAGACTATGGGAGGTGTGCCTATTTTTTAAATAAGGGTCTAGTGGAGGGTTACAAAAATGGGTGCTCGTCCATTGATGTTATTTAATTTAGGGAGAGAACAGTAGACAGTTTGCTTAGGGTATGGTTAGTGTTTTGTCTGTCTGGCAGTGTGGGAGCCCAACATTGGAAAAAGGAAGCTTTGCACAAAAGGACCTCCATAGGATAGTGCCATCCATATGTCCCACTGTGTGCCTACTGTTACAATGCTGCTGTGTGTTTGTGCCAACTTAACAATGGACTGTAAAGCCAGAAAGTATATGTCCTTGTCGCTGCATCTGAACATTTTACAAAACTTTAAATCTGAAGTTTTAATTGCCAAAAGTAATGAGGACTTTAGGAAACAAAGAGAGAAATGTGCCCTGCAAGTTTCATGTGCTTTGTGTGCAAATTGGGAGAGTTGCTAAAGAAATAGTCAAATTCTGAGAGAGAAAATGGTCAAAAATGTTACTCCTACCTTGAAATTTCAACCAAGGAAAAAAGTTCAGTTTGCAGTTTAAATTTTGCCCTGCTCGATGATCACCATGAAGGATGAGTGCAAGGAGAAAGAGAGAGGCTCATTTGCAGGGCGTCGATTGATTGGTGTGACTGCAATCAGTCCCACACCCTAGCCAGCTTCAGAGTGCAGCCCAGTATTCGAGAAGGAGAGAGCAAGTGGGTGTTGTGAGCTGGTTAGACCAGGATCAACCATTGAGGGGCTTGTAAATGTTCTAATCTGTTCAATACAGAATTTTGCTGTTAGAATTTGGGCTCAACCCATTATCTGAACAACTAGAAAGTGAGCAAGGCGTTTGTGGTAACAATCGACAGGATCGCCAGCCTGTTTCACCCCAGTGGCCTTCCAGGATCAGCTCCAGGTGAAGAATTTCCATTTGAGAAAGCAAGCTACAAATTCCATGAGTACAATTTAAACTGTGCATCAAACTGTGTGTGATTTTCAAAGCCAGCTGAATCTGTGTGGAAGCAGTGAGATTGTTTTGCAAAGAAGGACTGTAAGTTGGAACGCCAAACACAACAAACAAAATTTCTTAGCATCGACTATAAGCATTATGATGGAGTCAGCAACAATAAAATGTTCTAAGCAAGTGAGAGACTGTGAGTTGTATTAGGCTGCAACAAACAGGCAAACCTGTAAAATAAAATACTGTCTTACAAGTGACTTTGAGCATACATAAATAATTGATTCGTATGCTAATCACAAAGTCATAAAAAAAATCATATGAATGTGCTGAGAGATATACAAGCAATGCAATCAAATACAGTTTGAGTAAAATGAGTAGCTGAAAAGGTTGGATGAGCAAGTTTTGAGTCAGAAACAGATTTGATGCTATAAGGAGTGCTACCACCACCATTACAGGGTGGGGCTAGCAATGTAAACACAGCAGCAGGGAGCTATTTTGTGAGACTACACTGAGACTTGTAAACAATTAGCAACAATGAGTTGTTATGTGTTTTAATTGTGACATGAATTCGGGAGCATCCTGCTACCTGGATCATGCCCAAGCTATGATAGCAGAGGAGGTGGCCACACTCAGAGAAATAGAGAGAATTTTCTATGGGGAAGGGTTGCCTCTAGATGTTGTGATCCCTAATTATCCAGTGAGAGTATGTATTATGTGCCTCAAGGCTGGAAGGGATGTCTTCTTGATACCCCACTGTCCGGATTGCCTTGTTTTAATAAGGTATGAGCAAAGGTGCACCAGCAGAAAATGCATCACAAATTACATTGGCTCCCACTTGAACCAAAGTAGGAAACCCTACATGCAGCAGCACATAGCACCAGGTTGAACCTGTTTGGGGAGGCCCCATAGAGTGTGGCACAGATGGATAGAGTATGGATCTACTGCAAGGGCAGACACCTAAAGATGTTTCCATGCCTGTGTTCCAGATGGGCAGTGCAATGGAAGGATCAGTGGACCTTTGGACGGAGGGTCCTAGTCCTAGCCTAGTAGGGGGGATGAACTTTTGAGAGACATTGAACTGGGAGGTGTTTTCCTCTGCACCCAGTGAAGAGTGGACTGTCTCAGTAGTGATGACATCTGCTCATTCCTGGGCCAAGGTCTTAAGTGAGGAAGAGGAGGAGGATGAAGAGATGTATCTTCATGTTGAGGGTCCCAGTTTGCTGCCTCAGGCTCTTGCCTCGGAGAAGCCAGAGTGCGAAGAAGATGGCTCCACTACCCTGCCTACAGAAATGATTGGGGACAAGTTCTTTTGTTTGTAAAGTGTCCAGCACTGGCTGAACCAGGACTGGCCACCCCCAAGCCAAGCCATGGGCCATACACTTGTGAAGAGTAGTAAGGATGAGAGACTAGGAGGGCCAATGCTATATATGGGAGATCCTTTCCCTCCTTTCCTCATAGAGTCTGGGAGGAAATTGAATAGAACAGGCAATCCTGATTATTGGAAGAGGCAAGCAAAAATCTGCATCCTGGTGCAGCACCATTTGTCAAACATAGAGTCATCAGTGATAGACTGAAATTCTGGAAATTGGGCAGAACTTTGTTTATGGACACTGTTCAAATCGTGGGCAAGGCAGGGGAAAGAGACATTCCACATCAACTTTAAACAACCAGATGGCATCATAGTTCTTGCACCTCACCCCAAGTGGTATTACCCTTAAAGAGGAAGTCTGGCCACAATTTCTAGCATCAGTAAATTCAGAATGTGGATCAGCATATCCCCAGTCAGCCACATACCAAAAATGAGATCTTTAAGTTACTTTGTTTAAAAGTTACAATTTATTTTGTAACCCTAAATTTACTGCCTGTTCAAAAAAGCCAGTTTCAGTAAAGAACTACTGATGATGTCACAACCAGAACTCATAGCCTAGTCCTTCTCGAAAATTACCTTACAAGACTTATTTCTACCACATTACATAAAACTGCAGCTGTATTAAACATCTGGAAAGAGAAAACTGATAGTTGGTTAGCCAGGGCATGCATTTCCATACTGTGGAGATGCAAGGTAAAGTACTTAAGAATGTGATGGGAAGGGGGTGGAATACAATGGCAAACATGGCTTTAGAATAACAAAAATATGTTCAATTTTATAATAGTGCAGGGATGAGATTTTGGAATGTCACCAGACTGCAACTGTGGAATGCAGCAAAGACACAGTCTCAGAAAGTAGGTGGGACACACAAGTTTGGAAAGTGGCAGGTTTGCTAAAATTCTTAATATGGTGGTGTCGTATAGTTTTAGAATGTGGCAGATACACACAATTTTGAAATGTGGGAGACATAGTTGTGGAAGGTGGCAGGGATATGTAATTTCATAATGTGTCTTGGATGGATTAATTTAGCAAGTGGTGTAGTGATGCAAAATTTCAAAATGTTAGTATGCTTGATTTCAGATTGTAGTGGCAACATTCAGTTTCAGATGCGGCATGTGCACGAAAGCTCAGAAAGTTGCAGTGATGCAGTTTCAGAATCTAGTAGCCACGTGGAATTTCAGAATGAGGCAGGGATGCATCATTTTAGAATGTAACTTAAGCATGCAATTTTTGAATGTGGCAGTGACACTCATCTTCAGAATGTGGTGGGGATGTGCAGTTTTGGAATATGATGGGAATGCACATTTTCAGAATGTGACAATGACAGGCAATACTAGAGCATGGAAGTTTGCACACAATTTCAGAATGTGGCAGGCAGGTACAATTTTAGAATTTAGAAGAGACATGGGGTGGGATATTCAAAGCAGTTGCACATGGCACAACTGAGATGCACCGGCGCAACCACGGAAATGCACCAAGGAGCAATATTCAGTGGGCACCACTGCGCAGCACAAGTCACAGTGTGCCAGTGCACAACCCTAATGAATGAGAGTGCAAGGGCAGGGGGCGTGCCCATGAATATGTGGTGTGGTACGATATTCAACCCCTGACCCTTAGCGCAAGAGCGGAGCAATGGCCAGATGCGTTGAGCAGACTTGAGCCTATAAATACAGGGAACAAGCATGGGAACAGCACTTGCATCAGGGGTGAGAGAGAGACAGACAGACAGACAGAAAGCAGCTGGACTGTGGAGGGTGGAAACGGAAGGAAAAAGGGACAAAGAGCATGTGAGAGATGGAGGGGGTGGAACAGGCAGCCACAGGGGTGTGAGGCAGAGGTGGCAGTGCAGTGTGAACCAGGGGCAGAGGGGGAAAAAGGGAGAGGCAGGCAGAGAGAAAGGCACTGCCCCACAGTGGCAAGCAGACCACAGGGGCCGATTGCCCAGGGGGAGAAAGGAGAGCAGGGGCCATGGCTAGCGCAACCTTCCAGATGGAAGCTGTAATGAGGGGTGTGAGGAGGCAGAATGAAATGTGTTGTGGCTGTGGAAGGGCCCATTAGTGGTATGCTTGAAATAGGTGGTACCGTGCCCGCACCACCTTCAAGAACTACTCTGATATGGAAATTGTGGGCTGGTATCACCTGAACCAGCTGATTCTGATGCAGCTCTGTGTGTTGTGCAGTGAAGAGATGCAGGCACTCACTAGACAAAGCCATGCCTTGTCAGTAGAGATGAAGGTGACAGCAGTCACATGTCTGCTTACCACGGGCACCTTCCAGAGACCAACAGGGGACACCACAGGCATAACCCAGTCAGCCACATCATGCCTTCTCACACAGTTCCTTAACGCCCTGCTGCCACATGCTTCAGAATACATCTATTTCCCCAGCACATAGGCAGAGCATACAACAACCATGCAGGACTTTCACAGGGAAGCACGGATGCCTGGCGTGCTTGGAGCCATTGACTGCACCCATATGGGCATCCTCATGCCGCCTGGCCCTGAGGGCGTAGCATACGTCAACAGGAAGGGATATCCCAGTGTTAACTGCCAGGTGATGTTCAATGCCAGGGGGCACATAACCAATGACTGTGCCACACACCTTGGGAGTGCGCATGATGCATTCATCTGGCACAGCCCTGCGCTGTGCAACAGGTTTGATCATAGGGACATCCCCATGAGCCACCTAGTGGGTGAGTATGGGATGTCCATGGGGAGCTGGTACCAGCAGGGCATGGGATGGGGCAGGCAGGATGGGTGTGCTGGTGAGGGCACCAGGTATGGGCAAGGGGCACAGCAACATAGGACACTAGGCTAACCATGGGTTTGTCCACACAGGTGACAGTGGCTACCCACGCAGTCCCTGGCTGCTCACCCCCTGCCAGCGCCCATCATCCCCAGTGGAGGACCGGTACAATGAGGCACACGCCAGCACATGAAACTTCATTGGGCATGTGGTCAGGATGCTGAAGACATGATTCTGTTGCCTTGACATGTCTGGCGGTGCCCAACAGTACAGCCCCTTGAAAGCCTGTGGCCTATTCCTGGCCTGCTACATACTGCACAACATGGCCATTGACAGTGGGATAGCTGTCGAAGCTGAAGAGGGGGACAGCAGTGGGAACAATGAGGGCAATGGACCAGAGGGCAGTGGGCATCCCCCCTGGGTGGAAGGATTCCTGGCTCCTGTGGATGGAACGCCAGCACTGTGACATAATTGCACAGAAGCACTATGGTGCTCACAGGTAGGTGGAGCAACACCCAAGCAGTGGCCACCCACAATGGTACAGCACAAGGGCATAGGTGGGTGCAGCAATGGGCATGCACACACAGAGGCATGGTGCAGGGGTGGGGGTGGCAGTGCCACACAGCCACACACAACAGCATGCAGCATTGTACCATAACACACACACACACACACACACACACACACACACACACACACACACACACACGTGGTCACATGTAAGACACGCATCCAGGTGCTGGCACATGGTGTGGATCAGAAGCAGGGTGCCGGTGCACAGGTGCAACTAGTGGTGTTCTGCTCTCATCATGCCCACACCACACGGGCCAGTGGCTGGGCAGGTGTGCATGCAGGCAGCATGTGGTGCAACACACAGTTGTCATGACTGTGGCATGCACCCACACACATCGCCCATGTGTGCACAGGGCAGTGGCAGCAGACTGCGGTCAGGTCAGCATGCACATCAGGTCTGCTGTGTGGAACCATGGTCATCACAGATATGGGGGCAGCCATGTCAGGGCCAATTGGCAGCCACTGGCTGCTGAATGGCCACAGGGGGTGTCTGCAACTGCCCCCAGGGGTTGTACTGTGGGACCGTGACTGGGTCCATGAAGGGATTTGTAGGCACCCAAACAGGCCCACCCCAGGCATGCCTGGGAAGCCAACAGCAGATCCCAGCATTGACAGGGAGGGTGTTGCTTGACGCCGGGTCCACTGGGCAGACAGTGCACTTTGCGGTGTATGTGGCTGGTGGCCATGCCCTGTGGCAACCAGTGGTACAAGGCCAGCCAAGATCGCATTGGCAATGTGATCCTGGGATGTGGTCATGTCCTCCTGCAGCCGCTGTATAGCCTCCAGGACCTGCGCGGTGCCCCTCTTACACAGCTCGGCCATGTGGTGCACCACTTCATGAAGTACAAGTACCCCAGCTACAAGCAGCACCTGTTGCACCATGGAGGCCAGCAGCAACTGGATGACAAAGGGTCGGCACTCAGGGAAGCCTGGGCATGCTGCTGACCTACTGGTGGCGTATGACCATGCTGCACATTCCCCCACTTAGGTGGACACTGCACAGTGGGGGCACCATGGGGCTGATCACTCTCTGGTACACTGGCAGTGGACACTGCATCCAGCTGCCCAACATCCCCAGCCATCTCCCACTGCTACCCCTCTGGCCCATGTACGCTGGCCAGCGCTTGTGTGGATGCATCATCACCACCACGTGGCACTGCTGTGGTTGTGCACACTGCAGCACCAGTGGTGACGGTGGGCATCTGTTCCACCACCAACAGGCCACTAACCACACTGCCAGTGATGGTAGTAGGTATGGGTGTCTCCCCCACAATACCTCCCATGCTGCCCAGGATGATGGCCATGCCGTCATCAGTGTCAGACCCTGCCCCAATCTGTGTCTCCACACAGAGTATGCCATGGCTGGCATCCTGCTGGAACACAGCAAGGATCTCATCTGACACAAGTGTACAGGTACAGTACATCGCCAAAATTGATTTTTGGCAATGCACACTTGCCCAAACATTGATTGCCTTTCCAAGATTGCCATTATCACATGGAACCATGACTCATGATGATCAGGCTCATGTTCAATTATTGTGGTGGAGGGACATCAACTACCCTCAAGTCTTCTGACTCCTCAACATTTTTCCCACCTGATAACTTTTCCTGGGTTGTAACAATACTCCCGTTGTTATTCACAATGCCATCACTCACTTTACTACCAATGCCTCCAGCATCTCCAACCAACATTGATGCCATGGATTTGACTGAGAAAAACTGAGTTGCAGAAATCCCTCTACTTGCAACAACTACTACCTTCCCTTTTGCTGCTTAGTAGTACCATGTCCACAATCACACTTAACATTGCTAGCCTCTGATGAACCTACTGTACCTCATCATCACAACAACTTCCACTGCTACCATTTGGAGGCACACAAGCAATAGTCTTCATGGCAGCAGTGCCACAACCTGAAACAGCTTTGCATGATTGTCTCTTCTCTGACATTTTTTTAGATTACACAGACAGTCACCAAGAAAAGAAACGTGCACCATGAAAAGGGATTTTTCCGATTGTGTTGGTTGCTGTAACAAATTCAAGAGAATTCATAAGACAGTACAATGCAAAAAATCCAGCAATATGTACTTTTTTATTATGTTTGCTTTTGTTTGATTAAATGCCATAATATGCACTGGTGGGAGAGTGTTCATGGTACTATGGGGAAACACATAGTAATGGTACAGTGACAACAATTTCAACAAACTGAAGAAAGACAATTATTACCAGCAATGTTGTATTTCTTCAGTTTTGGGTGGGTGGAAAGCCACAAAACAACAACTGGGACTTCAGGATGGAAGAAGTCGCAATAAATAGATGTAACACTGACAGTCACCAAGAAAAGAAACATGTGCACTACAAAAAGTGATTTTTTACCAGTTTTGTGGGTTGCTATACCAAATTCAAGAGAATTCACAAGACAGTACAATGTAAAAAATACAGCAATAGGTACTTTTTCATTATGTCTGTTTTCATTTGTTTAAATGCTATAATATGCACTGGAGATTGCTCATGGTGCTATTTGGAAACACACAGTAGTGATGCAGTGACAATTTCAACAGACAGAAGAGTGACAATTAACAGCAAGATCATATTTCTTTGGTTTTGGGTGGATGGGAAGCCAAAAACAACAATAGTGACTTCTAGGCTGAAAATTGGCAATAAAGAGATACAGCTGCACAGACACAACAAGACCTTAACCACACTCTTTACACATCCAAAAGTGGAACAACAATACCTTATTTTTTTGGGGGGGGGGGGGTATTTACAGCAGCAGCTAGATAGAAGTAAGAAAAAATACTACAGATGGGCTCAGAAAATACCAGTACTGCTATTACAGTGGTGCAATAAAATGAGTATGACTTGACAGCATGAACTCAGACCAAAGGTAATGCACAGAAAGTTTAACAGTTCAGTAAAATAAAACTCAGTCTTCTAAACAGACAGAAAACATGCACAGCAAACAGCAAAAAAATTATAAAAAAATTACTATAACTATTACTGTGTGTAGCTGTGTACAGAACTGAACACTCCAATACTAAACAGTAGCCAGCAACAGTTGTCAAGACTGCCTTTCACACTGTGGTCTGTGATTCTCCCTTCTACACCACAGATCCACCCCTCCCCAGAAGCACACTTTTGCACTGTCTGTCAATACAGACACTGAAAGTATTAATTTAAGATGCAAAATTCACACATAATCAATAAATGATCAATAATACAAACATACAAGGATTTAGTACACTTGGGCCCAGATATTCAAACTGCGCCAGGCTGTGGCGCAAGCTTGGGCACGGCGCAACTTGGCTGTGCAGGGATGTGGACTGGATGATATTCAATGGAGCTGTGCCATGGCACAGCATCATTGAATATCACACCCAGGCCACCTGCAGTGTGCATGGTGCAGTGGCACTGCGCCAGCTCAAGTGGCCAGAGTGGAGCATGGGGATACGCTAGTGCAAGTTCCATTGCGCTATGCAAAGCAACCGCGATATTCAAAACTTGACATGCAAATGGGGCCATAATGTATGCAAGGCACAAATGGGGCTAGTTGCATGTCATTATGGCCCCATTTGCATGCACAATGTGACGATCTCGATGACTTGCACCTGGCGCCCTGCCAGGAAGCAGTCGTTGGGGACCAACGCCCCCTGCAGCTGGCAATGTGCTCCACAGCCCGATTGCGGGCTGCAGTAAAAAAAGGAAAAGCATAAATCCCTGGTGGTCCAGTGGGCTTGCCTGCCTGATCACAGGCTAAGTAAATATATAAAATCCCTATCATCCCTGGTGGTCCAGTGGACCGCTGTCTGTCCAATCGTGGGCATATGTAATGAAAATGTAGAATTCTGTCCAATATCCCTGGTGGTCCAGTGGACCATTGTCTGCCCGATCACAGGCATTTGTAATAAAAAACAATATGTCCAATATCCCTGGTGGTCCAGTGGACCACTGTCTACACAATCGTGGGCATTTGTAATAAAAAAAATATGTCCAATATCACAGCGATCGGGCAGACAGTGGTCACTGGAACTCCGGTGTGGACAGAATTCTACATTTAGTACAAATGCCCGTGATTGGGCACATGGGGCGCTTGCCAGGTGCAGCCGGAGCTCGGGTGGCCACCCACAGGTGGCAGCTGCCGTGTTACGCCCTGCAATGCGGCAGCTCAACTGTGGGTGGCCATCCATTGTTCCTTTTTTTTTTGGATCAACTTTGTGCTGGCACAGGTAGGGGTTGCCCATGCATGTCTCTGCTTATCCCGGGCTGAATATCGGGCTGTGCAGGGTATGCATGGGCACAACCCCCCCACCTGCACCTGCACACATTACTGATGCACTCCGGTGCATCGGGATTTGTGCCTCGCACTTTTCCCTTTTGAATATCATGCCAGGGCGCATCAGTGGGTTGCGCATGGCACAACACTGTTGCGGCATGCACAATCCTTTTGAATATCTGGGCCTCGATGTACTAAATTTGGACTCAAAAGTCTGAAGCTAAATAGGTTTTTTGAACATTTTTTGAAGGTTAGAATACCACAGCTCTGAGAGTTAACTAACACCAGCTGTCCACTACACATGCTACACTGAATTGCTATCCCATGAATCATTGCAAAATTCACCTTTAGGAGCCAAAAAAAGGCAAAGTAACACAAAGTCCATATGGTTCAATGGCAACTTCATGTTCTCCCAAATGCAAAGTTATTCATTTGGCAATATGGAGTTTTTAATGAAATTCAAGTTCTACATGAAATACTCCACGTAGCAAAGTTGAGGGACTTCACCCATCTCTACTGCCAAACCATTGGCACTGCAAAGTGTTGTGGTTATGCAAGGATGTGAGAGACAGAAATGGTAATTCTAAAAAGTAGTAAAGTGTTCGACAATTCCTTACCTGTTTTAATCTTTTCACAACTAAAATATTTTAAGAGTCAATTGCAAATAAGCAAATAAACTGGCTAATATGCTTTGGTGTATATGCAGGTATGGAAACGTGGGAACTGAAGGCAAGATAAGGTATGGAGGTATTTTCACTGCAGATACACTTACTGTAGTAAATACTGAATTATATTTAGGATACCAGGTGGCATGAGAAATAAAGAGTTTTACCAGATCAGCTGGATAGAATCCCCGTTCTGTTCTATGTTTCTACATGCATGTTGAACCTGGAGTGATATTAGCCACATATCTGTGGTTGCTTGAAGGTGTAATGTAAAAAAATCCATACAATTATAGTATTAATAAATCACTGTTGAATAAATGAAGTGCCTATGCATATGCATGTGTTTTACCTCATTATTAAAAAAAAAAAGTCATGCATTAGATGTTACAATTAGCAACATAAATATTTTTAAATTTAATGGGCCTGATTCTCAAAGCTCCCAGGGCAGAGCAAGGGGCTTGCATCCCAATGATTGACACAATGTGCCCCTTGCACCAAATTATGCCCTGGGAGTGATTCTCAAAGGCAAGCTGCTATCAATCATTGAATGTGACTTTGCTTCCAAGACCCTACCCAATCAAGAATTGGTGCAGGGTTCTTGGCACGCCTGGGTTTGCTGCAGCCCTAGATCATTGCAGCGGTCAAAGGGCTGTTTGAGAATCTGGCCCAATACCTATAAAGTAACTATAATGGGCTTCCTTGTGGTCTACCTCACAGGCAATACCTTTAGCACAAGATAGTGGCTCCATAAGTGCCATGTCATCTTGGCAATAGCCACAGCCCATTGGATTAGACCCTTTTATTAATGCCACAGGACCCTTCTTAAAATCCTGGCCCTGCCCCTGCTTTTCATCATCTTTATTCAGACAAACATTTTTAAACTTAACATTTTCTGACTACATAACAGTCAGATGTCTCACCTCAGAGTCTGAGTCATGGTTACGCTCCTCACTATCATTTAGAAATGGGAAACTATCAAGATCAGGTTCAGTGCTACAACCATCAGCAGTCACAGGGACATCAACAACCTGTTCCTTGACCACTGTACCTGAGCCAGACATTTTGTTACCTCTTGGACTGCTTCTTTGTCATCACCTCCCCCAGCACCCATTACAATGGATACCACAGAAGTGGCAAAGAAAAATTTGGCAACACTAATGCCACCATCACTTCTTCCAGCTACTTCTTTGCTACTGCTTTTGGTCATATAGCCAATAGAAGATTCTGCTGCATATGACTTTATTAGCTGCAACACTCTTTCGCCCCACAGAACATACACACTTCTTGAATGCATTGCTGGGGTTCATCCCTATTGGTGTGACAGTCATTTTGTCTATGCCAACATGGATGAAGGCAATATACTTCCTGGCATTATGGCACCAGCCATTGCGGCTTCCAGGATGTATAACGCCAAAGTGCCGTCCTAGGAAACAGTCCTGTTTTGTGGGCGGCTTCAGCACCCACACCCACCAAAACTAAAGATAACCTCCTCCAGTGTGGGCATGCCCTTAAGGGACAGAAATTATGTGAGCACAAAGGATGGCATGAGTGAGGGTTGATCTAAAATCAAGATCACCCCTGTCACTGTCGTTGTGGTGCTCTAAATGCATTGCCCTGTGACATGGCTGAATATGGCCCTGTCCCATTTGTTATGCAAAAAGAGTTAAATACAAGGATCTGTTCTATCTCCCATTTTCTGTCTCTTATCTGTTTGGTTGCGCAACCAAATGGTCTCATGAGACCTAGGAACTTTTCACTCTGACGGTCTCGCGATCCTCCGCCTCTCACTATCTCTCTGCCTTCACTTGCTGTTTTTGTCTTTTCTTCCCCCTTGCATATCTATGGTTGTAAAAATGTATGAGAAGTTATTCTGTTGAAATGATTGCAAAAAGCTATTTGGAATTTAAGGGGTTAACCTAAGATGCAGTTTGAGCTCCTCTTAGGCTTGTTTGCAAACTCTTTTACAGAGCGATCAGCAGTGGGCTAGCTTGGGACATTGTTCTGTTTATAAGTCTGCCCTGCAAAGAAACTGACGAGAACATTTTGTGAGAAACAGGATGTCTCTTAATGAGAGCAACAATGCTTTTGCTAGAGAGAGTGAGAGACTGAGAATGAAACTTGGAATTACAGATACCCTCAGATGAAGGACTTTTAACTTCTCTGTTTGTACTGCTTTTGTGTATAGTTATCATGAACATTTTTTAAATTTTTATTCTATTGTTGTTGAAAATAATAATAAAACGCTGTCACAAAATTATTGGCACCATCACCAGCCACTCTCAGCACCTTTAGATTACCCCATTATCTCCAACCTCACTGGCTCAGGAGGTTCTAATGGGAGGCCCTATCTCCCTCTTTGTACCAAAATGGAGGGGGATCACTACCGATGCTTGGGTTCTGGAGGAGGCTCGGCATGGACATGCCCTATAGCCCCTTACTGTTCCTCCAGTTACTCCCCATTGTCAAACCGATATCCTGCAGGACATCTTGCCCTTCTGCTGGAGGAGGTTCAATCCCTCCTCTGCAAGGGGGCTGTGGAATTAGTCTCAACTGCAGAAATAAATCAAGGTTTTTATTCCCAGTATTTTCTAGTTACTAAAGTGGAGTGGGGGTTTAAGACCAGGACTAGACCTCAGGGGTCTGAACTTGTACTTAGAATATGAAAAGTTCAGAATAGTATCCCTACAGTCCCTGTTACCCCTATTGTTGAAAGGGGACTCGATGGCCATGTTGGACATTACTGATGATAACCTATACATCCAAATCAGACAATCTCACAGTAAATATCTGAGATTCATACTTTGGGACTCTCATTACCAATTTCATGTTTTGCCCTATGGATTATGCTCTGTACCATGTGTCTGGCAGTGTCCTCTGATGGAGGTTCTGTATGTCTTCCCTTATATGGATGATTAGCTGGTAAAAGTTCTGTCTCAGTAAGCTATGCTATACACATTATTTTGGACCAGGCAATTATTCAACGAGCTGGGCATATTGGTCAATAAGCCAAAGTCAGTTATTACCCCTGCCAGAGACTCCAATACATAGAAGCCATACTGGATACCAGCCTTGGTTGGTGTTTCTGCCCTCGAACCGTGCCACAGCACTAGAGGCACAGGCACAGCTGGTTACCTTTAGCAACTATGTGTCAGCTCACTGCCTCCTAAGACTGATCAAACTAATGGAACCAGCCATCCTGACAGCTCTCATGGCCTACTTCCATATGAGGATTCCACAGAGGTTCCTCAGGGTGCAGTGGGCTCAGCACTCTAATGAGTCTGAGCAACTCATACCAGTCACTCCTCCTCTATGTCATTCCCTACTCTAGTGGCTGGACTAGTCCAACATAGAGAAACTTCGTCCATTCCTGCAGCCATTCCCACTGCTGGTTATGACCACAGATACCTCAAGGATGGATTTTTGACTCATCTGGGCTCCTACAGAACCAGGTCAATGAGGCCTTCCCGATTCAGTGCTACACAACTACACTCTGGAGATGAGTGCTGTAATTTATGGCCTACAGGCTTTTGCCACCCTTCCTCAGGGAAATAAGTTGTTGATCCACACAGACAATATGTCAGTGATATACTACATAAATCAACAAAGTGGAGTTCATTCATACGGTCTCTGCAGAGAGGCAATGAGAGTTTGTCACTGGGCAGTGGAACAAAACATTTCTGTCAGTGGTGTTCCTCCTGGGACCATGAACACACTTGTGGATCACCTCAGTCTATCCAATGCACATTGCCATGAATGGGCACTCTCAGACTCCATTATCGACAACCTCATCAAACAATGCGGTCGTCCAGACATCGACCAGGTTGCATCTCCATACAATGCGAAGCTGCTGTGTTTCTGCATGCTTTCTCCAAGGCATTGAGATTTTTTATAAGAAACATTGTCCCTGTCTTGGAAAGGGAGATTTCTGTATCATTCTCCCCATTCCCTCTGACAGAGTGTTCTGGACAAGCTATTGACTGAGCATGCCACCCTGATTCTGGTGACTTCTCACTGGCCCAGACAAATTTGTTTTCCACTTCTCTGACAATTACTGGTGGAAACTCTGGTCATGCTCCCCCTGAGATCTAGACTTCTGACACAGGAGCAGGTGCTCTGTTGTACCCAGATTTTCAATCACTGCACCTTCATGCCTGGTTCCTGAGAAGTAGAACTCTCCAACTTCAGGGTTTCCCTGGCTGTGGCTATTGTTCTATTGGCAATGAGAAAACCATCTATCCAATGTACATTCACAAAATAGAAACATTTTATGGTATGGTGTACTGAGCATGCTTTTACTCCCTTTTAATGTCCAGTTCCCAAAATACTAGACTACTTCTTGTCCCTAAGGGACTCATGACTAGGGTATTCCTCCATAAAGATCTTTATGGCTACTCTGTCAGCCTTTCATGCCCTGACAGAGGATAAGACTGTGGCACAGTTGGAGTTTCCTGTAGATTCCTAAGGGTTATCCTCCTTCTGTGCCCTCCAGTCTGAGGTTTGGTATCATCATGTGACTTTAATTTGAGCCTGCAGTTTTTTGTGAGCTGTGCCTCCTCTCTTGGAAGATACTAGTGAGCTGGATTCTCAAAGAGAACCAAACATTCCATAGTTGCAGAAAAATGACTTGTAGCACTGTAAAAATTTAGTTTTGGAATATTCACAAAGAAAATTTCTGGAGTTGCAGAAAATCTCAAAACAGGCAAATTGTGCAATTCCACAAGTGCTGAAAAACTGCAACATTTTTTCTACAACTGCTGAAGATTAGTGAGTGTGGATTCACAGCTGAGGAAAAGGCTCAGTATGCACAACAACAGGTGATCAATATGAACTGGAGCAGTTTACTTTGATGACCTTGCCATAGATGCAGCAGAAAGTACTCACAGAGAGACAAGCAGCAAGTCCCTCAACTGGGACCACTGCAGCACCACTGGTATCAGCAGGACAATGCACCACAGTTGTTGTCTGCAACTGATGGTGGAACTGATGGTTGTATCTCTCCTTGGAGTGTTTATGTTGCCTGCTTCTGTAGCACTCACTGCAGGCTGTTACCAGCTCTGCCTGTACTTCTTGTGGGGCTACTTTAAGGGCTGCACTGGGTCTAGTGCTTGTGGTTTGTTGCCCTTCAATGAGAATGTGTGTTATTTTTGTTGTAACAACTGACACTACTATACACCCACCGGTTTGCTGTTGCTTGGTGCTAGAACTTCCACTACAATTATATCGCAATTGTTGGCTCATTGCATTTGCTCAGGGAGAGTTATGCTTCACTCTTTGTGGTGCAGCATGTATGCAACATTTTTTACGCAACTGTGAAAAAAACTCTGGATGAGAATAGCCTTTAAGGGGATATGCCATACTTTTCAATGACTTTTTCCCCTCAGGAACATCCACAGCTGCACTTTTTATTCTGCAATCTGCACTGTATCTCTTCCACAGCTGTGGATGTTTTGTATATACCACTCAGCCCAATGTCCCATTTTTTTCCGCAGCTGTGGAACATTTGGGGACTTGAGAATGGTTTTGCACCTTCAGTGCTTTTAGAATCCAGCTCAGTTTCTAATAGCTAATGACATCCACTAGATGAATCAAGAGAGATGGGGATGGGTGGATCAAAGGGAAGTGGAGGCAGAGGCACTCAATGTGTACTTCTGCTTGGTGTTCATAAAAGAAAGGGATGGTCCAATGCTGCATGGTAAATTGGGCAAGGGTGAAGAGGGGACAGAGATAACAGATGGGGTCATCCAAGAGGACAGAGTTCTGAAGGACCTTAAAGCCTTGCGGGTGGACAAGGCACCAGGACCAGATGGTGTACACTCAAGGGTCCTGACTGAACTGGCAGAGATGTTTACAGGCCCTCTGATGGACCTCTTCAACACCTCCTCAGAGATGGGGAAGTTACCCAGGGACTGAAGGATGGCTCACGTGATGCCCCATCACAAGAGTGGACCCAAGGACCAACCAGACAACTTCAGTCTGGTAAGCTTGACTTCCATAGTAGGGAAGTTGATGGAGGCCATTCTTTTTTTTATCACAACATTATCTGTTCCACATCCGTGGACCTGGCAGGGGCTACAATGCCACCTTCTCAGAGTGGTACATCCTCCGGCCCATCGGGGGCCATGATGGGTCCTGCTGAGTCCCAGTATTGTTCCTACATTTTCTTGCCCATGACCTCACCCATGCAATGGGTGCAGCTGCTGTCTCCACCTCTGCAGAGGTAGCCAAGCACTCTGGGTGTGGGCCAAACACCTCTTTGTTGTTCTGACACATGTAGCACAAACCCCCCACCCTGAAGAGGGAAAGCAGTCCTCCAGATGCTTAATCCTTACCTCCCCAGCTGCCCTCAAATGACCTGAGTCCATTCCCAAACCCGGGTCGCTGTTGTTAGGTGAGGTGTGGCATCCAGTATGGCTGCCATCTGCAACACTGAGACTCAGGTTCGGGAATGGATCCAGGAGTCAGAGGGATGGCCAGGGGGGAGTAGGATGGAGCATCTTCAGGACTGCTGTCCTACTCCAGGAGGAGGTGGGGTAGAGTGTCCAGTGCACCAGGGACCCAAAGCAAAGTCTAGGGGTATCTCAGCAGTCAGCACCAATGCATACAGGGATGGAACAGATGCAGGACATCATTGCACATCCTCACCCCTGAGGGAAGCATGTGAAAGAAAAATATGCTGGCCCCCACTGATGAGCCAGCTCCAGTGCCTTCCCTCTGGCAATGAAAGTTCTGCCACCAACAATGACACTTGAGGGGGCATCCCCAAGTATGAGGGGGATGGTACCCAGAGTCAGGCAAGCCTGTTCATGGGGATAGGGGGCCAGGCAGGAAAAAGAATAAAAATGAAAAAAAAAGAAATTAGGGTGGTTTAGGCTTACATCTAGTGTTTGATGAGGGTATTTCAGGCTGCCTTTCACTAGTGTTCTACACAGGTGAGCCAGGGTGGTTGAGGTAGTTAGGTGGGAGGACAGTGCTGAGATCAGAGGAGGCGAAATTAAAAGATTTAGCAATGGTATGTGGGTCAAGGGTCAGGGTACCATTGATCATTAGCATGGTAGGGTGCTTCTTATCCTTTTTACCAAGCAGTTCCTTGATATTCTCCCAGAACCTTTTACCATTACCCTAGCTACTGTCCAATTGTTCCTTGTAGTATTTTACTTTTTATTTGTCTAGTGAGTTTGGAACACTTGTTACAAGTGGCCTGGTACTTCTGGTAGTCATCTGGATTACCAGTGCATCTGGCCATACTCCATAGATTGTCCCTGTCATTCATCTGGTCCAGAAGGTCTCATAATCCATCCATTTGGGGATCCCCTTATCTTTCTTCTCCTCACTGGGGCAAAAATATCACAGATGCCATTGTACCTGTCAGAGAAGAACTGAAGTGCTTGATTTATGTCATTAAGATTGTCCAACTGGGACCAATCAACAAGCGATAAGGCATTTTTAAAGGTGTGGGCACAGCCACGCCAAAGGACATGGCTTAGAATAGTGACAGGAGGAACTTTTTTGTCCTTAAAGACCCAGTGGCAAGTGACTGGGGAGTGGTCACTTAGACAGTCAGCCAGCAATGCAACACTTTTTTATCCCAGAAGGGGTATTCATGATGAGCCAATCCAATAGGGTTCCCTTGCCGGTCCTACGATTAAGTCTTGTGTTCTCAGAGACCATCTGGGTAAGGTACATATCAGCTTGTGGGTCTATATCCTTGCTAAGCTAGTTTAGGTTAAAATCACCAGTAATAATGATTTCCAAGTTCCTCTTCAGCTTAGATAATGCTTCCAGGACCAAACTGAGTCCAGGCTTTGCCTTGGTGGGTGGGAGATAAACTGAGGCAATGGTGAGTGCCTTGCTTTGCCTACCAATGAGGAGCTTTAAGGCCAGCAACTCATACTTAGCATTACTGGCAGAGATCAGCAACACTGTCCCCTGTAGAGATTTCTTGATGTAGATAAGGCATCCCCCTCCCTGTTTTCCTACTCTGTCAAGCCTGAAAGTAACATACCCCTGCAAGGCTATCAAGGTATCTTTCACTTTCAGAGTGAGCCATGACTCAGTCAGGCTTATGATATCAGGGTTGTGCAGCTGAACCCAGGCTTGGAACTGGGCTATCTTGGGGTGCAAACTGCAGATATTAATGGCAACATTCTTCGAGCCACTTTGTATTTCACAGTTTGTGGACCAGCTGGTAGAAATTCCTGGGTTAGGATGAACATCCACAGAAATTAATATCAGAAAGAGGAGAAAAATTTTGACAGCAACCAGTGTACAGCGTTTAGCCAAACCCCATTTCCTATCATGCCTGGGGATGGAGGCATACTGCCTTAGTCTACAAAGTGGCGCATACAACTGGGCTAGGATGAGCAAGCTGCTGCAAACTATGAATAAGGTTTTATCCAAAGGAGCAGGACTCAGTGTCTTGGCTCTTGGTTCATGTTTGCATGTTCCATGTTGTAACTCATAGGTGTAAGAGACCGTGTGGCTTTGTCACTGGTCAGTTTGCATTGAGATATAGAAGTTATGCCCCACTAGAGGTGCGGTAGCCAGTAGAAGTACAGAGAATGTAGCTAGCACCCTGGCCATCATGTCTGCCAAATTAATTGAAATGGAAAGAAACTGGGTGTTGAGCATCAGGAGTGGCAATACTAGTGGAGAAATCATGACCTGATTTTCATGCACCACTATTATTCCCTTGAGAATGCTTTATGGATGTGGTAAAGTGCTGGGAAAGCCTGAGGTGCCTGACCAATAGATTGTAAGGGGAGGGTCAACTTCTAGGATTTAATAAAGGTCAGGGCTGGGGTGGGGGAGGAAGGCCAAATTATACAGTAATCCACAGGGGAGACAAAGTCACTTAGAAGGGACCACACAGCTAGCAGGTGCCAAATTTGGAAATAGAAAAAAATTGAAAATAAATGAAAGGGCTGCAGCAGCCAATGGGTGGCCTGCTGCAGCACAACTTGTCCAATCAAATTTAAGACTTTTGATCCTAGGATGTTCCAAGGGAGCTGGGGATAGTACCTGCACTTGCTTCTTGTGGCAGAGATCCAGCAAGGTTGAGGCAGCATTGAGAGCTGGTGGAACTGCTCACAGGGGTCTTTCTGGACAATTCTTCAGCTGGTAGGGCATAGCACTGGACTGGCAGGTCTAGTGGGAGGTCTACAATCAGCTGGTGTAGGTCCATGGGCACTTCTGCTGGCATGAAGCCCACTCAGGCTAGGGGTGGTGCTTGCTTCTTGCAGGACAGGTGGGCAGAGATCCAGAAGGGTCACGGTGGCATGGAGAGCCAGTGGAGCTGCTCACAAGGGGGCTTTCTGGATGAGTCTTAAGCCGGTAGGGCATAGTGGTGGACCAACAGATCTAGTGTGAAGTCTGCAACCAGCTGGTGGAGATCCAAGACCTTTAAATTATTAAAAGTCATAAATAATGTCAGAGAGAGAGGATTGTTCCACTTAAAGGAATAAGGGGAACCAGGGGGGCATAGTCTGAAGTTGGAAGGGGGAAGGCTCTGGAGGGAGATGAGGAGGCACTACTTTACAGAGAGAGTGGTGGTGAGATGGAACGCACTGCCGGAGGAGCTAGCTGAACTGAGGACAGTGGATAACAAAAGCAGGTCTGGGACAGAGTCAAGGGCAGGATTAGTACAGACAATAACGCATAAGGGTGGAAAGACCAGGAAAAGGGAGGGAGGGAGGAAGGGAGTAGTTTGGGTGGGGCTGGGGCAGCTGTAGTAATATGAAACTAAGAGCTGCACAATCAGGCAGACTTGATAGACCTGTGGGCCTTTTTCTGCCAGCAATTTCGTATGTTCGTATCTCTGATACAGGATCTCATTGTAGATTGTCCATTTAGCATGGACTGTGCAAAGAACTGTAGAAAATCCTCACAACTGTTTATTGCTTTTGCCCATCAAATGAGTAACTTACTAATTTCTAAGCAAGGCCTATCCAAAAGCTTGTCTAATTTTATAACATTTTATTACTAGAAGCATGGTAAGCAGCTTTTGGGTCCTACTCATACACATTTCACCCACAAGGTGGCTAACTACTGCTGACGTCTGTGCTACTGCCACCTGGAGTAGTGTATGCACATTCACTAAACACTACAGTCTGGATATTGTCTCTCGTAGATGTGCCAGCTTTGACCTTAGTGTTCTGCAAGGCCTCCTTATTGAGGATCATTTGCACCTGCCATCCTCCTTCAGTGCTTGTTACTGTTTGGGAATGATTCAATTATGTGGCTCAGTGGAGGTAGATATTCTTGAAGAAGACAGAATAGTTCCCTACCATAACAGCAGATCCTTGAGAGAATCTCCTGCACTGACACACAGCTTTCCCTTCCACTTCTCCCTCCCCGAAGTTGGGAGACAGGTGATTACATTGCCTGCTGTTGCAAGCTGTTTCTCTTCTGATGTCCCCAATGGCATCCATATTAAGGTTTCCATATCCTCTCCTCTCTGCCTGGTCTACTCTGGTTGAATTAGTGCCTGCCGATCCGATAATCCTCTGAGCTTGTCTTGAGTGAGGAATTGAGGCATGCTGGGGATGTCAATGTTATATAGGTGCAGGACCCCCACAGGAAGGATACTGTCATGCAAGAACAACAGCAAATTCCAGTAGTGCTTCCTTTCCATCAGAGTACACCTTCTCTTCACAGGATCATAACCAGTAACTTTCCAATTTTACAAACTGACCCCAACATTGGTGCTTCCTTTACAGAGCCACCTATTGCCTCTTACCGCCAGCCACCCAACCTGCGGAATCTCCTGGTTAAAAGCAGCCTACCTACTCCTAACAGTTCCTCCCAACCATGTACCAAACCTTGCAACAGAACTCACTGCTACACCAGCAAATTTGTTTCTAGTGTGACTGAAATTCCTGGGCCTGCAGGTGTTTTTCACATCATCAAGGAGCTCTCATGCACCTCTACCAATGTGGTATATTGTATTATTTGCAGGAAGTGTACAGCTATTTACATTGGAGAGACTGGTAGACACTTTGCTGACAATTTCAGAGAACATTACAGAGCAATCAGGAATGGAGACACTGCTAAACCCATTGTACGATACAAAAAGCAAATAAGGTGGTGCACCAGGAAATGTGTGGAGCTGTGTTTGAGTCACAGCAGGCAATACATGAAAATTGAAACAGCACCCACACCTGTACATGGATGACCAGGACACCTATGTCTATAGCAGAAAATCCTTTATATAAAGCAGACGTGCAAATCAAACACTGCGGTGCTTTACAATAGTGAAACAGACTGATGTTTCACCTAGTACACTGCCAAGCTTCCTCAGAGTAAATTACTTCAACATACAGGTGCTCAAAATATATATATATATAAATACATATACACAAATAACGTGTCATGTGACTTTAAATAAACCAATCACCACTTCAACTGCCTAATGCTATCTTATTCATTAATAAGAACAGTTCACATTCCTTTTTTGATGCTGTCCTATGCAACCTTAATTTAGTGATATGGCATAGTATGCAGAACTTGTGAGAAACCTCACCAGGTTGTTCCTCATACATGCACAGCACTGCATTGCATTTTTTAACAGAAACAATTGAATAACTGGTTCTTGTTCGGGGACACAATAGGACAGAAAGTGGCACTACTCGGTGAGCTGTGAGAGTCCAGGGAAACACTAATAGAACCGGACCACGTCACGTGATGGCTCATATGGGAGAAATACAGCATGGAGTGCAACAGGCTTCTGTATTTCCTGCACAAGGAGGCAGGAACCCACTCTTGGGTGAGGATATTCAAACCCTGCAGGAAAGTGGTGGGTCAAACATTAAAACAGTATATTGAAAGTTGGCGAAATTAATTTTAAAAGGGAGATGCATGTTTTGGCATAAGACAATGCTGGAGGCCTACCTCCAGGTTAAAATAATACCGAGGGGACTGCACATTGTATGGAAACTATCCTATGGGACTAAGAATCCTGATTTTGTTCATGTACAGGTGTGGGTGCTGTTTCAATTTTCATGTATTGCCTGCTGTGACTCAAACACAGCACCCCATGCTTCCTGGTGCTCCACCTTATTTGCTTGTTGTATCGTCTATCACTGAATGGAGCACATGTTTTCCACTATATGGCAGGAGTGAAAACTAATGGTATGGCACAGTGTGCAGAACTTGTGAGTAACCTGACCAGGTTGTTCCTCATACGTGCACAACACTGCATTACGTTTTTTAATGTAAACAATTGAATAACTGTTTCTTGTTTGGGAACACAACGGGACAGAAAGCGACACTACTCAGTGAACTGTGAGAGTCCAGGGAACACTAACAGCACCGGACCACATCACATGATGACTCACATGGGAGAAATACAGCATGGAGTGCAACAGGCTTCTGTTGCTAACAATGTACGGACTGGTGGCTTCGCGAATCTAGTATTTCTAGCACAAAGAGGCAGGAACCCACTTTTGGGTGAGGCCATTCAAACCCTGCAGGAAAGTGCTGAGTCAAACATTAAAACAGTATATTGAAAGTTGGAGAAATTAATTTTAAAAGGGATACACATGTTTTGGCATAAGGCAACACTGGAGGCCTACCTCTAGGTTAAGAAAATACAGAGGGGACTGCGTATTGTACAGAAACCGTCCTATGGGACTGAGAATCCTGATTTCATGCATAGATGGTGTAACAACATGCAGTAGGGTTCTTTCAAAAAATATTTATTTAATCCTTGTATTTGCTTGACCAATTAGAGAAGAGCTTATTAAGGAAATTGGGGAATCATAGACCAAACTGAAAGAAATTATTGACACAACAGAGTGGGAGAATTTGAATAAATTATTATTGGAAAAAGTCACTAGGTATGATGTTAAAATTAAAAAACAAAAGCAGACAAAATTTGTGAGGGACAAAAATGACTATTTAAATGATTGAGTCTTCGACTCGAATGAACAAAGAAAATTAAATTACGATCTATTTTGAAAAAGGGAAATAATGCTTCCACTGACTCAATCACTAACACAACAGTCCTGGACTATACTATTGGGGAAATTAACAGTGGAACAGTCCTCTATTCACAACCAGGGGACCAGATGTAGCCAACGGCAATGCCGTACCTGTTTTCAAAATATACAGTTCTAAAGAGGAGGATGGGGGGGCAGGCCTGGAAAAAGAAACAAGAACAATTATTGATATATGCAGTCCTGCGTGAAGCAGGAATTTTTCTTCTGCAAATTCTGACCCCCCCCACCAGTTCCCCACTCTTCCATCCACCTTTTCCCCTTGTCCCTCTGTTGTTGGTTCCCCTACTTCTCCTTCATCTATGCTTGAAACTAGCAATAATGGCTTGCAGGAAACAATAACAGCCCAGGCAGGAATTGGTTTTGAATCTGGTAACAACAATAATTTGCTGGTACCTGTTGTAAACCTGTCTAACCATGCATTGTCAAAATAAGAAATGTCTGTTTTAAGTAAAGGATTGTCCTTTTGCCCATCCACAGGTGTTGACTTTTTTGGCACATGTGTGGATCTGCATAACTTAGGCCAGAACCTCACCTTCAAATGCTTATATGAGGGTGTAGAAGAGGACAATGATTCTGAGAAATACACATCTAGGTTAAGTCCAAGATCTGAATACTGTCCCCCTATGAACCCAATAGTGTCTATGTTCATAAAAAATGTGAATTAGATTTACAACATCTCCAAGAGGCACCCTGTGAGATATATAGAGACAATTGCAGTATGGAAGAATGTGTAGCACTAAAAGCATTAAGTTCAAACTGTAACATGACAGTGAAACCAACAGATAAGGGGGGAGTGACAGTGGTCCTAAAAAGCAGAGATTATATCTCAGAGGTAAATTGACTACTGAGTGATGACTCATTTTACAGTGAAACAGCAAGAAATGTTGTTGATAAATTCAAAGGGGAAGTAGACAATGTATTAAACAACAGTTTTCTAAGGGGATACATTTCAGATGTTGAGTACAGGACCCTTATAGTCAATCATCCAGTGGTCCCAGTAATCTATACTTTACCTAAAATCCAAAAAGCCTTGTGCAGCCACCAGGGAGCCTATTGTCTTGGGGGGTGGCTGACTGAGCCCCTTCTATGTATTTGTACCTGTTCTTGCAGCCATTGGTGCAAAACCTTATATCTTATCTCAGAGATTCCACACAGGTGGTTCAGATAGTGTAAGATCTTTATGTTGAACCAGACTGCTTCTTTGCAGTAACAGATGTGAATTCCTTGTATACAATAATTCCACACCAAAAGAGAATTAATGCCCTGGTTTATTTTTTTGAGAATAGAAAGGAAGACAAATGTGTAACCTACCCCACACAGTTTTTGGTCCAATTGGCTGACTTGGTATTACAACATTTTTTTTTCCTATTTCAGGGACAACTATACCATCAGGTCCATGGAACAGCCACGGAGACCACAATGGCACCAAGTTATGCTAACCTTTTTGTGGGAAAGTAGGAGATTGATCATCTATACAGCGCAGCCACAAATCCATTTTTACATAAATTGTATTTGTGGTGGCACTTTATAGATGATATTTTGATCATGTGGAAAGGAACATGTGAGGAATTTATGTGTTTTGTGGGGTGGATGGAACAAACCAGCAGCTGCTTGAGGTATACATTTGAATTGAGTCAAACAGACATCACCTTTTTAGATATGAAGCTTTACAAGGATGGGAGAGGTGCAGTGTGCACTACCATTTTCCAGAAAAACACAGATCGTAATAGTCTGCTTAGGTTTGATAGCTGCCACCCATATCACACTCGTCATGATATACCTGAGGGACAATTGGTCAGGACTTTAAGGAACTGTACAGAACTAGGGGAGTACATATGAAAGAGAGATGAGCAGGTCAACAGATTTTTTAATAGGAGTACAGTCAACACAGTATTACAACAGCTATCAAAAAAGTTGACAGGATGGAGAGGGAGCAGACCTTACAGTATAGGCCCCATACCACAAAAAAAAAAAAGAGATAGACTGTCCCTTTGTCACAAATTTTTCAAGGAGAGCTGACAAGATCATTTTAGAACTACAACCCAGATTAGTGGAAATAGCCAAACAGGGACCAAGGGTGATCTTTCGTAAGTGCAAAAGTATTAAAGATTTTGTTGTTTCTAATACAGTACCGGTTCAAGAGGTAAATAGATAAACCTTATTAGCACCAGCACCCAAGGTTACACATCAATGTGGCAACTGCATTTACTGCAAGTACATACATTGTTGTAAGGAATTCTCTCACCCCATCACTGGGAAAGTTATAGAGATGCAAGACTTTATAACATACAGTAGTACTGGAGTAGTTTACATGCTGGTATGTGATTGTGGGACTTATTATGTGGGCCATAACCACATGGATGTTTAAGGTTAGAATAGGAGAACAAGTGAAAGCTGTTGATAGGGGAGACACAAACTATGCAATTGTCAAACACATACAACATAATAATACAAAAAATACACAGATTTGGCTTACTTGGCATAGAGCTGGTTGCCTTAGGCCCAGAGTGGGGGTGGAGACCTTAATAAATTGATTGGACAAAAAGAAAGCTATTGGATATTTAGGTTAGGCACACACTCCAAGGGGCTGAATGACAGCATTGATCTCTCTCTCTCTGCTTTTGTGAAGAAATACAGATGCTTAGGGGTTTGCATCCATACCTGTTATTTTCTGATTAGTGTTTATTAAAAATAAGAATGAATAACTTGCCTTCTGTGCAGTTAATCAAATTGCAGGTACCTGGAACCTTCAAACCACGCAAAATAAGTTCCAACAGTTCCCATATACAGTATATGGAAATTGGAAGCAAAACACACTATACTTTGCATGTAAATAATTATGTGCTTCATATTGCAGAACTAAACAAAGTAAATTAAATTAAAAAAGTTGTTGGCTGCAATTGAAACACAAACATTGCACACTATAGAAACAGTGGAGATCAACATTTGTTGGTGTGAGGTTCCAAGAATACAGATATAATCCCAGGTCACCCCTGAAAAAGCGACCTCCGGGGCCCAGTGGGCTTACCCGGTCACCAAAATGTAATAAATAAATAATGTTGTATAGGACAGCATCAACAAAGGAATGTGAACCGTTCTTTTTAATGAATAAGATAGCACTTGAAGCGGTGATTGCTTTTTTTTAGTCACATGACACATTATATGTGTATATATATTGAGCACCTGTATGTTGAAGTAATTCACTCTGAGGAAGCCTGGCAGTGTATCAGGGTGAAACATCAATCTATTTCACTAATGGAAGCCACCACGGTGTTTGATTTGCACGTCTACTTTATATAAAGGATCTTCTATTATAGACAATAGTGTCCTGGTCATCCATGTACAGGTGTGGCTGCTGTTTCCATTTTCATATAAACCCATTGTATCCCACTGTATCTCCAGGGACTAGTGTGAATTACCTTTTTGTTTATGAACATATGAAGGTGCCAGCAGAAACAGACAACCCAGTCTATCCAAGGCTGCTCAAATGTGAAGCCAACACCTCTAGTTTTCAGCTGCCCCAACCCCCTCCCTTTGTCATCCCACTGTCACCCCCCACCCTCACTCTCCCCTGTTCCCTGTCCCATGCCATTTTGAAGCTGTTCACAGATTCACATGATACCACCCATTCTGGTAGGGCATTCTATTTTGACACCACCCTCTCTGTGAAAGATACCACCCATTCTGGTAGGGCATTCTATTTTGACACCACCCTCTCTGTGAAATAGTGTCTCCTCATTTTCTTCCTAAATCTTCCCCCCTCCATTCTTAGCCCATGCCCTCTGGTGACCCTCCCCTTCTTAACTTAAAGACCCCATTTGCCCTATCCTTATTGATTCCACTCAGATACTTGAATGTTTCTGTCTATCATGTCCCCCCTGTCCCTTCTATCCTCAGGGTGTATATATTGAGGTCTCTCAGCCTGCTGTCATAGTCTCTCCCCTCCATTCCACATATCATCTTTGTTGCCCTCCTTTGCACCCCCTCCAGCAGCCAGATATCACGCTTTAGGTATGGCCTCCAAAACTGCACACAGTACTCTAAGTGTGGCCTTACCAGCAATCTGTAGAGGGGCAAGATCACCTCACTTCACCTGGATGAAAACCCCCTCGCTATGCACCCCAGCATTTTGTTGGCTTTTGCAGCCACTCTCCTGCTCTGGGCAGTGTTGTTCATGGTCACCATTATCATTACCCCAAGGTCCTTTCTCCTCCTCTGTGATCCCCAGCTTAACCCCCCCCCAGCCAGTGTATATTCTCCTTGGGTTCTTCACACCAAAGTGCATAACCTTACACTTCTTTGCATTGAACCCCAGCTGCTACCTCTCTAACCACTTCTCTAGCTTGCTTAGGTCCCCCTGCAGCTGCTTCCACCCCTCCTCTCCATTCACCACTGCTCCAATATTGGGGAAAGGGGGAAGGATATCTGGGAGGGGGCAGAATAAAGACAGGGAGGGGAGTGCACAAGGGGCAGTAGTCAGTCAGAGGATGGTGGCAGGGGTGAAGGGGAGGGGCACAGCTGGAGGGGCAGTAGAAGGAAACAGGGAAATGGGGAAATAAGCAGGATGTATAGAGGGAACAACAAGGGCAGAGCAGATGATGGGGCAAGACAGGAAGGGGAGGATGTGGATGATAGTGAGAGGATGGTGAGGGCAGAGGGGACAGGTGAGGTGGGTGAGGGAGAGCTGCAGGGGGAAGCACAGAGCTACAAAAAAGGGGCTGGATTAAATGGACAGGCACTTAGGAAATATAACGGCGGATGGGGGTACTAGTGCTGGAGGATTCCATACTAAAAGGGATCAGATGGGCAGTAGGGGGAAAAGGCATATTAACATGTTAAAAACACCAGCAGAGTAGGTCTCATGGTTATTCAAGTCTGCTCGGGCATCAGCACCCTGTTTGGGTACCGTAGTCATTAACCTGGTTCCTTTCCTACTTGCCCCAATCCCAATCATAGCCCCCCCAGGCAAGTAATTGTCTGCTTCACCCCTTTGCTTATACCTGTCCTATCCTGTCTTAAACCCGTCCACCATAGCTACCTGTACCAGCTCCCTGGGCAGCACATTTAGTAGTTCCACCACCCTCTTGGTGAAGTACATTCTCCTCCATTCCCCCCTAAGTCTTCCACCCTCAGTCTTCCAACTGTGCCCTCTGGTGACTCCACCCTCCTTCAGCTGAAGAATACCATCCAGGTTAACCTTATTTACTCCCTTGAGGTACTTGAAGACCTCAATCATATTCCCCCTGTCTCTCTTCTCCTCCAGCGAGAACAGGTTCTGCTCCTCCAGATGCTCCTCATATGTCTTATCCCCCAGTCCTGGTTCATTCTAGTTGCCCTCCTCTGAATTTTGTCCTGGAGCTGATGTCCCTCCTTAGGTGCAGCCACCAGAACTGCACACAGTACTCCAGGTGTGGTCTAACCAGGCTGTTGTACAGTAGTAAAATCACCTCCCTGTTCCTTGAGGTAATCCCCCTGGTGATGCAGCTCAGCATCCTATTTACTGTGACTGTGGCCCCCCTGCACAGCTCTGAATTTTTCATGTTGACATCCACCAGGACTCCCAGTTCTCTTTCCCCTGCAGAAGCCTGCAACTCATTCCCCCCACCGGGTGTACACATATTCAGGGTTCCCTCACCCTAGGTGTAGCACCTTGCACTTGGAAGAGTTAAATTTCAACCTCCAGGTGCATGATCACCTTTCCAGAGTATCCAGATCCCTTTGTAGGACTGACCTCCCCTCCTCCCCCTCCACCACCACCCCCAGTTTTAAGTCATCCTCAAAGAGACTCCTTTCACAACTTATTTTTTAATTTTTTTTATTTTATTAAAATCTAGGATTACAAATACCTTTGAGCAGGAACTGCTCTTTTACAAAGGTTCCACATCGAAGGAATGGGGGGTATACATACATACAAAGGTCAACATAATAATACATAGTTACACAATAACAAGAAGTATGAGACTGAGGCTTAGGAAATTCCAGTAATTCAAAATGTGCCAAATGTTAGGTAGCATGACATAACCAGCAAAGGGCAATCTTGGAAATATGCACTGCAGGTGAGAGGGAAGGGGGTATGCAGGCAGGAAGGCCATTGTCAGAGGTAGAGGGTGAGGTAAGAGCTCTAAAGGGGGGAGGGAGAGAGAGAGAGACAGAGAGAGAGAGAGAGAGAGAGAGAGGAGGGATAAAAGTCAGGATCTTCCCTGATAGTGGAGATGTTGGCATTAGACAGGATCTGCCCCAGGACTGACCCCTGTTGGACCCCACTAATGACTCCTTAGGAGATGAGACCTCCACCCCCTACCACTACCCACTGGGTGCACTCAGACAGCCAATTTTCAATCCACCTAACCATCAGTGGTCCTACCCCCATCACCCTTAGATTCTCCAGTAGGCCGATGTGAGGGACTGAATCAAACATCTTACTGAAGTCCAGGAATAGTACATCTACCGTTCTCCCCTGGTCAAGTGCAGATGTCATCCACTCATAGAACGCCACAAGGTTAGTTGGACTTGATCTACCTGGCACAAACCCATGCTGTTGGTCATCTGGGTATCCATTCTCTTCCAATAAACCCCCCAGCCTCTCCCTAAGTATGCCTTCCATTAACTTTCCAACAACCAATATCAGACTGATGAGTCTATAGTTCCCTGACTCTTCCCTTGACCCCCCTTATGGATGGGTACAATGTGTGCCTACCTCCAGTCCCTGGGCACCCTTCCTATCTTCAGTGACATGTTAAAAAGATCTGTCAGTGGTTCAGCTAAAACATCAGCCAACTGCCATGGTACTATGGGATGAATAGCATCAGAACCCGGAGATTTGTCCTTTTTTAGGGACTCAAGGCCTTCCCACACCTGGCAATAGGTAATCATCATCCATCCCTCCTCCTCGACTGATCCAGCCTGACACCTTCCCCTCATAAATTCTCCCCAGCAGTCTGTTCACCAACAGGTACCCAAACAATCAGGTCAGTTGATCCATTTGTCACCAGCAACCTGCAACCCCTTTTCCAGAAAATCAGCAACACCTTCCCTAGTGAGTACCAAGGCAAAGTACTCACTGAGTATCTCTGACTGCTCATCAGTCCCTTCTGCCCACTCACCCCCCCATCCTCAACCCACTGAGCTGGCACTTGACTTTTCTTCTGTCACCAATATACCTAAAGAATCCTTTTTACCCACCCCTTATCCCCTGTGCCAGCCTCTACTCTTTCCTTGCCTTTGCCCCCTCACTACTCTGGTGACCTGCTTGGTTGCAAAACAATAACTCTTCCTATCCTACCCCCCAATCGTTTGCACTATTGTAGGCAGCCTTCCTCTCCCTCACCACATCCTGGACCTCCTTGGTCCACTAGCATGGTTTTTGAGACCTACCACCCTTGCCCCTCACTTTCGCAGAGGACCTGGTAACCTCCTCTATTCCCCGTATGATGATCTGCCAACCGACCTTCCACATCCATACCTGGTTTTATCTCGTACAAATGCCCCTTGAGAATTTACCCCATGTTCCTAAAGTCTGCCCCCCTAAAATCAACTGTTTCTGTCTTTGTATGATCTCCCAACCCCCCAAGTTGAGCAGAAAACAGACCATGTCATGGTCACTCCCAGCCAGGGGATCCTCCACAGCTAGGTCTCATATCAGATCCTCATCTGCCAGAACCACATCCAGGATACAACCCTCTCTCATTGGGTCCATCACCTGTTGAATTAGGAATGCATCCAGGAAGCCATCCAGCAGCCTCTGCTCCCTAGTCACAGTGGACATCATAGTATCCCAATCAGTAGCTGGCATATTAAGGTCTCTTTCTGCCCACACTGACTCTTAATGTTAGCCAGCAGACAATCGTCTAAGTTCTCAGCCAGCCCTGGGGGCCTATATACCACCCATATCTTGATCTTCCTTCCCACGTGGGTTTACAAGGTGACCCATAAGACCTCCACATTGCTCTCTGCTTCCTCTACTCTGATAATCCTAATGTTATCCCTAATGAACATTGCTACCCCTCCCCTCACCCACTGTCCTATCCTTTCTAGGTGCAGTGTACCCACTCAGATTTAGATCCCATTCATGGCTGGGGTTGCCCAAGTTTTAATGACCACTGCCACTTCCACCTCCCCCTCCACCAGCATGGCCTGGAACTCTGGCATCTTATTACCCAGGCTCATGGCATTTACTAGTACTACCCTCCAACCTTGTCCCTGCTCCCCTTTCCCTTATCCATCCCATAGCTTACATACGACGACCCACCGGCCTCCCCTACGTCTCCGTCTGGCCCTCTTTTGTGGAGTCAAAGGCTAGTCCCACCCTTGATAGATATGGCAGGATCAGCCCCACAGTCCTCCCATCCCCCTTCTCAGGGTAGCATAGGATATGGGAACCAGGGTGATTGAATTCAAAGAGGTAGATTTAAAATGATGGGGGAAATTTGGGGTGGAATCTTGTGGGAATTCAAGCAAGCATAGATGTTAGTCAAAAATGTTGCTGGTCAGGCCACACATGGAACACTGCATGCAGTATTGTTGCCCATTCCTGAAGTAGGATAGATTGTTGGGGTGTGCAGTGTAGGGCAACAAAGATTATCCAGGGATTGGAGGGAATGTCCTATGAGGATAGGCTGGACGAGCTGAACATATGCTCCCTGGAGGAGAGTAGGGATAGGGAATATATGATTGAAACCTTTAACTACTCTGGCAGGGTGTTCCACTTGTCCACAAACCATTCCATGAAGAAATTCTTCCTCACATTTCCTCTGAATTACCCTCCCTCCAACTTCATTCTATGCCCTCTAATCCTGCAACATCTTTTTCACTGGAAAATAGTGTATTCCTGCACCCTGTTCCTCCCTGTAAGGTACTTGTATGTCTCTATCATATCCCCTCTATCCCTCATCTCTTCCAGGGAGTACATATTCAAATCCTTCAACCTGTCCTCATAAGACTTGTGATGCAATCCCTGTGCTATCTGTGTTGCCCTCCTCTGAATCTTCTCTACCCTGTCTAAGTCCTTCCATAGGAAAGGTCTCCAGAACTGTTCACTGTAGTCCAGTTAGGGCCTTACTAGTGTCTTGAATAGTGGAATTATAGTAACATACTATGAAGACAGCAGATTAGGCCCCATGGTCTCGAGTCTGCTTGACTGGTCAGTGCCTTCTCAAGGAACCATTGTAGCCTCTCCCCTACAATGTCTCCCATTTCCCAGTGGGGCTCCTGGATGCATCCTCCCTATACATTTCCCACCCTTCTTGAACTCCTCAACAGTAGTAGCAGCCACCAACTCCCTGGGCAGCACATTTCAAGGGTACACCACCCTTTCAGTGAAGTAGCACCTCATTGTTTCCCTCAGCCTACTCTCATCCAGCTTCATTGAGTGTCCCCTGGTGGTCCTGGCTCCCTCAGCTGAAAGACCCCCTCAAGGCATACTGGTCACTCTCCTCTGCACCATCTCTAGTAATGCAATGTCACTCTTTAAGTAGGAATGCAAAAACTGCACACAGTAGTCAAAGTGCGGTCCTAACCAGGCAACTGTACATCAGAAGGAGCACCTCACGACTCCTTGAGGTTATCTCCTACTATGCACCCAGCATTTTATTTGCTTGGGCCACCCCTTCTACACTGCTCTGAGTTATTCATTTTGGCATCCACCACCACCCAAGTCTTTCTCCCCTACATACCTGCAATATCTCCCCCAAATGTGTATACATAAGTTGATTTTGCCCCTGGGTGCAGAACACAACATTTCCCAGCATTAAACATTTGTTTCCTGGCTCATGACCATCTCCCTAGAGTCTCCAGCTCTTCCCAGAGATCCATCTTTCCCTTCTCTCCATCCACCACCGTCCACAGCATCAAGTCATCCACAAACAGGTTAGTTCTGCTCCTGATACCACTTCTGATGTCAGAGATATAGGCATTAAACAGGAGTGGGCTCAGCACCGACCCCTGTGGGACCCCGCTTGTGGCTAACATGGAGGGTGAGACCTCCCCCCACCCTCACCCTCTGTACTTGCCCCATTAGCCAGTTTCCTAGCTACATGACTATCTGCCCCACACCCATATTCTCCAGCCTCCTAGTAACCCATGATGTGGCACAGAGTCAAATGCCATGCTGAAGTCCAGAAAGTGGACATCCACTGACCTGCCCTGATCCAGAGCCCTCATCACCCCTTCAAAGAATGCCACAAGACTGGTCTGACATGATTTGCCCTTAACAAAGCTATGCTGGTGATCATCTAGGTTGCACAGTGCCCTCAAAACCCCCTTCATCCTCTCCCTCAGGATGACCTCCATCACTTTGCTGCCTGCTGAATAACAAGCTAACCAGCCTATAGTTACTCGGCTCTTCACATGAGCTACCCTTGTGAATACACACGACATGGACCTCCCTCCAGTCCTGAGGTACCCTCCTTGACTGCATACTTCTTGAACATTAGAAACATCCCCTGAGCAGTGTGGTCCCTCATGATGCTTTAGTTTGCTCTACTCCCATAGAATAATGACTGTCTAGACTGTGATTGGGGTGTTCCTAGGTCCAGGAAAGATATAGTAAGAGAGGGAGCTGATCATGGAATGTAAACATACATGATTTTGTGTGGTAAAACAAATATGATGGGCACTCAGTTTTTTTAAATTTTATGAGAAAAAGTATCAGAATAAAACAACAAACTGCATCAAACAGTCTGATCAGAATGTGAACAATCATAAAAAGTATTTTTTATCCTAACTGAGAGGTCTAGGGTATAGACAATGTTCCTCTAGTAGTTAAAACCTATAGTATGATCAGACAGTTACCTTCGGCCATAGAGAAAAAAGAAGTCATGACACTTTATGCAGAGTTATAAAAGTATGGCCTAATCCTGATGGGTAGCACTGTACGGTCCTTCTTTTGCCACCAGTCAAATTCCTTTATGAGTCTTGAAATCAAAAACACAAATTTTTTGGTTATTAATGGGCACTGTATGACTCATTAGGGTTCTACTTGGTGTGTATATATATATATATATATATATATTTATACAACAGGGATGAAGAGATAACACTATGAATAAATGGTGTTATTTTCACAGCCATTGTATAACCACTGTGATGACATCACCACTGTGGATTTATTTCCTGATAAACCCATAGTGTCTACATCACCAGCAAATTTACTCACAATGGTAATGTCACCAGAGTGAGACTATTTATACTGCAGCCTGCATTTAATAGCTTCACGCTTTCTCTTTCTCACTGAATCCTGCAACTAACTTAATTAGCATTGTAAAAGACAATCACCTGTGTCCCATAGTAGTAGTATAAGTTCATATGTCTCATCAAATGTTAAATTTCAGCCAATCAGCATCTGCCACATCATTTGACAGGTGGGCATGGCCTTTAAGGACCAATCAGAAGCATCCCTTGTTAAACCAGAAGTCCCTCCCTAAATGTGCTAGCCCCACCCACTGCCACTGGAAGTGACATAAGCTCGAACCCATGTCCCACCCCTTGCACAGGAAATGACACATGCACAAACCCATGCCCTGCCCACTTGCACAGGAAATGACCCACACTGAAACCCTGGAAGTGACAACACCACCATTTTGTAAGTGCCCTATGCCCCTCATTCTCATACACTCCTCAAACCCCTGCCACCCACTATTTTGTAAGCATCCTATGCCCCTCCTTCTCACACACTCTTCAAACCCTACCACACTATCCTGGCTGGAACCTGAGTCCCACCATGCTAGCTCATACTCCTGTCCTCTCTCTTTTCTCCTGCACCACCACCATCCTGGCCTGAACCCCTGTCCCTCTTCTCCACTGTGCCTCACCCCAATAAATAAGGTAGGGGTTATGTAGTGTTATGTGCCCCCTGTTGGCTTGGGTGTATAACTGCAGGGGCATGTATGTGTTTTTTTTGATTAGGAGCCTGATCATGCAGAAGTTTCACGGATCTGTTTGGGGACCCCCCAGAGGGAACTCCATCTGCCTGTGTAAGTCCCTTTTCTGTTTTATAACAAGGTATGAAATAATTAACAAGCATCTTTAAGACTGTGTAAAACTTGCACAAAGGATACCTTTAAGTATATGCATGTAACATTTATAAGCTAAAACAGGGACTTGCATGTAAATAAGATGGTTCAACAGTTTTCTCTGGATATCATTGCAACATGCTGACTCTGTGTGTGTGTGTGTGTGTGTGTGTGTGTGTGTGTGTGTGTGTGTAATTATTCTATAGTGATCAAAAACTAATCATTTATAGCCATCATGAATTAGAGAATAAAATATATTTCTCTTTGGAGAGGTTTGCAAGTATATGTTTTAAGACTGAGAAAAAAAATCTGTTTTTCATTTACACACCTAGAATGAATTTATAACCATCATGAATTACAGAATAAAAATACACTGAAATCAGAAAAAAAGGAATACACATACCTATAGTTCTCCCCTTAGCTCTTTGTAGTATCAAGGAGAAGGCTGAATGAAATGTGAGTGATATTTAAAATGTTTTTAAAAAGGGGGTGGGGCTACAACAGATGTGCCTCTGACACATGTTACCATGTATTGTATGATGGGTGTGGTGATGGTTCTACCAAGGGACAGTCCATCTTACAAAACATTATATAAACACAGCAGCTGAAGCCAGAAAGCACAGCTTTTTTTTAAACCAATCTTTATTAGATTTTACTTTCAGAGAAGAAAAAAAAGGACAAGACAAAAGGAGAAAGTACAGACAGACAAGCCACAACCCCCTGGCCAACCGGGGGTACCCACCCCAAAACTGGGCAGGTGAACTATATACAGTATCTATATACAATCACAGCTGCAGAGAACACCCTCCCCCATATCCAAACATTCATACAGTCATAACAATATCCAAGATAAATATCGGCTCATGCTAAGGAAAACAAAACAAAGACCACTAAACATAAAATTGAGCCTAAGCCAAAGGGCTTATTGTTCCAAGAGCCCTAGAATCTAATGGGGTCAGGCCTGCAGCTGTGTCCCGAGGAAGAGAGAGAGAGCCCTAAAAAAACCTCTGTTGGCAGTCTTGTACCTGTCCACACTAAAGTATCCCTATTGGGTAAGCACTCTGACTCACCAAATCCTCCAAACATAAGATTAAAAGAAGAAAGATCCCATTTAGTCCCAATAGAAAAATCAAAAATTATTGTTTTGTTAACTCATCACTACAATGATCTACACTTAGACAGACAGACCGACGAATGGGTAGGTTAAGTTGAAGTGAATATATTGCCCCTAAACTTCCCCCTTTCTTAATATATGTTCCTTTTCTACCGTCCCGATACATTTTCCGCCTTAGCCTGCCTAAAGACCTCATAAGATCGGCTATCCACTGATCATATGTATAAATACAATCACTCTTCCAATGCTTCAAAACAAAAGCTTTAATCAAAGCAGACATCAGTGCTAAATGACATCTTGCCTGCACTCGTGAGATTTGGGCCATGTCCCCTAAAATACAAATCTCAGGAAGAATAAACTCCGCATAATTTAAAAGGGGGTCCATATTCTGCTTAACCTGAACCCAAAGCAGAGATATCTTGGGGCAATCCCAGAATATATGCAAGGTATCTCCCAGACTCAATCCACACCTAAAACATTGGTCTGTCTGTCTAAGCCTCCTAGCACAGAGTTTAGAGGGTATAGTACAAATTAGAAGATATAAAAAGTTGCATGGTTCTATATTTGGGAATAGGTATAAGCTAAACTCTTCCAGATCACATCCCAATCTGGTCTCAGAGGAGAGACATTTTTTTCCCAGTCACGCAACCCCTCACAGAGAACCCTTTTCTAAAAAGCTCAGAAGTACATTACGCTGCTGACAGAGGTCTATGCGCATCCTTAAGATCCTTAAGGTTATCCCACGTAAATGGGGTTCCTGAGGGAGGTAAGATATCCCTTTGTAGTTTCTGCAACATTTTAGCAACCTGAATCCTCTTAAAGAAGTTAATGTCACTACACTGAGGGGGGAAACACCACTTTACCATCTAGAATAAAGTCTGCCCAGACAAGATTAGCAAGTTGCGGAGCCCAATAATTCCTAATTACCTGGCCACCGATCTTCATATTGAGATTTAAGATGGAGATTAGTGTCCAAAGGGTGGATAAGCAGAAAAGGGGCAAAATTCAGCAGAAGGGCAGACAGCAAGGAGAACCAGGGATAAATGACAACCAAGGAAGGGGCTGGAGTAGAACAGTGAAGCAGACTAGGGAGGTCAAATCATGGAAAGCCATGTGTGCAAATGCCAGGAGCCTTAGCAACAAGATGGAAGATCTGGAGGCTGTCATGGCACAGTCAGACCTGGACATTGTGGCCATCACTGAAACCTGGTGTAATGATAATCATGACTGGGAGATGGCCATACCTGGCTACAACATATTCAGAAGAGACAGAGCAGGCAGGAAGGGAGGAGGAGTGGCACTGTATGTGAAAAAATGACATAAGGGCCACAGAGATCCAGGAGGAACAAATGGGGGAGAGATACTGTGGGTTAAGCTGAGAAAGGAAAATGGGGCCAGCCATCCGCACAAGGTGTGGTCTATAGACCACCAGCCCAGGAGGAAGAAACAGATAGGGAGCTGATGCAAGCCATCCAAAGGATGGCAGACAAGGGTGAGATAGTACTGGTTGGCGACTTCAGTATTCCAGACGTGGACTGGAGCATCCCAGCAGCAGCATCAACTAGGAGCAGATTTATCCTGGACTCCCTTCAGGGTGCCTTCCTCAAGCAACTGGTCATGGAACCAACTCGGCAGAAGGCAATACTGGACCTTCTGCTCACAAACAGGGACAGTGTGATGGGGGTAACAGTGGGGGAGCACCTGGGTAACAGTGACCACCAGTCATTGTGGTTTGAAATCACAGAAAGAGCAGAACCAAACCACACAAAAACACGTATCCTGGATTTTAGGGGGGCAGACTTTGGGAAAATGGGAAATACTTGAAAGAGGCATTAAGGGGAATGGGACAGGAATCAGGGATTGAGGAACAGTGGGCAGTATTTAAAATGGGGATTATAAGAACAACAGAATTATGCATTAAGCAGGTTAGCAAGAGGAAAAGAAGTGGAGACCATTATGGTTTTCCAAAGAGGTAGCAAAGAAAGTGAAAGCCAAAAGATAGCATTCAGGCAATACAAAAGACACAGGCAGAAGGGGATGGGAGAAGTACCAGGAGAAACAAAGGAGGCAGGGAAGTCAGTAAGGGAAGCTAAAGCTCAGACAGAAGAACACATTGCAAAATCAGTGGTTAAAGGGGACAAACCTTTACAGGTACATAAGTGAAAAAGAAAAGACAAAGGAGGGATAGTGAGACTGAAGGGGGAGGATGGGAGTCGTGTGGAGGATGACAACAGTAAAGCTGACATATTGAACAGGTATTTCTGCTCAGTCTTTACTGAGGAAGAGGGGGGTAATGGGTCTGAAGGGAGTACAAGGGGTGAGAATGGTGCAGAAATGGACACAAGTCCCTTTACGGGAGAAAGGGTCCTGAAGGAACTGGAAGTAATAAGAGTTGACAAAGCAATGGGGCCAGATGGAGTGCACCCCATGGTCCTTAAAGAAATAAGAGAGGTGGTGGCTGAACCTCTGGCTATCCTGTTTAGCCAATCACAGGAAACAGGGGAGGTACCCAAAGACTGGAGGACAGCAGATGTAGTCCTCTTATACAAAAGCGGGAACAAAGAGGAAGCAGGGAACTAAAGACCAGTCAGCCTCACCTTGGTAGTGGGAAAGATCATGGAAGCACTTCTGAAGGAGAGATTGGTGGAACATCTGGTTGTCAATGGACTACAGGACCCAAGGCAGCATGGTTTCACTCGGGAGGTCATGTCAGACCAATCTCATTGAATTTTTTGACTGGGTGACTAGGAGGTGGATCAGGGGAGGGCAGTGGACATGGCCTATCTGGACTTCAGCAAGGCCTTTGACACTGTGCCACATAGAAGACTATTACACAAACTGGGGAATATGGGTGTGGGCAGGACAGTAGTGTGGTGGGTAGGTAACTGGCTGGGTGGCAGGACACAGAGGGTGGTGGTAAATGGCTGTCACTCCACAGAGGGAAGAGTGACCAGTGGGGTACCACAGGGATCAGTGCTGGGACCGGTCCTATTCAACATCTTCATCAGTGACATTGTGCAGGATCTAGAAGGCAGAATTTCACTGTTCGCTGATGACACAAAGCTCTGTAACAGAGTAGACACACCAGAGGGTGTAGACAGAATGAGAAGGGACCTGCCGAAACTTGAAGAATGGTCAGGGGTTTGGCAGTTGAAATTCAATGCAAAGAAGTGCAAGATAATGCATATGGGGCACAAAAACCCTGGCACAATATATCAGTTGGGGGGTGAGGATATAGCATGCACCAATCAGGAACAGGATCTTGGGTTGTCATCTCTGATGACCTCAAGGTAGGGAAACAGTGTGACAAGGCATCAGGTAAAGCAAATAGGATGCTGGGATGTATGAGCAGAGGCATCACCAGCAGGAAAAGGAGATCATAATTCCGCTATACAAGACACTAGTGAGGCCCCACCTGGAGTACAGTGTACAGTTGAGACCATACCTACGTAAGGACATAGACAGGGTAGAGAAGGTTTAGAGGAGGGCAACAAAGATGGTGCATGGATTGCATCACAAGTCCTATGAAGACAGGTTGAAGGAACTGAACATGTACTCCTGGAGGAGAGAAGGGAGAGAGGGATATGATAGAGACATACAAGTATCTTACAGGGAGAAACAGGTGCAGGAAAACACTATTTTAAGTGAAAAGATGTTCCAGGACTAGAGGCATGGGATGAAGTTGGAGGGAGGACGATTCAGAGGAAACATGAGAAAGAATTTCTTCACAGAACAGGTGGTGGACAAATGGGACACCCTGCCAGAGGAAGTGGTGGGGGCTGAAACAATCATGGGATTTAAGAATGCATGGGACAGACATAAAGGAATTCTAGAGGTCAGGGGTAAGGGGAAACAGACTTCTAGGAAAACAAACTGAACTTACAAGCTCAAATGGGCAGACTGGATGGGCCATAGGCCCTTATCTGCCAATACTGTCTATGTATCTATGTATCTATGTATCTATGATTACCAGAAATAGGTTGATCTCTACAGCCCCTTTGGATCTTTTTGTAAGTTAGGGATAAAAGAGACCATCAAGCCAGGACTGCCTTAAATATTGGGGAATCTTTACCTATATCTGGCAAATTGGCCAGGTTAATGAAAAGGAGTGAATCAGGGGAAATACCCTTATCCAACAAGATTTGCTTTTCAATATGCAGCCAGACTGGAGTATAGTCCTCTCCCTCAGAGGAACTATTCCATTGAGTCATTATAGATAATTGCCCAGCTACATAATACAAATGAAGATCTGGAAACTTAAGACCCCCTAAACTAGAGGGAAGCCAAAGAACCGAGTGTTTCCTCCTTGGGGGTTTAAAATTCCATAGGAAGTCAGAAAATAGTTTTTGTATTCTGATGAACCAGATTTGGGGAATTACATAAGGGGACAAGTATATTGGATACAGAAACCTAGGCAATAAGTTCATCTTAATTAACCCCAATCTGGCCGTAAAATTTAAGGGGAGCTTATTCTACCTATCCAGGTCCGCTCTAACTGCTATCAGAATATTATTCAAATTTACCTCAACACCCTGGTGCAAATTAGGCATAACCCAGATACCCAGATATTTGATACCATCTGGAGCCCATTTCAGTTGCCAGGACTCCAGATCTGCCTTATATAGATGCTGGGTAAGAGGAAGAACCTGAGTCTTATTCAGGTTCAACTTATAATTCGAGACCACTGAAAAACTATTAATAATCTCAAGGACCCTCCCAAAACTTGACACCGGGTCTCGGAGATGCAAAAGGATGTCATCTGCAAAAACTGAGAGCTTCAACTCCCTCCCTTGACCACAGTCCCCGTACATCAGGGTCAGATTGAATCGCCTCAACAGGGGCCCAAATATATATTAAATAAAATTGGAAAGGGGCATCCCTGTCTAGGTTCCATTACCAAGACGAAATTCTCTTGATAGGAAACCGCTGCAAAGGACTCTGGCCATGGGGAGGGCATAGAGATTCTTAATGCCCTGAAGGCCCTCAGAAAGCCCATCCTTTCCATAGCAGCAAATAAAAAGGAGGAGACCCTATCAAAGGCCTTCTCAGCATCAAGGAGAAAAGTGCCAAATCTAAGGGAGAGTCAGTAGCCTCCAAAGCACATGATGAAGCTTCATAAGGCATCATGGGGTCCCCTGCCTGGGATGAAACCAACCTGATCCTGACTAATAATTAGAAGGGCAACCTTTAAAATTCTATAGTAAGTATCTTAGATAATAATTTAATATCTTGGTTCAGAGAGCAATGGGCCTATAGCTCCCACTAATTCTCCGGGTTTATCTGGCTTAAGAATAAGTGTGATGTAAGCCTGATATAATGGTAAGTATGGAACCCCATCTGACATAATATTAGAAAAACTCCAAAAGCAAAGGGGTAAAGGTTTGGACATGGGTCTTGTAAAACCGGGCCATAAGGCCATCTGGTCCCGGTGTTTTGCCCCTGGGCAAGTTATTAATCACATCTCTTATTTCAGCCTCTGATATAGGGGCCGCTAAAGCCTGAGATTGCATTGAGTCTAGCCTTGGCAGACATATATCATCCAAAAACCCCTGCACTCTTTCCTCGGGACACCTGATGCCCCTTGATATAATTCAACAAAGTAATCTACAAAAGTATCCGCCATGGCCTGCGGATCCATCACCACCTCCCTCTGGTGTTCCTAAAAAGAGATTGTACGGGTGGCCTCCCATTCTTTAACTCTAGCGGCAAGAAGTTTACTTGGCAAATCCCCTTGTAAGAGATACTCAGCTTGAATCCTTTCTGCCCTAGCCTCCAGTTTATTAAATAAAATGTCTGTCATCTCACCTCTTAAATCATGAAGTTCCCGATCCACCTCCTCACTAGATCCCTCCAGGGAGTAAGAGTTAATGGCTCCCATATAAATTCCTCCTGGCTTTTCTCATCCTATTCCTCCTGATAGTGAGGGTCTGGGCTACATAGCGTACAAAACTTTACATGTGGGCCAAGCTAAGGCCTTATTGTCAAGGGAAGGAATCTGAGTTAGGATAATATCCTAAGAGCTTCCTCCAGATGAGGTAGCATATTATCATCCAGAAGAAGGATTCATCCAGTCTCCATCTGAAGGGCTTCATTGGGTGGAGTCCACTGCCCAAGAGAGGCGAATTGGAGAGTGGTCAGATAGAATTCTACCACTAAACCAGCAAACTCTTAACCTCGGAGGGCCTCCTGATCTACAAAAAAAATCAACACGTGTTTGGATTTTATGAGCCCCAGAATAAAAGGTCATAGCAACCCTTGTTTAAATAGCGAAGAGGTCTGTCGAACAGCAACCAAATAATCTAGCCATTGCTATCTACTTGGAGGCGGCTTCCTAGAAGAGGGTATCCTATCGAGAGAGTTGTTTGAACAGAGATTACAATCCCCTGCTATTATTAAAGAGTGGGATGAGAGGCTGGATAAATCCTGCTCCAACGTAGCAAAAAAATCTGGATTAGGTGGAGTGGGACCATAAACAGAAGCTATTGTTAATAACTTCCTCAAAATGGTGCCCATTACAGACTCCCCGCACGTCCTCCCGTGCCTGATATTGCAGGTGGGCGAATGGATATCCCCTAGCAATCAAAATCGCTACACCCCTTGAAACTTTGGCATTCCCCTCTCCAAAAACTTGACCCACCCAAAGCTTCCTCAACGCCAACTCCTCCTTAAGCAAGTGGGTTTCCTGCAAGAAAGCTTATTTGAACCCCGAAGCTCAAATAAGATGCTTTAAAACAGCTTAACCTCTTCTTCCTCCCTCTGAGACCTTTGACATTCCAAGATAGCATATTAAGCGTAAACATCAAGGCATACTATACCCCTCCCTGTCGCCCAGCCAAGACTGCCAATGTGGACAAGTATGCAGACTGGACTCTCTCTCTTTCTTCCCCCTCCCCCAGCCCCTAACCCATTTAAAAAAAACCCCGATCCTTTGATCGCCCTCCTATCCAGTGTCGAACACGAATGAGCCAGCCAACAAGAGCGTGCCCTAGGCCCCCAAATCTGTAGTGATTAAACAAAATTACTTGTCTCCTCTACAGAAACAAAAACAAGAGCCAAATATAAAATATAACAATCCCCTTCTCCCCCAGTTCATAATAGCTCCAGTGTCCTCCCTCCCCCATGTGAAGATCCTCAAGTCCATAGCGGGCAAAAGATCACCAGAGGAGGGACGCTCAGTCATTCCAGCATAGCCAAGGTGCAGCAAAGAGTCATTTATAGGAAAAAACAGTTCAAATCTCCACTGTATCCAAGAACACCTTCTGCCTTGGAGACTCAAGTTGCCGCTCTAAATAAATCTGGAAATTCAACTTTCAGTCCCTCTGCAGCATCTCTCGCTGTCAGAAATCTCTGATCTCATGTCTGGAGCTTGACCACCAAAGTAGCTGGATGCTGCATACGAAACTTCACTCCTGCAAGACACAGCTTTCTTAATATCCACATATCTCTCTGCTTCTCCCGAATGCCCAGCGCCTGGTCCTGGAAAAGCCAAATTGCAGCTTCATTCCAGTGCAGGTTCTTAAGAGCTCTCGCATTCATAAGGACATGGGCCTTCCCTATGATTGAGGAACCTCATATAATAACTCAAGTAGCCCCAGGGGAGGAATTTCCTTAGAGGGCATGAGCCTCTCTCAATATTACACGCTTCTCCATAGGGCGTTGGGCCCAAGACCTTAAGTAATAGCCCTGGATGAAGGAAATACAGTCAAGCTCTTCCGACGCTCTGGCAAGCCTGCCAAAATTAAATTATTTCTCCGCTACAGGATCTTGCTCATCCACCCTTTCCTCCAATTTTTGACTTGTCTCCTCAAACCACCAGCTCCTACTCGTGAGCTGTCATCTTCTTTTTCTTGTGAGGAGGTTCTGGCTTCTAAGTCCCCTATCCTCATTGTCAGGGCATTCAGAGCCGACTTGATTGTTGAGAAATCTGCAACCAGGCCTCTTGCAGCAGAGATTTGATTTCGGCTAAAGTCATCCGGAGGAGACTGGCCTTTCTACCTGCACCACCACAGTATGCATTTTCTGCTCTTTTGGCACGGTGGTGGGGCTTGGCGTTTAGAGGCGGCGCTCGGCTGATCAGAAAATTCAGACTACACTCCAGCCTTAAGCCATATGGGCGTCTGAAAATTCTAAAGACGCCGGCTAAGCGAGTATCCACTCCTGCAAGCACGCCAGGAGGAGAAAGCACTAAAACACCAAACCAGACAGTATTTTCACCGCCTCACGACAAAGCGGAGATGTTTAATAAACTTATTTAGATCAGGCAGGCCCAGGAGCAAACTACAGTATGTCCTCCCGCTAGCTCATCATGTGACCCCCAGAAGGCACAGCTTTTTGAGAGACTCCTCAGATTCTGTTCTATTGATTGGTGGATTATCAAAAGCATCAAGAGAAGATGGCACAGCACAGCGCTTCTTAATTCAACCTCCCAGCAACAGGCCAGAAATAAGATGGCTGTCAGTGCCCCACAACCCGAGCCAATGTATATGTACTACATGAGATGTGAAAAAGAATGTCCCACACAAGTCTTGTTGGGTGGAAGAGTGTCAGACATAAAAAAGTAGCTCACCGAACAATTTGGTGAATCAGAAAATCTTAAATCTGACTGTCCTTCTGAAGAGTCACCACTGCAAGACCTTGAAGAGTTGTTGGGGTTTAAATCTGATGCAGAAAAAGATGTTACTATGAAACCCAAAACAGAGACAAACAAGAAGGGGAAGCCAGAGAAGATGGACAGTGAGACACCGCCAAAAAAAGCATCAGATAAAGTTTTGAAAATGAAATCCAAGACACAGCTAAGAGGTGCCTCTGCTTAAGAGGTGGATGATGATAATGCAACCACAAGCAGTCAAGTCAGGCTAAGAAAGAGAAAGATAAGAAAATGAAGAAAGAAGAAGAAGAGTTGCCTTGATGAGGTAAATGCATTTTAACATTAAAAATGTGTGAGTGGTGACATGCGCACATGATGTAACTGAGGGATGAGTTAGCAGAGAACTAAATCTTCACCTATAGTGAGTCCAGGACCAATGCTGTTTTCTGTTTTTACTTTATTAGACTGAAGGATTTGCGATGCAGCAGCAGTCATATTCAAGACATGGATTAAGTGACTTTCCACAAATCTACTTCTCGATGGTATTTGCTGTGTGAAAGATAAAATGTGGTTGTTACATGAGATGTGTGAGGACCAGTATGTTAGAAATACAGAGAGCAATAGAATGTTACAAAATGTCACAGAACTAGCTGTGATCACTACCCAACCCTTTTTTCTTCTACTAAGATTAGACAGGGGTCCTCATGTGAAAAACCAGGCTTCAGCAGTAAACCCCCAAAACTGACCACGATATGTATTGTAAGTATGTTATGTATCATACCATCCATGGCGTAATTGCTGCAGTGATAGGGAGGGTGATACATGCTGAATTGGTTGATGCCCATCCCAGTTGTGAGAATGATGACCCTAGTCAGAAAAATCATTCTTGTATCACCGATGAATAGACTGCTATAGAATTATACAGAAATGTTTCTGAAGCCATACATATAGGGCAACATATGCCTGTGATTTTAGCAATAGCAATGAAACAACAAGGCTTAAATATGACAGCGAAACACTACAACATATCCACCATGGTTTAAATGATGTGAAAGAACTGATGATCCCAAGTGGTGTATTAAAATATGTACCATGACAGACAGAAGATTTAGAAAGAAGAAACCCCACGTCTAATGGTCAGCAAGGTCCTTTTAAAATTTCTAAAAGAAATTCAGTGACCCTGTTTGTGTGCCATCTTATCCCCCAATTGATACATGTAAACATTTCAGTACCAAAAGTGTCATATTTTATTTTACAGATAATTATACCAAATGCAAGTACAGAGAGAATCCAAAGACTTATGTATCTGATCCTAAGCCATTACTTCCATCCATCACTGTCTGGTTCACCTCAATATGACATTTGCCTTTATGAGATACATACAGCCTCTGAACTGATGATGTATGCCCTTCCAGAAGTTTGGGAGGATACAGATAAATATATAAATGAATTGGTGTTGCCACTTGTAGAAAATGTTAAAGTGTTTTTTGATATATTCACGGAAGACAATGACTGTCATTGTGAACTTTACGTCATGATCATCATAGTCATGTATGTGTATACTATAAAGCAGAAAAAAACTTGTGATATTGTATGTGTTGTTAACCTGACTTCTCTGCTTGCTGAAATTATCTACTGGTTAGCAAAGGGCTCTTTAAAAAAAATCTATAAAGAAATTCAGGGAACCTGTTTATGTTGTAAAAACAGTCCCCCCTCCCAAAAAAAACTGTTACCCTGGTTTTTCCACTTGCTAAAAACTACCATGCAGTGAGAGATCACTAAAACATAGTGCTGTGTATTTTTCAAGAGTATACTACTATGGGAAATGCCATATCAGTGCTTCCACAGGCTTATTTACCAACTAGTCAGACACAGGCTAAACAACTGGGTTTAAATTTACCTACAGGACAAGCACCTTCTGCACTTTTAGAGACACCCAAAGGCCTTTTTGGCGGTCTCTGGGGTTTAAAGGAAACGTGGATTATTTTAAGATGATGGAGAACTCTTGAGGATGCAAAGTATACAAAATTGCTATAGAGTTTATGCATGATCATATGATGTAGTAAACTTTTGTGGTTTTATCTGTACTGCTGCTGAATTTTAGGTGTAGTCTGCAGAATGGGGGTCTGAGTCTGTCATCATATATTTTGCTTCTTTATCACTTTGTTGTGTTTCATAAACAGATTTAACATATGCTTTTCTAAATAGTGTATTATAATGAACTTTCAGATGGAACATACTGGCATGCTCCCAATATTCAGTCAGTCTTGATGTCTACAATGTACCATGTGATAAAGACATTTTAAAGGAACCTGCATACTTTGGAAAGCAGCCTGCATTAAATATCTGCTCTGAAGATACAGCTGCTATCAGGTGAAAAAACAATTGACTCTGATTAAAGCGTGCCCTCACTTTATATGAAACTCTATACTGAGTAATGGAAAAACTAATCGTGAGCAGTATGTAAGGTGACCAACTTTGTAGATGTAATAGATTTTCTTAAAAATCAGGCTGATTATTTTCGGTGATGGATGGCATATGTGTGTATTTATTATGCCCACCTCATCACTAAGGGGGAAGTGGATGAAGCCATGCTTGTGTAAATCATGCAGTTCAAAAATTACTGTCTCTGGGTATTTGCAAAACTTGTAAAACTGGTAGAGTGGAAAACAAGATATTATGTAATCATTGCATGCTTGCCATGTGTTATGCCTTTGTGATAGCAGCTATATGCATTAGTTTGTGTATTATAAAGTATATAAGTAAACCTTCAAATACTATTATAGACGTAGGTACTTATAAATAAAATATAATCCTGCATAGCTCTTTGTGGTTGTCAACAGGTTTTTAAAAGAATAGAAAGAGCACATGCTTATTTAACTGGTGACAAGAGTTTTGCTAGCTAACAGATGTATAAGAGTTTACACAAAGAAGATGAATGATCACCTGCTCCAGAATATATATTTTAATGCAAAAAAAGTAGAATTTCATGGGTGACTTAGCTGTATAAGGCACAAAAACGATAAAGATTTCACCAGGAAGGTGTTGCAGAATGACTTGTGAACAGGACTCCTATTCATTACACAAAACAGCCAGAGTCGAGTTGAAGAAATCTGTCATTGTTTCCCCAGCATAGACAGACAACATGGCTTGATTTAGTGGATATGAGTCAATATGCAAGTACAGTAACGTGTTTAAGTACATACTGATGTGCATTGATGTGCTGTCCAAGTATGCCTGGGTGGTGACTTTAAAAAACAAATCAGGTGAGCACAGTGGCCTTAAACTGTACTGAAGTGAGCATATACCTAGAAGTTGCAGACTGATCAAGATGAGAGTTCAATGCCTCCTTAAAGAACATGTAAAATACACCATTTTGTGACAAATAATGAAGTTAAAGGCCAGCGTAGAAGATTTAAAATGACACAAGTCACACATGTGGCATTACTCTACAGCCCAGAATACTATGAAATATACACCAGATGTGTTGTCAGACCTGGTACACAGCTATAACCATACTTATCACAGAAGCATTAAAAACAGGCCTGTGGATGTTAACCCTTCCAATGCCTTGGGTGCATAGAAGATCCTCTATGGTAATACTGTTCTTGGCAAAAAACAAAAGGGTACCCTTCAGAAAGATGATCATGTGAGACTGTCTAAGCTAAAAAGGGATATGAACAGATGTACACAGATGAGATATTTATTGTGATGGAGGTCTAAAAGACACAGAGGCCCACCTATAAGCTAAAAGATTAGCAGGGGGAAGACATCAAAGGTACTTTTTATGCTGAGGAGTTGCAAAAAATTTAACTGGATGAGGACCGTGTGTATAGGGTGCAGAAAATCCTGACAGAAAAAAGCATGGCAGAAAAACTTGAGCACCTAGGTATTAAGGTGGCTAGGGTATCCCTATAAATTTATGCTAGGTTGGAACAACACAGATTCGGGAGACGTTAAATAGATAAGGCTTAAATGCTTAAAAATGTTTTTTATACCACCTTGCCCAGCAACTCCTCGCTTTAACAGCTTTCCCCAATAATACTATAGCTTCCACTTTTACAGTGAAGTTACCACAACACTTGAACTACCTGGTGAATGGGAGAGTAGGCTTGTAAAATTAGTACCCTATACCTGGGACAACGTACTGCACAAACAAACAGGTTCAGTATGCTCTATCGGCCTCAGCATAGCCCCAGTAAAAACACCACCAACTGGCCCATTTACTGAGTCAACAGCATTTAAAATTCCATTGGGCTACTATCCTAACATGGCTGGTGTTATTAATCAAATTAATAAAAGCATATTTGAAGTACATAAACTGCCAGTGGTTTTTGGAACAACAAGCCATTGGGAGAGAAATAAGCATTGACAGCAACATCAAATGCATTTTGTTTATGCATGGGCAGTTACAGTACCTTTTGGGTTTTAGCAGACTTGAGGTAGGTGTAGAAAAGACTCTAACAAAGAACTCTACAGATATTAATGGGGCCTTTTACACGTTATATATCTACAGTGACATTATCATGCATGAAATAGTGGGTGACAGTCTAGTGCCTTTGCTAAGATGTGTACCCATCAGGGGCCAAGACAATGAGATAGTGACTGTGACCTATGATAAACCCCATTATCAAACAGTCAGTAAACATCAGATCGATACAAACATTATTGAAATAAAGAATGATCAAAATGAACTTGTACCATTTTGATTTGGAAAACTGATTGTGAAATTGCATTTTCACCCCAAGTCTTTAAAATTAACAAGTAGGTGATTGTTAAAGTATGGGACCCTGCCTTGTACAAGGCTTTACAAAGGCACAGACAGGATATTAGCCTGCCTGGCTTTTGTGTACTTCCTACTATGTATGGTTTTGGTATAGGAGGATATTTCATAATCTGTTCAGAAAAGCAGTTCCATTTTTTAAGAAGGGGGTTTAAATTGCAAAACCACAACTACAGACAACTACTAAAAATGTTACAAAGGGGTGTTGTAGGGCATGTGACTAGTGCTGTCACTCAAAAGATGTCAGAGGGTGATAAGCCTACTTAGGGTGGTTCAGGGCTGATTGTATTCAAGAGAGGTAAAAAGAGAAAGTGCAGAGTACACCCTTCGTTTTCCATCGGACCTCCAAGATACTTTAAACGAGGTGTTTCAAAATGCAAAACTTCACATAAAAGAAAATATTCAAAGGCCAAAGGACCTTCAAGGGGTTGTAAAAAAAGCAGAGACCTGTTCTAAGAAAAAACATGGCTTTCATGCACTGTGGTTCTGAAGAATGCACAAAATCAGAACTTGACTTGTTTGCCATTGCTCCCATACAGATAAGAATTGAAAAAAGCATTTTTTTTTAAATTACTATTTTTCCTCCTTTCTGCCTGCCATCCCTGACCCTTCAGGAGCCTCAAGGTAGACATCCCTTTGCCTTCCACCCTGCCCATATGACCCCACAGGAACCCCATAGAGCTTCAGTTTACCCCCCGCGAGCGGGGATGGGGCAGAGCCCCCTTACCCCAACAATCAGATTTCATCGGTCCGAGGGCCATCGGGCGGGTGGAGGCACATCAAGGGCATATCTCCAGAGGCTCCATCTTCCCAGTGATGGCAGGCATTTTTCCATGTTCTCCCACCCCCTACAGTGTAGGACTCTCTGACGTCAAGGCGCAGAGCGCCGACTTCATGCTGTATGTCAGCAGCCCTTCCCCTTAACATTGGGGGCTTGCAGTACTCCGAGCCTCCACTCAGAGTCAGACAAGTGTTCAGGCTATAGTCTGACCCTCCCCGGAGTAGGCGAGCTGTCATGGGATGCTCAAGCCTAAGTCCCCCTGGCCAGCCCACAGAGACCCGAGTCCGCTCCCGAACCCGGGTCGCCAGCATGGAGCGAGGTGCGGCGTCCAGCTCCTCAACCCTCAGTGTCACCAGGCCAGCCCTGAAAAAAGCATTTATGTAGAGATACCCCCTCTGGCTGCCCTTTCAGAAAACTCATCGATTATATTTTACATAGGGAATGGTGAAGACTATTTGGATCTAAACAACACACTTCTTTACCTGGTTTGTAAAATCACTGAAGTGGATGGTGGTGATATACCTGCAGCGGCCAAAGTGGGCCTTATAAACTACCCAGTGGACACCATTTTCAGTCAGCTGGATGTGCCTGTCGGTGATCAGCTCATCAGTTTGAGCAATAACTATTACCCCTATGGGGCAGTCATAGAATCGGTGCTGAACTTCAGTGAAGAGACCCTTTCTACCCAATTCACCACAGGGTTATTTTACAAAGACACCCCAGGGAAACATGAAATCACAGACAGAGATGGCAACAATGTAGGTTTTCATGAAAGAAGCTCCTTCACACATCTCAGTAGAGGGGTAGAGCTGCTAGGACACTTGCACACAGACTTGTTTTTTCAAGAGAAACTGATACTGAATGGTGTGGATATTAAAATTAAACTGACACATAACAGGGACAGCTTTTGCCTGATAAGTGGAGATGCTGAGTCTTATAAGCTAAAAGTCATGGTCACCTCTCTGTTTGTCAAAAGGGTTAAAGCAACCCCTGGTGTTCATCTGGGATACTCAGAAGCCCAGCTGACCTCCAATGCTAAATACCCTATAGATGGAGTGGGAATGAAAGTGTTCAGCCTCCCTGCAGGCAGCAGGGTCTGCAACCAAGATAATTTGTTTTTGGGACAGTTACCAAAAATGATGGTCATGGTATTTGTTGACAATGATGCTTTTAGCAGTTCCTACACTAAAAACCCCTTTAACTTTAAACATTATCACATTCATTTTGTGGCTCTGTATCTGGACAGTGAACAAATCCCCACTAAACCTCTGCAGCCTGATTTTAGAAATGGGAATGCTGTAAGAGAATATTTTAATCTAGGACTAGCAGTGGGGAAATCTATGAAAGATCAGCCACTAGTTGTTAACTATCAGAAATTTACCCAAGGGTACACACTGTTTGCCTTTGATCTCACTATGGATCAAGAATGTGCTGATAATTACTCAATAATTAAAACAGGGAACCTCAGAGCTGAGATCAGATTTGCAGAAGCCCTTCCACAAACAGTTAATCTCATTATCTATGCTGTGTCTGATAATGTCATTGAAATAAACCAGAGAAGAAATTTCATTTTTGATTATATGTGATAAACCATAAAAAATGAACACAAAGCAGCTGGGAAAAAATTGTAACAAATGACTCCCACATCTGTGACAGCTTTCTGGGTGTGTTTCCCTGTGATCTGCTACCCAAGGAGAGACTGAGAAATCTTCCCGCAGCACTAGTCATCAATACTGACCCCCATGACCTCCCTGGACAGCACTGGTTATTAGCTGTATACATTTCAGAAAATGGGACTGGGGAGTTCTTCAACAACTATGGTTTTCATCCTGACAATCATGCACAAATGACTTTTTTTTAAACAGAAATGCAAAGAACATTTTGTACCAAAACACACAGTTGCAAGATATATTCTCTACCACTTGTGGATTTCACTGCATATTTTTCTTACACCACAAATGCAAAGGACTTTCTTATGATAAAATTCTAAAAATGTACTCTAATGATTTGCTGAAAAGAGTGCATGGTAACTAGTTTTGTATGTCACCTTTTCAGACATCTAAACATGTCCAGGGCATGTATCAGTGAGGAGGCAATATGTTCAGACTTGTTTGTCTTGTAATGAGATGTAAAATATGCAACCACTTGTAATTTTATTCAAAACCAGTCACTTATAAAATCATATAAACACTCATAATTGTGTGTCTGTCAGTTTTTTCTGGGGACCTGTGTTGAAACTCGGGGGAGGGGATAAATTTTCAGATATGCAATGTCTTCAATAATGACAATAATGACAACAATTTACAAAATATAAAGGTATTTATTGTAAAACAATATATAAATAAAATACTACATACATCAGTGGTAACATCATGGATAAGATATAATAAACAGAAGCATCTCCTGTTAAAAAATTCACACTATATACGACATAGCACTGGGGTAGAATTGTAATAAGCACCTCTTTCTAAAAACATGTTAACATATTTAACTATGAGGTAGGCTAACATGCATCAATGTAAACATTTTTTTTGTAAAAACAGGAATACATAGTCAATATGAGGTAGGCTAACGTGCATCAATATAAACATTTTTTTTGTAAAAACAGGAATACGTAGTCAATATGAGGAAAATGGTTAACATAGGTTGTACACAGCAGTCACTGAGGTATATAACATTCATACATAGAGATGCCATTTACCTTTTACACAGAGAGCCATGTAGGTTTTTTAAAAGACTTTTGTCTTTTGGGCATCACTGACCATTGGTTAACTGGAGATGGCTGTGGCTGTTTTGCACCAGCTGCTGATTTCAACCTTTCCACATAGCTCCTGTTTGCTGAATGAGAAAACACTGAGGTGGGTATGTTAGACTCAGCCATTGCTTTGACAAAAACATCCCAGCCCTTTGCTTTTGTATGGTCAGGGATTGTGTGAGTGGCTGTAACCGCTCTTACCACATCAACCATGTGAGGCCCAGAAACAACAGTACCTTTATACATTAATTCCCCCTTAGCACTCCAAAAAAACAATATCCTTGTTCTTTGCCATATGCTTTAACAAAAGTTCAGCGTTGGTTTTAGACTGATGAGAAACACTACTTAAAATGTACTTTTCCATAGTACTAGGTACAGAAGCTGTCTCTGCCGTGTCCACAGGGGGCTCAGAAATTGATTCATTTTCAGGCATCTGTAATTTTAAAATGGTTTTAGCTTGTTCTCCTTGTCTTACCAAAGTCAGAATAGTGCTGTAGTACAGCAGAGTACATTTTGGCTTTGTCATAAATCTGATAAATCAGTTCAGGACAGTATAGCTCTCATGTCAGTGTACAAACTGTTAGTTGCAACTTTTCTCATATCCTGATCAGGGTAATTAGTTTTAATATGATCCATCTGTTGCTAAGGCACCAAATACATTTTCTGAGTAAAATCCATTATCTGTTAGTCAGCAGGCCAGTGATTAAAGGAATGACAATGTCCCTATAAAGCCACCTGTCTGGTTAACTATTTTCTTTTTCCTTTTTAAAGTTATTTGTTTGCTTAAAGTTTTAATGACTCTCTGTTTTTCTCAACAAACCTAACTGTTTTGTACACAGTGGAATATTTCCTTTGAGAGAGTTTAAGGCTATGTCAGCTATAGCAGATATCAGATCATCAGATGCTGAACATAAAATAGCTTTTCTTAAGCTCAGAAGCCCTTTTACTAGCAACTTTAAAACAGGCAGATTTCTCTGCAGTCTTTTAGACATAATGACAATATGGCATCAAATATTTTTAGAAGTAGAATGTGTTTTTTTCATGACGTATGCCACAGGCCAGTCAGGGGGAAACAACCCACTACACAGTCTATATTCATCTGGTGTACTAGATCTTAAATCAACCAGTTAATAGCCATGAGGCTTTCTTGTGGCATCTTCAAAAGCTTCCAAGAAAAATGTTGCCAGACCAGGATACATTTTCCTGGCCAGAGTTATGATCTTCAGCTTCTCTCTGGGGTTTTTAAACAAAATCATGTATTTGGCATTTAGTGTGATGGTCCTGTTTTCTTTACCTTGACAGAACACATTCTGGACAATTAAAAATATTGTCAACTGTTTATGATAACTGTACTTGGTAAACCCATACTCAAGTTCACTATTTTGACAGGCAGAGTCCATTAAATCATCTTTAACAACAAAATGTAACTTCCCAGGGGCTAAGAGATCATTGCCAGCTGGTGATATTGGTAGCCCATCCACAAATTTAATCTAAGGGAACTTTAACATCAATTTATTATACAAAGGTTGCCAACAGCTGTAGAACCAGACAATATTTTCAGGCTTGTGTGATAAATTGGTATCAGCATGTTCCAACAACTGTTTTATAAAGAAGCTTTTCCCACTATTAGGAGGCCAGCCAACAGACACGTAAAGGGATGCTGCAACCTGATATCCATTTTCACAATCAGTATCTGTAAGAAGTGTTTTTAAAATTGGCTTGTAAACTAGCTTGTCATAAACTTCTCTTTGGGTCTTGGACAGCGTTTTTGTTTCAGGGACCACTGCTTTTATTCCTAACAATGCTGGGTTGACTCACAGTAATTTCTTGAGAGATCTGTGACCCCATATAATCAAGACAGATCCTTCAGACTTTTAAAATGAATGTGTTTACTGCTGGCTACCTTAAGGTAAAGCCTTTCACTTTAAGAACAACCTCTCCACTGGACAGCGGTAGCTGTACAGTTTTGGGCCTGCATAAATTAACTCTGTAATGTGTTCATCTGCAGGAACTTTACTAGTTATCTCCCTAAATAAATGCCCAGAGGTGGGGTCCAGTCACCTGGTCTGGACACAAAAATGACAGAGTCGGTGTTGTGGTAAAGGCACCTGTCCTGTAACCTTTCTAGCAGGTTGTAGAGTTCCACTCTGGCATATGCTGTTGTAAAACTAGCTATAAATATGTTGATATTATTAGAATTTGGGTAATGATCATTTGTATATTTCCAACTTAAGCTGTTTCATTGTTGATAAAAAAGCATGAGGCTATATCGTAGTAAGGGGCAAGCATGTACTGAAAGAGTTTATTGGGGTCTGTTACCATGCTTGTGGTTGACAAATTAGCTCTCTGCCCAAATTTATCCCAAAGAGAATTTAAAAACAGTTTAGATATCTGTCTCTTTGCAGGGTTAACAGCTATGCCTGCAGGGTTCAAATGTACATTTTCCCTTTCAGAATACTGTTGTATGCACCTGAATTTATCTGCTTCATTTTTTACCCATGAAGGGAAACCAGACACCTCTTGCTTGCCTTTTAGATGGATCTTGATGTAGTCTGCAAAATGCTCTGTGCATGACTCTTTAAAATGGCAAACTTCATAAATGTTAATGATTTTATAGCCTTATTCCAATGCCAGGTTTAGTTCTACGGTACAGCAGGTACCTGCAAGTGTCCTTTCCTCATCATTGTGTACGCACAATGTTGTTTGTTGTCCATTTTCAATGCATGTGAGACATAATGTAAACACAAGTTTTTTACCAATCCTGGATGGCAGTACTGGAAAAAAAGGCCTCTAGGGGGTAGGACTTTTACTTTCGCTAAACCAAAGTACTGAGTGAGGTCATCAAAATTGTCATGAATCATGTCAGGATGACTGACTGGATACAGTTTTGTTTTGTTAACAAAAGGGTAGAGGCTGGTAAAATCACAATAGTGTATTTTCTCATCAGGCTGCATCTTATAGTACAGACAAATGGCATTTGTTCTCCCCCCAAACAGTGACTGCATAGGTTTGATTGGCTGTGGTAACTGGCTGTCCCTCAAGAAATTATTCAAACCCTGATCTGTAGCCAGCATTGCTTTCCATTCATGTTCCCACAACACTCTAATGGCAAAACCCTTGCTTTTTAGAAAATGAAATTTGTGCATGGTCCTATTGAATAACTGTCCAAAACTAGTCCCTGTCATGTGGTTTCTATCTTTCTCACAGTAACAGATGTTGCAGCTGTGAAAAAACAACGATTAAATTCAAATGCTGTGGGTATTCCATTTATGACAGAATAGCCATCCAAAAAGTATGGCCCAACCTTAAATTCACCACCCCTTAGCATGTGCTAAATAGAAATGTTTTCTTTCTCAGATATGTACATAAGCCACTGAATAGCAGGTATAGAGTATCTCTTTAATTGTCTGTGGTAGTCATCTGGGGAGAGAACAGCGACAGTGCATTCTTTCAAAGATAAAAATGTATACATGGCCATGCAGACTGAGGCTATCATGATGTACTGGAAGGGATCTAAGGATACTGTTTCATACTCTACTGTATCACTGTCTGACTGTTTTAAAACTCTTTTGGCTGTCATGTTCATTACTTCTTTCCTAAATCTATCACAGGCTTTTCGAAGAATTTCAACATCTAACTGACAATAGTGGCAAAGCCTTCTTTTCAGATCAAATTCTCTACGTCAGTTAGCTAGGTATCATTGCAAAAACTGTAGGCAGTATATATTCAGAACCATAAAACTGAGCATCGGGCAGGAGGCCTAAATAATTTTCATTAGCCTTGGTGTTAAATAAATGGGGAAAGTAACCTTAAGCAATCTCATTCTCAAATCCAAGGGCTGCAGGGATTTTTGCTAGTTTAAAAGGAAGAAAACAATAGCTGTCGATAAATCTGATGCATAGGGATGTCACTGTGGCACACAGTAATTTTTCTCCTTGTGTGAGCAATTTAATATCAATTCTTTCCTTGACTAGCTGGCTAATGATAAAGTAATTGTCATAGCCTTTGACACTGTGTGTTACAAATATGTAGTGTCTAAATGGTGCTTCAATAAAATGTCCTACAAAATCTTTTCTACAATCTTCCCCTTTAAATTCCCAGGACCTCTTCCCATCTAATTGCTTAGCATACCCAGAATTTGGTATATGCTCTCCAATTTCTTGTCTGTCCTCAAAATCAAACACTATATATTTCTCAGAGATGTTTACATCTGTGAATGGTGACATGTAACACAGATGCTTGTCTGCAGGCATGAAAGAACCACATCTGTTACACTGTTTCAATTTACATGTATGAGATCCCTTGTAAAAGACAAAATATTTTTCTCACAGTTTCATGGATTTACAAGACCCTGTACTCCCATCAGCTCTAGATAAATGCCTTTCTAGGCATGCTAAAGAACTACAAATCTTTTTACAGTAGGGGCAGGATGCAGTGTCAGTTTCCTGTTCAAGACAATTGGGGTCAAAGCAAACTTTGCACTGCTGTGCAGGCAGTGATTTCCTTAATGACTTGTAAGCTCGTCACAATATTCACATAGGTATCTAGCGATGAATTTCTTTACATCTTTTACACCATAATAATGATTGTCATGAAGCAATACAAACAGTGTTTAAGGAAGTCTTTCTGGCCATGTTGAAAATGTTTGCCAATTTCCTTCATCATGATATAAAATCTTAATTTTGACTCCTAAAAAACGTTCAAACTGGGGCACATCACTGAAAGTGACAGGAGTTTGGTCTGACAAACCTATCTCAGCGTGCAATATTTTAGCCTTATTCAGCAACTGACTGTCACTCGTATGTGGATTTAGGAGTGCGAGAATGGAGCAACCAAAACACAAACTATTATCTCTGTTATTTAAATCAATCAAGTATTGTCTCTTTTTTTGTAAAATCCTGCTATACAAGACAGAGTTCAATGGCCGTCTCCCCCCATCCCAACCCCCTGGTGATTTCTGATTGTGGTTATCACAAGATGTATAGTGTCATCAGTAATTACTTCAGTATTGCTCTGTAGCATGTCAGCTATCTGATCTAAGAAGGTGATTGCATTTAACTCATTAGGGCATGTTTTCCTTGAGAACAAGGGGTGATTTAAAGAAGCAGCATTTAATCTTAACTGAATAAAGTCTCCACGGTGTATTTTTCTCATTTCCCTGTTCAGCAAATTCTTGTATAGCCTGGTGCATTGCAGTGATGGCCTCTGTAAAAGTTGTCATTTTATCTATATTCACAAAACTATATTGTTCATGAAATTCTGTTGCATTACATTTTTTTAAAACACATTCATATTGCTGCACAGATTCTAAAAAAACTGTAGCGGGTGCCTTGTTTGCCAGCTCATCATCATCATCTTGCATATGTGCAGCAAGCTGGTTTTCTAATTCACCAGCTTGATGAACATCAGCAACATGCTGTAATACCCTATGGTTTAATATTTTCCTGGCACGCTTTACTTTTCTTTTCACATTTTCTTGGATTGTTTTATTTTTTACCCAGATTTTTCTTTTATGACCCCATTTGTTTTTTTTTTCATTTTGTTAATGTTGCTCCCCTTTTTACTCAGCTTGTGAGAGCTTCTGTGTTTTCAGTTTATAATTTTATTTTTGTATTGGACAGTGCTTTCTCAATTCTCCTGTACTTTTCAAACATGTGAGCCACATTTGCCATCTGTTTCAGCTCTGAGCATGAGAACTTGACTTCACATAATAACGAAAATACACTGCTCAGCAAAGTACCTTTACAAAACTCAGATTTAAAAATCTGATGGTCATAATTCTCACTAGATAATTAGCTCTCAATTACCATGCCATTGAACAATCAACTGCAACAAGAATACACACTTTTCCTGCATTCACCATGTCAATGTCCCTTTCTTGAAACCTTGGGTGCAATGACTCTTTGTCAGAAACAGTTGCAGTGCTACTGCTTGTAGATGGGTGTATATCATCATTCAAATTTACACAAGATCTATTTTGCTCATGACTCTCACCAGCAGAAACTTTTGAGCATTTCTGAAAAACGTCACATTCAAGTAATGGTCTCTTTTTCCCTCTCTCTCCTGCAGGATTCCTTTGTGCTGTTGATAAAAACAGAAAATACACCCCTGCCACTACTTTTGTATTTTCAGCATTATACTGTAAGACAAAATCCCCCATCCCCCATTTTCAGCATTATGCTGTAAAACAAATTTCAAATCTAAAAGTTGCAGCCTTTTTCCTAGTTAAAAATAAAAAATACACACCTTCTGTAGTGGTAAACTCTACATTATTTGGCTTTTCAATCAATTGGAAAAGGTCTTCATTTCTACCCCATTGCTCCACTACTGATTATTGAATGTTTTTCAAAATTCTTTTAGCTCAAGATGTATTTTTGACTGTCTCGCTCTGTTCTTTGTCTTCAGCATCCAGTATCTTTGGAACTCTTATATAAAATGTGTAAAACCACACCCCAAGTACATGGCTAGTCCTGAAAAAATGTCTGAACATCTGGTACTGTCCATCAAAAAACACTCCCTTCCCTTCTCCATGGGAAAATATATAAGTCCTAGGCTACTCCTTACAGGCTTTGTTTTCATGTCCTGTGACAGCTGGAAGGCATCTCTCTAATACCATTCTGCTAAAACTTTGGTCACAGTCTAATTAAAACATATGTTTTTCTCAGTCTTAAGACAGAGACACATTTTTATAAGATCAGTTGCATGCCCAACTTAGTTATAATGTTTTTAAAAGTCAAAATAGAAATTGTGACTTTTCCTAAAACAGCTGCATTCTTTAAATTAGTAACTTAGTTTAACAGCTTACATTCCACTAATCAGAAGATAAAACTTACTTTGTTTTTTCTAAAAAGATTGATCATGAGAATCACCTGTTTTTCTCTTTTACACAGTAGGGGTCTAGAAAGACTAAAACTTTGGTCACAGTCTAATTAAAACAGATGTTTTTTTTCTCAGTCTTAAGACACAGTTTATAATAATGACGGTTGAATGCCAGCTTAAGTTATGTTTTTAAAAGTCAAAATGGAAATTCTGTCTTTTTCTAAATAGCTGTCTTTTTAAATCAGTACTTTAGAGTAACATAGCTCACACACCTCCCTTCAAAGATACAACTTATTTTTGTTTTCTCAGTCTTAAAACACACATAAAAGTCTTCAATTTTTCTGATATATTTTATTCTGTAATTCATGATGGGTTATAAATGATTGTTTGTGATTGTATGGATATTGAATAATACACACACACACACACACAAAGTGTGTATTCTTTGCACGACTCTAAGCAAAGCTGTAGATATATTTTAAGAAGACTGTGTGCTTTGAAATGATTCTGAGAGAGAACATTATCATTTTACATTCTGTCTTTTCTTTGTAACATATTATTTATTTTCTTATTTAGTTAAGCTTCAGATTAATACCTTTGAGCATGAGCTCTTTTACAAAGGTTCCAAGTCAGACAAATTACAGAAACATTATACAGGTAATGGTTACAAGCCTACTACATGACATTTACTTTTTTGATAGTGTAACTATAGACATTTATTTTGTAACAAAAGCATAAAACTACAGTTTTACAGATCTCTGTAAATACAGGGACCCTGTAATCCAAAAAATCTTGATATTACACAGAGCTGAGGGGAGAACTATAGGTATGTGTATTCCTTTTTTTCTGATTTCAATGTATTTTTATTCTGTAATTCATGATGGTTATAAATTCATTCTGGGTGTGTAAATGAAAAACAGATGTTTTTTCTCAGTCTTAAAACATATACTTGCAAACCCTCCAAAGAGAAATGTATTTTATTCTGTAATTCATGATGGTTATAAATGATTAGTTTGTGATTGCTATAGAATAATTACACACACACACACACACACACACACACACACACACACACAGCCAGCATGTTGCAATGCTATCCAGAGAAAACTGTTGAACCATCTTATTTACACGCAGGTCCCTGTTTTAACTTATAAATGTTACATGCATATACATAAAGGTAACCTTTTGGTGCAAGTTTTACACAGTCCTAAAGATGCTTGTTAATTATTTCATACCTTGTTATAAAACAGAAAAAGGGGTACTTACACAGGCAGATGGATTTCCCTCTGGGGGGTCCCCAAACAGATCTGTGAAACCTCTGCATGATCAGGCTCCTAATCAAAAAAAAAAAACACACACACACATGCCCCTGCAGTTATACACCCAAGCCAACAGGGGGCACATAAAACTACATAAACTCTAACTTATTTTTTCTGGTGGGGCACAGTGATGAAGAGGGACAAGGGTTCAATCCACGATGGTGGGGTTGCAGGAGAAAGGAGGGAGGACAGGAGTTTGAGCTAGCATGGTGGGATTCAGGTTCCAGCCAGGATGGAGTGGCGGGGTTCAAGAAGTGTATGAGAAGGAGGGGCATAGGATGCTTACAAAATGGTGGGTGGCAGTGGTTCAAGGAGTGCACGAGAGTGAAGGGCATAGGACACTTACAAAATGGTGGTGTTATGTCACTTCCAGGGTTTCAGCATGTGTCATTTCCTGCGCAAGGGGTGGGACATGGGTTTGAACTTATGTCACTTCCAGTGGAAGTGGGCATGGCTAGCACATTTAGGAAGGGACTTCCAGTTTAACAAAAGACGATTCTGATTGGTCTTTTTTAGGCCACGCCCACCTGTCAAATGACGTGGCATATGCTGATTGGCTGAAATTTAAAATTTGACAAGATATATGAACTCATACTACTCACAGTTAGTCTGACAATCCTAGCCCATTACTGTGCTGCTCTAATCTTCAAATGATCCTCCTTCACAAACCAGCTTCTCATTCTGAGTGTTGACTGCAACAGTTTCTCTGTCTCAGTGAAGCCTGGAACTTACTGAATAAACAGTCTGTTTTTCACTCCTAGCTGCAGGTAACACCATTATCATTGCAAATCACATGCACCTGTTTCTCATAGTGTCTAACACTCCCAGCCCATTCAGAAACACTTACACACACTCAGCCCATACATAAACAGTGTTGTCAGTATAGCCTAGAGGTTAGAGTAACAAGAAATGAACCAGCAGCCCAGACCAGTGGTTGATTCTCACAACTTCTATTTCAATACTGTGTGACACTGAACAAATCTTGTAACTGCTCAGTGCTCCCAGGTCTCCCCTAAAAACTTACCCAGTTACCAAAATAAAAAAAAAACATGGAAAAAAATGTTCTTAAAGGGTGCTAGCCCTATTTTATAAATCGCACACATGATGCGCGACTCGTGGAATATAGCAAACATTAGCAGTCATGCAGAATGAACTGCAGTAATATCACAAGTGCATGTATCTAATATATATAGCTATATATATATATATATAATGGGCAGTGAAATCCCAGTGTCATGCTTGGCTGGGACTTGGTTCTAGCCATGGCAGGTAAACAGCACTTCCCTTAACTCATTGGGTCCTAAATCAGTCCCTGCCAACCATGGTAACTCACTCAAGTCACATGACCCTTACTTCCTAAATTATATCACAAACATGGCTGCAACCTTTACTCATATTTAAAAGAACTTCAAATAGTCCTCAATAAAAAAAGCATTTTAAATAAAATAAGTAAATAGTTAAGTATGATGAATACAAACTTGAAAACTCAAGTACTTTGCATAGTTTTCATTGCTGGTGTTCCTTTGATGACCATGAATAATTCCCTTCCTGTTCCCAATAGTATTATAAAGAACTCTCTGACCCTGACCTGGCAACAGATCTAACCAATGTTCTGGCTCCACTTGAGGCCTGTATGAGTGTCTGTATGTGTTTGCTAGTGGAACAATGATGAACGTGGGGAATTTTAGCTGCTTGTGATACCTGCCATTTTTAAACAATTGGACCCCCCCAAACATGACTTGCATTACACAAAATGTGTAAAATACAATATTTGCAAAGAAATGAGACCACATAGTTGGAATATTATTTATTTCATGAGTCTGTCTGTCTTTGTGTAGTTTACAATCTTCCAAGCAGCATTTCTGAGCAACTGATGTTCTTTGCTCACTTTACTGCTTCATATTCTGCTCTCTGCCTGACTTTCTGGCCCGAATCTGGTCTTCTGTCTTCTCTTCTCTTCTCTTCTCTTCTCTTCTCTTCTCTTCTCTTCTCTTCTCTTCTCTCTTCTTAGTACTACTCTTGCTCTGTCTAGTGGTAGTCTTGGCTGTGAATCTCTGCCAAAGCAAAACAAAAAAAACCCTGTAAATATTCTTGTTTTCTAATATGACTTTGTGTGTGTCTATGTGTTCTCTGGCCATGTGTGTGTGTATGTGTGTGTGTGTGTGTGTGTGTGTGTGTGTGTGTGCTGGGGGGCTAATGAACTCAAACTGCACTGTACCTGACTTGGTTAGAAGTGATTTATAAGCCAGAATGCAGTTCAGAAGCAAATTACATTAATTGAATCTCGTATTTCTTGTATTTTTGGTGATTTGAGAAAACTTGTGTGGTTGCTTGGCTATCTGTTTTGTGATATAGCATGACAATAGTGATCATCATCTGGCAGTTTTAAAAACACTAGTACCTAATGGGATGGATATCCTCTAAAGGGACGTTATTATATTTGCAGCTCATTTTTAACATTTTTTAATGAAATTGCTTGTAGTTTGATCAAGCACCACTAGCACTATCAAAACAATGTATCTAGGGCATCAATATGTCAAACTTTTTGCCATGGATTTAGGCAAAGACACTCCACATCAAAAATTAGCATAATTGAATTATGCAAATACTGGGATTCACTGCTTCATCTTTTATACACAAAATTGTTTACAACACTCATTTTGCATGTTTTATGCAATTTTTCACATAAACTTTAAAAACAGCTCCAAAAAATGATGGTCTCTCCTTAACTTTTAATCTGTGTTTGCAAGTGCAGGTTATTCTGCATATTCGTCCTAGACTGTAACATTTTGTGTTGCAGATAGCAGGTGAAAGTGCATGAAGGTGCAGAAAGCAAGTAAGTGACAGTGCAATAAGGTGCATATAGCAGGTCACAGTGCATCAAGATGCAGATACAGCAAGAACAGAAGTTTGGCTCAGACTACATTACTTCATAGTAACACAATGGAGAGTAGTGGTGTCAAGTGTAAACATGTCTGGTGCACAGCACAGAAAGATCAAGAGAGCTCAAGTGGAGGAGGTACAAAAGATGTCCAAGTCATGTTAGGTTACTTAAAGTGAGTTCCTTTTATTGATCTAGTAAATGTTTTTCATATTAACATACACAATGTACATGTTGTGGAGACATTGTTTATTTTTTATATTTCCCATAGGAGAGATACTGTGGACAAAGAAGCGGAGACAGCAACACCATTTGAAGCATCTAGGCAGGCTATGGAGATCCATGACATGATGAGAAAGGATGTGGAAACACAGGCAATAATGGTTGTCAGTGTGCAGGTGGACAGGCTGAATGTAGAGGCCACTCTTGATGTGCATATGGATATTCCATATGCATTGGAGACAGAAATTAGAAAGGATTCAGTGCAACATGAAGAGATCCCAGTTTCTGAGACATCATTGCTGACAGTGAGTGGCATGCAGGATATTGCAACACAGAAGCAGACAATCAAGGTAGCTGTGGCAACACAGACAAACTTGGAGGATGTGGTTATGCAGTTCAGCAGCCAGAAAGATGTGACAGACACCAGACCTGATAGAGAAGAGTCATGTTTACTGGATGACACAGACATTTGCCTTTACAGTCACCACTGCTTCACTGACAAGGAAAAGAAGGACATACTTTCCAAACAATGGACACCACCACATGGATTTGCATTTCCAAAAAGAAATATGCTAGCTGGAGGAAGGCTGGTGGCATGCCAGTTCAATCCAAAGCTAAAGACTGACTACACATTTGCAAGCTATTCTAAAAGTATGGATGGTGTGTTCTGCAGACCTTCAACACTTCAAACAAGTCCTCTATCTTGCTGTCTGCAATGCTGACTGACTGGTCCAACTGCCATAAAATTCTTAAGAGACATGCTAATTCAAAGGAACATACTGATGCTGTGACCAAAGGAGAAGCTTTCATTGGGATTTGCGAGGGTAAGGTGAAGACGGCATATCAGGAACTATGTGACTCAGACCGAAAGGTATGAGATCGAACATGCCAAGCAATGAAACAAATTATTACTGTCATCTTGATGTGCAGAAGACAAGACATTGCATTCAGAGGCCAGTCAAGCAGAAAAGCTAATTTTAATGTAATTCTGCAGCACTTTGCAGAGCTTGATCCATTGCTACAGAAACACCCGAATGAGGCATCAAGAAATGCTCAGTATACATCTTTACAAATTCAGAATGAACCGATCAATCTCATGGGACAGCAGATCCAGCAGAAAATTCTACATCAAGTTAAGAATGCCAGATGGTTCAGTCTGATAGCCAACAGAATTACAGATATTTCCACAAAAGAATAGGTATCATTGGCTGTGCAGTATGTACATCATAGGATAGATGGAGAAGTAGAGATTAGTGAAGATGTTGTTGAATTTGTAGAGGCTGCAGATACATCTGGCAAAGGACTCACAGAAGTGTTTCTACATCATTTAACCACTTGGGAACTTGACAAACAATTGATGAGACAACCAGGATATGATCAGGGAAGCAATATGAGTGGCCGTTTCAATGGGGTGCAGTCATTCATTCAGGAAGTTGTCCCAGATGCTCTCTACAGTATTTGCAAGGCACACAGCCTAAACACTGCCATTGTTCATTCATGTGCTCTGAGACCTGTTGTCAACATGTTTGACACTGCACAGAAGGTGATCACTATCCTGAAAAGTTCAGCAAAATGGAAGAACATCTACCTAGCAGAGCTCAATGAGTTCAGAAACTTTTGATGGTGAAGCACACCAATGCCTGACAGCCATCACCAGATTTGAATTAATTATTACACTAGTAGCTATTGAATACATTCTGTCATTCACAAAATCATTACACATACACCTACAGCGTGTCAACATTGATTTGATTCAGGTGGCAGATGAGGCCAGTGTAGTAGTTCATACCTTGACAAGAACAAGGGGAAATGTGGAGTCAGCCTTCCATGGACAATACGTGGAGGCTAAATGCCTTGCAGATTCAGCTGGAATTGAGGAGGCTGTCCCACAAACACGTGGATGTCATACTCAGTGCAGCAACACTGAAGCTGAAAATCCAGAAGAGCACTTTAGGAGGAATATTTTTATTCCATTCATAGAACACATACTATCAGAATTAAACAGTTGACTTCTGGACTGTCATCCCCATTTTGAGGTTCAGTGTTTAATTCCACATAATCTGCCATCTTTTGTTAATGAGGAAATGATGGTGCTGGATATTTATTCAGGATACAAGACTGACATATCCAGTATTGAAGATGTACAGAGAGAAATTGCAAGATGGTGTGAAAAGTGGGTGGAGACCCCAGCTGAGAGATGCCCAGATACAATGTTGAGTGCTCTTCAGCATTTATTTATTTATTAAAGACAATTGGAATTACCGTCCTTTGAGTGATAGACTCCTTTGCAAAGGCTCCATGTCAGAACAGAAAGCACAAACATAACATTTACTAGTATTTATACATAGGTCACATAGTACAGTGTATAAACATTGTGTCAAGGATCCTAAGTAGTCCTTTGGTCTAAGCTGTGACACAATGTAGATTACAGATTTGGAGGGTCCTAACTGAACCTTGAGTCAGAGTTTATATACAGTGTGACTGTGGGACCTGAGGATGCAGTCATGGAATAAGGTTAGGCATTTTATCCCTACCATTGTGGATTTTCTCCCTGTGCTGGAGCTATAGACTGCTTGCAATGCACTTCCTTTTGTGAATTGGAGAGGGTGGAGGCATAACGGTTGCAGTCACAGGTAGCTGATTCAAGAAGGAGGTTCTCAAGACCAGTTTTAAATTGGCCAAGACTAGGGGCTAAGGAGCTAGAGACTGGTGGGCTGTTTAGCCAGAGGGGAGCCTGATATCAGAAAGACCTTTGCCCTAGGGAGATCCTACAGTGAGGGACTAGGAGAAAGATGCCAGTGGGTTGTCTAAAGACCCTCCTGGGTGGGACAGTCTGGATGAGGGGATGGAGGCCTTTGGATGCTAAATTGATGAGTATTTTTTTGGTGTGGAGGGAGGTGTGATACTTAAGCCTCCCTTCAAAAGTGAGCCAGTCCAGTCCGCAAGATTGTAAAGCTTGCATGTGTCTCTATCGCATCCAGTGACCAGTCTGCAGGCTTTATTGAGAGCTATGATGATGCTGCATGGGGCCGTTTGGTCTGCAGATCCATAAATCACAATGCTGTAGTCCACCAAAGATAAGGACAGAGGAAGTTACAGCAAGATGTAGGGCCTGAGGGGGTAAGCAATGTTTATGTCTGTATAGGATCCCCAATCTGGCATTTACAGTAGAGGAAAGGTGTTGGATATGTGTGTGTGTGTGTGGTAGGTGAGGGAGGTGTCCTGAGTGACACCCAGGTATTTGAAGCTAGAGACCTGTTCAATTTGAATTCCTTGCTGTTTACAAATATAAACACTGTATTGTTGATCTTGGCAACCATGCCAGTTAGTGTTGCCACATCAGAATGTTCATTTAGTGTTTTAAGAAGACCGAAGACCTGGCTGTGAAACAGCATGGAGAGAATAGACTTACTGCATTGGCACTACTCACCATTCATGATGACATTCCAGTCAACATTGAGCAGGTTATATCAGACTTTGATCTATGTGGAGATTGCAGACTGTGCTTTGTACAAAGATAGACTCCAAATTTTAATGTCTTTGTTTTCAGCTTTTTAGTACAATGGGGTAATTAGGTGGTTATGTTATAACCATATCAAAACATATGCACCATTTAATCCATGCCATCACTATCTATGCTCATCTAGTGTACTTGAGCAGAACATGCTGCAATAACTTACCACTTAGTCCTTCAGTTTGGTTAGCTATGGATTACTTGTTTCAAGGGGTTTAGGGGATTACACTCTAACCATGCTAACACCTAAACACTATTTAAACTAAATCAAGCTGTTAATGTGCTTGGGGAGAGCTGACTGTGTGTGAGGTGGGGGGAGGAAGAACAGCAGTGTGTGTGTGTATGTGGAGGGGAAGAGAGTGTGTGTGTGTGTGTGTGTGTCCATGTGTGTGTGTGTGCGTTATGTGTGTGTGTTTGTGAGAACTGGAGGAGACTGGCTATCAGTGTGGGTGTGTGTGTGTGATTGCTGGCTGTGTGTATAAGTTAGGAGGGGCTAGCTAAGGGTGGGACAACTCTGTGTGTTGGTGAACAGTTTCACCACTAATTCTCAATATTTTATAGCTAATGAAATTCTTCTGTGGCCTTCCTTTCTTAAGGTTTCAGACAGCACTTTGTGGGCAGATAATCAAATGATTGGTAACTTCAAAATTTGGTAGTTGAACTAATTTTACAAGTGACAATTGGCCACTAAATGTGTCCCACCTTGGGTTGGTTGTGTGTGCATGTGTGAGGATATGTGTGTGTGTATATGTGTGTGTGTGTGTATGTATGTGGTTGGTTTGTGGCTGTGTGTGGGGTGGGGAGTGGAGGGGGAATGTGTGTGTGTGTGTGTGTGTGCTTGTGTGTGTTGCCTGGGTGTGAAGGGATGTGTGTGTGTATGTGTGTGGTCGGTTAGTGGCTTTGTGTGGGTTGGGATGGGGAGTGAAGGGGAAGTGTGTGTGCTTTAGATGTCATAGTGATCCTATCAGAATGCACGCATGTGTGCTGGTGTGAATGGACCTTTGTGAGGCTGGTTACCTTGATGTGGTATAGATGCTTGTCATAATGTTCCAAAAACATTGTAACTGAAAGCCAACAAACTTATATATGAGATAGGATATAATAAAATGTTGTTAATCTCCAAAAACAGTAGTATTCTGTTACTAATTTTGACTTAATGCATATTTGATTGAGAAGTGGTTTGGGCCATTGCAAGTGTGGTGTGACACTGCATATTTCTGTTAATGTTAACATAAATGGCAGGAGCTACGTTGCCCTCTGGGTGGGGGGGGGGAAATAGCATCAGTTTTGAGTACAAGTTTCAGATTCCTGGCTACACTCCTGCCTTTCAGCCTTCTTACTAGACCCTGGCAATTAGTCCCCACCTAGGGACTTCTCTAACTCTTTCACTCCTATTATGCTTTATCCTTCCCACAATCACCTTTTTGTTTTGCAGATTCTCTCTTAATCTTGAATCTTGCCGTTTATCACTTCTTCTCCCTGAGCCTCCCCTTTTTTATATATAAAGTTAGGAGTAGACCCTTTGATGGTCAGATGGATTGAAAACTGGCTAGCTGGATGCACCCAGAGAGTAGAGGTCTGTGGGGAGCTCTCGAACCCTAGAGAGGTTGGTAGTGGGGTACCGCAGGGCTCAGTCCTGGGTCTGATCCTGTTTAATGCATACATATTGGACATCGGGGAGGGTATAGGGTGTGAAATGAGTCTCTTTGCAGATGACTCCAAGATGGGAGCAGTAGTTGAGGGAGAAGAGGGGAGGTTGGCCCTGCAAGGGGACCTGGACACCCTGGAAAGCTGGGCTCACACATGGAAATTAAATTTCAATATCACCAAGTGCAAGGTGTTGCATCTTGGTCGGGAAACCCTAAACACAGGTAGAGCCCTGGGAGGAGGCTGGAGGCCTCAATGGGGAAAAAGACCTGGGGTCATGGTGGACGCATGTATGAATAACTCTGAGCAGTGCAGGAGAGTGGCTAGCAAGGCAAACAGGATGTTGGGATGCATCATAGGGGGATCACCTCTAGGAGCAAGGAAGTGATTCTGCCACTGTACAATGGACTGGTTAGACCACACCTTGAGTACTGTGTACAGTACTGGAGACCACACTTAAAAAGGGACATACAGCTCCTGGAGAGGGTACAGAGGAGGGCAACAAAGATGATACAAGGGCTAGGGGATTTGACATATGAGGACAGACTTGAGGAGCTCTGCCTTTTTTCATTGGAGGAGGAGAGAGACAGGGGGGACATGATTGAGGTCTTCAAGTACCTCAAGGGAATAAATGGGGTAAACATGGAGGGGATCTTTAGACTAAAGCAGGGAGGTGTCACCAGAGGGAATGGTTTGAAGTTGGAAGGTGTGAGAATGAGGGGGGAAAAGAGGAGGAGGTTTTTCACTGAGAGGGTGGTGGACCCTTGGAATGCACTACCAGGCGAGCTGGTTCAGAGATCCACAGTGGAGGGTTTCAAGAGAGGGTGGGACAGACACAGAAAGTGAATGTATTAGATGATGGCCTGTCCCAGGGGGGTGGGGATGAATGATAGGGGTTTCTGGAGCACAAGAGATGGAGGGCCTCGGCACCCAACTAAGGATCTAAGGTTCGAGCAGACTCGATAGAACATAAGGCCTAATCTGCTGGCAAATAGTATGTTAGTATGTTAGTGTGTATATATATATATATATATATATATATATATGTGTAGTGTATAATATATATATATATATATATATATATATATATATATATATAATTTTACCTCCTCTCCACACTAACTTTGTTTTTCTACTTTAGATATTTCCTGAAGAAGACCTAAGGTCGAAACGTAGATTTTTAATTCTTATTTTCTATTTTCAGCATGCATTTAATATAACCATTTATTTTACTTGTATAGGTGAAGACGAGACATGTCCATGTGGGCATCCCCAGCTTGCAGAACATTTGTGGGTGGTCCTGATACTGACAGCTTACAGTTCCATGATGAGGCTCAGTGGAGGAGATTCTCTTGAAGAGCTACTATTATGGTAGTAACTATTCTTTCTCTTTCTAGGACACTATTTTACATTCTTTGGTAGATCTGCCCTTCTCTCAGATAACCCATATATACAGGTGACTTTACAGGCATGGCATGGGCTAATAAATTATTTGAGGACTGCTCTCTCTTTTTTGACTTGCAGATCTAGTCAAAGTGATAGTCATTCTTTCTCCTTGTTTTTGAATGATGGTTTTAACTACTGAGAGAAGCTGGGTCTTCCTCTCACCTTTCAGGCATTTTTTATTGAAGGAAAAGATGCACACATATTACAATGCAAAATACAATATAGTCTTAAATGCACATTAGGGTTATACAAATTATCTAAGAAAAGGACATAATGATTTTCAGAACCTAGGGGAGTACCAAATGCTTCACTTCTTGAAGGAGAAGGGTACAGTGTATTTTGTGTCACTGAAACAACAGTGCATCTTACACAGCATAATTTATTTTGTTATAATAATTGGTCAACAATTTCTGTCAATGTACTGACCAGGTTGATATTTTCCATAGCAACTGGCTGGTTGTTATGACATTCATGAGCCATGCCAGTCAAACTATACTGTGGTCTCATTGGCCAACATTCTGTATGTGAGCGGGGCCAAACAGTCTCACAAACTGCTGGAGAAAAATTGCTGGCCTGTTATTATAAAAAAAATAAAAGATGGGGAGGGTGTTTCATATGAAAATTTAATGCACACCCTCATTGTGGGATGCTTTGATAAACCCCTCGGGCTTCATCCTCGGGGCTTATGTAGCATCCCACAACTCGGGTGTGCATTAAATTCTCATATCAAACCCTTCCCCATCCATTATTCTCTATATCTCCAACATCAACATAGAAACATAGAAGTTGATGGCAGATAAGGACCACAAGGCCCATCCAGTCTGCCCATTTTTTCTGCCTTATAAATGCGCCATAGGTCTTTACTCTGTCAATTGCCTATTTATTCATACTTATCTGTATTGCTCCCTTATGCCTGTTTGAAGCCCTGCACTGTATTCATATCCACTACATCCTGCGGTAGGCCATTCCATGCATCCACCACCCTTTCTGGGAAAAGTACTTCATCACATTACCCCTTAATCGGCCTTCCTCTACTCTCAGGTAGTGTCCTCTTGTCCTGCTATTTTTCTTATATTGAAACATGTTAGACTCTTTCACCTTATTAATGCCATTAAGATGTTTGAATGTTTTGATCATATCAACACTCTCCCTCTAGCAGTCCAGAGAAGGGCAACCAAATTGGTGCATGGGCTGCATCAGAAAACATATGAGGACAGATTAATGGAGCTCAATATGTATACTCTAGAGCAAAGGAGGGAGAGAGGTTAAATGATTGAAACATTCAAACACCTTAAGGGCATTAACAAGGTGGAGAAGTCTAACATTTCTTTTTTTTACACTTCCTTTATTGAGTCAATGGTTAAACTCTTTCCATTACCTTCCTTTCAACATTCTTAGGTTTCAATGGCTTATAACTGTTTTAAGATATAGGACATCATATATATATATATATATATAGATATATATATATTTTGACACTCTTTCAAAATATGCATTGTCCATAAACCAAAAACCTTTACACATTTTAGGTTTAACCTCTCATCTCCTTTCTGTGATGAAGTTCTACATACATACGTGTGTTGGAGATCATATCTTATCTATATTAACAGCAAACCTTAATAATAAAAAGAAAAAGGAAAAAAAGCACACTTTGTGTTCAAATAGTTGCATCTTAAATAAATACTACCAGGATTAATTTATGGGATGAAGGCAGTCATTGGGCATTTAGAGACAGATCAGAGGGACCACAAAAGCGTATGCTATTGTTCAATTAGAAAAAACGAGAGATACTCTTTCTTATCTGTAATTCAATTCCTACCAGATGAAAGGGCTTCTGGAGGGGAAGGTGATACTAGGCCAAGTTATCAACTTGCCAATAGTTATTTCCCCTTCTTTTCATTTAGGATACCCCTATATTTATTTACTGAATTTGTTCCTGAATTAGTTCCCATCTGGTCCATCTTGTAATATAAATTTCCATTCTATTATTTAGAGCATGTGATATTTGTTCATTATGTTGTATGTTCTGTACTACAGCTTTCCATTCCCTTACAGAAGGAGAAGTGGCTTGGAGCCATTTTTTAGTAATTGTTTTATATGCTGCTCCCCAATAAAATTGCCCATAAATATAATGTGTGTTTGTCTTTCATTCCTGCTGGAGGTATACCCAATAGTAGATTAATCTCTGTCATTTGGGAGTGATTTTCAAAGATCCTTATTATGTGACCCGATACTAGGGACCAAAAAGTACTTATTAGCGGGCAATCATAGAATATATGTTTGTATGCGGCCTTACTCTCTCCACACAACCTCCAACATCTTTCTGGCACCCCCGGGTTTCTCCGCGCCAGAGCTGTAGGTAGTAAAAAAAAATCTTGCTCTATCCTTCCACATAAATTCCCTCCATAAGGGAGAGGAGGTGGTAGACCAGGTATTCTTCCATACTTTAGGCCAGTGTTGAGCACTAATTATTTGTTTAAATTCCTTTTCCCAGTTTGCCTTTACCAGATCCATTGAATGTTCATGTAACAGCACTAGGAACTTATAAATTATTGAAATGGCCTTTTCTCCAAGAGCAGAGGACCAAATCTGTATAAACGGACATTGATCTTCATAAAGTTGTAACTCTCTTCCCCTTGCTCTAAGTTGGGTTAAGGTGTAATCTCTCATTTGGTAAAATAACAATCTGTCCTTTTCAGTCCAAATAAATTTCTCCTGGGCCTCTTCAAAGGTTATGGGGACATCTCCTCTCATTATTTGCCAAGGAGCTACTATACCTTTCTTTATCTGAGAGTTACACCAAGACATAACCACTGGAGAATCAAATTGCTTCTTTACTAGGAACCACTGGTATTTCCAGAAATGAATTTGTATCTGTTTACTCTTGGTTCCTCTCCTCCAACCTTCCAATATAGTACAGGTAGCTTTTGAAGTATTTTGTAGGGTTCGTTGTAACAAGGAAGGGGAGAGAGTATTGCAGGTAAGGGCAGTGATTGTTCCCTAGTTAGGTCTATTTGTTTCCAGGCAGCTTGATATGTATGGGTTCCCCAAAGCAATGCCAGGCACATTTGTGCTGCAGCCCAGTAGTCAGCTAGAGATGGGAATGATACTCCCCCCATTGTTTTAGGAAGGGAAAGTTTCCTAAGGTTTAAATGGGTTTTTTTGTGATTCCATTGAAAGGCCACAAATGATTTTTGCCATGATAGAATTTCTTTCAGGTCAATTGTGCATGGAACACGCTGAAATAGGTATAGGAGACAGGGTAGTGCATTCATCTTCAAGGACATCGTACGAGTATAAAAGGAGGTTGGGAGAAGATCCCATCTTTTAATATCATTCTGTAATGTGTTTATTAGAAGGATATAGTTTTGTTTATATAATTGGGACAAATCTATGGGAATCTGTATTCCCAGATGCTTCAGGGAGGATCCGTCCCATTTTATTGGGAATTTATTTCAAAGTCCGGGTGAAGGGTCATAATTTACCTTGAGGGCCTCAGTCTTGTTAATGTTTAAAGTGTATCCTGAAAAATATGAAAAAAATCAGATCTTCTGCATGGCCGCTGGCATCGAGAACTCCGGATTAGCTAAATATAATAAAAGGTCATCCGCAAACAATGCCAGATTATGCTCCGCTAAAGAAAAGGCAATGCCAGTGACATCTGGTGATTGTCAGATATATTGTGCTAAAGGTTCAATATAGTAGGCAAATAAAAGTGGGGATAAGGGGCAACCTTGCCTGGTTCCTCTAGCAAGGGATAGTCATTCAGTTAGATGCCCATTCACATGAATATATCCACCAGGACTTTTGTAAAATCTAAATACAGTTTCTATAAACTGGTCTGGGAATCCAAAGCGGGAAAGGATCTCCCTTAAAAATCTCCATGATACCATATCGAATGCTTTTTCCGCATCTTATCCTAAGAAAAGGGATGTTATGTTCTGAATCTGTGTGTGTTCTAGTAAGTATATCGTGAGTCTTACATTATCCTGGGCCTGACGACCCGGAATGAACCCACATTGATCCATATGGATTTTGTTGGGGGTAAAAGGTATAAGCCTCCTAGCCAGAATAGATGTTAAAATTTTATAATCTGTGTTTAGTATGGATATAGGTCTGTATGACTCACAATATGAGAGGTCTTTGCCCGGCTTCGGAATGACTGAGACTATAGCCTCGTTCCATGAAGGAGGGACAACTCCTCCCTCTGACATGACGTATGCATAGACTCTATTAAGTAGGGGATTTAAAACTTTAGAGAAAGATTTATAGAATTCTCCTGGGAATCCATCAGATCCCGGACATTTCCCTGTTTTTAGGTTACCTATTGCAGTTTCAATTTCTTTCAATGTTATCAGGGCAGTCATTTGGGAGCTTTGCTGTTCCATAAGAGTCAGAAGATTTAACAAGTTTAAAAAGTTTCTTATTTCCTGTACTGATGAGGAGTCTTGGGCCTTGTAGAGCTTTGAATAGTAATTAAGGAAAGCCTCTGCTATACCTTTTGTTGTATTATGAGTTCTACCTGTTTGTGGATGCCTAATCTTCATTATATTTGACTTTGTTTTCTGTATTCTCAACCTTCGTGCTATTAGTCTGAGGGATCGAGGGCCCCCATCATAATAGGTATGCCTTAAGAACAGTAATTTCTGCTCTATCGAATAATCTAATATTTTATTAAGTTCACTCCTGAGATGTGTAAGCTCTTTACTTCTAGCCCTAGTGTTTTGGATAGCTTGTAAGTCCTCCATTTCTTTTATTTTGTTTTCAAGAGATGTTCATCTAGCCTCCCTAAGTTTTTTCTTGTTTGCTGATATACTAATCAGTTTGCCCCTTGTAACTGCCTTAATAGTATCCCAAAGAATAGACATTTATGTATAGGGTGTATCATTTTGCTCTAGAGCTTGAACTATTGTGTCCTCTATACATTTAAGGACCTGTTTGTCTCTCAAAAGGGAGAGATTTAATCTCCAGAAAGTTACTTTCTTCTTCACTTGGGGGCAAAACTGACAAAAAATCGGGGCATGGTCTAATATTACAAAATCTCCTGACCAAATCTTCACCATGTCCCCCATTTGTTCCTTAGGGGCTATAAAATAATCTATACAGGAGTAAACATCATGGGCCTGGGAGTAGTATGTATGTCTAGGGGCCCTACCATGAAAACATCTCCAGATGTCTTGAAAACCTAGTTCTTGCAGTAGCTTCTTGACTTGACTTGTAATTTTCTTCCTTTTCCCTTGGTCTTGCGGTGTGTCATGATTCTTGACTATATTTAAATTTAGATCTCCCCCACATATCATTTGTCCCTCAGCCCATTCCTCTAATTTTGAAAAAAAGGATCTATAAACCTCGAATCCTGAAGCAGGGGGAACATATATGGAAGCAAAGGTTGTTAATTGACCATCTGAAGTCTAACATTTCAATATAAGAATTCACTAAAAATATCTTAATCTGGTTCAAGGTCAATTGACATTCATCTGTATACATATTGAGCTCCGTTAATCTGTCCTCATATGTTTTCTGATGCAGCCCCTGCACCATTTTGGTTGCTCTTCTCTGGACTGCCTCCATTTTGTTAATGTCCTTGTGCAGGTGCAGCCTCCAGTACTCCAGATGGGGCTTAAACAGGGTCTTGTAAAGAGGGATTATTACCTATCTCTTATGACTTGTGATATCCCTACTAATGCACCCCAACATCCCCTAGTCTTTCCTACAGCTTTAGTGGTCTGCTTAGATGATTTCAGGTCATCTGTGATGCCGATAGAAACATAGAAACATAAAATTTGATGGCAGATAAGGACCAATTGGCTCACCTAGTCTGCCCATTTTCTTACCTAACAGATAAGCTGCAGATCCTAGTAACTAATAATAGCTTACTTCCTCCTAACCCCTACTAGGACTGCCTTATGTCTGTCCCAGTTTTCTTGAATTCCCACTGTACTTGACTGCAAGACCTTTCTCAGGGAGGCTGTTCCATGCATCCACAACCCTCTGTGAAAAATACTTCCTCCCACATTACCTCTGTGCTGTCCCCTCTATCTTTAAATTGTGCCCCTTGTTCTGCACATCTCTTTTCTGAAGATCCTACCCTCTTGGACTTTGATTCCTTGAGGTGCTTAAGTTTTATCATGTCCTCTCTCCCTTCTTTCTCAGGGTATACATATTAAGCTCCTGTCTTTTCTTCGTATGTCTTTTGTGCAGACCTTGCACTATTTTGGCTGTCTCCTCTGGACAGCCTCACTATGTCTTTGTTTCTTATGGAGATGGGGTCTCCAGAACTGCACACAGTACTCTGGATGGGGTCTCACCAACTGTCTGTACAGATGGATAACAACTTCCTTTTTCTACTATTGATGCCTTCCTATGCATCCCAGTATTCACTTGTGACTTTCTTACTGCCTTCTTACATTGCTTTCCACCTTAGGTCATCTGATATAATTATTCCTGGTCCCTTTTCTATTTTTACTGTTGTTAGTATCTCACCCCCATTATGTACGCTTCCTCTGGGTTTGTTTCCTATGTGCATTACCTTGCACTTCTTTTGCATTGAATCTGAGCTGCCATACTTTGACCATTCCTCCAACCTTGCCAAGTCCCTTCTCATCCTTTCACTCCATCTTGTGTATCAACCCTGTTGCAGATCTTTGTGTGTCGTCTGCAAAGAGTCATACATTCTTTTCCTTCCAGTTCCTCTGCAATGTCACTTATAAAGACATTAAAAGGACCTGTCCCAGTACTGAACCCTGTGGTACCCCACTAGTAACCCTCCTTTCTTCACTGTGTACTCCATTTACTACTACCTTTTGTGTCCTGTTGTTCAGCCAATTTTTTTCCAGACTACACCTTGGGACCCACTCCAGGCTGGCTAACAATATTACTCTTTTTGTGTGAGACTGTATCAATGCCTTGCTAAATCTCAGTAGACCATGTCCATAGCCCCTCCCTGGTCTACTACTTTGGTCACCCAGTCAAAGAAATCTATTGATTCATCTGCCTGGCCTTTCCCATCATTGAATCCATGCTGCCTTGGGTCCTGTGTCCCACTGGCCTCTAGGTACTCAACAATTCTTTCCTTCAGAAGTGATTCATCATTTCTACCACTGAGGTCAAACTAACTGGTCTGTAGTTTCCTGCTCTGTCCTGCTCCCACTTTTGTGAAGAGGAATCATATCTGCCCTCCTCCAGTCCTCAGGTACCACCCCATCCTCCCATGATTTAAGAGGGAGTAGTCAGTGGTGTCACTAGTTCTACCCTTAGTTCTTTTAGATTCTTGGTGAATCCTCAGGCCCCATTGCTTTGTCTACCTTCAGTTTTATTAGTTTTTTCAGAACCCTTTCTTCTGTAAATGGATTGGTATCGACTCCCATCTTCAGAGTGTTTCTCTTGTTTGATTTAGGTATCTCCCCTCCTCTTCCTTTGTGAATACTGAGCAGAAATATTCATTGGTATCCCTGCTTTTTCACTGTCACCCTCTACCCACATTCCCTCTCCATTATTAAGCCTCAGTATCCCTCCTTTGGTCTTTCTTCACTCCCTAATGTACCTATAAAAGGTCTTATCCCCCTTCTTAACAGATTTGGCTATTCTTTCCTCGGTTTGGGCCTTTGCTATTCTGACTGCCTTCCCAGCCTCTTTCTGCTTTAACTGATAAAGTTCTCTGTCCTGCTCCTTCTGTGTTTACTTATATTTTCTGAATGCTATCCTTTTCTCCTTAACCTTCCCTGACACCTCTTTTGAGAACCATAGCATTTTTTTCCTTCATTGTGTTTTATTGATTTGCTTTATTGTTGCCTCTGTGATGGCTGTTTTGATTACTCCCCATTGTTCCTCCACCCCTCCTTCTTGCCTGTTTGCTAGTGCTTTTCTGAAGCACTCTCTCATTTTCCTAAAGTCAGCCCTCCTAAAGTCCAATACTCTTGCTTTTGAATGGCTTGATTGTATGGCTGTGTTTGTCATGAACCACACTGTTTGGTGGTTGCTTGTTCACAGATGGCTACCCACTTCTAAATCTGAGACTCTTTCTCTGTCCCCATTTGACAGCACTAGGTCTAAGATTGCTCCCTCCCTAGTGGGTTCCAATACTAGCTGCCTGAGGCATGCCCCCTGTAGGGCATCAAGAATGATCCTGCTCTTGGATGTGCCTGCAGCAAAGGTGCTCCAGTTAACATCTGGCATATTCAGGTCCCCCATCAACAATATTTCTCCTTTTTCTGCCATTCTAAGGAAATCTTCTATAATTTCCTTGTCCATTCCCTCCCCCTGAGATGGGGGTCTGTATACAACCCCATTGCAAATTGCGGTGCCATTTCCTGTCTCCAGGGTGACCCAGAGTGCCTTATCTGCTCCCTGTTTACTCTTTAGTTCTGTTGCTTTGATCCCTTCCTTTACATAGAGAGTTACTCCTCCTCCTCCTCCTCTTTTACCCTCCCTGTCCCTCCTGTAGATTGTGTATCCTGGTATGTTGACATCCCAGTCATGGTTCTCTGTATACCATGTTTCTGTGACTGCCACAATATCCAGGCAGCCTCTTCCATCAAGACCACTAGTTCAGGGAGCTTGTTACACAGACTACAGGCATTGGTACTTATCACCCTCCACTTTTTGATAGCCTTACCTCTTTCAGCCCCATTCCTGTCCTTACTGCCTTTGCCTTTTTTTTACCCAATGCCCAAGTCTTTCTTCCCTTGTGATTGCCAGCAACTCCCCTCCCAACCTACAGGTGGCTTCAGGGTTTCTGTTCCCTATGAGCATGATTTTGCACTTCTTTGTGTTAAACCCCAGTTGCCAATCTTTTTGACCATTTTGCCAGTTTATCCAGATCTCTTCTCATTCTGCACACCCCATCTGGATCATCTACTCTATTGCAGATCTTGGTGACATCTGCAAATAGACAAATCTTACCCTCCAGTCCATCTGCAATGTCACTGATGAAGATGTTGAAGAAGACTGGCCCAGGACTGATCCCCTGAGGTACCCCACTTGTGACTTGCATCTCTTCTGACTGTATACCATTTACCACCACTCTCTGTGTTCTGCCTGCCAACCAGTTTGCCACCCAGTTGACCAACTGCTGACCCACCCTGAGCCTACCCAGCTTATTAAGCAATCTTCTATGTGGAACAGCACTGAAAGCTTTGCTGAAGTCAAGGTAGGTGACATCAACTGCACCCCCTTGGTCCACCACTCTGGTTACCCAGTCAAAGAAATCTATGAGATTAGTTTGACAGAACCTTCCTTTTGTAAACCCATGCTGTCTTGGATCCTGTGCTCCTATGGAATCCAGGTGTTGCACTATCCTTTCCTCAAGGAGTGCCTCCACAATCTTGCCCACTATTGAGGTAAGACTGTAGTTCTCTGCCTTCTCCCTGCTACAGCTCTTGTAGAGTGGGATCACATGAGCCCTTCTCCAGTCTTCTGGGACCTCTCTTGTGCTCTGGGATTCACTAAACAGTTCTGATAATGGCTCTACTAGTTTCACCCTTAGCTCCTTTAGCACCCTGGGATGTATGCCATCCAGTCCCATTGCCTTGTCCACCCTGAGCTTATCAAGCTCTTGTAGGACCCTTTCTTTTGTGAAATGACTTGTGCACATCTCCATCCCCTCCTGTGTCAATGGTGCTGAGCTGTGGGCCCTGCCCTACCTTCTCCTCAGTAAATACTGAACAGAAGTATCTATTTAGGATAGATGCTTTTCCTTGGTCCTCCTCCACACACTCCCTTTTTTTCCCTTTGATCTTTGCAATACCCACTCTGGACTTTCTTAGTACACTAAGGTATCTATAAAAAGTCCTGTCCCCTTTTTTACTGCTCATGCTAGTGATTCCTTGGTTTGGGCCTTTGCCTGCCTTACTGGCTTCCCTGCTTCCCTTAGGGAGGTTTGGAATACCTCCATATCTTCATCCTGCTGCATTCCCTTATATTTCCTGAAGGCCAACCTTTTGGCTCTGACCTTTTCTGCTACTGTTTCTGAGAACCAAAGTGGTTTCCTCCTTATTTTGCTCTTGCCTTTCTCCCTAACACAATCGGATGTTGCTTCAAGTATTGCATCTTTAATGCTTGCCCACTTTGCCTGTACCCCCTCACCTGTATTTCTTCTTGCCAGGGCTAGCTTAACTCTGTTTGCCATCTTATCAAAATCAGCTCCTCAGAAGTCCCATATTTTTGCCTTTGAATGGGATGATTTAGATCTAGCGGCCAAATTGAACCCCACAATGTGATGGTCACTGGCCCCCAGGTGACCTTCTACCTGGAGATCTGTGATCCTTTCCCAGTTAGTCAGTACTAAATCTAGGATCTTGTGGGTTATTGTACCAGTTGTTTGAGGCCCTCCCCCTGAAGGGAATCCACTATGTGTCTAGTTCTGGCAGATGTTACTGCTGGTATTGACCAATCTATATATGGCATGTTGAAGTCTCCCATTATCAGAACCTCCCCTTTAGCTGTCATGTTTTGTACATCTTCTAACAGTATGTCCTCCCCTGGTCAGGAGGCCTGTAGACAACTCCAGTTCATATGGCTGTCCCATTTCCTGTTTCCAGGTGACCCACAGTTCCTCTGGCTCTTTATGTGTATTCTGAATTTCTGTAACTTCGATATTTTTATTGACATAAAGGGCTACTCTACCCCCCCTTTGCACCTTTGTCTCTTCTGAACAGTACATAGGCAGGTACTGAAGTCTCTCAAGTGTGGTTACTGGTGAACCATGACTTGCTAATGGCTACTATGTCCAGTTTAGCCTCTGTCATTGTTGCCTGCAGGTCTGGGATATTGTTTCCCAGACTGCAAGCATTTGAGTACATGATTTTCCATTGGCCAGATTTAAGTGCATTAGTTGTTGGGTGAGGTCTGCAATTTCTCCTGCATGTCGTATGGGGAGCCAGACCTTTTTCCTTACCTGGTGATGCAAATGAACTCCAACCATGCTGAACTCCTGTTTGATCACTAGCTGAGGGGCAAGTGGTGTTCTTCCCATTCGATGTATTGGGTGCTGCACCCCTTCCCCATTGGCTAGTTTAAATATTCTGCAAAAACGTCAAACTTCTGCCCCAATGCACTGACTCCCTCCTTAGTCAGATGCAGTCCATCAAATTTAAAGAACTTTTGCTCCCAACACTGTTGCCAGTTACCTACAAATCTGTGTCATTTTTAATGTCACCAGCCCATGCACTACATGTTTAGCCCCCCATCTCCCTTTCTCTGAGCTTCTGTCCATCTGCCCCCTTCTCCCAAACTGGCAGGATCTCTGAGAAGGAGATGCCAAATGAAATGGATGACAGGTTTTTCTCCCAGCCTAGTCAGGTGTTCCTTGGTCTCCACAGCTGACCGGCTGGTGAGATTGTTTGTTCCTATGTGTACCAGGACATCAATGTTTTCTCCTTCTTCCTGCACAGTTTTAGCAATGTGGTCAGTGTCTCTCCATGCTATTGTACCTGGTAGACATCTGACCATTACCCCCAGCTGGAGGTAGGTAGGTATCAACTCCCCGAATCATGGAGTCTCCTATGATCAGAAGTGTTTTGGATTTCCTTTTTGCTTTTTTCTTTGTTTTGGTCCCTGTTTTGGGAGAGCTTTGTAGCACTAGCTCCTATGCAACAGTGTCTTGCTTTGCAGTATCCTCTACCCCTTTGTTTGATTTTAGAGATAGAGGCAGATGCCTGTTTGTAGTTTTCATATGGTTTGTGGAGTCTGTGGAGGTGAGACATTGGAGAGCACTGAGTGGTGGGGCACTCAATTTGCCCCTCCTCACCACCTGTATCACTGGCTATTTTAAAACTTATGCTACTGAAAAATTGCGACTCTCTCTCTTTAGTGCTTTAATTAAAGAAATGCTGACACAATATTGTCCACAGACCAAGACCCAACAGATTCAGAATAATGTGGTGTCAGGAGGTGGTGAGTACATTAATGTAGCCACTTGGTAAAGGGCAGCGTTTATTGCTTATACTGTCACAAAATGTACAATTTATAGAAAATGTGCATAGGGAAACCCTCATATTGTACTTTAGGATCCTAGTACAGCAGACTAACTATCAACTTATGGAGCACAATGCTAGTGGAGTAGAAGCAAGGGCTATGCATACTCACAATTTTTAGACCTACCCCAAGCTCACATCTTTTTGGACTTGACTTAAAGGGGAGTTGGTGGAGATTCTAGGAGACCCTAATATGCTATCTAGGTTTTACTGTACCCTCCCTGAAATAGTAGATTAGTAGTATTAGTACTTCCTATTTATAAAGTTCCCATTCTCAGAGGCTCTGGGTACTGTACAACAAGGCATAATACAGTTAAAACATCACAAGAATTAAAATCTTAAAATTAAAACAAAAATAATAAATATAAAAAACTTCACAGTGCAGTATAGCAAGCCAAGACAGACAGTGGTGGCAAACCTCAGAATAGATTACTCAGTGCTAAAGGCCTGCTGAAAAATAAAGAACTTCAGGCCCTTTTTAAAGGCCTCCACCAAGGGGGTATGCCCCCCTGACAGTGACACCAACACAGTGACCTATCAACCCGTCAACAAAATCGGCAGGTTGCCGACAGGTCACTGTGTTGGTGCACCTGACACAGGGTCACACTATCTCCTGGTCCTGCACCCCCTCCCCAAATCTACTCGGACTGGAGTTGATAATCCTAAATGGGGGGGTGCAGGTGTCAAAGCCCCTGATGAAAAAAATTGGACTGGGAGACAAACGGGAATTATGTCAACTGTAACTTGTGGTCAACAAAATACCTGTCAATGAGGTGCCGGTCAACAAAAATGTTGTCAAACCAGCATCATAGAGCCCACCAAGGGGACCTTCCTAAGTGACCTGGAAAGCCTGTTTCACAGGGCTGGGCATGCAAGTGCAAATGCTGTATTGAACAGATGTTTTTAGCCTTGCCCTGGGAACAGCTAGGAGGCCCACCATGAAGGAGCAGAGAGATCAAGAGGCTGGTAGGAAGTCAAGAGGTCAGGTCAATCAGGTAACCAGGGCCCAGTCTGTAAATTGCCTTGTATGTCAGCAACCTGACCCAGAAGGTGATGCACCACTTTACTGATATCCAGTGTAGTTCACACAGGACCAGCCTCATATGACATGACTTGACCTCAAAAGGCCAGTCAATAATCAGGTCACTGTGTTCTGCACTAGCTACAGATGTATCACACCTCAACTCACCCCATGGTATAGAGCATTACAATATTTGAGCCTGGAAGTGACAAATTGTATGTGCATTTATTTATTTCACCTGGAAATGGCTGAGTTAAGCAAGTTCATTTACAAGGAAGTCTCGGTAGCACAGCATACAATGTTAAAGAGCAGGTTACATGGTTTCCCTAACTGATATAGAGATTCACCCTGTGACCTGAGCCATCTCTGCTGCCATTTGCAAGTTTATGTCATCCATTTGCATCCTTTTGTTAATGTTATTTATATTTAAAAAAATGCAATCGTGAACGCGCAGTCCCCATGCTCTGCCTGTAGTGCGCGAGTGTGTGTCGCTCTCTGATAACACGAAGATAGGAGCGTCATGCGTGCACCCCCTCAGAACACATTGCACTGCACTACTGGGAGCTTTAGTATAATTCATTCTGGTTCTTTGTGAATCTGCAACAAAATTAAATTCTGCTGAAACCTAAAAATTAGCTGTGACTGCAAATCTATGTAAAGTGTCTACTATAGGCGATTTAGTTGAGGGCAGTGTTAATTACAGTATAGAATCTTCTGATAACCCAGTTGCTGGGTCTGCTGTATCAAGTGATTGTTTATCTACATCTATGGAAGTTAATGCATCAGAGGAATGTGCTACATTCAAAGGATAATAATTTTTTTAGCTGCAATGCTGGGAGCAGCAGTATTTGCACAATGCTTAGCAGTAATATTGTAAGTGACATATTGTCAGTATCTAAATGTTCTAAATCTCTTTCTTACAGTACACATGTACTTATGTAATTCTGAACACATACAAGTGCATTCTGCCAGCAGTGTGCTTCATGATAGTCAAAGTGACATAATTCAGTTATCATTCAGCAAGGAAGCATTCAGTGATTTGGTGCTGGATGTGTCAGAGTTTGACTGTAGTAGTGTGGATGTGACAGCCTGTGATGTGCTCGGTATGAATAATATTGTGATAGTGTGATGCTGGTACTTATGAGACTGTACTTTTGGGTGCTGATGGTGCAAATGATTGCTTTGTGAGCCTAAGTGGTGAAGTAGTGTGTCTGTGTGTGGCAATATGTCTCATTCAGATATTGCTGAGGATAATGCTTCAGTGACTGCATCACATTATTTCACCGAGTCTGCACCTGCTGTTGCGTTTATTGATAGAGGAGCAAAAGTTTCAGGGTTTGTTGGACCAAGCAGCGTTAGTATAACTGGTGTTCACAAAATGTCACCAGTAAGTACTGCCAGTGTAGTCAGTTCATTTTTATCTGGTGGTGCAACACCAGGCATTTCTGGCAATGTTGGCTTAACTGTTAATGTTCTACTAGCTTGTAATCACTCTCTGCATGAGTGTGATTTGTCAGATGTGTCTTGTCATTATTCGAGTGATGACAGTGTCAGTAATCAGTTCTCCCAAGATCCCACTGAGTGGGTCACGTGATGGCAGCCTAAGAGAGCAGTTGCAACTCCCGAGAACTCCGCTTCCCGCGTGCCAGAAAAACGCAAAACCGCAGCGCATTCCACCTGAAAAGGCAACCTTGAGTCTTCAAACAACCGGGGAAAGACTTAATAAGACAATAATAACATCAACAGCAGCAGCGATGGAAGTTTACATGCGGAAGACACCTCCGCGACACTCACCACTGCAGTCTCCCGAGAAAGACAAGGTCTCTAAGAGGTCTAAGGCTCAATCATCCTCTACTCCGGTAGGAGCAACACCGCTAATGGAGGACAGGTTCCTAGAATTCATGAGACCAATGCAGAAATCCCTGAATAGCGTAGTGGAAGAAATCAGGCAAATAAAATCAACAACCAACTCGCTGGCTACCAGAATCTCTGACTCTGAAGCTCGTCTTACATCAGTGGAGAAAAAGATAGACAAACTTATGCTTGATCGCACGTTAACAAACCAGAAAGTTAAACAGCTAGAAGACAAACTTACTGATTTAGAAGGGAGGAGTCGCCAGAACAATTTGATAATTATGGGCATACCGGAGAAAGAAGGTACAAATCCCATCCTTTTTGTCCAGAGACTTTGTGAAAGACTCGTGGGGCCTTCCCCCAATGGCCCGACTTATATCATCAAAAGGGCCCACCAAGCACTTCGGCCACTTCCTCCCCCAGGCTTAGCACCCAGGCCTATCATATTCAAGCTACTCAACTTCCAAGACAAACAGCACATTATCGCCAAGATCAAAACACTACACGAGGTCTGCTGGGATGGGAAAAAAATCAGAATAGCCCTGGACGTACCATATGTGGTCCGTGTTAAATGGCAGGAACTCCATACACTAATTACGAAGCTTATTGCAGCCAGCACACTCTTCCTTGTTAAATACCCAGTGACTCTTCAAGTGAAACTGGGGGACCAGTGGCAATCCTTTGAAACCTTTGAGCAAGCTAAAATCGAACTTAAAGATGCGCTTCCAGATCTGTTTAAATGAGCAACCAAGCTGCTACAGGTTGCCTTCCTTTGCGAATGGTGGCGGTCATTTGTGCCTATGCCATTAATGTCAGTCCTAAAACCCCACACTATTGTAGGTTGAAATACATATAAAAAAAAAAAAGTGCACCCTTCACTACTTTGGAACTAACGCCTGCAATACTGTTACAAATGAACAGGTAGTGGCAGCTTTTCTGTGCCAAAACTACCAGGACTGCAATTTAAGGGAGCTGGAAATCACTCTTGGCAGACTTTCTGGTTACTTAATGGATATTGAGGAACCCTGGTTATACCTGCACATGGCCTCACACTGCAAACCTTCGGTTGAAATATGCCCCCCAGGAGATCAACCTGTTAGTGCTGTGCTACAGTGATACAACTTATTTTTTCCTTCTCTACTTTACTTTTGCGAATTATATAGATGCACTGTACCAGAGGTGTAATAAATGCAGCACTCCTGTATTAAGTCCTAAGGCGAGACAGAGCTTTGATGTGGCCACAAACGGAGGGTCTGGGCCCAACATGGCAGGGTATGTTTGATACATGGGGACTACTACGAGGGAAGAACGAAGAGATCTACTGCATAATTATGCTTCCAGGAGATATATGGCGGGATGCTGCTTGGACAGAAGCTGAGCGGTCACAAGGGGATTATGTTTTAAATTTTGCACATCTCTATGGAGATCTTTTGTTACTTAAGCTCAAGTGTAACTCTGTTTAAGCCTGGTGACTTGGAAGACCTTTGATTGCCTTCTTCTGAGCATTGCAGATCAGAAAGCTACTAACTGAAACTGCAAATATAATCTCATTTTAAGGATCCTTAGGGACGGTTCTCTAAAGATACAGCCAGAGTTATTAACATAAGTGAATGCGATACAACCTGGCGAGACGGGATGGAAGCGGGGGTGGGGTTCTCTGGGTTGTTTGTTGTTTAACATCACCTGACATTGTGATCAGGAGTTAGTTCATTGGAACTGAGTATTGATGGGGGCAATGTGCTTGAAAATAAGGGGGGAGAGGGGAGATTTTTTTACTGAATCACTCTACCTCCTTTTATGTTTTTGGCAAGGTAATAGAGACATCAAGCAATTAGCTCCAATTCCAATCCTCTCCATGAGCACCAACTGCCTGATTTTTCTGACTTAGTATGGTAAGTCCTATCAAGACTATTAGCTGGAATGTTAAGGGGCCAAGTTGGACCAAACGACAGGTAATACTGAGGCACCTCAAATTTCTCCAAGCGGATATTATATGCCTACAAGAGACACACCTTAAGAGGGAAGACTCCCGGTTGTGGTGTAAAGGATGGGTGAGACAATCCTACGGGCCGGGGAACTCTACCAATAAAAATGGGGTTGCCATTTTATTCCATAAGAGAATCCCCTTTAAGCTTGAACATGAAGTATGGGATAACCAGGGGTGATATATAATTTTACATGGCAGTTTAGGGGTACACCACCTAACTATAGGATCAATTTATGGTCCTAACTGAGACTCCCTGGCCTTTTTCACTGAGCTAATGGGCACTGTGTCCACCCTATCCCCCCGAACTCTGGTGTTAGGAGGTGACTGGAACATCACGCCTCGACCCTTAATGGATAAATAAGACCCTAAGAAGGCCGACCTCTCCCTGGCTCAGAGAGCTTTGCAGGACCTAATGGGCAGATTGGGTGTCCTAGACGTCTGGAGGATATTAAATCCCAACAAGCAGCAATACACTTTCTTTTCCCACCCCCACAGTACATGCTCACGTATAGATTATTTACTGGTAAGCTCACATATGTTACCAGATATAATAGAAGCCGAGATCCACCCAAGAGTAATATCAGACCATTCCCCTGTCTCTATAGTTGGACTATTGGGACGTGAACCTAAAGGACTTTCTTGGAGAATGAACACAACTACTGCAGACTTCCTATAATCAGAATCATTTTAAAAATGTTATCACCTCCTTTTTGGAAGTCAATGAGGGTTCAGTCTCCAAAATAGACATAGTCTGGTCAGCCCTGAAATGCACCCTACGTGGGGAATGCCTGTGTATAGCAACTACCCAAAAGAAAAGAAGGGACACCCAGGTTAAAACCCTCCTTCAGGAAATTAAGAAAGTGGAATCCAGTGTTAGCAAAAAATCCACAGAGTCCGAGTGGGCCAAAATTCATGCTTTGCATGCTCAATTCACAAGCCTAGTTTAACAGAAAGCTGAATTGTCCTTAAAATGAGTCCAGATAAAATATCTAGACGCGGGTGAACAGGCTAGCAAGTTATTGGCATACAGACTTAAGCAGATGGAAACTTCTCGCTTTGTGCCTGGGCTCCTCCCAAGGGACGGAGGCTCCCTTATCACAGAACCGAGGGAGATTGTGTCAAGCTTTGCCAAATATTATAAAGAGTTATACCAAGGTAATAGCGAGGAAACCCCAACAGACCAAATACAAGCTTATTTGGATCAAATAACGTTCCCAACAATACCCAAGGATAAACAGCAACCCCTGATCTCCCCAGTTATGGATTGGGAAGTCGTGGTAGCAATCAAACAACTAGCACCAGATAAGTCACCAGGGCCGGATGGTCTTCCCACTATTCTTTACCAACTATACACTGAAGAACTTACCCCTTTACTAGCAAGAGTCTTTAACTCATGGTACGAATCAGGCTTCTCAGAAGATACATACCTTGAAGTCCTGGTTACCATTATTCCTAAGCCAGGTAGGGATCCTCACCATGTAGAAAACTGCCGTCCTGTCTCGCTCCTTAACACTGATGTTAAGATATTAGCCAAGATACTCGCCAACCACTTGAAACCCTTTATGAATGGGCTAATCCATGAGGAACAGTTGGGATTCATGCCAGGAAGGTCTGCAGGTGACCATATGAGGTGGCTGCTGCACCTTATTTCTATGGCTAGAGAGTTACACTTACCTGCCGCCTTAATAGCCCTAGATGCAGAAAAGGCCTTTGACCGGGTCTCCTGGTCCTTCCTTTTTGCAGCACTTTCCTGGTATGGAATCCCACAAATATTTATTAATTGGGTTAAGCTGCTATACTCGAACACCACAGCCCGAATCTGGTGCAATGGATACCTCTCAGAATCTTTCCCACTAAACCGAGGTACCAGACAGGGTTGTCCCCTATCCCCTCTCCTATTTAATCTTTACATAGACCCCCTGATCCGTAAGTTGCTTATGAACCAAGGTCTGGAGGTTTTTTTTGATTGGGAATAAACATCACCTTATATCAGCCTATGCGGATGATCTTTTAATACACACGACGAACCCCTGTACCACAATCCCTATCCTATTACAAGAAACTGAGACATTTGCCAAAGTATAGTATTATAAGCTAAATTAGACCAAATCTATTATCTACCTACTGAATCACAGGCTATTCAAAAAAGATGTGCAACAATTTGGACTGCAATGGGAAAACAAAAGTCTAACATATTTGGGCATAAAAATCTTCAAATCCCTCACCATTATGATCAAAAAAAACCTCACTAAGTTAATAAAAGTAATTCAGGTAGATCTGGAAAGATGGAACACCCTGAGGATATCACTATGGGGAAGAATTAGTACTATAGAAATGAATGTCCTTCCTAGAATTTTATATCCCCTTAGCATGTTAGCCCCCTATCTCCCCAAAAAAATGGTTTACCGATCTAAAGAGAATAATCAATAAATTCCTCTCGAAAAGTAAACCAATAAGATGTGCGTACCACAAGCTGACAGCTCCCAAGTCCCGTGGAGGTCTTTCCCTCCCATCCTTTTTCCATTATTATGAAGCAATTCATATAACCAAACTGGCTACCTGGCAACACAACTCGGATGATAGAGAATTGGGGTCTTACACCCCAGCATGGTTGGATATAGAGGAAACCCTCATATCCTCCACCCTTTACTCGCTGCAATCTTTATTATACTCACTAGGAAAACATATTCCCCCTGTGGTTAAAGACTCCCTAATAGGATGGTCTCTGATAGCTCTAAACCAACTGCAGCATCATGTCAAGATAAATTGGCACATAGATGGGGAACAACCACTCTTAAATAACCCTCATTTTATGATAAAAAAAAACCTATGACGTTAAACTTCTGGTCTGTCCTAAAAAATGTCAAACTTAAAGATATCATGGACAATAGTAACCTACTTCCATACAACCGATTCCTACAAAAATTCCCTGAAGCTATTGGACACCCTTTTAAATACTGGCAAATAATGCACGCGATATCTCCATTTATTAAGGGACTTGACTCTCCTAGGATGGCCTTAGCATCACTCTTAGATGTTGCTAGACAACCACATCTGATTATCAGCAGTGTACAAAGAAATACAAACTCTGGACATAGGATTGCCATCTGGTATAAATCAATATTGGTCGGAAATGTTGTCTCTCCCACTTACACCCCGAATTTTGGCAAAAACTATGGAACAACTATATAGATTTGTTAACAGGACGCCTTGAGACTCGTACAGTTTAATATAATGCAAAAATACATATTATACTCCTCTAAAGCTTTTTCAAATGGGTCAAGTATCTACCCTTTCTTGCCCCGCTGCTCTTATATAGAGGGATCTTTACCATATGCTGTGAGCGTGCACCAAAATCCAAACCCTATGAAAAAACATACAGGCCTCTTTGAGCCCAATCCTTGTATTAACCCCGCTGTTTACCCTGAATACTTGCCTACTTAACTTTTACCCATTGGGAATCTCGAAGCAAAGGAAATATCATATGGCCCTCATCTCTGTAGTGGCCAAGCTCATAATTTTGAGACATTGGACCTCTGAAAATATTCCTATCATAAGGGAGTGGCATAAAAAAATGTTGCTTGTCCTACAGTTAGAAAAACATATTGCCTTTATGAATAATCGCCCAGACACATATATTGAAAAATGGGGTACCCTAGAAGCACTGCTTATTGCAGAAACCCCAAAGGGCACTTGAATATACAAGTGCCACTCATCGCTTGATAGTAAACTGGGGATTGGAAAAGGCACTGCCCAGAAACAAAGGAGATGGATAAAGCAGATGCTTGATGTCATTCCATGTGAGGGACATAAGGAGGACTATGATTAAATTACCTTAGGAGAGAGTGATTCAGAGGGGTGGGAGGGGTTGGGAGGAAGGGAGGTTTGTGTTTTTTTTTTCACTATCTTTCTCTATATCACTGTCCTTCTATCGACTATAAATCTGAAGTAATGTTCTAACAAGATTGTACCACACTACATCACTACTCCTATAACCCAAAGTTAATTAGTAGAACATTAAGTAAACCGCTACAAGATATCAGCTTGTAAGCTAAGTGGTCTAATGGATTACAAGGAGGGTCATTATACTGTTTTAAGTAACATATATTGGTCTTTATACTAATTTCTTTTATTTATTTTACTCTAAAGTGTTTATGTTCTTATGTACTGTTGTTTTAAAAAGAAAAAAGCAAATAAAGTCTATTGAATTCTAAAAAAAGATCCCAGTGAGTATGAATGTGATGATGATGATGATGTTGACCTTGAAGCTGCTGCACTGCCATCTGTGAATCTATATGCAATGCCCAGTCATACATGTTCGAGTCATACATGCCTGATGATGACAAGAAGCGATGTTCGAGAAAGGAAGCAGGAACCCAATGCTGATGTTGCACGCTTGGACAACACTCTTTGGTAAGTACAATTGTCATCTTTTTAATGTCTTCAGCATTGTCAGTTAACTTTTAAGTTATTATGTTACTTTAAACATGTTTGACTTTAATTAACGTAAGCATTAAACTATGACATAGCTTGGTTCTACTTGACAATTAAGCCATGCCTGCTGGGGGGGGGGGGGAGGTGGGGACTTGAGCATGAGGCATTGGGCTAAGTGCCTTCAGCTACCCAGGTGTGGATTAACTATTAATTTTCAAATACAGTCACACTCAAGTCATAGGTTACTGCACTTGTAACTTGACATACATGAGCCATGAACAAGAAGGGGGAGCTCTGAACTCTCGCTTCTTGTTCACGGCTCATACATGCCATGTCACAAGCCAGAGCGACACACATAGTGGGTTGTTTGCTGTTCACCCCCATATTATAACTTATAATTAGTGTCCCCTCCCCGCTATTGCTCTCACCACCTACTCGCCCTGCTAACCTCTGTGTACCCAGTGGACAATGTCATCTAATCATTCATTAATGTTGACAGCAAACAAGTTCTGGTAAGCATATTATTGCCCTACCCCCTCTGTTCTCCTTCCATGTGAGAGTGTGTGCTTGTCAGGGAGCAATTATTAGCTCCGCATTGAACACCAATGCAGCTGCCTGGCAGATCTCTGTGGACAGAGCTCAGAGGAAGCGAGAGAGAGGGAGAGAGTTATGTTATCTGTTTCTCTCTTTCTATTCAGTGGGCAGCTGCAGGCAGCCTCAGGAAGGCCATGACAGGCTGCCACCTCCCTCAAGATAGAGAGCGAGATACTGTCTCCAGCAAGATGTGCCATTCCCATGCAAAGTTCTCCCATGTGCCACCTCCTGTTTGCCAATTCTGCACTGTATAGCCAGCATCAAGAGAGTGACCCATGGCACCCACCATGAATCTGGGAGCAGCAGTGACAGGAAGCATAATTGAATACACTCCAGGGAGACAGAGAGTGAACATCAAAGAGCCAGGTTGCAAGAAGACATGTGAGAATACATGTCGAGATCAGTGTTCTGTCGGTGGTGCAGGTAAGTGCCATTTGGGAACACTGTCTGCTTCAGCTTGCACCTCACATAGGAAAACAGAAAGACGTGCAGTGCATTGTGTCGGGACTGCTTGTGCCTTGGTCTCACAGGGAGAGAGAGCGGTAGTAATCTTATCTGTGCCATTCTACTTGCTCACTGGCCATCTGTCCCCATGTTGCTGACTGTTCAGGGTGAGACAGTAATATGTGCCCTTGTTTCTTCTCTCTTTGTCTGCACAATTGCCTCCCGCCACACACACACATACACATGCGAGAGGTGCAGCCAGCACTGGAGAGAGACAGACAGAGCAACGGCACCATAGCATGTCACACAGGTGACAGGGTACCATGGTGAACAACTAGTTCTCTCTCTCTCTCTGTCTGTCTGTGCAATCTCTGGACCCGTCTGAGCACGGTTCCATTCTGAGCAAGAGACACAGACACACACACACTGTAACTGAGCTGTGCTGTGGTGCAAGCTGGCGCACATGTGAGCTGTGTACTGTTAGTGCAATTCCCCTGTGTGAGCTGCTCCATCAATGTCTTCCCTCTCATGTCAGCAACACAATGCATTATTTCACATGGTGACCTTACTTGTTTGTGTTATCAGTAATCACAACTGCATACTAAGCTAAATTCACAAATGTGAGTACTACATATTCTGCTCAGTTCATCAGTGTCAGCACAGCAGTACCTCTCGTGATGGCAGAACACATAAAAAAAACTCCCATGTTTTCATGAATGTATCATTGTTTCTTCATAATTTTGGAAGATGCGATGAGACCACATTATAAATTGTGATTTACCCATGGCTGACCTTGTTTGACTACTCGTTCTTCAGCCTCGTGTCCTAGTCATGCGAGCTGTGGGTAAATCACAACATAACTATGCCTGATGCTGTTTATTGCTCAATTAATTTACAGTCAGGTGATGCATTTCTGCATATGATCACTGTTTATTTGTCTTTGCCATGTTAAAAATGGGATTTAATATCAACACCAATACTGATTAATCAAATTAGGCTTACAGCTAAGTTTTATGTGTCACCCTTTTTCATTTTGAACCGTTTTGCAAATTCACTAAACCTACAAGACAAAATGTATGTTTAGTTTCTTACTTTTTAATTTTGTTATAGGAGCTGCTGCAGTTGCTGCTCGATCATGCCCACAGTTGTTGAATTTGCTGTAAAGAGTGGGAACAAGTGTTGCTTAAAAGCACAGAATACACCTGCATGACTCTCCACCCTGGTTTTTCAACTGTCTGCCTTGATGTTGAAAACAGCATATTACACCTTTCAGCAGCATTAGGGTAGACTGCGTGGGAAGCCCATCCATGAGTATGTTTTATTTATTTTTTAAGGGGTGTGGATTATTAAAAAACAATTGTCTGTTTAATGTATATGTTAATGGCATGTTAATCACACCCTCGGTATCATGTACCATGAAATGAAGCAGACAATCGCATACCGAAAAAACGGTGTGATTTACTTCCCATTACCATAATCTTATAAAAATTAATTGCCACAGACCTGCAACCCTATGTGCTGAGTCTCTTTGCGGTGCTGTGGATTATGTTCGCATTAATCAACTGTTCCGGGTATCCATTCTGGGTAGCCATACATTAAGTGTTTTTTTTTTTAAACCTCTTTATTGAGATTTTAATATTGAACACATACACCCATATATCCCAGGATATACCACCAGGCCCACATCCCAAAACTGGATGCAGAAACTATGTACATCCCCATAACTATATACAATCACAGTTACCAATTCCAATCCCCATACCTATTACTCCACATCTCACTGTTATAGACTATCGATCCAGTGTTCATGTTTACGCTACAACGGGCCCGAATTCTGGCCCAGTTTAACAATTCAAATTGTCAGCCCAATCTGTAAATAAAAGATTTTCCAGCCCATCTCAAGGTAACTGTGTCCCTAGGAAAGAGAGAGACCCCATATGCCCAGCCAAACAAATAAATTCTACAGTTAAGTAAGCCCCTATTTGGGAGGGTATTGCTAGCCTATACAAAACTTATTACACAGTCGCCAACTAGGTCCAGTCACCAATAAACCCCTATTAAACCTTATATAATAGGCATTTGTCCCACTCACCCTCAGACAGACAGACCCGAACCCTAGGACTTTTAACTGGATTGCATAAACTACCTCTAAAGTCCTCCAATTCTGATTATAAACTTCCTCTTTCCCTCCATCAGCATGTGTTGTTTAATTCTCTCTAGGACCTGTGAGAAGATCCCTCACCATTGATCATAGTCATCAAGCTAAATCCTCTCTTTCCAATGTCTTAGAACAAATATGCTTTAAAAACAGCTGACATCAGGAGATATGATATTTAGCTGACCCACCATAATCCTCCCAAATCCCTAGAACACATCTCTCTGACTAATGTATTCCTAATAGTCCAAAACCGGATCCATTTTTTAACAATCTGACCCCAGAGTGGTTGGATTTGAGAGCACTTCCAGAATATATGCAACAGGTCACCTGGCTGTAAGCTACAAGAAAACATAGGTCTGTCTGTCTGAGTTTTCTAGAGCATAGCTTGATAGGGGTGTAGTAAATATTTGAACAAATGAAAAATTGCATCATATTATACTTTGTATAGCAAATCTTTCATGTATTTCCAAACTTCAGACCAGTTTGGTCTCAGGGAGAAAGCTTTCTCCCAATATACAATCTGAGACTCAAAATTTGTACCACACAGTCTATTAACACCTTATAAACTTTGATAGGGGGTGCTGTGAAAGATCAATTTCCTTAGCTTATCCCATGTAAACACTAAATTTTCTCCCCTATCCTTATAGTCCCGACAAACTTCTGAAGTAAATTGGTAATCAGATCTTTTTAAAGAAATCCCCTCCCTAGCCTGTTTTGGTAAGAGGACTTTGCCAGAAACTATAAAGTCTGCTACTCTGGAGTCCTGCAATAATGATACCCATTGACCCTCAAAATGCTATTTCCTTGTATGGAATTAGGGTTCCCACTAGGGCTGTTCTCCCACCCCCTCTGAGCTTTTTCTGGACTGGAGTCAGCCACTCCCACCAAGCCCTGACTGATTTGTATATTGAAGAATGCTTTCCTATGCCCTGCAGAGTCTCAGATCTACTTGTATTAATGCCCTGGCAGAAGTTTAGTATTTTCCAGGAGCAACTGCTCAATTCGAGCCATGTTGGAGGTATCCCCATCTCGGTAGATGGCGCATCCTATTGCCCCATATATCCTAGTTGCCCTGCTACATAATATGTTATAAGTCAGGAAGCTTCACTCCACCCTTGAGTAGGGAAGACATAGAATATTATGCTTCCTCCTAGGAGGCTTCGAATCCCATAAAAATCTGAGATGATCCTTTGGATGCTAACAAATCTAGCCTTCGGGATAAAATAGGGAGAGAGACAAATAGATATAGCAGTCGAGGTAAAAGGTTCATTTGATAAGACCCAGCTTAGCAGTAAAGTTTAAGCGAAGCTCCTCCATCTTTCAATATCCTGCTTAATTTTGACCACAATATTACCCAAATTCTCCTCCACCCTATCTTCTGATCTAGCCATAATCCAGATCCCCAGGTACTTAATTTTTTCTGAGGCCCATTAAGTTGAAAATGCTCAAAATCTGCCCTATGGGTATGCACTGTGGAGTGGTAGGACCTGGGTTTTAGCCAAATTTAACTTGTAATTAGCAACCTTGAGAACTTCCAATAATTTCTAAGGCACACTGAAAGCTCTCAGATGGATTACATAAGTGTAATAAAATATCGCCGGTGAAGACCGATAGTTTAAGCTCTAACTCCAGAACATCAATCCCCTGTATCCTTGTATCCTTCATAAGGGACCTTAACAGAGGCTCGAGATATATATTAAATAAAATTGGTGAAGGGGCACCCTCCTCATTCCACTCTTAAGAAGAAACTCCTTAGAGATATCCATTGCATAAAACTGGCTGGTAGGGCTTCTATAGAGATTTCTAAAACCACTTAAAACTCCCTGAAACCCCATCTTTTCCATTATGGAACAAGAATTGGTGAGAAACTGGGTCAAACGTCTTCTCAGCATCCAATGCAATTAATGCCATAGCCAGTTGAAAGAGCCTCTCTCTCTAAAATATGATGAGTTTCCTACTGCATCCGGGGCCCCTCCCTGCATGAACCTAACTTGCTCCTGACTAATCAATCGTGGGGCGACTTTCAAAACCCTATTAGCTAATATCTTGGTAAGGATCTTGATGTCTTGGTTTATTAAAGCTATGGGTCTATAATTACCTGGGAAATGCTTGGGTTTATCTGGTTTAGGGAACAAAGTGATATAGGCCTGATACAGTGGAGGGTGGGCAATCCCTTCCTGCATGATAACTGAAAACAGCTCTTTCAGCAGAGGTGTTAAGGTCTCCGCATGAGCTTTGTAAATTTGGCGGAGATCATCAGGCTCCGGTGCCTTCCCATTAGGCAGATCCATAATAACCTCCAAAATTTCCTGTCGATATTGGGGCGCCAGTGCTCGAGCTAGATCCGGACTCAGTCTTGGCAGAGATATTTCCTAAGAACCCTTAATTTCTGTCACTGTGCACTGTACCCTTCTTGAGTATATTCGCATAGTAGTCGGCAAAGGCATCTGCCAAACCTTGTGGATCCGAGATGAACTCATCTCGAATTTCACTGCCACGATCATTCTCTCCTCCTCCCGCTCTTTAATCCCTATGGGCCAATATCTGACCTGGCATGTCCCCTGCAATAAATATTTGGTATTCAATCTCCTCAGTCAGGAATTCTGCCCGATAATTAAAACATACCCTTAAATTCCTCCTTTAACTCTCTTAGCTCCCTGTCTGTCTCTTCGGAGGGAGCCCTCTAGTGGTGTCAGTGATTTAATGGCCCTAATATAAACTCCTCACGTGCCTATTCAGTTTATTCTGCCTAGCGGAGTATTTCTGGAACCACCCTATACAGCACCTTGCAAACAGGCCAGGCTAAGTTCCTATCCTCAAGAGTTGGGATTTGAGTCTGGATAATTTCCTTGAGTTTGCCCTCCAACTTGGCTAGAGTCTTATCATTCAGTAACACCCTTTCATCCAAGTGCCAGCGAACTAGCTTGGGGGGAATGTTATCTATCCTCCATACTAATTGTATTGGGGAGTGATCAGAAAGGATCCTCTCGAAAGTGCGCATACCTGTGACCCCCCTTAAGACCTCCCGATTGACAAAAAAAAAGTCGATCCTAGTATAAACCTTATGCCCTCCTGAATAGAAGGTCATCTCAGTCTCTCCTTTTCTGTAGATCTGATATTGATCCACTAAGGCAGTTCCTTCCAGGAATCTATGTAGTGCTGCCTGGGGAAGATTAAGAGCTTTGTTGGAAAGGGGAATCCTATCCACCCTATTGTCTAAGCAAGTGTTCCAGTCACCTGCCAAAATAAAGGAGCCCTGTGGGAGAGTGGCAATATCAGCCTCCAATGAGGCAAAAAATTCTGATTTAGCCGGAGTGGGTCCATAAATGGAGGCACACACCAATGGGCATCCAAAACATGAGCCCATTATGTATACTCCCCTACCATCATTCCTCGAACTAAAGCTCTCAATCACATAAGGGAATCCCTTCCTAATTAATAATGCCGCCCCACCCAACGCCTTCACAATTCCAATTCCAAATACCTTACCAACCCATTCTTTCTTAAGCAAGTGCAGTTCATCAGTCAGTAAGTGGGTTTCTTGAAGTGCGGCTATATGAACCCCCATCTGATTAATATATCTAAGGATAACCAATCTTTTCCTCCTTCCCCTGAGACCCTTGACATTCCATGATAGAATTCTAAGTGACTCCATTTACCACATCCACACCCTGGAACCTCTCTGTCTAGCTTTTAAGTTCCTTTGCGCACATGGCTTGATTTCTCTCTCTTTCCTACCCTCCCATGTTCCCCCCACTACCCTGATCGCCTGATCGCCCTCCCTAAATCAGTCCGAGAGCGTAGCATGAGCCACTCACCACAGTGTCTCCCTTGACCCCCGAGTCCTATATAAATCATAGTAGCCCTCCTTCTCCCATACCTTCTGGTTCAGATGAGACCACTAAACCAGCACAATTAAATTATTAATGGGAGAATTATATCACCATTGCCTAAGCCATTGTCTTCCATGGCTTTCTGCTACCACAACCTGTGTAGCAGGAAAAAAAAAGGGGAAGGGGAAAAGGGAGGAAGGGGAAAAGAGACTTTGTTTAACCCCTGAAGAACTCTCAAATCTGCATAATCATTAGGTGGAAAATACAAAGGAAGGAAGAACAATTCAGTAACAACAAGTTAATCCTCTAATGCCTTTTCCCACAACATAGCTAAAACACTTTAAGAATGTCCTGAATACATTCTCCAGTCTCCTTTACCTTTCAGGTCACTGATTTAAATAAATCAGGTAGTTCCACTTTAAGGCTTTCTAAGACTTCTTCTGCCGAGAAGGTATTTTCTGTCCCCTTTCACAACTTGACCACCAGGTAGCGGGGTATTGCAGTCTAAATTTCAAACCAGCCATGTACAGTTTCTTTTTGAATGTCCGCATACTCCTTCTGCTTTTCCTCACCGAGGAATAAGTCCTAAAAACAACCACAAGCCCTATTCCAATGCAGATTTCTGTTGGCCTTGGCTTTCATTAGGACATATGGTTTTCCTTGTGGTTTAGAAATCGCTTTATAATTACTCGGTCACGCCCCGGTAACGGTTCTCTCAGTGCCAGATGGGCTCTCTCTCAAGATTGTAAGGATTAGCCAAATGGCGTGGGGTCCCAAATAAGCGAAAAGAAGATCCTGCATGAAGGCAATACAGTCTGAGCCTTCCGTTTTCTCAGGCAGCCCAGCCATTATTAATTATTCCTCCGACTTCTTCCTCCTGATCTTCCAAGCGATTTTCCAGTTTTCTCACTTGCCTTTTCATGTTGATTATATCCTGGTCCATTGTTGCAGATTTTCTTTCCTGTGAGACCATTCTGACTTCTAAATCCCCCACTCATTGAGTGAGAGCATTTTTTTTTTAAATTTAAGTTTATTAGTTTCCAAAGTACAGACAAACCAAAGAAAACATTAAACAGAAAAAACAAACAAAACAAACTAACCCCCCTCCCCCCACAAAACAGATGCACAACATTCCAGGAAGTATATAAACAGAGAAACAACATATATATATCATAAAATCAAAAACCCCCACCCCCCAACTCCAAGGGTGCACCAACAAAGGCCAAAAAACCCGTTAATTCTGGATATCACTGCATACCTGTAGTAAGGTACATTAGCTTTAAACATCCTAGATCACATAAGAGCAAAAAGGAACAGATCTAAAAGTCTACAACTGAAACAGAGATAAATACTATATGAGGCAAAAGGTGGTCACCAGGCCTTATTATTAAGGCAAACATAAAGTTTGGAGTTTGCCCCATCTTTTATAAAAGAGATCCATACGATCTTTAAAGCTGGCAATCAGATTCTCTGATTGAAGATACAACATAATCTCCTTCAACCAGTCCGCATATGATAAAACCAATTGGTCCTTCCAGTGTCTTAGAACCAGCTTCTTAACCGCCATGGACACTAAAGCCATATGATATCAGGCGCTCCACACTGTCTACATAAGAAAAATCACCCAAAACACAAACTTCCGGACAAAAGAACCTGCTCAGACCCAGAAGAGGATCCAAATTCTCCCGGATCAGGGACCACAATGGGGCAACTTTGGGACATTCCCAAAAAATGTGGATTAAATTGCCCTCAGCTTGTGAGCACCTGAAACAATCCGAACAAGAAGCCATCTTACACTGAAAGAGTTTAACAGGGGTATAGTAAAGGTTATTCACAATATAATATTGTGTTAACGGAACCTATCCTGGGTATGATATCTATGTAAGTTATGCCAAATGTTAGTCAGAGCGGGACAACCTCAGGGAGAAGACGTGTCCAGACTGAAGGGCCCCTAACATCCTCCTGTAAATTAAAATTCAGGAGATAAGAATAAATTGACGAAATAGAGTGAGGCTGAGAAGCAAGGCTGATAATATTAGATAGAAAGGGTGTACAACCGATTGTCTAACAGTAGTACCAAATTTGTTACCCACTAAGTGCGAAGTTGGAATACCTTGAAAATACCTTTGTTTGATATATCAAACCTCGTTAGAATATCATCCGGACGTAAGAAGCGAATCTTGACTAACAGATGCTCTACCTGGCGTCTTTGAGTTGTGAAAGCAATTTGCGTTAATCCAAGAATTCCCCAATCTAATGTTAGGATTTAGAACTACTGGCTGTCCCAGATCCATTGCACTAGAAATCCGAAAGAACTTAAGACACTGTGCCCACGACCTAAGAGAACCTATCACCGTGTTGTCCGGAACCAACTGTGAAAGAGCTTCAGGGCAAGTAAAACAAAGCAGACATATCTAATCTGAGTTCAGAAAGAAAAGCCCGCTCCAGCTGAAGCCAAATTGGGCAGGGGCTCTCTGTATTCGTGGAGAACCATCTCCCTAACTTAGAAAAGTGGGCCGCCCAGTAGTACAGTAAGAGATTAGGCAGCTTTAAGCCACCCCTGTCCTTGGGGAGCGACAAGGTGGCATAGGAGCGTCGCACTCCCTTCCCCCGCCAAATAAAGCTGGAAAACAGTCGATGAAGCTGTTGGAAAAAGGAAAGGGGGATCCAGAGGTTGGTCAGGTTCAGTGGATAAAAGATCCGGGGAAGAACGTTCATTTTAATAATGTTAATTTGACCCCAGAGTGAAATAGGAAGGGCTGACCAACGCTGCAAATCCTGACTAATCGAGTCTCTGACTCTGATCCAGATTTAGTTTTTCAGAAGGAAAGATCAGTAGAAAAATGAATTCCCAGATACTTAATTGATCTGGAGGTCCATCTCATTCCAAAGGAGAAAATCTTGTTTATTTGTATACTTATTTAAAGGGAAAATCTCACATTTAGAGATATTTAATTTGTAACGAGAGAAGGAGCCAAACTGCCTGATAATATCAGAGCTGCCTTTAAAGATGTTACCGGATCCGTTAGGTGCAACAAGACATCATCTGCATATGCAGAAGAACTAGTTCCGTTGCTGTAGCCTAATACCTCTCACTTGAAGGGGCGACTTGAGTTTAACCAGCAAGGGCTCCAAAAATAAATTAAATAGTAGAGGAGAAAGAGGACAACCTTGCCAGGTACCAGCAAAAAGACGAAAAGAGGAAGACAAGACCCCGTTGCAGTAAATCTTAGTGGAAGGGCAGCTGTAAAATATCAGTATCATAGTCAAAAAAGGAGTCAGAAAACCCATTTCCTCCATCACTGTCCACAAAGGACCAGTCAACCCGGTCAAACGCTTTCTCAGCATCAAGAAACTAGAGCAACCGGACCTGTGGCAGTTCAGGCGTACTGAAATATGCGACAAAGTCCTCAAATGGTCTGCCGCCGACCTCCCCGAAACAAAGCCGGCCTGCTCAGGGCTCAACAGCTCCAACCAGACCTTCTTGATCCTTTCAGCAAGTATTTTAGCTAGAATTTTGATATCATAATTTTGGAGAGAAATGGGTCAGTAATTAGCCGGGTCAGTGAGAGTTTTGTCCGCTTTGGGAATTAAAACTATAGTAGCCTCAAATAAAGCAGGATCAAGCTCAGAGGAGACCGGCAAATAATTATATAATTTGAGAAGAATAGGCATCAGATCTTTAACAAAGACCTTATAGAAGTTTGCGAAACCATCCGTCCGAGCCTTATCTGGGACCAAGGAAGCAATGGTACTCCTTATTTCTTCAGCTGAAATAGGGACTAATAGGCTCGTTGCTGGGTCTCTGATATACAAGGGATACCTATCCTTCTTATATATTCCTTGACAGCCGAAATGGGGTGGGGTGACAGGGAATGACTGTAAAGGTCCGAATAATATTCCTTAAAAATATGCGCAATATCCCTAGGTGAGGAGACTACTTTTCCAGATGGGGAAGACAAAGAAAGGATGATCCTCGAGCTTTCAAGTGCCGCAGACCAAAGCCAGCAGTTTACGGATTTTTCACCAAGATCCAGATACTTAGCCTGGGTTTCACCAAACAATATTCTGTTTTTTCTTTCAAGAGGTCCGAATATTAGCTTCCTAGTTAATAAAAGCTCTTTAAGATCCGATACAGAAGAAGTTACAGAATAGTTAGCTTCTAACTCCCTTATCTTGTTCATCAGAGCCAAGGACCTGGCCAACCGTGTCTTCTTCCTAAAAGAAGCCATTTTAATAAGTTCACCCTAAGATAACACTAGAGCACCCCACACCATATCGACTCTAGGGTAGAATTCAAATTATCAGCCAGAAAAGAGATATCCGGGAACTAATTTCTGAAACACACTGGTGATCCTTTAACAACTGAGTATTTAACACCACATAGAGTCACGAGAATAATCAGGATCTAGAGACATTTGTATCCAGACTATAGCATGGTCCGACACAATGATCGGCTCGATACCAGACAGAGAAATATTCAGGAGGAAAGAAGACTGACTAATACATATCTAATCTTGACTTAGTACCATGTGATTGGGATTGGAAAAAAAGGCACGACAAGAAGGATTAGCGAGCCACCAGGGGTCGCCTAGACCCAACATTGAGGTCAATTCCCAGAAAGCTCTCTGAGCCGGGGAAGGTGGACATTTATCTTGTGGCTCCCTATCCAGAATAGATGAGAAAGGCACATTCCAGTCCCCCCCAGTATAATTTGAGCGGGCAAAAAGCCAGCCAACTTGTCCGCCAAAGTCATAAAAAACACGGGGTTCCCCCCCACCGGACCGTACACAGAACCAAGGACCACATTATCACCATTGAGAGTACCTTTCACTAGGACAAATCTCCCCTCTGGGTCTGAGACAGTCAAGTCTTTCGTAAACAAAACATGCCTTTTAATAAGAACTGCAACCCCTTTACTAAAGCAGGAGTTTCCGGCAAGATAGGATTGGGAAAAGCCAGATCGGGAAAGCAGCCTAGCATCATCATGACATAGGTGTGTCTCTTGCAAAAAAAGAATATCAATGTGAAGCAATGAACAGTGGTTAAAGGCCTGCAGCCGTTTGACCCGATCCTAAGCCCTTAACATTCCAGGACGCTATTTTGACTGTGTTTATAGCCATTTTAAAACATAATAAAACAGTCAGATATCCAGACAGAACCATCATAACATGTAAAACAAGGTGCACCCCCATATAAAGGCCGGGACCCAGTATCCACCCAGAACTGTCCTGGCCTGGGACTCAACCACAATAACCTTATCCAGTTCATCCAGCCAGGATAGAGACAAGGCCAACACCAACAAAATAGGCTCACCCAGCCGTGAGACCCAAGCCAGGCAGAAATAGTCCGAGGCAGTCACCCAACCTTGAAACCCCTGAAACATGTTGAACAGTCAAATCCCCAGAGATAAGCTATCACAACAGACCAGAAATCATACAAAACATCTGGTCATAAATTGTTAATCCCCCGCTCCCTCCCAGACCCAGAAACCAGAAGATTAAGGAGATCTAGTCTTAGAAAAGAGATCCCCCATCCCCTCCCCAACGACAATCATACCTTTCCAGAAAGAACAAGTTAACAGAGCAGGCCAACAGTCAAAGAAATTATCTGGGGTATCAGTCCATGAACCCAATCCCCTATACCCTTCCACCAGCCAGAATCCTGGAATTTAGAAAGAACCCAATTCTAAAGAAAGAACCCCGGGAAGCAAAAATCCCATAACTTAAGATACCTTAAACTAAGCCCCCCATCAAACAACCCCCATACAAACCCAAAGATAACTATATACAACAGGTGGATCGACAAAAAATGACCCAGGGTATAAGCTGCCACCCAAAGGCTCGAACCTCCTAAACCCCATGCGAACCTCCACCCCCAGAGCCGGAACAAGTGCCCACATACTCCAACATCAGGTACAATCTAAAAGAAAGAAGACCCCAACTATTATAAACCAGTTCCCCATCCAACTCCAGCCCGGGCAGAGGATTAGCCACCCTCCAACATATGGTTCAATTCCACATCCAGCGAGCAAGCCCACTAGTCCTCTCCCCACAGCCACCTCCCCCACCAAAGCCCTCACCGATATATACTATATAGACAGAGCAAAAAAAGGAAAGAGAAGGACATGAGGTAGGGGAACAGAACAGGTAAAAGGGCATCGACAGCACCCTGACCACAAGAAAGAGACCCATCTTCAGCAGCCCCAGTCAAACCAGCACACCCCGCCATCTCCCGACAAGGCAGCATTAGAGGGACACCTACCGAATCCATACAGCCCAGAAGGAGAAAATCCTGTCAACCAGGCGCTAAAGCCGAGAAAGTAGTAGGAAATAAGCTCAGGAACAATCGGGCCATGGGTCGCTGTTTCCGGGCGGACCAATAAACCAAGAGACCCAATACGGTCCGCCATTCAGGAAGCTCCTACCAGGAAACCGCAACCGCGAACAAAGGTTCCACAGCGGGAACTCATGCACAAAAACAGGAAGGGGAGACCCTGCAAGGAATCAACCTCAGCCATCACCATCCATCCCGAGCCACAAAAATCGCGCGGAGAGGACCAGAGGGAAGAGACCAAAACGACCAGAGAAACAAGAAAATAGACAGCAAAGAAACCAGAAGGAAAGGTAGGAGAAAATAAAATACCCATCTTCTAGCGACAGGCCCAGAAACCAGGCAACCTGTAAAATACAGATACAGGCAGATACATTAAATTTATTCCAGGACAGCCATGAAGCTGCAAACCTAGAGCGAAAGAGTAAGGTGCTTCAGCCAGGCGTTTTGAACAGTTCAGGTAGTTTATTGGCCAGTTCTTTACGGGCAGCCTCAGGGGTATTAAAACTGGTGGACAGGCCTCTGATGGTCACCCTTAGTGTCTCAGGATAAATCATCCTAAATGGAATCGAAGCAGCTATCAGTTTCTGCACAACAGGGTGGTATGCTGCCCTCTTCTCACGAATTTCTTTGGGTAAGTCCTGGGCAATTCGGATCTCGATACTCCCAAAGGATTCCTTCAATTCACGGGACTTCACATAAACATGCTGCCTCTCAACATAACTAAGAAATTTAATTATGATAGGACGTGGGGGGATCCAGCTGCAGGTCTAGTGCTAATGAGCGATGTGCCCTCTCAAGGTGATAGGAAGCTGATGATAGATGGGCCCACCACCTTGCAGAGAAACTTTGCAGGAAAGCCACGAGGTCTGGGCCTTCTTCCAGCTCAGGTAGGCCCATAATTAACAGATTATTTCGGCGGTTACGCCCTTCCAGATCCTCGGTCTTAAGCTGTAGCTTCTTCACTTGCTGTCTGAGCTCGTTTATCTCCACCTTGGCTCTGGATCTCCACTGCTCTGATGAGGCAACTCTGACCTCCACATCTGAAACTTTCATGGAGACAGAGGAGAGATCACTGCGCAGAGATTTAAGCTCCCCAGTCAGTTCTTTAAGTATATCTTTAAGAGGGTTGAGCTCTTGGAGGAACTTATCCTCGGTCAGTGGAATAGATTTCAGCATCTTATCTCCTCCTCGATCAGGCCTGGTGGGAGCCTGGTTTCGCTGTTTCTTCGCGGCCTTCTCCGGGGATGCAGGGGGAGTATGTTTGGTTGAGGCCTGCTTCCCATCCACTTCCATCGCGAACCAACAAACGTTTATTTTCCCCCAGCAAGATCGTTAAACGATGGCTGACTACTACTCCAGCTATTATTTGAGTAAATTAGTCGAAAAAACTCCAAAATGCGCTGAAAAAACGTTCAATAAAGGTGGCCAGAGGGGGGAGCTCAGTATCCCAGCTGCTGCTTAGCTGGATGCCATCACGTGACCTTTTCATTGAGTGAGAGCATGTAATGCTGGTTTCAAAATGGTAAAATCGGCAACTAGCCCCTTCAGGAGCTGCTTGATTTCTAAAATGTCCTCTGAGGTTGACTGACCCTCCTGGGCCTCCCCTTTCCTGACCTCAGGCTTGTCTGGGACCGGGGAGTGGGGCTTTGAATGCTTGGTCGCCGGCGTTCTCGCTGCGAGGGGCAAGGGGCTGCTTAGTTCCCTCTCGGCCATTTCGCGTGCCAAAGTGCCTAATCTTGCTGCGGTCTTTTTCGCCCTCCGACCCGAACCCAAGGTGGATTCCCAGCAACACAGACCCATTGAACAGGACACCTCTCACTCCTATTCAGCTGCGGATGCCCAAAAAAAGGAGTTTTAAAACTTAATAGCTTCCAGGACTCGGGAGCCTTGGCGAAGACATCTGCCTCCTGCTAGCTCATCACGTGACCCCCGATACATTAAGTGTTTTATCAGCAGACAGTAACAGTATTGTGCGATGCACCCCCTCAAAGGATGGTGTAAGCTGCCATCTTGCTGCAGTGAAGTGATAGTCACAAAACTATGTCACCAGCATATTAGTTGATGAAAAACCTCTGTAGTTTGTTGCATACTCCCAATTGTAACTATGTCTGTTCCTCTTTGCTGTTTGCTGGTAGTCAAATGTCTCCTTCGTGTTTTGTTTTGGCATTTGGTGTAGTAATGTCAGAGAGACATGCTGAGTGCCATTGGTCAATGATGCCTCTGTCCTTCCAGTACTGGCTATTTAATGCAGAAACATTGAAATTGTTGGCAGATATGGACTGCTAGGCCCATCCAGTTGTCACGTAAGCCCTTCACTAGTCTGATACTAATTCAATGGCCCCTTCCTTCTACTCCCTGCCTCTAATGTTCCCTTATGCCTGTCCCAGACATGTTTGAATCCCTCCGCTTTCGATGCCCATACCACCCCTTGTGTCAGGCTATTTAGTGCATCAACCACTGTCTCTCTCTGAAGAACATCCTCACATTTTCCAATCATCTTGTCATCTTCAAATTTCACATTATGCCTTACCTTGTTCACGTACTCTTCCTAAACTGGAAAATGACTTCCACCTGCATTTAGTTTATATCCCTGATGTACTTGAATGTTTCTATCATGTCACCACAGTCTATCCTCTCTTCCAACGAGTACATATTGAGGTCCTTTAGTCTCTCCTCATATGTTTTCTGGCTTATGCCCCTCAGCATCTTTGTTGACCTTCTCTGAACTGCCTCCACCCTGTCAAAGGTGTGACCTCCAGAACAGCACATAGTACTCCAGATGAGGGCTTACCAGTGTTGTGTACAATGGCATCACAACCTCCCACCTTGTGTTTGTGACAGAAACATAGCAGTTGATGGCAGATAAGGACTGCAAGGCCCATTCAGTCTGCCCATTTCCTTTTCTGCCTTATAAATGTGCCATTGGCCTTTGCTCTGGCGATGGCCTATCTATTCATACTCATCTGTATTGCTCCCTTATGCCTATCCCATGCCTGTTTGAAGCCCTGCACTGTATTTATATCCACCCCTTCCTGAGGCAGGCGTTCCATGCATCCACCGTCCTTTCTGTGAAAAGAACCTCACATTACCCCTTAATCAGCCTCCCTCTAATCTCATGCTGTGTCTTCTTGTCCTGCAATTTTTCTTATATTGAAACATGTTACACTCTTTCAACTTGTTAATGCCCTTAAGGGGTTTGTTTCAATTATTTAACCTCTCTCCCTCCTTTGTTCTAGGGTATACATATTGAGCTCCGTTAATCTGTCCTCATATGTATTCAGATGCAGTCCCTGCACCATTTTGGTTGCCCTTCTCTTGACTGCCTCAGTTTGGTTAATGCCCTTGTCAAGGTGTGGCCTCCAGTATGGCACACAGTACTCCAGATGGAGCCTAAACAGTGTCTTGTAAAGAGGGATTATTACCTCCATCTCATGACTTGTGATACCCCTACTAATGCACCCTAACATCCCCCTAGCCTTACCTACTGCTTTAGTGGTCTGCTTGGATGATTTCAGGTTGATGATGCCCAAGTCTCTTTCTTTCCTTGAGACAGCCAGCAGCTCCCTCCCAGCCTATAGGTGGCTTCAGGGTTTCTCTCCCCATGTGCATGATCTTGCACTTCTTTTCATTAAACCCCAGTTGCCACTTTTCTGACCATTTTGCTAGTTTATCCAGATCTCTTTTCATTTCTGCCCACCCTATCTGGATCATCTACTCTGTTGCAGATCTTGATGTCATCTGCAAACAGACAAACCTTACCCTCTAGTCCATCTGCAATGTCACTGATGAACATAATTGAAAGGACTGGACCAGGACTGATCCCTAAAGTAGCCCACTTGAGACTTGCATCTCTTCTGACTGTATGCGATTTACCACCACTCTCTGTTTTCTGCCCATCAACCAGTTTGCCACCCAGTTGACCAATTTCCGACCCACCACGAGCCTACCCAGCTTATTAATCAATCCTTTATGTGGAACAGTATTGAAAGCTTTGCTGAAGTCAAAAAAGGCAGCATTAACTGCTCCCACTTGGTTCACCACTCTGGTTATCCAGTTGAAAAAATCTATGAGATTAGGTTTGACAGGACCTTCCTTTTGTAAACCTGTACTGTCTTGGATCCTGTGTCTTATGAATTCCAGGTGTTGCAATTATCCCTTTCCTTAAGGAGTGTCTCCATAATCTACCCCACTGAGGTAAGACTGACTGGTCTGTAGTTAGCCTGCCTCCTCCCTGCTACCACTCTTGTGGAGCAGGATCACAAACCCTTCTCCAGTCTTCTGGGACCTCTCCTGTGCTCAGAGACTCACTAAACAGTTCTGATAATGGCTCTACTAGTTCCACCCTTAGCCCCCTTAGTACCCTGGGATGTATGCCATCAAGTCCCATTGCCTTGTCCACCCTGAGCTTATTGAGCTCTTGTAGGACTCTTTCTTTTGTGAAGGGAGTAGTGCTCAACTTCCTCCCCCCTGTGTCCATGTTGCTGAGCTGTGGGCTCTGCCCTACCTTCTCTTCAGTAAATACTGAGCAGGAGAATCTATCTAGGATAGATGCTTTTACATGGTACTCCTCTTCACACACACCCTTATCTCCTTGATCTTAGCAATATCCCCCTGGACTTTCTCCTTTCACTAATGTATCTATAGAAAGTCTTGTCACCTTCTTTACTGTTTGTGTTAGTGTTTCTCGGTTTGGGCCTTTGCCAGCCTTACTGCCTTCCCTTAGGGAAGTTTGGTATGCCTCCCTATCTTCATCCCGCTGTGTTTCCTTATATTTCCTGAAGGTCAGCCTTTTGGCTCTGACCTTTTCTGCTACTGTTTTTGAGAACCAAAGTGGTTTCCTTCTTTTGCACTTCCTTCTCACTCCAACACAATGGGATGTTGCTTCAAGCATTGCATCCTTAATGCTTGCTCACTTTGCCTGCACCCACTCACCTGTATTTCTTTTGCCAGGGCTAGCGAACTCTGTTGGCCATCTTATCAAAGTCAGCCCTCTGATGTCCCATATGTTTGCCTTGGAATGGGATGATTTAGTTGTAGTGGCCAAACTGAACCATACCATGTGATGATTCCTGGCCCCTAGGTGACCTTCTACATGAAGATCTGTGATCCTTTCCTTGTTAGTCAGTACTAGATCTATGATAGCCCTGTCTCTTGTGGGTTGTTGGCCTTCCCCCTGCAGGGAATCCACCATGTATCTAGTTCTGGCAGATGTTCCTGCTGGTATTGACCAATCTGTATCTGGCATGTTGAAGTCTCCCATTATCAGAACCTCCCCTTTAACTGTTACATTTTGTATATCTTCTAACAGTAATGTGTCTTTGTCCTCCCCTGGTCTGGGGGCCTGTAGACAACCTCAATTATTATGGCTGTCTCATTTCCTGTTTCCAGGGTGACCCGCAGTTCTTCTGGCTCCTTATGTGTATTCTGAATTTCTGTAACTTTGATATTTTCTTTGACATACAGGGCCACTCCACACCCCTTTTTTGCAACTTGGTCTTTTCTAAACAGTACATAACCAGGTACTGAAATCTCCCAAGTGTGGTTACTGGTAAACCACGTCTTAACTACTACTATGTCCAGTTTAGCCTCTGTCATTTTTGTCTGCAGGTTTGGGATCTTGTCAGATCAAGCATTTGTGTATGATTGTATGAATTTCTGGATCAGAACTGGATGATTATCTCTTCTCTTCCTTTTCTCAGAACAGACTCCTCAGAATCGGTCTCTTTTTGCCCGAAGAAGTTCGCCCCTGGTCAGAGGGCACTCCTTCTGGTTGGTCGGAACCAAACCGGCTGACCATCTGGGTCACGGACTTCCCTCAGTCTACCTACTCTTATCCAGGGTAGCTTTGGGAAAATTCTTATAAATTTGTCAGTCTGAAGCGAGTGGTCAAACCCCAGACAATAAACACAGGTGGTGTGGGGATCAGCCTAGCAAAGGTTTCCCCACACACACTGCAGCTTGAAACCCAGTGGGCCGGTTTTTCTTGGGTTTCTCAGACATAGCCAATCCTATCCAAAACTTGCCCTTTTTGACGCAATCCGCCAGCAAGACTCCCTATCAGTTCCTGACTATGTTACGGGTCTTGAAAAAACGTAATAAACCTTTTTTTTTTTTTTTTTTTTTTTTTTAAGAACCGATACAGACCGTTACCACACTCTAAGTAAATTCACAAACTTTTAAACTAAACTGATCGGTTCAGCCAAACCAAACCAATCCGAAATTTACAAGTTCTACACAGAAACTAAATGTCAAACCTATCTAGTATTCACGGTACCACAGACAGAGACTTAAACTGACAGATTCGGTATGAAATGGAAGAAACCGAGCGAAAATGAAACTTTAACAGACTTTTTTGAACCGAGCAAAGGAGAAATCTCCGGGCACTGTTCAGTGAGGCGGAGAAGAATCTGACGATTGAGTTTAAACAACAGCAGACAGGCACTTCAACGGGTTCGCATGAACGCTCCATGCTGGCCATGGAAAGTTAACTTTGTTCTCCGGGCAGTTGAAAGGCAGGACCTAACTGCAATAGTCAGAATACAGCAAGACTTCATGTTGTTTGAAATTCCAGTTTAAATATCTGAAATTATTTTTTCTAGCGATGTTTTGTTTTCAGATATTTAACATTTATTTGATTTGTTGTGGATCCACAGCAAATATGGCTGGTGCCTGAATTACAGCCCGCTCCTCCCTCGTGTCATATACGTCTTTTGGTTACATCCTTTGGACCCTGTGCTGCTTCGTTCCAGCAGTCATGCATATGTAGAGATGCATACCAAGTATCATGGCTTGGCTTTCTGGATGTGATTTCTGTAACTTTTAGCCTCTATTTTAATTAAGAAACACTTTCCCAGCTCAGCATTCTTGAAAGTCTTAAAACAGAACTTTAAATACCTGTAAATTTTCTTTCTCCGACTGCTGGTCTCTGAGCTCATCACTTCTGGGAGGTCCTTCCTGGAACCACGTGACACGCAGGAGGTAGGCTGATCTTTGCAGGAAGGAGGTACCTTCCCACCCACTTCTTCTGGACACCAGTACTTCTACAGCCACTGTCCTCTGAGGAAACTCATAACTTGGAACAAGCACAAACACGGTTAATGTAACTTGCGGCCAAAGGCTGACTTTCAGCAATCTGGGAGAGACGGAGCCCGGAGACCAGCAGTCGGAGAAAGAAAATTTACAGGTATTTACATTTCTATTTCTCTCTCCTAAAGCTGGTCTCCGGGCTCATCACTTCTGGGATATACTAAAGCAGTACATCCCACTCCTGGGTGGAATAAGATAAAGTAAACCTCTAAGGGTCCACCACAGCCTGGAGGACCCTGCGGCCAAATGATGCCTCCACCGAAGGCTGCGACATCAATTTGTAAAACTTTGCAAGCGTGTGGATGGATGACCATGTGGCCGCTCTACATAAGTCCGCCGGGGAAGCTTCTCTGAAGTCTGCCCAGGACTCGGCCATTGTTCGAGTTGAGTGTGCTCGAATCGGCCCCAGCAAACCAATTCCAGCCTTCTGGTAGGCCAAGATTATGGTGGAACGAATCCACCTAGCAATGGAGTCCTTTGACACCTTCTTACCCGCGTTCAGGCCTGAGGTAAGGATGAACAGGCTTGAAGTCTTGCGGATCGAATCCAATCGCTTGATGTACAGTTTGAGGGCCTCCGAGGGTCAAGCGTGGGATTCTCGCTCTTTGTCATTCTTGGGGTGAGGACAGAAAGAGGGAATGTTCAAGACTTGGTTACAGTGGAAGTGAGACAACACTTTAGGTGAGAATGCTGGATCCGTCCGCATGACTACAGAATCTGGATGAATAATTGTATAAGGCTCTTTGGAAGATAGTGCTCCTATCTCACTGGTAAGTCTGGCTGAGGTGACTGCAATGAGAAAAACGGCCTTCATAGCGGGATGAAGCAAGGATGCCTCCTTTAAGGATTCAAATGGTGGTTTGGTGAGAGCCTCGAGAACCAGATTAAGCCTCCAGGGAGGTACCACCGGTTTTACTGGCGAATGTTTCAAGGTTGCTGCCCTCAGAAATCTTGAACATGTGGATGTGCCCAGTCGACCAAGTCTGCTAATAGTGCACCCCCAAGGCAGACACCTGGACTCATAAGGTGGCCGGTTGGAGGCCCTTGTCGAAACCCTCTTGAAGGAACTGAAGTATAGTAGGGAGACACACCGAATCATCCGGTAAGGTGGAGTCTTGTAACCAGAAGAGGAATTTTCTCCAAATCCTGTAATAGACCCTAGAGGAGGAGGCCTGTCTAGACTGAATCAATGTTTCTACAACGGGCTCTGAGAAACTGTACTCCCTGAGAGTTTCTCGCTCAATCTCCATGCTGAGAGGGGCAGATTGTGTGGATTAATCCCTGATGTAGAAGGTCTGGGGCACTGAAACATTAGGGGAGACTGAAGAGTCATTGGACTAATCATGGAAACCACGGTCTGCGGGGCCAGTGTGGGCAGACCAGAACCACCTCTGCTCGGTCTTAGGCAATCTTGTGCAGCACCCTTGATACCATCGGAATTGGTGGGAAGGCATACAGGAGATCGAACTGACCCCAGTTGAGGGAGAATGCGTCCTGCGCCATGGCAGAGTCGTCCCTGCTGAGGGAGCAGAAGCGTGCAACTTTGCAATTTCTTTGGCAGGCGAAAAGATCTACCTGCGCGTAGCCCCACCGCTCCGTGGTAAGCTGCAAGGCACTAGTCTTGAGCTCCCATTCTCCCGGCAGAATGTCCTTTAGCCAATCTGCTGTGACGTTTTCTTGGCCTGGAATGTATGCCGCCCGTAGACTTGCCAGGTTGGCTTCCGCCCACTGGAAGAGGAGAAGAGTCTCCTGCAGCATCTGGGAGCTCTTTGTGCCACCCTGACGGTTGAAGTACGCCATTGTTGTCTGACTGTCCGTGAGGATGAGGACGTCCTGATTGGATAGTTGTGACCCGAATTGCTGTAGTACTAGGCAGACTGCCCGCATCTCCAGTACGTTGATGTTGTAGAGGGATTCCGCCAGGGACCACTTTCCTTGTGCCGAGAGCTGATCGAAATGTGCTCCCCAGCCCCAGAGACTGGTATCGGTGGTCACTCTGATCTGGTGAGAGTGCCCCAGACTGAAGCCCTTCATGATTTTGTTCTGCCGAGTCCACCATGTTAGGGATTCCTTCACCTTGTGGGATATTTGAATCCTTTGATCCAATGTGCCCCTGGATTGGAACCATTGCTGGAGGAGAGCGGACTTGAGAGGTTGCATGTGGATCAGTGCCCAGGGGACCAAATCTGCCAGGGAGACCATCGTCCCTATGAATTGCATAAAAGAGCGGGCCAGCAGAGAGGGGGCTGTCTGGAATCTGCTGATGAGGGCCCTCAGTCCTCTGAATTTAGTTTCTGTGGGGAAAACTTTGTTGTGGGCCGTGCTGAAGTTCACCCCCAGATGGGGGAGAGACTGGGATGAGTGAAGAGAACTCTTCCGCTGGCTGACCATGAACCCCAGGGAGGAGAGGCACTGTGTGACCTCCGTCATAGCCCAAACTGCTTGATCGTAGCATGAGGCCTTGATCAGAATGTCGTCCAGGTACGGGAAGAGCTGGATCCCTTGCATGAGGAGACAGGAGACCACGGTCACCAGGACTTTGGAGAAAACTCTGGAGGCTGTGGAGAGGCCGAAGGGCAGCGTCTTGAACCGATAGTGGTGACCTGCTACCTTGTATCTCAGAAATTGATGATGAGCCTTCCTGATGGGAATATGTAGATATGCATCTTGCAAATCTACTGAGGCTAAAAAGTCCTCCTGATGGATTTCTCGGATGATGGAGGACAGGGTCTCCATCTTGAAGGTTCTCTGACGAACGTAGCCATTTAGAAATTTGAGATCTAACACTGGCCAGTAGCCCACTGAGCGTTTTGGCACTATGAAGAATAGCGAGTACACCCCTCTGTTCTTTTCCGGTGTGGAGACTTGTTTTATCGCTGCTGATTGAATGAGATATGTAATGGCTTGCCAGGTCGCCACTCGCTTTACAGGACTGCCTGAGATTGGTGAGGGCGCTATGTGGGGCGGGGGGGGGCCAAGAATCAAACTCTATGAAGTAACCCTCGCGGATTATGTCCAATACCCACTTGTCTGTGGTGGTGTGGGCCCATTCTTTAAGAAAGTTGGAAAGCCTGCCCCCGACACGAGGATGGGTCCTCGAGTCCTCATTGTTATTTTTTGGAGTCACCATCAACATCCCGGGCGCCTCCTCTGCCGCCTCGGAAACCGCATTGGTTACGCGAGTTGAACCAGGAGCGTCTGCCTGTGGTCGCCTTGTTCTGCCCCCTGGAATAACCTTGGGCCCGAAAATTGTCTTGAACCTGAATTCCAGGGCCTAGTTCTTCCTCGGGCTTGTGGCATGCGCACTTTCACCGTTTCTCCAGATTCCTTGACCGCCTCCTTTAGCGCTGGGCGAACAGAAGGCCTCTTTTGTAAGGGGATTGACTAAATGCATTTCGAGGAGGCATCCACCTGCCAAGCCAAGCCATAAGTTGCATCGGGTGGAGGTCTGGTAGAACATAGCCCGAGCTGCACATCTGACTGCTTCTTCTGATACGCCAGCAGAGTATGCCGACGCAGACCCATGAGCTGTAACTGCTGCAAGATGGGCTGATTCTTGTCTGACTCATCGGCGAGCTGGAATGCCAGATCAGTGGCCCAGGAAAGCGCAACTCTGGCGGAGTAGAGGTTCACTGTAGCTGCTTTAAGGGACACTGCAGTGGACTGAAAGACCTTCTTTAGAGAGGTGTCCACTTTTCCTATCCATGGGGTCTCTCTGGGATGCTCCGCTTTTTGCTGGGATGACCGTCCTTTTCGTGAGATTTGATGTAAGAGGGTCTATCTTGGGGCAGTCGAGCCATTTCTCCGCAGGCTTCTTGTCAAACTTTAGGAGTTTGGTTAGGCGGCGCGGGACCAGGAAGGACCATTCAGGTCCCTGCCATTCTTCCTTTAAGAAGTCCTCTATAGCCGGAGGTATAGGGAAGGCCGTCACAGGCTTAGAGGCTGACACAAGTCAGAACGCCGGCTTCGCTCGCTTGGGCTCCAGTGAAGTAGGGGAGCTGAGGTGGATCTCTTCAGACACCCTTTTAATAAAAAAAGTCTAGATCTTCAAAATCAAAGTTTCTGGCTGGTGAGGCCTCTGAGTCAGAATCTGAGTTGGGGAGCCCTCCTTCCTTTAAGGATGAATAGTCCAACCCTGAGGGGGACCTTTCCCGCTTATGCTTCCCGTGGGCTGTGTCCCTGTGCCGGGAAGAACTTCTGGATCTGGGCCTGGGTCTCTTCTTCCTCGTCATGTCGTAAGGGGGAGCCTCGTCCGAAGATGGGGAGGGGTGCGTTTACGCATGGCCTTCCCATGAGAGCTGGATTCCCTCGGCTGCTGAAAGACATCGAAGCATGAGGGATTAATGGCAAATGCCCAATTTGGTTCGTCTATGAGCTCTGGAGCTAGAGCCCCAGCCAAGTGGCGACTTCCCTATAGGGTTGGGGAGTGCCCAGAGCTCCTGGGCTGCTCTTAAGTATCCATGTATTCTGAGGCGGAAGCCTCGTCCCCCTCATCCCAAGCTGGCGATGCTGTGCTGTCGCATTTTACACATAGCAACCCTGCAAAAGTGGCCGGCATGGGTGTTCTGCATTTGTGGCATTTCCTGCCCCGGGGGGGGTCTGTCCTTGTTGGAAGCCATTACCCGTGACTGTACTTAAAGAAGGGGAAATGGAAACGTTTGGTCACTGGGGCTTGAAGGGGGGCAATAACACTGACCACCTGGAATTAGTGTACTTCTGTCCCTTTAAGAGTCTGCTGCCTTAAGATCCCTTCTGTCTTACACTGCTGATAGGTTTTCTCCCCTAAATCAGCCGATGGAGAACCCCTTTTTTCTAGCGAGGCTTAAGCTCCCATCGACCAGACTAGAGATTTGCTTGCTCCTCGATAATGCTGGGTGAAAATGCGCTACAGCACTAATTAGATGCGCCCAGAACTGTGGGCGTCACAAAGCCAGTGAAGCGGCTCTCAAGCGACTGGCATCAACGGATGGCTGAATCTGTGGTCACGACGAAAACCAGGCTGAAAAAGCCCCTCCATTAGCTAACTTCACTCTCTCAGCTCGTCGACGTGAGAGTCTTGGACCAGAGCGTGCTTCCGACTTCAGGGAAGCGCGAGGCAGCCCAGGAGCTGAAGCAGACCTGTCTCCTTGAAGGGCGGGAAGGCAGAGGAGCGATGAGCACAGGGAGCCAGGTCTGTCCAGCTTGCGCAGCCGAGACTGGGTTCCCGGGGTAGCGCGATGGAGCGCTTTCAAAATAAAGAGCCAAGTAGAAAATAGAACCAACTCACGAATCTTGCTCTCCGTCTCCTGGGCTGTCACTTCTGTGACAGATGTCCTGCAAAGCTCCTGCCACCAGACAGGCAGAAAGTAAACTGGTGTCCAGAGGAAGTGGGTGGAAGGTACCTCCTTCCCTGCAAAGATCAGCCTACCTCCTGCCTGTCACGTGGTTCCAGGAAGGACCTTCCAAGTGATGAGCCCAGAGACCAGCTTTAGGAGAGAGAATATGTGTTTAGTAGAGCGGGATGGTGGGAGGCATGCACAAGCCTCTTGGTGTTTCAGCAGGAAGAGGAGGGATGTGTACTGGTGTCATACTACCCAGAATGCTGCACAATGACATTCCGATGGAAGCGTGAGATGTGATGACCATTTATAAACAAACGGGTTGGATAACAACGTAGTTCAACAGGAAAATGGACTTTGCAGACAAAAAAAAGGCAAGTCAGTCCTTCTGCACTAAATACATAAGCGATTTAAACCAATACTGTTGCTTTAAATAATAATTAAAAGAAAAAAAAAAAGGATTCCCCAAAATGCTACAGTGCAACAGCCCAATAGTAAAATGGCTCTTATGCTGAAGAACTGTGCCAAAGGTAAACTGCAGCTCCTGAAACAGGAACCGATTAAGGTGAAATGGCACAGATAGAAAGTGAAACACTCCATTCTCTGTAAACTAAATATTGCAAAAATAGTAAACCACTGCTATTTTACTTTTATTAAGCTTATCAGTTATTTAATTTAAATGTTCACAGTATATTTGGTGTCATTCTTAATCTGCAATAGACTAGTTTCAAGTGTTAAATTAGTTAGTATTTGTATTTAAACTTATATACAGAGTTTTGTATATCGGTTTCTAATGATAGGTTTTAATTAGTTGGAAATTGCATTTAAAATTATATCCTGCTTTACGTATGCTGTGGGCCAGATATTCAGACTGTGCCTGGCAGGGGCGCATGGCGCAGCTTGGTTGAGCCAGGGCAGTGTCAGGCGATATTCAACGGTGCTGCATCGCTGGCTCCAGCACCGTTGAATATGGCACTGAGGGCACACGCACTGCACATGGCGCAGTGGCACTGTGCTATCACATGTGGCAGCAGGGGAGCAGGGGGCTGCGTCAGCGCAAGTACGGTTGCGCTAGGCACAGCAAGAGCGCTATTAAGCCGTGGGCGTGCAAACCATAATGCATGCAAGGTGCAAATGGATCCATCTGCATGTCATTATGGCGCCATTTACATGCGGTATGCCGATCCCCGATGGCTTGCACCTGGCACCCTGCCAGGCTGCAGCCGTCTGGGACCGATGCTCTCATGCCCCTCGGCAGGCACCGTACCCATTCACCCGATCGCGGGTATGTGCAGAAAAATCCCTGGTGGTCCAGTGGACTGTTCCCCTTCGCTCGATCGCGGGCATAATGTAATGTAAACCCTGGTGGTCCAGTGGACCATACCCCGTTGCCCAATCGCGGGCTTGTAGTATAATACACCCTGGTGGTCCAGTGGACCACTATCCTCTGCCCGATCGCAGGCATGTATAATAAATAACCCTGGTGGTCCAGTGGACCCTAACCCCTGCGCGACTGCAGGCATAATAATGATCGAACCCTGGTGGTCCAGTAGATCCGATCCCCTGCCCAAATGCGGGCATAGTGCAACTATATCCCTGGTGGTCCAGTGGACCAGATACCCTGCCCAATCGCGGGTATATGACAGAAATTAACCATGGTGGTCAGCGGTACCCAACTGAGCCGCCACCTGCAACCCCCAGTCAGCAGTGGGTGGCAGCTCCCCGCTCCAGACCGCCCGACTGACAGCATACAGTATGGCTGTACCAGTAGTCCCTGCGTCGCCAATGGGCGTGCACACCATACTATACTACACCCGTCGAAATGTAAATGGACCATTCACAGTTCGGAACTGTATAGTAAATATGGTCTGCATGCCATTGGCCCATGCAGATGGACCAACAGGCCTACGATACGTATGCTGTCAGTTGGCGGCGCCAAGCAGCTTGGTGGATAGCTGCCGCCCGCCACTGACAGGGGAGGGTCTGCAGGGTGGCGGGGCCCAGTGGGCGGGTGGGTACCACTGGACCACCAGGGTTAATTTCGTCATATGCCCGCGATCAGACGGGGATGGGGTCCACGGACCACCATGGACATTTATTATTCTGCCCGCGATCGGGCAAGTGATAGGGTCCACTGACCACCAGGGATAGTATAATTATATGCCTAGCCAATCGGTGCAAGGGGCACGACGCCCGACTGTGTCCCGGAGGTCGGGTGGCCACCCACAGCAGGCGGGTGCCGTGGTTGCGCCCAGCAATGCAGCAGCCTGCCTGTGGGTGTCTGAACATGTTCCTGTTTTGACAGGCACATCTTTCTGCGTCCCCTGTCTTGGCGCAAAGGTGGGTTTATTGCCTGCATATGTCTGCACATCCTGGGCTGAATATCAGGATGTGCCACATATGCAAACCACCTCCGCACTGCACATCCACATTACTGGTGTGCCCAGGCGCGCCGGAGGAGTTGCGCAGAGCAACCTACCCCTTTGAATATCGTGCCGGGACGCATCAGTGGGTTGCGCATGGTGCAACACTGTTGCGCCATGCGCAACCCCTTTGAATATCCCACTCTGTGTGTTATTAATACTGTTTAACTGATGCTACAAGACTAATAAAAAGTCATCAATACAGTACAATGGAGCCTTGGCTAGTCCTATTGTTATCATCCATAGAAACATAGAAACTGTTGGCAGACAAGGGCCTTCGGCCCGCCTAGTCTGACCTATTACCACTAACAATTGTGCTCAATTGCCTCATAGCTAGATCTTTACCTTGGGGGAAGGAGGGTCAAGGTGTCAGGAGGGATTTCTGGATGAATAGGATAGACCCGGCTAGACCTAATACTGGGACAGGGACCCAATCTGATATGAAGTGGATGGAGGTACCCCAGTGGAATATTTTTGTTGAGGAATAATTACTACTTCTGAAACCAATTAACAGACATGACCAGTAGCTGTGTTTTAGCTACTAGGACTGTTAGATACTGGGGTAAGGAAATACAGAAAGATGCCCCTCTCCCCAGTCGATGTATCACTTGGGAGTAAGATTCTTGTTTGAATTTATATTTTCTAAGTCTACTATAATGCAGTGATATAAGCCTCAATCATGCCCATCTGTCCAAGCTCAGAAAACATAAGGATATTTTATTTGTACATTCTAATGTAAAGCGTATCCTTCCTAGACTGGTTTCATTAGGGACTTTGGCTTAGATTGTGAATCTGATTTTCTGACTTTACTGAAACCTGGTTAAATAATAGGCAAGAGGATGCTACATTAACTATCCAAGGGTTTAACCCGATTTATTTATTTATTTGATTCTCGGATTACAACCTTTGAGCCAGAGAGCTCGCTTACAAAGGTTCCACGTCGAATAAGTACAAACACATAACAATGACATTTACATTACAAATATGATACAATATTCTGAACTCTAAGCAAATGCACCAGTACAAAATACATGAGAATTGGTTTAGATGACAAGAGCAAGATTATAGCCAGATTGTATAACAGTAGTGGTGAAATAGTCGAACAAAGCTGCTGTGGGTACTTAGCTCATTAGGTGAGGTTGAAGGAGGTCCAGGGAAGGCAGAAGTAGGCTAGGAGGCTGCAGGGGCTGAATACTGAACTGAGGGAGGGCAGATATGGAGGCAGCATAGGAAGGGGAGGGTAGTGACAGGGTGGATCCACCCAAAATAGTTTTCTTTAGGATGGGATTGGCATAGGCAGGTGTTAAAGTACAAGGTTATGGAGTAGTCGGGCTGGATTGATGTGGGTGGGAGCTAACAGTAGGACACGGGGGGTCAGATGGCTGAGGTGGGAAGATCTGAGACTGTGTGGGGGAGGGAGTGGAAAGTGCAACATCAGGTGAACTCAGTGTAACATCAGGCCTAGGTATCACAGTCGCACTTACAGAGAGGCCAGGTGCGTTAGCAGCTTAGATTTGAAGGGGCCTAGTTTTGGTTCAGAGACCAGTTCAGAGCAGAGGAAATTTAGCCAGAGGAGTCCCTGTATTCGAAAGATCGTTGCCATTGCGAGGTAAAGCTAAACGGGATGTTTAGTCTAGCTTTGTTGGAACCCCTTGTTAGTCTGGAGTTGATGAAGTGGTTAAGTAGCTGCTGCACTCCAGGCGGTGCAAGACCAAGAGTGGATTTTTTAGCTAGCAAATAGACCTGGTACTGGATCCTGTTTAAATTTAGCCAACTGGTGCTGGTGTACAGCTCACTCATGTGAGTTAAGTGGTCTGCCCCAGGACGAGTGCAGGCTTTGTTTAATGCAGTCTTAATTCTCTTAAAGGCAGTGTCAGTGCCTGCTCCACTGACTACCAGGCCATAATCTATGACTGACAGCACTGAGCTGTTGACTGCAAGTCTGACAGCACTCTCCGTGAGGCAGTATCTGTGCCAATATAGCTGGCCTATTCTGGCACTGGCTGCTTTAGCAACATAATCAATGTGTGAGCTGTAGGAGAGCGAGCCATCAAGGATGACCCCCAGGTATCTTAAGTTGTTGACCATTTTGAGTATCTCATACTTATTATTAACTATTTTAAGGGAAGTGACTTAGAGCGATTTTAATCAGAGGCAAACAACATCGTTTTTTTTGTGTGTTTTTTTGTAGTTAAGCAAAGCTTGGAATCAAGGAACCATTTTCCACAGCACTAAAATCGGCTTGCATTTCTTTTCTAGGGCTTTGGGTGCAAAGTGGCAAGTGTAGGGCACATCATCATCTGCATATAGAAGGATTTTGGGCTGACATGTCTTGGGAGCTAATTCAGAAACAAGCTGAATAGCAGGGGCCTATATATGGAGCCTTGGGCACCCTGTGGCGACATTTTGTGGCCAGATAGACGTCATGGATCTTGACCTGCTGTGTTCTGCTGGAGAGGTAGCTTTTGAACCAACCCAGAGAGACAGTAGATATTCCAATGTTGTGTAGTTGGTGGAGAAGTAAATTATGATTGACCGTATCAAAGGCTTTGGTGAGGTCGATAAAAGTGGCCCCCACTAAGAGCCCCCGGTCAAGTGCTTCATGAAAATAGCCAGTAAATTCAACCAGGGCCGTGGAAGTACTATGCGCCCACCTGAAGCGGTGCTGCTGCGGGCATTGAAGGTTGTACTCTTCTACTAACTGGCAAATTGTGAGGGTGACCTGTGAGATGGTTCTCCGTGAGACAGGCTCCATCCCTCTGGTGTTAGATATACAGTGAGCTTAATATACGTAGTTTGAGCGGCTTGGGTGCATATTCAGGAGCAGAAAGAAAAATGACTCACCTTAGTAATGTTGTTTCTTCTATTGAGGTCTTGCTATATTATGACATATGCAGTGAGTCCCAACCTTAGAACTGCTCCGGAGGTGAAAGAGTTAACTTTCCATGCCAGGCATGGGCAGCTGAGCTCGAGCTCGGTTGAAACTCTGTCTGTTGTTCTTCAAACTCAAACCGTCAGATCTTTACAAGCTAAACTCACTGAGGTCCTGTGTGGAAGCTGTAAACCTACACTAGCCAACTGGCTACTAACATAATAACGCATTTTGGTCCCAAAACAAAGACTCAAGTCAGGAGACCCAAAATTAAAACACAACACCAAGTCACCCCAAAAAGGAGGGTGAAAAACAACAAGGAGGGCACCTACTAAGTGCCAACACTGCACTGCCACCCACATCCAAAAACAGAGGTTCTGAGAGGGGCAGGCGGGAGGTCATAATAGCAAGACTCAACAGAAGAAACAACATTACTAAGGTGAGTAATATTTTTCTTCAAACAACATGAAGTCTTGCTATATTATGACATATACAGACTACACAGCAGTACCTCCATGGAGGAGGACAGAACCTACTTGGAAATAGGCTCTGAAGCACAGCTGTGCGAACCAGAGCATCACTCCTAGCCTGGATATTCAGGGAGTAATGCTTGGTAAAAGTATGAACTGTTTTCCAGGTAGCTGCTTGACATATCTCTAGAATAGGGATGTCCCTGGCAGCAGCCAGGAGCAGCTACGTACCTCTGGTAGAGTGAGCCCTCAGGCCTGAGGAGGAACCTTACCCAGTTTTTCATAACAAAATTGGATACAAGAGACAATCCACCTGGCAATGGATCTCTTAGTTGCAGGTTTCCCCTTACCAACCTCTCCATAAGTGAGGGACAGTTGGAGGGAGTCAAACCTGTGACCCTTGGTACGCTCTATGTAGTAGCCAAGGGCTCTTTTGACATCTAAACTGTGCAGCCTCCTCTCGCCAGAGGAGGAATGGTCAGTGAAGTACACAGGAAGAGACAGATTGATTAAGGTGGAAATCTGAAACCACCTTAGGCAAGAACTTCCTGTTAGTCCTGAGGACCACCTTATCTCTATGAAAGGAGATAAAATCAGGCTCCACTGACAAAGCTTGTAATTCACTTATGCGTCTGGCAGAAGTGATGGCTACCAGAAACACAGTTTTCCAAGTCAAGTACTTAAGCTCTGCTGAAAACAAAGGCTCAAAAGGGGGTTGCATAAGCTGAGCAATGCAAACATTAAGGTCCCAAGCAGGGGTAGGGTCCCTGAATGGAGGTTCTTGTGAAGCAATCCCTTAAAAACTTGGAGAATACAGGGTGAGCTGAAGAGAAGAGGGCTTACCTGCTGAAATAAAGGCAGACACAGCTGCCAGATGCACTTTAGAGTAGCTGGTCTCAGCCCAAGTATTTAGATGGACCATGTAATCCAGGACTGTGGGTAAATCAGCAGATTCTGAGGAAATATGTTTTCCAGAGCACCATATGGAAAAACTCTTCCATTTGGAATTATAAGTAGCCCTGGTGGAAGGTTTCTAGAAGCCTTCAGGATGTCCATTACACCCTGGGAAAGGTGTAAATCAGCAAACTCTAACTCTTCAAGAGCCAGGCCTTGAGATTGAGAGATTTGAGGTTGGTACCAAACCCTCCCTGAGCACAGGTTAACAGGTTGTGATTCCTGGGAAGACAGAGGGAAGATGGACTGCTAAGGACAGCAGGAGTGGATACCAGGGTTGTCTGGCCAATCTGGGGCAATCAGGATCATCTTGCAGGGTTGAGACCTGATTTTGACTAGCACTTTGAACAGCAGAGGAAAGGGGAAAAGCATAGAAACTTCCTTCCAATTGAGGACTAAGGCATCCAGAGGGACTGAGCCCAACACTGGGGCCTGCAGCAAAAAGGGAAGTTGGTGATTGTCTGGGGCTGCAAAAGATCTATCTGTGGGTGCCCCATCTGGCAAATACCACCTCAGGACCAGGGGTCCAGTGACCATTCGTGATGGCCCTGGGAAATCCTGCTGAGAGCATCTGCCAGGACATTGTCCTTGCCTGGGAGATGAACTGCCGTAAGGGGAGTGTTCAGGGGTAAGCCAGAGACCACAACTTCATTGCTTGAGTGCACAAGGCCGTGAGCAGGTGCCCTTGTTAATGTACCACATTGTGGTGGTGTTGTCTGTTCTGACCTGTACCACTTTGTTCTGAACAGACTTGGAAAAACCTGAAGTGCTAGAAAAACTGCTCTGAGTTCCAACAGATTGATGTGGAGCAGAGATTCCTGAGGGACCACAACCCCTGGGTAGTGAGGTCGCCCATGTGAGCTCCCATCCCAAGAGGGATGCATCTGTAGTAAGGACCAAGGGTGAGACTGGGTGACAAAGGAACCCCTTGTCCGAGATTGGTCTGATCCTGCCACCACTGTAGGGCCTGGATCAGGGTTGAGTCACTGGGATCAATTTGGTTAGAGGGTCTTTCCTTTGAGACCAAAAGGCTCTCAAATGGAACTGGATGTCCCTCATCTGAAATCTTGCTCCCTGCACCACTGCTGTAGAAGCAGCCATGTGCCCCAGGAGCTGTAGAAAATGCCTTGCTGGTCGAGACACCTGCAGGGTGAATGAGGAGGCCAGAGAGACCAGGGTCCTTGCCCTGTCAAAGGAGGAGGCTCTGGCTTTCTCTGTGTTCAGCTCTGAGCCTATGAAGGTGAGGAGCTGAACAGGCTCTAGAACTGACTTTGAAAGATTCAGAAGGAAACCTAGAGAGTGAGCAGTTGCTGAGTTATCTGTAGGTGTAACCTGACTTGGTCTGGGGACTGGCCTACTATGAGCCAGTCGTCCAGGTAAGGGAAGATGGCAATTTTTGCCTTCTTAGAGAAGCAACTGCTACTGCCAGGCATTTTGTGAACACCCTTGGAGCAGAGGTGAGGCCAAGGGCATTGCTCTGAACTGGTAATGGCCTGAGGGCAGCTCGAACCTGAGGTACTTTCGATGGGAGCTTCTGACGAGAATATGGAAGTAGGCATCCTTGAGGTCCAGGGATGCTAGCCAGTCCCCTGGCCTTAAAGAGGGTAGAATAATTCCCAGAGTCACCATTTTGAATTTTGGTTTTAAAAGGTGCTTGTTTAAGTATCTGAGATCCAGGATGGGCCGCCATTCTCTTGTCTTTTTTGGGGTAAGGAAGTACCTGGAGTACAACCCTTTGCCCTAGTGAAGGGGTGGAACCCTTTCCACGGCTCTGAGAGCCAAGAGGGAAGAGACCTCTGCCTCTAGGGCAAGTGCCTCTGGAGGATTTGCAGGTGGAAAGGATCTGGTTCTCATCTTTGGAAACTTTTTGAAGCTGAGAACCAGTCCCTGGCTTACTACTTCCAGGACCCACTTGTCTGATGTCAGAGACTCCCAGTCCTGGACAAAGTAAGCCAGCCTGCCCCCTACAGGTAGTTGAGAATCGGCCCTGGCAACCCCATCAGGGTGCCTGCTTGGCAGGGGCTTTGGGCTGAGGGGTGGAAGAAGGCCTGCTTTCACCCTGTCTGCCTCTCCCTCTAAAGAACCCCCTCTGGGCAAAAGCTGAAGAGGAGGCCTGGGCTTGGTAAAAAGGCCTATGAAAAGCCTGCCCCTGGGAAGCTGCCTTTGAGGAGTGGCCTGCCTTTCCTTGGCCTGTGCACTCCTATAGGTGGTCCTATACTCATCTATTTTCTTCATGTAATTCTCTGTCTGCTCCCCAAACAGAGAATTACCCACAACAGGAAAATCCATGGCCTTAGTCTGGGTATCCTGTGACAGGCTAGTACATCTGAGCCAAGCCATCCTGCGAAGAGCCACAGATGTAGGCATGACTACTGATGACACATCATTTGAGTCCACTGCAGCATGGAACTGCACCTTGGATGTCTCAATACCATCAGCAGCCACCTGCTCCAGCTCCTTGGCAAGCTGGCCAGGGACCTGTTTTGTAAGAGCCATAACAGTATCCCATCTGGATTTCTGGTATCTAACAGCGTAAGCCATATAATTTGCCTGTCTGAGTCCCAAGGATGCTGCCATGTACTGTTTCTTTGCCATGGCATCAACCTTCCTGGAGTCCTTGTCCAGGGTGTGGAGCCAAGGGATATTGCCTTGTCACAGGCTGCAGCCTGCACTACTAACATGGCTGCATTGTTGTGTAAGGAACTCCGTATCAGAGCCTGACAATGTGTACCTCTTTTCCATTCTCTTATCCACAGGAGGTATACTGTGAGGAGTTTTAAATTTTAAAGTCTGTTTCCCAAAAGATTTATGCAAAGGAATAGACAGTCTCCTAGACTCTGGGATATATCCATCATTTCCACATAGTCAGGCTCCTCTTGATCATCCACAGCTTCCTCCATAGGGAGCTGGAGGTTTCAACCACTTTTTATAGAAAATAAATGAGAGGGACTCAGAAAGCCTAGGAGGACACTCTGAAGGTCTGTCTGGGAGATGTCTGGGTCGATGGGCACATCCAGACTTTCAAATCCACACTCACTCTCCTCACTCCTCTTCCCCTCCTCTGGTTCATAATATTCCTCTAAATCGTAGTCTTGAACGGTGGAACCCGGCCGAGACGGGCGCTACCTGATGGCACCGGTTCGGTCGGAACCGGAGAAAGCGACTGGACAATCTGAATCGCTTTGGCTATCTCTTCAGCGGTTGGAGAGGAAAGTTTGGCTCCACACCAGCTGATTTTCTAGTCCTTTTTGCTGGAACCAACCCCTCAGAGTCAGCTCTCCGTTTGCCCGAGGAAGTCTCGCCCTGGTCAGAGGGCACTCCCTCTGGTTCGCCGGGCTGGCCATCCGGGTCAGCGGACTTTTTGCCTCCCTTTCCCTGAGCCTACCAACTCTCTTATCCAGGGTAGCTGCAGGAACATTTTTACATATCTGGCAGTCTGCATTGAGGTGGTCAAACCCCAGACAATAAACACAGGTGGTGTGGGGGTCAGCCTTGGCAAAGGCTTCCCCACACACACTGCAGTGTTGAAACTCAGTGGGCCCGGTTTTTCTTTTGGGTTTCTCAGACATAGTGCCAGTCCTAACCAAACTTGCCCGTTTATGGCAATCCCCAAGCAAGACCCTCTTATCGGTTCCCAACCGTGTCACGGGTCGTGGAAAAAAACGTAAGAAATTCTTTTTTTAGAACCGATAAGAACCGGTAACCACACTCTAAATGATGGAATAAAATATTTTAAACAACCTGATCGGTTCAAGAGTGAACCGATAACAGTTTACAAGTTCCACGCTGAAGAGAAATAATGTAAACCTATCTAGTACTCACAAATACCACAGACAGAGCTTGAACTGACCGGTTGCGGTTTAAATATGGTCAAAAAAACGAGAAATTAATACTTTAACCGACAAAATGAACCGAGCAGAAGGAGAAATCTCTGGAGCAACTGTTCAGTGAGGCAGAGTAAAGAATCTGACGGTTTGAGTTTGAACAACAACATACAGAGTTTTCAACCAAGCTCGGCTCAGCGTTCCATGCCTGGCATGGAAAGTTAACTCTTCACCTCCGAGCAGTTCAAGGTTGGGACTCACTGCATGTGTCATAATATAGCAAGACTTCATGTTGTTTGAAGTTACTGAACAGTCGCCTTGGCAACGGAGGTTGCTGCAGGACATAGGATCCCGAAATACTGGTGCTATTCTTTATAAAATACAACTGCAGGCTCCTCGCATGACAGAGGTTTGCGTTTGACCTGTCTGCAGGGACATCTATGACCCCTCTAAATCACTTTTGGGGCACTAGGGGCCTAAAACACTCACCCCTACGCAAGCAGGGCGAGCGCATGTGGGGTGCACACTGAGACCCGCAACGAGACACCTGCAGGAACTGTGGGAACTAGGGCAGGCCCTCATAAAAGCTTACAGGAAGGTAAGATCGTGTACAAGAAGTATAAATAAGTACCGTGATGGTAGTTATCCATACATGGTGATTTGGTACGACAAAACAGGAAACAGAGTACCTAATTAAAACGCCTGGTGGTTATTTAAATGAACCAATATTAGAAACAAGTGGCAGTAAATACGCTGTAAGGGGTGTTAATATACCTTATTAAATCAGTTTAGTAACTGACCATAAAAACGAGATGGCTGACATTAAAGCAGCAGTACTACAAAATCAGGAAGTGACCTATCAAAATTCTGTTTTTCGGCTATAAGCATGCGGCCAAAGTTCCAGTTTCCACACCTGTAAATGTTTTTTTCCAGTTGACTTTAGTTTTTTTTAGATATTTGCAATTTATTTGAAGTGCAGTAGCGCTACAACAAATATGGCGGCTGACTAATTTTCAGCTGCGCTTTTTCTACAGGTCACATCACGTCTTTTGACAACAGCAGAGGTACCCTCTGCTGACCATTTCTGATGTCCCTGCAAGTCACTCACATGTGCAGCTGGCAGCAGAGGGGGTTCCAGTGCAACATGCTTAGTGGCAGAAATGTAAACAAAAGCAGAGAATGAGCAAATTACTCGGCAATAGCACAATACCGTGAGAAAAATCTCACCAGGGCAAAGTCAGTAAAGAGCAGCAGCTGGCACAGGGATACATGGAGGGAAAAGGGTTCTTCCGTACATTGGAGGGAGAGAAAAACTAAGGGCCATCTCAGCAGATTGAGATCAGAAGGAGGGTGGGTGGAAGAGGCAAGGACCAGGCAGAGAGGTATTAAGCAGTACTTGCCTCTATGTTCACTAGGGAGGGGATGGGATGTCTACAAAGCAAGGCGCGGTGGGGATAGAAGTGGCAGTGAGTGGGATCAGGGGAGCAACAGAAATGGAGCAAGAGGGAGGGAGAGGTACCCCAGGGGTGTCACATCAGGATAAGGATAAAAAGGCCAGTAAGGTGGAGGGGATGCATGATGCAGTCTTCACCGAAAGGGTGTGGTTAGCCCTCAAGGCCTTAAAGAAAGATAAATCTCCTGGGCCGGATGGCATTCATCCAAGAGTACTATGGGAATTGGCGGACATACTTGCTGCACCCCTGGCAGGGCTCAACAGGTTGCTTGAGACAGGAGGTACCTGGGGATTGGCGAGAGGCACATGGTGGTGCCAATCCATGGGGGGTCGAGGAAGTACCAGGTAACTATAGACCCATCAGTTTGACCTCGGGGTGGGAAAATTAATGGAAGTATACTAAAGGAAGATTGGGGTGTACTTGGAGGAGGTGGGAGGTCTGGATAGTCGGCAACATGGGTTTGTGCCAGGTAGATCATGTCAAACCAATCTTGTGGAGTTCTATGAATGGGTAACATCAGAACTGGACAGGGAAAGGTGGATGTATTATTCTTGGACTTCAGCAAGGCGTTTGACTCTGTCCCCCACAATGGTCTCGTGGAGAAACTGATGGGGTTGGGAGTAGGCCCTTTGATGGTTAGATGGATTGAAAACTGGCTAGTTGGATGCACCCAGAGAGTAGTGGTCGGTGGGGAGCTCTCGAACCCTAGAGAGGTCGGTAGTGGGGTACCGCAGGGCTTGGTCCTGGGTCCGATCCTGTTTAATTCATACATATCGCACATCAGGGAGAGTATAGGGTGTGAAATGAGTCTCTACGCAATGACTCCATGATGGGAGCAGTAGTTGAGGGGAAGAGGGAGGTTGGCCTGCAAGGACCTGGACACCCTGGAGAGCTGGGCTCACGCATGGAAATGAATTTCACTATCACCAAGTGCAAGGTGTTACATCTTGGCGGGAAACCCTAAACACAGGTACACCCTGGGAGGGCTGGAGGCCTCAATAGGAAAAGACCTAGGGGTCATGGTGGTTGCATGTATGAATAATTCTAGAGCACTGCAAGAGACGGCTAGCAAAGTAAACAGGATGTTGGGATGCATCGTGAGGGGATCACCTCTAGGAGCAGGAAGTGATTCTGCCGCTGTACAATGGACTGGTTAGACCACACCTTGAGTACTGTGTACAGTACTGGAGACCACACTTGAAGAGGGACATACAGCTCTTGGAGAGGGTACAGAGGAGGGCAACTAAGATGATACGAGGACTAGGGGATTTGACGTATGAGGACAGACTTGAGGAGCTCTGCCTGTTTTCACCGGAGGAGAGGAGAGACAGGGGGAACATGATTGAGGTCTTCAAGAACCTCAAGGGAATAAATAGGGTAAACATGGAGGGGATCTTTAGACTAAAGCAGGGAAGTATCACCAGAGGGCATGGTTTGAAGTCGGAAGGTGGAAGAGTGAGGGGAGAAAAGAGGAGGAGGTTTTTCACTGAGAGGGTGGTGGACCCTTGGAATGCACTGCCTGGCGAGCTGGTTCAGAGATCCACAGTGGAGGGCTTCAAGAGAGGGTGGGACAGACACAGAAAGTGGATGTATCAGATGATGGCCTGACCCAGGGGGGTGGGGATGGATGATAGGGTTTCTGGAACACAAAGTGGGAGGGCCTCAGCACCCAACTAGGGATCTGAGGTTCGAGAGACCCGAAGGACCGAAGGCCTAATCTGCTGGCAATTAGTATGTTAGTATATGATTAGCAGGGCACAGGGAATAAACTGTCAAAAAGTGCAATTTTCTTTTTCATAGTACTGCTGCTGTAACGTGCTGGATGTACTACATTTGATGGTGCAAGAAGGTTCAATAATAAAATGCACAAATTGTGAAGTTTGCACCCAAACACAAATCCTCACACATCATGGATTCATGTAATAAATGTCAGAGCTTAACGACATTAAATGAGGAGAATACGAAGCTTAGAAATGAACTAATACAGGTCCAATAGAGTGCTAAGATTCAGTTGTTTGTTAACACATTAACCCCTGCAGATTCTCAAGAAATAAATCAAAGTTCTGCAGTCCTGGGGAGTTAGAGGTCACACAAATGAACATACTCAGCTATTAGACCATACAAATAGAAAAAGAAGAGCAGAAGTTAAGGTCTGCACCAGGGTCCTGTGCTCAGCGTTAAGCAGATGTAAATAAACGAAATTAGTTTGCCAGCACCAGGTAAAACTAACAGAGTGCTTTGTCCAAGACTGCCAAATAAGGTTGTGTGCTTACAGCCAAGTGAGATTATGTGCTAGAGTATGCACCGAAGGGAATCCACACCATGCCATATGTGCTTTCAAATCCAGCGTTCTTTATTTTTTCACACAACATATGAGGCACAAGTGCTCCCACTCTTCACAGGCTCCTTACAAACTGCAGGCTTACAGGCTGTCAACCTCCTCTATTACTCCATACACAGTGTCCTAACGCTGCTTCAAGCCACCTGGCGCTAATCATAGGACACTAAAATAAAGAACGCTGATTTGAAAGCACATGCATGGTGTGGATTCCCTCGTGCATACTTTAGCACATACTCTCACTTGGCAGTAAGCACACAACCTTATTTGGCAGGTTTGGACAAAGCACTCTGTTAGTTTTACCTGGTGCTGGCAAACTAATTTTTCGCTTAAAATAGAAAAGAACTAGGGAGATAGGAGGACAGTACAGAAGATAAGTGTAACTCCTAGATGGCGCTATCCAGGGGCTACTACCCTGCCTGATTTGCCACTAACAGGTTGAGGGCCTGGATCCAATGGCGGTGCCTCCACCCAGAGGTCAGGGTTTGCAATAGTTAAACTAACTTGGTCACAGCCCTCTGGGACACTGCAACCCCTTTCTTCCCACTAGTGGCCCACACAATATATCAGAATTACCTTCACAGTATACACTTACCCCAGGTCTGGTTCCGGCACTGGGACCTCCTGTGAAATGAGATACAGTGCAACAATCACAGTACAGTACTTTAACATAGACAAATACCTCAGGCAGTATAACTTTGCTGGAAACAAGCAGCTCTGATTTATTTAGGGAATATAACAAGGACAGGGGAAATCAGGTTAATTAGCTTATCACTCTAATAATCTACCTATGGCTCTGTGCACAGGCCTATCCTATCAGTTACTGTCCTGGGTACCCAAGCCCTAGTGGCTAGTCAAACCGTGGCAGCTGGTGAGGGCCCTTTCACACAGAGAAAGGAGAATTAAACAGTCAGCAGTACAGTAATTCCATTTGGATTTAATGTGGCAATTCAACAGGAGCGACCCTGAATTAGTACTCACGACCTCCAAATAAGATAGGGTCCTTCAATGTCAGCAGGGCTCACTTGAGGTACACAAACCTCTTCACACATCCATATAAAAGCACTATACCAGGCAGGCTGCATCTGTATCCGATCGCAATTACTGCACAATACCCGGGAGAACACACAGCAGATTCAGTTCCTGACAGACCGAGTGTAATTTTCAGCAATTCCTCCAGTCTTCTACAGGGTGAGCCTGGTTTCTACTCTTCAGAGATCCTTTGATTCTTTTCACAGGACGGATTCAGTCTAACAAGCTACAGACCGAACTCTGGGCCTTACACACGTTTTTGACTAAAACTGCACACTGAAAAGCACAGGGCTCCTTCCTTCTTCACTGCCAAAGCTCAACTCAACTCCAACCGACAAAACCGGGCACTTCCTTTGAGTTCCTCCCAGTTCTTGACTGGATTGGCTGTCACTCACAATAGACTGCTGCTGTTGGTCCAAAAAGGCACTGAAGTCTAAACTACATCTCCCAGAGTCACTGCCCATACAATCCTCTTGTGGCTGGCTCAGATTATGAGTCCAAGTTCTGATTGTCCAAGGCACCATTTTAGAGCTAGCTACCCCACACTGATTGGTCCAGTTCAGCAGTTCAAAACTAGAATGGGAACTAGCAGACACAGTTCTGACTGCAAAGAAAGCGGTTAGACAAACTGTAATTTCATTATTACTCTAAATAATTTCTGGCAAACAGTTACATCTTTCAGATAGGTTCCTTTGCACTCCTAGTGACTGCAAAAATGAAGTGAATTGGCAGCAGCTTGAGTGGTACTCAATCAAAGAAACACACAGTCCCCCATACAAACTAATTATGTCTGCAAGCAGACAGCTCTTAAAGAGACAGTACCAGAGGTTCTAAAACACTCACTGATAAATGGCTTAAATGCCAAACACCATTCAGGCTTGGAGCATTCAAGCAAGCTCCTGGAAGTCTTTTGGGAACCCCCATTTGCAGGGGGGTTACACCCTTCCTGGCCTGGGAAAGCTTGACGTCCGCGTCAAGCAAGTACCCCCATAAGTTTCAACTGCAACCATATACATTTGCATTAGGCTCGCAATGTAATCATCAGTCAATATATCATTTTACCAAGAACACATTTCTGAAACATTGCAGTACGTCCTCTTTACACAGTATTACATACACATTGTACCATAACTCAAGTTATTACCTCTTGTACATGAAACCTGAAGAGAGGGCCTTCCTATCAGTTACCTTGGGGCTGGATGGGGCAAGGGCACCATATAGAGGGCAACACAAGTAACTTGGAGTTAGCACTGATGCTCAGTTTGGGCAATGAGCTCGGGACACATACACTCCTTTATGGACAACATTGAGAGGCAAGTCCACAGGCCTCCCAAGTGAATCATAACTGAGGTGCACCACAGGCTTTACAGCTCGACCAGTCTTTCTAGGGGAACTGTTATAGTCTCTGCACTCTGAGCCTCATTTTCAGCATTGTCCTCACTTGTCAGGGAGTCTCCATGGGGTAGAGAGGCTAGAACTTGGGGCACTTTCAGCTCCAGGAGTTACAGTTTCTGAGTCCACAACATTTGGCTCGCATGGAGAGCTTTCGGACACTGGCAGTGGACTGTCAGGGCACTCAAAATACTCTTCTTGTTCGAGTTGTATCACCAGTCTGCCCAATCTATCATTTTCCTCCCTGAAAGCTCAAACAGTTCAACCATGCACAATGATTCCATTTCATCTGATCTGATGCTTTGCACTTCACTTTCTGGGAGCATTGGCTCAGGGATGAAGCTGGGGGCTTAGACAGTCAGAAGGCCCAGCTTCTGTCTCCAGTATTGACTAGGGATTGCCGAAACAATTGACTCAGTTCGTAAGAAGGATAGTATTCAAAGTCACTCTCACTTTCTTCCGATATGGACTGACAGTCATGCTCAACTGGGACTTGTGAGAGGAACACTTTAACTTTGCTTCTGTAGGTGCAGACTTTCTTGATCTTTCTTAGCAGCAGCTCTAGTCACTGGTCCAGAGGGGGCATCTTCTAGGGGCTCAGACTCAATTAAGATTTGTCCAATGGGCAGTAAATGATTTCTATGCAATGTTTTTACATCTTTTGAATTATTCTCAGGCCTTACTTTGTACACTGGCAGATCATCTAGTTTGCCCACTACAATGTGAGGGAGATGGTGCCATCTGTCAGCAATCTTGTGCTTGCCATGCAGTCCCAGATTTCTTAGCAATACCCGATCTCCCTCCTGGAGTTCCTGTGCTTTCACCTTTTTATCATACCTTTCTTTGTTGGCCAGATTTCTTTTGGCAGCCATGGTTTGAGCCAGTTAGTGCAGCATGAGTTAGCTGGGCCTTTAACTTTGCACATACTGTAAATAGTTGTCAGCTTGAACCCCATCAGGAGAGACCCCAAACACACATCTACTGGTAGTCGAGCTTCTTCCAAACATCAGGCGGTAGGGGAGAATCCAGTGGCATCACTTTGGTGCAGTTATAAGCATGTACCAGGGTGCTAATTTGTTGGCTCCATCTAAAGCATCCTTTGGGTGCAGGGTGCCTAGCATATCTAGCAAAGTGCGGTTGAAAGCGTTCAGGCTGTGGGTCCCCCTGGGTGGTGAGGTGGTTCTGGACTTCGCCTCCCCACAGAAAGCATCTCTTTGATCAGGCGACTCTCAAAGTCTCTCCCTTGATCAGAATGGATTCTTTGTGGAGCCCCATAGTGAACAAAAAGTTTTCTACAAGTACTTTGGCCACAGTGGATGCTTTCTGGTCTTTGGTGGGAAAGCTTGGGCATATCTCGTGAAATGGTCAGTGACCACCAGCACATTACTGATATTTCTTTGATCTGACTCCAAACTCAGAAAATCAATACAGACCAGCTCCATGGGTGCACTGGTGGTGATGTTAACAAGGGGCAGCCCTCTGGGGCAAAGCTTTCTCTGTAAGCAGCGACTACAAGTTCAGATGTGTTGCTCCACATCAGCCCCATCTTAGGCCAATAGAATCTGGATCTCACCAAGTCAAGTGTTCTGTCTATACCAAGGTGCCCCATGTGGTTGTGCAAGGACCTCAGTACTGAGTCTCGAAGGCAGTGGGCAGCACTAGTTGTTGTTTGTCTACTTGTCCCCTCTGTCTACTGTTTCTCTGTATAACAGTTTATTGATCAGTTTCAACTTAGGACCTTCTTTGTATAACAGTGCAGTTCTCAAATCAGTGTGGACACTCTTTTCCTGCATAGAGGGCTTCTAAAGCTGCTTTGATCATGGGATGGCGGGATTGAGCCGCCCGAATACTGTCATTGTCCAGCTGAGGCAGTGCACCAATGTCTATTGCAGAAAAGTGGCAATAAGCAGCAGGTATGCAATTCTCAGAGGCTCCCAAGCAATCCACCATGCAGTCCACTCGTCCGTGGACATTGTTCCTCCCTGTCAAACTTCCGGCAGAGTGCCGAATGTCAGGTTCTGCAATCGGACCCAATCATTCTGAGGAACAGGCCTCCGGGAGAAGCATCAGCATCTATGTGGTTCAGACCTGCTCGGTATTCGAGAGCATAGTCATATGTAGATAATGCGAAAGCCACCTATGGCCAGTGGCATCCAACTTAGCTGAGGTCTGCACATAGGTCAAAGGATTATTGTCAGTTTTTACTAGTATTTTAGCCCCATACAAGTACTCATGGAATTGGTCAACAATAGCCCACTTCAAAGCTAGGAACTCTAACTTATGTACAGGATAGTTCTTTTCGGATGGGGTCAGGCTTCTACTGGCAAAGGCCACTGGTCTCAGGCCATTCTCGTGCTCTTGGTACAACACAGCCCCCAACCCTTGCAAGCTAGCATCAGTGTGCAGGACGTAAGGGTTTTCTTGGATCGGCATGGGCCAGCACTGGAGCATGGGTAAGTTGATATATGATCTCATGAAAAGCAGTCTCACAATCAGGAGTCCAGCGGCCCCAAATACTTCACTCGGATGAAAATACACTCTTTCAGTCTTGAGGACGTGACTTTGGTATTTTTGTGGGTTGGGGATACCCTTGAGTAAGGTTAAGTAAAGGCGGATCACTCTTGAATAGTCCTTGATGGAGCGCCGATAATAACCACAGAATCCCAGGAATCTTTGCAGTTCTTTTAGATTTTTGGGCTGTGGCCAGGTGAGTCAAGGCCTCAACTTTACTTGGGTGGGTCTCTATTCCTCGGTGGATACTATGTGTCCCACATACTTTACTGATGTTTGAAAGAATTGACACTTATCAATGGACAGTTTAAGGCCAAAGTCCTCCAGTCGGTCCAATACCTTAAATAATCTGCTCTCATGTTCCTCCAGTGAGCTGCCAAACACAATAACATCATCTAGGTATACCAGGCACTCTAGTAAGTTCATGTCCCCACTGCACGCTCCATCAATCGTTGAAAAGTGGCTGGGGCACCTGAAATCCTTGAGGCATCCTCATGAATTCATAGAAGCCAGCGGACAGATAAAGGCCGTCTTCTCACGGTCCTCTGGGGCCGCCGGGATCTGGTAGTACCCACTGCGGAGATCCAGCACAGAGAACCACTTGCTCCCTGCTTAGGCAGTCCAAAGCATCCTGAATGCGGGCATTGTGTACTGATCAGGATAGTCCACGGTTTAAGGTGCGATAATCCACACACATCCTTACTGTTCCATTCTTTTTCCTCACTACACAATGGGGGAAGCATAAGGGCTTCTGGATTCTTGTATTACACCAGCAGCTAACATCTCTTGCAGATGCCGCCTCACATCATCTATGTCAGCAGGTGCCAGGCGCGAGACCTCTCACTGAAATGGTTCGCTGCAGCCGGATATTGTGCTCAGCTCCTTGCACGCATCCTACATCCCATTCCTTTAAAGAAAACACCTGGTCTCTCTGGGCAAGCTTCTCACTGATCCTCACTTTCCATTCAGCTGGCAGCGGGAGTCGCCAAATCAAACAAGTCAGGCGCTACTCTGTCATTCTTCCTTGAACTCTTGCTGCTGGGTAGCACTGCAGCGTCCGCACAATGCACATTAGCCAGGATGCAACCTCTGTTTACTCAATGTCTCTTTCAGACACATTATGAACTTGGACCATTACCCTTCTGGCATAAGCATGGGCTCTAGCGGCAAAATACTAAGCTTGACCAGCAGTCCCTCTGGCAATTTTCCATCGCCGGTGCATCCAACATTAATATTTTATTCTTAACATCCTTTCTGATAACGGACCTCTCCCTGTAAGGTACACTGGGCATTTGGTGCCAGGATCAGAGACTCAGGATCCTTCTTCCATACAATTCGACGGTTCCTCTGGTTCTGTTTTTCAGCATCTCTCTGTGCCTCAGGCCTTCTAATTAAAGCCGGAACTCTTAAAGCTCTACTAGTCTTTGACCCCCGTTTTTCATAACACAACTGTGCCAGCCTTTCCCAACATATGAGCATTTGTTCCAATCAACAAAGGGACACCATCATACAGTCCAGTGGGGACACACTAAGGCTAGGTCTCTACTTGTTCGCCACTCCAGCCACGGAGGTGGGGAAAGACAGCAAATCGGATATACCCGAATAGGGTACTCTTCTCACTTAACCCCGCTACATGCAGTCCTTCTAATGGTTGTAAGGGTATGTCTGACAAATGCTTCTGATACCAATCCTGGAACATAATTGTCACTTGGGAGCCACTGTCTAATACAGCTCTTGTAGACACTCCATTCACCTTTACAGTGGTCTCCATGGGGGACCCACTATTCTGGACCAGTCTGAGAGGCGGTAGGGGACTCAACTGACCTCGCCACAAAAGGACGTGAATTAGCATTTTGGTGCCTCACTGGGATCATGTCAGGCACCTCTAACCACTTCGATTTGTTCTCCCAAGCTCTCCTTGTAGCCATATGCAACTTTGTCAGTGTCTTTTGGGACTGGCATTCCCTTTTCATGTGCCCATCTTTCCCACAATTATAGCAAAACATACTTTCTGAGTTTGAGCGGCCGGGCGCCACACTGGGAGCCAGGGCGGGGTATTACTAACTGGAAACCTGGGTGCCATCTCTGTCTGCGGCGTGATAAGCATTTGAGACATCTCGTCAGTTTCTCCATTCCATGGTCAAGGAATTGAGTTTGGAGCTGTTATCAGCAGGAGATACATGGGTGAGTACCCCACCCCATAGCAGATGCAGTCGGATATAGGTCAGGGCCCAGACTTGGTATGTGCGGCCTCTATAAAGGGACTGTTTTTTGAATTCTCGATCTCTCAACAGTTCGCCCCATTGTGGCATATCTTTTCCTTGTCAGAGCACTCATTGACTGTCAACCTCTGCCCTGAACTTCACTTGATGGGTCACCTCAGTCACTCGGGTCGTAGCCACAGCTGTTGGTGCAGGTACCTCACGTCGCCTTTTCTCAACTCCTCGATTTCTCTCATTAACTCATCATAGGAGGGTGGGGATTCCAGTCGACGTTGCCAGGCGTAACTGAAGCAACAGCAGTTCTGAGAAGGGGCAGACTTAAGGATTCTGTCCAGTCTGGTTGGGTCCAGTTCAATCGCCTGGTAAACTATCTTTCTGAGGCATTCTTGCAACAATTTTTCCAGCCGAGACATACACAGACAACAACTCCTTGGTACTGTTGTGCATTTCTACTCTCACCATAGGTCCTCATCAGAATCTGGGCTCCCATACACATTCTCCAAGGCCTCAAGATAGGCCTGTGCAGTCGCCAGGGTTACTGGCCCGTTTAGCACGGATGGTAGCCAGGGCAGGACCCTCGAGGCTCTCACTAACCCTCTTTCGCTGCCCGAAAGCATGCCATTCTAGCACTTGGGGGCAACATAGTCTATCCAGGTCTCCCAGTCATCCTCCCTTGGGGGTGGGAGGTGCCAGAGAAGATCCTCAACCTTCGGTAAGAGTCGGACTAATGGCAGGTGCAGAAATAGAGGTCTGCATTGGTTCAGCCACCATTACGGGCACTGGAGCAGGAGAGGTGTTGGGGAGAACACCCCAGGTGGAGGAATAGTTTCTTCAAGTCCTCCACAGTTTTCTCTCCCAGCAACCATTCAGCAAATTTCTCCTCAAAAGTTTCAGATAGTGTGGGGGCTGATTCCCCAGGTCTTTACTGTCCTTAGTTATCACTCTCCAAGCAGTGAGGGCTCCTCTGGGGTAATGGTCTGTGGCACTTTGGAGCTATCTATGGGATCCTTAAACTCTACTAGGGCCAGGAAAGTGTGGGTGAGCAGATTAGCATGCCGACCCACCACCACAGGGTTTTGTAAACCTTCCACCTTGAGAGTACCCCTGCACAGTCCGTGATGGATACCCAGGGGATGTCCAGGATAAGCATAGATTTTGGGGTCGATCTCCTCCCCAGCACACCACTCCACCAGCCGGTGCACAGCCACTTCTGTCGGGTACCCATTTTTTCTTAACAGTGGTTCAGAAAAGGCCACTAGAGGACACACAATCCCAGCGGTGAGCCTCAAGATGTAACCCCTAGATGGCGCTATCCCAGGGCTACTACCCCTGCCTGATTTGCCTACTAACAGGTTGAGGGGCCTGGATCAATGGCGGGTGCCTCCACCCAGAGGTCAGGGGTTTGCAATAGTTAAACTAACTGGTCACAGCCCCTGGGACACTGCAACCCTCTTCCCACTAGTGGCCCACACAATATATCAGAATACCTTCACAGTATACACTTACCCCCAGGTCTGGTTCCGCACTGGACCTCCTGTGAGAATGAGATACAGTGCAACAATCACAGTACAGTACTTTAACATAGACAAATACCTCAGGCAGTATAACTTTGCTGAAACAAGCAGCTCTGATTTATTTAGGGGAATATAACAAGACAGGGAAATCAGGTTAATTAGCTTATCACTCTAATAACTACCTATGGCTCTGTGCACAGGCCTATCCCTATCAGTTACTGTCCCTGGGTACCCAAGCCCCAGTGGCTAGTCCAAACCGCGTGGCAGCTGGTAGGGCCCTTTCACACAGAGAAAAGGAGAATTAAACAGTCAGCAGTACAGTAATTCCATTTGGATTTAATGTGGCAATTCAACAGGAGTGACCCTGAATTAGTACACGCACCTCCAAATAAGATAGGGTCCTTCAATATCAGCAGGGCTCACTTGAGGAATCACAAACCCTTCACACATCCATATAAAAGAAAGCACTATACCAGGCAGGCTGCATCTGTCCCGACCGCAATTACTGCACAATACCGGAGAACACAGCAGATTCAGTTCCTGACAGACCGAGTGTATCTTTCAGCAATTCCTCCAGTCTTCTACAGGGTGAGCCTGGTTTTACTCTTCAGAGATCCTTTGATTCTTTTCACAGGAACTGATTCAGTCCTAAACAAGCTGCAGACCGGAACTCTGGGCCTTACACACGTTTTTTGGATTAAAACTGCACACTGAAAAAGCACACAGGGCTCCTTCCTTCTTCACTGCCAAAGCTCAACTCAACTCCAACCCACAAAACCGGCATTTCCTTTGAGTTCTCCCAGTTCTTGGACTGGATTGGCTGTCACTCACAGACTGCTGCTGTTGGTCCAAAAAAGGCACTGAAGTCTAAACTACATCTCCCAGAGTCACTGCCCATACAATCCTCTTGTGGCTGGCTCAGATTATGAGTCCAAGTTCTGATTCGCCCAAGGCACCATTTTAGGCTAATTACCCCACACTGATTGGTCCAGTTCAGCAGTTCAAAACTAGAATGGGGAACTAGCAGACACAGTTCTGACTGCAAAGAAAGCAGGTTAGACAAACTGTAATTTCATTATTACTCTAAATAATTTCTGGCAAACAGTTACATCTTTCAGATAGGTTCCTTTGCACTCCTAGTGACTGCAAAATGAAGTGAATTGGCAGCAGCTTGAGTGGTACTCAATCAAAGAAACACACAGTCCCCCATACAAACTAATTATGTCTGCAAGCAGACAGCTCTTAAAGAGACAGTACCAGAGGTTCTAAAACACTCACTGATAAATGGCTTAAATGCCAAACACCATTCAGGCTTGGAGCACTAAGCAAGCTCCTGGAAGTCTTTGGGAACCCCCATTTGCAGGGGGCTACACCCTTCCTGGTTTGGGAAAGCTTGACGTCTCACACAAGCAAGTACCCCATAAGTTTCTGCTAACTGCAACCATATACATTTGCATTAGGCTCAAGACATGTAATCATCAGTCAATATATCATTTTACCAAGAACACATTTTAAACATTGCAGGCGACACTTTTACACAGTATTACATACATTGTACCACAACACAAGCATTACCTCATACATGAAACCTGAAGAGAGGGGGCATACCCAACAGTTACAGGGCTGATGGGGAAACACATACTGAAAGGCAACACAAGTAACTTGGGTTAGCATGATGCTCAGTTTGGGCAATGAGCTCGGGACACACACCCATGGACAACATTGAGAGCCAAGTCCCAGGCCTCCCAGAGAACCATAACTGGTGCACCACAGCACACAGCTGAACCAGCTTAGAGGAAACATATAGTTCTGCAATCGAGCCTCATTTTCAGCATTGTCCTCACTTGTCAGTCTCCATGGGGTAGAGGCTAGAACTTGGGGCACTTTCAGCTCCAGGTTAGTTCTGAGTCCACAACATTCAGCCATGGAAGCTGGACACTAGCAGTGGACTGCCACTCAAATACTCTTCGGTGTATCACCAGCCTGCCCCAATTATCATTTTCTCCCCTGAGCTCAAACAGTTCAACCATAACAATGATTCCATTTCATCTGATCTGATGTTTGCACTTCACTTCTGGGAGACATTCAGGCATGAAGCTGGGGCTTAGACAGTCCAGAAGGCCCAGCTCATCTCCAGTATTGACAGGGATTGCCCCCAAACAATGACTCAGTTCAGAAGAAGGATAACAAGTCACTCACTTCTTCCGATATGGACTGACAGTCATACTCAACTGGGACTGGAGTGGAACTTAACTGCTTCGTAGTGCAGACTTTCTTGATCTTTCTTAGCAGCAGCTCTAGTCACTGGTCCAGAGGCATCTTCTGAACCAGACCAATTAAGATTTGTCAATGCAAATGATTTTCTATGCAATGTTTTTATCTTTTGAATTATTCTCAGGCCTTACTTTGTACACTGGCAGACATCCATTTGCCCACTCAATGTGAGGGAGATGGTGCCATCTGTCAGCAATCTTGTGCTTGCCATGCAGTCCCAGATTTAGAACACCCACTCCCTCCTGAGCCCCTGTGCTTTCACCTTTACCAACCTTCTTTGTTGGCCAGATTTTTTGGCAGCCATGGTTTGAGCAGTTAGACGCATAGTTAGCTGGCCTTTAACTTTGCATACTGTAAATAGTTGTCAGCAGAACCCCATCAGGAGACACCAAAAACACACATCTACTGGTAGTCGGCTTCTTCCAAACATCAGGCGGTGAGGAGAACCAGTGGCATCACACGGGTGCAGTCATAAGCATGTACCAAGGTGCTAATTTGTTGGCTCCATCTAGCTGTCCTTGGGGCAAGGTGTAGCATATCTAGCAGCGCGGTTGAAACGTTCAGGCTGTGGGATACCTGGGAGTGGTAAGGGTGGTTCTGGACTGCCTCCCCGCAGAAAGCATCTCTTTGATCAGACGACTCTCAAGTCTCCCTTGATCAGAATGGATTCTTTGTGGAGCCCCATAGTGAACAAAAAGTTTTCAATACTTTGCACACAGTGGATGCTTTCTGGTCTTTGGTGGGGAAAGCTTGGGCATATCTCGTGAAATGGTCAGTGACCACCAGCACATTACTGATATTTCTTCGATCTGACTCCAAACTCAGAAAATCAATACAGACCAGCTCCATGGGTGCACTGGTGGTGATGTTAACAAGGGGCAGCCCTCTGGGGCAAAGCTTTCCTGTAAGGCAGCGACTACAAGTTCAATGTGTTGCTCCACATCAGCCCCATCTTAGGCCAATGAATTCTGGATCTCACCAAGTCAAGTGTTCTGTCTATACCAAGGTGCCCCATGTGGTTGTGCAAGGACCTCAGTACTGAGTCTCGAAAGGCAGTGGGCAGCACTAGTTGTTGTTTGTCTACTTGTCCCCTCTGTCTACTGTTTCTCTGTATAACAGTTTATTGATCAGTTTCAACTTAGGACCTTTTTTGTATAACAGTGCAGTTCTCAAATCAGTGGAGCGAATTTGACACATCTTTTTCCTGCATGAGGGCTTCTAAAGCTACTTTTGATCATGGGATCGCTGAGTTATGAGCCCGCCCGAATACTGTCGTTGTCCAGCTGAGGCCGGTGCACCAATGTCTATTTTAGAAAAGTGGCTGAATAAGCAGCAGGTATGCAATTCTCAGAGGCTCCCAAGCAATCCCACTATGCAGTCCACTGCATCCGCGGGACATTTGTTCCTCCCGTCAAACTTAGTACAGTGCCCGAATGTCAGGTTCTGCCAATCGGACCCAATCATTCTGGGGAACAGGCCTCCGGGAGAGAGCATCAGCATCTATGTGGTTCAGACCTGCTCGGTATTCGGAGAGCATAGTCATATGTAGATATAATGCAGAAAGCCACCTATGGCCAGTGGCATCCAACTTAGCTGAGGTCTGCACATAGGTCAAAGGATTATTGTCAGTTTTACTAGTATTTTAGCCCCATACAAGTACTCATGGAATTGGTCAACACAGCCTACTTCAAAGCTAGAACTCTAACTTATGTACAGGATAGTTCTTTTCGGATGGGGTCAGGCTTCTACTGGCAAAGGCCACTGGTCTCAGGCCATTCTCGTGCTTTGGTACAACACAGCCCCAACCCTTGCAAGCTAGCATCAGTGTGCAGGACGTGAGGTTTTCCTGGATCGCATAGGCCAGCACTGGAGCATGGGTAAGTTGATATATGATCTCATGAAAAGCAGTCTCACAATCAGGAGTCCAGCGGGCCCCAAATACTTTCACTGATGAAAATACACTCTTTTCAGTCTTGAGGACGCTGACTTTTGGTATTTTTGTGGGCTGGGGATACCTTTGAGTAAGGTTAAGTAAAGGGCGGATCACTCTGAATAGTCCTTGATGAAGCTTCTATAATAACCACAGAATCCCAGGAATCTTTGCAGTTCTTTTAGATTTTGGGCTGTGGCCAGGTGGTCAAGGCCTCAACTTTACTTGGGTGGTTCTCTATTCTCGGTGGATACTATGTCCACATAATTTACTGATGTTTGAAAGAATTGACACTTATCAATGGACACAGTTTAAGGCCAAAGTCCTCCAGTCGTCCAATACCTTAAATAATCTGCTCTCATGTTCCTCCAGTGAGCTGCCAAACACAACAACATCATCTAGGTATACCAGGCACTCTAGTAAGTTCATGTCCCCACTGCACGCCTCCATCCATCAATCGAAAAGTGGCTGGGGCACTCTGGAAATCCCTTGAGGCATCCTCATGAATTCATAGAAGCCAAGCGGACAGATAAAGGCCGGCCTTCTCACGGTCCTTCTGGGCCATCGGGATCTGGTAGTACCCACTGCGAGATCCAGCACAGAGAACCACTTGCTCCCCGCTTAGGCAGTCCAAAGCATCCTGAAGCGGGCATTGTGTACTGATCAGGATAGTCCGGCCGGTTTAAGGTGTATAATCCACACACATCCTTACTGTTCCATTCTTTTCCTCACTACCACAATGGGGAAGCATAAGGGCTTCTGGATTCTTGTATTACACCAGCAGCTAACATCTCTTGCAGATGCCGCCTCACATCATCTATGTCAGCAGGTGCCAGGCGCCGAGACCTCTCACGTAAATGGTCTTTTCAGTCATGCAGCCGATATTGTGCTCAGCCTCTTGCACGCATCCTACATCCCATTCCTTTAAAGAAAACACCTGGTCTCTCTGGGCAAGCTTCTCACTGATCCTCACTTTCCATTCAGCTGGCAGCTGGAGTCTCGAAATCAAAACAAGTCTGGATGCTACTCTGTCATTCTTCCTTGAACTCTTGCTGCTGGGTAGCACTGCAGTGTCTGCACAATGCACATTAGCCAGGATGCAACCTCTGTTTACCTCGAATGTCTTCTTCAGACACATTATGAACTTGGACCATTACCCTTCTGGCATAAGCATGGGCTCTAGCGGCAAAATACTAGGCTTGGACCAGCAGTCCTCTGGCAATTTTCCATCGCCTGGTGCATCCAACATTAATATTTTATTCTTAACATCCTTTCTGATACGGACTCTCCCTGTAAGGTACACTGGGCATTTGGTGCCAGGATCAGAGACTCAGGATCCTTCTTCCATACAATTCGACTGGTTCCTCTGGTTCTGTTTTTCAGCATCTCTCTGTGCCTCATAGGCCTTCTTAATTAAAGCCGAACTCTTAAAGCTCTACTAGTCTTTGACCCCTGTTTTTCATAACACAACTGTGCCAGCCTCGAACATATGAGCATTTGTTCCAATCAACAAAGGGACACCATCATACAGTCCAGTGGGGGACACACTAAGGCTAGGGTCTCACTTGTTCGGCCACTCCAGCCACGGAGGTGGGGAAAGACAGCCAAATTCGGATATACCCGAATAGGTAGGCTTCTCACTTAACCCCCATACATGCAGTCCCTTCTAATGGTTGTAAGGGTATGTCTGACAAATGCTTCTGATACCAATCCTGGAACATAATTGTCACTTGGGAGCCACTGTCTAATACAGCTCTTGTAGACACTCCATTCACCTTTACAGTGGTCTCCATGGAGGGACCCACTATTCTGGACCAGTCTGGAGAGGCGGTAGTGGGGACCTGGGCAACTGACCTTTGCCACAAAAGGACGCGGAATTAGCATTTTGGTGCCTCACTGGGATCATGTCGCGGCACCTCTAACCACTGGGATTTGTTCTCCTAAGCTCTCCTTGTAGCCTATATGCAACTTTGTCAGTGTCTTTTGGGACTGGCATTCCTTTCATGTGCCCATCTTTCCCACAATTATAGCAAAACATACTTTCTGGAGTTTGAGCTGGCCGAGGCGCCACACTGGGAGCCAGGGCGGGTATTACTAACTGGAAACCTGGGTGCCATCTCTGTCTGCGGCGTGATAAGCATTTGGAGACATCTGTCAGTTTCTCCACTTCCATGGTCAAGGAATTGAGTTGGAGCTGTTATCAGCAGGAGATACATGGGTGGGTACCCCCACCCCCATAGCAGATGCAGTCGGATATAGGTCAGGGCCTGCATTTGCAGGCGTGGCCTTCATAAAGGGACTGTTTTGAATTCGGATCTCCTCAACAGTTCGCCCCATTGTGGCATATCTTTTTCCTTGTCAGAGCACTCATTGACTGTCAACCTCTGCCCTGAACTTCACTTGATGGGTCACCCTCAGTCACTGGGTCAGAAGCCACAGCTGTTGGTGCAGGTACCTCCCGAGGTCGCTTTTCTCAACTCTCTAATTTCTCTCATTAACTCATCATAGGAGGGTGGGGATTCCAGTCGATCGGTTGTGCGTAACTGAAGCAACAGCAGTTCTGAGAAGGGGCAGACTTATGATTCTGTCCAGTCTGGTTCGTCCAGTTCAATCGCTGGCAAACTACCCTTTCTGAGGCATTCTTGCAACAATTTTTCCAGCCGAGAGATACACAGACAACAACTCCCTTGGTACTGTTGTGCATTTCTTACTTCCACCATAGGTCCTCATCAGAATCTGGGCTCACACACATTCCTCCAAGGCCTCAAGATAGGCCTGTGCAGTCGTCAGGGTTACTGGCCCGCTTAGCACGGATGGTAGCTAGGGCAGGACCTCGGAGGCTCTCACTAACCCTCTTTTCGCTGGCCTCGGGCATTGCCATTCTAGCACTTGGGGCAATATAGTCTATCCAGGTCTCCCAGTCATCCTCCCTTGGGGTGTGGGAGGGTGCCAGAGAAGATCCTCAACCTTCGGAAGAGTCGTGACTAATGGCAGGTGCAGAAATAGGAGTCTGCATTGGTTCAGCCACCATTACGGGCACTGGAGCAGGAGAGGGTGTTGGGGAGGAACACCCCAGGTGGCAGAATAGTTTCTTCAAGTCTCCACAGTTTTCTCCTCTCCCAGCAACCATTCAGCAAATTTCTCCTCAAAAGTTTCAGATAGTGGTGGGGCTGATTCCCCCGGTCTTTACTGTCCTTAGTTATCACCTCCAAGCAGTGAGGGCTCCTCTGGGGTAATGGTCTGTGGCACTTTGGAGCTATCTATGGGATCCTTAAACTCTACTAGGGCCAGGAAAGTGTGGGTGAGCAGATTAGCATGCCGACCCACCACCACAGGGTTTTGTAAACCTTCCACCTTGGAAAGTACTCCCTGCACAGTGTCCGTGATGATACCCAGGGGGATGTCCAGGATAAGCATAGCATTTTGGGGTCGATCTCCTCCCCAGTACACCACTCCACCAGCCGTGCACAGCCACTTCTGTCGGGGTACCCATTTTTTTCTTAACAGTGGTTCGGAATATGGCCACTAGAGGACACACAATCCCAGCGGTGAGCCTCCAAGATGTAACCCTAGATGGCGCTATCCCGGGGCTACTACCCCTGCCTGATTTGCTACTAACAGGTTGAGGGGCCTGATCCAATGGCGGGTGCCTCCACCCAGAGGTCAGGGTTTGCAATAGTTAAACTAACTTGGTCACAGCCCTCTGGGACACTGCAACCCCTTTCTTCCCACTCAGTGGCCCACACAATATATCAGAATTACCTTCACAGTATACACTTACCCCCAGGTCTGGTTCCGCACTGGGACCTCCTGTGAAATGAGATACAGTGCAACAATCACAGTACAGTACTTTTAACATAGACAAATACCTCAGGCAGTATAACTTTGCTGAAACAAGCAGCTCTGATTTATTTAGGGGAATATAACAAGGACAGGGGAAATCAGGTTAATTAGCTTATCACTCTAATAATCTCATTTATGGCTCTGTGCACAGGCCTATCCCTATCAGTTACTGTCCCTGGGTACCCAAGCCCTAGTGGCTAGTCCAAACCGTGGCAGCTGGTAGGGCCCTTTCACACAGAGAAAAGGAGAATTAAACAGTCAGCAGTACAGTAATTCCATTTGGATTTAATGTGGCAATTCAACAGGGAGTGACCCTGAATTAGTACTCACGACCTCCAAATAAGATAGGTCCTTCAATATCAGCAGGGCTCACTTGAGGTACACAAACCTCTTCACACATCCATAAAAGAAAGCACTATACCAGGCAGGCTGCATCTGTATCCCGATCGCAATTACTGCACAATACCCGGAGAACACACAGCAGATTCAGTTCCTGACAGACCGAGTGTAATTTTCAGCAATTCCTCCAGTCTTCTACAGGGTGAGCCTGGTTTCTACTCTTCAGAGATCCTTTGATTCTTTTCACAGGACTGATTCAGTCCTAACAAGCTGCAGACCGGAACTTGGCCCATACACAGCTTTTTGACTAAAACTGCACACTGAAAAAGCACAGGGCCTTCCTTCTTCACTGCCAAAGCTCAACTCAACTCCAACCCGACAAAACCGGCATTTCTTTGAGTTCCTCCCAGTTCTTGACTGGATTGGCTGTCACTCACAATAGACTGCTGCTGTTGGTCCAAAAAGGCACTGAAGTCTAAACTACATCTCCCAGAGTCACTGCCCATACAATCCTCTTGTGGCTGGCTCAGATTATGAGTCCAAGTTCTGATTCGTCCAAGGCACCATTTTAGAGCTAGCTTACCCCACACTGATTGGTCCAGTTCAGCAGTTCAAAACTAGAATGGGAACTAGCAGACACAGTTCTGACTGCAAAGAAAGCAGGTTAGACAAACTGTAATTTCATTATTACTCTAAATAATTTCTGGCAAACAGTTACATCTTTCAGATAGGTTCCTTTGCACTCCTAGTGACTGCAAAAATGAAGTGAATTGGCAGCAGCTTGAGTGGTACTCAATCAAAGAAACACACAGTCCCCATACAAACAATTATGTCTGCAAGCAGACAGCTCTAAAGAGACAGTACCAGAGGTTCTAAAACACTCACTGATAAATGGCTTAAATGCCAAACACCATTCAGGCTTGGAGCACTCAAGCAAGCTCCTGGAAGTCTTTTGGGAACCCCCATTTGCAGGGGGGTTACATAAGGATCAAGAAAACTGTAACAAAAAAGGAAGAGAGGATGTTTCAAAGTGGGAAAAAGTCACATATTGGAGAAAACAAGGAGAAGAGCAAAAGGAACACTTTCAGATCCCTATACAACAAATTTAATGGGTTATCTAATGAAGATGCTGATAAAGCAGATAATCTGACACCAAAATGCCTGGTGATTGGAGACTCATAATTAAATGGACTGATAAACATATTCGATAAAACAATAAGGACACTACAACTGTCACTTGCCGTCTTGGAGCACGAATACAAGATGTTAAGGCAGGTTTAGAAAATATTATGTTACCATGTAATTCCACAATCATATTGCACGCATGGACAAATAATGTGGGTCATCTGCATGAAAAAGATATTTGCCATGAATTAATCGATTTAGGGAACTGTATGAAACAAAAAGGGTATAAGGTAACAATTTCAGGAATGATTCCTGTCCCCAGAACCCACCCTCAGAAAAACCTGACTATTGAAAGGATTAATGCTAGACTTCAGATCGACAATTGGGCTGCTTTTCGGGGGAACTATATGAATTGTATGGAAGAGATGGACTACACTTAAATGGTAAGGGGGCAAGATTATTAGCAAATAGTTTAGAAACTCTGAATTTATTAAGTCCAAATTGACTGAGAAGTGATAATAGACCGAAACCCTCTGTACTTACAATCAAGTCCATAAAAACAGGAATCTCGCCAAGAATCAGCTGGAAATTGTATCATTTAATGCGAGGAGCTTGAGTAAAAAAAACTGACGAATTGAAGGCAACTATTAGTGACAAATCATATGATGTAATTTCCATTACTGAAACTTGGTGGACTGATAATAATGAAACATGGGATAGGTATCTGGAGGGTTATACATTATACACAAAAAAAGATCAGGAAAAAGAGGGGAAGGTGCTGCAATATATATAAAGAACATAATTAAATCTGCAGACATATCAAGGGTAAAAGATTCTGAAACAGAAACCTTATGGATAAGAATAAACAGAGGGAAATCACAGGCTATTATTTTAGGTACAGACTATCGTAATCCTTCTTCAAAAAAATGAGAATACTGATGTTTTAATTAATGAATTTGACAAGGCGAGTGAACTTGCTGAGTTCTGTGTAATGGGTGATCTAAATTTCCCTAACACTGACTGGGCAAACGCAAAACATTTTGTCAGCAGCTGTTACAACCTAAATCTGGTGCAATACTCAAAATCCCCCACAAGAGGGTGTAATATAGTGGATATAGTACTGGAAATGGAACATTTATTAATACAAGAGTGTGTCACTGGCCACCCAGTTGGAAATAGTGACCACGAGTCAGTCACTTTTAAAATTAACTATAAGTATGAAATACACCAGGGTAGAACAGAAAAAAATTACTCACCTTAGTAATGTTGTTTCTTCTAATGGAGTCTTGCTTTATTCTGACTACATGCAGTTAGCCCCAGCACTTGAACTGCCCCGGAGAATAAATTGTTAACTCTATGCAGAAGCATAGACCGTTGAGCTCAAGCTCGGTTTTCAAACCTCTGTCTGTAGCACTCTGAAGTGTAACCGCCAGATTATTATGAGCACTAACCAATCAAATTAACAGGTGGAAATTGTTCAACTTTGTAGTCAAATGGCTACTACAAATTGTTTTAGGGTCAAAAGACTCAAGTCGACAACCCCAAAAAGAAAGCTAAAGCTAAGACAAAGACAAAATCAAAGCAGGTAGTGAAATTAAAACATTAATAAACCCATAAGATAGGGCAAGCCAAGTACACCTCTGGGGTGCAGCACTATGCCTGCCCACCACATCCCAAAACTACTAGGTTCCAGGAGGGAGGCAGGAGGGAGGTCAGAATACAGCAAGACTTCATTAGAAGAAACAACATTACTAAGGTGATAGATTCTTTTTTTCTTCAAACAACATGAAGTCTTGCTGTATTCTGACCATATGCAGACTACCAAGCAATACCCCCTAGGAGGAGGGAGTCACAGAACCTATTTTGGGAACAGGATCTGCAGCACAGCTGTGCCAAACCTAGCATCACTTCTAGATTGCATATCCAGAGAGTAATGTTTGGTAAATGTGTGAACAGTTTTCCACAAAAGGTATATCTCTAGCTGCTGCGAGCGAAGCAGCTGTACCTCTGGTAGAATGAGCCCTCAGGCCTGAGGGAGGTTCCTTCCCAAGCTTTGAATTGCAGAATTGGATACAGGAGACAATCCACTGGCAACAGTTCTCTTGGTGGCTGGTTTTCCCTTTCCCACCTCGCCACAGGTGAGAAATAACTGAGAACAGCCATTTATACAGACCTTAGTATGCTCCACATAATTACTAAGGCCCTCTTCACATCAAGACCGTGTAATCTTCTCTCCCCAGAGGAAGAATGGTCAGTGAAAAACACAGGCAATGACAGATTGGTTCAGATGAAAGTTTGACACTACTTTGGGAAGAAACTTTCTGTTAGTTTCAAGGACCACATTATCCCTGTGAAAAGAAATGAAATCAGGCTCCAATGATAAAGCCTGTAACTCACAGATTCTCCTGGCAGAGGTAGTAGCTACCAGGAATACAGTTTTCCATGTCAAGTATTTCAGCTCTGCTGAAGATAGAAGCTCAAAAGGGAGCTGCATAAGCTGTGATATACAGATGTTCAGATCCCAAGAAGGAGTAGGGTCTCGAAGGGAGGATTAACATGCATCAGGCCTTTGAAAAGACTGGATGAAAGACTAGGGAAGAGCAATTCCCAGCGGAAAGAATGGCAGACACAGCTGCCAAATGTACCTTGAGAGTAGTAGGCTGGAGGCCTAAGCTATTAAGATGCACCAGATAGTCCAATACAGTAGCAATGTCAGCCAGCTCTGGTTGAACAGGTTTCTGGGAACACCAAAACCCAAATCTTTTGCACTTGGAATTGTAAGTCTTTCTGGTAGCAGGTTTCCTGATAACCTTTAGAATATCCAAGACTGAGAAAGGTTTAGATTTGCATATTCTAACTCTTCAAGAGCCAGGCCTTGAGCCTGAGCGCCTGAAGACTGGGGTAGAGGATCCTCCCCCGAGAGGATGTCAGAAGATTGAACTGTCTGGGAAGACACAGAGGCATTGTCACTGACAGTGACAGTAGCAGAGGATACCAAGGCTGTCTGGCCCAGTCTGGTGCCACCAGAATCACTCTGCAAGGCTGAGATCTGATTTTGATCAGGATGATGAATATCAAAAGGAAAGGAGGAAATGCATACAGGAACCTGCTTGTCCAATCCAATAGTAGAGCCTCCTGGTGTACAGAGCCTAGGAAAGAAGGTCAGCAACAAAAGAGATGGAGTTGATGACTGTCCGGGGCTGCAAAGAGATCCATCTCTGGGGTACCCCACCTCTTGAAGATGACCTGAAGGACCAGGGGATTCACAGTCCATTCGTGATGACCCTGAGAAATTCTGCTGAGAGCATCTGCTAAAATGTTGTCCTTCCCTTGGAGGTGCACAGCCACCAGAGAAGCCTGAAGGGAATAAGCCAGAGACAATATCTTCATGGCCTCTGTGCACAAGGCCGAAGACAGAGTACCTCCCTGATTGCTGATGTACCACATGGTTGTGGTATTGTCTGTCCTGATTTGTATTACTTTCCCTGAACCACAGCCGAGAATGTCGGCAGAGCTGAGAAAGACAGCCCTAAACTCTAGAAGATTTATGTGAAGGACAGACTCCTGGCGAGACCCGGTTCCCTGAGCTGTAAGCTGATCCAGGTGAGCCCCCCAGCCTAGGAGAGAGGTGTCTGTGGTGAGAGTCACTGAAGAAGCCTGACTGATGAATGGGACACCATGCCAAAGGTTGTCCTCCTCCAGCCACCACTGGAGTGCCTGAACTAGAGTTTGAGACACTGGAACCAATTTGGAGAGAGGGTCCTTTTTCTGAGTCCAGTAAGATCTGAGATGAAACGGATCTCTCATCTGAAATCTTGCTCCCTGGACCACAGCTGTGGAGGCTGCCATGTGGCCCAGTAACTGAAGAAAATGTCTGGCTGGATGAGAAACTAGAGGATAAAAGAGGAAGCCAGAGTGACGTGAGACTGGACTCTTGAAAGAGGAAGGAATGCACTTGCCTGGGTAGTGTCTATGTCCACCCCTATGAAAGTGAGCAGCTGAGTAGGTTCCAGAACCGACTTTTCTAGGTTTAGAATGAAACTCCAAGGACTCCAGGAGCCTTTGGGTGACCTCCAAGACTGACTTGACTTGGTCTGAGGACTGACCTACTAGGAGCCAGTTATCCAGATATGGGAATAGAAGCATACCTTGTCTCCTGAGGAATGCCACCACTACTGCCAGGCACTTGGTGAACACCCTTGGAGCAGATGTTAGGCCGAAAGGCATGGCTCTGAACTGATAATGGCCTGAGCGCATCTTGAACCTGATGCACTTTCTGTGGGAATGTCTGATGGGAATGTGGAAAAAGACATCCTTGATATCCAGGGAGGCTAGCCAGTCTCCTGGTCTCAGCAAGGGAAGAATTATTCCCCGAGTCACCATTCTGAACTTTGGTTTTGTTAAGGTTTGTTGAGGTACCTTAAATCTAGGATGGTCGCCACTCCTGTCTTTTTCTGGGTAAGGAAGTATCTGGAATAAAGTCCCTTTCCCCTGCGACAAAGAGGTAGCTTTTCTACTGCTCGCATGAGCAGAAGAGAGGAGACTTCTGCCTCTAAGGCCTGTGTCTCCAAGGGGGGGGCTGAAAGATCTTGCTCTCCTTTTTGGGAACCTTTTGAAACTGAGAACAAATCCCTGGCTCACTACTTCAATGACCCATTAGTCTGAAGTAATGAACTCCCAGGCCTGGGAGTAGTGAGCCAGCCTGCCCACTACAGAAATGGGGGAGGCGACCCTGGACTGGCACCTCAGGGTGTCTGTTTGGCAGGGGGCTTGGACTGAGTGGAGGCTGGGGTCCTGGTCATCCCTCGTCTGCCTCTTCCCCTGAAGAACCCCTCTGCTGGAAAGAAGAAGCCTGGGCTTGGTAAAAAAAAGACTGTGAAAAGGCCTGCCCTTGCCAGCCCTAAACTGCTGCTTCTGAGGAGTAGCCTGCTTCTCTTTTGCTGCAGCACTCCTGTAGGTGGTTCTATATTCGTCCATCTTCTCCATGTAAGCCTCTGTCTGTTCACCAAACAGAGTTACCAGCAACAGGAAAATCCATGGCCTTAGTCTGGGTATCCTGTGACAAACTGATACATCTGAGCCAAGCAAATCTCCTCATGGAGATGGATGTAGCCACGACCCTAGAATGTACATCATTCAAGTCAACAGCAGCATGAAACTGGACCTTGGATGCCTCAATACCATCTGCAGCCACCTTCTCCAGCTCCTTGGCTAGCTGGGGAGGGGCACTCTTAGCCAGTTCCAGAACTGTATCCCACCTCGATTTCTGGTACCTGGCTGTATATGCCATATAATTAGCTTGCCTGAGTCTCAAAGAGGATGCCAAGTACTGCTTCTTGGCCATGGCATCCACTTTCCTAGAATCCTTGTCTGCGGGGTGGGATGCCAGGGGAATATTAGCCTGGTCACAGGCTGCAGCCTGCACTACCCCAACATGGCTGCAATGAGTAGTAAGAAATTCTGTTCCAGGACCTGACAACTTATATCCCCTGTCCATCTTTTTATCCACAGGAGGTATAGAAGTTGGAAACTGCAACATTTTTTGTGTCTGTTTCCCCAGGGATTTATGCAGAGGGTAGACATTCTCTTCGACTCTGGGACATCCATCATTTCCATGAAGTCAGGTTCCTCCTGATCCTGTTCAGCTTCCTCAACTGGGAGCTGAAGAGTATCAGCCACTGTCTTGTAAAACAAGAAATGGGAGGGTGACTCAGAAAGTCTGGGAGGCGACACACTGGAAGGCCTGTCTGTGGAGATGTCAGGCTCTACTGGCTCATCTAGGCCTTCATCTTCCTCTTCATCATACTCTTCTCCATCCCAACCACCCTCATAGAAAGCCTCTGGATCAATGTCAGAAGCGACTATGTCCGACCAAACCAAATCTCTGAACCGCTGCCGGTTCGGTCGGAACCAGGCAAAGCAACTGTACTATAGTGATCGCTTTTGCAATCTCCTCAGCGGTCGGACCATGGGAAGTCGGATCCGAGCCGGCTGATTTACATTTCCTTTTACTAGGAACCGATTCCACAGAATCGGCTCTCCTTTTGGCCGAGGAGGTATCGCCCAGGTCAGTGGGCACCTCCTCAGGTTCGGTCGCAACCGAATCGGGCTGGCCATCCGGGTCAGCAGACTTTTCGGCCTTCCTCTCCCTCAGCCTACTCAAACGTTTTTCCAGAGTGGCTTTGGGAAAGTTTTAACAAATCTGGCAGTCTTCTTTGAGGTGGTCAAACCCCAGACAGTAAACACAGACGAGGTGAGAGTTGGCCTTAGCAAAAGCCTCCTTACACTCGGTACAGTGCTGCAACCCAGTGGGACTGGTTTTCTTTCTGGGTTTGTCAGACATGCCAAAATACCGAAACAGTTACCCTTACCAGCTGTTACGCCAGGCAATTAAAAAAACTGATCAGTTCCAACTGTGTCACGGGTCAGTTAAAAAAATCCAGAAAATCTGTTTTTTTTTGTTTGTTTTTTTTTTTAAAGGAACAGACGAGTACCAGAAACCACAGCAATATTTTTGAATAAAACTCAAATAGAATGGGATTCGGTTCCAACCAGAGAAGAACCAAAGGCAAAAACAATTTCCACAATAATACCAGAATCACAACAAACTAACTACTACTACCACTTACTGTTACCAAGATAGAGGTAAAAAGACCAAAAATAAAGAAGCGGTTAGATAAAACCGACCGATTTAAACTATACCGAACCGAAGTGCAGGAGGGATCGCAGGAACGACTTCACAGTTAGGCGGAGTAAAAAATCTGACGTACACTTCAGAGTGCTGGGGACAAAGGTTTGAAAACCAAGCTCGATTTCAATGTTCTATGCTTCTGCACAGAGTTAACTCTTTACTCTCCAGGGCAGTTCAAGTGCTGGGGCTAACTACATATAGTCAGAATACAGCAAGACTTCATGTTGTTTGAAAAAAATATTCTTATACAATAGGGCAAATGAAACGTAAATTCAAAATGAACTGAAACAGCTGGACTGGGTATTATTACTTACAAATAAACCAGTAAAACATATATGGGAAATTATAAAAAGGATTATTTTGGGCCTAAGTGAGATCGATATACCACAAACATTTAAGCATAAAATATCCATAAAAATCCTATGTGGTTAAACAGAAATATAAGAAGATTAATTAAGAAAAAAATAAGTGCTATAAAAAAATCTTGAAAATGAGAATGAATGAGTTTGCCCTAAAACAGGCAGAACAGACCTGTAAAAAGGAATAAAGAAGGCAAAAGAAATGCAGAAGAACAGCTTATGAAAATGCCACAAAGGATAATTATAAAGCTTTTTGCATATATTAATTCATTAAAGAAGACCCAGAACCCTGTGGGACCCCTTACTGTGGAAGATAGGACTATCACATTAGGTATGGAAATGGCTACTGCTTTACTAAATATTTTGTCAAACTTATTAGCAAATCTTATACTACTCAGGCGGCTGTATTTTCTACTGTTTATCCTATACAGTTTGACTTATTGGAAATAAAACAACGTATTCAAATGTTGAAACCAAACACATCCCTAGGCCCGGATAGAATCTCAGCCAAAATGCTGCAGATAATGATTGATTACATTACTCTCCCATTAAAAATTTTATTTGAGCAATCAGTAAAGACTGGAGAGATACCTAGTGATTGGAAAATGGCCCATGTTGTTCCCATTAGAAAGGGGACAAATCAAATGTTAAGAACTACAGACCTATTAGTCTGACCTGTCTAAACTGCAAGATAATGGAGGGGCTGGTTAGGGATGCATTATTCTCATCACTCGATCCAACAGATTCTGAGCAACATGGTTTTAAAAAGGGCAGGAGCTGTACTACAAACTTCTTGTGTTTCTATGAAAATGTGAGTAAATCACTGGATAATGGGAACATAGAAACATAGACTTTGATGGCAGATAAGGACCACTTAGCCCACCCAGTCTGCCCATTTCCTACCTACTGGATAAGCTGCAGATTCTAGTTAACCAAAGCCTACTTCTGCAACCCCCACTATAACTGCCCTATGTCTGTCCCAGCCATGTTTGAATTCCCCCACTGTTTTAGACCCAACGACCTCCTTCAGGAAGGCGGTTCAATGTATCCACCACTCTCTCGTGAAAAAATTTCCTCACATTACCCCTGAGCCGCCCATCTTTAAATTTGCCCCTTGTTCTTACACATCTCTTTTTCTGAAAGATGCTACCCTCCTGGACTTTGTTGATTCCCTTGAGGTACTTGAAAGTTTCTATCATGTCCCCCCTGTCCCTCCTTTCATCAAGAGTATACATATTAAGCGCTCTCAGTCTCTCTTCATATAGTTCCTCTTGCAGACCCTGCACCATTTTAGTTGCCCTCCTCTGGACTGCTTCCATCCTGTCTATGTCCTTGCATAGATGAAGTCTCCAAAACTGCACACAGTACTCCAGATGGGGTCTCACCAACTGTCTGTATAGAGGGATAACCACTTCCCTTTTTCTACTTGTGATGCCCCTTCCTATGCATCCCAGTATCCCCCTGGCTCTCCTTACCGACTTTTTTCATATTGCCTACCCACCTTTAGGTCATCTGATACGACTACCCCCAGGTCCCTTTCCATTTTTGTTGTTGTTAGTACCTCCCCTTCTATTGTGTACTCTTCTCCTGGGTTTTTGTTTCCCAGGTGCATTACTTTGCACTTCTTTCCACTGAATCTAAGTTGCCATATGTCTGACCATTCCTCCAACCTTGCCAAGTCCTTTCTCATCTTTTCTACCCCCTCTTGTGTATCAACTCTGTTACAGATCTTTGTGTCTTCTGCAAAGGCCATACCTTTCCTCAGACCCTCTGCAATGTCACCTATAAAGATGTTAAGGGACTGGACCCAGTACTGAGCCCAGGTACTCCACTAATTAAACCACCCTTTCTTCGGAATGTGTTCCATTCACTATTACCTTCTGTGTCCTGTTGTCCAGCCAGTTTGCTACCCAGGCTACAACCCTGGGACCCACTCCCAGGCTGGCTAACTTGATTATTAATCTTTTGTGTGAGACGGTGTCAAATGCCTTGCTAAAGTCTAGGTAGGCCATATCCACAGCCCCTCCCTGGTCTATTACTTTGGTGATCCAGTCAAAGAAATCAATTAGATTCGTCTGACATGACCTTCCTGCTGTAAATCCATACTGCTTTGGGTCCTGTGCCCTGCTGGCCTCTAGGTACTCAACAATTCTTTCTTTCAGAAGCGATTCCATCATTTTCCCTACCACTGAGGTCAAACTTACAGGTCTGTAGTTTCCTGCTTCTGCCTTGCTCCCACTTTTGTGAAGGGGAATCACATCTGCCCTCCTCCAGTCCTCAGGTACCACCCCATCCTGCCATGATTTGTTAAAAAGCGTGGTCAGTAGTGTCACTAGGTCCTCCCTTAGTTGTTTTAGGATTCTGGGGTGAATCCCGTCAGGCCCCATTGCTTTGTCCACCTTGAGTTTTAGGAGTTCTTTCAGGACTCTCTTCTGTGAATGGACTGGTGTCAACCCCACTACCCAGAGTGCTTCTATTGTTTGATTTAGGTAACTCCTCCTCATCTTCTTTTGTGAATACTGAGCAAAAGTATTCATTCAGTATCTCTGCCTTTTCACTGTCCCCCTCTGCCCACCTCCCCTCTCCTTTGTTAATCTTCACTATCCCTCCCTTAACCTTTCTATGCTCCTTAATGTACCTATAAATGGTTTTATCCCCCTTCTTAACTGAGTTGGCTATTTTTTCCTCAATTTGGGCCTTTGCTATTCTGACTGCCTTCCCCACTTCTTTCTGCTTTAATTGATACAGTTCTCTGTCGTGCTCCTTCTGTGATTCCTTGTACTTTTTGAATGCAGTCTTTTTCTCCTTAACCTTCCCTGCCACCACTTTTGAGAACCATAGTGGTTTTTTACTCCGCTTTGTTTTATTTGTTTCACACAAAGGCTTGTTGCCTCTATGATGGCAGTTTTGATTTTTCTCCATTGTTCTTCCACCCCTCCTTTTTGGCCATTTGCTAGTGTATTCTTCAGGTATTCACCCATTTTGCCAAAGTCAGCCCTTCTAAAGTCCAGTATCCTTGTTTTTGTATGGCTTATCTCCATGGTTGTGCTCATTGTGAAGCACACTGTGCAGTGGTCGCTTGTTCCCAGGTGTCTACTGACTTCTAAATTTATGATCCTCTCTTCATTTGAGAATACCAGGTCTAGTATTGCTCCCTCCCGAGTGGGTTCCAACACTAGCTGTCTAAGGCCTGCCCCCTGCAGGGCATCAAGAATGACCCTGTTCTTGGATGTGGCTGCAGTACATGTCATCCAGTTAACATTTGGCATATTCAGGTCCCCCATCAACAGTATCTCCCCTTTTTCAGCCATTTTGAAAATGTCCTTTATCATTTTCTTGTCCATTTCCTCCCCCTGAGACGGGGGTCTGTATACAACCCCTGTGCGGATTGTGATGCCATTCCCTGTCTCCAAGGTGACCCAGAGTGCCTCTTGTCCTGCCCCTTTACTTTTTAGTTCTGTAGCTTTGATCCCTTCCCTTATGTATAGAGCTACTCCACCTCCTCTTTTATCTTCCCTGTCCCTTCTGTAGATTGTGTACCCTGACCCTGGTATGTTGACATCCCAGTCATGGTTCTCTGTGTACCATGTTTCCGTGACTGCCACAATATCCAACTGTTCATCTTCCATCAGGGCTACTAGCTCAGGAAGCTTGTTTCCCAGACTACGGGCATTGGTACTCATTGCCCTCCATTTAATGTTGGCTTTATCCTTTTTTCCCCCATCCCTGCTCTTATTGCCCTTGTCTATTTTTCCATTTACCCCTGTCCTGCCCTCTGTTGAGCTCTGTACCTCAGTGTTTACCTTACTACCTGCCATGTTTTGTGGGGGGAGGCTTGAAATTTCCTGCCTTTTATCAGCACCTCCCCCCTTGGCTAGTTTAAAAGCTTGCCAAGGAAGCATTTAAACCTGTCACCTAGGAGCTTGGTTCCCTTTGTGGACAGATGCAGACCTTCATGCTAGTATAGACCTTTATCTCTCCAGGTGGACCTCCAGTCCCCAATAAAGCCAAAGCCCTGTGCTCTGCACCAGTTTTGCAGCCATTCATTAAACTGCATGGTGTGTAGTATCCTAGCCCCACTCCTGCCATGGACTGGCAGCACCTCTGAGAAGGTTACCGTGCTTGCTACCCGTCTGAGGCCCCTCCCCAACTCCACAAATTCATTCTGCACTGCACTGATCCCATGCCTAGCTAGGTCATTTGTCCCAAGGTGGACAATGATATCTAGTTCTCTCTCCTGTGATGCTGCTTCTGCAATCTTGAGGATTCGCTTCCTGTCCCTCCAAGCCATGGCACCAGGCAGGCACCTTACTTCCTTCTCCTCTCCCTTCCCCAGTTTTACCCCCTAACAACTGAGTCCCCTATCAGAAGCAGTTTCCTTCCCCTGTGGTGTCCCTTGCCACCCTTTGTGGGTCTCCTTTGTGGATGTCCTCAGCATTCTTCTGGGTCTCCACTGAGGGTGCCATCATAGAGGAACACTCTCTGCCAGAATGGCATATGATTTGCGTAGAGGTACAACTAGGGGGCTTCGCCTCTGGTCCACCACCCGCACCCTCACAGAACCCACTGTGGTCCAACTGCTCTTCATACTTGGCAACCGTTGTGGCAGTGGTGCTCTTTGGGCGGGGGAGGCCTCCTCAGTCTTTGCTAGTTCAGCCTGGAGGTGGGCAACCGCCTCCCTCAGAGCTGACAGTTGCCTGCAAATAGGATAGCAATGCAGTTTCCAGAATGTCTCCTGGAAAACTGCTGCCCCACAGCAAGTGCATTGCACTAGCTCCCCACATGTCCCTCTCCCTTATAATATACAATATGTAATATACATTTTTTTATTATTATTTGTGGTGTGTACCTACCCTTTATGCACTGTGCTGGGTTATTAAGAATATTACAGTTCTGCCCCAAGACATGTTGAGGAAGTGATGTCAGAACTTTGGCTAAAGGAAATGTCACGCTTGGGGTGTGAAAGGGTGGGTGGGTAGTCCACAGCCACTGGTGACTGTTAGAAACAATCAAATACACAACTGCTCCACCACCCTGGTGAGTACTGCCCTTTATAATAATTCAACACACACCACAATTTACTAGACCACTGCTCCTACACAAACCACTCTACTGAGTCCAAGGATAAAAATGAACTCACTCCTCAGCCAGCAGGACACTTAAAATGTTGCAAAAATATCCTTCCAAATCCTAGGTCTCAACCCCAGCAATCAAGCAAATTCAGTTGCATCTCACTCCTCGGTTATAAAATTACTACACTTTTAATGGAATCCTGCAATTCTGTTTAATGCCAATAAGGAAAAAATGAAACTTTTTGTAGAAAGCATAGCTCCCCTTCTTAACAAGTCCCCAACAATATTATGCCTTACCAGGTTTCCAGGTCCTAAATGGAGTTATAGTTTCTTCTTTGCAGTGTAGCAAGGTTCTCAGCTTCCAAAAGACAAATCAAAGTCAGTCTGACTGTCTGTGATGTGATTTTTCTGGACTTCAGCAGAGCCTTTGATTTGACACCGCACGGTACCATTACAGATAAACTAAAACTATTAAAGGCTAATCCTTATTTAACACACTGGCTAGAGAGTGGCTGATGGATAGGAAGCAGAGGGTTCAAATAAATGGACACCAATCAGATATTGGTATGGTGTTAAGTGGGGTCCCACAGGGTTCTGTGCTGGGGCTTGTTCTGTTTCAGATATTTATTTCTAATTTAACAGATAATATGAATGGTTGGGCGACAAAATATGCAGACGACACAAACATAGGTGGGCCTTGTAGCACTCAGGAGGAGGCAAAATATATTCAACAGGACTTAGTGTTACTAATTGGGTCAATAAATAGGGCATGTCCTTTAATATGGATAAGTGTAAGTTATGCACTTGGGAAAACACAGAAGAGTAATTTACACATTGTGGGACATAATCTACACTGTTGTTCATCTGAGAAGGAATTGGGTTACTATGTATCGGATAATTTAGATACCAATGAACACACTCAAAATGCCATCAGAAATGCAATAATATCATTTGGGCAATTAAAAGAAATATAACCAGTAGGGAAAGCAATATAATGATGCCTTATTCGAGCATATGTTCACCCACAACTGGAATATGCATCACAGATATGGTTTCCATCAAAAACAAGACCGACAAAATTATAACAGGTACAGAGGAAATTTACTATAAGCATTGCAGGAATGGCAGGTTTTGATTATCAAGAGAGACTGCAAAAGCTGAACCTAATGTCTATAGAAACCAGAAGGTTAAGAGGATCTTCTTTTATGTATAATACTATGCATGATGACAGACCGTTAAATGATTTAGGATCATCTTAAAATAGGATGGATGTAATACTAGAGGACATCCGTTACAGTTACAAGGGCAAAGGTTTCTGACAAATAAGAGAAAATATTTCTATACAAGAATTGTCAATCCTTGGAATGCATTACCCGAAGTATCTCTGTTCTCGCTAGCTGCCGCCACATCGCCACTGGCGGCCGCCGACCCATGTGGCGTATAGCTTTAAACCCCCCAGCGCCTACGGAGGCGTAAAAAGAAGCAGCCGAGTGAGTTTTCGCCACTCTTTCACCACAGAGTCCTAGACCACTGAGAGAGAGGCAGAAACATCGCGAGAGTTCGGCAGTAGTCACCGCATCCACGTGACCACAGTAAGTTGGAGACTGGCACCCACATGATCGGAGTCTTGGGCCGAGGAGAGCTGTGCCTGATTGGTGCAGTTACACAGACATCTCTCCTCCCGCCAATCAGAAGGGCTGCACGCAGGACTTGGGAGGGCTCGTGGTGCAAAGCGACTCACTCGGGCAGCGGCGGTGATAGTGAACAGACGCTGACTTGTAGCTCTGCTCTCTCCCCAGCGACCATTAAAAAAAAAAAAAGGTTTATAGGCAGCCAGACAGTAAAGCAGTGTATATGGTAGGCCGGGAATGCAGTAAAACATTGAGATTTTTTTTTTTTTTTAAAAGGGAAAGACGGCTATGGGCACAGAGCTATGGGGAAAAGCACTGATAATTTCAACAAGCAGGCTGATGATTTAAACAGAAGGGAGACTCAGAGGGGTAGTGCTTAATGCAAAACAAGATATAAAAGCTGGAAAAGAAAATAAATGAGAGAAGGCGACAGAATTAGCCTGATGAAGCTTAAAGACGGAATACTTTAGAAAAGAATGAAAAAAACGTGCTACAGAGTGAATATGTGAGAGAAAAGAACAAGCAAAGCTAAAGGGAGACAAGACAAGCAGGCTGGGCATATTATATGAGCTGCATTGAGAAAAACCTGAGAAATAAAGAGAGATAATCAGTACATGTTGCAAGTAATAACAGATATCTATAAGACAGGGAATACTTCAGAAAATAATGAAAATAAAACGTGCTACAGAGTTAATATGACATACGTAAAAGGCAGAACAAGCAAAGTACCTGAATATAAAGGACAAGACAGATTATAGTCAGAGAAAAGTAATCATTGTGGTTTTATAACAAAGCAAGCAAGCTAAGCATCGAGAAAACCTGAAATAAGGGATACAAGGCAAGGATAATACTGGGTAGTGCTTAATGCAAAACATAGAAATGTGAAGGCAACAGAATTTACAGATAGAACAAGCTGCCTGTGAGAGAAAAGAACAAGTAAAGCTAACTGCTGAATTACAAAGGGAGACAAGACGAGACAAAGCAAGCAGGCTGGGCATATATGAGCTGCGATTTGAGAAAACCTGAGAAATAAAGGGAGACAAATCAGTACATGTTGCAAGTAACAAGGGAAGATCATATTAAGGCAACAACATGAGGCATAGCATAGCATTTGAAAAGTAAAGCAAGAATGAAGCAAAGAAGTCTTTAGTAACTGAGATATAAAACAAGTACTAAGAGATACAAGACTATTAATAAGAGATGGTATAAGACAAGGGAGATAAGGCAGCAACATGAGGTACAGCATTTGAAAAGTAAAGCAGAATAGAGCAAAGAAGTTAGAATGAACTTGAAAGCATTGAGAAAAGTAAAGCACGGAACCAAAGAAGTCTTGAGTGACCTAGAAAACAAGAAGTGAAATTTTATGCAACACACAGCCCCTGAAATAAAGGGGGAGGGAGTGTAGTCAAAGCCAGGATAGAAGCACGTCAGAAGTATTATAGGAGACAGGGCACTCTAGAATCAAGCCTAAGATTGTGAACACAAGACAAAGGTAAATAAGCAGAGCAGACAAGGGAAGCAGGTGTTTCCCTGAAATAAAGGGGGAGGGAGAAGTGAAGTAAAAGCCAGGATAGAAGTCAGGAAGTATAGGAGACAAGGCACTGTAGAAGCAAGCCTGAGATTGTGAATTCAAGGCAGGAGAGAAAACGCAAAATAAGGAGCAGACAAAGGAAAGGAGACAAGAGACAGGGAAGCAGGTGGAGATATATAAAAGAAAGCCAAGGCATCCAAGTTAAATGTGTGAGCCCCTGTGTAAAACAAAAGAAAACCCAGTGTGACTGCTGGCAGCAAAAAGCTGCTTATTTACTGAGAATTTTGTGTGAAACAAGTGTAAATGGTGCTAAGCATACTCCACAACCTTGTGCCATAATAAAATGTGCCCCCCCCACACACAAAGAAACAGACCCTGAAATCTGTGTGTCATTTAACTTACTTCTGTCATATAAAATAAACTCTCAGACACGGTCATGCAGTTTCAACTTGAACTTTATTAATGTGTGCATCTCAGACATCCCAATATGTACACAATACTTTAATGCGTAACTGAAATGTTCATGTCCCCAATGTTTATTGCTGTCTGAAACTTAAGTATTTAATTGTCAAGAACTCATATTCACCCAATAAGCAAAGGTGTGCAGAGCGTACAGAAATTATGTTGTAGTACATCTTGTAATTGTCTCTGCAATTTTGAGTTACTATTTCAAGAGCTTTTATTCACAAAAAAGTAAGAAAGTGCATCTCCTTGAATTTACACAGTAAAGTAATGCTACAGTGAATTGTGATTTATTAGTACAAAACGGCACAAAAATGTCAGAAACAGCAAATATTGCTGATAAACAGAGTGGCAGCAGGATGGCCACAGTAAAACAAAGAAAAATAACAGATATTTTCAAAAGACCCAGATCATGAAGTACCGCTGAAACTGAGCAATCTGTACACACTAATCCAGAAATGTGTAGCGCCGCCAGCACCTCTGTAGCTATGGAAAGCCAGTCTCAAACTGCAATCAAGAAAGCTAGAATTTATGACAGAGACAGCCACAGAGAAATAAAGGATTCCTGGTTTAAACATACACATGGCTCATCCATGACAAAGCAGTGCCAGTATTTCACTTCTGCAGAATTTGCAAAGCTAACTGGCCGGAGAAATATTTTCACTGAAGGAAAATCAACCAGTAAGCTAAAGGCTGATGACTTCAATAAACATCAGATGTCCAAAGTTCACAAGTGAGTTTATTAATTATATCCCCCGCAGCCAGGCTTCTGTCATTTTTTGTCTTCGGACTTCAATTTATCATGATATATTTTTTTGATTTTAAAACTATTTCTCTCTTTTTTTGTGAGACTTGCAATGGAGGTAGAAAGAGGGAAAAAAGGAATGACGAAGGCAGTGAGCACAGCTTATTCATCTGTGAAAAGTGCTATTATAGCAGAAATGAGAAGCGTTTACTACATGGGAAAAACTGACTGCCACTCATAACCTCCATAAACTTTTGGAACTGCAAGTTCACAACGTAAGTATTTCTGACTTGCAATTTCCATCAAGAATTGTAACTTGTAAAGATTGTAAAAATACTGACAGCACCTGCTTCCATGTCTCTCATTTGGACATGTATCTGACTTTATGAGTGGTGGGACAGCATATTCTTGCTGTCACTTCAAAATTTCTTTTTTCTCTTTTTCCACACAGGATTGCACTGAGCTAGCACCTATCAAGCAATCCGTTCTCCAAGGCACAGGCATCTATACACATTCTGAATCGATTAATGACTTTTACAAAGCAATATCTAAGGCTGTGCAGGATGCTTTTTTAAAGGAATTGGAGAATGCTCCCTATAAATTATATTCCTTACAAATTGATGAGGGAACAGATGTGGCTAACAAGAGTACACTAATGGTTTACATCAGATTCATTGACAGCAAGGGTTTCGTTCAGTCAAAATTTTTAGGTGTGACTGAGCTTGCAGAATGTAAATCAGAAGCAGTATATAATTCTGTCAAGAACATGATCTTTGATCAAAATCTAGGACATTTACAGCTTATAGGACTTGCGACAGATGGGGCCTCTATTATGACAGGATGCAAAAAGGGTGTGACCACTCTAGCCAAAATAGATCACCCATATTTAGTTGCCACTCACTGTCTTGCACATAGACTCGCTTTAGCATCAGAGAAAGCAGCCAACCAACAGCAGTATCTGGTCAGTTTTATGTCAACAGTAAATCAGCTTGGGAAACTGATAAAGTACTCGCCAAAATTCTGTCGAATACTTGATCAGAGCAAAGAGCTACATCAGGAACATGCTGTGAAGCTTAAAACAGATTTTCTTCACTAGATGGCTTTCATTCTCCGATTCTGTACAGGCATTACAAGCCTGCATTGCATCACTTATGTCTGCTTTGACACAAATGGCAGAGGATAACTATCAGAGAACTCTTGCTATGGGATGCCTTAAAAAAATGGGGACGTTCAAATTTGTTGCCACTGTTTTCTTTCTGACAGATGCTGTAGGTCTTCTTGCAATTCTTTCTAAACTTTTCCAGAAACGTGTGGCCATATTCTCCGAGGCAAGACAGCAGCTGGTCAGCACCATTGATGCACCTGCACTCCCGAAAACCAGGACCACATTTCAAAGGTTTTCTATCTGAGATGCCAAGTGAACCACCAGAGGAGGGTAAATCTATATTTAGATCACATACACTGAAATATACATGGGACCAAAGAGAAGAGTTTAAGAATCTACAAACTTCTTACATACACTCTACAGCTGAGCAACTAGAAAGTTACTTTCCAGAAGGGACATTGTTGGACAACTGGAAAGTTTGAATCACGAATGCACCTGAGGATGAGAACATCGTTAGCTCACGGAGAAGAGGAGATTGAGAACATACTTACCCACTATGGTGTCCCTAAAGAAGCCAGTGTCCCTCAGGTTACTCAACATCCTGCCAGTTAACCCAGATGAAACCAGACTTGAATGGTCTTTAATACGAGACTATTCTCAGTGCACAAACAGTGCACTATTGAAGAATTAATGTCAAAGTTGTGGTCCCAAACAAGGAATCGGGGCCAAACACGTCAAACTATATTCAATATGTCTGGCAACCCCATCAACTTCAGTGGAGTGTGAACGTGGGTTTAGTGCATACAACAACGTTAAGACTGCTGAGAGGAATGCGTCTTAAAGTGTGGAATGTGAACTATCTAATGACTCTTCTGGTAGGGCTCCAGATGGCATTGGAAACTTTGATTTCGAAAGTGCATTCAGATTTGGGCATCCAGCGAAGGACAGGCGTGGTTTCCTACAGACTGTCAAGAACTGATGCACCTCAAAGTTCCTCTGAAGATGATCTGCAGCATTGCATAACAGCAAAAGACAAAGAATCTCAGACAGACACTGGGCTGGTTGCTTGTTCTATGATACATTAATAGTCACTGGTATTTGAATCATTTAAGATTCAAAGTTACTGGGTTTGCTGATTTTTGAAATAGGCTCGTTGCCATGTTGTTTTCAATACTTGCAGAGCTACAATAATGTCATAGAAAAACAGTAACTTACTGCTTTTCTTATGATTTAATAGCCGGAATCAATGAGTTGTTGCTGCCTAATGTTTTTCAAACAACCGGGGTTTACAATATAAAAACACTTTTTCTGCTTTTAATAATTGTTTAAAACTGTTGCTTAATTTCTTATGTGAAAATTATTTCTGACTCTGCCTTGCTAGTGCCTTAAGTTTCAGGCTTACACATGACCCTGTGTGTGCTATGGCAGCCTGGGGGGCATTAAAACACTTATGGCAGCACTACTGGCCTTGTCGCTTTCACACAGAAATTACTGAAAACTTTCAGAGAGTCTAATGCTCATTTTCCTGCTTTAAAAATATGTGGCGCCTTGCCTTTTACCGATGTCTCGACATTGTCTTGTCAGACTCACTGTTTGCCTGAACTGACCACAAACTAAAGTATCTTTTTTTTTCAAAATGGGCTATGCTGCTGTGTGGCCACTGGCACTTCTCAATCTTAATGACCAGTATTTATTTCGTATGCTTTTATACATTACAGTTCAGTATGAACCTGATAATAAAGATTTTATTTCACATTTATTGTGTTTTAACCACTACAAAAGTGCTGTAAACATGTTTAAGTACTTAAAGAATGTGATCTGCAGTTAATACAAGTCCGTATAAATTTTTACCATTACTCGGCATGTGTGGCTAAGGGTCTCATGCGGTGGCTAAAAAATAATGGGTCTGATTAGCCACAGTGGCTAATAATTTTGAAACAGTAGGGGGAATGGAGAGTATAGTCATAAGTAAAAATAAATCTATTTTTAAATCGAGATTAAATTAGTATCTGCTGAATGGGAACATCCCAAAATTATTATTAGATGTATATAAGGAGCACATATGGGCAGTTGCCTATTGGCTCCAAGTCTTCCTCAGTACGAACCTCAGTATCAATATGGTCATAAACTATTCTCTCTAGGGCTTTAGAAAGAGAGAGAGAGAGGGGGGTAAAATTGAGGTTGGCCAGTAGTTGGTGTGACTTGTTCCGTCTCCGCTTTTGAAGATCGGAGTGAATATCGCAACTTTCCAGCATGAGAGAAACTTCCCCGTAGTTAGTAAGAGGTAGTGAGAGGTGATAAGGACTGACGGAATAAAAGATGGGAGGAATCCTAATACATTTCTCAGACAAATGTGTACCCAACCAACTTCATTTGCGAGTTGATCCTAACCGTTGTGAATACCTAGCCTTAGAAATTACTCTACACACAGTAAAACCCCTTGTACTATTTGGAGGTTACAGGCCCCCTAAATTTTTGATTCAGACCATATAACAATAACTTTATTTTTAGGGCGCCTTTCAAAATATCAAGGGGCCTATTACTTCCTTACTTTTCCATACAAGTTACTTTTCATTGGGGATTTTAATGCTGATTGGTTGGACCAAGAACATCAAAAATATAATATTAGTTGCTTTAGTCCTTGGATTAGAACAAGTACTTGTGGACCCCACTCACATCAATCTCCAAAATCCTGAAAATTCCTCATTAATGGAGTTGGTCCTAACTGCCCATGTAATAAAATGGAGTCAGGTGTGTTGGCTGACCTATTTAGTAACCATAATGTAGTATACTGTATTAGAGGCAAAAGCATGATTACCAGGCCATCAAAAGTTACCAGATTTAGAACATTTAGGATTTTCATTTTTAGCTTTTCCTTCAGATTCAGAAAATCTATACTGCAAGAGACTTAAACTGATCCCAGATATTGATGAGGGATGGCTGTACTTCATTACTGAACTAATGGTTCCAGAAGCAAATGATTTGATACCTTTAACTAAACTGAACTAATGGTTGTCATTAACAAACACCTCCTGTTAAGACCAGGCAAGTTCAGCTGAGATCAGCTCCTGGTTTTCATCCCACCTAACAAAAATGAAGCGAGACAAAAATAAGGTGTTGGAGAAGGCACAGCTTTCTAGGGCACCTCTGGACTGGGAGTATCATAGGAGACTTGGAATAAATGTGCAGCTGGGGTAAGAGAAGCAAAAAAAAAAAAAAAAAGACTTCTATAGGGCTAGAACATCTGAGGTGGCAGGAGATCCTAAAAAGGTTTTATCTTATCAAGGATTTAAATGGTCAGACTAAATTTATCACAGTCACTCAAATCTCTCCAGACGAAGAATTCGGAAGTGAATCCTGCTCCCCAATACGGTTAACAATTTTTTGTGGAATCTAGAAATTTCTTCGGGCAAACAGGGCAGTCACTGAAAAATACCCATGGGAGAAGGAGGTACTCCCTCTTTTTCCTTTAGAACAACAGAACTGTCTGAAATACTGGAACTCCTGCTGGATTTAAATTCTAGCAAGAGCTGCAGCCCAGATGGTTTGACCTCAGTTATATAAAAATATTCAGCTTTCCAAACAGTCGAACCTCTCACATTTCTGTTTAACTGGTCCCCATCTTCTGGCACTACTTCTCAGGCTTGGAAGCTGGCCAGGGTTGTCCCACTTTCTAAAGGGAAACTCCTACAAGCAGAGAAAGTGCAGCAGCTGCTGCATAAATGCCCGATTAGGGCTTTTAGAATAACTCTTTTTTTTTTTTTTTACCTGCTGCACTACGAGTTTACTTTTTGAAGACCTGTACCATCCATAGTGTCTACAGAGCTGCCTACAGCCATCTTATGCACCTGGGCAGCTTTCACCGCGTGGTTTATGCTAATAAAGGCGACCAAATCTCTGCCATTTGTTGGGAGCCTTTATTAGCATAACTCACGTGCCGGAGGCTGCCCAGGTGCATGAGATGGCAGTGGGCGGCATAAAAGTAAACTCGCTATACAGCTGGTAAATTAAACAAATTCTGGTCAGATCCACCATGGCTCCATAATGAAATTAGTGAGATTGTGTTGAACTGTGAAGGATACATGGAGAAACAACAAAATGCTTTTTAACTAGTAAGATTTTTTTATTTTCTATTCTAAGAAAGGCAGACACATTATTCGGAAACTATATAGAGGTGTTAATTTTAATGGAAGGAATGGTAAGCAATAAAGGTTTTGTGTAACGATCATATACTCACAGCGATAGAAACAGACTTGATTCAGAACCCTGGAACCCCACCATCAGAATCAATTAGGAATGCACATTTCATTACTTATACTGAGGCCAATCAAACCAGACATCATGACTCAGTTGTCCTATACTTGTATGGCATGGCTAACCCCTGTTCTGCAGATGCAGTCCCTGTTCTCTACATTAAGATGCAGCATTTTATCTATGGACTACCGATTGCTACTTTTGTGACCGACATCAGGATTGTAACACTTTTCTCTATGCACAATTACAACAAAAATATTTAGGATAATACATACATTTTTTCCCAGATAACACATGGGTGCTCCTATTTTACTTAGGAACACTTATTCCAGTTTCTGTTATACACAGACTTGTACCTAGGAATTACAGAGTTTGGATCAGTTCAATTTCAGATATTAGCCTACTGCTATTTAATGTACGACAATGCATATGTCACCTTGGGAATATTTCTATTTTATTCTTTTTTTTTGGCAGGGGGGGGTTTGCATAGAACAAACCGTGACACTCATGATATCAATCACAAAATTAGTATTCCACTCTCATTACACCAATATGTTCCATCTTACGGTAGCGACTAGGGATTGCATCTGTGAAGTGGCGGTTGACCATACCATGCAAAGATACCTCAACTCGTCATCATGATGGTTGCCGACGGACTGGAAGGAAAAGTATGCCTCTTTACAGACACAAAGATCTGCAACAGGGTTGATACACAGGGGAAGGTGGAATGGATGAGAAGGGACTTGGCCAGGTTGGAAGAATGGTCAGAAGTATGGCAGCTTGGATTCAATGCAAAGAAGTGCAAAGTAATGCACCTGGGAAACAAAAACCCAGGGAAGAGTACACAATGGGGGGAGGGAGTAGTAACAACAACAAAAATGAAAAGGGACCTGGGGGTAATCATATCAGGTTAACAAGCAATGTGAGAAGGCAGTAGGGATGGCTAGGGATACTGGGATGTATAGGGAGAGCCTGTCACCTGTAGAAAACAGGAAGTTGTTATCCCTCTGTACAGAGAGTCTGTGAGACCCCATCTGGAGAACTGCATCCAGTTCTGGAGACCCAATTTCTGCAAGAACATAGACAGGATGGAGACAGTCCAGAGGGCAACTAAAATGGTGCAGGGTCTGCAACAGAAGCCATAGGAGGACAGACTAAAGGAGCTTAATATGTATACCCTTGAGGAAAGAAGGGAGAGGGGAGACATGATAGAAACTTTTAAGCACCTCAAGGGAATCAACAAAGTCCAAGAGGGTGGCATCTTTCTGAAAAAGAGATAAGCAAGAAGAAAAAAATACTCACCATAGTAATGTTTTTTCTTCTGATGGAGTCTTGCTGTATTCTGACAATATGCCATTAGCCCCAGCACTTAAACTGCCCCAGAGAGGTAAGAGTTAACTCTATGCAGCAGCATAGAACATTGAGCTCGAGCTCGGTTTTCAAACCTCTGTCCCTGGTACTCATCTGTATAACAGTCAGATTCTTACGAGCAAACTAAGTACTGAATATGAAAATTGTTTAACTGTATAGCCAAAAGGCAACAACCTGGGTCAAAAAGACGAGTCTAGAACCCAAGAAAAAAAGGTAGTGACAAAATATATAAACATAAAAGCAACTGCAATAAAACAACTACCCCACCCTTAAAGGGAGGGTACAAGGTACACCCCTGAGATGCAACACTGTACCTGCCAGCCCACTTCCCAAAAATTAGGTTCTGAGAGGAGAGGCGAGGGAGGTCAGAATACAGCAAGACTCCATTAGAAGAAACATTACTATGGTGAGTAATTTTTTTCTTCAAACAACATGAAGTCTTGCTGTATTCTGACAATATGCAGACTACCAAGCAGTTCCCCATGAGCAGGGAATGCAGAACCTACTCTGGGAATAGGCTCTGCAGTACTGCTGTACCAAACCTAGCATCACTCCTAGCCTGGAAGTCCAGAGATTAATGCTTGGTGAATGTATGGATTGTTTTCCAGGTGGCTGCTTTACAGATTTCTAGCAAGGGTATATCTCTGGCAGTAACCAGAGAAGCAGCTGTACCCCTAGTCGAGTGAGCCCTCAGGCCTAAAGGGGGTGCTTTGCCCAATTTGTCATAGCAGAATTGTATACAAGAGACAATCCACTGGCAATAGATATTTTAGTAACATGCTTACCTTTCCCACTTCACCATAACTGAAAAGTTGAAGACAGTAATTTCTGTGTGCCTTAGTATGCTCTATGTAGCAGTAAAGTGCCCTTTTAACATCCAAACTGTGCAACCTTCTTTCCCCTGAAGAAGAGTGGTCAGTGAAAAACACAGGTAGAGAGACAGATTAGTTCAGATGAAAATCTGACACCACTTTGGGTAAGAACCTCCTATTGGTTCTCAGGACCACCTTATCCCTATGGAAGGAGATAAAGTCAGGTCCAACTGACAGGGCCTGTAATTCACTAATCCGCCTGGCATAAGTAATAGCTACCAGAAACATAGTTTTCCAGGTCAAGTACTTCAGCTCGGCCGAAGCCAGAGGTTGAAAGGGTGGCTGCATAAGCTGAGCAATGCAGACATTCAGATCCCAAGCCAGAGTAGGCTCTCTAAAGGGAGGGTTGATATGAACCAGACCTTTGAAGAACTTACTGAAAATAGGATGAGATGCCAGGGAAGAGCCCTTCCCTGCCGAAAGAAACACAGACACAGCTGCTAGGTGAACCTTCAGAGTTGCAGGCCTAAGGCCTAGGCCATTAAGGTGAACCAGATAATCTAAGGCTGTAGCAATGCCTGCAGTATCAGGTAGAATGCCTTTCTGAGAACACCAAATGCTGAATCTTTTCCATCTGGAATTATAAGTTTTTTTCTGGTGGAAGGTTTCCTGGAGACCTTCAGAATATCCAGAACTCCCTGAGAAAGATGCAGGCCTGTATACTCTAACTCTTCAAGAGCCAGCCCTTGAGGTTGAGAGACTGGACATTTGGGTACCAAATTTTCTCCTGAGAGGAGGTTAGGAGATTGCGTCTTTTGGGAAGAGATAGGGGAACTGACCTGGTCAGAGACAACAGCAGAGGATACCAAGGCTGTCTGGCCCAATCTGGAGCCACCAGTATCACTGTACAGGTTGAGATCCGATTTTGATTAGAACTCTGAACAACAGGGGTAAGGAGGGAATGAGAGGAACCTGCCCATCCAATCCAAAATGAGAGCATCCAGAGGAACAGTCCCTAGGACTGAGGTCTGCAACAGAACAGAGGAAGTTGGTGATCGTCCGGGGCTGCAAGAGATCCATCTCTGGAGTGCCCATCTGTTGAAGATTACTTTCAGGATGGGAGGATCTAGGACCATTCGTGATGTCCCTGGGAGATTCTGCTCAGAGCATCTGCCAGTACATTGTCCTTCCCTGGGAGATGAACTGCTGCCAAAGAAGCTTGAAGGAATAGGCTAGAGATACAGTTTCATGGCCTCTGTGCACAAGGCCGTGGACCAAGTGCCTCCTTGCTTGTTGATGTACCACATTGTGGTGGTGGTGTCTGTCCTGACCTGCATCACCTTGCTTCTGACCGAGTCCGAGAAAGCCTGAAGGGCCAGGAATACTACCCTGAGTTCCAGCAAATTGATATGACGAACAGACTCTTGTGGACACCAAACCCCCTGAGCCGTGAGGGCTCCCAAATGGGCTCCCCAGCCTAGGAGAGAAGCATCTGTGGTTAGGATTACTGAGGGGACTTGACTGAGGAATGGGACACCCTGTCTGAGATTGTCCTGATCTAGCCACCACTAGAGAGCTTGGTCCAGAGTCTGAGTCACTGGAACCAATTTGGTGAGAGAGTCTTTTTTCTGAGACCAAAAGGACCTTTGGTGGAACTGATCTGAAACCTGGCTCCTTGTACCACTGCAGTGGGGCTGCCATGTGGCCCAGGGTTGAAGGTGTCTTGCTGGGCGAGACACAGAGGTCGAAAAGAAAAGTGAGATCTGTAAGGGCCTTTACCCTTGCCAATGGGAGAAAGGCATTTGCCTGGACAGTATCTAACTCTCATTCCTATGAAAGTAAGGAGTTGTACTGGTTCGATAACCGACTTTGGAAGATTGAGGAGAAACCCCAAAGAACTGAGCAAGTCTTGAGTGGTTTGTAGAGCTGACTTGACCTGGTCAGAGGACTGACCCACAATGAGCCAGTCGTCCAGGTAGGGGAAGATGAATATACCCTGCCTTCTGAGGAAGGCAACTACTACTGCAAGGCACTTTGTAAACACCCTTGGAGCTGATGTTAGGCCGAAGGGCATGGCCCTGAACTGATAATAGCCTGAAGGTAACTTGAACCTGAGGTACTTTCTGTGGCAGCACCTGATAGGAATATGGAAATAGGCATCCTTGAGGTCCAGGGATGCTAGCCAATCCCTTGGCCTTAGAGAGTGAAAAATTATACCTAGAGTCACCATTTTGAATTTTGGTTTTGTGATGTGTTTGTTCAAATACCTTAAGTCTGGGATGGGTTGCCACTCCCCTGTCTTTTTCCGGGTAAGAAAGTATCTGGAGTACAGACCTTTGCCCTTGTGCTGAGTAGGAACTTTCTCTACAGCTCTGAGAGCCAGTAGAGAAGAAACCTCTGCCTCTAGAGCAATGGTTTCTGAGATGGTTGCAGGGGGAAAGGACCTGACCCTCATTTTTGGGAACCTTTTGAAACCGAGGGCCAGTCCCTGGCTTACTACCTCCAGGACCCACTTGTCTGAGGTAACAGACTTCCAGGCCTGGAAGTAGTAGGCCAGCCTGCCTCCTACTTGAATGGGGGAGTCGACCCGAGCTGACACATCAGGGTGTCTGTTTGGCAGGAGCCTTGGACTGGGAAGACGATGCAGCCCTAATCATCCCCCTCCTGCCTCTCCCTCAAAAAAAAAAAAAAACCCTCTGTGGGAAAGAAGAGGAAGTCTGGGCTTGGTAAAAAGGCCTGTGGAAAGGCCTGCCCCTGGACTGCTGCTTCTGAGGAGTGACTTGCCTTTCTTTGGCCTGTGCACTCCTGTAGATGGTCCTGTACTCAACCATTTTCTTCACGTAAGCCTGTCTGCTCCCCAAACAGAGAGTTACCCACTACAGGGAAATCCATGGCCTTAGCCTGGGTGTCCTGCGAAAGGCTAGTACATCTGCGGCAAGCATGTCTCCTGAGACACACAGATGTAGCCATGACTCTTGATGCCACATCATTGGAGTGTACAGCAGCATGGAATTGTGCTTTGCATGCTTCAATTCCATCAGCAGCCACCTCCTCCAGCTCTGTGGCTAGCTGTGGGGAGGCCTGTTTAGCCAGCTCCCGAACCGCATCCCACCTGGACTTCTGGTACCTGGCTGTGCAGGCCATATAACTACCCTGCCCGAGTCCCAAAGAGGATGCCAAATACGTTTTTTTGGCCAAGGCATCCACCTTCCTGGAGTCTTTTTCTGGGGGGTGTTAAGCCAAAGGAATATTAGCCCCGTCACAGGCTGCAGCCTGCACTACCCCAACATGGCTGCAATGACTATATAAAAACTCAGTACCCAAGCCTGATAACATGTACCTCCTGTCCATTCTCTTATCTACAGGAGGTAAGGAGTTAAGAGTTTGCAATAACTTTTTTGTCTGTTTCCCCAAAGATTTATGAAGAGGGATAGACAATCTTTTGAATTCTGGGATGTCCATCATCTCAACAAAAATCAGGCTCTTCCTCCTCAGCAGCTTCCACCATTGGGAGCTGGAGGGTTTCAGCCACCTTCTTGTAGAACAAGAAGTGGGAAGGGGACTCAGAAAGACTGGGAGGGGGAGACATTAGAGGGTCTGTCTGGGGAGATGTCCAGTTCAATAGGCACATCCAGACCCTCAAAATCATTATCATCATCTTCATCCCCTGGATACTCTTCATCTCCCTCCCACTCCACATCATAGTAAGCATCTGGATCGTAATCCAATGGAGTTGGATCCGACCACCTAACCGGCGGTACCGGTTCGGATGGAACCGGGCAAAGTGACTGAACTATACTAAACACTTTGGATATTTCATCAGCGGTTGGAGTATGTGGTGCTGGATCCGAACCGGCTGACTTTCTTTGCATTTTGCCGGAACCGACCATCAGAGTCAGACCTCCTTTTGCCCAAGAAGTTATCACCCAGGTCAGTGGGTACCTCCTCAGGTTCAGCCACAACTGAACCGGGCTGGCCATCCGGAGCCACGGACTTCTCAGCCTTCCTTTTCCTCAGCCTACTCAACCTTTTTTCCAGAGTGGCTTTAAGAAAATTCTTGCAGATTTGGCAGTCTGTTTTGAGGCTGTCAAACCCCAGACAGTAAACACAGATGAGGTGGGGGTCAGCCTTGGCAATGACCTCCCCACACTCAGTACAGTTTTGAAACCCAGTGGGACCGTTTTTGTTTTCTTGGGTTTCTCAGAATTGGCCAGACTAACCAATTACCCTTAATAGCTTTCAAGCCAGGTAATATCAGTTACCAACCGTGTTACGGGCTGTGGAAAAAAAACAGAAAAAGTCCATTGTTTTATTTAAACCGATAGGAACCGGAACACTACTACTAATCCCAGAAAACACAAATATAAACAAAAAGGTCGGCTTCCAACCGGACTTGACCGATCAGAAACAGAGAAAAAACAATTTCCACAGAAAAAACAAGAAAAATAAGTCATTACTTATCTACCACACTACCTGTACCATAGACTGAGACCCGAAATCCGAAAAATAATAAATCTGTTGAAAAAAAAAAAAACAACGCTTTTTTAAACTTTACCGAACCGAGCAGAGGAGAAATCTCCGGAGCAACTTCACTGTGAGGCAGAGTAAAGAATCTGACGGTTACACTGATAAGTACCAGAGACAGAGGTTTGAAACCGAGCTTGAGCTCAACGTTCTATGCTGCTGCACAGAGTTAACTCTTTCCTCTCCAAGGCAGTTTAAGTGCTGGGGCTAACTGCATATTGTCAGAACACAGCAAGACATCATGTTGTTTGAACAAGGGTACACAATTTGAAGATAGAGGAGTGATGGCTCAGGGATGTGAGAGGTATTTTTTTCACAGAGAGGGTGGAGGGTGCATGGAACGGCCTTCGTGAGGAGGTTGTGGAATCAAAAATAGTGAGGGAATTCAAGAATGCATGGGACAGACATAAGGCAATTCTTGTGGGGGGGGGGGGAGTAGGAAGAAATAGGCTGTTGGTTAACTAGGATCTGCAGCTTATCCAGTAGGTAGGGATATGGGCAGACTAGGTGGGCCAAGCGGTCATTATTTGCCGTCAAAGTCTATGTTTCTATGATTTTTGTGTTGCATCTTTTTTTACTGTGCTTCATGAAATGTGCATTCCCTATTGATTCAAATGGTGGGGTTCCAGGGTTTCACATCTTTGTGTTTCTCTCATACCACTATATGACTGGATGTGAAAAGAACTATTTTTGAGTTTACTTTCAGTACATTACAAGGTGTTTTATAGGTCCTGTACCAATCTACTGTACTTAGACTACATGAATTTAAATTATTTTTTTTTTTGGTTAGTCCTTTTTACCTGTGTGGCTCTTCAGTCTGCATTTTCACATCCCGGCATCCGTCCATCTCCGTCCACCGTCCGGTCCTGCCTCGGCCCCAAGTGAAGCCCCCACCGCCATTTACCCCGGCAGCAGGGAGTCCCCCTCACTCCTCACCAACACAGGATCCAGTATCGGGCAGTGGTGCCCCCAAGGCCAGGCATTCCCTCAGACAGCCATCAAGCCGTTGCGACTGAGCGCCATGCTTTTCCCTTTTTTTTTTTTTTTTTTGAACCTTGTATTTATCCTCCTACCTGCACCGTCACTCCACTCTTTCAGACCCCCTCAAGTAGCCTTCCACAATGGCACTCGGGGCCCCCAGGAGTCTGCTCTTAAGAGTGTTCGTTCACTCAAGTATCCTTAGGTAACCCGGTATATTCCCCAGGCGGGGTGGGGGAAGGACACCCCAAATCTTCCCCTCACAGCGGTGAGCGAACAGGACACAGTGGAGTCTGCCCTGGTGAGCACCCGTGATGGTCCGGCTTGCAGGAAGTCGTCACCTAGGAGCGGCAGGCTCCATTTTCACATTCTGTTCTTATCACCGGCGTTGCTGATGCAATTACTTATTTATTTAGTTTTTGTTAACGGGTAGGTGCACTAGCCATAAAATGACTATTTTCAGGCACGACCGGGAGAGTACAACAAAAGAGAACAGTTGAACAACAGCAACATGAGTGAAATAATACAAATAGAGTAACAGAACAGCAGTGCTACAAAAATACAATGGCAAGCATTATACAGATAATGGCAGTAAGATACATAATAAGTGCAGAAACCACGGACCCGACCTGTGGATTGAAAGGGTTAATAAGATAGCAAGGTTACATAGAGAGAAATGTGAGGAATGTTCAAACATGACAAGAGAGACTGACAGAAGGAAGGTTAGGGGTGGTAATTGGCAAAACAACAGTGGATGGTCTGCAACAAGGTTCGAGAAGGAAGAGAGCTAGTAGTCAAGAAGTTATTTACAAAGAGAAGGAAAAATATGGGAGGGAAGAGACAGTCTTGGAGCTGGATTAGATCAGGGATGACATTACTGGCAAGTCTCAGGAGCTTCAGGTTGGGTCAAAGCATGTACAAGCATCAGCTAAGGATAAGCAACGCAGTAATATTCACTTTTAAAGCAAAGCGAGACTGAGACAGCGGAGGTTGAGTGGAAGAGCATTCCATAGCCTGGGAGCAGAGAACTGGAAGGCCCCTGTGCCTTTAGTCATCCGACATCTCGGAACATAGAGTAAGGATTTGTCAGCTGATCGCAGGCCATGGGAGGATGGTTGATGGACCAACACACCGCCAGCTGGGATGGGTTTTTTTTCCTCGGATGATCGAGTCCATTAGTGATCCAAGGTAGTATTGTCTACTGGCAGAGGGTGAGAGCCAATTCAGATCCTTATAAAGAAGGCAGTGATGTTTGAGTCAAGGCGACGAAGAGCAAATCAGCATATATTGTTATAAGTTCGTCCCATTTTAGTAAGGGAGGTTTTATGGGCAGAGGTAAGAATAGAGGCACCATAAGTAAGGGTTGGGAGCAGAATACCTCGGGCAATTGCTAATCTGGCCGAGGGTGTAAGCATGCAGCTCGTTTTGTAAGCTACTCCCAGTTTTGAGTTTACAGCTTTAAACGAGGACTGAATGTGAAGATTACAATCTAGGGACTGGTCCAGCAGGATCCCAAGGTACTTGAAGGAACTAACATTTTCAAGTGGAAATCCTTCTGGGTGAAGAACCTCCAGCAAACTAGAACAGGCCTTAATCTTCAGTGCGGAACCTAGGAGCATGGGTTTCGTTTTCTTTCCATTTAGCACAAGCTTAAGATCTAGTAGCCAGTCTAAGACCTTATTAAAGTCTGAAGTAAGTGATGTGTTTATGCAGGCAATACTAGAAGAACTAGTATAGATGATCAGGTCATCAGCATAGAGAATAGCTGAGCAGGATTCCAGGACCTCAGCTGCATTGTTGATGAAAATTTAGAACAGAAGGGGCCCAAGGATAGAGCCCTGGGGGACCTCAAGGTTGATAGCAGACGTGTTGGACAGGGAAGAGTCAAATTTGACAGCTTGCGACCTGTTTGACAGGTAGCTACAGAACCAGTCCACAACAGGGGTAGAGAAATGGAATTTATGGAGAGTGGAGAGAAGCAGGGGATGGTCTACAAGGTCAAAAGCCTCAGTGAGGTCAATGAAGATGGCACCTTGAGTTTTCCAGAATCCATGTTGGACAGAATATCAGTAGTTAGTTGAAGAAGAGCCGTGGTGGTGCTGTGACCTTTTCTGAAACCATGCTGGGTGTCAGAGGAGATTGTAGTGTGTAAGGTAGTCAATGGTCTGTGATGCAACTATTTTCTCTAGGATCTTGCTAAGGACAGAGAGAATTGCTATAGGTCTGTAACTGGCCATGTCCTTTGGGTCACCTTTTTTAAAGACAGGCGTTACTCTTGCAGATTTCCATAAGTCCGGCACAGTGCTATGGATTAGGGATAAAGTGTAGATTCTGGCAATCGGAGAGGCAATGAGTGGAGCAGCCAGCTTAAGAAGACGAGGTTCCAGTGAGTCAGAACCAAAGCTGGTATTGGCAGATATGGATCTCAGTAATTTCAGAACTTCCGCTCTTGATATAGCCTTGAAATAGAATGGTGGTGCTGGAGGAGCATCATAGGATAGGGCAGTATGGTTGTGTGATGGTAGTGCGGTAGGTAGATTGCAGTGCAATCCACTAGGTTGTAAAGCCAAGGTATAGTGTGACAGATCAGAGAAAAGATTGTTAAAACTGTTTGAGATGGTCCTAGGGTCATTACAATGTGCCCCATTTATGATAATTTCATCAGGAGTGACCAACTGAGAGGTACCCAGAAATGTTCTGACATGGGCCCAGAATTTCCTCGGGTTCATGAGCTGAGCTTTGTAGAAGGTCCTTGCAGTATTTGCTTTTAGCAGCTCTAACCTGTCTCTTACATCTGTTCCTTAGTTCACAATAGACAATAAGATCTGCGTAGACCAGTTTGTTTGTAGCGAATCCGAGCATCGCTCTCTGACGTAGATTAGCAAGGAGGTCTTTATGCAGCCACCTCGCCTGTTTTCCTCTGACCCTCCTAGTAGTCTTGGGGCATGTTTACATTGAATGGTAGAAATTCATTTATGAATCTCTGTAGAGCAACCTCCACATCCTTTGTTTGATAGATACCTGCCCAGTCGATATTGGAGACATCAGAGAGAAATGCATCCTGGTCAATATGAGCTAGATTTGTAAACGTGATTAGTCTTGATGGAGGAAATGGGCGCAACCATAGATAGGATACAAAAGTGGGTGAGTGGTCCGTTAGTGCATCTGCAAGGATTCCTGCTTTCAGCACATGTTCCATATGGTTAACCATCAGCCAGTCTAGGTGTACCCGTTTGATGGATGACGTGGCTCTGTTGCTTCAGAGATCAACTGGTGAAAATTATAACTAAGCGTGAGTGATTGCAAGGATATCTGAGCTGACCCTAACCAACTGAGGTTAAGATCACCTAGGATGACAGCCTCATTATGATCTACAGTCTGGGAGGTGATGTCAAGGAGTTCTTGAAGACCTACTAGTCCCCCAGCAGGGGGATTATAGGCACAGATAATATGAAGCTTCTTTTCCCACAATACAATAGTTGCCTGCATGAATTCGCACACTGCGGGAGAGGCAGATGCCGGACAATAGAGATGGTAAGGTGGTTTTTGAAGAATAGGGCAACGCCACCTCCATGCTTGGATGAGGATCTATCCCACCGGAACAGGGAATAGTTAGGCAAGGAGCATACGTCATCAGGTATACTGGGTTTTAGCCAAGTTTCTGTGAGACAGAGTACTTCGGGATTGTGGAGTTTCACCCAGGCCTCGAGTTCCGCATGGTGACAGGTAAGATTTCTGATACTGATATGGGCAATTAATAATCCTTTCTTGGACATGCCAGATAACTCATTTGGGGAAAAGAAACAGGTAGGTGGACCTGGATTTAGTTTGACATCCCCGGATAGCAGAATAATGATCATGGCTAGGAACCAAAGCCTTGCTCCGTGGCAGGTTAGGGTGAAAGCACACCTCCATGTCAGCTTCCTCCTGGCATGTAGAGGGTAATAGATGCTGCCTCTAACAAGGAGGATAGGGTCAGGTTGAAGATCAGGCTTTGTCTCTGCAATCGAGTTAGAGAAGGTATAGTTGCAGTAAGCCTCTGAGGAGTCTTTTGCCATTTGATTACATGGGAGAGCCCATGTGGCAGCGTCCAGGCCGAGTAAAAGGACAAAAGACAAGAGTGCCCATAGCAGACTATACTTCGCCATAGTGTTACTATTTGACTTGGGTAGGAAGGCCAGTGGTATACTGAGACAGAGGATTAGCTCTTAGGGATAAAGAGATAGTGTGTGTAAAATTAAGACTGCCAAGGCTGACCGTGTTACACCATTTTAACCCTTGTGTGAAATTAGAGATAGAGCAAAAAACAATGAAGTGTTTCATAGCGTATGAATTATTTAGAAGAAGTGGATCAGAGAAGCAGAAAGTAAAGCTCCATAGAGGTTAATTAGAAAGCAGACCAGCCGGAGGCTCTACTTGTGGTAAAGATTACAGTGAGGAAATGAAGCCCTATTCAAGATATGTTAGAAGGCACCCTAGTGGCGGAATTTTATAAGGGAACCAATAGGAGACTAGACAGATAGCAGTAATGTTCAGCAAAAGTCAATGCAAGCAGACGGCACCAAAGCCAGAGACTGATACTCCGACAGAGAAAAGGCAGGCTCAAACAGTCTCCGAGCAGAGAGCAGCAGTCTAATTAGAGGAGGGTGGCAGCAGGTGGCGCCTATTAAACCACAGCACAGTGCTACCCAGAGCAACCGGACACTTAACCGGATTTGAAGGTCCTGTTCATCAGAAGGATGGAGGTAATGGCAGCTGGTAGGATTATGCACTACCACTGGGAGCACGATCAGGCGAGTGGATCTATTTTAAGATATAAAATGTAAGTTAAGATAGGATGTTATTAGCTAGGGCAGGGGTACCAAGGCAACTTGAAAATTACTCAGGGTAGCAAGGGAGGAAGCCCAGGTATGGAACTTCACAGTAGATGGCAGAGTAGGTGCTAAGCAAAGCTGATAGGCAAGCAGATGGTGAAAATAGGAAGATGTCTTTAAAGGAAGACAGGACAAGTGTTAGGCCTAATAGCTGCACTCTGTATCTTTAAGAGGAGTTGCAATATTAGTGAGAGGGGAGGATGAACATTGCTAGGGGTGGTGCCGAGGGGGCAGGGAGAGTATTTAATAAAGGCTGGAGGTGGAGGATGAGAGGGTGGGTGCAAAAATTCAAGGAGCAAGGAGACAGAAGGACAGAAAGTGAAAGAGAAATTGAATTATTTGCAGGGCAAAGCTTACAACTGTGACCCAAATGGAATCTGGTCTAAGCAGAAAAAACTGTATCACTTTAAACTTAGTTTCTGATCCAGGGTAGCTTACCACTGGACCTTAAAACAAAGAGAGCTGTAATATTTTACAATCTACAAACCTGCAGACTAAATGAACTTGCACTTCAAACTATCCTTGGGAGTGCAAAATTGCTGTAAACAGGCTTAGGTTCACGTTTAAGTTAAGATTTACAAGACAATTTGGAGATACATAAGTACCACAATCAGAATATGAAATTAGAAATGTGGGCCAATGAGCACGGAGGCACGCTGAGGCGTGCCTCCTGCTCCGCTCCTCTGCCGACATCTACCCTGTCCGCTGTGCCTACTCCCTCTCACGCACCATCCACCCAGGTTACCCTAGGGGTGGTAGTATGTGAGCGAGCATGCAGATAACCCCACAGAGAAGGAGGGCAGCGTTGGGCGCTCAATCCTTCTCTCACCCGGCCGACCCCAGTGGCCCGTGCTCGTTCCCGGAGCATGGGTCGCCCGGCTTGGTGCAGCTTTTCCTTTTCAGGCCCGGGTGGGGGCTGGAGGCGTGCAACAACGCGAGTGGAGGGAGCGCGCACGCAGCCATGCCCAAGCTCACCCCTTCCATGCAGTGCCAGCACACCGCCCCAAGCCTCTGCCAGAGGTTGCTAGTATGCCGACAGCTGGTAGCCCCCCTCTCCCGAAGAGGGAGAGCAGTCCATGGGGCTGAGGCGGAACCTGGCGGATCCAAAAGGATGGTATTGGGCAATTTTGGGCTGGCCCTGTGCTGTGATGATTTTCCTTTTTTTTTTTTTTTTGTCCGAGCCTGACAAGGCTTGGGCTGCTATTTCAAAGCGACTGCCTGATACAAGAATGACAAAGATGTCATCCATCTGAGGGGCAGAAGGAGCCCAAGCGTCCATAACTGAAATCGTGACTGGACTAATAATTACAGCTGAAGAGATGTTAATCACCTGTTGCTGATGAAGCCACTGAAGGGGCCGTATCAAAGGGGGTTATATACCCCTATCAAAGGAGCAGAAGAGCCTGTACAGCTCCTGACCATTGAATTAGAATGTTCCACAGAGTGTAACTGTCCTGACGACTGAAAAGAGTCTAGACACAGAAGCATTTGGTCCACAGATGCAGTCTGAAATACTATAGTGGACCCCATCACTGAGGAACAACTGAAAAGAAGATCTTCCATCACAGACTCTGGTGATAGAGAAAACTTGCGCTCCAGTTTATAAAATTAGTCATCCGCTGTATCACCGACAAGTAGGACAGGGAGAGACTCATCCAGATGCACTTTCTACCCTAGAAGGACCCCTAAAGGGAGGTCTAGGTCAGGGCCACTAGAGACTCCGCCACCAGGAAGGGTGTAGAAGAACTCGGCACCATGTAAGGAGCCGAGAAAGTGCTGGGCGGAATGAGGGATTCCGTTGGCAGAATAGCACAGAAGAGTTCCATCAGTGGAAAACTGCTGGATGTCACAAGATCCACGAGAACACCACTCACTTAGATTCATGGAAAAATAATCTGTAGAACAGGATGTCATTCTGTGGAAAACATCACGCACAATTTCCGCAGAAGAAGAGGTCTGCAGAAGGAAAAATCCGCCACTAGTTCTGCCAGACAGCACCAACTGGTACCCCCGTGGCACAGGATGGCACCAAGCAGTGCCATGCCACCATAGGCGACAACCGAGAGCACCAGCAGTACCGCAGGCACCCATGGCACCTGTGGGTCCCGGCCACCACCCATGGACCGCAGTGCCGTGCAACACCCACGACACTGCCGGCAGCACTGGGCACCAACAGCAACCACGGCGCCATGCGACACCAACAGCACCCGCGGCATCCCACAACGCCGACACCAACACCAGCGGTGCCACCTATGGCAAAGACGCAAATTCCAGCATCGCCGTCATGATGCCGCTCCACGGCACCAGACCTGCGGCGTCACCAATGGTGCCGTCCACGGTGCCAGGACCAACAGCACCATGGAGAAATGCCAACGGAAAAAAATCCTGAGGAGAAGGAAAAAGTGGTGCCCGTGCCGGCCCCTGCATGGAAAGAGGAGGGGTAGGCACAAGAGGTCGACGCGATGGCAAAGGCACCAAGAGGGCACCGCGCAGATCGTGATCCAATCGACCTGGCTCCAGCGGCTCAGAGTCCCAGAGACCCCGAAATCGGGAACACTGGCCAGGAAAACTGGACAGAAGTTGAACCCCTGCTCCCAGGAGGCGGTCCAGAGTGAGACTGCTCACTGGAACTCCATCGAGGACAGAGATGAGAGTCAGAGTCGAAGAACACGGCCGGTGAAGGCGGGTCCAGGGAACCCACCAAAAGTCGGTTCAGGCCTATCGCCCCTCCCGACTGACAATCCCCATGCAGACGCACCAGGGAAGCCCTCGAGTGGCTCCGATTCTTCTTCCCCCAACGAGGAAGAAGAGCCTGAGGTTAAAGCAGTAGTGCAATGAAAAAAGTTATTCCAAAAAAATTAATTTTCTGCTATGGTTATAAAAAATATTGGCAGAACTGCTGATTTGGGTTTCCTGTATGCTTCCTATGCTGTATACTGTACATTTGCATTTTTGTCTGGACTCGGGTACTCAATGTTATTTCTATATAAAAATGAGACGGCCATCTTTTTTTCTTGAGAAATAATTACTTTAAAACTTTCATAAAATTTTTAAATGATAATGAAAACTGAAAATTTTACCACCAAAAAAAAACTGGAAGACATCTGGCATCAATTATGAAGAAAAAAAGGTGGGGTCAAATTTTAACCCATTTTCGTTGCATTGCTGCTTTAAGCGGAGCCGGATCCCCAGAACTGCCAGATTCGTGCTTCGGGGGACTGTCCTCCCCCCCCCCCACCTCGGGCATAGAGCTGCCCATAGTCGGACACCCCCGCCAGCAAAGGTGTGGTTGAACCACACCCCTCTGCCATAACAATTTTCAAACAAAGTCTTCCTACCACCGCTACCATCTAGGACTCCGTTAGGCAGGTGAGAATTTCTTTCTTCTTTGTCATAATCTTTTCCTTTTCATAAAATAAGAAAATACTACTAAAAATGTTAAATTAAAAATGAATACTAAACGGCTAAAAGCTGCTATCGTATAGACGAAAACTTTGACTCCGGCAGATGAGCGACATCGACATCCAAGCACACTCGACAGTGGGAGAAAAGGAACTGAGACGGTTGTAGGGTCGACACCGAGATAGCCTACACAGGCGCAAGCTAGTCTCACGGTTCCTTGCACACGTGGTCCTGTCTCAGTGCCGACCCTTCAGAAAATTTCTGGCTCCCGTTTGGTCCTAGCGCCTCCAGCGCTATTCCACTGGTGTGAATGAGTGCTGGAGACTTGAGTCCAGGAAGATCTTGATTAGTTAAAAAAAAATTATTTTCCAGGAACTGGGAGGAATCTGTATATATTTTCATTGGTTTTATTGTGTATATGATGTGTTTCTTATATGTCGTTATTTGTAAGATATGTGCTTTGCACCCTTGATTCTATGGTTACAAGCTTCATAAAACTACACACACACAAAAAACAAAGAAAACCAAGTTGTGTTTAGCACCTCATTTACAAGGGTATCTTCAGAAATTAATGTGATCATAATTAAGAAACTGAAGTTATAGGTATTGGAACCTTGTTATTCAAAGGCCAAAAATTACAATTTAAAACTGATAAAGGTATAAAGCTGTAAGTAAGAGTGAAACAACCACACTGGTATGCATACCACATAAAGTAGTTCTTGAAAGGATATAGATTGGGATGGCTCAATTAACACTGCAAGTCAGAAAACAATATACATTGTCGCTTCTTGCTGCACTGAAATGCTACATCTGATGCAAAATACAAAGCACGGTGGTGGGGGCGAGAGTTGGAGGACGGTGTGAATAACACCATATACCCAGCAGGAGGGACTTGCATCTCGAATTTATTGTGAAAATGAGTGATCAGGATAGGAATGTAAGCTGAGCCAAGGCTGGTTAAAAAACCTAGTTGCTTAACTTGTAGACTTGAAATAATCGCATGTCTTCCTTTCTGTAACACCTTTCCATGAACAAACAAGCTTTGGCTTTGAAGCCAACTTGCCTAACTGTGTTTGGTAGATTTTAATCCTGATTTCTGTTTATGACAGGCAGTAAACATTCCTGCATGAAAAGGCTTTACCATTGAAGCGCCTATAAAGTGAGGCACTACACAGTGACATAAAAACATCACTTTATAGGAGCTTCAAAGGCAAAGCCTGTTCCAGGAATATTAACTGCCTGTCATTATAAAGAAGGCAGGAGTCAAATCTACAAAAATAAGTAACTCACAGTTGCACTAGCAAATATGATTTACACCTTTACAAACATTTATCAAGTAAAAAAATATGCTTCAACTTATTATAAAAACAGAGAAGCAAAACTCAGTAACCACACAGGCTCAGTACACACTGCATTTCCAACAAGACACTGGCCTGCTGTAGGGGCTATTAAGACATCAAACCAAAAGGTACTCTGTTTAGACTATCCTGGACAAGATGCAATAAAACAAACCTGAATGGCAGCCCCAGAGGTCATAAAACACCCAGGAAAGTAGGAAAGTTAGAAAAACTCCTCTCACAGCCTAAGCAGAAACAAAACACTGAGATGAGTAAGAACTCAAAACTGGTAGTAATACATATATTTTCCTGTTTTAACATGCAGTTTTCCTTTAATTACTTCCCTAGGCAGCTCTAACAGTCAGCTGTTCCAACATGATAGATCCACCTCATGCCCTCCACGAAAATGAAAGCATAGTGCATGCAACAGACCTTACGAACAACACATTTTAATGTCAGCTCTGATCTGTTCAGTCTTACTTTTCCTGGCTCAGTTTATAATATCAGTGAAAAGAAAGTAGGAACAAAAACACCCATCCTTTTGTTTCTACAAGTAGTTAATTGCAGCTGGTAATTTTAACATGTGCAACGGAACTCCACCCACAACTTCCTAACACAGACAAATTGCATCAATGCTCACTGATGTGTTAACATCCTGTTTCTAGTGTCCTGATAAAATACAGTTGAGATTTTATTTTTATATGTCAGCTCTGATCAGAATAGCTTTTAAAATCAACTGTTTTCTTGTTCAAGGTTTCTTCTCTCCTTTTACTGATAGTACAGAAGAAAAATTACTCACCACAATGTAATGTTTTTCTTCTAATGGAGTCTTGCTGTATTCAGACATAATGCAGTTAGCCCCAGCACTTGAACTGCCCGTAGAAGAGAGTTAACTCTATGCAGAAGCATAGAACGTTGAGCTCGAAGCTCGGTTTTCAAACCTCTGTCTGTAGTACTCCCAGTGTGAACTGGGCTAGACTTACAAGCCAATTAACTAGTAACTGAAGCATGGAAATTGTTCAAATATAGCCAATGGCAAAATATATCTTCTTGGCCCTAAAAGACTCAAGTCGAGAACCCAAGAAGGAAAGGTAGTGACAATATTTAGTAAAACACCAGAAAAAATAATAACAACAACATCTACCCCACCCAAGAGGGAGGGTACAAGGTACACCCCTAAGGTGCAACACTGTACCTGCCAGCCCACTTCCCAAAACCAGGTTCTGAGAGGGAGAGGGGGTCTGAATACAGCAAGACTCCATTAGAAAAAACAACATTACTATGGTGAGTAATTTTTCTTCAAACAACATGAAGTCTTGCTGTATTCAGACATAATGCAGACTACCAAGCAGTTCCCTATGGAGGAGGAATGCAGAACCTACTTTGGGAAGAAGCTCTGCAGCACTGCTGTACAAACCTAGCATCACTCCTAGCCTGGATTTCCAGGGAGTAATGTGGTGAGAAGTATGTACTGTTTTCCAGGTGGCTGCTTTACAGATCTCTAACAAAGGTATATCTCTGGCTGCAGCTAGAGAAGCAGCTGTACCCCAGGATGAGTGAGCCCTCAAGGCCTGAAGAGGCGTCCTACCCAACTTGTCATAACAAAACTGTATACAAGAAACAATCCACCTGGCTGATAGTTCTCTTAGTAGCAGGCTTACCCTTTCCCACCTAATGACTATTGATGGTCCAGATTCACAAGTGTTGGGATTGGGAGATTTGAGGAATAGGCTGCACCTAGCTCAGTACACTGCACAGACACTGCAGTGTTTTCCAGCAACAAGCATCCTGAAGACATTAGAGTGACTCAGATTTGTTTGACTTGGTGACTCTATTGCCAGCTGAGTGGAAGACTAGAATAAGCAAGAAACTTTCCCAGAGAGATCCAGTGTTTTCATTAGAGAATGGGATGGGGTGTGTCCAGGGTGTGCACTCATATGTCGGGCACGATGAACAACCTTCTGAGAAAGGTCTCGGCACGTAGCCCATAGACATCGATGATATGAGATGATACTTGCAGAAATGCTTTTGGCTATGTGATACAAGAATCCAGGAGCCCCTCATGCTACCTATTGTGGTTGTGGGTAAGAAGAAAGGGTCTGAGAATGTGCGTGGATTGTCAACCTAGAACGAGTGATCCCCCATCACTACACCATGCCCTGTATACAAGATGCTCTGATGTTTTGAATGAGACAGATGGTTCGTGTTAGATCTTGCCGTAGATATTTCTAGATCCTGATGGGCCCAGAAGACCATAAGAAAACAGCTATCTGTCATTGGGATTCTATAACTTGAGGATGCCATAAGAGATGTTGGTGTCCCGCACTTTCTGTTTAAGATGATGGTGAGCAGGTAGATATGTTCCTGAAATGTCTGTACTGTTGATGCGGTTGTGTTTGGGAGCACCTAGAGGAACATAGAATTGACTGTTTAAAGTCCTAGACTGACTGAAGACTTGGCCTTGTTATCCATTGATAAGTGCTAGGTTTTCCAAACTCTGTGAGGTATGTGTTGCCAGTATCCAGAGGGATAGAGACTGATCTCAGTAAAGTTAGTTTGACCACATGGCCCCAGGCCCACAATTTGAAAGATCTATAATGCTTCTGGGGTTCTGTGGCTACTACTGCAGGTTCGTAAAAGACTATTCCATGATTCATCACTTGAATCTTACCTAGTTACCTCCCAAATCAGAATACAAAAAGGGCCACCCTAGTACTAGAAAGAGTATACCCACCCAGGTGAATTTTTTGGGCCCTGCTGATGCCTGATTGTCAAGTGGCTTCTACAAAGTCATATATCAACTAACCATGCCCCCATCCTCACCTATGCTGATCCCACTAAACTCCTGTGCTGCAAACCGACACTAGTCTACATAAAGGTTTGGGCTGCTGTATCAAGACCAAGAGGATGGTTTGAGACCTGTGGCCTTCGGTAGTAGGAGTCTGACCCATCAGAGCAAAACTACCCTGTACATAAGTTAGAATTCCGCGCTAGTTGGCCATCATTGACCAGTTCCATGAATACATCCACGGGCAAAGATATTGGTGAAGACTAACAATAACACATTGACTTATGTGCGGATTTAGCTGTTAGATGCCACAGGGTAATCGCGTTGCTTTCTGCATTGTCTACCTATGATTATGCTGTTGAATACAGGTCAGGCCTGAATCACTTGGCGTTGATGCCCTTATCCTGAAAGCCCACTTCCAAGAGTGACTGGGCCAGCCTGTCTGAACCTTGACATTTGAGCATTAGTGCCAAAAGTTTGACAGAGATGAACAGATGTTTGTGGGATACAGTGGACTGCTTAGTAGATTGTTTGAGCTCCTTCTGATACATGCATACCTTGCAGGTATACTGTCACTTCTTCGTTCTAGATATTAATGTGTACCACCCTTAATTTGACAAATGACAGCATTCAGTGTGGCTCAATACCAAGACTATTAGAGCGGATCTAGCTAGCACTCTGATGCCCTCCGTGGTTGGAAAGATGTGTCCATGTTGTGCGTTTCTGACTTATGAATCATCGCTTTTGTTTAAAGAAGTCCCCAAGTTAAAGCTGTTTAATCAGTTGTTGTATAGAGAGATAGTAGATCTGGGTGGCTAAGTAGACAGGCAACAATTGGTCCTGCCTCACAGCCTTCAAAGATTTGGTGCTGAGGTCCCTTTACAATCATATGGGCCACCTCGGTATCGACTCTAACCCTTTGACTTTGTTTTGATCTCAATTCATTGGCTCCATGATGGGGGCAGATGTTGAGCAATTCTATGTAAGAATCCTTGTAGTTGCTGCCTGCAGAGAAAAGCCCTGCCTCAGAGGGCTGCCCCCCCTTGTCAACATTACTACCAGCATCCCAATTGAACTAGTCTGCATAGACTGTTTGAGTTTGGAACCTGACCAGTGGAACATTGGTTATGTGTTAGTGGTTTTGGATCATTCACTAAAAGTACCACCAACAGCTTAATCTGGTTCAAGGTCAGTTGGCATTCATCTGTATCCCCCTCCCCTGGGTCACGCCTTAAAATAGGCAAGATTTGTCTAGTGCACTTACCCGGTCAACAAAAACTAACTAAATAAATAAATCAGTTTCACACGGTATGCACAAGCTTTTCCCACCAAAGATCAAAAGGCATATACCATTTCCAAGGTGCTAGTGGAACATTTATTTGCCCACCACAGTGCCCCCCATTGAATTCATTCTGGTCAAGGTAGAGACTTTGAGAGTCTGTTAATCAAAGAAATGCTCTGTGTGGGGTGCGAAAATCAAGAACCACCCCTTATCACCTGCAGGGGGACCCTCAGCCAGAACACTTTAACCACACTCTGCTATACATGCTAGGCAGCCTTTACCCAAAAGACATGCATAAATGGAGCCAGATGATTAGCACCTTGGTACACGCCTACAATTGCACAAAAAATGATGCTACCGGATTCTCTCCCTAGCACCTCATGTTTGGGAGAGAGGCTCGATTACCAGTTGATGTCTGTTTTGGGGTCTCTCCTGATGAAGTCCAAGCCGAAAATGATCTGCAATATGTAAAAAAACTGAAAGCTCAATTGAATCATGCCTACCAACTGGCCCAGACAATGGCAGCCCAGAGAAATTTAGCCAACAAAGAGAGGCATGATAAAAGAGTAAAGGCTCAAGAGCTTTGACCTGAAGACCGTGTGTTGTTGTGAAATTTGGGACTGCATAGTAAACATAAAATTGCTTACCAATGGCACCATCTTCCCCATGTAATAGTAGGCAAGTTGGATGATTTACCCATGTACAAAGTGCGCCCTGAGAAGAACTCCAAAGCTGTCAAGACCATGCACCGTAATCACTTGCTACCTATCGGCCAAGTCATGATTGAGGCTGAACCCCCAGAGACTGCTGCCCTGGACCAGTGACTCATGCTGCTGCAAGAAAGAGATAGAGTCAACCTACCCCAGTGGTTATAAATTTAAGGTTTTCTCCGCAGCAGGCCCAGAATGATAGTGACTGTCAGTCCACTTCTGATGAAAGTGAGTGTGACTATGCCTATTATCCCTCTTATGAACTGAGTCAGCTGTTTTAAAGTAACCCCATGATTAATTGTGGGGATGAAGCTGGGCCTTCTGGACTGTCTAACCCCCACAGCTTCGTCCTTGGAGCCAATGCTCCCTGAAAGTGACGTGCAAAGTATCACATCTGAAGATGCTGAATCTCTGTGTATGGTGGAACTGTATGACTTGCCCTGGGAGGGGGCTGAGGGTATGAGTTTTTCTGGTGACATGCCAGAACTTGAAGAATGCCATGAGAGTTCTGACAATTCCCTTCCAGTGCCAGAGTGCTTTCCAACTGAGCAAAGTGTTATAGAAACAGAGTTTACAGAGCAAGGGGCTGACAGTGCTCCAAGTTTGGACAATCCTGCCCAGGCAGAGGCACTCCTCATAAGTGACGAAAGTCACAGGACAAGTGCTGAGAGTACAGAGACTGTGGTTGTCCCCCCAGAAGGACTGGCTGAGCTGTCAAGCCAGTAGTACGCTTCAGTTATGATTGTCCTGGGAGACCAGTGGATTTGCCTCTCAATGTGGTCCACAAGGGGGTTTATGTTTCCCAGAGCTCACTGCCTGAACTGAGTCTAAGTACCAATTCCCAATTGATTGTTCTACCCTCTTGGTATGGTGCCCCTGCCCCATCTAGCCCTAAGTTAGTCTTACATTGTCCAATGTACAGGAAGTTATTACCTGATTTCGTATAGCAGAGTGTAAATTACCCTTGTGAAATAAACATGATGTATTTCAGAATGGATGTAGTATTGTGAAATGTACAAAATATGTATAGTAAAAGTTAAGTTACATTGACTGATGCATCCAATGTTACTTGTATAACGTGCTAATGGTATAAATGTATAGTGTGATTTGCATTTGCAACTAATATGGTGGTACCGACTTGATGCAGATGCCACGTTTTTTCCAGGCAGGGAAGAGTGTAACCCCCCCTACAAATAGGGGTTCCCGAAAAGTCTTCCATAAGCTTGCCTAAATGCTCACTGCCAGGTTGGTGTTCGGCGCTATAGCCGTTTAAATGGTAATGCTCGAGAGTGCCTGTAAAGCCTCTGTGTACAGTCTCTTTAAGTGCTGCCTGCTTGCAGTTATGATTAATCTGAGAGGGAGTTCTGAGTGTTTCCATGCTCGAGTCCTGCTCAGGCTGCTGGAAAATAGCTCCATTTCTGCCATCGCTAATTGTGCAGAGGGAACTCTGTTGAAAGATGTAACTAGTTGCTGAGAATCATTTAGAGTGATAGTGATTATAATAATGTAGTTTGTTCTAACCTACCTTTTTTGCAGCAAGGACTGTTCTGATTATCGCACCATTTTGGCTCTGAACTGCCGCATTGGGCCAATCAGTACGTTGGGTCTATAAAATGGAGCCTACCTACAGGGGATGTGTGGAGTAAAAGCTTGGGAATTGTAGTTTTGTACTGTTGGACCCTTTGCGCAACTGAAGGGGGAGCTCTTGCTTTGACTGACAGCCGAATCAGACAACCAAACCATTTGGATCTGAGAGAAATCCCCAAGCTGCCTGCTGTTTAAGGAAGATCTAAGTTGGAAGCTGTAGGAGGTGCAGCCTGTGATAGTTCAAGCAGACATCTGCGTAGTTTCACACGGAACTGTGGAAAGGCCTGACTTCTGGCCTGCATGTCTGTCTACTGCTCTGAGAGGGAAAGAGAATTGTTTTTGGACTGAATCTGAGTTGTGTGATTAAAGTAAGCTACTGAAGTGGGACAAGGCTCAACCTGAGGAGGACCGAAGATTGCCCTGAATGTGATCGGCCTCCCAGAAATCCCATTCACCTTACAACTGCTGACTTGTTCATAAATCTTTGTGATTGTGACCGCAGAGCATTTTGCCTGTTACAGTAGAATTTCCTTGAATATAAATGTGCTGTGTACTGAAAATGTGTCGTGATTTAGTCCTCCACTATGTGAACTGTGTTCTGCTTGCTAGAAGCTGTATCCAGTCCGAACGTACTGAATCCATGGTTATCTCCATGCAGCTGGGCCTTGCCATGAGGGCCCTACCAGCCTACCCTACTGCACAGAGAAAAGCCATCGACGAGAGACCTATCTGGGGATCAGCCCCCCTGCTCCACGCTTGAACAGGAATGATGCCTTGGTGAATTGTGTGGGCCCTGCTTCTCCTGGCACTCCAGAGGAACCACCTTCTGTCTCAGTTTTCATCCATCCTGTGTCCAGTCTTGGGTATCGTGAGTAACCATGAAGGTAACTCCCTGCAACTACAGTTTAATCTAAGTGTGTCATCTGATTTCTTTGTTATTTCTCTTCCTTCACGAACTGAGCCATCTGGCTCTGGATTACAAATAGTGTGTATTGTGCAAGTTGTTTTTTTTCATCACGGGGCCCAACTAGCTGCAATGCCAGCCTACCCCAGGCAACTGTCCTGGCTAGCCCACCTTTCCTCCATCTGGGTACCCAGAGAGTGTGTCTGCGTTAGGGACTCTGAATGCATACACAGCTGTGTGATTGATAGAGATTTAAGCCAATTAATCTGATTACACCCCTCCCTTGTTCAAGTCCTCTGAATAAATCAGATCTACCTTTTTTTCTGCATTCAACCTGACTGTGACTCCAGTTTGTGCTCAAAGTACTGTACTGTTGCTATTTGCTCTGTCTAACCTTTTTTTACAGGGGGTCTCCAGGGTTGAACCAGAGAAACCCTGGTGGTAATTGCAAATGGGGTGGGTACTTGCAAGGCATATCGGGGTATTGTTAAAATAATTACTGTGTACTGTTTTAGCCACTAGCAGGGAAAGAAGGGGGTTACAGTGTCCCAGAGGGCTGTGCTCAGGCTAGTTTTACCACTACCAACCCTGACCTCTGGGTGGAGGCACCCGTTTCAGAATTCAGGCCCCTTAACCTGCTAACAACCAAGTGGGCAGGGGTAGTAGCCCTTGGGATAGTGCCAACTAGGGGTTACTAAAGGATATGATATTATGGGATAAAGTATGGGGTGCAGTATGTCATGAGAATTTAATACAAATATGGGGTTTAGTGTTGAATACACACCCGAGTTGCAATCCAAAATATTTCAGCAGCTCACAACCTCATACATCGGATGCCATTGCCAAGGTCTATTAAAACGTCATTTTATTACACAAATGGAGATAAAAACAGCTTGCTTGACGAGTTTCAGACAACGTCAGATCCTTTATCAAAGTTGATTTTGAAAGTTGTTGGATGGCATGGTAACCCAAGGGCAAGTTCCTGAGGGGTTTATGGTAGCCATCCAACAACAAAGGTTGGATTAAATTCCAGTGTATATACTGCACCCCATACTTTTGTTTTATATAATTCAAGGGCTGTATCTTTTCACTGACTCCATCCGCTCTTCACTCGCAGTGTGGAAATAAAAAGTTATTTATTTTGATCCAGGCGGTGAGCACCTGGTCAGTGGTGCTACTGCCTACTCACTGCCCCAGCCTGGAGTGAAGTTAAGAGGACAAGGAGGCAAGAGGTGCTGGCTGGCAAGGTCACTGGAGACAAGCAGTAGGAGGGAAGCCTTGGTGACCTTGGTGCTCTTGACACTCCTGTTTCGTCTGACCCAACAGAGAGCTGAGATTGAAAATGAGGGACCAAAGCTAAAATAAAAAAACAAATGGGGAACTTTAGTGCACAGCAGGGATCCAGAACACTCGCTCTTCTCAGGTACCGCCAACAGTGTGACTCAAAGAGCCGTGTATTAAAAAAATGCCATAATGCATTTAATACATGGCTTTTTCAATAGGAACAAATGCAACCCATTAATTATATTGGTTTATCTAGAGAGAGTAAGATGTCATCTGTATATTACATAAGTGTCAAATATCTGGCTTTCACCACTAATTCCAACTGATGACCATGGGTTCTAATCCTGGTCACCAAAGGCTCCAGGAAAAAGAGCAAATAGAAGGGGAGAAATTAGACATACATGCCTGGTTTCTCACAGAAGGGGAAAGAAAGGGGAGAGAGACCAGTTGGTTCTAGCCCTAGCCTGGGGTTTATTGTAAATCAACACTACCCAGTTTAGGAAATTGCCTGCAATTCCACAATCCATTAGCGTCTCAAAGAGGAATGACCATTGCACCTGTCAAAAGCTTTTTCTGCATCTAATGAGAGGTGTGCAGTGTCCATCCCCAAATAAGCCTGAATAATATCATATGCTTTCCTATTATGGTGCTGTAGTCTCCTACCTTCTGTGAACCCAGCCTGATCAGAATGTATAAAATTGGTATCCCATGATAATAGTGACTGCAAAATAGCGAACGTCAAAATAACAACTGTCACAATAATGAATGACACATAATAGCGGCTCATAATTACAGTGTTCCGAATATGTAATTCTCTCCAAAATCAATGAACGTCATGGTGTTAGAATATTTAAGATGGGTTGGGTGTGGGGGTGCAGCCCCCTGCAAATGTATCAAGTTATCATGCCAAGAAAAACCATTGAAAGAACAGGTAGTAGTAGCTGTTATGGGCAGTGGCAGTCACTATTTTGACATTCGCTATTTTGTATTCACTATTATCACATGGAACCATAAAATTAGTGATCATCTTAGACAATCTATCTGCTAGAAGTTTTACTAAAATGTTATATCTTTATTTAACAGTAAGATAGGTCTATAAGATCTGCATTCATCTTGTAAGTTGTCTTTCTTAAGGATTAGCATAATGTCAACTTTATTAAAATATTGTGGGAGTTTGCCCTCTAATAAAAAACCCTAGTATAACTCACAAAGCATAGCAGCCAGAGTCAAAGAAAGATTTTTATAAACCTCAAATGGGAGACCATCAGGGTCCAGACCTTTTCCATTAGGAAACCCTTTCATAGTTTTGTAGATTTCCTCTAAGATAATTTCTTTATTTAGACTCTCCAAAGCCTGTTCAGAAATGTTTGGCATGTCCAGAGTAGATACATATTCACACATTTGAGCGTTTGTTATTAAGTGTTCTGGGGTGTATAATGTTTCCTAGAATACCCTAAAAGTAGAATTCATATCCTCTTCTTAGGACAACAATTCTCCATTTTCCCCTTTAATATTATATATTCTGTTTCTTTTAGATTCACAATGTTACTGGTACAGCAACATTTTACCAGGCATATCTCCACAGAAATAATACTTTGCTCTGGCTCTATACATGTTCCTTTTGACCTGATCATGTAAGACGCTTTCCAGTTTGTCTCTAATTAGCATCATTTTTATTTCAGCTTGTTCAGAATTTAAATTTGCATGTTCTTCATATTCTGCTAATTCCCTTTCCAAGTTGTTTATCTCTGTAGCTTGTTTTTATTTCTAAAACCTATTTGAGACATGACCCATTCCCTCAAATAGGCTTTCTTTTCCTCCCATGTAATTTGAATACTCTGACCCCATGAGCACTGTGGGCCCAGAACCATCCAATCTCCTCCTGCATCCCCTCCCCAAAACCAGAAGAATATCACAAAGTGCTGTCCATTCTCCATCCTTTAATTTTTTGCTAGGTTGACTATGAAGCTGAAGTTTCAAAAATAAAGGGCATGGTCAGAGACCCTTATTAGTTCATATTTAACTTGAGGATTATCTTTAATTACATCTGGTACATCCAAGAAATAATCTGTCCTTGAATATATATTATATGTTTTGGAAAAATTGGAATATTTTTTAATGTTGGATATACAGTAAGTGTCTAAATGGGTCCAGAAGATTCAAATCCCTAGAAAGCTGTTTTAAGAAGGTCACATGGTTCCTTTTTCTTTCCACTGCAGTGGGAGCCCTATCTAACAAACCCCTACTGAAGTTAAGTTAAAATCCTCCCAAAAAGAATAGGTGAAACAAATTGAGAAATTTCTATAAAGAAACCTAAGAGAAATTCTAATTATTTGTTGTTAGGACCATATAAAACAGCCAGAGTTAGAACCTTATTTAATATTACAATTTTTACAATAACAAAAAGACCTGCTTGATCAACAATTATTTTGTTAAGCTTATTATCCTGAGATCTGTTAATAAAAATAGCCATTCCCCTTGCTGTTAGAAAGGGTTGTGTAATAACCTACTGCATGGAAGAGATTACCAAAGTAGAAGGTATCTTTATTATTAAAAAGTGCTTCTTGAAGTAGAAGACAATACGCCTTTCTTTTATTTGTAATTTTAACTACTTCTCTTATTTTTACCCTATCTTTGCAACTATTAAGATTTCTGGAAATTACCTTTAAGTTAGACATATTGATGTATAACATCTCTCTATTTTTTTCCATATTTCTTACCCGACTACTTCATTTGAAATCTGCCTAAGCAATGTTATTTGTATGCATAGTTTAACTGATATGACTCCACATTGACAACTGTATATCTTATAAGGCTTACTCCCCCCCCCCCCAACGAGGTCACTATCTCGCACACTCTACAGCACACATTAAACTGCACAACAGGAACAGCATGGAAGGACTGAGCAGAGAGGATGCGAAACCACGAAAAGAATATATGCAGCTGAGTGCACCCTCTCACTTTTCATAACAAGAAGATAAGACCTCTGCTGGGGAAAAGACTGGCAAGCAGCTGCTGTGGCTCAACAGGATGAGTCACAGGCAGGAAGAGAGGCAGTACATGTGTGGACTGGGTTTTTGATTCCCAGTCCCAGACGCATGATACATTTTTTTCACACTTTGTGCAATTGTAAGTGTTAACCCCCCCCTGCCCGGAGTTGTTTTTTGTTGTGGAGTTTGGAGTAGAGCCTCAGCAAGACATACAGCAATCATATTAACAATATATTGTGTTGCTGCTAGCATAGGTATATTACTAATAACTATAATATCTTTTTTTATTTTAGTTAGTTTAACCAGGTATAGCACATGCTAAAGCTTTTTCACAGGAGCAACCTGGGAGCACAGGGAGGTTAAGTGATCTTGCTTAGGGTCACATAGTATGCAAGTACCAGGTTGCTCCTGTAAAAAGCTTTCAGCTTAGTGTGTGCTATACCTGGTTAAACAACTAAATTAAAAAAAAAAATAGAAGCTGTGGGATTCAAACCAAGGTCTGGTCTGCTAGATGTCACCAGATTTGCAACTCAGAGCCTTAAACCACTGCGCTATACTGCCTCCTATGTTGCAACATTATGATTCCATGCCACTCTCCCCTGTCTGTATAAAAAATAGATTATTTCTGTGACTAAAGTTGGCTTGGAATGTTAGCTGTCTTGAGCACCCGAACAGTTTTTTTATTCATAATCAGATTTTGTTAAAGAACCCTTCCCCCTCGCCCACCAAAAATAAACCATCAGTAAGGCAGCCAGTATCAATATTGAATTACTTCTTCCCTATGCTTTTGAGAGCTGCATAAATCCCCAAAAAACTGGTGCCCTAACAACAAACGCACAGCCTTCCCACCCACCCCCAAAGAGGCTGCTGAACCTCTGCTGTGCATAAAGACTTGCAAATGGAAAGAGGCACCAGTGAGTCTGCCATAGTAGCTAATTCAGAGGGGAAAAGAGAACAATTCAGCAATGCTGCTGCCTAAATGCTCTAAATTCAAAAATCCTGTTCCCTAACAGTTTTCCTGCAGCCCCCCACCAATTCCTATATATGGAATCCTTTTACCTCCTAAAGCAATATATACTCCTTCTCTCTCAAAATTGAGTTACCCATAAAATTCAACACCTACTCTATCTCAAGGAGCATGATTCAGGTCTCTTAATGGACCCCCCTCCCTCTTCTCTTTTTTTTCTCCCACAGCCCCCTCTCAGAGAGGCTCTCCTATTCCCCCAATGTTATACAATGAAACACCCCTAATAGTTTATCTCCCAGTTAAGCATTAGGGGCAGAGGAAGAGGAGAAGGATCTCCCCCAAATTAGGAGGTTCATGTACATATTTAGAACATTTGACAAGAGTTTCCTCCATCTCTGAAGGTGAATGAAATAACAGCATTTTCACATCCAGGTTGAGCATATCCCTGACTGAGTCGAAACCTTTTCATCTTGCGTGGATTGTAGGTGGAATATCAGGGAAAATCTGAAGCTTCATTCCTTAAAAATGTAATCCTTTCTCTAAACAAGCTTTTGTTAGTATTTTTTTCTTTTTCCTGGTAGCTGATAGGTTTGAAAAACATGAGGCGAGGGCTTTCTAAGTTATCTCTGGGACCAAAGGCCCTATGTGCATTATCCAGTTCCACCTTTGGTTGTGGGTATGGCAGGCCCAAAACAAAGGAGCTCTTCACAACAACCCAGTGGGTCTGATCCTTTCATACCCTCTGGGAGATTTCCAGTTTTCAAATTTGCTCTTCTAAACCTTGATTCCAAATCCTCAACCTTAAGTTTTAGCAGTTCCAGTTCTTTATTACTATTGTCTATGTTTTTTGAAATTTTGGGGAGGACATCTTCTGTCTTGCCCACATGTTCTTCACACTCAGTATGGTGAAGGGACAGACTCTCAAACTTCTCTACTATCTTAGAAAGTTTTGATATTAGTGTAGTAATGGCCATGTTTAAAGTTGAAAAACCCTCCTTTGTTTCTTTTAAGAGCATTTTTGGGATTTCTTTAATACTTTCTTTGTCTTCATCATTAAACTCATCCATAGTGTCAGTTTTTCAGCTTTTTCCAAACTAACCCTCACTTTTTCTTTATTCTGATTCGTGGATCCCTAGTTTTAACTGAAGGGGCCATGGTTCCCTCTTGCAATTTCTGGAAGGGCTGCTCCTTATTTATTTATTTATTTTGAAAAATGTTGTACATGCACATGGGAGAGTTTAAGAAAACTGCAGCTGGGTGGGGGGGGTATTAATCTTCAAGTATAGAGATTTTTTGCTCCTCTTTTTGGCACCACATAATTTATTTTTTTCCTTGTTGGATTCAAAATAAGGGCTGGATAGATCATTTTGTTTTCATTTTAAATTCGGTATAGGTAATGCAGCTTGCAGTACCTGTGACCCCCATAATCTTTACTAGTAACTGCCAGTGGTTCACTACCCTCTTCTTTTGCCTCTAAAGATTTATTCTCCTCAAATATGAAAATACCTTCACCTGATGGTCCCAGATGAAGGGTTTACCTCCATTAAACTCCAGCATTACAAAGTCAGATTCCCAGGTAGATGCTTTTCAACAGTCGCCTCTGATCTGAGATGTTTGCTTTCCTTGTTGCTGATCAGTAAGGTGCGCCAGAAAGTACTGCATTGTCTCACCATGAAAAAAGTGGGTGATTTCTGATACCCACCAATACAATTGGACATGCCTCACTCTGCTGAGTACTGCTGAACAATAAGGGCTTTCAAATAACCCGCCATTGCGGCGTTGCACCAAGAGATAACGAGGAGCATTGTGAGTGGAAAGTTATACTGTCGATGCTGAGGGGAAAATAAAAGAGGGTCTTGCTGCTGAGTTTACCAAAACTAAGAAGCAGAAACACTGAAAAGCATCTTTCTAATTAAACGAATTCCTATTTTTGTTGCTTCAGCCCAACATTGCCGGCTATCAAGCCGGACCAGTGCTCTCTGATGCGCAGCTCTCTCAGCATGATGCCCTGACATGTGCAGTGGGTTGCCTCCACCCGTCATTATGAAAGATTTATTGTCTTGTCCTTTGCTCAGTCTGAGTTGCATAACAGAGACCTGGCTAAGTGATGATGCCCATTCTGTTTTGGAGAAGACTATTGTGACTGGATTATCCTTGGTGCACTGACCACAGAGGTACAGTGGAAGCTGTGGCCATTTGGTTTTTAGCTGAAATGAACTTCACCATGCAGCCAGTTGGAGTTACTTCATCATTTGAATGTATGACCATGCATGGGGGCTAGGTGCAGGCTGCAGTATCCTTCTTTTGTACTGTCCTATGGGGCATAAGATGATTATCCTGCTGGAAATCATAGACTTTATCACTGAGAAAGTGTTAGAGTCACCCAGATGGTAAATTTTGGGTGACTTCAATACTTGGATTGATGATGATCTCTCACATTTTGGTTAAGATTTCCTCCAGTTGATTGAATCACTGGGCCTAGCACAGGTAGTTACTTCTATGACCTATTAACACTGTTACACTTTGGACTTGGTGTTCTCATTGGGGCTTGAGATTCATAACCTTGGGATTGATCTGGTCAGTTGGTCAGACCATTTCATGGTACAGTTTTTATTGGGGGCCCCAGCATAGTCCATTCCTATGGAGATTGATCACTATAGCCCTTTGAAGAGGCTGCCCCAGAAGGACTCCAGGCAGTATTGGATCTCTTGAGCATGATGGCTGCTTGCATGACAGGATCAGATAAGACAGTGGTGGCCTATAATATGACCCTGGACTTTGTGCTTGAGATCACCGTTGTTTGATGGGGAGCTCAGGGATTTAAAGTCTAGTGGTCAGAGGCCAGAGCATTCTTGGAGGTGATCAATGCATTTGAGGTTTGAAGGGGACAAACTGGCTTTGAAGACTCACTATGATTTCTCAAATGAAGGTAACATTCCTGTCCAGGGAAATCACCACAGGGAGAAACTAACAAGCTCATCTCTTCCATGCTGTGGACAGACTATTTCATCTTGCCTGTCTGCAACCAGTAAGATCAAATTCATCCAGCTGTTGAAGAGTTTGCTCAGTTTTTCTCTGACAGAGTATCCTCCATTAGGTCTGGTATCTCTCCGACAGGGCTGCTGCTGTTCAGCAAAGTTGAACTAGATAGGGGTGGATGTCCACCAGTCTGGAGTGAGTTTAGATTGATTTCAATGGAAGAGGTTTGTGGGGTGATCTCAGAGTTGTGACCACCTTCTGTGAACTGGATCTAGGCCTGACTCACTTTTTATTTGAGTCTGTTGGGTTTGTGGGGCGAATGTTCACTAAGCTGATCTGATATTTCCTTAAGGAGGGGGTCTTTCAAAGGGTATGGAAAAATGTTCTGGTGAGATCCCTCCTGAAGAAGCCATCCTTGGACCCTGACTGCCTAGTGAATTATAGACCAGTCTCTAACATCCACTTTTTGCAAAAGCTTATAGAGAAGATGATGGTACTACAGCTTGAGGCACAGCTCACAGCCTTTGACACATGGGAATCTCTCCAGTCTGGATATACAGTAGGTCTAGGCACAGCACTGAAAGATCATTGGGCAGGGTGCATATTGACCTTCTCAGCACAAGAGATAGAGGAGGGCAGTCAGTTCTCATCCTCCTAGATCTCTTATCAGCCTTCTACACTGTGGATCATGGTTTATTGTTGGACCACCTCAGCGAGTACTGTGGATTTGTCAGCATAGCCATCTGCTAGTTTGAGTTCTTCCTCAGAGATAGGGTGTAGATGGTGATGATGGTGAATTTCTCTTTATTCCTGAGGCCCCTGCTCTGTATTGTGCCCCAGGGGTTGATCCTCTTTTCCATGTTGTTTGCAGTGTATATGCTGCCCCTGGGAGGGATCTTTAGACAATACAGTCTGGGTTTTCACTGCTATACTGATGATACTCAGCTGTATCTGTCCTTTGTACCCAGGATTCCAGATGCTGTTGAGGTGCTAAATCTGTACCTGGCTGAGATTCAGGACTGGATGTCATCAAGCTGGTTGAGACTGAACTCAGACAAGATGGAAGTGTTAGTGACGGAACCTGGTTGAAAGTGTGGGGGGGGTGTAGGGGCCATTGATATGGGGGAATGGCCTTTGGCTAGGTTCCTTGGGACTTGTGGCCTCTGTGACAGTTAAGAACCTGCAGGTCATTCTGGACAAGAGGCTGACACTTGAGGCTCAGGTGTTGGCTGTAGTCTGGAATGGCTTTTACCATCTCAAAAACATCACCCCGATTAAGACTTTGATCTCATCTGGAGACCTGCCCTCAGGTTAAATGGTTCCATGTCCACACAGATGATAGCCATCCCCTCTTATACCATCAACTGGCTGGACAGACCAACCAGGGGCAGTGGCCTAGCCTTATATATTAGTGAAAAACTCCATTCAGAGATAATCAAGTCCCATTCAATGGCAATTGAATTAGATTGCTTGTTAGTGAAAAATATCCCTGTCCCAAAATGAATCCTTAAATGTAATAAGATTTTGCAGAGCCCCCAAAGGTGGCTCAGAACTTCTGCAGCACATTAGTAATATAGTAAGTCCTTGCTCCAACGAATGCCTAATACTTGGTGATTTGAACTTGGACTGGCTTTCCTACAAATCCAATAATCTAAAAAGAATGTGGATTATTTAAGATTTGTACAGTTTATATAAAAACCAACCCAGCCACATCCTTATAATCCCGCTGATGCCTCTCTAATAGACCTAATTATAACCAACAGATCCCATACATTCTCACACTCAGCAGTCTTTTATAATGACACAAGTTATCATAATGTAGCTGCATGTGTCAGAGGGACAATAGTTTTGCCAGTCCAACCCAAATTTATAATAATAATAAGTTTTAACAACCTCTGTGTCATACGCTATAAAATAAACTAGCATCCATAAACTGGCAGACATTTTATATTGCCCCTACAATGGATGAAGTGATGGATACATTTAGCAAACTGCTACTGGGTGCTATAAATAAACATGCTTCCATGGTCAAGCACCGAGTAAAAAAGGTTTCCTGTCCATGGTTCAGAAGGGAGTTGAAGGAGGCCCTAAGATATAGGGACTTGCTTTGGTCAACCACTAGGTGTACCAAATTAGATATGGATTGGGCCAACTTCAGATGAACGAGTAACACCTGCACCAGTTTATTTAGGACTGCTTAAGCTAACTATTATTTAAACTCCCTGAATTCAAGAAAAAAACTACCCCATGAAATTTTGGAAACCTATTAAAGCAGTTGAGCAGCTAGAGATACAGTAAGATTCAGGGAGCTCGCTAGGTCTGTCATGACATGGGATGCACAGTTTTCTCAGAAATCCCAAGCAGTGCCAAGGGGCTAGTGGGGAATACAAAAGAAAAATTAGGGAGATAAACCAGTGGCTCAGGGAGGTGAAGCCAGAGGGTATGGGTTGATGGGGGATTGGGGGAGACCTGGGAGGATAAGGAGCTGATGCTAGAGATAGACTACATCTCAATTTGGAGGGAGGTGAACTTAAGTTGAAAAATGGAGGATTTCATTGGTGAAAAGTGGGTTTAACTTGCTGGAAGGGGTGGGATGGGAGAGAAAAGGTAGTCGAAGGGATGCTGCGATAAAGGAGGGACTCTGTCTCCACCTCTGGGACCAGGAGGATTGCAGAAAAGACCAACCAAAGTGCAGACCAGGAGAAAACAGGATCCCTGAGGAACACCAGCAGGGGAAATGAAACCAAAGGGAAAGGGTGGAAGGTAGTCCTAGAAATGCCAGGAGCTTGGGCAATAAAAATGCCTGAGCTCCTGGAGATGTTAACTGAGGGCAGTGGATGTAACAGCGGTCACTGAGACTTGGACCACTGCAAGACATGACTGGGACCTGAACCTGGAGGAAGTTACACTATGTCCAGGAAGACAGGGGGAGAGGAAGGGGAGGTGTAGGTAGTAATGATAGTAAGACTGCATTGGCATAGGGGAGGCTTGAGAGGCGGAGTGGAACCGTGGAGGTGATTTGGGTCAGCAGTTAACCACTACAGCTATGGGGTTACTCTGAAGAGGAGGGTGACCCATTTTCAGAGGGTTAGGGAGGTCAGGGATCCTGATTGCCCTGCCACTAGAGCTAGGGACCCTAGTTTAGAGACTGAAGGGGACCTGTCCCATACCTTGGGAATGTTTGAGGAGTTTGCAGCTGCTCAGAGAAGTGACCCTAGTCTAGAGAAGCTGAGGGCTTGGGCAGACTCTGATGGAGTACAGGGGGTGATGATAAACATAAGGTTTATTGGGGAAAATTGACTGATGTGTACTCAGGCTGTGCAGACAGAGGTTGAGGTGATAGGCGGGCAGCTTGTCGTTCCCCAGGGGTATCGTGAGCAGTTGCTCAAGATTGCACATGATATTCCCTTGTCTGGTCATCTGGGAATCATGTGCACTATGCAGTGGTTGGCCCAGAATTACTATTGGCCCGGAGTATTACAGGTATTGTCAAGTGCCAAGAAATGGGGAAGGTGGGTAAGAAAACCCAAGCTGCTCTAATTCCATTGTCCATAGCGGAGGAGCCATTCCAGAGGGTGGGAGTAGATATTGCAGGGCTTTTAAATACCTAGCTTCTCTGGGAAAGAGTTCATTCTGACTGTGGTTGATTATACCCCTGGACCCCAGGCAGTTGCTCTATCTTCACTGAGGACAAAGTGGCAGATGCCTTATTTTGGATTATCTCCCATGTTGGGTTTCTGCAGGAGGTTATCTCTGATCGAGGGGGTTCCTTCATATTGGACCTGATGAAATGTTTATGGGAGGAGTGTGGGGTGGTGCAGAGATGAATGACACCTTATCACCCACAAGCCAATGGGCTTGTGGAAAGATTTAATGGTACCCTGAAGTCAATGTTCCAAGTGTTTGCTGAACAGCATGGAAGGGACTGGGAGAAATACCTTCCCCACCTGTTGTTTGCATATAGGGATGTGTCCTAAGAGTCAATAGGATTTTCCCCCTTTGAGTTCTTATACACATGCCAGGTACGTGGACCCCTAGACTTGATTTGGGAGGACTGGGAAGGCAAGCACACCACCCAGGGAACTCCCATAGTGGATTACATCCTTAGATTTAGGGAAAGGCTGATGGAGCATATGGGGACAGCCCAGAGCACCCTGGCAGCAGCCCAACAGAAACAAAAAGTGTGCTAATACTGTAGAGCTAAATCTCGCTCATACACCGTGGGTCAGGAAGTCATGGTACTTATTCCGATCTGGAAAAACAAGCTGCAGATTGAGTAGGCAGATCTGTACAAAGTGGTTAGGAAGGTAAATGATGTGAACTTTGTCACAGAGTTACCTGACAGAAGACAGACAGAAACAATGTACCATGTCAATATATGAAGCCATATGCTAATTGGGCTGACATGGTGTTTGCAGTGTGTAGTCCTGAGGAGGGACAGATGAGAGACCCCTTCTGGACTTACTGAAAACAAGGAGTCTTCTGTGGAGGCAGTTAAATTGTCTCCCCAGCTGGCTGCGGACAAGACCGAGGAAGTAAGGGAGGTTTTAGCAGACTTTGCCCCACTGTTTAGCACCAAGCCTGGACTAACCCCCTTGGTGATTCATGATGTACAGACAGGAACACAGACGCCCTTGCAATGGACAGCATATCAGGATTCAGAGACTGTCCAAAAGGCATTAGGAGGGAAGTGGAGGAGATGTTGGATTTAGGCATAATCCAGAGATCCCAAAGCCCCTGGGCCTCACCCGTAGTCCTTGTACCCAAGCCATATGGCTCTACTTGTTTCTGTGTGGACTATCATGGACTGAATGCAGTCACAAAGTCAGGCACCCACCCGATGCTCAGTAGGGATGAACTACTGGACAACTTGGGAGGGGCGACCTACCTTACGACTATTGACCTGAAAAAGGGTTTTTTCCAGATAGAATTAATGGACAGAGCTAAGGAGAGGTCGGCCTTCATTACTCTGACAGGCTTATCTGAATTTAAAGTAATGCCTTTCAGAATGAGGAATGCTCCAGCCACTTTCCAAAGGTTGGTGAACCAGGTGTTAAATGGTGCTGAGGAGTACGATGTGGTGTACCTGGATGACATTGCCATCTTTAGTGCCAGCAAGGAGGAACACCTGTTCCACCTTAGGGAAGTGCTGGGAGAAGGATACAGTGGGCTGGGCTCACTGTCAAAGCTGAGAAGTGCCAGGTAGCCATGGCTGAAGTTGCATACCTTGGGCATGTTGTAGGCCGGGACAGTTCCATCCTAACCAAGTAAAAATAGAGATGATCAAGGCATGGCCCTGACCAGAAGTGCAGAAACATGTCAGGAGTTTTCTCAGGACAGCAGGGTACTATAGGAAATGTGTACCCAGTTACAGTGCTCTGGCTGCTCCCCTATCTGACCTGGTAAAGAAAGGATGCCTAAGAAAATTACCTGGGAACCAGCCTGTCAGAAAACCTTTATCAGACTGAATGAGGCACTATGCAGTGCTCCTGTGTTGACAAGTCCTGACCATAGCAGACTCTTCATAGTTCAGACCGATGCCTCAGATGTGGGTATTGGAGCCGTGCTGAGTCAGACATCCAACCAAGGGACAGGTCACCCAGTAGTGTACCAGAGTAAATAGTTACTTTCTAGGGAGCAGGCATACTCTACTGTGGAAAAAGAGAGCCTTGCTATAGTGTGGGCTCTCAAAAAGTTAGAGCCATACTTATATGGGCAGCATTTTGTTGTAAAAACTAACCACAGCCCCCTGGTTTGGCTGATGCAAATGAGAAAAACGAATTGTAGTTTGATAAGATGGAGTCTTGCCTTACAAGAGTATGACATGACAATCTTACATAGGGCTGGAGCGGCCTTTATGAGGAGTGAACTGATTTGGGAAGCTAATCCCATGCAGTGGATAGAGCCCCCAAATTCAGTCTAGGTGGGGAGGATTGTGACGCTTAGCCAGCTGATTATGATTGCTCTATGATTTTTGTGATACAGAATATAGTGAGTGATTGTCAGTGCTTCCATGAATATCCCCCCAACTAGGTTACAGAGAAGCAACAAGATATATTAACCTGAAACCAGGAGGTAATTAAAAAAACTAGAGAGCCTTAATTAAGGGTCTCCTGTTTTTCTGACTTAATTGGAGCTGACCAGCTGCCAGGATATAGGGCTTGTAAACTTTTATGACGTCTTAGAAGAAAAACATGTCCCCATCATGGTGCTAAAGTTATTTAAAATTCTTTGATCCTTGGGAAAAGAGGATCTGCTTGAGATCAAAGAGGGGGATGTTAATTAAGGAGTCATATTGGGAAATGAGTTTTTGCTGATGTCACCTTATTTAATATACCTCCTGATAGAACATCCTGTTTTGTATATTTTTTATATTCTGAAAGGAAGAACTAGATTACATAATCGAAGGGGTGGTAACACAATGTTTTAAACTGTATTCTGTGTTTCTACTTAGACACATTTTCTTTGTCGGTTCTTAGAAACAAGAACTAACTATAAGCACTGTAAGAGGGTAGTACATTAGATAGAAAAATCTAATTGTATTTGTTGTAGGAGTTTATGTTTGTACTTTAGCCTTGTTCTTTTTAGTGATTGTACGCTTTGTGATATATGGTTTTTTGTTTACATTTTACATATTTCTATCCATTTTTAAGTAAATCTTTATTTAAAAAGACTGCCTGGGTGTGTGTTCAAATTTCTTTCTTTTGCATGTGATATATAGATGGTTAAGACTGAGTAAAACTGTTCAAAGCTTGATGTTGTACTAAACTGGGAAAATATAAGAATATACCTAAGGTGTGACTTCTGGCAGTAGGAAACCTGACAGACGTTTACAGCAGCAAGGAAGCAGAGTGATGGCTTGCTACCTTACCCCTGCTGATGGTCTATAAATCCTGGATGGATTTGGAGGCCGGCCAAGCTGCCCCAGTGGTGTTTGAGGGCTTGACCACTGGCAGCTCAGCCAGCATGCCCTGGGAGGCCAGGGTTCTGGTCTGCATCCATTTCAGTTTTTACCTCACAACTATTTTTTTTTTTAACTCCAAGGTCCACTCCTGCTCGGAGTTAAGTTACAGGGAGTGTGGGGGTTGAGCCCTCCCACATGAGGTGCTCAGGGGCAAAGCCTCCCCAAATTCCATTTTGTGTTTTTCAGTCAGATGCCTGACATATTGCCGGGCATTTGATTGATTTGAGAGTGCGTATTTCGGGCCACTGACCTCGGGATCCTTTTTCCTTTTCCTTCTTTTTGGTTTTTAACCAGGAGAGACACACTAAGCTGAAGCTTGTTTACGGATGTGACCTAAGAGCACAAGGAAGTTAAATGGCTTGCTCAGGGTCACACAGTATGCAAGTGGGGGCTGTGGGATTCAAACCCAGGTCTCTAGGTTTGCAGTTCAGAGCTTTAAACCACTGCACAATACTGCCACCTAAGATCTTGAGACTCAGGATCTCGAGTTTAGGGATCTCATAATATATCCACAGAGGTATAGGAAGCCTTTTTGATGAGGGGGGTAAGACTGGTAAAAGTCCTGCCTTTCCCAGTAAATACAAAATCAATAGGTTGGGGTCCCCCAGAAGCTATCAGGTTTTTAGATGCATTCTGGTGCATTTGGAGGGTCATTTTGACACTATGTGGCTGCTTTTAAAGTCTTCTTTGACTTGTTACAAACAAACAATATTCCTATCAAAATAACTAGCTTTTTATTTTCTTTAAAAAAATTTGAATATAATAAATATCTATCAGCCAGTAATACACAGATTTCTATGATACAGACATGTAACGTGTCCATTTATACCAGAGTTATTGATAACATGCAAGGTAACAAGGAGAAACATCTGCAGCACCAGGCCACACACCAGAACTTCACTGACAGATCCACACCACAGCCCACTGAATACAAAAACAGAGAAATAGTAGTATCTCACACAGTAACCTAGTTCTTCACTTCTTCAATCCCTGACTGGCTGACAGGCTCAGATACACATTAAATAAACTACAGTTCTGTACCATGCTCTGTTGTTGCTGACTTTCTGGCTTTTCCAGGAAAAAATACCCCAAGAAGAAGAGGAGACAGTTTATCTTAGAACATTTTATAGATGTCACTCAGTTAGTTATCCAGGCCTAGACCCCTGACATCCTTCAAAGAGGAGACCATTTGTGATAGATAAAACATTTGTTAGGGAGAGGGCAGGTAATTAAGGTATCTGAAGAAAGTCACTATTCTGAGTGTCAGTCATCTCTGTATATGAGGATGCACAGAAAGTGAAACATGCATGAAAGATTTCGTTATTCTGCCGCTGTGTTTGCAAAAACTACACCCTGGTACCTAAATGCCTGTACTTGCTGCTTTTTTTAAAACTGCTACAACAAGCTGAAAGAATGAGGCTGACCATAGCTTACCTACAGTGACTTGTCATTGGGCTGGCATCTTCCCATCTCCATGGCGAGGGTGAACTTGCTGTAAAATGAAACCGGCACTTGCCCGTCTGTGGGCTCCTTCAAGTGTTGGTCACTGTGACCTTTACCACTACCTCACATCCTTCAACACTCCACATGCTTAGTGCCCACTCTCACATACCCTGAGCCCTCCTAGTGACCACCCCAGACAGAACCATCAACTTGAATTGCAGCACTCAGTCACATTGACACCAGCAGTGCATTGTGTGCATCCTAAAAACCAGTGGACAGGCATGGGCACAGAGATCTATGCTCACAAGTGTGTGAAGCAAATAAAATGGAGCCCAGTGTGCATTCGGATAGCACACTCCAATGCTTCTTCCTTGTGGTGCACCAGTTTGCAATCCAGTCATTGCCCACTTCAACTGGCTGAAGCTCTAGAGCCAACCAATGAATGACCCCCCAAACTCATGCCATATGTCCCAAATCCTGATCCATCACCACATCAAAACCGATACAGAGAAAAAAAACCTCAGCACTTTCCCCTGGAACTCATGTCATGTTTCCCAAATCCTGACCCAATCACAAGCAATACAGAAAAGAAAACAATCTCAGAGGTTCAGAAGTCTTGGTCTGAGAGTTTTGAACCACTGAGAGGGTGCAGCCTGCCACCACCCCCTCCCCACCAACAATCTATGCTGCTATCCCAAAACCTTACCAAGAATGGTCCATATTTGCAACCAGTAGTATTTCAACTTTGGACAACCCACCAACATATAGAATGAAGAAACTTTTTCATTTCTACACCTCTGGCAGATCTCAGAGATGGAATTATCAATTTTATGCAGTTTTGCTGAGGTCAAGTAAGTTTTATGTAACGTATTAACATGTATTTGAAGCAATTCATTTTTTTTAACCCTGATGCACTCTAAATTTATTGACACAGACCATTTACTTTCTATAAATACATTATTAAGGTCTTGTTCCAAGCTGTTCTGGGTTCAGGAAACTGTGGTGAGGTTTCTTCTAGTAAAAGTTTATATAATCTGGAAATTAAATATTTATTTGTTTCCAGGTCAGAAAAAAATGTCTTCTAAAGGGAAAACACCTAAATCAAAAGTATTATGAGTTTGTTTATAAATGAAATTATTCACTTGCATATATTGCCATTGTTGTCTATTTGGGATCTCATAAATAGCTTTAATTTGTTTGAAAGATGTTAGATTAATATTATCACAGAAGTCCCGTATGGTTTGAATCCCCCTGAAAAAATACCAAGTTTTGAATGTCTCATCTAACAATGATGATTGAAAACTATTATTGTTATATATGGGGGTCATTCTAGATAGTTTCTTTGAAGCTTTAAGTGTCCTAAAAGCCTGAGACCATACATAATTTGCTGCTTTAGTTGCTGCTAAAGTCTTGTGGTTCCGAAAACACAATACCAAGGAACTTTTAAACTTTAGGCCTTTTAGGTTTTCCTCTTCCAGGCAATGACCTGCCAATAAAATTTCTTCTGAGGGTTGAAACCAGTAGCAAACAATCTCTAACTTGCTTTCAAATAGTATAGCCAAAAATTAGGACAGCCCAGATCCCACCTATCTTTGGACTGATGCAACTTCTGAAGGGTTACTCTGGGTTGTCTCCCCTGCAACAGAAATTTCCTTACTGACTTGTCTAATTCCCCGAAAAAGTTTTTTTTTCAAGATAAATGGAATGGCTTCAAACAGAAACAACAATCTGGGAAGTATATTAATTTTAATATATTAATTCTGCCCATTAACGTTGAGGGAAGATATTGCCATTTATACATATCTTTTTAATTTTGTGAATAAATGGATCACAATTGAGCTGAATAGCTCTGTTTAGGTCCTGAGCCAGACTAACACCCAGGTATTTTATTTTGTCCTTACTTATGCATTTTAGGGTCAGATCTATGAGACTGGTAAAATCCCATAGATAAAGAGGCTCACTCATTTCCCAGTTAACCTTATATCCCAAGAGGGCACTGAATTTATAATGCAGTGGTTTAAGGCTCTGGGCTGCAAACCTAGAAATCTGGGTTTGAATTCCACAGCCCTTACTTGCATACTGTGTGACCCTGAGCAAGTCACAATTTCCTTGTGCTCCCAGGTTGCACCTGTAAACAAGCTTACAGCTTAGTGTGTCTCTCCTGGTAAAACAAAGCTAAAAACAATTCAGACAGTAATTTACTAATAAAGGTGTAGCCCCCCTACAAATGGGTGTTCCCAAAAAGTCTTCCATGAGCTTGCCTAAATGCTCACTGCCAAGTTGGTGTTCAGCACTATAGCCGTTTAAATGGTAATGCTGGAGAGTGCCTGTAACGCCTCTGTGTACTATCTCTTTAAGAGCTGCCTGCTTGCAGTTATGATTAATCTGAGAGGGAGATTGAGTGTTTTCTTGCTCAAGTCCCACCCAGGCTGCTGGAAAATAGCTCCATTTCTGCCATCGCTAATTGTGCAGAGGGAGCTCGGTTGAAAGATGTAACTATTTGCTGAAAATCATTTAGAGTGATAATGATAATGTAGTTTGTTCTAACCTGCCTTCTTTGTAGCAAGGACTGTTCTGAGTATTCCAGCATTTGGGCCCTGAACTGCCTCACTGGGCCATTCAGTATGTTGGGACTCTAAAAATGGAGCCTACCTACAGGGGATGTGTGGAGTAAAAGTTTGGGAATTGTAGTTTTGGACTGTTGTTACCTTTTTGCAACTGAAGAGGGAGCTCTTGCTTTGACTGACAGCCGAATCAGCCAACTAAACCTTTTGGATCTGAGGGAAATCCCCAAGCTGCCTGCTGTTTAAGGAAGATCTAAGTTGGAAGCTGAAGGAGGTGCAGCCCGTGATAGTTCAAGCAGACATTTGCATAGTTTCACACGGGAGAACTGTGGAAAGGCCTGACTTCTGGCCTGCATGTCTGTCTACTGCTCTGAGAGGGAAAGAGAATTGTTTTTGGACTGAATCCGAGTTGTGTGATTAAAGTAAGCTACTGAAGTGGGACCAGGCTCAACCTGAGGAGGACCGAAGATTGTGCAGAATATAATCAACCTGCCAGAAATCCCATTCACCTTAGAACTGCTGACTTGTGCAGAAATCTTTATGATTGTGACCGGGGAGCATTTTGACTAGTACAGTAGAATTTCCTTGCATATAAATGTGCTGTGTACCGAAAGTGGGACGTGATTTGGTTCCCCACTGTGTGAACTGTGTTCTGCTTGCTGGAAGGTATATCTAGTCCGAATGGACTGAATCCATGGTTATCTCCATGCGGCTGGGCCTTGCCATGAGGGTCCTGCCAGACTACCCTACTGCACAGAGGTTAGCCATCGATCAGAGACCTGCCCAGGGATCAGTCCCCCTGTTCCACGCTTGAACAGGAGCGACACCTCAGAGAATTGTGTGGGCACTGCTTCTCCTGGCACTCCAGAGGAACTACTTGCTGTTTTGATTTTTGGCCATCCTGTGTCCAGTCTTTGGTATCATGAGTAACCATCAGGGTAGCTCCCTGCAACTACAGTTTAATCTAAGTGTGTCATCTGATTTCTTTGTTATTTGTCTTCCTTCACGAACTGAGCCATCTGGCTCTGGATTACAAATAGTGTGTATTACGCAAGTTGTTTTTTTCCGTCACGGGGTCCCAACCAACTGCAACTCCAGCCTACCCCAGGCAACGGTCCTTGCTAGCCCACCTTTCCTCCACCTGGGTACCCAGAGAGTGTGCCTGTGTTAGGGATTCTGAATGCATACACAGCTATGTGACTGATAGAGCATTTAAGCTAATTAACCTAATTCGCCCCACTCTTGTTCAAGTCCCTGAATAAATCAGATCTACCTTTTTCTGTATTCAACCTGACTGTGGTTCTAGTTTGTGCTCAAAGTACTGTACTGTTGTTATTTGCTCTGTCTAACCTTGTTTTACAGTGGGTCCCCAAGAGCAAACCGGAGAAACCAGCCCTGGTGGTAAATGCAAACAAGGTGGGTACTTGCAAGGTACATCAGGGGTATTGCGAAAGTAATTATTCTGTACTGTTTTGGCCACTAGCAGGGAAAGAGGGGGATTACAGTGACCTGGAGGGCTGTGCCCAGGCTATTTTGTCCACTACCAACCCTGACCTCTGGGTGGAGGCCCCTGATTCAGAACTCAGGCTCCTTAACCTACTACTAGCCAAGCAGGCAGGGATAGCAGCCCTTGGAATAGCACCATCTAGGGGTTACATCTTGGAGGCACCACTGGGATTAATGTCCTCTAGTAGCCACAAGAGGGAATTACCCTGTTATGTTCAGATTTGGTGAGAAAATGGAGGATATTGCTACACCCAAGCTCAAAATCACCCCCATAAGCTGTTAGTGCACCAAATGGTGGGGTGGAGTGAGGCTGAGGAGTTAGATCCTTGACAGTACCTCATGTTACTGGATGTCCCATTATGGACCACTAATGCTGGTATTATAAACTGGAAACATGTCAAAGAATTTGGAGCAGAGTTAGCATGTGAAGGAGAGATTCAGACCTGTTTGAACAGACTTTGAAGTTTTACTCTCCTGCAGTTCTCCCATAGATCCAGAGAAGGTACCCTTTGTTATTCTGCCAGAATGGACCCAGAAGGGGTGGAGGGTCATTCACCTGCATAGTGATCTGGCTATCCCAGGTGAGTCCCCCAGTATAGAGTTGTTTAAGGACAAGCTGCTCAAGTTATTAGCGTCTGAAGGATGAACTGCTCAAGAGCTAGCGAAGGTGCTAGACCTTTCAGAGGAACACATGTCATTGCAGTCCTAAGCCACATTTCCTGCTTCCCCTAAGAGTTCCTCTATGGTTCACTCCCACATAATAATTCCATCTGTGCATTTGGAGTCTTACCGTAAACTCAGACTTTTCTCAGGCACCATCCCAGTGCCTACGGGGAAGATGACCTTGAAACATGGATGGACTATGCTGTCCCCTTGGTACGGGAATGGCAGTGCTCTGCGGGGGAAAAGAGAAAGAGACTCATAGAAAACTTAAGGGGCCCTGCACTGGAGGCCATCTGCTTCCTACGAGCCACTAGTCCAGAGGCTACTGTGAATGAATACCTCTCTGCATTGGAAGGAGTGTTTGGGAGCAATGAGACAGGAGACAATTTGCTGTGGAAATTCAAGTCTGCCAAGCAATGGAAGAATGAGAAGTTGTCTGTGCTTCATTACCTGAATTGAGAGGGCTCTGCAGAGGGCCCACCGAAAGGAGGGGTGCTGGCTAAGGAACTGAACCAGGTCTGTTTGGACCATATTCTCAAGTCAACCAGGTATTCTAGTGTGATGATGCTAAAACTTAAGCTGTAAGACAGGAGGGCTAATCCTCCCGAGTACTGTCACTTTATAGAAAGATTAGTGAGGCAGAGAATGATAGAAGGCTGGGAGCCCTATGCTGGTTGTTGGTACCTGCCAGGCCCTGGGAGAAGCGATGCAGATGAAGGTGCAGCAGCTAGGAGAGCTAATTAAAAAGTGACAGAGGCTGCCAGGAGAACTACTCCTTCCTACAGGCACCTCAAGAGACAAAAGAGTGAGGTAGGGTACATATTGTATCTTCAAACCATACTGAAGGTAACCTATTGGTAGAAGTACAAGATTTAGGAAACCATAGTAGAGGACCTACTATAGGCCCATAAACCCCCAAACTTAGTAGAAGCCAAACGATCCAAGTACAAACCACAAATCCAAAAACCTGCAAATGCTCTAATGTACCCAAAGGAGATAGTCCGCAACCACCCAAGACCCTAGAGAACCCACATTTTGCTACCACTGTAGGAGATTATTGCTAGTTTCTTTTGTCGCTCACCAGAGAATCTGAAGAGAAGGTCCGTGAGTAGGTTGGCTAACTTTGATTCGATAAACAACAACCAGCCACCTGGTGGAGCTTACTTGAAAAAGTTACTCTTCAAGGTCCACTGCCAAATCGGGACACACAAAGTGCATCACTTGAATAGTCCAAGAGTAGTGAGTCCCTTCAATAGAAACAACAGTAAAAGGTAAAATAAAAGTTTGTCCACCAAGCCATATTTGACAGTAGGGTCTCAAGTGACAATAATGTTGCAAGACTGGTATTAGAACTAACATGCCTAATCTGCCCTACAACATGAAAGGCTTGCATGCTTCAGGAGGTTGAGTGAGAAATCCCCATATCCATACTCTAGAGTATATTCAAATCTGGCTGTCTTTTCCCTACCTTAGTAGCTGGAAGTAGTAGAAACAGAAAGTCAAAGACCTGACTTTATGTGTCCCTCTACTGGATTAGTACAGTGATGGTATTCCCCTGCTAATCTGGGAACCAAGCCGTCCATATGTTTGGGAGCTGCACAACTCTGATACAAGAAAAAGGGCACCAGACTGGGAGGGGCTCCCCAGAGAATTCCAGCCCTGATCCAAGATGGCCTATGAATTATAGCAGAATTCTGAGAAAGTAGACCAGGATGAACCAGTAGGGGTTGTGTGGAAGAAGGATCCTGAGTCAATGGTGTTGGCCCCTAACTCCCAGTGTACCATACAAGGGGAGGTCCGCCTATGGAAAGATGTCAATAATAGAATACTGATGTTGGATATGCCAGACAATGGAAAATTGCCAGAAGGATTATTGGTCAAGCCCAGCATCTTGCCCACTCATGCTCATGCCTATGCATGACTATTGATGGTCCAGATTCACAATGTGTCAGATTGGGAGATTTGAGTGAACAGGGGCTGCACCCTAGCTTCAGTACACTGCACAGACACTGCAGTGTTGCCCAGCAACAAGCATCCTGGTAAGACAGCTAGAGTGACTCCAGATTTGTTTGACTTTGGTGACTCCCCATTGCCAGCTGAGTGGAAGACTAGAATAAGCAAGAAACTTTCCCAGAGAGATCCAGTGTTTTCATTGAAAGAATGGGATGCAGGGGTGTGTCCAGAAGTGTGCAGCATCACATATGCGGCCACGATGAACAACCTTTCTGAGAGAAAGGTCTCCACCCACGTAGCTCCAGCAGACATCGATGATGTAGATGACACCTGCTGAGGAAATGCTTGTAGCTAGTGTGATACTAAAATCCAAGGAGCCTAATAGCACCTATTGTGGTTGTGGGTAAGAAGAAAGGGTCTGTGAGAATAATAAGTGGATTATCAAACCTAGAACCAGTGGACCATCCCCGATCAATACACCATGCCCTGTATACAAGATGCTCTGGACTGTTTGAATGAGAGCAGATGGTTCTCAGTGTTAGATCTTTGCCGCAGATACTACCAGATCCTGATGGCCCCAGAAGACCATAAGAAAACAGCCGTCATCTGTCTATTGGGATTCTATAACTTTCTGAGGATGCCACAAGAGATATTGGGTGTCCTGGCCACCTTTCAGCGACTGATGGAAAGTGCGATGGTAGATATAAATTTCCTGGAATGTCTGGTGTACTTGTTGATGTCATTGTGTTTGGGAGCACCTTAGAGAACATGCCTGACTTTGTGACTGCATTCAGTCCATGATAGTCCACACAGAAATAAGTAGGTTTCATGCTTTGTATAAGGACTTTGGTGAGGCCTAGGGCTGGACTTGGATTATGCCTAACCAACATCTCCTCCACTTCCTCCCATGCCTTTTGACAGTCTCGAACCTATTATGCTGTCCATTGCAAGGGCGTTCAGTCTTGTCTGTAACATCATGAATCACCAAGGGGTTAGTCCAGGCTTGTGCTAAACAGTAAGAAAGTCTGCAAACTTCATTCGGTCTTGTCCGAGCCGCTGGGGGAGACAATTTAACTGCCCACAGAAGACTTCCCTTGTTTTCTTCAGCAAGTCCAAGGGGTCCTTCATCTGTCCTCCCAGGACTACACTGCAAACACCATGTCAGCTCAATTAGCATATGGCTCACCATTGACATGGTACATTGTTTCGTCTTCGTCAGGTAACCTGTGACAAAGTTCACATCATTTACCTCCTAACCATTTCTCACAGATCTGCCTACTAATCTGCAGCTTGTTTTCCGGACGGAACAGTACTATGACTTGACCCACTGTATGAGCTAGATTAGCCTTCAGTATTAGCATACTTTTTTGTTTCTTGGGCTGCTGCCAGGGTGCCTGGGCGTCCCTGTATGCTCCATCAGCCTTTCCCTAAATCTAAGGATGTAATCCACTATTGGGAGTTCCCTGGGTGGTGTGCTTGCTTCCCAGTCCTCCCAAATCAAGTCTAGGGGTCCACGATCTGGCATGTGTATAAGAACTCAAAGGGGAAAATTCTCATTGACTCTAGGACACATCCCTATATGCAAACAACAGGTGGGAAGGATTGCTCCCAGTCCTTCCATGCTGTTCAGCAAACACTTGGAACATTGACTTCAGGGTACCATTAACCTTTCCATGTCCATTGGCTTGTAGGTGATAAGGTGTCATTCATCTCTGCACCACCCCACACTTGCATAAACATTTCATCAGGTCCATTATGAAGGAACCCCTCATCAGAGATAACCTCCTGCAGAAACCCAACATGGGAGATAATCCAAAATAAGGCATCTGCCACTTTGTCCTCAGTGAAGATAGAGCAACTGCCTCGGGGTCCAGGTGGCGTAATCAACCACAGTCAGAATGAACCTCTTCCCAGAGAAGCAGGGGTATTTAAAAGCCCTGCAATATCTACTCCCACCCTCTGGAATGGCTCCTCCGCTATGGACAATGGAATTAGAGCAGCTTGGGTTTTCTTACCCACCTTCCCCATTTCTTGGCACTTGACAATACCTGTACTTCGGCCAATAGTAATTTGGGCCAACCACTGCATAGTGCAGATTCCCAGATGACCAGACAAGTGAATATCATGTGCAATCTTGAGCAACTGCTCACGATACCCTGGGGAAAATCCATGCTGCCCGCCTATCATCTCAACCTCTGTCTGCACAGCCTGAGTACACATCAGTCAATTTTCCCAATAAACCTTATGTTTATCATCACCCTGTACTCCATCAGAGTCTGCCCAAGCCCTCAGCTTCTCTAGACTAGGGTCACTCTCTGAGCAGCTGCAACCCTCAAACATCCTAAGGGTAAGGGACAGGTCCCTCAGCTCTAAACTAGGGGTCCCTAGCTCTAGTGGCAGGGCAATCAGGATCCCTGACCTCCCTAACCCTCTGAAAATGGGTCACCCCTCCCTCTTCAGAGTAACCCTCCATAGCTGTGTGGTTAACTGCTACTGGGGACATTTTTTCTCCCTTTTCATTAGTCTTCATATCAGGAGACACAGACTGGGGAACCAGTCTCCCAGTGGTTTCCATAATGGCTTCCACGGGGTCCAGGGAACTGCAGTTTCTCCTTTTTGCTTGGCTATGGGTAACTGCATACACCATCCCCTGTTGGAGATCGTTGCCAAGGATGATGTCAACTGCTAACATTTTGATTACAGACACTTGTTGCACAGTTCCCCCTGTTTCACCCCAGTCCAGGAGAACACTAGTCAGGGGCAATGTTTTCTCCTCATCAGTAAAGTCTTGTACAGTGACATATTTATTGGGTATACGCTGACCAGGCTCTACCAGATCCCCTTTTACCAATGTCAGGGATGACTCTGTGTCCCATTAACCCTTGTGTGTGTTCCCTCCAGTTCCCAGGCATGCTTCCAGGGACACACAAACAACCCACTACTTTCCTAGCCCCATGTTGCGTATTGCTCATCCTTTTGGGACACTGTCTGGCAATATGCCCAGTTTCTTTACAGAGCCAAAATATGTTTCTTTTCTCTGAGAAATCTTTTCTCTGAAACCTGGGGCTAGCTGGTTTTGGTGGAGGCAGTGAGGGTTTTAGCCCTTTCTGTGCTGCCACACCCACCCCTTTTTTCCTCTCATAGCAGGTCTGCTCTTGGCATAGTGGTCCGAGAGTTCAGCAGCCTCTTGCACTGTTTTGGGATCTTGGTCCTCCAGCTAGGTTTTAGCTCTGCTGGGCATGCCCAAAAAACTGCTCTAATAATATAGTATTTTCAATTTTATCTACAGAGTTTGCTTCAATTCCTTCTTTTACAACATTTTAAAACTGATGTTGTTTCACGGCTAGCTCCTCATAGCTTATATCAGGGCTTCTCCTGAGCTTTTGAATTTAGCTCTGTGTGCTACAGCAGTTGGCTATGTTCATGAAAAGCTTGTCCAAACTGTGGCATGAGGGGTCAATTTTTAAATGCAGAGTATATCATTTTTTTTAGTCATTTCAACATGCTGTGACCCTCAGTGAAAAATTGCACTGTGTTGTGGGATAACTCACTTTGAAATGCCTGAGGAAAATGATCTTTAAAGTTCTGAATGTTATGGTGGACACCATGCTGCAGTGCAAGTTTCTGAAAGTTAACATATTGACATATATTTGAGAAACTGTATGAAAATATATATGTTATGGTGTGGATAATAGAGGGACAAAAAAACTGCAATTCCAGTGCAACCCACTTGCTTTTGTGGGATGTTTATTTATTGCAATGAAGAATGTTTACAATAAAACATGGTTCAGTTCTATGGCAGGGTCGTCCCCTAGCACAGTATTAAATGTTATTTATTTAGTGTTTGTTATCTGGGTAAGGCCCACTAGGCACAAGTGCCTGTTTTCAAGGGTGATCCAGGAGCTTTGGACTGGTTAAGTGACTTCCTCAGAGTCGCACAGTATGCAGTTGGAGGTTGGAGGAATCAAACCCATGTCTGCAGGTACCAAACTCATTCACAGCTCACCACTCTAACCTCTAGGCTTTTAAAGCAACATTTGATAATGTCCCACACTAATCTATTTCAGTTTCAGTGCTGCTTTAACTTTTCATATCTCGCTGAGATTATTTGCTGTACTTGTGGTTCAATTTGGCTTTCTGCATTCAGAGTTAATGGCCTATGAAAAAGTCTGTGTTGCGTGACCACATCAGTGTCCTGTTTTCGAGGCCATATGTATGATTCACTTGCACATTGCTGCAGAAATTTGTCTGAAAAAAGATGTCTCTCTTCAATGATTTCCACCACCTGCCAAATAAAAAATGTTTTTGAATAGTACACTGCATAGAATCTCCCAACTTGTATTTTGTCTGGGTTCATTTTTTTCTTTTGAATTGGTGGAAGAATAGTGTGCTGAGCAGTGGTGGAAGGGTCTATTGCAGATGTTCCTGAAGCAGAAGGTTCTCTCAGTGGTGCAATGGAAACATCATTGGGGTCCATCACTGGAGTGCTGGAAGTATCACTGGGGTCTATTGATGGAGTTGCTGTAGCAGTTGAAGGTTCCTTCTGGGGAGTGCTGGAATCCACATGTGGGTCCATCACCGGAGTCAAGGCACATGGGTCCATCACTAGATAGCCAGATGCATCCCTGGGGTACATCACTGGAGTTGAGGCACAGGAGTCCATCACTGGAAAGGCAGAAGCATCACTGGGGTTCATCATTGGAGTTGCAGAAGCAGTTGAAGGATCTAGCAGAGCAGAGCCAGAAGCAGTGCAGGGGTCCATCACTGTAATTGCAGTCATTGATGTGCCAGGAACAGAGTCCGAGTTCATCCAGTGGACAGGCATTTCAGTAATGCAAGTTCTCACATGTGAATTTGTGAGCCTCTTTACTGTCTATGGCTGTATATGTTCATTGTTCAGAAATGGGCCATCATCAGTTTGGCAGTGAATGCAAAAACAACTTAAATTTCTGCTGCCCACTACACCAGGCACCACAGTCTTCACACTTTGGATCTGTCGAGTTCCAGGGACATGTTTCACATCTCTTCTGTTTGGCCTTCTTATGCTGTTGTTAGGCACCCAGAAGAAAGTTCTTTGGTAGTGTCTGCATCCCTCAGTTGGAGGTGCTAGAGTTAGATTATCCCGACAGTACAAAAACAGCTCTTCTGCTGTGGAAATGACAGCACACCGTGACAGGACAGCCAATGTTGCCATTGATTTAACAACAGCACTCTGTCAATCTGAAGGGTCCTTCCCATGCCTTGATCCAAAGCATGCCCTTTCAATTGAAAATCAAAATTCTTGGGTAGCCATTGAAATTGCATTGAATGCCCACTTTGATTTATACTGGCTCACACAGCCATCTTTAAAATGTACCTCCTTTTCTATGATTAGGTGCTGGGTCTTTGTGAGATGTGTGTTGACCATGTTAATGAAGTGTCGAACTGCATGATGGTCATGTGTGATGTGCTGTGAAATGAATACCAGGGATTCTGTGATTGTACCTTCACAATGTGCACATTTGTAGTATGTAACAATGGGGTGCACTGTAGCCTGTTCATGATGCCAGTGGCAGGATTGGATCTCATCATGATATTTGCAGGCATAGTTCACAGTGAAGTCCAGCACCATGATAACCCATCCCTGAGGTGGTTTCCTATTAAGTGTTTTGAACTGGTAGTGTTGCCATGCAGCCACATGCAGGTGGTGCCCCAAAAACTGAAGATCCTCCTTAAGCATGTTCATAAGTTGTAGTGTCGTCAGCTTGCTCTTCAGCACTTTTTGGGATGTTTTTGTTTCTATTCCATCTCTCTTTTTGGTCAAAGTCATGCTTTCCCACTGATACCACCTTACCATTTCTGACCCATATTTTCTCAACAGATCCTCTGTGTGCTTATCTATTGCATCAACAGAACAGCTGTCACACATCTTATCCACACAGTCTCTTCTAAAGAACCTGTTACCTTCTTCCTTTGGACACATTGTCAGTTCCACAGCTTTGCATATGTTCAGCACTTTGAACTCATTCATTTTATGATTATCGGCCATGTAGTTTAAATTGTGTAGTTATAAGGAGACATTTTTGCAGTACTCACAAAGGCACTGGTCATGTTTCTGCTGTTTGGCAAGTTTAATATGTGTGGGTCATAGACTGTTGAATCTCATTGCATCGATATGGCAATTTGGGTTTTCCTTTAGAAATTCTTGGTGCAGTGTATTGAGTGGTTTGGAAAGGAAAACTTTCACACACTGATATCTTTTCAGAAACCCCTTCTTGTAAGGTAGAGGAGTGGCAGAAACTTCAAAAGAACTTCTACCTTTATTGGCAATTTCCAAAGGCAATGATGATTTCTGTGTATTTTTCACATGCTTCTGTTCCCTGCACATTGCATTCATCAAGGTTGTCCAGCTGATTCCAAGGGTTCTGCTGGCATCACATAGCATCATATAGTTTTTCAAGAAGAGAAGTGCTTGTACCCATTCACCTTTCTGTTTTTGTCCACTGCTGACTTTCTCCTTTGCAGCCTCCAACAGTTTATTCCCCAAATTTGCACAACAGGCCATGTTTTTTCCTCTTTTCCCCAGTGCTGCCTTCTTTGCAGGTGAACATGTTGTTATCAGCTTATCCACTGTACATGCAAAATGGGTGGGTGACTGTGGCAGTGCTGATCCAACCATTTGAAGTACCTTCCGGATGACACTATCAGATCAGGGGTCCTGCACTGCAGCTGCATCAGGGGTATTAGGTACATTAGCTTGCATTGAAACTGTGGTGCTGGTGTATACTTATTTGGACTCTTTGTAAGTTTGTAATCTTTTTTCATTGATTCTCCTCTTCTTCTGCACTGACATATGCTGCATGTTGCTTTCTTTACTGTTCCCTCCATTTCTCTTTTTCTGTTGCTTTTTTGTTCCTCTTCTGTCATTTCTCTTCTTGTGGTTGGTTTGCAAGTAACTGCACACTCTGCATTACTGGTTTGCTCCAGTTTCTTTTGCTTTTGATGGTCTCTGTGCTTCTGTGCTCACAGCTTAGACTTCTCTCGGTATTCACAGTGTTTCTCCTCATCCAGGTTCTCATGGTAATCTTTTGATCAAGCTTTGCAGGTATTCAAATACACTTCATAACACTCGTGGTCATTCTTGATGCCAGCCCTGAAGTGTTTACTTCTCTTCCTTCCTGTCAGCGGCGTGGACAACAATCTCAGTCCAATGTTGATCAAGGATGCAGCAGACACACATGGTCTTCAGCTACATTGAGATTCCATTGTTCAGAATAATCTTAAAGATCAGAAAGATTCAGAATTAGTTACACACAATACCTTCTTCTTTCACAGCTGATATGGACTGTAAAACAGGGCACAATTTCTTCACTGCATAGAAGGACAGAAGGAGAGTGAACACACACTGATTGACTCAGAACTGATGGCATGATGGAATGAAGGAGTTAATCACATCAACTGTGACCTGAGCAGATGCATTGATGGAAGGAAGGAGAACATATCAACAGCCTCACAACATATAAAACAATGGAAGAAAGCAGAGAGCATGTCAGTTGCCTCAAAAGAAATGATGGAAGGAAGGAGACCGCATGTCAGTTACCTCAGATGAAATGATGGAAGGAAGGAGAGTGCATGTCAGTTGCCTCATAAGAAATGATGGAAGGAAGTAGAAGGCAAATCAGTAGTCACACAAGATGAGAGACAAGGAATGTGATGAAGAAGAGTGGTGTACCGCAACAGGAACTAAAAACTTTATGCATTATGTGTCATCACAAATCAGATGCACAGCAGCAACCGACACCAGACATTACACAGCAAACCATGGATTAAAAAGGGGAAACAGTCCACAACACAGATAGCATGGTCTCAACATGGCCGGAGGTCGAGCAGCAAAGAAAGGCCTGCCTAGCATCCAGCCATTTAAAGACCATGCGGTGGGTGGTTGCACAATATCAGACGGATGTCAGGGCCCAGCACCACAGAAATGGACACAGCAAGCAAACCGACATCAACAAAAACATTTTTAAGGCCATTCCCCTGGCAGGGGTGCACTATACTCAGTTGTAGTGATTACCCATTGACAAGGTGGAGGGCTACAAAAACATTCATGCCCAAGCAATACTCTGAACTCCCCCCCTACCCCCCAAATAACCACAGACTGCAAGGTCTCAACATGGCTGGAAGTCGAGCAGCAAAGAAAGGCCTGCCAAGCATCCAGCCATTTAAAGATCATGTCATGGGTGGATTTAAAAAATGTGCAGACGTCAGCACATAAAACCCCAGAAATGTACACAGAAAATCACATATTAAACAAACAAAGGTCTCAGTAGCAGGCAGGCCTACCAATAGCCCCCACCCCACAACCACACACTGCAGGGTCTCAAAATGGCCAAAGGTGAAGCAGTAAAGAAAGGCCTGCCCAGTATCCAGCCATTTAAAGACCATGCGGTGGGTGGTTTTAAAACAAAAAGCTCTCGATAGCAGGCAGGCTGACCAATGCACACAGAAAATCACATACTGTATTAAACAAACCAACTTCCACCTCCCGCTGACCACCACAGACCGCGTGGCTGAAGGGCGAGCAGCAAACAAGGCCTGCTCATCATCCAGTCATGTGGTGGTGTGGTTCTCAAAATTCAGATGGAGTCACAGAAAAAGCCAAACCACAGATTGTAAAAACAACACCAACTCCCCCACACCACCACCACCACAGACCACATGGTCTCACCATGGCTGGAGGTCAAACAGCAAACAATGGCCCATCAAAACACACGGATAGGAAACAATCCCAGACACAAAAGAAATTGAATTTAGATAAATGAAGCTGCTGAGTGCAATGTATGCTGTGTGTTTAAATTCATTTAAACATACAGCAGCACACATTGTACTCAGCAGCTTCAGTACCTTTACTCCCAGCCAAAAAGCATCTATTTTCTTTGCCAGTACACAACAAAACCCCAGAGGCCCAACAATGACCCCAGAAAAGCACACTTCAAGGCCAGCAGGGAAACCAGCAACACTGCACATAACAGCCAAAGAAGCCATTTTAAATGCCTTTGTCCTCTAATCTCCCTCACTTCCCACTTCCCACACTAGCAAAAGCCAAGCTTTCTTACCTGGGTTAACTGGCCACAAAAGCAAGTTGGGGATTAAACTGGGCTCCAATTCAGGGGCAAAAAACAAGTCGGGGCTACATTTTGGTAAACCAGCCACTGGGGCTTTCGATGGATGCCATTTCAGTCATTGGGCTGTTCCAAATGTACTGCAGACACCACATATGCCTGATCTGAATTCATCAAGACATGGAACTTAGTGGTGTCGGCAAAGTACAAAATCACCTCCCAGCCACCAAATTCCCTCGCTTGGGCAGTAATATTTCAATAAAGAAAGACACATCACTTTTACCGATGCAACACACCATTTGTCCCATCCCTAACACTGGCAGACAAAATGGAACACTTACCTCTGGTGTTCTAAACTCACTTTTGGGAGTCGGCGGGCCTCCTGTTCTTAACGCACAGGAGCTGCTAAACAATGGACACGATGACTCTCTCGTAAGAAACAGTGAATGAAAGGGACTAGGCAGGTAAAAACTCCACCATTTATACCTCTCACAAACTCAGATCAAAATGGGGCAGCTGAGAATCACGGGGAGTTCAGGCAACCAATGTGGGGGCAGGGGGCCGTTCTGAATGCACCAGACAAATTTACGGATACGACTGGCTGAAGACATTAAAGCAATGACTTCACTAGCAAAGTTTAACACCAGGCAAGTTTAAGTACCTGCCATTATAATGAGGGGAGCCACAGGAACACACAGGAACAGAAAGAAAAGGGATGCAGTTGAAATTAAATATGATTATTGGTCTGTGTTCTGAATGTGCTAGCTGAGGACACCAGCTAGTACGTTCAGAACACATTTTGGGGGTACTTAAACAATAAAATTAAAGGAAATAAAGGCATAGGGAGGGTTAAAAAAACTACAGGACAACATATGGAGTATTCAAAGCAAATTTTATTTCAGCAAAGACATGGCAGAATTGTTGGAAAACACACATCTCAAACCTATATGTTTTCCATGTCACAGTTTAGCATTAATAATACAGCATGAAAATGGTGTTGGACGGCAAAAAAAAAATTAATTTCCTGGCAGCTGCGTACCACAATTTTTTTATATGTAGCTCTACATGTGGCAAGGATTAAAATAGCATTTTAATTTTTTTCTTTTTTTTCACATGACTTTATAGAACACTTTCAATATTTCCATGGTAGAGGTACAAGCTTTTCAAGAACATAGCCAGTTAAATTAAACTTTTGTAAAAGTGCAGCTTTAAGTTTGCTGTAATCATTACTGTCCTCATTGTTCATTTGATCCAATGAATCCCGAGCTTTCCTAGTAAGTAGCAGGGACAGCTGGTAGTTCCTGGACCATCTAGGAATTTTAACCTGAATGAAAACTTTTTAAAAGAAATTTAAAAAGGCATCCATATCCTCCTTCTCTTTAAATTCAGCTATCAATTTGGAATTCAATTTATAACCCAGCCCTGTAGTTCCAGTAAAACCCAAACCACTTACCTTCTCTGGTGCTGGTGGTTGGAGTCGTAGCTTCTCCAGTTCATGTCGCCTCTGGCACTCATGCTTCTCATGGTCCACCTCTTGCTGTTCATGCTCCCTCTTCACTATGCAGCTCACTGTTCTCCCTCCATCTTCTTATCTGCAGCTCGCTGGCACTCACGCTTTTCATGGTCAGCCTCTCACTATTCTCACTCCCTCTTCTCCTGGAACTTCAGCTCCATTCTGCACAACTCAATCTGTAGCCTGAATACTTCTGGCTCCAGAATGCTGGTGACCTTCCTCTGCTACTATGGCCCTTTGCTGGCACTGGCTCTGCAGTCATCTTCACTGGATCTGGACACTGCACTGGCTGCTAGCCCCTCAACATTCAAGGTTCGGTCCCTTACAGCCTCAGCCTGTGACTCTATGCTCTGGGCATCTGCTGTCATCAGGGCATCCATGAGATTCTGCTTGGGGACTCCCATAAATAAAATATGTGCACATTTTTAAAAGACCATGAAAGTTTGTGCAATATTTAGCCTCAGGTCAATATGTTTACTGTTCTTTCTATACTTGTCATTAGCCCCATATTCAATATCATATTCAGATAGTGCAGCACAAACTGGATTAGTGCAGCACTATTTGTGAAAAGCACCAGAGGTCAGGGTGGTTGCCCTGTACAGAGGCCACCAGTGCACCAGCTAGCCTGACCATGCAACTGCACTGAATATATTGCTGCACCTCTGCAAATGAGGGATCCCTCATGTATAAAGGGCACAGTGGTACAGTGAAACATTTCAGTGGTGTTAAAAAGCCACCTTTGCAGTGCTGCTGAATTCAGTCGAAACCCTGCTCTTAACTATGTGCAATAGCTATGCCCCAACACCTGATTGCCCATTCCTGTAACTATGTCTATTTTCTGGTATCTAGTGATCCTTCACCCTTGATCACCCATACTGTGTCTTATATTTGCTGGCATCTAGAGGTCACACCACTCCCTGATTGCCCATGCTGTCTTATACTTACATTCCTTGGCATCTGTTGGTCCCCCAACTGCCTGATCACCGATTTCCAGTAATTATGTCTTTTCCTTGGTGGCTACTGGCCCCCCAAACAGATGCACCCCCCTGACCTGCTTGCTCTGGACCCACTGCCCCACACTACCATCACACTGGACACCAGTTTGTACTCACTCACATTGATGGTGACTGGCACAGCCCTTCACTCACCTCCTCGGCTGGCTGCCATCTGACTGTTAGTAAGGAATCACTAGACTGCACCCATGATCGCTCATTGATGGACAGCGATTGGCAAAGGAGGTATGTGACGGGCTCTGCCAGTTACCAACGATGACTGAGTATAATCCAGTGTCTTGGGTGAGTATTTCATTTCATTTTTCATATTTTATTTGTTAAATGGGTAAGGATACTGGGATATGCCCATTTTCAGATCAGACCCGACAAAAAGGACAGACAGTAGACAATAAACAATCACAATACAAAATAAAAAAATATACAAAACAAGTACACAGTTTAGTTGAGATCATATATGTCCTTAAATTATGTTTAAAATGTAGCAAAGAGGAAGAAGAGCAAACATCATGAGGCAATGGATTCCAAAATTGGGGGGCTGCCACAGAGAAAGACCTGGCTCCCACATTTGTATGGAAAGAAGTATTAGTTAAGGTAATGCCATTGCAAGAATGCAAGTTACAACTAGGGGGCCTTAATTTAACCAAATCAAATAACAGATATTTGATGTTTAAGTAAATTGATTTGAAAACTTGACAACCAAAATAAACGCTATTCTGTTATTTAATGATAACCAGCCAAGTTCTGAATACATTAAGCAGTGGTGAGAATGATAAGTACAATCAAAGACAAATTTGCAGACAATATTATAGGTCACAGAAAGCATATCTGGCACACCAGCAGAAAGCCTATAATAGAGGCTAGTGACATAATCAAGATGGGGCAAAAGAATACACAAAGCCATGGACTTCCTTATATCTTCCAAAAAATATTGTTTAATTCTGAATAACATACCCAGTTTTTGGTTGATTTTTTTTACATATGGCTTTTTTGCCTGCAGAGAAGAAGTTAAACCTGTATCTAGAAGAACTCACAGATATCTAAACTCATAAAGAAGTTCAACAACAATCCCCCTAGTATTGTAAACAAGCAAAGAAGGATTATCTCTCCCCATATAAGAAGTACCAAACAACATTACCGTTTTATTTATTTATTTTATTTTTTATTTATTAGAGTCTAGGATTACAGTTACCTTTGAACCAAGGCTCTTTTACAAAGGTTCCATATCAGGAGGAGAACAAACAAGCAGGACATTAACTATTACAGGATAACAGGTTACAGTCGTTTATCATCACATGAGTACATACAGATTAGGCGGTAATAGGGGCATGCACAGGACAGGGATAACATTAATAACAAGAACTTGGTGAGACATGAGAAGAAGATGCTGCCAGAGGCAACTGTCAAGACACACAGGAAGTGCAAGTAAGAGGAGGAGGGGCGTAGAGGGGAGAGTAGAGGGGTGGATGAGAAGGGACAAGTGCTAAAAAGGGAAGAGCAGGTTAGAGAAGACAGTCGCATGTGCTAGAGGCAGAGAGGAATAGGTGGAGGTTAGATTTGAATGGGCCTAGCTTAGGTAGGGAGGAGATGTCCCTGGTGAGACCATTTTGCCAGCTGGGAGCTCTATAGGCAAAGGATCTTTGTCGCTGTGAGGTCTGGCCTCTTGGAATATGCAGTAATAGAGATTTAGAGCCCCTGGTGAGGTGGGGATCCTGTGCAGATTGTAGCAGAGCTTGAATTCCAGGGAGGGCAAAGCCCATCAATGTTTTTTAGCCATTATGCATGTAAGATACTTGATGCAGCTTGAGAGTTCAAGCCAGTCAGTTTGGGTGTATAGGTCACATGTATGGGTGAGACGATGGGATCCAGTGATGAGTTGGCAAGCTTTGTTCAAAGCCATAGATATATGCCTGAGGGCGGTGGTGGAAGTGGAACCATAGATGATGAGGCCATAGTCGATAGTTGAGATCACTGAGCTCTAAACTGTGATCCTTAAGGCTTCTGGAGTTAGGCATTGCCTATGCCTGTAAAGCAGGCCAATACATGTGTTAGGCACTTTGGCAACATTGTCAATGTGAGCCCAGTAGTAGAGAGAACTGTCAAGAGTGATTCCAAGGTATTTGAAGGTTTGCACTTGCTCTAGGATTGCACCTAGGCAGTTTGCAATAGTGAGGGATGGTCCCGGTGCTTGTTTTTCAAGCTGCAGAAGAGCATGGACTTTGTTTTTTTATAGCTGAGGACAAGTTTGCATTTACTGAACCAGTTTTCACCTGAGGAAAAGCCATGCTGTAGTTTGCTTTGCAGAAGGTGGGGGTCCTTGTGGGTAGAGTGGATGACAGCATAATCAGCGTATAGGAGGAGTTGCTCCAGACAGGATTGTGAAAGACTATTTAGGAAGATGCTGCAGAGAAGAGGCCCAAGGATTGACCCTTGTGGCACTCCAGAGCGCACTAGTCTGGCAACAGAGATAAAGTCAGCTATTTTCACTCTTTGTGAGCAGTTTTCCAGGTAGCTCTTAAACCAGGATGTAGATTCAGGGGGCAGTCCAGTATTTAGCAGCTGAGAGAGTAGTACATGATGATGGAGGGTATCAAATGCCTTCATCAGATCAATGAAGACCACCCCTGTAAGAAGATTATTGTTCAAGAAACTGTGGATTACACCAGTGAATTCAAGGAGGACTAAGGTGGTACCTTGACCTTTTCTAAAGCTGTGCTGTTGAACACACAGGACATCAATATTTATCAAGATATTCTGTAAGCTGGTCTAATACTTTATGCTCTATGGCCTTAGAGAGCAGGGGTAGTATTGAGATAAGCCAGGGTTTTAAATAATTGATTAGCAGTTTTTTTCTTGGGACAATGCTAATTGTACAGAAAGTATTTATATAGGTTTTCTAGAAGTGTTATGTTTGTTAAACACAGTGAGGCAAGTGCTATGCATTTGCACAATGTTTTAGCACTTTTATGAGCAAAACGCTAATTAATTTTTGGAGTTAAATAAAACCCTGTAAGCTGATAGTTCACCAGGAGGGCCCTGTCCATGCTCTTGTGGACCAGTGTGACAGAGGTGGATTTCTATATGTCAGGAATTGGCTGAGAGAGAGGGAGAGTTTGAAGATTTTTGTTAATGGTAGGAGCACCTCGTTGAGGGTGAGTGCAAGCAGCTTGAGGTCAAGACAGTCCCCACTTGACCTGGACCTAGCAATAGCTTTACTGATGTAATTGCAAACTTCATATGGTTTGACTGATTTGAAGCAGAATGCAGGCTGGTTTGGAGAGGTGGGACTTGAGGGAAAGTTTGGGGGTTGGCTTCATTGAAATAGTCAGGTAGAAGAACAGAGCTAAGGTCAGTGAAAGCTGAGTTGAATTAATTTGCTATGGTAGTCGGGTCCAGCATTGTGATACCATCCATGACCAGCATAGTGAATGAGGTTTTTTTATGCTTTCCTGTAATTTCTTTAATATTGTTCCAAAATGAATTCCCCTTGCCCCAAGTGTTTGTCAGGGCATCCTTATAGTAGGTACTTTTCTGCTGGTGGACTAATTTTGTGCAGTTATTATGAGCTTGTTTATAATTCTGTATGTCAATTTGCTATCCAGTTTCCCGAGCCCGTACCCAGAGATGGGTTGCACAGGCCTTTGACTTTCTGATTTTTGAAATGGGCATGAAAATCACAGGCAGTATTAAAGGTTTTGATGAAGAGGTCAAGGGCAGTGTTGACATCCACTGGGCCAATCTTGCAGTCTTAGGTGGGATTTTAGGTGTTTCAATTGCCCATGGGAAAGGACTCTACTGTTGATTATTTTTTTTTTGGGGGGGGGTCATGGTAAATTTATTTGTCCATATGCAGAATACAGTGAAATGGTTACTTAGAGTGTCAGGAAGGACAGAGATGTTTCAGATGCGGGATGGGTGACTGGTCAGTATCCAGTCCAGGAGAGTACATGTGCCTGTTTTGTAATTTTACCTTTTGGGTGAGGCAACCAGTTGAGCTAGATTTGCTGAGGAGATGGTATCTATGAAGCCCCCTGATTCCAGAGCAAGCCAGCTGATACTGAAGTCGCCCATGAGGATTGTCTCAGAGTCAGGTGGTTGGGATCAGATGAGGTTGAGGACTGAGTTGAGGCCTTTTCCTTGTTCTGTAGGGTGGATGTACAGTGCAGCAATTGACAGGGCTTTATTGTGGGCCCCTAGTAGAACTCTGACAGGGAGAATCTAGGAGGATAAGTCAGAGATGGGTGTTTTTAGAGGGCGGCCTTGGAGAGAGCCTTTGAGATATAAGGCACAGCCACCACCTCTTTTAGCAATTCTGTCAAGTCAGAAAATATTGTACCCTGGCAGGGTAATAGCAATGTCTGAGATTTTAAATGAGAGCCAGGGTTCAACAACTGCTAGTATGTCTGGCTTGTGCTGATTTACAAATATTTCCAGAGCATCAAGTTTTGGCAGGAGACTGCAAATGTTTACTGTAGCAAGGGTGAGTGTTCCAGAGTGACTCATGGTGAGCTACTGAGGACTAGAAAACTGCTGCTACTGTAGATCAAATACCCAGACCGTGTTAAATTCCTGAAGGTGATGAACACTGGCCTGGGGCATATGCAGGATGTAAAAATCCTTTCTTGGTATATTCCCTTTGTTCCCCAAAATGGTTGGGAATGGACCTCAAAGACAAGCACACATGCTTTAAGAACAAGTCAGAAGGAAATGTGGATTTAATGCAGCACTTCACAACTCAGAGCTTGTATAACAGAATTACTGACCTTACTTTTGCTTTTGATGGCTTACAAAAAAGTTTATTTATGATGAGAATGCCAATATCTGCTGGTGATGTTTCGCAGTTTCTTAGTCCAGGAAATGTTCATAGATGTTATGTCCAAGAATGGTCCAGTTCCTCCAAGCAGAAACACATGAAAAACCACAAAAACTAAACTATTGACAGAGACAAACACAAACAGCCAGCCACTATAGAACTGGATGGACCTTTTTCTTGTTAATATTGAGAACCATATGGTTATCAGCAAACCAAGTACCGACATAATCAAAATTAGATTGTAATGTTGATTCAAGGTGAGAGTTGACACAAGAATGGGAAAAAAAATATCAAATTGTCTTCACAAAGCAGACATTTACAAACCTTAAGAACTGATGGAAGAGAATTTACAAACAATGAGAACAGCAAGGGTCGCAAAATGGACCCCTGAGGAACACCTAGAAACATAAGTCTAATTGAAGAGGTAACAGGACCTACACCTACATCCTGAGACCTATTCAATAAGTAGTCTTTGTTCCAGAGCACAGGACCCTCAGAGAAACCAAGGAGCCCAATATTGAGCATAGCAGAGAATGATTAATAAGGCAGAATGCCTTGGTCAGGTTCACAAACACCACCCCGTTAACTGGCCCCTATCAAAGCCTAGTAGGACTGTGTCCGTGGACCCGACCAAGGCAGTCTAAGTTCCATGGTTTCATTGTAAGCTATGTTGCTGTGGGCAAAGAATATGGTATTTTTCAAGATATTCAGTAGTTTGGGTTGCCACTACTTTCTCAAGCAATTTGCTCAAAGGATTGAGAATTGATATAGGCCAAAAGTCACAGAAAGAATTAGCACCATTTTTTTGGGGAATAGGAACCACCTTTGCTTGTTTCTAATTTGAGGGGAATTGACCAGAAATAAGGCATAAATTAAAAACAGTACTAAGAGGAGAGGCAATGTGGGATGCTATCAATTTAAGAAAACAACTGTCTAACCCTTCATGACAGTCTGCAAACTTGTTTGGCAAGCTTTGAATCAGTTTTACCACTGCTGACCTTATGACCTATTTAAAATAAAATGTGGGTCTGTCACACTGGACCTCAGAAGTACTTGGGTCTGCCAAAGGACTTGAAAAATTGCTACAATAACTAGAAAAGTTGCACAATTTGCTGTTAAACTCCTCAGCTAAGATCAAGTGATCAGTTAGAGGGCAATCTGGGGAGGAGATATTAATATCTGATGATACAGAAGGAACTAACAAATTTTTCTCAGAAGACCAAAATCGTTTTGGATCTGACCTATTTTCATCTAGTTGTTTTTTATAAAAGGACTACTTAGCAGCTCTCACAAGATAGTTAACCATAATCCTCAAATAGCGATAGTGATCCAGGAGAAACCCCAATGGGACCAGCTTATAATTTGCCAGGCCACATTTCTTGCCATAATCCATTCCTTGATGTCACCATTAAACCACCTATTCACTGACCTCTTAACTCTAAATCTACACAAGGGAAAATAAGACTTCTTAACAGGCAAAAGTTGTTTACAAAAATAATCTACCTCACAGTCAGGGTCAGGGATGAGGTCCAACAAAGACCAATCAATTAAAAAGAGATTTTGCACCAAATTCTGAGAATCATAGTTCTTAAAATTACGAGATGGATAGTCCTTAGGGGAATTTTTTCCTTCTTAAAATTCAAGATACAGTAAATTGCCTGGTGGTCACTGGTGGATTTGGCAAGTACACCAGAAGCAGAAAAAACATCAGGTCATTTAATGACAATCCAATCAAGAATGGAATGATTACCAGTTGAATGATTAAATCTAGTGGGTTCTGTAATCAACTGAGACAAACTATAAGAATGAAAAAAAGCTATCAAACCCCAGACTAATTCAGATTTGCATTACCCACCAGAGGAAAGTCTAAGGAGCCAAACTAATTAGACATTTGATCAAAATATTCCCTCAGACTGGTCAACCCACATGTAGGGGGTTATAAATACATCCTAAAATAACATGCTTCTTACCTTTCAGAATAAGCCTTAACAATAACCAATTATTCTGATAATCAGAATGACAGTTACCTTGCAATACAGATGCTTGAGGGTTGTCCTTTAACAATACCAAAACCCCTCCCCCTTTCTTACTACCTTTCCTATCCAAATGGATAACCACATATCCAGAAATATGACAAATGCTATCAGATGTAGATTGCTTCAGCCAGGACTCTGACAAAAACAAAACATCAGGTTTGTTATTCAAAATAAATTGTACTGTGTAAATTACCCCATTAAGTAACCCTAGTATTTTTAATATTATCCTGGCTGATTCCCTGTAAACAAACTGTTTCTTTCCCTGTGATCTATCGCTGTAATCACTATAATATCTGTCTGTTTATAACCTATGTGATGTGGAACCTTTGTAAATGAGTCTGAGACTCAAAGGTACTCTCCGAATCTGTAATAAATAAATAAATAAATAAAAATAATTACCTCCACCTCAGTTTTTTAGGGAGATAACTTCTTACATTTAAATGCATTATCTTCAACCCATGCTCCATCCACCACTTTGACCCACTAACATCAGATACACATTTCACAGAGGGGCCGGGATTTTTTTTCTATACCCCCAGATAACAACAGCAGTATTGGAACAACACAAGGCCCTTTAATCCACTATGAATATTATACAAGCCCTTTCGACAAACGTGGTAAACAAAATGTAAAATACTGACTGCAACACCGCAACCCAATATCAGATTGCAATAACAACCCATTGGAATCAAGGACCCGATATTTTTGCCTCAATAGGTTTGACATACTATAATCCGAATCAGCATTTCTCCAACCATCTTCCATGGCAGCACATCCCACTGGAATATCATTTTATATTACTAAGCACACTAGTACTGCACAGTTCCACCTGGTTTTCAAGCTGCCCAACATTTTCAACGGGGTACACATATTTAGCTGCTACCAACTGTATGACCAGGCTTACACTCCCACAGCTCCCTCGGACTCCCTCTGACTCCACACTTGGCCACACTTAGCCACAGGAGGCCACCTCTCAAGATGATACTGCATCTTGAGGAAGGTGGAATTTAAACTCGCACTACCCACCAAATTGGGCTGCCACCACCAATCAGAGGGGGTGTGTGACTCCATTCTGTGAGCAGAGTTCTGTTGCTAAAGCAATGCAGGTGCTGGAATTTGGAGTAAATAGTGGAGAGAAAATATCAGCAAGATGTCAGGACTAACCAGGCATACTATACCAATATCAAATAAAACCTGGACAATCCTTGGGAACAATAAACAGCAGGACTAGTGTTCAGTTCAGCTCAGTCCAGCAGCAAGTTACAATACAATAGCAGCACAGTCCAGACTCATTCAACACACATCAAGCAAGAGTGTTAATGTGCAGTATAGGAGCAACTACACATGATGTCCCTCCTCAACAAGCAGAACAGAATAGACTTGCACGGCTTCAATAAATATCATCAACTTCCAGCACTGTTTAAAATGAATACCTGCAGTATAACATCTCAGTCACTCTCAGCAGCTTTATGCAGGGCAAACTTTTTCAGGCATTTCAAAACTTCACATTATTAAAACAGCAGCAGAGTACTCATTCAGTTGGATGCAGTACTTTAAACAGTAGTTCACTCACTCCTTCTCGCTGCACCAGGTTTGCTAGCAGTGCTAAGTTTCCACCAACTGATGCCTTCAGGCAACTACACACAGCACAGACAAGATCAGATGTTACAGCTGGAGGGGGAGCAGAGGGGTCTGCCACCCACCCTCTGACTCCACACTTGGCTGCACTTAGCTGCAGGAGGCCACCACTCAAGATGCCACTGTATCTTGAGGAAGGTGGAGTTTAAACTCCTGCTACCTGCCAAATTGGGCTGCCACCACCAATTGGGGGTGACTCTGTGATATGAAAGAGTTCCATTTCAAAGCAACACAGGTGCCATATGGGCCAGTGGGTCCAGAATGGGTGTGTCGGGGGGTCACAATTGTTGGAGGCTCAGGGCCCTAAATAAGAAAAAATAGGAGCAGTTTAAAACAAACAAACAAAACAATACATATGGGCAATAGAACAGATTTCACACACACATGCAATTTAAAATTGCATTAAAAAATGTAAACAATATTGTTAATGACCTGTTCAAGTTTGTCTGCCTAACAGATTGTGTTCCAGCTTTTGAAATGAAAGTTCAAGAATTATAAAATATTGAAAAATATTATTTTGTCATGTGGTCCAAAAATACTAGTGTGTGTGTTCTGTCTACAAGTAAACACATTCTTGTCTAGTTTTATTAGTGCCAAACTACCTGTAATAAATGTCTGTTATTGCTCTGATTTTAAGCCTTGACGTCAGTGCTGAGAAGCTTAATTGCTCATGAACTGATATACAGTATCTAGGAAACCTTTTCACCAGAGAACAGTACTGAAAGAAGCCCAAGACACCCCTTACATTCAAAATGAGGAAAACAAAGTTGTTGTGGCTTGTTTTTGGAATTTTGTTTTGCTCAAATGCAGGTAAGAATGTATTTTGATATTTATTATGTTCACTGGATAGATGAAAGTTCTTTCTTTCCTACATCCATATGTTCATATTTTTGTATTAGGTGTTTCATCTAGATCCCAAGGGATTGCTAGAGATTCCCAGGGTGCATTTGAAGACATCTGGGGCCCAATCTCTTGCATTTGCAGCCCCTACCCTGTGGAATTCTCTACCTTGTCGGGTGAGAGAGTGCCTGATCATCCACTGTTTTAAATCATCCCTTAAGAAGTGTTTCTTTAACCTAGCATTCTGTGATGATCCTACATGATGGGAGAATTTGGCTACATAGTCCTGATGTAGATTATAAATTAATGATTTAATGTATTTTAGTGGAATTGATTTTAAGGTTGTATGTTCATTTATGTATATGTACAGTACTTTGATCTATTAGAAAGGCACTTTTATAAATACAGTTGTATTATGTATCTACTGGACTGTATTCTACACGTTATATGTACAGTATGGGTACTGCATTTCTTGTGTTTTAGGAAAGTCTTCAGTAAGTATTTTGGCTGAGAAAATGACAATGCAAAGTTAACAGGCTGCCAAATTATTTATGATTTATTATAACCATATTTAGGAGGCAGTATAGCACAGTGGTTTAAGGCTCTCAGCTGCAAACCTGGATTGAATCCCACAGCCCCCACTTGCATACTGTGTGACCCTGACCAAGTCACAACTTCCTTGTGCTCTCAAATCATATATGTAAACATGCTTTCAGCATAGTGTGTCTCTCCTTGTGAAAAATAAATAACAAAATTTGAGAGCTAGTAAATAGAAAGCATGATCTGGTTGAGCAAGGAGGTCATGGAAAAGGTAAGGAGGAAAAGAGCTGACTTTAGGGAGTACAAGAAAACATGGAAGGGGGAGGACAGGGAGGAGTACTTGACAGAATCGAAGGAGGTGACAAGAGCAGTAAGGGGAGCCAAAGCATCTATGGAACTCAGGCTGGCACAAGGCATTAAGAAGGGGGAGAAGGACTTCTTTAAGTACATCGGGGAGAAAAGGAGCTGTAAGTGACTACATAGTAAGGATTAGGAAGGGGTAAGTAGCGAAGAGGTTGCTATGCTGGAAGCACTCAAATGAGTACTCTGTCAGTATTTACTAAAGAGAAGGGGGTGACACCCAAGGTGGGAGAAATGGCAGAAGTGGGGGAGGAATCGTTGACAGATGGGGAAATCATAGAGAGAAGAGTTTGAGTGAGTTTGAAGGCACTGAGGGTGGACAAGGCACCAGGCCCAGGTGGCATCCACCCCAGGATACTGAAGGAGCTGGCAGAGGTCCCTGCAGGACCTTGCAAACCTATTTAATGCCTCACTACATCTCGGGTGTACCTCAGGACTGGAGGATGGCTCATGTGGTGCCCCTCCACAAGAGTGGCCCCAAGGATGAACTGGAAACTACAGACAGTGAGCCCTCACATCCATCATGGGTAAGCTAATGGAGACTATCCTGGAGGAGGCTGGTGGCCCTCCTAGAGGCCAGAGGACTACAGGACAGCAGACAGCATGGCTCCATATGTGGCAGATCCTGCCAAACCAACCTGGCTGGAGTTCTATGACTGGTAACTAGGCAACTGGACAGGGCCATGCAGTGATGTCCTGTATCTGGAGAGTTCAGTAAGTATTCGACTCAGTACCACATGGAAGACTGAGAAGGAAGTTAGTAGGCACAGGGGTGGGTGCAAAGCTGGTGAGATGGGTAGGAAAACTGGCTGCAAGGAAGGCAACAGAGGGTGGTGGTGGGTGGGGAGCCTCACACCCAAGGGCAGTGACTAGCTGGTGTTCCACAGGGCTCAGTGTTGGGACCAGTGTTGTTTGGGATATTCATTGTAGACATATCATGGGACATCAAAAGCAAGATCAGTCTGTTTGCTGATGATTCCAAGGTAGGCATGGTGCTGGATGACCTAGGGGGATGGCAGGGGTTGCAGGATGATCTGGCAAAGCTTGAAACCTGGTCAGACACCTGGCAACTGGGCTTTAATGCTAAAAAGTGCAAGGTGCTGCATTTTGGGATGAAGAACCCAAGGAGGAGTTACCAGCTAGGGGAGTGCAGCTAGCCCAGACAGAGAGGAGGAGGAGGATCTGGGTGTGCTCATTACAGGGTCAATGAACAACTCGGCACAATGTAGGAAGGCAGCTGCAAATGCCAACAAATGCTGGGTTGTATTGCAAGGTTATATCCTCGAGGAGGAGGAGGTGATTCTGCCACTGTATAGGTCATTAGTTAGACCACACCTGGAGTACTGGCGCGGCAGTACTGGTGTCCGTATCTGAAGAGGGACATTGCTATTGAGGGGTGCAGCAGGTTAAAGAAGATCAAGGGGCTGGGGACTTATCATACGAAGAGGAGGTTGAAGGAGTTGAACATGTACTCACTGGAGGAGAGGAGAGACAGGGTGACATGATTGAAACCTTAATACATGAAAGGAATAAAACAAGATGGGTACAGAGGGGCTGTTCAAGTATGGGAGGGGAGGGCCACTTAGGGCCATGATATGAGACTGAGCGAGGAAGGTCAGGGGGAGATGAGGAGACACTTTTTACAGAGAGGGTGGTGGTTTCGTGGAATGCGCTACCTGCTGAAGTGGTATGCAGTAGAACAGTGGACTGTTTAAACGAGGATGGGACAGGACAAGGGGTAGGGTTAATGAAGGGGAAGGGTGGAAGGGAGGGGCAGCTGCAGAAGAAGGGGTGCTAGCTGCACATTCAAGCAGACTTGATAGACCTCTAGGCCTTTATCTGCTGGCAAATTTAGTATGTTCGTATGTTAAATAAAACCTTTATTTCATTTCAACACATTTTATTTGACAGAAAATAAAGGAACACATCCTTCTAATAAAGAAAAATGTAGTATTCAAACATAACTTAAATAATTTGGATTTTGAAGTGAAAAGCAAAGGTTAAGGTTATGCAATGTTTTGAAATAATCAGTTTTAATAAGCTACAAACCATTAAATGATTGATAACATTTCTGATACATCATGTTGCTTAAATGCAGTAGTAGTAGTTTTATTTGTAAGTAGTATTAGTAGTTTTATAGTAGATAAGCATACCAGAGCAAATCTATATTTATACTATATTTAATAGAAACATTTTCTGGAAAAGAACCTACTGTAGTTTTTCTGATAGCATTCTTCTACACTGCCAACAGTTGTATGGTTTTAAAATGAGTGGCAAATATTTCAAGGGAGCAGGTATTTCTGTAATTGATAGCTATTGTTACATGAAATGTTATAGCTGTGATACACATCATGACACTTTTTACTGAGAGGAAGTTTAATCTTGGGGTAAGAGCATAGAACTGTTAATTGTACACCCCCTATCTCTCAAATAACCTCCCCTCAGATCCTTCTCCATAGCATATTGATTTAGCCCTGCTCTTCCTCTCATTCTGCAACAAAAGTTCAGCTTCAAGAGCCCACAGCTTACTACACCTTACAGGGCACCTAGCCATTTCTTTTCTCTGCTGCTCTGGACATACAGTACAGTATACATCCTTAACTTGGTAGCTTCCCTGCATACTACCATACTTGCTGGCCTCCACCTGTCTGTACTGTATCTGATGTATGCTACCCATTTGGGGGTACTAGCATGCATGGATATCTGTTGTACTGCTGGTGATTATTTAAAAAGCACTTCTGCTGCTCTTTGAATTGTTCATTTTTTCCTTCTACTCTCTAGAATGCTTTTGTTTTTATCCTGGTTTCTTACAGTGATGTCTACTGCTTTTATTGCTGCTATTGGACATCTTTGTATATGAACCACCCTGCACTTGTTTTTCAGAAAAGTGTCTCCAAGTCTGGGGAGGAGGTGTCTGACATTTGTTTAGTTAGGAGCAGAGCATGCCAACTCTCTGGGGTTGGGGAGGGAGAGGGTTGCCTCCAACTGTTATTTATAGGACATTGAGTGTTCCAGGTCTCATGGGGGGCAATGGATGCCAACTGGTTTTCTAGGAATTGAGTACTCCAGATGTTGGGGGAAGGGAGGGACAGGGCTACCTCCAAAGGTGTTAAAGTGTTTTATTTCTAGGTATTCCATGCTCCAGGCCTAGAGTGATGGGGGGAGAGGGTTGCCTCCAAATGCCTTTTTTTATTTTTGGTATGCAGTGTTCCAGGACCCTGGGGGGGAAGGGGAAGCACAGAATGTATACCTGTGGAGACATACCGGTGTCCCTCTGGAACTGTATAGGTTTAATTGAGAGGTAAGCTGTATTAATTTGTGGGGTAATTGGTGAAGTATTCTGGGAAACACACAATAATGGATTATATGGGACTCTATCTCCATATCTCTTTCTATATATATATATATATATATATATATATATATATATATGATAGGGGTGCAGTCATGCTCTATAGTTAGGGTTGGGTAGGCACTTCAATGTTAAACTTAATATTTTGCACTTTAATAACTTTGCAACAGTTCAATGGATTTGCACACAATTTGGCATGTGCTGTCCTGTAGGATAGATATCTTGATGTGGCATGTTAAGTTCCAGTTGGATGTGCAGTTTCCGAGTTACAGAGATGTGAGAAAATCATGTTGTTGCTCATTAATTTTGTTAGGATTTTTTTTTTACTTGTTTACAACCCAGTGGGTTTGTTTTTTTGGTCTGAAATGTTCAGGGCAGAAAGGGATTAGCCCACAGATGTGACTTTTGCTAGTCTGATGAAAAAATAAACAATCTTTAAGTTATTGCAATTTAAAGATTTGAAAAAAATGATATCTGACCATGCTCAGTAAGCACTAAAAGATAGCTGTACAAAATGAAAAAGAATCCTGTTTTGTATGGGGAAATTCCTTTTTAGTTTGCCGCCATCTTGTGTCTGTTTTTTTGTATTTTTTTAAACATTCAAAAGTTATAATACTGGTATCATTTAGAGAAACCAACACATCTATCTGGGTGATTGGGGCCCCCTTAGATTTAATCTGCACTTCACAGTTGCAGACCTGCCATAGAAATGTCTTTTTTTAAATATTATGAATCCTTTTTTGTGTGATATGAAAAAATAATCATTTTTTGTAAGATGAGACATGAAAAAGGGATCCTTTTTCATGACTCGAGAATCCTTGCCTGTCTTTTCAATTGCCCTCCCCAGTACAGTAATGTTTTTCTCTGGAGTCTAGCCTCTTGAATGCTGAAGGAAACCCCTGACAACCGGACTGCAGGATAATGGACCCCCTCATACATTAATGTGCAATTGGATGTATTTAAATATATCTATAGTTCAATATTTTAGTTACCATTATCATCTATCTAGTCTGGGTAAGCTACCTATCACAAGATGCTCCCATTTACTCTGATGGTCTGTGTGGCAAAACATGAGTATACTTATATTGATGTATATTCATGCATGCAAGTGCACAAACTAACTAGAAGGATCCAAAAACATGGCATTTCAAAACAATGCTTTTAAATTAATAAAAATTAAGAAACTGCTAGTAATTGGATTGCAGGAGAATGAACTCAATACTGCGCAATAGTCCATTCACATAAGTTAGGGCAACTATTAGTATGCCCTATATGTCACAAGGAGTAGCATTAATTGTAGTACCCAATTCTGTGTCCGAGTAGCAAAAAGACTATAGTATATAGTTATGGTGACACCCACAAATACATCAGCACAACAGCAAACATTATAAAAAGTTGTTGTAAAACATTATCAAAAAAGGGGGAAATCAAAGTAATGAAGAGGCAAGCGTACAGGACATGAGGAAACTTGCTATCTGCCTAAAGGTGTTCCTGACAGCCCTTAATCTGTTCACGTTAATCTCTGTGCAGAGCAGGTGCAGGGAACAGGTGGTCAATCCAGCTAAATGTACCAAAAATCAATTGCATGCACTTGGAAAGAACGCACTCCACGTCACAAAAAAAAAAAAATTTCAAATGCTTTAATGCATCTAATGGTATTACTCAGTATTTGACAGGTTGAAGGAGGCTCTAGGCCCATCAGAACCACCTTCCCTGCACATGCAGAGTAAGTTACATAGATACATAGATACATAGACAGTGTCGGCAGATAAGGGCCTATGGCCCACCTAGTCTGCCCATTTGAGCTTGTAAGTTCAGTTTGTTTTCCTAGAAGTCTATTTCCCCTTACCCCTGACCTCTAGAATTCCTTTATGTCTATCCCATGCATTCTTAAATCCCGTGATTGTTTCAGCTCCCACCACTTCCTCTGACAGGGTGTTCCACTTGTCCACCACCCGTTCTGTGAAGAAATTCTTTCTCATGTTTCCTCTGAATCGTCCTCCCTCCAACTTCATCCCATGCCCTCTAGTCCTGAAACATCTTTTTTGCTTAAAAATAGTGTTTTCCTGTTATTTACTAGCCCAAAGGAATCTATCCAGTTCTATTTTAAATGACTCTAAAGTAGTCATGTTACAATATAATGGGGTGGGGAGTTCCAAAGAGATGCTGCTCGTATTGTAAAACAATACTGTCTTTTGTTAGTACATGCACTTGGAATACTAATCTATCTGTTGTGGCATCTTAAATTGCTAGGATTTGAAGCCACATCAACATTAAATTTGTTCGTATGAGTTTTATCCCTCAGAATATTGTACAGAAGTAGCATATCACCTTGTTCTCTTCTTAATTTGAGGTCATATAAGTCTAGTGCCCTAGTCTTTCTTCATATATTAAATGTTTAACTCTAGGTATCAGTTTGGTAGTCATCCTTTGCATACTTTCTACTAGTCTTTGATTTATTTTGAGATGAGGGTCCCAGAAGGAAGCTGCATAATCTGTATGAGGATGAATGAAGGATTTATAGAGAGGTATTATGCAATGTTCACTCCTGCTGACAAATGTTCTTTTGATGGCTGATAAAATATTATTACCTGTCTGTACAAGTTTTCTACAGTGGTCAGTAGATGTAAATGGACTATTAATAATAATTCCCAAATCCCTTTCTATTTTAGCATGTGTGATGGTTGTCCCACTTCAGTTATAATTAGAAATAATATTTTTAGCTCCTAGGTGGATTACAGAACATTTTTTGGTGTTAAAGAGCATTTTGTTGTTATGTGCCCAAGTTTCAATAATGAACAGATCCGGTTTTAATAATAACATTTTTTGTGAAGTATCATCATCTGCAGATAGTTTTGTATCATCTGCAAATTTACAGATGTTACTAGAAACCCCTATGTGAAGATCGCTGATATGAATTCCAAATAGAGTAGGTCCCAATATGGACCCCTGGAGAACTCCACTGGTTGCCTCAGTATCTGATGAGATAGTATTATTTATCTTAACCCTTTGTGATTTATTTGTCAGCCAGTTGCTGATTCAAGAAGTTAGATAACAACTGAATCCTAATTTGATCATTTTATTTATTAAAGAATTATGGGGGACTAGATCAAAAGCCTTTTTGAAATCTAGGTAGATATCATCCACTGGAATGCTTCTATCCAGACTACTACTGATTATTTCATAAAAGGTAATCAACTTAGTTGTACACGATTTTCCTTTCTGAAAGCCATGTTGTGTTGTATCTGTTAAACCCAGGGCCTCAATTTCAATATCTATTTTGTCTTTTTAATGTTTTTTTCAATAGTTTACAAACTGTAGAAGTGAGGCAAATGGGTCTGTAGTCCTTGGTTAGTTTTATATTACCCTTTTTAAAAATTGAAACCATATGTGCCTTATGCCAATCATCAGGAACTTCCTCAGTCATAACATATTTATTAAATATAATAGTTAAAGGATACACAACTTGTTCTATGGTTTCTTTAATCAGATAAGTATTCTGATTATCCGGCCCAGGTGAAGAATTGTTTTTTAAGGAAAGAACAGTGGATTTTCTTTCCTTGGGAGTAATTCACATTGGGTCGTTAGGGGTAAGAGCCTGGGGATTGAATTTGAACCTTTCATTGAGAACACTGATCCAAAATATTCATTGAAATGTTCTGCTATCTCTAATTGGTTGATATATCTAATCCATGCCTTTCAGAAGCTGGAAGAGGTCCTGTTTTGTTTGTCATTTTTAAATATATGGGCATCAATATATTTAATAATGCTGTACCCCAGTACATATACCTGTCTAGAAGGGGTAACATCTGTGACATCTATTGAACCATCATTAGGGGGATGTTCAATAAGTATGTCTTCCTCTATTATGGGTACTATAGGAAGAGATAATGGTAGAGTTTGTGTTGTTGAACTGCTAGTTGTTGCATTGGGGAAGTAATGACTTTATTACTGGTCTCTGGGTCAGCATGTACGTGAGCAGATATCATCTGAACTTTTTTTTTCACAGCTTTGGTGATAGTCCCTATTTCCTGCCTACTTCTAGACTTAATAGTAGTGTTAGTTGCAGTAGTATTTTTGTCCTCTATACCTGATTCTAACTCTGCCAATGGAGTGAAGGTATTTTGTGTAGGGAGAGCAAATTCCATTGTTCTTCTTCCGCTTTTACATTTGTTTTTATTGGTCACTATTTGCCAATCTTGTTCATCTTCTCTATTCTCCTCCTATCTCTTTCTGGGAGTCATTGTTTTTTTCAACCTTATTGTATAGTGTGCTAAGTAAGGATACTTTCTGGCTTAGCAACATATTTGCCTGCTGTAGTTGTTCAATTGTTTTTTGTAATTCATGTAACTTCTCTTTTAATTATTCATTTTCTTTTTTTTTTTTTTCTCTTTTACCCTGCCCTTCCGCTTGATCAGCTCTGGTCACGGACCCTGGAGCCCCGACCACCGGATATGCCGACCCCCAGGTCATCCCTGGCTTATTCTCAGAGAGCGGGGCCGTGGTACCGACCTCTTATCGGCATGAACTGTATCTGGTTAGGGGAATGGCCCGTGGCCAATCAGGGCAGTCCAGGGCAGAGCGCCATGTAGACGCAAGGCAGGGATTTTATCCTTATGTTTTCCCACCCTCGAGGAGCGGGACGTGTAATGACGCCAGCATCCGCCCGCCTACTCGCCCTCCCTGACCTCAGGCGCGGTGGCGTGAGTTCTCCCAGCCTCCGCTAGGGCTCCTCATCGTGCGGATACTGGTGGAACCTCTCCCCGAGAAGGAGAGCTGCCACGGTGCTCAATCCTTTCCCTCGCCGCCTCCGACTTCCACCTGGATCCGTTCCCAAACCCGGTCGCGTCGCAAGCGGAAATCCAACCGCTGCGCCGGCGGGCCAGCTTAATTATTCATTTTCTTGACATTGATGGCATTTCAGCCCTTCAAAGCCAGTACTGCTTTCTAAACAGAAGTTGTTACATAAGATATAAGCCATGATAATTTCTCCTGTGGTAAGAGTAGCTATTCCCTCATTGATATCCATATGTAGACAGTTTATTGGTCACTATCGACGAATATTACTCTACTAACAATATGCTATTCAACTGGAATTACAGACGGCCAATGTATCAGTCATGCTTGGCCCCGTGCATGCTTTCCCCACTAGTATGTGGCAGAAATAGCACTGGTATAGGAAGTGGCAATATTACCAATTTCTGTGTAGTCAGTGACAAAGTTGCTGAGGATTTGTAGCTTGAATGACCCCCAAACCAAATATACAGTGGTTCTTTCACAGCAATGTGCTAAAAACTGTTAGGAGCAGTGTCTTTGTCTTGTAAGACACAAAGTAAAATGTCTCTCAAAGTAATAAAAAAATGGAGGTGGTCCTCCTAAATCCCACAGTGCTCAGCAAGCTAAACAAAGAGTGTCAGTAGTAACAAGACACTATCTGTTCAAGCATGCACACTGTGAATTAGAATAAAACACAATACACAATGTTTAGCAGTCAAAATGTTTCATCAGGATGAATGCGTCTTTCCAGAGGCAGGCTTTCTCTTAACTGTCACCAGCTAGTTCTCCAGTGAATGAGAGGCAAAACTGCACACCACTGTTCTACCCAAGGACAATTCGGACATGGACTGACAAGTGACCTGCTCTAAGCACACCAGAGACAGAGACTGCCAAAGAAACCCACAGGCTGTCAGGCAGTACAATAGAGACTGCAGCCCAAACTCTGGTTCATCTTCACAGGAATCAGATGCCACTGGGCAACCAGTGTCAAAAAGGAGCAGGCAGCAAGAGATCACCACTCCCCTGTGCCAGGACCTGCCACCATCCTTGAACAAGTTCACCCTCCTACAACCCAAGATGAACCAGATCCCACCTGAGCTGAGGCTAGCAGGAGTGATAGGCAGTTTTAGCAGCAGTGCATACTTGAACCTGTGGCTCATCCAAAATAAAATACAAATAAAAAACTTTATTTTTTATTCCAGCATTGGTGTCCAGTCAGTCGGACAGGGGCGGGCAAAGTGTTGCCTCTCCCCTGGAGAAGAAGGGTGGTTGTGGATGATGGGAGGTGGGAAATGTAAGTGTATTGACTGTCAGAGTCTTCTCTAGCACAGCGGGCAGGCAATGGCACTGCACTAGCTGAAAGAAACAAGAGGAGGGCAGGAGAGTGAGCACCAGGTCCTTGAGGATGAACCAACACACTGCAGTGGTCCAGGCCTGCTCTGTTCATTTAGGGAGAGAATTTACCTGCTCTGTTCATTAGGCAGATGGTGCTCTGCTCGCACTTACACCCCCTTCCTCCTTGTTAAAGGAGTAGTACATCCAGAATTTGCAAAAAACATGTGTTGTGCAGAGTGTTTTGATTTGTGTGATGTCTTAGTGTGTCCTTCCCCCTGTCTGCTATTAGGAGTTTTTCCTGAGTTAGCCTGCTAGCTTTATAGTAGTTTTATGACCCCTGTGGATCTCCATTTCAGCCAGGTTTATTGCTTTCTTGTTCTCAATGCATCCTGTCTCATGTGACAGTGATGTAGAGGAGACCATAGATTCAGCAGAAAGAGCTGCTTTACATATTAACATACTAAAATGCCAGCAGAATAGGCCTAATGGTCTTTTGTGTCTGCTCATTTGGTCAGCCCCCACCCAGAGAGCTGACCTTGCTGTCCCTCTCGCCTTCTCTGGCTTCTCCCTTCCCAGTTCCGGATATTCTTGGTGCACTGGATTTTGCTTCTAGAACCCTTCCCCAGTACCTGTCCCACCCCCTCTTGAACCTCTCCATTGTCTCTGCCTCCACTAGTCCCCTAGGCAGCGCATTCCATGGCTCCACCACCCTCTCAGTGAAGTAGCACCTCCTCCTTTCTCCCCTGAATCTTCCCCCTCCAGCTTCCACCCATGCCCTCTAGTTGCCCCCTCCTCCTTCCTTCAAAGCACCCTGACTGCTCCTCACCTATTTACCCCCTTCATGTGCCTGAAGACCTCTATCATGTCCCCTCGTCCTCTCCAATGTGTATATATTTAGCTCTTGGAGCCTCTCCCCATAGGCCCTGTCCCCCAAGCCCCAAATTAATTTGGTTGCCCTCCTCTGGACCCTTTCCAGGAGTTTAATGTCCCTCTTTAAGTTTGGCCTCCAAAACTGCACGCAGTACTCAAGGTGTGGCCTCACCAAGCAGTTATACAGAGGGAGTATCACTTCCCTCCTTCTGGAGGTGATCCCCCTAGTGATGCATCCCAGCATCCTGTTGGCCTTGGCTGCTACCCTCCTACAAGTCCCTGAGTTGTTCATCTTGACATCCGCCACCACCCTAGGTCCCTCTCAGCCATCGAGACTTGAAGCATCCCCCCCCAGAGTGTACACTTGGCCTGGGTTTCTAGTCCCCAGGTGCAGTACCTTGTACTTCTCTGCATTGAACCTCAGCTTCCACTTTCTAGACCATCTTTCCAGAGCCTCCAGGTCCCCCTGTAGGGTCATCCTCCCCTCCTCCCCATTCACCACTACCCCCAGTTTTGAGTCATCCGCAAAGAGACTCATCTCACTCCTGATACCTGTCCTTATGTCACAGACATAGGCATTGAACAGGAGGGGCCCAAGGACTGATCCCTGTTGGACCCCACTAATGACCCTCCTTGGGTATGAGACTATCTTGCCAATTACGACCCTCTGGATCCAGTCCTGGAGCCAATTGTCTATCCATCTGATCATCTGGTTCCCCACCCCCATTTCTCCTATCTTATCCAACAAGCCCTCATGAGGACCAGAGTCAAATGCCTTGCTGAAGTCTAGAAAGATGATATCCACTGGTCTACCCTGGTCTAAGGCACTTGTCACCCAGTCATAGAACTCCACAAGGTTTGTCTGACATGATTTTCTTGGGATGAATCCATGCTGTCTATCGTTCAGTCGCCCTGACTTTTCCAGGTCCCCCCCAAGCCTCTCCTTGACAATACTCTCCATCACCTTGCCCATCACCAATGTCAGGCTGACAGGCCTGTAGTTTTCTGCCACCTCCCTTGATCCCCCCTTGTGGATAGGCACTATATGTGTCACCTTCCAGTCCTGGGGCACCCACCCAGTCCTCAGAGAGATGGTGAAAAGCTCTGCCTGGGTTTCGCCAGGACATACGTAAGTTCCTTCAGCACTCTGGGATGTAATTTATCTGGCCCCAGTGCTTTCTCAATTTTAAGGGACCTGAGGGCTTCCCTCACTCTCTCTGCCATGATTTCCACCTCTGCTACCTTTTCTCCCTGCTTAGCCTTCCCCTCCTGCCAGTGATGCCTCCTCCCCAGACCCTCTGATCAGTAAGGGTCCCTCCCTCCTCAGTATTACTGTCACTCCCATGAATGATGCAGCACCCCATTTTACTTGGTGAAAACTGAGGTGAAGTACTCATTTAGCACTCCTCAGCCTGCTCCCCCAGGTCTTGTGCCCATCTCCCTGTTTTAATCCTGCTAATCTACCCTTCACCTTCATTTTTCCCAATGTATCTAAAGAACCCATTGTTCCCTCTCTAATTTCCCTGTCCAGGTTCTGCTCCTTCTTTGCATGCTGCCTCACCACCCTAGTGGCCCTTCTAGATATCAGTTCATACTCCCTCAATCCTTTCACTCCTTGAGCACTTGAATAGTTTTATAGGCTGCCTTCTTTCCCCACACCACCTCCTGGACCTCCTGGTCCACCACCAGCAGTTTTCAGGCCCTATTGCATTTTCGTCTTACTCTGGCACAGGTGCTGGTAGCATCCTACACCCCTCTCCTGATTATTTCCCACCTACTATCAGCATCCATGTCTGACCCAATCACATCCAAATGCTCCTTAAGGATCCTTCCCATTTCCTTAAAATCCACCCCCCTGAAGTCAGTTAGTTCCATCGCATCCTTCTATCCCTCCTAGGTCCAGGCAGAATCAGACCATGGCAGGGTCACTCCCCACCAACAGGTCCCTTACCTCCAGGCCCCCAATCTGGTCACTGTCTGCCAGGACCACATCCAGTACCTGTGCCTCCTGGTCAGTTCCCCCACCTGCTGAGTTAGGAACTCGTCTTGAAAGACATCCAACAACCTCTGTTCCCTGGCCACCGAGGATGTTATAGTCTCCTAGTCTGTTCCTGGCATGCTTAAGTCCCCCAACACCACTACCACCCTTCCCCTGCCCAATCTGCAGGGTCTTCCAACATCTGCCACCAGACTCTCCTCTAACTCCTCTGCCAGCACAGGGGGTCTATACACCACTCCTATTTTTACTCCTCTTGCCCCCCTTGTTATCAAGCTGACTTAAACCTCCTCCATGGTTCCTCTGACCCTCTACTCCCCATGCCAATGCAAGTTTTGACTATTCTACCCCTCCTCCCTTCCTCCCTCCCCTGTCCTTCCTGAACATAGTGTACCTCTCCAGGTTCAGGTCCCAGTCATGTCCTGCAGTGGCCCAGGTCTTAGTGACTGCTGCCACATCCACCACTCTCTCAGTTAACATTGCCTGGAGCTCAGCCATTTTATTGCCCAAGCTCCTAGTATTTAGCAGGACTACCTTCTACCCTTCCCACATACTTCCATTTCCCCTGCTTATGCTCCCATGGGGATTCAGTTTTCCCCTGGTCTGCACTTTACCAATCAGACTTTTCTTGCATTCCTCCAGCTCCCCAGGGGGTGGAGACAGAGTCTCTCCTTTATTGGACCCCCCCTCAACAGCCTTTTCTCCCATACCTCCCCCTTCAAAGTTTAAACCCACTTTTCACCAATGGGCCCTCTATTTCAACTTGGTTTCCCTCCTCCAAATTGAGATGGAGCCTATCTCTAGCATACAGCTCCTTATCCTCCCAGGTCTCCCCCCAATCCCCCATCAACCCATACCCTCTGGTCTCACACCACTCCCTGAGCCACTGGTTTATCTCCCTAATTTTCCTTTTGTATTCCCCACTAGCCCTTGGTACTGGAAAGATTTCCAAGAAGGAAATCATGCACCCTATTTCATGACAGACCCTGGCAAGCTCCCTGAACCTTGTCTGTATCTCTAGCTCACTATTTCCCTCAATATCATTTGTACCCAGATGGACCAGTATGTCTGGGGAACCCCCACAATTCTTTGCCAGCTGATATACCTTGTGCTTGGCCCTGTGCACTGTTAGTCCAGGGAAGCATTTTATTCTAACTGGCCAGGCTTCCCCTTCCCTATCCCATTTGATACCCCTGAGCATAGAATCCCACAACAGGAGCACTCTGACCACTCCTTTTTCTCCATTCCCCCCCTTCCATGTCCCTCATCCTTCCTACCGGACCCTCCACTCAGCCGGCTCCTTGTTCCTCCCCCTTTATGGGTGCCACATGCCACTCCCTCATTTACATTGACCACCCCCTCCTCTCCGATCCTATGCCTCTCCGCCTCCTGAGTATCTTCTGTGCCTTGCTAACTCCTCCCTCACTGTCTGCGACTGGTTCTTCTCCCCCATCTGCTAAATTAGCCTGTCTCATCCTTCCTTCCTTCCTGTCTCCATTCAGTTCCTCCTTGCTTGTCATGCTCCCCTGGCCTAAACCCTCAGCTCCCTTTACTGTATCCTCCTTGTACTTCTGGTCCTTCTTCTTGCCCTTTCCTCCCAACTGGTCCTCCTTGCACTTTCCTCCCTCTTCCCCCTGCCCCTCCTGTTCTGATCCACTGTTCCCCCCATTTTCCTCCATTCCAGGTTCCCCCGTTCCTCCTGCTATCAGCCGCCTCCTGCCCCCCCCCCCTTTCCATCTCTAACCACCCCTGTCATGGCTACATCACCCCCTCATCCTAAAGCAGAAGAAGAGAATTGAATCAGTTACTGAGGCAAGGTCTGATCCACCTCCCCAACTTGCTTCCTTCTCTCCAGCCCCAGCCATCTGCCTACTTCCCTGAGAATGTTGTCCCCCTGGCCCCCCCTTGTGAGGGTCCCCAGTTACCTGCCTGCTTCCTTGGTAGTGTCCTCCTTTTTGAACCCCTCTGCCAGGGTCCCTATGTGACCCTAGAGTATTCTCCTATACTCCTTTTCCTATGCCCCCACCCCAGCACTGGGTGCAACCCTGTGGGAGATCCCCTGCCCTCTTCCCCAACCATACCTTCCCCCTTCCCCCAGCTGTCTCCTAATCCCTGCAACCTCCTCCCTAAGCTGTGCCAGCTGGTAGCACACTGGGCAACCACCGAACTTCCAAGCCCAGTCCAGTATCATGGCTGCCTCACACCCTGTGCACCCCACCACCCTCCAAAAATGCCGGCTCTGATGACATGTGGTCCCACCCCCCTCCAAGTAGGTTTCCTTGGGTGAGCCACCATTCCCCACAAGTCCAAGATACACCCCTTCTGACTAATCAGGTCACCCACTAGAATCAGTTCAGAACAGCAGAGCTTTGTAATTCTTCTTATCCAGTAAACACAAATGGCTACATTTACAGTTTATCTGATACTTGAGAGCTGAGTAGATTTTCTGCAAGAAAACAGCTATTAAATAGCTCTAATTCAATATTTTTGTTTTCTATGTATGTCAGGTCTGGCTAGCAGGAGTGTTTTGATTTTAAAACTTTTAATTTCATCAAACTACACACAACCATAAAAAGCAGAGAAAGAACCCCAGATTACCAGTGCTATAATTAGTAAAGACTCTAGCTGTTTTCTTACAGAAAAACCCACTCAGCTCTCAAGTATTGGCTAAACTATAAATGTAGGTACAGTACCAGAATTCTGCTAGGTAGGACTGGCAGTTAGTGTTGATTTTGCTCTGTGGCATGTTTTCATCTATATTTTTTTTTTACAAATGTAAAGTATTTTTTAATGAAGTTTGTTTTCTTATTAAAGATAAAAGTGCATATGTGTAAGTAATTTAATTAGATTGGCGAATAAAAGTGTTGTTTTGTCATTTGAAAAAGTGTGATACACTAAGTTTGTAGTGCAGTGAACCAGTGAACCATTGTAATATAGAATCAAATGTGTAGCCAAAATAGTAACTGTCAGTTTGGCATCCTGTTACTTTTGTGCCATACAACACACAAGAGTGAAATTGATTACAAAGTATTTTGCAGTTCCTAGATTGCAGATTCATACCATACACTTCATATATTTGTTCAGTAAAACTGTATGAAATAGAATGCTGGTACCTATATTTACAGTTTAGCAAATACTTGAGAGCGGAGTGAGTTTTTCTGTAAGAAAACAGCTAGAGTCTTTACTAATTACAGCACTGATGATCCCATTCTGTGCTTTTTATGGTTGTATGTAATTTGATGAAATTAAAAGTTTTATAATCAAAACACTTACTTCTCCTAGCTAGACCTGACACACATAGAAAACAAAAAATGTTGAATTAGAGCTATTTATTAGCTGTTTTCTTATAGAAAACCATCTCAGTTAGCTCTCATGTATCTGATAAACTGTAAATGTAACCATTTGTGCTCACTGGATGAGAAAAGTTACACAGCTCTGCTGTTATGAACTGATTCTAAAGCAGTTCTGACTGCTGAATCTATGGTCTTTGCTGCATCACTGTCACATGAGACAGGATGTATTGTAGGAAAAAGAAAGCAATAAATATAGCTGAGATGGAGAGCCCCAGAGGTAGTAAAACTACTATAAAGCTAGCAGGTTAATTTAGGAAAATTAATAGCAGACAGGGAAAGGACACACTAGGATTTCACACACAAATACTGTATAAACAATCTGCACACATAATGTTTTTGCAAATTCTGGGTTTACTACACCTTTAAGTAACTACCTATATCCACCCAAACACAACCATTCAACTGAATCTTGCAAGGATCACACCTGTCCCACATTAAGTAGGAGGCTCTACACAGCACATAGGTCTGAAGAGCTCTCCATTAACCACTGACATAGCCCTTGACATGCCCAACTTGTTGCAGGAACTCTTGCCCATATCAGCCTTTTCTCACCTGCACCTAGTCCACCCCAATACTTTCACTAAACCACTGTTAGTGTACCCACTTGCCCTGAGGATACTTGAATCCCCCTCCTGCCCACCCTTTCAACATTCTGTTCCTTATCAATCCGATACATATTCAACTTACCTTAAGAACCGGGTGTGCTTCCCTCTGCATTTCATCATTCTCACATGGGCTGCTGTTTCTAGTTTTTGTTGGGCTCTGCACCCAGCTTTCTACCATTTTTTTCTCTCCAGAATCACTTAGCTTTTCTTTTACAATTACCCTATCCCTTCTGCCAGAGCCAACCCTGTAATCACTACTCTTATTCACTGTCAGTCTCTGTGCTATATTTTAGCTACTTGTCTTGCCTACCTATACTTTACTTTCCACCCACCCTGACTCATTGCCCTCACACATTCCACAAATGGGTCCAGTACACTATCCCTTTCTCCCCCTGTCTGCTCTTGTCTCCCTTTGTACTATCTTTAATCTGCTGTGCTGTTTTGTAAAATCATATATGCCAATCAACCATGTACTCATTACATTAAACCCTGTTACTCTGGTTATGTGCACATTTTGTACACCTGTACTTTATGCTATTCCTTGTATTTAGCCAACTTGGGTACTTTACTGTTACTAGTGCTTTGATACTGCTTTCTCTGTGTGTAGTATAATCTTACTATTGTACCCTCTGAGGTCATGCCTAACAATTTGCAAATGTATGCCTACTGTACCTTACCTGGTCAACAAAAAAATAAATAATATAAACTATTGCACAGTGAACAGCCTTGCTTGAAAATGACTTTACATTTCATTTACACTAGAGTCTAGTGACAAAGTGTCAAAATATTTGATAAATCTCATAAAAGCATTTAAAATAACAGCACCCCATAGAGAGTCAATAAACAGGCAGCTGAAAAATAAAGCGCCTGTTAAAATAATCCTTAAACAAAATCAACTTAAATCTGTCAAAGCAGCTTGTACTTAAAAGAATGAAGGCTTGTTCATACCTTGGTTTAAACAGTTCCACTCTTGATATAACTTCCTACCTTTAATTGCTTCACTACTACTTAAAAGACTAGCATTAATTTGCAATAAGTGAATTCCAGTTATACCTCAGCATTCCACTCTTTTGTTGGCGTCGGTGTTGATAGTTGTTCTTATCTGATTCAGCTCTGCTTAATATTTATGATTGTCTTTAGCCATTAATAGTTATATAGTTAACTATAGGCTTTTATGTATGAAGGGCACATTTCTACTCTCAAAATGTGTTAACTTTTTTGGGGTTCTTGGGGTATAGAAACAGCAGTTGATTTATGTAGTACAGCTTGATCTGAATTTTTATGTTCATGATAACACTTTGATGTCTTTCTTTGAACATTTTTTTTATCTTTTCTACAAACGTCTGCTAGGTTGGTGAACCCCTGGATTCACCTGGAATCACCAGGTACTACTCTTTAAATGTTATTCATTTTTAATAGGCACTTTACTTTTTACTTGTGACTTTATCACCAATGAATACACTAGCACTGCCATCTCGTGTAAACCTCTCTTCTTGCATTTCTTTTTTTTAAGTAGCAGCTGCTTTGGCAGACTTAAGTTGATCTTGTTTTACAATTAGTATTTATTTTTAACAGTCACTTTATTATTTAGATGCCAGTTTGTTAACTTACTAACTTTATGGAGTGTAGTTATTTTAAATGTTCTTTATGAGATTTATCAAACATTTTTAAGTTGGTACTTTGTCAACAGACTGTAGTGTAAATAAGAGACAACCCTGTTTTCAAGCAAGAATGTTCACTGTGCAATAGTTTATGTTAACACTTTATTCTTGCACTCAGGTGTACCTGAAATTCAACATTATTTGCTGATTTGCTAACTTTATAGGGTGCTGTTATTTTAAATCTTCTTTATGAGATTTATCAAACATTTTTTTTGTTGCTGCTTTGTCAATGGGCTCTAGTGTAAATAAGGTGCAAATCCATTTTCTAGCAAGGCTGTTTGTTTGTACTTTGTCAGTCGTCATCCCATTGTATGCATTAATAAATCAAACACACCTGTTCCCATCACATCTAAGCTTGTCTGTTACTGCAATGGGGTGAGCGTTTGGGTTGGCCACCCCAAGGAAGACACCGCACCTAATTCTCTTCAGGGGTGGGGCAGGGGATTTAAGGTTTGAAAACCTAATGTCAATTTCCCAACTTTTATTACTTTATCGTCAACCCAAACTGTAACATTAACGTAGTTTTTTTTGCAAAGGATTTCCTTGCTTTTTGAGACAGTGAAATTCTAGTCTTATTTGCCTCCCATCCATCTATAGTTTTTGAGATAAAGTAATCATATCCTTATTTTCCTGTGGAAGCCCAGTGCCCCCTTCCATCCCTCCATAGATGCGTATATGTATGTAGCAGTAGAAAGTTTTCATTTACCTGACTGTCTAGCGGCTATCACAAGAACCATCATAATCAACAAATTTTAAGATATCTTCTCACCACACTATAAAAAGGTGCACCTTTGGTACAGACTCCATCATCCCTGAACATTTCAAGAAAAAAAAATAATACTGTCAGGGCTGTAGATAAGGGCAAAAAGCTCATGTTAAACAATGGGAGAAAAGTGTTTTTTCACATTTTGTACTACTCTGTATCTCAAAATCATACAAGCTGTCATCACAAAACTTTTCACATCTTGAGACACTTGCAGAATGACCACGCATGCCAAATTTTGGGCTATTTCATCAAAAAATGCTAAAGTTATTAAGGTGCAATATTTCAAATATAACATAGAAGTGACGGTACAACTCTACATATACTGGCTACCATTCTAGTATAATACATTTAAGTAACCACTGTTCCCACTGTGCGTATGTATAGTAGGTAACATTCTAATACTCACCAGTTAACAGCACTGTAGTCAATACTGGTGCCACATGCATCCTTACTACCTATAACATTAAAGAGCAAACAATATAGAGGATAATGTATGGTCTTTGGTTAATAACTACACTGTAAACACATCGAGAGGTTGCTGTGACATTGTAAACCTTAAGAGCGTAGCTAGAGAGGTTTTCAGATGTCATGGCAACCTCAAGAAGTGTTTTCGGAGTGGTTGTTAACCAAAAACCATACATTATATTTTATAGTGTATGGGCTACCAAGCTTGTGTAATCGCAGATTGAATTACTTTACAGAACATTGATTGTTGTGAGCATTCTGTTTTGTTAGAACATTGACTGTTGTGAGCTTTACGTTTTGTTATACTATTGATGTGACATACTTAAGAAGGGTTAACAACAGAGTGATGTCATAACAATTGCATAACATAGAGGATAATGTATGGTCCTCTGTCGGTAACCGGTTTGTTAACTGTCGAAAGGTTGCCAGGGCGACTGTGTGTCGAGAGGTTTATGGTGTCATGGCAACCTCAAGATGGTTAACAGTGACCGGTTGCCGATAGAGGGACCATACATTATTTTTTATAGTGAATGATCCCACTTAAAAAGTTAAACGGCTTACTTTTTTAAAAAGTCACCACTGCAGTCCTTCAGTCCTTCCCTAACCACCACATTCATCTGTTGGTTCCCATCTAAAAAAGGCATGCACATGCGCAGACCGATCGCTGTTGTTAACCTATCGATGTGACGTAGCATTGATAGGTTAACAACATTTCTACATCACATCGATAGGTTAACAACCTCAGGAAATTATGATTTCCTAAGGTTAACAGCGTTCTACCATGCATTATATAGTAAATCATACTATAGTTCAGCACACTAAGTGCATCATTTGATTCAGTGTGTATAGGAATGTCATTGCTTTGCACTGTAGGCAGTGAGGTTCAGCATTAACAACTTCAGCAGAGCTCCTAGTTATGAAGTCCAAAGGTTATTGTTGGCTTATGGATACCATTAGATTTTACAGTGCATGCAGATCCATGTGTGAATTTAATGCTGTTATAAATGTTACACTGTGTTACAAAGAAGACATTGACACAAGATAATGAAACAGGAGAGACAGGGAGAAAGAGAGAGCACATACTGTACATATAGTTAAATTCATCAGTTACATTTATAAAATGGCAGTGTAAAATCATGTAATCAGGTTGGCTCTTATTTATGTGTAAAATATGGCTTAGACATGGGTAAAAAAAAGGACTGCTCAGTAGTGAAGAGTCTGCAACACAAATCAATAGGCATTTGGAACAGAGGCATTTCAGTTATCCCTCTACTGCCAGAGCTGATCTTCCACCACAAACATGGCTGCTACATTTACACTGTAAAAAAAAACTTCAACGGGGCCCTAAAAATAAAACTACCTTACACAAAAAAATAAAACAAATGAATTAAATGCTGTTTCCCTGATTAACACGCTCTCCTTACATACATAAACATATTAGAAACAATAAGTATTGTTTATAGTTTTCACTACAACTGTTTCTTTGCTGACAGTCAAAAATCCCCCTTCTATCTTTAACTGCTTATCAGGGAACTCTCTTCTTCTTGTCCTGACAGTGAGATAACCAAGTCTCTGGCTATAACAATGACCTTTATAGTGTATGGTGGAACGTCGTTCTCCACTGAAATCCAACGCTGTCAAAATGTTGTTCTCCTACACTAGTGATGTTCGTAGTGCAGCAGAATGATTTTTTGTTCTACTGCACTGCACATGTCACATACTGTGTCCTCGAGCAGCATTTGACAGTTAGGGCTCACTCCATAGACAGGACACATAGCAAAAGCAGCAATGTTGGTGGCAGTTCTATCAAAGCCACTATCGGAATGTGATAGATTCATCCTCGATCAGGAAAACAAAAAAACAGCAAAAAAATGAGAAATGACATGCGGCAATTACTTAGTTTCCTGAGAGACAACGACGACCACAGGGCAGTACATGATATTCCCACTACAGAGTTAGACCCACTGTTAGCTGATTTTATCTATAAAATAAGAAGGTTAGATGGCAGTGAATAAACAGTTAAAATATCAAGCATGAAAATGTTCAAACTGTAAAGTTCTTTTTTCCTTCTAGTAACCTGGTAAAAATGTTTTGAAGCAGAAACATGCTGTAGTGATTTTCTTTTTCCCCAAAAAACGACGTTCCACCATACACTATAAAGAAAAGTGCATGGGGAACAGTTGACAACAGGGCTAATCTTTCACCTTTTTGGCACTATGATGACGGATTACCTCTTGAGCTGCGCTGTCAAGGTAATCCGTTGTCATAGTGCCAACTCAGTGAAAGAATAGCCCTCTTGTCAACTGTTCCCCATGCACTATCCTATATGTTATGTACGACTGCTCATACATAATCCTCTAAGTTGTCTGTGTGTACAGTGTGTTGGGAGAGAAACATTCTACCAGTGGAACTGAGGGAACTGAGCAGAATTTTGAATCCATGTATTTCATGGTAAACATTCCATATCTTGAATGTGGGGAACAACAGAGAAAAAAAAACAGGAAGAAGAAAGTAGGCAATAATACAATGACATCACTTGCAGTGGGCAGAAGGATTATTTTATCACAAATGCACAAAGTAAATCTATTTTTCTACTTATAAACATGCTTTTCCCAATAGTGAAAAGTGAAAAAAAAGGAGTCAATTTTATAAGTGCAATAAAGCACTCAGGGATATGTGTAAACCACATTTTACAGCACAGCCAGCAGCTGAAGTCACTCGGTCATTGGCCTCATGCCTTACTATGCCCCTGGCTGTGCTGTAAAATATGGTTTACACACACCCCTTTGTGCCTTATTGCTTACATATTCTCTGAGACATTCACTGTTCCACTGTTCCAGACACATAATAAAATGGCTTGCATGTTCAGCAGTTTTCGTTTTTAAACCAAAATACATTATGCAAAGTCTGTTTGTGATGGCAGACAAATAGAATTGCCTGCTCTTACAGAGTTGCTACCAATGCAGTTGTATTACTGCAAAATGTGTCTCAGCAAAAAGCTAATAGGGTGTATGTCTATTCCAGATGTCTGATGTGAGCGCCTTTGTCATTCATCCTCTATTCAGCAGTGTCTTTGAACCATTTCTCAATTGTTTGGGACAACTGGTACTATTTAGGTTAGTCACCTCACTCCACTGGATGGGTTGAGAGGTTGCCTTTTTATGGCCCACATGCAGTAGATTTACATATCTGCAAAACTGATTTATTTTAAGATGAACCAATTTAAGGGTCTTACAGGACAAGTAAATGTTGTCTTCTTTTGGTTGAGTTACTTTGTTTGTAGGAGCCAGAGGTATGCCAACAACTAATATTTGTGAACAATAATTGATATGAATGGGATGGAAGAGACCTAACTAAGCAAGCTGGATTCTCCTTCCTTACTGTGATGCATCCTGATAAATGCAGGCAACACTAATTTTTGAGCAGACAAGCAGCAAGTAGTAAGGAGCCATACAGTATAATAGCACCATGTTGAGCTGTGCTGCAGTTTGAACCTAAGAGGGTGAAAATATAGCAGTAGGCTAATAGGTAAAGCAAAGAAACATAAACCAGTAAATTCTTGAAATGCTGTTTGTTGAGGGAGTAGGAACTCGGGGGGCTGATTACAGGATGACTGTCGTAACTTGCAGGTGTATGTGAGTTGCAACAGTTACCACTATGCTGGGGACTCTGCATCATATTCTAAGAGTGGAAGGGTCCTGGCACTTATGACTTGTGGCTTTCAGCATGCTTCAGCTACTGCCACAGGCATGGCATAATAGCTCTGCATGACACAAGTCACAGCCCACTGCGCACTGCCCTGAAGAGCCCCCCTGTCCCAGAACACCACAGCAGGCACCAGGGGGCATGGGGGGCCTGGACAGGGGGCATATCAGACAATGGACCTCTGGTGGCCTCAACAGTCAGGGTGGTGGAGGGTGTGGACATGTTCATGGGGGCATGGGGAAATCAGCAGGGTCTTTGCTTCAGTGTTGTGGAGTGGGCATCCATGGGATGGCACTGATGAATGCCCCTTAGATCATCTCTGCGATGTCCTAACCCTGCTGCACCAATGCAGCTCCTGTAATTGCAGAAGTGGGTTATGGCAGCAACCCTTGTGGAATAGGGTGTAGTTGCTGCCATAACCCATCCTTGTACCATGGTGTTGCAGGTTACAGCATAGTGGGCAGCATAACCCACAGTTGGCGCAGCCCATGTATGGCATGGTGCAGACCGCCACTGGGATCGCACATGGCATATCACATGGCACAAGTTGAGAGTTACACAGTGGGGTCTGGCATAACTTGGCTTGTGCCAGTGTAAGTCATCCTGGAATTGGTCCCCCAGACTTCAAAGTGGGGGAGCTGGCTGAGGATTCAAGCTGATGCCAATTGAGTGGCTAATTAAAACAAAACTCAACATTGCAGCAACCAAAAAAGGCTACTTGCAGTGCTTAAAAGCTGTAATGTAATGTGATATAGCTGTGATACAATCATAGATAGCATCTCTAAAATTATATCACGACTGTATCACAATACAGTACAGTTTTTCATATGAATATATGAAAAATGCCAGCAGATACAGGCCATAAGGTCTATTGTGTCTGCTTAAGTGTGCAGCTTAAGTGTTAATTACTCTGCAACTGCCACCCCATACAGTAGAGACCTTCCCTCTGACCTTGTCCCACCCCTTTTTAAAACTGTCTACCAACTTTAAAGGGACACTGTCAACCCCCTTAGGTCTCAAAGTGTCCCTAGTTTAAAAAACATTTTTTATGACTGCCAATATTCATTAAAGAATGCTGATGTAGCTGGTAGTTTGATTCTGACTCTTATTTTCTTTAAAAAAGTGAAAAACAGACTGCCCAACATACTGGTGTTATCACACCAAAACAGGTTTGTTTACATCCCTTGAGTAACTCCAAATGCATCTTTCCTGGACTTGGAAACACCCACAAAACAGTCTAGTCCCTCATGATGCAGTGGGAGTTTAGGAGACTTCTTTCTTATGAGTGACTGCACTTTTTGGGTGTGCTTCTAATGCTCAGGCAGTATGCGGTAAGAACAGAACCAGGATTGTAAAGAAAACAAGGTTGTTTATAAATATACATTGCCATGCATTTCAGTTCTGCTAAACAAGGAGACAGACAAAACAAACACCACATCAATGAATTTTAGAGAGGGTAAGCAATCATAAAATGTGGGGGTTTCAACTAGAAATAATATGATGAAAAACAGGTTGACAGTGTCCCTTTAAAGCATTCCACCCAGCCACCACATTTTCCATGGAGTAATGCCTTCTCATTTCCCTCTTGAACCTTCCCCCCCAACTACAGACTGTGCCCCCTAATGTCTCTCCCTTCCTTTAATCTAAAGATCCCCTCTGTACTGACCCTGTTTATGCCTTTCATATATTTGCAGGTTTCAATCATATCCCCTCTATCCCTCCTATCATTCAGGGAGTACATGTTGAGCTCCCGCAGCCTCTCTCCATAAGGTTTGCACTCCATTCCTGTGATCATCCTGGTTGCTCTGATTTGGACCCCCTCCAGCAGCTTGGCATCTTTCTCTAAGTAGGGATGTCAGAATTGTATGCAGTAGTCCAGGTTCAGCCTGCTTAGTGACCCTTACAGTGGTAGGATAACCTCCCCTCCTCCTGGAGGTGATATCCCTGGCAATACACCCAAACATCTTATCAGCTTTAGCTGCTGCTTTTCTACACCGTTCTAAATGTTCATTTGTCCTGTGATTAGCACCCCAAGATCCTTCTCCTCCACGGTAGAGTATAACTGTCCCCTCCACCAGCATGTGGCAAAACCTTTGGTTTCTGGCTCCCAAGTGCATGACTTTGCACTTCTTCCTTGTTGAAACCCAGCTGCCATGTGTCCAACCAATGCTGTAATTTAGCTAGATCCTCCTGTAGTCCTAGTCACCCTCTGTGTTGTCCACCACTGCACTAAACTTTGTGTCATCTGCAAAAAGACTGATCTCATGTTTGAGCAGGCAATTCTTTTCAGCATGGTATAAAGCCTTTTATGGTTGCTGCTATACTGACTTTTGTTTCAGTTAGCCACTCACTTGCATCAATTGAATCCTCGGCCAGATCACCCAGTTTGAATCTGAGTTCCTACCCATTCAACAAACAGAATTTTAGGATTTTACTGGTTTCTGTTTATTTTTTTTTATTATTTATTGTTATATTCTTGGCTTCCTATTAGTGTACTGCTCTATGTTCACCCTTCTAGAGTCAAACAGAAGCAGAGCTTAACATTCTCCAGTGGAACTATATGGCTTCTTACTACTAGCTGCCTGCCTGCTCAAAAATTTATCAGGATGCATCACTGTAAGGAAAGGCATTCCAGCTTGTTTAGTTTGGTCCTTCCAGTCCTATTCACTTCAATTACTGATCAAAAATATTAGAAATTGACATATCTCTTGCACCTACAAACTAAATATGGTGCTTTATTATGTTCAAAAAGATAATGATTTTTCCCCATGGTGGATAGCAAAGCTTTTGGTGTTGTGGGGGTGAGGGGCTGTAGGGAGACTGGGTTAGGGAAGGTGCAAATGTTTTCTCTTGTCTCGTTCTGGTTGAGTTACTTCATTTGTAGCAGTGAGAGATATGTCAGCATATACAGGCCATAACATCTATTGAGTTTGCTCACTTTGTGCCCAGATGGTGTGGAATTTTGGTGTCTTTTTTCTCAGTGCTTCTACTATAAAGTAAACAGGTACATCTTTATGAGCCTGGTTGATCATAAAATGTTTGCATGCCTCTGTCCCATGGTTGTGACATATTGGAAGTGTAAAGAATGTTCACATGTTTGCTTAACCAACACTAGCTATTGTTCCATTCTAAAATCTCTACATTCCTTAGTACACATCCTGTGTCTTTCAGGAAATAGGGCACTTTATTTGTACATTTTTGTAAAAAGAAATCTACAAATCTACCAAAGTTATCAGTTAATGATTGTATCCTAGATACTACTGGCCTCCCTGGTGGATTATTTAGATCCTTATGGACTTTAGGTAGAATATAGAAGGTAGGGGTGATTAGATAGTCACTTCAAATGTAATTCCATTCATCCTCAGTGATCTGTGTATTTCTTCTACAACAGCTCTGTCCAACATATCAAATATTTTTTTTGATGGTGAACATGGGATTAGAGGGAACCTCAATGTAGTTTTCTGAATTTTCTAACAATCTTAGGGCAATACTTCTATAATGTTCTTTGTTAAGTAAGACTACTCACCCTGCGGAAGACTCATATGAGGTGACTCACTGCGGACAGGTCAGAGTTTGGGCTAGTGGTTTGTACCATGCAGAATTAATGGCAACTTTGGCACAACTGCTTAATGTGAAGGAAGGTCTTGTGTCATTTGTAAATGGTGAGTGAGCATTATTATTTGACTGCGTTTGTGAATTTAGGTTAGTTACTCTAGTAGCAACTCTGGCTCCTTACAGGCATTCACAGCACCTGTTTGGTACCATTTGTAATGGCAATTGAAAGCTGCTGAACCAACATCCATTGACAGAAAGGAGCTTTACCATACAACGCCCAGCATTTAATGGCTTTAGCAATATTCAGTGATAGAAAAGAAGCTGTTTCCACTTATGCCCATTTCTAAAACACAACGAAAATGGTATCCTGCTGAACTAGTACTTACATGGAGTGTAACTGTCACATAGGATGCAATCAAAAGCAGTGGGAAGCTCTAAATCAAAAGATACTGAAAACTTCAACTGGGAGGAGGAGGATGTAATGCCGAGCAGAAGGCGAGAGCCAAGGAAAAACTTACCACTACCGAAGAACACACAGCTCTAACAGCTGATATCAAAACTCTGTTCTTTAAGTTGGAAAACATATTGTTAAAGAACTTGATCTCACCTATAATATTATAACTTTGAAGAAGTATATTGAAAAGGAACAAATACCACCAGGGCTAAGGATTTTAGTACTTTCCGCATGCAGTCTCAATAATTTCAGTAGAAGTGTAGCGTGGATAGCTGCAGCAATTAAATGTTCTAATTTGTTTCTAGACTTGGTAACTAAGGAAGATGAAGAAAAGCATGAATAACTTGTTATAGAGATAAAGGAGCTCAAAAATGAAATACACAAGTTGAAGAGTAATAAGGATTTTAAAACACTACAATTGAGGCTATAGATAAAACTTAAAAGATATGAAACTGAACTGATCGATTATAAACTAACAAAACTAACAAGGGATCAAAACAAATTGACAGCTGAGGGCTGGCTGGAGTTCAATGTGTGGAGTAACAAACCACTCCCCCAACCAGGCCTTAAAAGGCCTTCTTCAAGGCTATTCCTTATTCATTTTCCTTGTTGTGGCTGGAGGCGCCACCTCCCTTTGCTCTGGGTTTGTCCTGTTTCCCTTGCACTTTCGGATGCTCGATCTCCTCTCCAGTTCTTTTTTCACCTCAGCCCTCCCATCGTTGTGCAGCTTCACTCCTGTTCCCTCCCTTGTAGTTTTCTCTGCCCCCTTCCTTGTCCCTTGCCGTCTCTTTCCTCCCACAGCATTTGCTCCCTGTCCTCGCTCTTTGCATGTTTGTCCTCCCCTCCTCCTGTTTGTCATTTTCGGCTTCCTGCTCATGTCCTTACCTTTCCTGCTATTTCATTTTCTGCCCTTGCTCCACTGTGGTCTTGGCATGCTATCCCTCGCTGCATCTCTGCACAGTTCCTCCTAGTCAGACTCCCTGACCACCACTGGTGCCTCGCTTCTTGTTCCTCTGTGCTGCCTCCCACAGTGCTTCACTTCCCCAGCCCAGCTGCATCTTCTGTGCCCTGGATCTCCTCTCAACCTGGTTATCTCTGCATATGCTGCCTTCTGGAGGTCACTTCCCATCACCTGCTTCATTTCCTGTCCCAGGATTCTCCCTGCTTGTCTGCCGCCCTTTTCATCAGACTGGCAAGCACTCTCCATTCTGCTTTCACTGGAGTTACACCTTCATGCTGCTGGTTGTCAGGTTGGTACCCTCCTCACTCATTATGCTGTCTGATTTCCTCATTTTTCCTGCATTGGGAATGTGGGCTCTGGTCTGAGGATTACCTTCATCCGACTCCTGTGTTTTCTTCTTGGGCTTTGTTCCCTCCTCTCATTTAGTGCTCTGACCATCATGTCCTCTGCATCTACATTAGGCATTTTGCTTGCTGTGCTGGATGCTCCTGACTACCCCTGCTAACGGATTTGACTTCCCATCTCCATTTCTCCAAGCTGGCCTAGCATCTCAGCTCCAAGGCCAACATATGGACTTCTCTTCTATAGTTACACACCTTGGCATATCATGTGCATAGCCCATCTTTACCGGTAAAGAACGGCATACATTTACTTTATTTCTCAGTGTTTTACTCCATCATTTCCTTTTTTTATCCTACTGTTCCTTAACTCATCTTATCTCCTTAACTCACCTTGTCAGCCCCCTCCTGTGCTGACATTATCTCATTTATTTTATCTTAGCTGTATTTTGCTGTTTGGTGTCAACCCCATTGGCTGCAGGCTTTGCCCAGCCATTCTTTTTTCTACCTTCATATGGTTCAGCCTTCTCCTAATCTGGCTTTCAATGGACCTGGTTGGCATGCACTCCTATGGCTCCTAACCACATCCAGCCTCCTCCCAACCCACATCAAGGTCTCCTTCACTCAATCTGACCTCTGTAGGTCTACTCATCCACATCGACTACTTGAGCGTACCCCTCAAATGCATCTCACACTACCTTGACTCAACCTGCTCTCGACCTGGAAATGTACCTTCCATGTCCATTGCTCCATGGCTCAGGGCTAGCCTGCAGCCAATGGTCTCGTTCTGCACCCACAAATTCTACATCGAGAGCATGCAAAGCTCAGAGCAGGATGCTTCTCCCTGGCCCACAGTGGGAATGTCTTCACTGTGGATGGACCTCACTTGTCCCTCATCTCGGTGACACCTCTAGATGTAGAATATATGACTTCCAGCTGCGAGGGGTGGGGCTGTCATCATCATCAAAGCCCCTTTGGCTGTCTGAGCAGGTTCAGAGGCACCCTGTACACTATTCTCCATCAAGAACACCTCTGGTTCACCTGGTCTGTTTTGTAGACTTGCACAGGCCAGCTGAGTGCCTCAGTAGTCATCTCTCTCCTCTCTTGCTTATGAGCATCTAGTTGCAGAGGCATCACTCGCAACCCTCAACATCAGTCCATTTAGAAGGACAGAGTGAGAGCTTCCTATAAATTAGAATATTTTCCTCCTCCCTCAGTCTCGACTCTAAATTGCAGTAGCTGAGCCATCACTAATCAAAATGTCTTTTAGCCTGGAGGGAAGGTGACCTAGGCCTTGGATCCCCGGAGGTTTCCTCCTCTTCAAAGAGGTTTTTTCCTCTCCTCCATGCCAATGGTCATAATATTAGATAGGGTTGGAGTTTCCTTAGGTTCTGTAGTTTAGTTCTGCTGTTGGATGGAGTTGGATGGTGGTCCTGGCTGTTCCCTCTCGCCTTAGAAAGTTTGCCTTTTTGCATCTTGTCTGCTTCCATTTCATTCATCATCCTCGTCATAGCTCGTTCTTCTCCTGTACTTCCCATCTATTTCTCTCACCTTACTTTCCAGTCTCAATATATTCTGATTTCTTGCCTCTTCGATGCTAGACACGATTTTGGGAATTCTTTTTGGTCTTCTTCCTAAGCTACCTTTAATCAAGGGAATTATTCCTGCAGCACCTATGTGGGGGAACCCTCCTCTAGGGTTCCTTGCATCGTACCCCTACAGGGTGGTATATTCCACAGATAGAGAGGCAAACAGCCACAATGTATCAAAGTCACACAAGCATGCATTTCATTCAGTTGCACAAGCCTATTGAAATTGACAGCTGCAGGCTGGCTGGAGTTCAATGGGCAGAGCAACAAACCACTCCCCCAACCAGGCCTTAAAAGGCCCTCCTCTGGACTAGTCCTCATTCATTTTCTTCATTGCCCCACCATCCACCCCTCCTCCTCCAGCTGCTCATCTCTCTTTCCCATGGGCTTCTTCCTAAGCTACCTTAAGCCAAGGGAATTATCCCATGGCACCTATAAGGGAGGAATCCTCTTCTAAGGTGCCTTGTGTGTACCCATGCAGGGTGGTATATCCCATGGATAGAGAGGTGAACAGCCACAATGCAGTGAAGTCACACAAGCATGCAACTCATTCAGTTACACAAGACCACTGAACTATGATAAAGATCAGGTGTTTAATTGGGACTCTAAAAGAATGCAGAGCAGAGGAAAGTCAATGGTTAGGTTTGAAAAAATCAGAAATAAATAGAGAAACAGAGAAATTATTTATCGGACAGCAAGATATACTCCAGTACACAAAGCAGTAACATAGACAATAGTAAACAATCTAAAGAAGCCTTTTAGCCATGAAAAAAACAAGGAAAAAGCAAAGCTGCAGATGAACAAGAAGAGTAAAGGAGGGCAGGCAAAAGAAGAAGAAGAGGGGCCAGCTCGAGAATTGAGGAGGAGACAAGTCCGCACTTACAAATAATAAATCTCTCCTCACTACAGCACTCAAAAGACCAAAAATCTGTTTTAAAGATAGGGCTTACATTTGTACCCACACCAAGACCAAACAACTTCCAGATACATATTGACTTACAAAGATTCTACAGAAAGATTAAATTAAAACATTTTTGGAAAAATGTAGGTCAGCAAACACTGGATACAATGTGGAATCAAACCTGCAAGAAAGTCAGGAAGATCTGGACTTTATAATATAGAATCTAGTGGACTCTGAACATGAAACAGCAATGAATGTGGAAGGATTTGAACCCAACAATATACCGAATATAATTGACAATGTTGATACCAAGGTGTTGGATGGACTGCTGCATGGAGAAGATGGTGATGGTGAAAACAGCAGTCATAATGTACTGGGACATGCTCAAGCAGTTAGAGAAATGGAATCTTCTGGCCAAAGGAAAAAGTTGTTCAGAGGGAAATCCATTTTTTGCCCTGGTAGTAGCAATAACATGATTTACTGCTTTGAGAAATCAGTTTCCAACCAGTAAAATCCTGAAATGCTGTTTGTTGAATGGTTAGTGACTCAGACTTCAAAGTGGGAGAGCTGACTGAGGATTCAAGCTTATGCCAAGTGAGCAGCTAATTGAAACAAAACTCAATATAGCAGCAGCCATAAAAGGCTACTTGCAGTGCTTGAAAACTGTACTGTGCTGTGATATAGCTATGCTATGATTATAATTTATATCACAGCTGTATCACAATACAGTACAGTTTTTCAGCACAGTATAAAGCCTTTAATGGTTGCTGCTATATCGAAATTTGTTTCAGTTAGCCACTCACTTTGGTTGAATCCTCAGCCAGCTTATTCACTCTGAAACTGGAGTCCCAACCCATTCAGCAAACAGCATTTCTGGACTTTTCTGATGTATGTTTATATATTATTTTGTTTTGCTTCCTATTAGCCTACTGCTCTATGTCCAACCTCCAATTTAAACAGAAGCAGAGCTTAGCATGCTCCAGTGAAACTACATGGCTTCTTACTACTAGCCACCTGTCTGCTCAAAAATTATAGCTACCTGCACTTATCAGGATGCATCACTGTAAGAAAGGGCATTCCAGCTTGTTTAGTTTGGTCCCTCTGGTCTCATTCACCTCAATTATTGCTAAAAAATATTAAATGTTGATATATCACTCACTCCTACAAACTAAATATGGTGCGTCATTATGTTTAAAAATATAGTGTTTTTTCCCCATGGTGGATAGCAGCACTTTTGGTGCTGTGTGTATTGGGTGGTGGTGGTGGGGGGGTGCTGTAGGCAGATGGAGTGTTGGGAGTGGTGCAGACATTTTCCCTTGTCTCCTTCTGGCTGAGTTACTTAGTTTGTAGGAGAGGGAAATATGTCAGCAGTGTAATAATTTTGAGCAGTAATTGATATGAATGGGATGGGAGGGACCAAACTAAACAAGTTGGAATGTCCTTATTTACAGTGATGCAGCCTAATAAATGCAGGCAGCTATAGTATTAGAGCAGATATACAGGTAATAGAAAGAAGCCATAAAGCTTCACAGACCATATTGAACTGTACTGTGGATTGAATCTAGGAGGGTGGACATAGAGCAGCATGCAAATAGGTAAAAAAGAAAATAATTTAAAAAAGTAAATAAAAAAATGTAAACATAAACCAGTAAAATCCCAAAATGCTGTTTGTTGAATGGGTAGTGACTCAGACTTCAAAGTGGGGTGAGAGCTCTGAGGGATTCTCATTATTCCTGTTTTTAGTAAAGTATAAGTCGAAAGAAACTGCGACTCTTGTCCTAATCATTATAAATCTATTTTTTCTGAGGAGTTTAAAAACCTGCCCACCCCTGCCTAAAGACTTTTTTTCTGAGGAGTCGGCCTGAAGAGAAATTGGACTATTGTTTTATTTATTGATTAAGTTATTCAAATTAGTTTTGGTGTTGATAACATTTATATTAAAGTGGTTGATTAAAATTGTCTTTTAAATATTTGGATAATATATGTTGGGACCGGGCTTCCATGGACAGGTGCTATTCCCCCTCTAGGCTGATGGACCTGCACCCTTTTGATGGCCGCCCTTTGCAACCCGAGGTATACAGGAATTGCCATGCCCTGGGGATTGCACAGAGGAGGCAGAGATGGAAGGGGGTTTCCCGGCTGTGAGAGGGGGAGCAGAGTGGGCAAATAAGGGTGGTGGGGTCAGGGAGACACCCTGGGGTGAAATGGACCCAGGATAGGGGAGTGCAATGCCTGGTTCCCATACTCAAGGGCTCCACTGAGAGTGGGCAAGTAGCCCGCTCCTCCAAGGCCCCTCATCCAACCAGGGCGATATTTTGCAATGCCAGGTCTGTAAAAAACAAGACAGCAATTATTGCTGATCTTGTTGAATCATCTGACCTGACTTGCATTACTGAGACCTGGCTGGATGAAAATGCTGGTCCCATATTGGAGTCAGCTGTTCCAGCTGGGTACTCAGTAATACATCACCCGAGGTTGTATCTTAGGGGTGGGGGGCCACTATTTGTTTTAAATCAGAACTGGGCCTTGTGGAGGTTCCAGTGGTGTCCCCTAGATCCTTTGAGTGTATCATGGGAGCAGGTGTGGGCTGCAGAATCCTGCTCGTCTTCCATCCACCCAGTGACGAGAACGTTTTTCTGCAAGAAGTCGCGGACTTCATTGTCTACCTAGTGTTGGAGCCTTCCAGGTGGTTGGTCCTGGGGGACTTCAATGCCTTGGTCGATGATGAACTCTTGCATTTTCATCAAGACTTCCTCCAACTAATGATTTTGTTGGGCTTCACACAGGTGGTTACCACTGCTACCCATATTCAAGGTCACTCTCTGGATCTAGTGTTTACCTTGGGGATGGAGATCACAGAACTGGTGGTGGAACCAGTTGGATAGTCTGACCATCACTCCATAAGGTTCAATTTAGTGGCCCCCTTATGAGACCTACCCCTTTGGAGATGGTCCAGTATCGTCCTTTGAGGGGAGTTACCCCTGAGGGTCTGATGGCGGTGCTGGACCTATTGAGTTGGCCTATGGAGTGCAGGGAACCAGCTGTCTTAGTAGTGCACTATTACAACATGGTGCTGAGGGCACTGGACTCCATAGCACCTGTCTGTGTTTGTCCCCTCTCTCTTCGCCCTCGGTCCCCTTGGTTTGATGGGACATTGAGGGAGCTGATGAGAGTGGGGCGAAGATTGGAACATTGTTGGCAGAAATCCAGCCTGGAGGGTGACAGACTTAGATTGATGGCCCATTATGTGGACTATCAATCAGTAATCTCCCTTAAGAAGGCAGACTTCCTGTCCAGAGAGATAACTGCATCAAGAAACTGACCTTCTCAGTTCTTCTGGACCATCGACAGACTGTGCAATGCTGTCTGTCTGCAGGGTCGGAGAGCTTTTTCACAAATACAGTGTGATGAGTTTGCTCGGTTCTTTGTGTGGATAAGGTGTCATCAATCAGGTCGGAAATCTGCAGCATACGTTCAAATGAGCATTGCAGTGACTGAAGCGGGGTTACATGCCCTTGGTCTACCTGGACAGATTTTGACCAGCCAGTGATCATGGATATCATGAAGATTGTCCAGGGCTTACGACCAACTTGCTGTAGTTTGGATCCTGGTCCTATGCGCCTCCTTGTGGGGTGCATGGATGCGATTGGACCAGTCCTTGCAAAGATAGTCTGAGGTTCTTTGGACCAAGGGATGTTTCCAGAGTCTTTAAAGGAGGTTGTTGTGGCACCCCTTTTGAAGAAACCTTCCCTCGACCCTGACTGTCTCGCTAACTACAGACCGATCTCTAACCTGCTCTTTTTGGGCAAGGTTATTGAGAAAGTAGTCGCATTGAAGCTCAATGACTTTCTTACCACCCATGAAGTCTATGATCCTCTCCAGTCCAGTTTCAGGAAGAGGCATAGTACTGAGACGGCGTTAGTTCAGGTACTCAATGATATCCTAATAGTGAGAGATCGGAAGAGCCATTCAATCTGGGTTCTCCTTGATCTCTCTGCAGCGTTTGACACTATGGACAATGGGATGTTGCTAGATTGCCTGTGGCTACTCTGTGGACTGTTGGGGACAGTCCTCAGATGGTTCCACTCTTTCCTCACAGGCAGAAGTCAAAGGGTAGTTTCAGGGATTTTTTCTTCTGCTCCCTTTGCAAGGCTCTGTGCTTTCTCCCATGTTGTTCACAGTGTATATGCTGCCATTGGGAGACATTATAAGGCACTATGGGCTGCATTTTCACTACTCTGCAGACAATACTCAGCTCTATATGTCCTTTGTACCTGAACAGAATAGTCACATTATCGGTCTTTAACAACTGCCTCACTGAGATTCAGGACTGGATGAGTGCGAACTGGTTGAAACTAAATCCGGATAAGACTGATGTGTTGGTTGTGGACCCGGGTCACCATGTAGAGAAGTTGACTCCTGGGTTCCTCTCTGGTCTTTTATCAGGGGATAACCAGTTGAGACCTTCTGAACAGGTGTGAAATCTGGGCATAATTTTTGACAGTGAGTTGACACTGAAGACACAGGTATCGGCCACTGTCAAGTCTTCCTTTTACCATCTGAGAAATATCGCCAGGATAAAACACCTTGTTCCGCATGATGACCTTCCTGTGTTGCTCCACACTTTTGTTTCCTCTCGTCTTGATTACTGTAATGCTCTATATCTAGGGTTGCCAGGGGTGGATCTCCGTCGCCTGCAGCTGGTGCAGAATCCAGCAGCCAGGTTGTTGACTGGGTTATGAAGAACTTACCATATCACACCTTGCTGACCTACAGGACCCTATACGGTCAGGGAATGGGCTACCTACAAGATCTCCTTTGTCCTTACTGCCCTCTCTGCCCACTCCGCTCCACTGGTGAGGGATTGCTAGAGATTCCCAGGGTTCGACTTTAATCATCTGGGGCCAGGGCTTTTTCTTTTACGGCCCCAACCCTGTGGAATTCTCTACCTCATCAGATTAGAGAGTGCCTGTCCGTGGAATCATTTAAGAGGTCTCTGAAAAGCCACTTATTTGCACTAGCATTTGGATAAGCTTATGGTCATTTTTACTGTTTTATGTCATTATTTATTATAGTTGATGTTTTATTCTTGGTATGCATTAGCACTTTGATATATTGAAAAGCGCTCTACAAATAAAATTTTGTGTTTTGATTTTTTGAGAGCTGGCTGAAGATTCAAGCTGATACTCAAACCATGGATAATATCTGTACAATTATATCACAGCTGTATCACAGTACAGTATCGTTTTTAAGCACAGTATGAAGCCTTTTATGGTTGCTACTATATTGAGTTTTGTTTCAATTAGCCATTCAGTTGCATCAGTTGACTCCTCAGCCAGCTTACTTGGTTTGAAATTTGAGTTCCTACCCCTTGAACAATAACATCTCAGGATTTTACTGGTTTATGTTTATGTTTATTTTTAATTTTATGTTTTTGGCCTCCTATTAGCCTACTGCTTTATATCCACCCTTTTAGATTCAATCAGAAGTAGACCTTAACTTGCTCCAGTGGAACTATAAGGCTTCTTACTACTAGCCACCTGTCAGCTCAAAAATGATAGCTGCCTGCACTTTTCAGGATGCATCACTATATGGAAAGGCATTCCATCTTGCTTAGTTTTGTCCCTCCTGTTCACTTCAATTACTGCTCAAAAAGATTAGCTGTTGACATATCTTGCTCCTACAAAAACTAAATACTATATGGTCTTCATTATGTTTAAAACCATAATGATTTTTCTCCCATTGTGGATAGCAGAGCTTTTGGTGTTGTGTGTATTGTGTGGGGAGGTGGTAGTAGGAGATTGGATTTTGTGGGGGTGGAGCAGATTTTTTCTCTTGTCTCATTCTGGCTGAGTTACTTTGTTTGTAGCAGTAAGAAATATGTCAGCAGCATAATATTTTTGAGCAGTAATTGATGTGAATGGGATGGAAGGGAGTAAACTAAACAAGCTGGAATATCTTTAGTTATAACCCTAGTTATAGTGATGCATGCCAATAAATACAGGCAACTATAATATTAGAGCAGACAGGCAGCTAGTAGTAAGGAGCCATATAGTTTCACTGGGGCATGTTGGGCTGTGCTCCTGTTTGAATCTATGAGGGTGGAAACAGAGCAGTAGGCAGATACTGTAGGTAAAAAAAATAAATAAAAATATAGATAAATATAAACAAATACCCCTCAATGTTTTGTCCCCCAAATGTGGAGCACAGCCTCTCAAAATGTGTAATAAACAGGCAAAATATGAAATGCATAATCAAATCTATAACTAAGCAGCTCAGAACACTCTTAAAACATGTGCCTTCATGTTCTCAAAGTTTGCTGTTAATTCAATAATATATTTTCCACATTATATACTATGGATTTTTAAATTAAAATCTTATTGAACGTGGGACAAATCATTTCAATGTGGAACAGATGTTTTTTTCTGAAGTAAAATTACGAACTGTTCTTCGTAATGTGGGACAGCTGAAAGGTATGCATAAACTAGTAAAATCCCAAAAAGCTGTTTGTTGAATGGATAGTGACTCAGACTTCTAAGTGGGACTGTTGGCTGAGGATTCAAGCTGACACCAAGTGAGTGGCTAATTGAAACAAAACTTAATATAGCAGCAGCCATAAAAGGCTTCATACTGTGTGAAAAACTGTTCTGTGCTGTGATATAGCAGAGCTATGATTATATCACAGCTGTAACACAATACAATACAGTACAGTACAGTTTTTTCAGCACAGTATGAAGCCCTTAATGGTTACTGTGATATCAAGTTTTGCTTCAATTAGCTGCTAAGTTGCTATGGTTGAATCCTCAGCCAGCTCACCCACTTTGAAATCAGAGTCCCAACCCATTCAATAAACAACATTTCTGGATTGTACTTGTTTATGTTTGTATATATTTTTATTCCTATTAGCCTGCTTTTCTATGTCCACCCTTCTGGATTCAAACAGAAGCATCGCTTAACAAAGCTCCGGTGAAACAATATGGCTCTTTACTACTAGCCACCTGTCTGCTCAAAAAGTATGGCTGCTGGGAGGGAAATGGTCAGGTAGGGGGTGTCATTAGACAGCAGGGAGTTATGACAGTTTGCACTGTCATGGACCTTTACTGTTTGCAGGCTTTTCTGTTTGAACATTAAGGTATGAACTGTAAAGAACTGCAAATTGTTATTTTCTGATTGACTGAACTTTGACAAAGTGAGTGATGGGTGATATGATTCTCATCCCAAAAAGACATACTTGACCTAAAAAGTCTTAAATAATGCAATAATATTACCAAGCATGTCACTGAGACTAGTGAAGCCTGCCAGGATGAAGCACAGTCTCACAGGTTTACTGCTTGACAAAAGGAATTAACTCCCATTGAAACTGCATTGTTTGCTGCAGTAGCATCACTTCAGAATTCTGCAGTGTTGCGCTCCATCCTGGTGGACTTTACTGTAAATACAGGTCTTGGTCATTCCTAATCATATGAAGTAGGGTTTTTTAAAAATCAAATTGTAAAAGCAAAAAGAAAACAAGATGGTAGAAACACAAACAGTATTTCTCTGAGCACCAACAGTAAATCCTTAACGTTTAACAGTTCAAACTGTTTCCATTTACCTGCCTGTCTAGCGGCTATCACAAGAACCATTAACATTTTAAAATGATGAGATATCTTCTCACCACACTATCCAAAGGTATACCCTTGGCACAGACCCCATCATCCCTAAAAAATTCAAGTAAAAATATAATTCTGTCTGGGCTGTAGATGAGGGCAAAATATTCCATGTTAATCAATGGGGAAAAAGTGTTTTTTAATTCAGTTTTATTACCACTCCATATCTCAAAAAACATACAAGATGCCATCACAAGACTTTCCACATCATGAGACACTGGTGGACTAACTGTGCTTGTGACATATTGGGCTATTTCACAAAAAAATGCCAACGTTATTAAGGTACAAAAGTTTGAATGTAGCATAAACATGCCTGTACAACCATAACTATAGGCGCATGATTACACCCATAAAATGTACATTATAGGGGAACAGTAGCACCCCCTACAGCTATATTTCAATGAAATAGACCTAATTTTGCATACGTGGTCTGGGAGGTAGAGTGTCAAGACTTGAAAAGCTTCATGATGGCATCTTGTTCAGTTTTAGAGAGAAATGACATCAAACAAGCATTTGTCAATGCCGAATGTTGCTTGCTTCTATGTGCTGTTTAGGTATTTAGAAGTCATTGGAGTGCAAATATTGAAAATTTGCAAACTTACGAGCGTGAGTAGGAACTGCACAACACATGCTTGTAAAACAGTCATTGTTAGGAAATGTTTCATAAAATGTTCAACATAGCCATTTTAAGACCTCTGGTCATGAACAGTGTCAGTGTGATTTTGTTAATGTGTACCATACATTGAGTTTGCACACCGACTGTGCCATTGTGCGCTACATGGGTGGAAACATGTTTTGGGCAGGATGTGAAAAATGACAGCTGTACTGCTCATAAGGAGGTGTGGAAAAATGGCAATGTTGAAAATCTGGAGTGAAATATTGAAAATTGCAAAACCTAGAGCTGCGTGTGGAACCGCGCAACGCACAGCCGTGAAACAGTCATTTTTAGGAATTCTTTCACCAAATTTTCAACATTGCCATTTTAAATCTTTGCTCATGAACAGTGACACTGTGATTTTCTTAATGTCTCCCATACACTGAGGTGCACACCGACTAAGCCATTGTCGCGCTACATGGCGGAAACATGTTTTGAGCAGTAAGTGAAAAATGACTAGCTGTACTGCTCATAAGGAGTGTGGTAAAATGGCAATATTGAAAATCTGAGTGAAAATATTGAATTTGTGAACTTACAGCGTGCGTAAAGACTGCATAGCACTTGCGCTAAATAAAACAGTCATTTAGGAATTTTTTCACCAAATTTTCAACATAGCCATTTAAGACCTCTGCTCATGAACAGTGTCACTGTGATTTTCTTAATTTGTCCCGCATATTGATTTCACACATCGACTCAGCGCCATTCATGCCATAAGGGCGGAAACACATTTTGAGTGAGATGTGAAAAATGACAGCTATACTACTCATAAGAAGGTGTGGTAAAGTGGCAATGTTGAAAGTCTGGAGTGAAAATATTGAAATTTCACGAACTTATGAGCCTGCTTAGGAACTGCGCAACGCACGCTAGTAAAACAGTCATTTTTGGAATTTGTGCACCAAATTTTCAACATGGGGTTTTTAGGACCCCTTCTCATGAATGATGTCACTGTCATGGTGGTATTCAGGCCCAAAGGGTGATTTTACAGTCACTGCACAGTCACTGCGCGAAATCACCCAGCCGAATCTGAATAACGCCATGGCAGTGACATTATTCATGAGAAGCAGTCTAAAACCCCATGTTGAAAATTTGGTGCAAAAATTCCCAAAAATGCCTGAGATATGCAACAAAGTTTAACCCCTCCTATCTAGCCCATTCTACAGCTTACTGGCATTTCCTCAGTTCACAGTCGGCTTTGAAGAGTGCAGACATGTTCCGAGTCCACGAAGATCGTTGCGCCCGGAGGTAAGTATAGGGGTGAGGGATTTGGGAAGGCTAGGTGTGGTGGTGGGTGCGGGTTGTGGGAGGGGTCAGGAGATGCGCTAGGACCATTTTTGTTTTACAGGTTTAAACAAAAAAAGACTATGAGGGACATTTGCCACGCTGGTGTGGGTTCCCAGCATGGCACAAGGATGGGGACATTCAGCCAATGGGGAATTGGGCACCCCCATCGGCAAACAGCAGATTGCCACGCTGGGATGGGCTCCCAGCGTGGCACCATCTGAGGGGATGACAGCAGCTCAGCCGGGGGGATTTGGCACCCATTGGCTACACAGGACATGCGGGGTGCATGCTCAGATGGGAGGAGCCACGCCCAGTGGGCTTTATCTCTGCTCACTGAAGTGTAGCTCTCCCTCAATCAGATGCCACCGCATTTTGGAGCGTATTCAGACAACTCCAAAATGCATTTACAGGCCATGCCTGCCACAGCTCACTGACTCTGAATTGGAGGAGGAGGTGACACACCTCCGAAATCTCCGATGATGGCACTATGTTTCTTGCACATGCGTGCAAGCAACATAAAAATGAAAAAAAAAGAAATTCAGTTTGGTTGTCTGAAACTTAAAATGAGTGTTTTCTTGCTCTCATGCACAACCTAGATGGTACAGAATTGTTTCACAAAACGTTCATAGTGGAAGAGGTAGTGCCCTTCAAAGGCTCATGAAAAAGTATTGTAAGGATCCAGATAAGGGATTCAAAGTAAATTTTTTGGATAACCCACTAGCTAGACTGGTAAAAAATACACAGATGGTGAGTTGCTTATTTTCATGATTTACTTGTTGTGAGAAATTATTTACTTGTCAACAGAAAAAAATACAGATCATGGGAGCTACCACCTTGTTTTTTTTGTACTAAAAACATTAAAAATACTTAAAAGAAATGTATTTAAAAAACAAACAAACCCTTGAATCCATCTAAACTAGACTCGAGGTAATGTGAGGAATTACTTCTTCACAGAAAGAGTGGTGGATGCCTGGAACAGCCTCCCAGTAGAGGCGGTGGGGACAAAATCTGTAACAGGATTCAAGAATGCATGGGATACTCATAAGGGAACCTTATGGTTAGGAAAGGGTCAAGTAGGGTCTACGGTAATACAGGAGGTAGGGAAAACGCACTGCAGTGTTTCAGGGTGCCAGCATTAGGGCACCAAATCACTAGAGACCAACTCTGACTTCACCACCTCCCCCACGGTCCGCCACCCCAGAGTCAGAATCTATAGTAAGGGGGATGTGGGGCACAGAGGGTGCAGCCCCCACAAAACAAGAGTGGTCAGCGACATTGCCATTTGATGCCTAGTGAATCTGTACCCTAATGCTGGTGTTCTCTGAGGGTGGAACCTGGAAAATGGGCAGACTAGGTGGACCAATTCTATGTTTCTGTGTAAACAGGATCAGGTTAGCTAAATTTCATCATTTGTTTTTTGAAAATTGCCTTGTAATGAACAGTTCAGGGTACCCCAAAAAAAAACTATGTGCCCAACTTAGCGAGAGGAACCATTCACCTGTATTCTCTGTGTGAGAATAGAGGGACTTTCTTGTCATCTGCAGCTACAGGTGAAAGTGTGCTGCTGACCTGTGTGCCATGAGTGACCCAGCAATATCTCTCTCATTCACATCTATCTGTCTGACTGTCTGTCTGTCTGTCTGTCTATCTATCCATCCACCCATCTATCTATCTATCTATCTATCTATCATTTCAAAAGTTTTACCAGGAACGGCATACTGAGCTGAATAGCAGCTCATTTTCCAGATGCTTCCAAGGGGGGAAGGTAAGAGAACAGTCATGAGTAACAAAAGGAACATCATTTACGTAGCAGGAAGGAACAGAACTAGGCATCAAAAACAAGCTACAGTAGATAGGAAATCAGACAAATATATACAATTGGCTAAGCATCACAGTCAAGCTACAGCAGATAGACTAAGCATTATGCATAATGGTATGGGATAAAGCAGAAATGCATTCAGGAAGGTAGCAAGCGGGTGCTAATTAAAGTGCAGAATGCAATAAATGTAGATAAGTGGTAGTGAAGCTATCCAGAGATAAAAAAGGAAGAGTGCAATTGGAGAGGGGAAAATGAAGGGATTGCAACAGGGGTTAGGACAGGGTGTTAGAGAGAGGCAGATGGGGGAAGAGAGTGAATGGATGGAAAGAGAACAACAGAGGTGGGGATCAGGTGCAATTATAGGAGTGAGAAATGAATTTAAGAAGAGGTGATGAGAGAGAGAGAGAGAGAGACAGAGAGAGACAGAGACAGAGAGAGAGGAGGCAAGGCAGAGAGAAAGGGGAAAAGAATTCAAAAGTTTGGGGAAGCTTTAGGAAAAGGCAGCCTGGCCAGCCGTGGATGCCCTAGAAGGGAGTGTCAGGGATCAAAATCCAGAGTTCTGAAGGGTGTAGTTGGGGGGGAGAAATGAGAGAGGTGAGGTAGGAGTGGAGAAAGCCTAGCCAGTATTTCATTACAAAGGAGGAACAGTGATTGAGGCACCTGGGTTTGAGGGTGGCAAGGGAGAGGGAGGTATAAAGGGAGCAATAGTGAGCATGGGGTGGGCTGTCCAGAGCAAAGTGGCAAAAGAGTTGAAGATGGAATCCAGTCTGATCAGGGTTGACTTAGGAGCAGCACTGTAGCAGTGTTTCCATAGTCAAAAATAGGAAGAATCATTTTCTGGATAATGGCTCAGTGAGACAGCAGAGGGATGTAACCATGGCTCCTGTACAGAGCCCCTAGTTTAGAGTGTATTTTGTTTTTATGGATGGCATCCACATGACCAGTAAAGCTGAGATGCTGATCAAGCCAGACCCTGAGGTACTTAAAGAAGGGGACATAGTCAATTGCAGATTCATCAAGGGTGTGGAAGAATAGTAAAGGAAGCAAGCCTGGAGAGCTTCTGCCTTGTGTCAGAGGTCAAGAAGATTGTTTTGGGGCACTGAAGGATAATTGACTTGAACAGGATCAGTGATGTACATTGTTGAAGTCTGGCTGGATCTTGGCCATTAGATCAGAAGGGGTGGAACCAGAGGCAAAAAGAACTGTATCATATGCTTACATGTTGATGGATGCAGAGGTATAGGTAGCAGTAGGAGGTCAGTCGGGAGAGTTAAAAAGAGCATTGGGCCAAGGACAGAACCTTGGGGGACACCAGTGCTGTTTAGGATTGGAGGAGATAAGGAATCTCTGATTCTAACTGATTGAGTCTTACCCTCAAAACAGGAGCAGAACTAGTTGGTAGTGGAGGTGGAAAGCTCTGCTGCTGCACATTTGTCAAAGAGAATAGGGTGTGCTACAGTGTCAAAGATGTTGGTCAAGATGACAAAGATGGTGGAGGTAATAAGGCCCTGGCCCATGCTTGAGAGAAGCACATCAGTAAGCCAGAGGAGGGAGAAGGGGATGGAGTGGGATTTAAAGAAACCAGACTGGAAACACTCACTGGGGTTCTTTACTAGCTCTAGCCCCCACTTATGAATGCTGATAGTGCTGACCCCAGGGAAAGGGGGAGTGCTATTCCCTCCTGCTGATTTTTTCTACCCGCCCACAATAGATAATGTTAGGGAGGAGACCCCCATTTTGTTTTCCTTTTCCCTAGACCTCTCTGGAGTCACTGGTGCCCTAATATGATCCCATGTCTCTGCCACATCTTACACATGCCCCAGGGGTTGGGGGCAGGAGGTGATAGTGGGAGGGTGGTGATTGGGGGAAGAGAGGGGGTAATTTGTAGTTTTGGGGGTTTAGATAGGTTTTAGATTTGTTAACTTGGGCCTAAGGTATGCTATTGTATGCTTTTATAAATCATATTGCTGCAGGTCATCTATATATCTGTGTTTGACATTTCCTTGCTGATTACTAAGGGCTTAGGCCTCTTGTTTTTGTGTCATTTATTGTAGTACTTCGAACTGTCTTCTAATTCGAGGACTTTTGTCTTGTTGTAAAATATAAAAGTAATAAAGTATACTTAACTGAAAAAAAGAAACCAGACTGGAAAGGGGTGCAGTTCAGCAATAAGGGGAACAGGGAGAAAGGGAGGCAATTACCAGGACAGGAGGAGTCACCTCCCTTAGGAAGGGGTATGACAGTAGTATGTTTACAGTGTCAGGGACAGAGGCAAGGGAGAAAGAAAGGTTGAGAAGAGAGGTGATTGGAAGAGCTATGGCTGGTGAAGATAGGTGGAGGAGTTTAGGTCGAGCCCATCAGGGCTCATGCCTTTAAGAGGATTCAGAAAAAGGAGGGACTTGAGGGTGTCAGCCAGAGAAATAGTAGGGAAGAAGAAAGGGAGATGGGGTGGTGGGGAGAGAAGGGGAGGAGGGAAGGAGGAGAGAAGGAGGAGAGAACTAGGAGGCACAGGAGTGAAAAAATGTGTTGAATTTTGATGCAAGAGAGAGGGGTTGAAATGGTGACATCTCTAACATTGAGGATTGGGGGCAGGGACTGGACTGGGGGAAGAAAAGGGAATCTGTGACCTTCCAGAACTTGGAGCAGTGGTTAATGTTCTGGAAGGTGGAAGCAAAGTATTCGGCCATGGCAAGCCTAGTGTTTTTGGTATAGGTGTTGTGCTTTTACATGGCATCTGAGTAGATCATCAGGGAGCCAGAGGACTTGTGGGACTTCCAGACAACAACTGGAGCTTGCAGGCAGTCCAGATGAGATCCAGGGACAGAGGGAGGCATGGACCCTGGTTATCTTGAGAGTAGCATGTAGATCCCAGATTGACAGGAAATTGGACTTGAAACAATTGAGGAAAGAGTCAATGCTACTTGCAAAGGAAATGAGTGATCAGAAGGTAGCTGCCAATTCCTTATGGAGGAAGGATAGGTCCAGTAATTGGAAGGACTAGATCTGAAGGGGCTTGTGTGGGGCCTTGGGTGGTGTAATGTGTGGACACAGTAGACCATATGGTGGTCACTGAGGGCATTAGGAAGGGTGCTGGCAGCAACAATACAGCGGGTATGGAAGGCAAGAACCCAGTCCAGTAGGGGGTGGTTGAGGGATCTGCAGTTGCAGCAGGTAGGATCAGTGATCAATTGAGAATGATTTAGGGACTTAATGTTATGGCAGAATTTGGATTGAGCGGGGGAAAGCCAATTTATTTTGAAATCCCCAAGGATAACTAATTCACTGGATGAGGTGTGGATAGAGATAGTAGTTAGGAGGTCAGTGACATAAGAGGGAGAGATGCCTGGGCAGCAGTAGACATCAACCACATAGATGAGGAGAGAGAGAGAATGGGAGGGAGAGTTTGAGAGTAATAGCTCATATGTTGAAGAGGAGGGGGTAGAAAATATAGTGATGGACTGAAAGCAGAGGAGAGATACATAACAACACCACCACCCCTATTGGTATGATCCTGGAGGGCAAAAGAGTATCCTGGTATGGAGACTGCAGAGTCTGGAATCTTTGTGGAAAGCCAAGATTCAGAGATGTTTAACACGTCAGGTTCAAGGTTAACCATGAGTAGTTGTAGTTCTACCTTTGAGAGGAGGTCCTGATATTGAGATGAGTCACTCTCAACCCTTTGGGGAGGCAGGAAGGAGAGGAGGGAGTAGGGCCAGGGCTGGGCTCGATATCCCTTGCAACTAACAGCAGCAGTGAGATGAAGAGTTTAGCAGGGACAGAGGTGCATCTGTGCTGCAGATGAGAGGGAGTGTAGAGGTGAGTGGGAGAAGGAGGTGGGTATGAAGCAAGTATTGAAGAGATTCGAGACAGCAGCAGGAGGAGAGGAGTGTTATGAAAATTAAATGTATTTTAAAATATATTATTAGCAATATATTTACATATAGTGAAATATATTGCAATCTACTTGTTTTATAATATATTGTAAAGTATTGGAAAATTGTATTCATTTATTTATTTGAAAATGTTTTACCAGGAAAGACAACATAAACTGTAAACTACTTGTTTCTAGAAGTGTCCAGGTTGAGGGGTTACAAAAGCGGGTAGTGCAAGAAAAACATAATTAAGCAATACTCAAACAGGCTAATATACATAAAGCAACAAACAGTACAATGTATTACAATCCAAGACAATTGCAGAGGCAGAATGTAACATATAGACAGGGACCTGCATTTCTGCAATTCTGCAGTTGCAGTCACTGCCTCAGAAACATGGTCCTGCCACAGAAACAAACCTCTGCTGTAGAAACAGCATTTTTTGGTGCAGTAAAAATGGGCATCACCACTGAAAACCCCAACTAAACAGCTAAAATGATTGTGAGCAAGCTTAAAATAGCATTAGTGTGAGTTGTTGGCAGCTCCATTATATATCCATCCCCCTTGGGTTGCAGTAGTGAATGTGGCCACCACTTTCCAATTCACTGGCAAGCAGCACTGAATCTTATAACCATTATGGCCTTCTACAAACACTGCTGGAACTTCTGTAAGTCTATTTCATGAGAAGGAATGGTGGTTCTATTTGCCAACTGCAGACCTGTGGAATGAAAAAGTATTAGTCATTATTGCAGACAAAAAATTAGAGGCTTTCTGGACCTTTGTCTAATGTAAAATGGTCCAGCTACTCTTTAGCCTCACAGTAAATCCTTACAGAATGGGAGAGAAGAAGATATGGAAGCCAAGTGGCATTGACACAAATTACACCACCAGGGTTGAACTGCATGAGCAGGAGGAAACAACTAGAGCAGCATTACAGCACATACCATCACTACCAGGCTTCAAGCAAGTGGGTGGGAGCGAGCCATTGGAGCAGCACTGTTTTGTAACCAGACAGTACTGGTCTTCAAGCAACTGGGCAGGCGGGGGAGAAATTCTCAAGAGCATAGCTATGGTAAAGAAGCACCGTGCAGCATGGAGGGAGCCAAGGGACAATAAAACACACTGCAGTAAAAAAATAAATAACCCTTCAATTCCCCCATGCCTTACTTCCAATCCAAATCATGATGCAAGAATTACCTTGAACTGTCTTGCCTGTACATCTGCTAAACTGCCCCATGCTGCCTTTTCTTGAGCATTCTTTTTGGGTAACTAGATTTCATTTTGTGGCTCATTTAGGTTGCTAGAGAATGTGAAGCCCACCATAGAACTGCCTCAGAATCGCCACAGAATTGCTTGTAGCCTGACCACAGCAAGCATGAGGTCCTGCCACAGAATGTATGTCCAGTTTGCTGCAGTGAACATGGGTCCTGCATATAGACATTCCATATAGAATAAAACACCATTAGCATGAACAATAGTAATATCAAGTAACTAGGTAGGGTACAGTTCAGCAGAGGAGTACCCTTGAAAGTGCTAGGTAAGTCAGACTGAGTGCAGGATTTACAAGTGAATAGGCTGCCCATTAGAATAGCAGAAAGAAAACAGCAGAAGTGGTTGGGGGGAAGGGAGAGGGCAGGGGGTGGGGGAGGGATGGAAGAGAGACATTTCCAAGCACTATACCACTTCAGAATGATGAGAACCCTACAAGGGGACAAGGACCCAGCAAAGATAATGGAAGGGTGAGGAGGGGAGTGAAAAATAGGGGGTGATCAGATGGGAGAGACATGCTGAGAACTAACCCACCTCAGGATGCTGAGAACCCTGCAAGGGGACAGGAACCTAGCAAAGATGGTGGAAGGGGAAGGAGGAAGTGAAAGGGGGATCAATGTGAGAGACATACTGAGGACTACACCTCTTCAGGATGCTGAGAACTCTGCAAGGGACAAGGACCCAGAAAAAGAAAGTGAAGGGATCAGGGACCCGACAAAAGAAAGTGGAGGAGGTAGTGGAGGGAATAAAATGTGGGGGCTCAGATGAAGGGATAGGTTGGAAGAGGGTAAAGGGAGGCAGCAACCAAGGGTAACCTTGAAATTAGGGGAGAGCACAGAGGGGAAACTGGGGGAGAGGGAGAATTGATAGGCAGGGAAGTTAGGTGCAGTTGCAAGGGTGAACAGTGTTCTTCTGGAGGAGGAGCAATAGTAAGTGCTGTGATTTGGCAGAGCAAATATCTAGTGGGAGAGAGTCCCAGATGCTAGGGAATTTGAATGAGAAGCACACAATCAGATGAGGTGCACCATGGGGGGGGAGAGCAAGAGTTCTATGTGTGTATGCATGGAGGTAATAGCAGGAGGGGGGAGTTTGATAATAGTGAGAAGAGGCATGTGGGTAGAGGTCCGAGCCAGAACTTCCCAATTCAAATAGCGCTGTGAGACAGGCATCTGGCATAGAGGGAGGGGAATGAGAACAAGGAATAGCGATCACAGTGGTGAGTGAGCAGTAGGCAGCCAAGTGCAAAGCGACAGAAGAAATTGAAGAGAGTGTCCAGTTTGGAAAGGGTGGTTTTAGAAGCCGAATTGTAGACTATGTCCCCAAAGCTGAGGACAGGGAAATCATCTTTTGGATGATTTCTCTCCTGACTTGCAGTGGCAGGCAGCTGGGAAGTCTGTACAGAGCACCTAGTTTAAGGAGAATTTTTTTGTGGATAGTGTCACTGTTGACCCTGAAGTCTAAATGCTTGTCTAGCCATAGTCCAAGGAATTTAAAGGAGGAAGACATCATCCAGTGTTGTACCAGTGAGGGTATAAAAGTTAGGACTGGAGACAAGTTGAGACCAATTTTGTCTGGAGCCAAAGGTCATAGAGACTGTTTTTTTGAAGTTCATTGAGAGTTGGTTTGCATTAAACCAGTGCTGGATGTTGTTACAGTCCTGCTGAAGACTGGTCACCACCTAAGAGGGGGAGTTACTGGATGAAAATAACAGTGTTGTCTGCATACGTGTGGATGCAGGAAGAAGTGCAGGTGGTAGGGAGGTCATGAAAAAAATGGAGAATAGTATAGGTCCCAGTATTGAACCATGGGGAACACCTGTGTTGATAATGTGGGGAGATGGAATTACTGATCCTAACAGACTGGGACTGTCCTATGAGGTAGGACTGGAAATAGCTGATGGCAGATTCAGAGAGGCCAGCCATAGATAGCTTACCCAGGAGAAGGAGTGGGAGACAGTGTCGAAGGCTTTTGGCCAGGTAGACAAAGATGGCAGAGGTGATGCATCTCTGATTCATTTAAAACAGAAGACAAGTGCACAACCCCCCAAAAAAACATGGTACATTTTAATATTTAAACAATTTCATGGCCACTGGCTCTACTTACTTTAAACTTCATGTAAAGAAGGGGGTCCTCTTAGTTTTCAGATTGGAATTCCAAAGTGAGCAAGCTATACCACCACTCCACAGTGGGACCCTTTCGGTATAGTCCCTACACTAGCTTAAAAACTCTGAAATGCCTGCAGTGGCTACTCACAAATATAGAGTGCTGCCTGAAATGGCCTACAATACATGGCCTAATTGGCTCCTTAAATAAGGTACTTCCACCCAGGAACATTTACAGGTGGTGGAAGGGAGCATGTTGTAAGGGGTGCCATACCTTCCCCAAATCAACATGCTCAACTCTGCATTGCCCACAAATATAATTCACATTTCTGCTAGGAGGTGCTACTGGGTTGTGGTAAAAACAACAGTTAAAAGCAGAAGACCAGTGCACAACCATCCCCCCCCCAAACATGGTACATTTTAATATTTAAACAATTTCATGGCCACTGGCTCTACTTACTTTAAACTTCTTGTAAAGAAGGGAGTCCTCTTAGTTTTCAGATTGGAATTCCAAAGTGAGCAAGCAATACCACCACTCCATGGTGGGACCCTTTCGGTATAGTTCCTACACTAGCTTAATAGATCTGAAATACCTGCAGTGGCTACTCACAAATTTAGAGTGCTGCCTGAAATGGCCTACAATACACGGCCTAATTGGCTCCTTAAATAAGGTACTTCCACCCAGGAACATTTACAGGTGGTGGAAGGGAGCATGTTGTAAGGGGTGCCACACCTTCCCCAAATCAACATGCTCAACTCTGCATTGCCCACAAATGTAATTCACATTTCTGCTAGGGGGTGCTACTGGGTTGTGGTAAAAACAACAGTTAAAAACAGAAGACCAGTGCACAACCACCCCGCCAAACATGGTACATTTTAATACCTGTGAGAATGGAGTCAGTGACCTGAAGGAGGGAGGAGGTGGTGGTGGAGTGGTCTTTACAGAACACAGACTGAAAAGGGGTGAAAAAGGAGGAGTCAAGGAAGGAGGAAAGATGCTCCAGAGCATGGTGCTCTTGGAGCTAGGCCTGTGTGGGTAGTAAGGAGATGGGGTGGAAGTTGCTCGGGTTGGGGAGGTTTCCACCTTCAGAAAGAGGCACTATGGTAGCAGACTTCCAAGCATCAAGTACAGTTGCATGTATAAAGAAGAGATTCAATAGGTAAGTTAAGGGAAGAGCAATGGATTGAGCTGCAAGGTGGCATAGTTTAGGATTGAGTCCATCTGGGCTTTTGCCCTTGCAGGGATTTAGGACTAGCAAAACTCACAGGGTGTCCTCAGGGAGTAGAGGCTTGAAAGAGAAGCAAGGGGAAGGGGGTGAATGGGAGTGTGGGTTGGCATAGCTGGGACTTTTTGGGTGTAAGTAGCAATGGGAGAAAGAGAGGCAAGGAGGGAGGAGGTACAAGAAGAAAAATAGTTGTTGAATTCTGTTGCCACGGATATGAGGTCATCTAATGTGAGGGCACCAACTTTTAGGATGGGAGAGGGGGCATGGCAGGGGGAAGAATAGGTGTGGATAACGTTCCAGTATTTAGATGGATTGTTGGTGTTTTCATGGAAAGAGGTTTGAAAGTATTCTACCTTGACAAGATGAAAGGTGCATGCATTTCAGAATGTGCAGTAGCATTGATAGTCTTAGGAGGTACCAGAAGATTTAAACACTGCACAGGCTTGATCCCTTGTGCGCTTGACATGTGATGAGCTCAGCAGAGACCAAGGGGAAAGGGTTGCCATGAACCCTCATGTTTCTAAATGATGCATGCTGGTACCACACAGTATGGAACTGTTGGCTGAAGCAGATCAAGGCAGCATTGACAGAGGAGGTAGAGGTGATTGGTCACCAATCAATACTGGACAGGCCATAATGGAGGGAGGACAGATCCAGGGAGGGGAAAGAATGGAAGTTAAGAATAACTAGAGGGGACTTAGCATGGTGGAGTTTACACACATACAGCAGACCATATGATGGTCGCTGAGTGTGTTGGGGAGTATGCCAGAATTTAAGACTGGGTGTGAGTGCAAGTTCAGTATCCAGTCAAGTAGTTTGTGTTTACCTAGCTTGTGATTTAGGCATGTTGGATCTGTAATAAGTTGTTTTAGGCTTAGAGAAGAGACATGGTTGCAGACTTTGGACTGAGTACTGGATAGCCAATTTATGTTGAAATCCCCTAGGAGGAAAAGCTCGCCAGGAACAGCAAGGGTACCGATGGAGGAGAGGAGTTCAATGATAGAGGGAAGAGAGGAAACAGGGAGGTCAGGACAGCAGTTCATGCTGCCTACAAAGATAGGAAAGGAGAAGGGGAGAGAGAACTTTTTAGCAGAAGCAGTTCGTAGGCAGAGGGGGAATTCATGGAGAGACAGACATTGTAGTTTATGGATGTAGATATGTACATGGCAACTCCCCCACCCATGGACTTACGGTCCTGGTGAATGAGGGAGTAGCCAGGGATGGAGATGGCTGAGTCACAAATTTTGGAGCTGAGGCACAATTCAGATAAAATGAGGACAGAGGGTTTAAGGTATAACATGAGTGGCTGTATGAGATCTATTTTGGGGAGAATGCTTCTAATGTGTAGGTGAAGGAGGCTAAGTCCTTTTGGTAATTTTGGTAATTCAGGAGAAATGAAGTGGGGGAGTACTGGGGTTTGGATCAATGTCCTCAGCGGTGACAAGCGTAAATGTAATAAGTGATCTTGTAAGGAAGACCAGCCATTTTTTAGACGAAGAGAGTCAATGGCTGGAGACAGAGTTGGACTTATTGTATATGCTACTCGACTAAAAAATAAGGGTACATAGAAGGCCAAGTGAGGTCCAATTTTATAGAGGATGCTGGCTACACAGCATGCCAGGGAAATGAGGTAAGGGTGACTGACAAGAGGAGGGGAGGATGGAGGAGAGGGAGGGAAGGCGAGGGGGAATGAGTGGAGTGCATGGGAGTGAAGAAGGGGGAGAGATGACAGGGTGAATAGCAGGGGAAGAAGCAAAAAAGGAGAGGGAACATTGTAAGTGGCATATAAGAAGTAATTAGGCAGTGGATGAGGAAGGGGAAAATTCAAGAGAGGTAAGGGAGAGGGCAGAGATAGGGTATCAAGAGGAAAGATCAGAGTAGGCAGGAACAGTAGCAAGTAAGAGGTTGGGGTGCATAGCACACATGTAGAAGGCTAGTCAGTAAGGCAGCAGTTTTTGTCCTCAGCCACAATAAGCAAAGGGCTGAGTATAATTTACGGATGCAGCTTATAGGGGATTGGAATTAATTTACTCTGAGTGGGAGGGTACAGATATGACTCTATATGTCGAATTTGCTGTCTTGGGTGGAGCCCCAATTTTGGCTAGCATTTTTAAAGAGTGACGGGTGCATGTGGAAATTCAGCTTAAAATTAAGCCAGCTGTAGAACTGAAAAGCCAAGAGTTCTAGGGATAACAAGGTAACCAATTATCAGTCAAGTTGTAGTGAAACTAGCCAAATGGCCAATCATGGAGATATTTATATTGAATTATTCTTTTACAGTGTAGCTTTAACTCAAACATAGAATGTGTACTTACACATATGACTTACCTCACAAGTGTATGCTTATTAAAGGCTCAGATTGGTATTTGTACCATCCCATTGTGTTTCACTTTTAGGTCAGGGTGAGAACCTACATGTTCTTGCTCTATAACATGTACCTTTTGTTTCAATCTGTAAGCTAATGCAGTAAATTTGAAAGTATTGTAAAACTAGAAATTATCATGATTTTGGCTGATAAACTATGTTTTTGAAATATGCAAATTAGTTATGCAAATGTACACATGCTAAGAAACTAAGCATTTACAAAAATATGTGTAACATACAGTGGCATCCCCAGGATGAAACCCAATTCTGCAGCACTCTGTAGAATGCTGCAGCAGACCTACTGAATAAAGCAGTGTAATTTCAATGGCAACTAGTCCCCTTTGTCATGCAGGAAAATGTGGCACTGCCAGGATGAAGTGAATGCTACAGTTTCCTGCATAACAAAATGGACTAATTGCCATTTAAATTGCATTGCTTTATTCAGTAGGTCTGCTGCAGCATACTGCAAAGTGCTTTAAAATGGGTTTCATCTGGGGGGGGACCTCTGTGTACAGTATAAAAAAATATATGTAACATGTATAAAAATATACATAACATAAAGAATATAGTATTATATTTTGAAAAATACTAATATATTTCAGACAATGTATTACTAAATAAATTGGCATGCTTTCAAGCAATGCATGAGGCAGAATATATGGTTTCACTATATGCTGAAATGTGCTGTGTGTTATATTTCATTGAGTTAATATATTTCTCAATATAGTGACATATATTTTTACATACTATGGGTTAGAAATTTATTACGTTAGTATATTTAAAATTATATTTCATAATATATATTATACAATATATTACATTGGGACAATGTATTTCTTAGTATATTGACATACATTAACACATGTTTTTCAATAAATTGCATTATATTCCATTTTCATAAGGGAAGGGATCAGGGAGCCAGGGGGAGTGGAAAAGAAAGGGAAGACAGGAGGACAGGAGGGTGTGAGAAGGGAGCAGGAGCTAGAGGAGGAGAGGACAGAAGAGGGGAAGCTAGTAGGTGGAAAGGAAGCAAAGAAAAACAGGAATGGAAGGAGAGAAAGAGGGTTATGAAGAACATGTTGGAGAGACAGGAGTACAGAGTATGTTGAGAATATGAGATGTATAGTGTTTGTGTAGAGGAGGGGTAGTAGGAGGAGTATTTGTAGAGAAGATGGAGGAGTATGACTTAACTGGGGAGCAAACAAACTGTTTAATGCCATATTGGTCCAAGTAAGAACAAATCCAGAACAAATGGTTTGATACCTTTTATTGGACCAACAAGGATGTTACAAAAAGAACAAAGAGCTTTAGCTTTCGGACTGACAAGTCCTTCTTCAGAAGTCTGTGGCAGGGAGGAGAATCAAGAAAGAGGACCAGGGCTAAGCTGAGCAAGGAGCAGGGTATATCATAGAGAGCAGTGGAGGAGAAGATAGAGGGAAGAGTGGGGGTAGCCAGGCAGGGGAAGAGAGACAGAGGGATGAGTAGTACAGTGATGCAAAGAGATTTAAAAGATAAGGGGACCCTTGAAAGGGAGTATGACAAAAAAAGAAGACAGAGTGAGGATGAGTAGCAGGAGGGAGGAATTAGTAGGAAGCAGAGAGGGATTGAAGGATAGCAGGCAGTGAGCACTGGGAGGGACAGTTCAGTCAATAGGATTTAGGAATAAGCTGGTTGAAGGGTTATAAGTAATGGACATTGGCAGTACTAATGATATCAGTAGTATAAGCAATTTAAATAGGATGCTAATATGGGGGCCTATGCATGAACAGGTGGGAAGTATGTGCTGGAGGCTCGTACCCTGCTCATGTAGCTCTATGGCCCCGGCAGGCACAGAGTGCATTGTAAGCACTACTGCATGCACCCGTGGGGCACCAGTCCATGGCCCCACCCCAACGGTGTGCAGAACTGCACAAGGCAGCTGGGGCAGCGTAATGGACCCAGGTGGGCATCCAGGAGAGAAGCAGGGACAATGTTTTGGCATCTAATTAAGAAACCATTATGGCATTGAGAAAGCCTGATGAATATTAATTTTTCAGAGAGACAATTGAATCAGCCAATTGGGAGATGCTGAGAGTTCCCAAAACCCAAAAGACTTTTGGTTTAAGGGGCAGTTTAGTGGGAACCCATCCACAAGGAAGGGGGGCTCGGGCCCCTTTCTAAAAGAATGTGGCTGCAAGGACTTGGAGTGGCTGGCTTGGGGGTTGCCAGTTACATGTCCTCCTGGGCAGGCATTTACCTTTCCACATTTGGGAAGTTTTGCCTGAGAATCCTGATTTGACTTCAACTGTGAGAGAGCTGCAAAAATTTGGGCTGCAGTTGTGAGAGAGTTGCAAGAATGTTTCTACCTCAGTGGTGAGAGAGTTGCAAGAATGTTTCTACCTCAGTGGTGAGAGCGCTATAAGAAATCTGTACTGCTAAGACAAAGCTGCATGTTTAATCCTGAGTTGGTATAAGCCTACTTTAACAATTTAAGAGAGAGAGAGAGAGAGAGAGAGAGAGAGAGAGAGAGCTGCTTTGGGCAAAGCAGTCACAGAATCCAAGAGGTGTTCAGTGTTCTGTCTGCACCCTTCATCTGATCAGTGCCAAGATAGGGTGGACACCTGTTGGTTTGAATGACCGTGGATGGTCCTGTGCCCATGAAATGCCTGAAGTGATGAGTTAATGTACCTATAGGGATGGAAGGAAAGTATCCTGAGGTCAGAGCTTTGCCAGACATTGCCTGTGAGGACTCTGTGATGTTGTATTTGGAGTTGCAACTACCAGCTACCAAAAGGGACTGTGCTGTTGTGATCTGTCTTGTGACAAGCTTCTGTGAAGAGAATTTGTTGACAAGTGAAGTGCCTAATTTGATTGGGAGCCATGCCTTAAGCTTGTAGTCTGTTTTGGTGGAGAGACATGCCTTAAGCTCTAGTTCTACTAGAACTTGTCAATGGTGACAGATTGTGCAAGAGATTTGGGTCTTCCTTAGCCCACAGGGTGGCACCCGTGTTCTTGAGATTGCAGGGATTTATTTAACTCCAAAAATTGAGTAGCGTTTTGCTCATAAAATTGCTAAAACATTGTGAAGATGCATCGTACTTGACTCACTGTGTTTGACAAACATAAAACTTTTAGAAAACATATATAAATACTTTCTGTACAGTTAGCATCATCCCAAGAAAAAACTTCCTGGCACTGCCATATGCGTCTCCCCCAGAAGGGCATAGAATGGATGTCGGGGTCTGAGGCATGCTGGCCCTGTTGCCAGTGCTGGTTGGTTGTTCCAGAAGTTGACTTCAAACCAAAGAAAGGTGAGCATCTGCTGAGATGCTAAGAAAGTTCCAGCCAGCCAGCTGCAAGAGCCTGTTTAACAGAGGGTTCAGCACCAGCTCCTGCCTGCACCTCAGCTAAATTCAAGTTCCAAAAATCATGTCTACCTCATATCTAACTGCATGAATCCTTGCTGCACCTGAAAATGTTTAACTACAAAACCAGCTCTGTATTCAAGAGGAAGCTGTAAATAGTTAATGTTGCGGTTTGTCAAATTTGGAATCTAAGGCCCAAGCTTTTAAAGTGTGTGAGTTACCTGTCTATCACAAAGTTAAATTTAGAAATAATCCAGGACAGGAAAATATTTTTGGTGGTTTGATTTAAGACTGCCAATGCCAGCCAACCAGCTGCAACATATCAGACCTGCAACAAATGTTTAGTATTGGGTACCCAGAGGTATAGGATTGTGGGGTCCTTATCTGGATTGGGGACTGGTACCAGATGAGGAATATGTAACTAACATCTAAGCAGCTAGACAGTTAGCAATGTGTCATGTATCCATCAGAAGGTTGGTGGGTGGTTTAACCCAATAGGGGTATGAATTTAAAATGCAATCAAATGTTTATGCATTGCCAAGAATGATAATGTGAAATGTTGTTTAGCCTCTGCCAATTTATCCTTTCCTAACCCTCATCTCTTTGTAAAAAAAAATGTTGGTTAAACGTTTTTACACTTCTGAGTCATAAGCATATTATTAGAGTGAGTAAATAATTTAAAATGTATAGTTTGGAGTTTTAAATGCTAATCCATGTGTGGGGTGACAATATGATAATGTGAGTGGGTACAGCATCCCAGGGATTGTACTAGCCAGATATCAGACCCACTTTGAAAGTGTACTCTGGATACAGGCACCGTGCAAAACAATGTAATCTTGGGAAAGAACCATCAATAATATCTGAAATAGTAACGTAGGCCCCTCAACCTGGTTTGTGGCCACCCAGGCAGGGGTAGTAGCCTGTTTGGACACAGTGTCTGGGTTACACATACATGACTAAAACTCACTTTATTTCCCTTAGCTACCTCTCATATGCTGATCTTAGAATCCAAGACAAAACTGTAACCACTGCACCACAAGGCACTGAAAATGGCTCTTGCCTAACTGCATCCAAACTATGATTCTTATAGCTCAAACTCATTCTCCCTTTAGTTCACACTTTTCCCAGTCCACAATGAGGATTATATGATGTGGACTGCATTATATTTATGAGGGGTCTATTAGTGGAGGCATTTTCTTTTCTAGTCTGTATGGAATTTTATGCCTAGAATGCATAATTGTTTATTGTCTTCAGAATGATGCACCAGTAATGATTATATATACTTTTGAGTTTTCAATATCTGGAGATTGTTCTTATTGATCAAAATGACAACATGCTTGTCATCCTTTAAGTCAGCTCCACCATGAAAACACTGACAAGTCTATGTTTGTGGTTGAGATTAGGCCATGTCCAAAACAGAAAACAGCTTCAGTTTTTTTTCCAGTAATTTCAGCATTCACATGGCACAGTAACATATATAGCAGTTCAAGTAAGCTAAGTCAGCTCTACATACTGGCAGATAGAAACAGAATTTATGAAATGGGCTAAGAATTTTGAGACCCCTGATTGGTTGTTAGCCATGTGCTGAAGGTGCCTAGTACATGACTAACATCAAGTGCTGACAAGCTGGACACAGCACATAAAATAAAATAAAAATCCATGACTACCATGATCTTTCCCTAGCCTATTTTCTTGATCACTCTCCTCATCAACAGCTGACTAGCACTGCAAACTTCCTAATGCGCACCTGACCACCTGCTCGCTCGCTCCATCACTGAACCACCAACCTCTCAACCACTCCCTAGTTCTATCCCATAGCTGCTCACTCCTTTGAAACAGTCACTAACCTTTTTATTTCCAAGCATGTAGATATTTGTGTTTCTCTTGGGTGCTGTACTCCTTCATTAACTGCAGTGCTGAGTGTGTTAGCTGTGCTTCTCCTCCCTGTGTGCTGCAGACATTGATGACATCTCCTCACCCACACTGTCACAATAACTGTACAGTAGTGGCCATCTCCAAACATGGATTTTAAAAGTTTAATCACATTGGGAGTGTGTGTGTGTGTGTGGGGATAGTGCCATTACAATCAGTTCACTTGATCTGCAACAACGGTAGCCATAGTAGGACAAAAGCCCTCAACTCAAAAAGGAAATATAGTTTTTATTTGTTTATTTATTTATTTATTTATTATCTTATTTCAGTTTTGGATTAATACATTTGAATCAAAGGACTCATTTTCAAAGGTCCCATGTCATTTGTTGAAAATAGACATTACAGTATAAAATACAGGGATTAACAGTAAAAGATCATTGAAGCATATACACAATCAGTAATAGCAAAAGTTTGAGATTTTACACCTTTATATAGTACTAAAGTACAATGATGCAGGTGAAGGAACTATTTTATTTTCAAATTAGGCAAAGATCTAACTTTTTTTTACTTACTCCTATGAATTTAAATGTTGACGTACATGAACAGCCAAGATGCCCATTTCATAAGCACAATAAGAAACTCCGGGGTGTGCACTAGACACTTCTAGTGCATGGACTGAAGGCACAAGGCCCCTGGCCATGCGTTAGAAGTGTTTAGCACACACACCATCATGTCTTATTGCTAATGCAAAACAGAGTTAAATCTGCTCCAGTTAATAAACACAAGAGGCTCTGCTGGGGTTGGTGGGGCAAGATATTCGCAAAAGTGCAGATAGTTTCTTATTTATTTAAATAATTAATAGTTCACACAGCATGTCAAACAGAGTTGATTTGGCTCCTGAAGGTAAACATGAGAGTCTCTGTTTGCAGTGTATGTGGGGGTTGGGAGCTATGTTCAAAAGTGCAGAGAGCTCCATATTCATTTATTTAATTCATCATTCTTCATATGGCACAGTAATATCAAGGTAAATTCAACTCCTGTAAGTAAACATGAGAGTCCCTGTTTGTGGATGGGGGCTATATTCAAAAGTGCAGGCAGCTCCATATTTATTTAAATAAATAAAATTCACATGGTATGTAAAACTTAGTTAAAGCTGGCTCCTGCAGCAAACCTGAGGACATTATTTGTTTACGAGTTTGGGGGGGGTTGGGCTATATTCAAAAGTGCAGGCTGTTCCATATTTATTTAAATAATTTATCATTTCTATTCTACAGTAACACCGAGTTAAATTCATCTTCTGAATTGGGGGCATAAGAGGGGCATCACCAGCAGAAATAGGGAGGTGGTGATACCACTGCATAAATCATTTATGAGACCTCATCTACAGTACTGTGTCTAGTTCTGAAACGCATCTCCATAAGGACATAGAGTAGAGGTAGTCCAGAGGAGGGCAACTAAAATGGTGCAGGGTATGCATCAAAAGCCCTATCAGCAGAGACTAAAGGACCTCAATATGTACACTCTAGAGGAAAGGAGGGACAGGGATATGACAGACTTTCAAATAACTCACAGGTATAAATAAGGGACAAGAGGGAACATTTTTCAGAAAAAAAGATGCTCAAAAAAAGGGTTCATGCTATGAAGCTGGAAGGAGGTAGATTCAGGGGAAAAGTAAGGAAGTACTTTGTCACAGAAAGAGTGGTGGATGCCTGGAACAACCTCTCAGAGGAGGTGGCAGGGGATAAACTGCAACGAGATTCAAGAATAAATGGGATAGGTACAAGGGAACCTTAGTGTTTAGGAAAGGGAAGGTAAAGCTGGAGATCAAGTAAGGTCTGCGGTATTATAGCAGGTAGGGAAAATGGGCAGATTAGGTGGGCCAAGCAGTCTTCATATGCCATCATATTCTATTTTTCTATGTTTCTCCTGCAAAGTAGACACAATAGTCTGTTTGCAGTTGGGTGGAGCTATGATTAAAAGTGCAGAGAGCTTCTTACTGTATTTAATACCTCAGAGTTAAATTTGGCTCCTGAAAGTAAACATGAGAGTCCTTGTCTGCTGTTTGGTGGGGGGAAGGGCAGGCAGTTCATTATTTTTTTTAATAATTCAGAGAATCTGGGTAGAGCCAAGGAACAGTAGGCAAAAATAAAGGAGGGCACTGAGAAGGCAACAGACCTCTGTGTCAGGCAGGTTAACAAGGGCAAGAGAATAAAGAGACCGCTTTAGTTCTCTAAAGAAGTAGCAGAGAAAACAAGGGCAACAAAGCTAACATTTAGAAGGTACAGATGACCTAGATGGAGAATGATAGGGAGAGATATCAGGAGACACAAAGGGAGGCAGGGAAAGCAGTTAGGGGTGTAAAGGTGCAAAAGGAGGACAATATTGCCATTTCCGTAAAAAAGGGGATAAAATGTTCCTTAGGTATATAAGTAAAAAGAGGAAGACCAAACATTGGATAGCAAGGCTAAAATGGGAAGAAGGTTTTTGTGTAGAAGACGACCAAACAAATGCAGACATATTGAAAAAAATACTTTTGTTCAGTATTTACAGAGGAAGGGGTAGGTGACAGACCACAAATAAGGGATAAGGACTTTAAAGGAACTGAGGTGGACACTAGTCTTTTTACAGAGGAGAGAGTCCTCAAGGAAGTAGCACAACTAAATGTGGACATGGCAAATGGCCTGATGAGGTACACTCTAAGATACTGACGGAGCTCAAGTAGGTGCTGGCTGCAGCTCTGACAGCTGTGTTCAACCTATCACTAGTTATGCGGACATTCTGGGGGACTAGAGGAGGGCAGATGTGGTCCTACTTCACAAAAGTGGTAACAGGGAGGAGGGAGAAAATTACACACTTGTCAGTCTGACTTCAGTGGTGGGTAATGTAATGGAATTACTACTGAAAGAAAGGATTGGGGAATACATTGTGACCAGTGGAATACAGGATCCAAGGCAGCATGGTTTCACAGGGCAGATATCTTGCCAGACAAACCTGATCGAGTTACTTGACTGGGTGATGAGGGAGGTGGATCAGAGTGGGGCAGTGGATATGGCCTACCTGGATTTCAGTAAGGACTTTGACACTATTCCACATAGAAGACTGATGAGCAAGCTGGACAGCCAAGGAGTAGGTTCAAAAGTAGCAAATTGTTTATGAAGTTGGCTAAGCAGCAGGAGTCAGACGGTATTGATAAATGGTGTTCACTCTGAAAAAGGCAAAGTGACCAGTGAGGTGCCACAGGAGGTGGTACTAGGCCTGGTCGTCTTCAATGTCTTTATTAGCAACATTGTAGGAGGGCTGAAATGGAAAGTATGCCTGTTTGCAGATGACACAAAAATCAGTAACAGAGTGGACACACCGGAAGGGATGGAAAAAAATGGGGACGATATGAAAAAGCTGGAAAACTGGTTAAGGGTTTGGCAATTGGGTTTCAATGTAAAACGTGCAAAATCATGCACAGAAACCTGAGGGCAATGTACTAATTGGGAGCGGTGGTGTTGATGACCACAAAACAGGAAAGGGACCTGTGGGTAATCATTTCTGATGACCTGAAGGTAACAAAGCAGGGTGATAAGGCAGTGGGGAAAGCTAGCAGGATGCTTGGGTGCATAGGGATGGGCATCACCAGAAGGAAAAGGGAGGTAGTATTACCCCCGTATAGATCGATGGTGAGGCCCCACCTCGAGTACTGTGTCCAGTACTGGAGGCCCCATCTCCAGAAGGACATAGATCAGACAGAGGCGGTACAGAAGAAGGCAACAAAAATGGTGCAGAGCCTGCATCAGCAACCCTACAAGAAAAGACTCAATGAATTAAATATGTACTCTCTAGAAGAAAGGAGAGAAAGGGGGACATGATAGAGATGTTCAAATACCTCACTGGTATTAATAGGGTATCATGCTATGAAGCTGGAAGTGGGTTGGGGGGGACTCAGAGGAGTTGTGAGGAAATACTTCTTCACAGGAAGGGTGGTGGACACCTGGAACAGCCTCCCAGCAGAGGTGATGGGTGCTAATATGGTAACAGCATTCAAGTATGCATGGGACAGAGTCAAGGGGACCCTAGAAATAATGCAAGGGGATGGGGAGGCCAAAGATTGAATAAGATCTGTAGTGGCACAGTAGTTAAGGAAAATAGGGTAGAGTATGTGGGTCAAGAGGTCTTTATCTGCTATCAGCTTCTATGTCTCTATGTAATTCAGCATTCACATGGCACAGTAATCATGTATTCAATAATTTACTGCAAAATGTGAATATGCATGTTGCATGATAAAATGCTATGTGACAGGCATCCAAGCCATGAAAGTAATGTCATTCCACAATTTATTATTTATTGGTAAAATAAATATGGAGCTGTCAGCACTTTTGAATACAGCTTCCTTTCTCTGACCACCAGCCCACAGACATTCCCGAGCAAGCTTAGTGCAGACTGTTTATAATCTCATTGTCTTCAAGGGGCATGTTGGTGAATTGACACGTGTGGTAGGTTATAACAATCCAGCTGTCAGAATAATTTTTTAAGTGGGGAAAAAATGGAAATGTTCTCACAGAAGTATATCATTATATCACCCATCTGTCAAACAGTAATAAGTTTAGTCTGATTTTTTTTTTATTTTCTGCTTATTTACCCATTTTTTATGTTCAGTAGTCATTTTTATTGTGCCAACTGTGGAAATCTGGATGGCCCAAAACCAACAGAATATTTAACTCTGGAATCAGGTGTAAAACACTAATATTTCATACCTCATCCAATAATTTATAGTTTCAGATGTGCATCATACTATCTAGAAAATCATAATTTACATAACACTCCCCACACACATCGGTAATGTGACTGTGACCCATACCCATATATTTCACAATAAAGACACCTGCTCCATGTAATTTATACAAAGGGTTTCTAGAATCTATGTGGCACTCCATAGCAATGCAGAATCTCAAACATAAAAATAAACAATAGAACAAGGCCAATACAAAACTTCACACTGTAGTGCCAATCCATAAGTGACTTATTTGTGTGGTGCTCAATTTTCACAACTAGTTATAACATAGCACTTAAAGAACAGCTGACGCCTTCAGGAGAACCTTAACAGAACATAATATTTAGACACAGTTCAGCTAATATTTCACATTAGTTCTGTATTCCTCCTCCCCATTATTTATTACTGAGGTCTTTTGCATGAAATCTGGATTTTTGCACCTGACTAGTTCATCTATTCCTGTTGCTTTGTTTCAGTTGTTTAACCAGGAGTAGCACACTAAACTGAAAACTTGTTTACAGGTGCGACCTGGGAGCACAGGGAAGATAATTGACTTGCTCAGGGCCACACAGTATGCAAGTGGGGGCTGTAGGATTCAAACCCAAGGCTCCAGATTTGCAGCTCAGAGCCTTAAACCACTGCACTATACTGCCTCCCAATTCTCCCTACCTGAGGTTATAATGCACTTCTCATGACATCACAGTTACTCCCACGGCAACATTTTGTGAAGTCACCACACAGAATTATGGCTTGAAGTAGGGAATAAGTTTAAGAGGCAGATGAACTCTAGGTTATAATGATCATGTATCCATACAAATTTCCTTAGAAATAAATAATGGGGAGGAGAAATCTACAGCATATATATGGAATGCAAGCTGAATTGTAAATAAATGTCATGTTTTTCAAAGTTTTCTTTGAGATGTCAGCAGCTCTTTAAACAAATGGATAGAAATATCTCTCTCAGAAAGGTAGACTGCTGCTATGCAGTTACTATAGTATGCAATGTAAATGTCCTGGGTGGGACTTGCACAATACTACGTTGCAAAATACAATCAGCAGTGCAAGTTAACCACACTCCCCAGCAGCTATTTTATATGATGTTTATCATCCTCTGTACATGCTGTACATACATACAATTGAAAGGCTGGCCTGTAATAATGCGGGGGAAGAGTTCCTCACCCACAACCTATTTAAATAGATCAACTGACTTCCGCTCTGTTTAGAGCGAGTCACACTTGCTAGTGGTGCCACTGGTGTTTGGCTGCTCTTTCATCATTTCTCCATTCCCCCCCTTCCCATGCCTTCTCTCTTCTCCTCCATTACTATGCCCCTGCTTCGTTGTTTGTTGTTCTTCCTCTCGTTTTTCTTTGGAGGGGTTTCTCCCACTGGTCTGCTCTACTTTCTTGTTTTTCGTCAGCTGCTGTAAGTGTTCCCTGACTTCCACTGTCTGCCTTCTGCTCTGTATACCTGCATTCTGTCTCTACACTGTCTTTTCCAAGCAGCCGTCACCAGGCTTCCACCATGTACTACCTGCATTGCTGCTGTATAAGGAGTCCAACCACTCATGTCACCGATATGCTGTTTTTCTTCTGTGAGCTACTCAATCCGGACCTGGGCTTCTGTTCACATTTCGTTGAAGATACCGTGCTACCTTCGCCATCACCATCGTGTCTGGAACTCTCAGCTCAGTTAGTTAATTGTCTGCGATTCGGCCTCTTGCTTCCGTTTGAACTATGCACCAATGAACAGGTACCTAGTTCAGAACCAAGCTTCCTAATGTATGTGTTCCCTCATGTTATACAATACGTGTCTCAGTGCTTCCCTGTCTGGGCTGAAGTCAATGCATTTGCAGGGTGTTTATCGCAGCACTGCTAGCTCTATCTGCCATCTAGCTCTTTCAGCTGGTTAGTTCTTTGACTGTACATGTACTGTAGCCAAGGCCCCTTGAATTCTGCGGTTCTGCTGTTGTGGAATTTGCCGCAGAATTTGCATCATGCCACAGAATATATATAGTGCCGCAGAATTCATTGTTTTTGGTGAATTTTCATATAAATATACTGTTTTCCATAGTGTCAGGCTTTCTTTCCCACCTCATTTATCCTGAAGCCCCCTCCTCTATGCTCATACATGTGATGTCATCAATGACATCACATCCTATTTAGCCAATGACAGGACTGCATTCTGCCAGAGAAATGAATAAATCATGCCGCAGAAATCAGAAAATTCTGCCGCAGAAGTCAAGGAGCCCTGCCGCAGAAATCAGAAATTTCTGCCGCAGAACACCAGGGGCCCTGAGTAGCCCACTGCTGGTACTGCAGGCAACTTTTCACATTTTCTGAAGACTTTCAAGTACCTGCCGTGTCAGCTGCTCTGCAAGATTCAGGTTGCAAGCCAGCCTTCCATGCCAAGCTCAATAATCTCATTTACTATCCAGCTTGCCCTAACACTGTTCAGACTATATTGTCCAATACCCTCCTGCGGTCCTATGGGAGCATTTACTGGCACTGCCTCGTGCTTCCCTTCTTCTGGAAGCTCATGTCTCTTCCTGTTACAAATGGACCATGTCTAGTTTGCAAGTTCGAATTCAAGTATGAGCACTATCCCTTGGACTTCTGTTCTTATGAACATTTTTTACTACTGGACTGGATTCTTGAACAAGTATAAGCCCTTGGCGTGCAGCTCTGTGAAGCTAGCTTGCCCAAGCTAATTAAAGGACTTGATCATGGGATAAGAAGTCAAGAATCTTCTCCATCCTGCTTCCGTTCATATGGCCCTGGCTGCCTCCTGTTCTGACTCACCATGTGGACAGAATTATCCTTGTGGGATTGCTGCCACCATATTCTACCATTTGCTTCTAACTCATAATTCCTCCTGCTGATGTCATAGCATGGAACTCCATGCCATGAGCTGTCCTGCCTGCATATTGAACCATTGCACCTCAGCCATGCTTGCCTGCACTGCTTCCATGATCACACCTTTGCCTCAATCATAAACTGCCAGATTAGGGAAGTTCACTGCCTTGACAGTTTGCCTACTACTCTGCCAAGATATTCACTGTGATCCCTACCATCCTCGATCTGCTGGATCCATAGGTACACACAAAACCATGACTGGGATGTAAACATGCCAGGATACACTATCTACAGAAGGGACAGGGAGGGAGGGACAGGGAGTGTAAAAGAGGAGGAGGAGGAGGAGGAGTAGCTCTTTACATAAGGGAAGGAATCAAAGCAACAGAACAAAAGGGAAAACAGGGAGGAGAAGAAGCACTTTGGATAAATCTGGAGACCGGCAATGGCACCACAATCAGCACAGGGGTTGTATACAGACCCCCTTCTCAGGGGGAGGAAATGGACAAGGAAATGATAGAAAGTATACTTAGAATGGCAGAAAAAGGGAGATATTGCTGATGGGTGATCTGAATATGCCAGATGTTAACTGGAGTGCAGTTGCAGCAGCCACTTGAAGAGTGGGTTATTCTAGATGTCTCTGCAGGGGCATGCCTAGACAACTAGTATTGGAGCTCACTCGGAGAGGGAGCAATCTTAAACCTGGTTCTCTCAAATGGAGATGAAGAGAGGATCACAGATGTAGAAGTGGGTAGCCATCTGGGAACTAGCGACCATCAAACAGTATGGTTCACAATAAACACAGCAATAGAGTCAAGCCATACAAAAGCAAAAGTACTGGACTTTAGGAGGGCTGACTTTGCCAAAATGGGTGAGTGCCTAAGGAATGCACTAGCAAAGGGGCAGGAAGGAGGTGGAAGAACAATAGGGAATAATAAAACTGCAATCACAGAGGTAACAAGCCTTTGTGTGAAGCAAATAAACAAATGAAATGATGTAAGAAACCACTATGGTTCTCAAGGAAGTGGCAGTGAAGGTTCAAGAGAAAAGAAAGCATTCAGGAAGTACAAGGAATCACAGAAGGAGCAGGACAGAAAACTGTATCAGTTAAAGCAAAAGGAAGCTGGGAAGGCAGTCAGAACAGCAAAGGCCCAAACCGAGGAAAAGATAGCCAAATCAGTTAAGAAGGGATAAAACCTTTTATAGGTACATCAGGGAGCGAAGTAAGACCAAGGGAGGGATAGTGAGGCTTAATAAAGGGAGGGAGGTTGGGCAGAGGGTGACTGTGACAAGGCAGAGATACTAAACAAATATTTTTGCTCAGTATTGACAAAGGAAGAGGGGGAGGTACCTAAAGCAAACAGTAGAAACACTCTGGATACAGAAGTTGATACCAGCCCATTTACAGAAGAAAGGGTTCTGAAAGAACTCTTAAAACTGAAGGTGGACAAAGCAATGGGGCCTGATGGGATTCATCCCAGAATTTAAAAGATCTAAGGGTAGAACTAGTGACACCACTGACTACCCTTTTAACAAATCATGGGAGGATGGGGTGGTACCCGAGGACTGGAGGAGGGCAGATGTGATTCCCACAAAAGTGGGAGCAAGGCAGAAGCAGGAAACTACAGACCTGTTAGTTTAACCTCAGGGGTAGGGGAAATGATGGAATCTCTTCTGAAGGAAAGAACTGTCAAGTATCCAGAGGCCAGAGAGGCACAGAACCCAAGGCAGCATGGATTCAGAGCGGGAAGGTCATGCCAGACAAATCTGATAGATTTCTTTGACTGGGTGACCACAGTAGTAGATCAGGGAGGGGCTGTGGACATGGACTACCTAGACTTTAGCAAGGCATTTGACACAGTACAACACAAAAGATTAATATATAAGTTAGCCAGCCTGGGAGTGGGTCCCAAGATGACAGCCTGGGTAAAGAATTGGCTGGAGAATAGGACACAGAGAGTAATAGTAAATGGAGTCCACTCTGAAGAAAGGGGGGTTACTAGTAGGATACCGCAGGGTTCAGTATTAGGAACGGTCCTCTTCAATGTCTTTATAAGTGACATTGCAGAGGGACTGGAAGGAAAAGTATGTCTCTTTGCAGATGACACAAAGATCTGCAACAGAGTTGATGCACAAGGTGGGGTGGAAAGGATGAGAAGGGACTTGGCAAGGTTAGAGGAATGGTCAAATGTATGGCAGCTTAGATTCAATGCTAAGAAGTGCAAGGTAATGCACCTGGGAAACAAAACCCAGGGAAGAGTACACAATGGGGGTAAGATACTAACAACAACAAAATGGAAAGGGACCTGGGGGTAGTCATATCAGATGACCTAAAGGTGGGCAAGCAATGTGAGAGGGCAACAAGGAGGGCTGGGGAGATACTGGGATGCACAGGGAGAGGCATCACCAGTAGAAAACAGGAAGTTATTATCCATCTGTACAGACAGATGGTGAGACCCCATCTGGAGTACTGCGTGCAGTTCTGGAGACCCAGTCTCCGCAAGACATAGACAGGATGGAAGCTGTCCAGAGGGAGGGCAACTAAAATGGTGCAGGGTCTGCACCGAAGACATATGAAGAGACACTTAGGGAGCTTAATATGTATAGCCTAGAGGAAAGGAGGAGAGGGGGACATGATAGAAACTTTCAAGTACCTTAAGGAATCAACAAAGTCCAAGAGGGTAGCATCTTCAAAAAAGAGTGTGCAAGAACAAGGGGCACAATTTGAAGAGAGAGGGGTGGCTCAGAGGTAATTTAAGGAAGTATTTTTCACAGAGAGGGTTGTGGGTGCATGGAACAGCCTTCCGGAGGAGGTTGTGGAGTCAAAACAGTGGTGGAATTCAAGCATGCATGGGACAGTCATAAGTCAATTCTAGGGGGTGGGGGTAGAAAGAAGTAGGCTGCTGGTTAACTAGGATCTGCAGCTTATCCACTAGGAAAGGAAATGGGCAGACTGGGTGGGCCAAGCGGTCCTTATCTGCCATAAAATTCTATGTTTCTATGTTTCTACAGCATTGTTTTTACTTTCCTACATCTGCTTTACAGTTGCAGTACTCCTTCGCACTTATCTGGCTCAGGATGCTACCTCCATTTCAATACCTGATTTTCCTCCACGCCGCCTCGCCAGCTCGGGGCCTGGAGATTTACAGATGCTACGACCTCTGCCTTTGCCCTTCGGGCCGGGAGGTTTATCTACTTCTACTCTATACCTGCCTTGTTCAGCTCAGGGTTTAGAGATTCACAGCTTCTATGACCTGCCTTTGCCCATCAGGCTGGGAGGTTTACCTACTGCTCGCCTGCTTCTGTGACCTGCCTTTGCCCATCAGGCTGGGAGGATTACCTACTAATTCTTGCTATATCCTGCCTTTGCCCATTGGGCTGGGAGGTTTACCTACTACTCACCTACTTCTCCAACCTGCCTTTACCCTTCGGGTTGGGAGGTTCACCTACTTCTGTTCTACTTCTGCCTCACCCAGCTCTGGACCTGGTGATTCCATTCTACTTATGCATTCCTGCTTCTGTTGCCTTAGCCATGGACTCACTGATGCTTCACCTTTAGGGACATTGGTTACGATTGACTTTGCTCCCCCTACATGCCTAGTCACTCCTACTTCTACGACTATGTGGCTGTTCCTCATACTCAAACGCTTTCAGATTGCCTCAGTGCTCATTCAGTGGCTTCTGGGGTTGCTATCTTGGATGTTTCACCCTGTGCCTCAGCCGTGGACTTACAGCTGCTTCTTTCCAGGACTTGGTTGGCATCTCCTGCAGACTTTCATTATCCTGCTTGTGCTCTCCCATCTTCAGGCCTGTGACTCTGCTGCTTCATTGGACTCCACTTCTTCAGTTATCTCCATCTCAGACTCTTTGGATCTCATCTACTTCATGCCTCCAATTTGCATGCCTTCAGTTCTCCATGTTATTCCTCTTGTGCAGTTGCCATGTCTCCATCTCAGTCTCTCCCAGGTGATTACATACCTATCCAGCTGATGGATTCCTGCACATCGTCGAGGGACTACTTTGCTTGACTTCTGCCAGTGGTCATTCCTGGGTCTAGCTGGGTTTTCCATGCTGGAATCAGCCACCTCTCTCTTATCCTGTCAGCTGTCTTGGCTACGTTTTCTTCAGGGGCTGGTTACCATGTCCTGTTCCTTCTCCTTTGCCTATGTTGATGCCATCCTGCTTCTACTACCTCTCGTTTTGGATTCAGTTCAACTGACTTCATTCCTTTGGGCACACCTCATTCTACTACTTGGATGCTTTATAAATTTCACCAGGGTCTCCAATTATCATACATAGCATGACATTATTCAGCTCAATTCTACAGCCGTTGCTTCATATCAATTCCTACAAGATTAAATTTCTTATCAAAACTGAATTCATCACTCGATAGCCTGGTCTCAAGCCTTCTCTCATTCTTCGTACTATACAAACCTTATTAGAAACCTGGAAGTCGTACTACTTCTAATTAGTTCTGCCTCATAGACATCAAGCTTGGATGCAATTATCTTCTAATCGCCTGTATTGATTTCGTCAGTCATCAATTTCATCTCAAAATATCATTCAAATCTTTGGATTATGCCCTCTATCAACCGAAGTATGGAAGATGGTACTTCAATATATCTACTCTCCATCATTCAGAATTATACATGGATTCTCAGACTTGGACTTTATTGGAAGGAAATTATTCACTGGACATCTACAATTCAGCTTTCTTAAGCTCCATTCATCAAGATTGAATTCTACTAATTTGAATTCAGATTTAGCTGATTAATTTAGTCTAATTAGGATCTCTCTCCTTTAGTATGCCCAGAAGAACGGGCAGGTCAGTAGCCATGGGTCCTCAGAGGTTTCCCCCCAAGGGGGGGAGGTTTTCTCTCCTGAGTGCTACTGGTGACACTCTCCAGAGTTGGAGGAGGTGATCGTCTGTTCTTATCATTAAGGTGTTATGCACGACTTCTTCAGCATTCAGTTACTGAACAATCATTGATATTAATTCTTCTTGGGGCTCCATAATTCTAATCCAAGCCTCTTTCCTACAGGTGGGATACAGAGAAAGGCCAAAACAATCAAATATTATCAAAGAACTCAATTCAAGCATCCAAGTACCTAAGCACAATTCATTCTATGCTGGCCTCTGTATCCAACAACCATCTACATCATTCCACTATATGTTACATAAGCACTGAGCTATGAACCACACATAATTACTGTATGAAATTTACTCAATAAACCCCCCCCCCCACAAAACATAGTTGAAAAATACGAAAATTTTTATTCATTGGATATTGTGATAAAGTGATATCACAGTCCAAATGCTTTACACACACACACACACCAGGGTTTTAAATAATTGATTAGCAGTTTTTTTCTTGGGACTATACTAATTGTACAGAAAGTATTAATATAGATTTTCTAGAAGTACTGTGTTTGTTAAACACAGTGAGGCAAGAGCTGTGCATTTTCATAAAAATTTAGCACTTTTATGAGCAAAACGCTAATCAATTTTTAGAGTTAAATAAATCCCTGACACACACACATACACACACACAGACTCATTTGTCTGTATAACACACGGAATAGATGTAATTGCTTGTCTTTTATTTATGTTACAATAGTTACTAAAAAACCTATTCTATGAAAATAGAAGCTCTCCATCAGGTAACCTTTGTATGCATCACGGACATTGAAAGACCAACCAGGTTATACTATAAAATCCATCATATTAAAATGTTATATATTGTTTGTTCCCACCCAGAAATGTAAAACTTCTTTAATACTCAAGTTACTCTGTTAACTCATTATAAAAAAGATATGGACAATCTATACTTTGGCAGTATGTTAAAGTATGCATTTTATGCATGTGTTTGCTAATAGAAATGACATTATCTAAGAACCAGCTGTTTACATGAAACAAAAAACGCATACATTTTTAATAATCATATCTATCAAGCTGCAAATACATAAATATGACACTGGTTCTGAAGCAGGACACTGAATCAGTAAATGCTAGGGTTTTCCTAATCTCCAGTAAATCACTGATCAATATCACAGTACAACACCATTTATCTTATTTAGCTCTGCTGTAAGGTTATGTCCGAAAGAAAAAACAGCTTCTTCTTTTTTTTTTTTTTTTATTTAGCATTCACAACATGGCACAGTAATCATGTATGGCAGTTCAAATTAGCTACAGTATGCCACTGTACGTACTAGCACATAGAAATGGAAAGTAAAACAGAGTTAAATCTGTTCCAGTCAATAAATGTGCAAGGCTCTGTTTGAGGTTTGGGAGTGGATATGTACAAAAGTGCAGATACTTTTTATTTATTTAATTAAACATTCACACTTTAAAACAGAATTGAATTCATCTCCTGAAGGTAAACATGAGAGTCTTTGTTTACAGTGGAGGGATAGTGGGGCTATGTTCAAAAATGAGCTCCATATTCATTCAATTCATCATTCTTCAATGTGGCACTGTAATACAAGCTACTCTCAATCAGTCTGGCTGTCTCTGCCCTCAACTGGTTCAGATCCTATATCACCGGCAGGCAGCAGTCCATCCTGGTGAATTCTGTCTTGTCACACCTTCTACCTATCCTTGCAGGAGTCCCCAAGGGTTCATCCTTGGCTTGGTTCTTTTCTCCCACTTCATCAATGACCTCCCCTCTGTCTGCACTAACTCCCTCATCAAAATCTATGCAGAAAATACCATCCAATATTCCTTGGGACCAACTATTGCTGATGTCCAGGACCTCCTTCAGCAGGATTTCAGCAATGTCCTCAGCTGGTTCCATGCTAATAATCTTCGAGTCAGTACTAAGAAAACCCTCTCTGACATTTGGGGTAAGGCAAAAACTGGATAAGCTCCAGACCCTCCCTGTGTTCTCCATCCCTGATGGCGTCAACCTCGAAGTAGTCACCACATTATAATACCATGGTGGTCTGGCTGGAGGCCAGTCGCAATTTTCCAACTACATTGCTGCCAAATGCTCTAAACTCTGACCTAAATTAGACATATTGTACAAAAACAGAGACAGCCTTCCCTTCCCTATCTGTCATGAACTTGTCAAGAAAATGATTCTCCCATTAATTTATTATGCTAACATAGTCTATGGTACTGCCCCCACTGTGTCCTTGTCCAGGCTTGATACTGTCCTGAACTCCTTCTGCCATTTTGTTTCTAACTCCCTCACTGCATGCATCACTGCTCTCTATACTCCTCCCTCACTATTTCACATCTATCCCATCATTGCCTGATCCATTGCTTGGCTTCCATAGCCATATACTGGTATGGAACCCACCCCTCCTATCTCTCCTTTCTCCTTCCCCCAGCTGCCCCCTCTGCCTACCCACTGTGCTCCAGGGACTCCCACTCTTTCTCCCTGCCTTACCCCCACTCAACTTCTGGTCTGTCAACTTTCTCCTTCAAACTCCTCTCCCTCTGGAACCAGCTGTCTCTCTCTCCAACCACCTGCCATTCATCTCACTTCCGGCCCTAAAGCATCTGCTTTAACACACTCTATTCCCCTCCTTGCTCCTGCGCTGCCCCTCCCCAGTTCTTCAACCTAGTCCCTCAACTTCAGCCCACTTGCCCCCTCTATGACCTCCTAATCTTATCCTTCTGACACATTACTGATTTGTTGACCTGTCTACCCTGCTTGTTATTGATGATTTGCTGTAGTTACTGGATATATGCTTTTGATTCTATTCTTACTCCATAGCACTCGACTCTGTTATAATTGCAGTTACTGTTCTCTCTCTCTCCCTCTGTTTGTATTTGCTTGACTTTGTGATAATTGCCATGTCTGCTCTCTCCCACTGTTTGTATTGTAACCCCGCATCCCTGGGTTGTATTTGGAAATGAGCCCCAGCTCAATGTGTGATTCCCAGGTACCAAAGTTTAAATAAATAAATAAAAATACCAAGTTACATTTGACTCGTACAAGTTAACATGGAAGTCCCCATTTCCAGCTAGGGGGAGGACTATGTTCAAACATGAACACAGCTCCTTATTTATTTAGATAAAATATCATTCACATGGCATGTAAAACTGAGTTAAATTTGGCTGTTGCATATAAACTCGAGTGTCTCTGTTTACGATTTGGAGAGGGAGGCTATATTCAAAAATGAAGACAGCTCCATATATATTTAAATTATTTATCATTAGCATGGTACAGTAATACTGAGTTAAATTCAACTCCTGCAAGTAAACACAATAGCCAGTTTGTAGTTGGTGGGGGGAAGTATATTTAAAAATCCAGACAGCTTCTTATTTATTTTAATAACTCAGAGTTTACATAGCACAGTAATATGGAGTTACGGTTGGCCCCTGAAAGTAAACATGAGAGTCCCTGTTTGCTGTTTGGGGGAGGCTATGTTTAAAAGTGCAGGCTGTTCCTTATTTATTTTAAATAATTCAGCTTTCACATGGCACAGTAATCATGTATATAATGGTTTACTGCAAGATGTGAATATGTGTGTTGCATGATAAGAAGCTGTGTGACTGGGTAACAAGGGAGGTGGATCGGTGGGGGATGGTGATTGTGGTCCTCAAGGCCTTTGATACAGTGCCACATAAAAGGCTGTTAAGCAAACTGGGGAACATGAGAGCAGGTAAGATGGTGGTGAAGTGAGTGGAGAATTGGCTGGATAGCAGGACACAGTGGGTGGTGGTAAATGGGTGTCACTCCACAGAGGGAAAGGTGACCAGTGGGATTCCACAGGGATCAGTGCTAGGTCCAGTCCTCTTTAATATCTTTATCAGTTATATTACAGTGGACCTAGAAGGGAAAATCGACTTGTTAACTGATTAAATAAAGCTCTGCAACAGGGTGGACATACCAGAAGGTGTGGGGAGAATGAGGAGAGAGCTGCAGAGGCTTGAGGACTGGTCAAGGAATTGGCAGTTGAGATTTAACACAAAAAGTACAAGATAATGCACATTGGACACAAGGACCCAGGAACAATGTATCAGCTTTGTGGTGGGGAGGATATAGAATGCTCCAAGTAGGAAAGGGACCTAGGGGTTATCATCTCTGATGACCTCAAGGTAGGGAGTAAGTGTGACAAGGCAGCAAGAAAAACAAACAGAATGCTGAGGTGCATAGACAGGAGTATCACCAGCAGGAAAATGGAAGTCATAGTTCCATTATACAGGACATTAAAGAAGCCACATCTCCATTACAGTGTCCAGTTCTGGAAACTTTACCAATGAAAGGACATAAACAAGTTGGAGGCAGTTCAGAGGAGGGTAACCAAAGTGGTGCAAGGATTACTTCAGAAACCCTATGAGGACAGGCTTAAAAACTTAAATATGTACTCCCTGGAAGAGAGGAGGGAGAGGATTGATATGATTGAGACATGTGAGTACCTCATGGGGAGGAACAAGGTTCAGAAAAACACAATTTTTCAAAGAAAAAGATGCTCCCAGATGAGGGAACATGGGATGAAACTGGAGGGTGAGAGGTTCAGAGGGAACGTAATGAAGTACTTCTTCACAGAGAGGGTGGTGACCAAAGGGAACAGTCTGCTGGAAGAGGTGGTGGGAGAAGAAATGATTACAGGATTTAAGAATCCATGGGATAGGCAAAAGGGGATTCTGTTAGTCGAGGGGAAGGGGACAACCTAGTTCCAGGGAAGCTTGAAGAAGCACAGCTAATTGCGTTAATGAGCAGACTGGGTAGGTCAAAGGCTCTTATCTGCCAACAACATCTACAGTATGTATGTATCTATGTGTGTATCTATGTAGGCATGCAACCCATGCAAGTAATGTCAATCCACAGTTTAATATTTATTGGTGAAATAAATAAGGAGCAGTCAGCAATTTTGAATATAGGTCCCCACCCCCATCCCCTGCTTGGCCGGCAGCCAGCCCACAGATATTCCTGAGCTAACTTAGTGCAGACTATTTATAATCTCTTCGTCATCAAGGGGTATGTTGGTGAATTGACATTTGTGGTGGGTTGGCACATCTATATTTTAACTGAAAATCCAGCTGTTTGAATAATTTTGAAATGGGAAAAAAGCTGGAAATGTTCTCACTGAAGTGTATCATCATACCACCCATCCGTCATACACTAATATGCTCAGTCATGTTTTTTTTTTTGCTCAGTTACCCATCTTTTTCTGTTCAGTATTCATTTTTCTTTGCCCACTGTGGAAGTCTGGATGGTCTGATATCAACAGAACATTTAACTCTCGTATTAGATGTAAAACATTGATATTTCATATCTCATCCAGAAGAAGAAGAATTAGCATTTATATAGCGCTTTTCATACACAGTATCACAAAGCACTTTACAAGCAATGCTAGACTGGTAGTGAAGTGACTGAATGTGTGGTGGCAGCCGTATCGCACATCATCACCCACACACAGCCTGGATAATTGCATGAACCAATTTATGGGAAGGGGAATGTTGGCCAGGACACCGGGAATGTTCCCTGCTCTTTTGCAAAGAGTGCCCTGAGTTCTTCTACTTCCACCTGGACACCCACCAGAACAACACCAGGATGGGCAAAAGGGACCTCGGTTAAATGTCTCATTCGTAGGACAGCACACCCCAGCATCCCCCAATACTGCACTCAGATGCCAGCAGTTTTTAGGTGCACGTCCAATCTCAGTGTGGGACAAGAACCCACGAACTTCTGGTCCAGAGGCAGATGTGCTACCAACTGAGCCACACTGACACCTAGCCAATACTTTATGCTTTCATATGTGCATTATACTACCTTGAAAATCAGCATTTATATAATGCCCCCACACACACACTGGTAATTGTGATTGTGACCCATACCCATATATTTCACAATGAAGACACTTGCACCATATAAATTCATTTATACAAAGGGTGTCTAGACCCGGTGTGGCACTTCATAGTAATCCAGAATCTGAAACATAAAACTAGCAAACAGTAGAGCAGGACCTATACAAAACTTCACACTGTAGTGTAAGTCTATGCATGATCACATGTAGAAATAAATTGCCAGACGCTCAATTTGTACAATGAGTCTTAACCTAGCAGTCAAAAAAAAAAGACAGAAATATTTCTCACAGACAGGTAGACTGCCATTATGCAGTTAGTACAGTGTATCAATAAATCAGTCAATCAATCAATCAATCTTTATTTAACCAGGTGAAGCACCGTTGAGAGAATTCATTTACAAGGTGGACCTGGGCAGATACACAAGGAACATACATTAGAACAACTTGTCAACAAATAAACAAATAAACAAACAATGGAGGCATACAATGAATAAACATTAGAACTATGTATATATTTGGAACAACTACGTGCAACAATAGGAACAACTTGGTCAAAAGTATAAAACAATAAAATGCGTACAGTGAGTACATGTAAGGTACTAATCCAGTGCTGGTCAGAGCTGGGCAAACAGTTAAGGAGCATGATAATTAGACCATAAACAAAGTAAAGTCTGGGTGTAAGAGAAGGAGAGGGTTATAGACAATAGACTAGGAGGGGATAAACTGTAAACATTGTACAATCAAAGTACTAGGTAACATTGGGGTGGTAGCCTGGAAACAAAAGTAGTAAGGGATTAAGCACAATATGGAGGTAAACTAGGCAGATGAGGAAAACAGGGGTGATAGAATGGCTGCATTGAGTTTAGAAAATAAGCAAACTATTACAGTACAGATTAAAAGAAAAGTGTTAGGTGGGCAGAAACTCAGAGGATGTTGTAGTGATGGTAGGTGCCATTAGGGGAAAAAAAGGGCAGGGCTTAGGCATGACAGATACAGCAGTCCGGTAAGGACTGTCTAAGAAGGATTTTAAAATTTTCTAAACTGACAAGGTTTGAAAGTTTAAGGGACTTTTATAGATTGTTCCATAAGGAAGGAAGGGCATGACTTATGGAGTAAGATCCATGACAAGTTCTGATTCTGGGAATGTCTACAGAAGTACAGGAATATCTCCTAAGTGAATAGTAGCAATAGTTGTCCAGCTTGGCTAAAGCAGTGCTGGGACCATGTCTATAGATAAGGTCAGTGTAGTCAAGAAGTGGGAGAAAGGTTGATTGTACCAACCTAATCTTGGCATTATGAGTGAGTAGGTGTTTAATTTGATAAAAGAGTCCCAGTCTCAGTTTTAGTGTCTTAGATAGCTCCTCAATATGCACAGCGAAAGTAAGTTTGCAATCGATCCAGAACCCCAAAATTTCAATTTGTCCACCGGTTCCAGAGATTCCCTCAGCAGTGTAGTGATCTGAGGCTTTGACCCTGCAGGTGGAGGATTGGTTGAGTGTGTTTGCAGGGGTAGGAACATGGTTTTTTTTTTTTTTTGCATTAACCAGTAATTTCAGATGCAAAAGGTTATGCTGCAATATGTTGAATTCTTGCTGCAGAATGGTATTGGTTTGTTCGAGAGAAGGCTTGGTGACATAGATCACGGTATCTTCTCCAAAGAGATGAACACTTGCAGTCTTCATGCAGTAATTGCGATTATTAATGCAAGTTGCAAAGAGTAGTGGACCCAGTATGGGCCCTTGAGGAACTCCCCTCAGTAGTGTTTTGAGAGGGGAGAGATCACTCTGTGCCTTTACTTGCTGTTGTAGGCAAATTATGTAGCAGTGGAACCATTTCAAGGCTGCATCATCAAGACCAATGTTACGTAGCCCGATGAGTAACTGATCATGATATACCATATTGAATGTCTTGCTCAGGTCAAGGAATATGTAACCCTCATGGTTTTTGGAGTCCAGTGCCAGTTGCCATTCATTGGTCACCTTGGCTAGGGCAGTTACTATACTGTGATTGGGCCAAATGACAGACTGTACAGGGTTGAGCCTATTGGGAGACTCAAGGTAATTTTGCAATTGTGTGTTGACAACTTTTTCAAGGAGTTTTGAGAGTACAGGTAAGAAGGATATGGGTATATAATTATTAAGGTCACATGGGTTACCTGATTTAAAGAGCGGGACGACATGTGCTATTTTCCATAAATCGGGGAAGGTGCCTTGCATGAGTGACATATTGAACAAGTGGTTGATGGGTGCAGTGAGTACACACTATCCTAGTTTCAAGAAGAAGGGATCAAGTATATCTTTACTCTTTTTGGTATGAAGGGCTAACAACAGGTCCTTGGCATCTTTGAAGGACATTGAGCTGAAGCTGAATTTGTCTTCAAGGGCAATGGCCTTGGTCACCTGGCCTGCTGTGTTTGAATTACTGCACTGGGAGAGTAGTTTGCTAGTGGTGGAAGTATTGAAGGCAAGACCGGCAGCCACAAAATGATTAAGTAGGTCCTGCACACTAAGCTTATCGGAGGTGGTTATGTCACCGGTAGTGATTTTAACAGGGAGGGAGGGAGGAATAAGGATGATACCCTTAAATGTCCCTCAGGGTTAGAGATGTTGTGAAATTAAATTTTGCTGGCAAAATTACTGCAAAATTGGCAATTTCGCCACACAAAACATTTTGTGAAATTCTGCCATTAAGTAACATTTTTTGCCAGGTGTGAAATTGCAAAATTTCACCCACAAAACATGAAATGTTTCTTTGAAATGTGCAATTTTGCCACATTTCCCCTGAATTTCACCAAATTTCACTTGAAATTCACAGTTTTGCAGCAAAGTTTGCATTTCATGGCAAAATTTGGCATTTCATGGTAAAAATTTTGCATTTCTCCCACAGAAGTTTGCATTTCACACCAGCGAAATATTTCATGAAATGCACTAGCTTCTCAAAATATTTAGCTGAACTAAATTTTCTAATTTCACTCATCTCTACTCTGGGTTTTCCAGAAAAGAGCTGGATTAGTTGAAGAAGTGTCCAGTTGAAATTTGAAGAACTTATATAATGTAAGTGGCTCTGGTGGGACTTGCACAATAGTACATTGCAAAATGCAATCAGTAGTACAGAATAAACAAACTTCAGCAGGTACTTTACATGACATTTATCATTCTGTGTATATACATACAATTGCTGTATCAACGTTACTGAATTTAAAAACTCACAGTGCATTGTTAAAAAAAAATTAAAGTTTTATTCATTAGACATCGAGACAAAGCAATCTCAATGCTTCACACCTGCAGACAGACTCATTTGCCTATATAAAACACAAAAAAAGATGTTCTTTTTTTATTTATGTTACATTACTGGGTTAAAAATTGTTTCTATGAAAATAGAAGCTCTCAGTCAGTTCCTCATCCCCACTCGCTTGTGCTGCCTGTTACCAGAAGCCTCACCACCCCTCTGCTTGCTCTGTTCCTTGCCCCCTTTTGTGCTGACTGTAATGGTTGGACATTCTTCTTACTATCAGCTTCTCCCATTTAAAACTCATACTCACCAGCTGGCACTTTGGCCCCTATGCATGAAGAGGTGGAGTGGCTATGCGCTGTGTACCTGCGGTGTGGAGCCATTCTGCACCCATTGTGCCCCCCCATGCGGGATACACTACTAGGGGTGTGCAGCCCATATGCACCTGATCCCCCACCCATGTGTCTTGGGGGCAGACAGGGGGCATGGCGGCACTATGTGGCAGTCACTACCATGCATAGTGCTGTCCGGAGAGGTGCGGAGAATGATGCAGGCTACAGCAGGGGGGACTATATCCTAATGGCCATATGCAGCCATGGCCATGCATCCACATGGTCCACCCCCTGGCTCAACTGGTGCTGAGATCCCTTCTTCCCTCCAACAGACAGAATCTCCCCCACACACACATATGCCCATCCTTGGTGTAGGCAGTGGGGGAGGTTTGCGGTGGGCATTGCCATCGGCTGCCCATGGCTGCTGCACCTCCTGCCATGTCTGATAGATGAGAGTGGTGTGGATGGTGTGGTGGGGCTGTGTGTCCTTACATTATGTGGTGGTACCACAGTATCGGGGCCAGTGCTCCCCTATGTTCTGCAGGAGGGCGGATTCTGCCGATGTTGGCCACCCACACAGTGCATGGGTGCCAATGCACAACCCCTGTCCTGCATTTTTTTCTTTTTTACTCCCCGAGCCTGCTAGCCGCCATATACCTCAGCCTGGTCACGGGCCACCTGCCTCTGTCCCCCAGATCGGCCGCTGTCCCCTGATACCCCCATGGTGGAGCCCGCGGCGCACCCCCTGCGCACCGCAGGCACCGATTAGTCAGGGGCCCGCCTGGGAATACATCGAGGCCTGGTGGCGGCTTCACCGCGCAGGCAGGCTCCTTCTTTCACTTTTTCCGGGAGGCGGGTTGTGCCAAGGATGTCACCATCCGCCTACCTCGGCGAGCTTACCAAGCCACGGTTCATGAGGAACTTCCGGTCTCCACCAGGGGTTCCCATGCACCACACGCTACCTGCACTCTCCCCAGAGAAGGAGAGCTGTCTGCGGACGCCGATCCTACTTCCCCCGCCGCTCCGACGACCTGAGTCTGTTCCCCAACCCGGTCGCCGCATCGCAAGTGGAATCCAACCATTGTGCCGACGGGCCGGCAACCCTGTCCTGCATGGGATTCCTTCTGGTTCCCAGGCAGGCCATTTGATTGGCTACCTGCCTGGGACTGAAACTGCACCCCTGTCTGCCCCACGTCAACCTGCTTGCTGGCCAATGGACATGTGGCTGGTGGTTGCGAAATCTGCTGGTGCACACCTGTCCACAGGTGCAGAGCTCCGTGGGTGGGATATGTGCCTCTGGTGCGTAATCCCCACCCCTATGTGCATAGGGGCCAATATGTGCTGATAAGGACATTGCAAATTTTACTTCTCAGCCAATAAGGATGCAGAAATCTCCAAACCCATTTTGTTATTCTTAACAATCATAACTGTCAAGCTGCAATCTCAATCAGGTAACCTTCATAAGCATCACAGACATTTAAAGACCAATTACTACTATATAATTCATCATACTAGCTGGCCTGTTGACGCACCAGTTGGATTTCTGTCTGCAACACCAGCAACACAGGTTACGGGTTCAGGAATGGATTCAGGTCACTGGAGGTAGCCAGCAGGGGGGAGAAGGAGGGAGCATCCAGGAATGGCTCTCCTTCTCCCAGGGGAGGGTGGGGTTGAGACCTGGTGCCTATTAGCCCCTGGCAGAGACCAGAAACACAGCAGGATGTCAGGCCTCAGAGCACTAGAGGAGTGGTGGAGGTTGGCGTGCCCCTCGACGTCTGTGGCACACCACTCCCCCTCAGGAAGAAAACCTGGAAACAGCTCCCTGTCTGGCCAGATGATAGTCTCCAGCTCCCTCTGCTGCTTAGCCCCATGATTTACTCACCTCAGCAACACCCGGGCCAATTAAGAGTGTGCTGGCCTCCCCACTGGTGCCTTCCCTCTTGGAGGAGGGGGACTCATCTGTTAAGGGGACATGCTGGGTTACCAGGGGTCTGCAATATGAGGCAAGGGCTGGTGTCAGGTGGGTGAGCAGATGTAGGGTACAAGAGACCTGAAGGAGTGGTTGGACGGGGCGGGGGCGTAAAAAAAAACTACATCATCATAACATTGTGTATATTGTTTGGTCCCACCCAAAAATTTGAAATATCTTAAATACTCCAGTTACTCTGTGAACTAATTACAAAAAAGTTAAGGACAATTCATAATTAAATTGGCAGTGGGTTAAAGTATACATGTTATGCATGCATGTACAAATTGAAACAACTTGATCTCAGAAACAACTGTTTGCATGGAAAAAAAATCAAGTGAGGAATAAAACATGATGAAGTGTTGGTTTATGGCCTGATAATAGCATGCCCCAAGTGCATAATGAGGCATGCGGCGCTGGTACCAAGTGTCTTTAGCACCTGGGAAGTGCTCTTTGGCCATAAACCACACCTTGGAGTGTCTTGTTGCACTTGTAAAAAGGGTCACACAAGTAACATTTTTAAACAATTATGTGTCTGTCTATCTGTCTATCTATCTATCTTGCAAAAACAATGTCAACATGTAGGAAAAAAATGTTTTTATACCTAAATTACTTAAAATAGTTCCCCTACAATTGTATTCTATAGTATTTGAAATTAGTTTGTTAGCAGTAGGGAGCACATAATGCTCAGCTTGGTTCTGACCCCGCACACACAAGCACATCACTTTGTATGTGCTTTTCAGTTTTAGTTTTATGGTCTTCTTGTAAGCCTGTCTTTTAACTGACTGAGAGCACCCAGTTTTACAGGGAACAAGCATGTCCTTTTGCAGAAGCTGTAATGCTGAGTGGCTTCCCCTTTCAGTGCATCTCACCACATTTTTAGGGCTGTGGGCAGAGCCTACAACCCTTCTGTCATCGATCATATTGTAGCTCTAAACCGGCTGATCTTGGAACTCTATTTTTAGACATTTGGTTGTATTCCTCCACAGCTGCAAAATAGTGTAATATCCCTCTGACTTTTGCTATTTGTTGCTCTGTGTTAAAGACATCTGAAGGAGGGGGGTGCTACTGTATTGTACCTCAAAACTTCTCAGGATATTAACAGAAAAAAACTTTTTAAACTGCTGTTTCTATCATCTGTCCAGCTCAGTCTAATAGATTTATTCTATTTCTTTCAGCAACCTAGGGTTAACTCATATCTTGTGGAATTTCTTGAGTCAGACTACAGTGTCAGATTACAGACTTTGCAACTGATAGCTATCTTATTCCTATGGGCAGGACAGCTTGCACACACCAGACCCCCCACACACACACACAGACACACGTGACCAAACAGAGCTATATGGAACCAACAAGAAAATAACTTTGGTCATTTGATAGCTTTTCACAGCCCTATGAGTTCTGGTTCACATCTGGGGCACTTCATTGGCAGTATCCTGTCTGTTTTGCACTGTTGGGGGAAGGGATTGTCACTGTCTATAATCACAGACTTCAGCTTTAGGGAATGTAACCACTGAGTAAAGCTCATTTGCAATGGAGTTCCTTCTAAAAGTCCTGCGTTTCTCAGGGTGGGTTTCTTTTTGGGGTTAGTTGCTTAAAGCAGCAGTATTTAAGTATGTTCCTGATTTGAGGCTGTAAGCAGTGTACACCAACCTCTAATATTTAAACTGTGCCCTTTCAAAGATGAACGAATATAAGCATTTAAAAACTTTTTTTTTTAATTATTATGCTTTGGTAACCAGGCATGACCCACTAGGCACAGGTGCCTGTCTCTGGGGCTACCTGGGAGCACTGAGGAGGATAAGTAACTTGCTCAGAGTCACACAGTATGCAAGTGGAGGTTGTGGGAATCTAACTCAGGTCTGTGTGGTCGATGTACCAAGCTCTTTACTCTAACCGCTAGGCTATATTACCAGCCCTATAAATAGTGAACAATTTAGACTGGGCTGTTAATATCTCAAAGGAGAATTACTATGAATCGGCAGATATGCATTTCTGTAAAAGTAGATTTTTTTTTTTTAAATACTAGTTCTCATTTTGTTACTGCTTAGTCTTAACTGGCCTTTTGGTAAATGCAGTGAATGTTTCTGATTCACACACTGCTAGCATTGACAATTTTAAAACAGTATGATCTTGTCAAGAACTTACATTGTTGGTACAATGCGTCTGTGTTCAACTTTACAATTCTTAGGTTCATGGAGACATAAACAACATCATACAATTCTCAGATGGCACTTTTTGCAGTGTGTAACCCACAAATATTCAATGGGTTAACTTAAAGGCCAGAGACAATGGGGCAGAAACAGATGGGGACCCACTACATAAAAAAAAAACTTCCACAGGAAGCATTACTCATAGGTTCAGTGCAGTTCTGCTTTAACTAAGCTTATAGGGAATGTCAGGCATTTTATCTAAATGGTAAGGAACTCCATCCTGGACATTTTCTGTAACACTGTAGACCATTTTAGCTGATGGATATTGCAATACATGATTACAGTAAAAGACTATGCAAAACTATCTTGCTTATGATATCATATACAATTTTTAAACCATTGACTGCACATTTTACAAGTAACTATCAATATGTACAGTTTTAGGTCTCTTTTTTTTAAATTACACTGTTGTTTTCTGTACACTTGGATAGTGTTTTATTGCTAATAGGATAACATATCTTTGTTGCTCACTTGTTTAACTTTGAAAAACAAGTCGGAACTGTTATACATGAGCTGAACCCTTAATATTACATATTAAATATTCTGATATGGTATAAAGGAATTTTTAAAATTATTATCATCCTCATAAATGTGCATTTACTGTATATAAAAACCTGGTTTGGAAAAAAGTGCCCTTTAGAATGCAACAAGTACCCTTTTTATCTTTGGCACCTCCACCTTTTACAATCTTCTGGCACCATTGTGGATGGGCGGACACACAGTCACACACACCCACACGCACAGTTAACAATAAGTAAATGTCATTATCCAGTTACTGTGCCTTTTTATTCAATTAGGCACACTACAGCATTAATTAAACTAGCGTTTTTAAACCACACAGCCATTAGTAGTGTAGTACAGCACAGTTGTCTACAGAACTCAGAGGGAAATATGAAGCTGTCTTCTTACTTAGTAGAAGCTAAGTTGGCCATTCTTGATCAGCCAAAAGCTGGTGAGAGCCTTAGAAAACTGTCCAGCTACAGACACATGAGCAGCTGACAGAATCAAAGATAGTGATGGTGGTAATGGGGCAGGAACATTGCAGGAGGAGAGTGAGGAATCTGAGGAGGAGGGTGCAGTGGATGTTGAGGTGCCACCCAGAGAAACAACAAATGAGGGTCTAGAAACAGCACTCCAGTGGCTGCAGGCACAAAATGCAAGACGAAAATCCTTTAAAGGTAATCCAACTCAGACAGCTTATTTCCTATTCATGGGACTTGGCAAGGTCAAACAAACAGAAGAAGGCAAGAAAACAGCTCAGAAAAGTGTAACTGATTTTTTTAAATGAATTTGAATGAATGATATATTTCTGGTGATGATTATGCTATTGCTGGTGCTGTCCGATGACCATTACTTTAACTCCCTGTACAGTACCGTACTTCTTCTGCTAACTTTAACCATTCTGTACCACTGTATGGTTTTTAAAACCTTACATTTTATGACAATTAAAGTTTTATCTTTTGGCCTGTTTTTTAACTTTTTAACTTGATTTGTTTACTTACTTTTTAAATTCTTTTAATTATCTAAAACACAATAAATGTAACTTCACTGCACATATGATTATAGTGTGGTTTGAGATTGAGGAGACTAATGGAAAGTAAGCTCCCTCAATGTAATGAACATGCCACTATAAAAAATGTGTTATGTGGCTCCTGTTTTGTTTGTTATAGCGAGGGAGCACTGTATTTGTACTGTTTTTTTTAGAGTGTTTTTGTTTATGGTTGTCTGTACTCTCATTATGGATGGATTGGTACTAAAATACCAGACCACCAAGACAATCTGTGGGGACCCCAAAGTTACCATAAAGTTAAGTATGAAAACCAAGTAGTTGGGTCAGGTAGTCACTACCTGATCCATTCTACTACCCGATTACCTGACCTGATCATAACAAAAATCATTTAAAGACTGTTTTGGGGGGATTATTACACTATCTGTTAGGTGCCCTGATGCATTAAACCCATGGAGGCAGTGCTGAGGCAGCTACAAGAGCCACAGGCTCTCTTAGAAAGCCTGCTGCTGTTTCCAAAAATTATACCCATGGTGTGAATTGCTTAGGCAGGTATGAGAGATGCAGCTTCTGTTAGTGAGCCTGGTGCTGTTTCCAAAAACTATACCCATGACAGGCAATACTGAGGTAGGTATGAGAGGTGTAACTGCTCTTATCGAGCCTCTTTCTGTTTCCAAAAATCATACCAATGGCAGGCATTGATGAGGCAGGTACAAGAGGCACAGCTGCTGTGAGTGAGCCTGCTGCTGTTTCCAAAAATTATACCAATGGCAGGCATTGCTGAGGCAGGTATGAGTGGTGCAGCTGCTCTGAGTGAGCCTGCTGCTGTTTCCAGAAATGATACCCATGGCATGCATTGCTGAGGCAGGTACAAGTGGTGCTGCTGCTCTGAGTGAGCCTGCTACTGTTTCCCAAAATTATACCTATGGAAGGCATTGCTAAGGTAGTTACAAGAGGTGCAGCTGCTCGTAGTGAGCCTACTGCTGTTTTCAAAAATTATAGCCATGGCAGGCATTGCTGCGGTAGGTACAAGAGGCTCAGTTGCTGTGATTGAGCCTACTGCTGTTTTAAAAAATTATACCCATGGTGGGCATCGATCAAACTTGTATAATATGAACTGATGACTGACAAAAGAAACCTAAGGGTAGTACTAGTGTGACACATGTGGCTGGCATGGTGGCAGTGATGATGGTTCCATTCATTTCGTACACAACCTAGTCATCATATTCAGAATCACTGTTTGCAGGCTGTTGTTCATTTTCAGGGTCAGACTCACATAAATCATTGTGTGTGTGACAACTGGGACATTTGTAGCATTCATTTTGAGAAATGTAAGCCATCCCACATTTGCAGGACTTAGCAGTGTCCTGTGGTCAGTAACTATTCCTCCAGCTGCACTAAATATGCATTCTGAATATACGCTTGAAGGTGGACAACTGAGGTACATTATTGAAAGATTTGCTAGATCTGGCCATATTGTTCTCTTTTGTTTCCAGTAGAGTAATAGATCTACCTCCAGACCAATCACAGTATAGTCTGCTAAGTATTCCAGGATCATTGTGCTGCGTGAGACAGTTACCAGTCTGGCAGGTGAATCTGCTGCACTTTCTTCACAGGATACCAGTCCATGTTGTTGCAGGTGACTCAGAGGTGATTTGCCTTTCTGACCATGAACATAGGATGTCCATGAAGTAGTTGTGCATATATTTTCCCTTGCTGATGACACTGCTGACTGTGAAGAATTGATAGACATGCTATTGTCTATGCCAGCGGTGCACTGTGATAGTTCAGCAGGATCTGACTGTTGTACATCAGTTAATGGTGTTTGCAGGGCAATGCCATATTTGGTTTGCAGAGGATCTCTCCAATACGCAATGTCTTCTCCTGCAGGAAGGATGACTTCAATGTTCCACTTGAAGTGGGGCTCTAGCAATGTAGGCAACACATAGGTGTCATTCTTAAACATGGCATTTATTCTCTGACCAGTCAACAGTCTGAGATTCAAGTCATCTGCCAGCATAACAGCAGTGCTATTGTCTTTTTGACTGAAAATGTTTCTTTATGTTGTCAAGGAAAGATTTGATTCAGAGTTGCACTGTCTGCACTGACATCATGTGTGACAGCCTCAAATGGCTCCAATAAGGTGACCAAAGATTCTAGAAGAGTCCAGCTGCTAGAACTCAATGTGGCCTCTTTACCTATTTGATTCTGCAAGGTAAAGTCATGTGCAGCTTTTTTCTGTTCAAGAAACCTATTCAACATGTAAAATGTTGAATTCCAGTGGGTTGGAACTTCCCATTCTAATGTATGCAAGGGTAGGTTGTTTGACCTCTGCAGCCCTTTCAGGATTTTTTTGAGCTTTTGCAGAGTGACTGAAATGCCCACATATTTTCTGAGCAAGACATAACAGGTTTTCCACATTTCAGCTTCCATTTAAGAAACCATATATGAGAAGATTTAAACAATGTTCAAAACAAGGTATGTGTTGGTAGTTGTCATCTCTAACAGCCTTGACTGCTGTATGTTGACACCCTTATCTGATACTATGAACCGTGGAGACAAGATAATTGGAATAAGCAATTTCTGGAATTGATTTTGCAGCTCCTGCAAAATATTCACATCACTGTGTTTTTCTTCAAAAGTGGTGACACATAATAAAGCCTGCTTCCTACTACTTATGGTAGAGCTGGAATTATTACTTTCTGACTGAAAAATTGCCCAATGAGCTGTAACAGTCATGTAGTCAATTGTTTTGTTGCTGGTCTATGTATCCATGGTTATGTGAACCTTCTTCACCTTAGAGAGTTTCAACTGGTTAGTGACCACATTACATACCAAGTCATACAACTGTGGAACAGCCTTTTTTGAGAAACATGTTCATCAGGTAATAGCATACAGGGGTTCAATCCATTTCTTGAATTTGAGGAAATCTTTCTGGGCAACAAAAGCAAAAGAGAGCCAACAATCAGCCCACAGCTTTGCAATGGCTCTATTTAACAGCTGGCTTGTTGGAAGCTTGCAGGTAAATTGTGATGTCCTCACAACACTTTATTTAATGTTAGTTGATGAGAGTGATGCACTATTTTTAATTTTGGGTGAACTGTATTTTTCACACCTTTATCAGGTGGAATACTACTGTGAGATTTTACAGTACTTGAGGGTGTTGGAAGAAAACAATATGTTTGTCTAGGAAGATTGCAAGGACACATCAAGTGATTCAATGTCACTTATTGCTTTCAGTTCTTTGTCACTATGGTCACCATCACAACCACCTCCACTACCACCCATACCAACCACACTGTCCCTTGCACTGCTCCACTCAATTAGATGTTTTGTCTTTGCATGTCATATCTTTACGATGTTCCAAAATGTACTTCTTTGCCACCGCAACTGACAGTCTTTTTTGCAAAGACTGCATACACTTCGAGAGTTGTCTATATGGTCAATATAAAATAAATTCCACACTACAGATTTACCCTTTGTGCTGTATAAATGCTGATTCTTCTTCTTCTTCTTCTTCTACATTTAGCATATGTTTTTTTCTGCACTTGTCTCTCATGCCCTACAGTGGCATCCTCTACAACCCCCTCATCGAATCTAGTACCTACCTCATTGCCACAAGATTCAAAAGAACTCAAAGTGCTGTCATCATCAGGTGGGACATAGACTAGGCTATCCTATTCCAAGTCCCCACTATGACCACCATTTTTACCAGAATTCACTGCCTCAGCATCTGAAATTATATTTGAGGAGGATAACTCCCCCCCCTTCTTGCATGCTGCCTCAGCAGCTGGAAGTCTCCTGGCATGTGTGACAAAATGTTCAGTACTTCTATGAGTTACTACTGTCAGTTCTTTCCAAAACTCTACTATCATTTCATTGGTAATATGTTTTTTTGGTTCAGGAGGACATTTAGTGCCAGTCCTGGTGATGTTATTGTTATTATTTTTGCTATGTTCTTCATTAATGCTAGAATTCATATTGTCAACATCATTTTCAGTTGCATGTGCCATCAGCAATGTGCTTCCTTTTAGTAGGCTTAGTCTGGAAAATACAAAGCATAGTAGACATAGCTGTGGCTTTCGCTATACCACAGAGACATCACACAAAGTGTAGCTATGACAGGGCTCAGGGCACCTAATAGGCTAACATACAGTGTAATAGAGGATAAATGGCTTTTGCTATGCTGTAGAGAGACACAGAGTAACTATATCACAGACAGGGCACAGTTCACCTAACAGACAGTGTGTAAATAATTTACCAACTACGCAGCCTAAATGACTTTCACTATATTATAGAGACAGACAGAGTAGCTATGTTACAGACAGGGCTCAGGGCATCTAACAGACAGTGTGTAATACAGCCTAAACGATTTTTACTATACTGCACAGAGACAAAGAAGAGCTATGTTACAGACAGGGCCAGGGCACCTAATAGACAGTGTTGAATACAGGCTAAATGGCTTTCACTATACTGCTAAGACACACAGAGTAGCTATATGTCATAGATAGGGATCAGGGTATCTAACAGTGTGTAAATATACAGCCTAAATAACTTTCACTATATTGCAGAGACACACAGAGTAGCTATGTCCTAGACAGGGCTCAGGGCACCTAACAGACAGTGTGTGATACAGCTCAAATGTCTTTCACTATACTGCAGAGACACACAGAGTAGCTATATCACAGACAGGGCTTGGGACACCTAACAGACACTGTAATACAGCCTAAATGACTTTCATTAAACAGCAAAGACACACAGAGTAGTTATGCCACATACAGGGCTCAGGGCACCTAACAGATGCTGTTAAATACAGCCTTAATGGCTTTCACCATATTGCAGAGACACACAAGAGTACCTATGTCCCAGACAGGGCTCAGAGCACCTACTTGACAGTGTTTAATACAGTCTAAATAAACTTACTCTATACTGCACAGAGACACAGAGTTGCTATGTCACAGACAGAGCTCAGGGCACCTAACAGAGAGTGTGTAATACAGTCTAAATGGCTTTCACCATACTGCAGAGATACACAGAGTGTATGTCACAGACAGGGCTCAGGGCACCTAACAACAGATCATGTGTATATACAGCCTAAATTGCTTTCACTATACTATTGAGACACACAGAGTAGTTGCATGTTACAGACAGGGCTCAGGGCTTCTAACAGTGTGTAAATATACTGCCTAAATGGCTTTCACTATATTGCAGAGACACACACAGAGTAGCTACGTCGCAGACAGGGCACCTAACAGACTGTGTAATACAGCCTAAATGGTTTTCACAGCTGCTGCCAGCAATGAGCGCCTCTTCCCCCTTTCTCCTTCTCTCCTGAGCACCACACTGGATCCCTTGATTATTATCCCTTCAGTCCCCAACCCTTGATCCTTTGTGGACTAAACTTTGTGCTTGTTTTTCTTTTAGTTTTAAACTTTTTTTGTCACAGCAGCTGCATAGAAAACATTGATTCCTTCCTCTCCCAAGAAAGTCTCCATCTGTCTTCTTACACAGCAGACATGGAGCACAGACACCAGGACTGACCAATCAGATTGTCAGGCTGGTGTCATGTGCTCCTTCATGCTGTCAGGACCCCGAAGGCAGCCTGTAATGCCTGATTACAGCTTTGGAAAGTCCCAGGATCCCACAGGCTGCCTGTAATGCCAGTTTATAATTTAAATTTCCCATTACTGGACCAGTTATCCATATCAACAGTACTTGACCTGCAAAGTACATTGTTATGTTGGGTAGGGTAAAACATTTACCAAACTTTCCTATCCAGCAAAATAATGCCGAAACCAGACCTACCCACTACAGCTACCCAATGGGTAGCCATCCCTAGTTACATAGAAACATAGAATTTGATGGCAGATAAGGACTGCTTGACCCACCCAGTCTTCCCATTTCCCTACCTAATGGATAAGCTGTAGATCATAGTTAACCAGCAGCCTACTTCTTCCTTCCCCCACCCCCTAGAATTGCCTTATGACTGTCCCATGCATGCTTGAATTCCACCACTGTTTTTGACCCCACAAACTCCTCTGGAAGGCTGTTCCATGCATACACAACCTTCTCTGTGAAAAAAATGCTTCCTTACATTACCTCTGAGCTGCTCCCCATTATCTTCAAATTGTGCCCCTTGTTCTTTTACCTCTTTTCTAAAAATGCTACTCTCTTGGACTTCGTTGATTCCTTGAGGTGCTTGAAAGTTTTCTATCATGTCACCCCTCCCTCCTTTCCTCGAGGCTATACACATTAAGCTCCTTAAGTCTCTCTTCATATGTCTTCCAGTGCAGACCCTGTACCATTCTAGGTTGCCCTTGTCTGGATTGCCTCCATCCTGTTTATGTCTTTGCAGAGATTGGGTTTCCAGAACTGCATGCAGTACTCCAGATGGGTTCTTACCAGCTGTCTGTACAGAGGATAACAACTTCCTGTTTTCTACTGGAGATGCCTCTCCCTATGCATCCCAGTATTCCCCAGCCCTCCTTACTGCCCTCTCACATTGCTTGCCCACCTTTAGGTCATCTGAGATGACTACCCCCAGGTCCCTTTCTATTTTTGTTGTTAGTATCTCACCCCACATTGTGTACTCTTCCCCTGGGTTTTTGTTTCCCAGGTGCATTACCTTGCACTTCTTAGCATTGAATCTAGCTTCCATACATTAGACCATTCCTCCAACCTTGCCAAGTCCCTTCTTATCCTTTCCACCCCACATTGTGTATCAACACTGTTGCAGATCTTTGTGTAGTCTGCAAAGACACATACTTTTCCTTCCAGTTCCTCTGCAATGTTGCTTATAAAGACATTGACAGGAACTGGTCCTAGTACTGAACCCTGCGGTACCCCACTAGTAACCCCCCTTTCTTCAGAGTGGACTTCATTTACTATTACCCTTTGTGTCCTGTTCTCCAGCCAATTCTTTACCCAGGCTACCATCTTGGGACCCACTCCCAGGCTGGCTAACTTGTATATTAATCTTTTGTGTGGGACTGTGTCAAATGCCTTGCTAAAGTCTAGGTAGGCCATGTCCACAGCCCCTCCCTGATCTACTACTTTGGTCACCCAGTCAAAGAAATTGATTAGATTCATCTGAAATGACCTTCCTGCTGTGAATCCATGCTGGCTTGGGTCCTGTGCCCCTCTGGCCTCGAGATACTCGACAAGTCTTTCCTTCAGAAGTGATTCCATCATTTTCCTGATCACTGAGGTTAAACTAACAGGTCCGTAGTTGCCTGCTTCTGCCCTGCTCCCACTTTTGTGAAGTGGAAATCACATCTGCCCTCCTCCAGTCCTCAGGTAGCACCCCATCCTCCCATGATTTCTTAAAGAGGGTAGTCAGTGGTGTCACTAGTTCTACCCTTAATTCTTTTCAAATTCTGAGATGAATCCCATCAGGTCCCATTGCTTTGTCCACCTTCAGTTTTTTTCTGTAAATGGGCTGGTATCAACTTCTGTATACAGAGTGTTTCTATTATGGGGCTTAGGTACCTCCCCCTCTTCATTTGTGAATATTGAGCAACAATATTTGTTTAGTATCTCTGCCTCTTCACAGTCACCCTCTGCCCATGCCCTCTCCCCTTTATTAAGCCTCACTATCCCTCCCTTGGTCTTCCTCCGCTCCCTGATGTACCTATAAAAGGTTTTATCCCCCTTCTTAACTGAGTTGGCTATCTTTTCCTCCGTTTGGGCCTTTGCTGTTCTGACTGCCTTCTCTGCTTCCTTTTGCTTTAGCTGATACAATTCTCTGTCCTACTCCTTCTATGATTCTTTGTACTTTGTGAACACTTTCTTTTTCTCCCTAAACTTCCCTGCCACCTCTTTTGAGAATCATAGTGGTTTCTTATATTGTTTTGTTTATTTGCTTCACACAAAGGCTTGTTGCCTCTGTGATGGCAATTTTGATTATTCCCCATTGTTCTTCCACCGCTCCTTCCTGCCCATTTGCTAGTGCATTCCTTAGGCACTCACCCATTTTGGCAAAGTCAGCTCTCCTGAAGTCCAGTACCTTTGCCTTTGTATGGCTTGACTCTGCTGCTGTGTTTATTGTGAATCATACTGTTTGATGGTCACTAGTTCCCAGATGGCTACCCACTTCTAAATCTGTGATCCTCGCGCCATCTCCATTTAAGAGTACCAGGTCTAAGATTGCTCCCTCTCGAGTTGGTTCCAATACTAGTTGTCTAAGGCATGCCCCCTGTAGGGCATCTAGAATGACCCCACTCTTAGAAGTGGCTGCTGCAAATGTACTCCAATTAACATCTGGCATATTCAGATCCCCCATCAGCAAATATCTCCCCTTTTTCTGCCATTCTAAGGATACTTGCTATCATTTCCTTGTCCATGTCCTCCCCCTGACATGGGGGTCTGTATACAACCCATGTGTGGATTGTGGTGCCATTGCCTGTCTTCAAATTGACCCCCAGTGCTTCCTCTCCTCCCTGTTTACCCTTTTGCTCTGTAGCTTTGATTCCTTCCCTTATGTAGAGAGCTACTCCTCCTCCTCCTCCTCTTTTACACTCTCTGTCCCTCCTATAGATAGTGTATCCTGGTATGTTTCCATCCCAGTCATGTTTCTGTGTGTGCCATGTTTCTGTGACTGCTACGATATCCAGATGTTCCTCCTCCACCAAATGCCACTAATTCAGGAAGCTTGTTACTCAGACTACAGGCATTAGTACTCATTGCTCTCCATTTTCTGATGGCATTACCTCTTGTAGCACTATCCCTGTCCTCATTGACTTTGCTTTCTCCATTCACCCTGTCCTGCTCCCTACTGACCTTTGTACCTTGGTCTTTCCCTCATTTAGTACCCTATTTTGTAGGGGGAGGCTGGGAATTCCCTGCTGCTTATCAGTGCCTCACCCCTTGACTAGTTTAAAAGCTTGCCAATGAAGCATTTAAACTGATTGCCCAGAAGACTTGTTCTCTTCCTGGACAGAAGCAGGCCATCCTGCTAGTATAGGCTAGTATGTCTCCAGGTGAAACCCCAGTCCCCAATGAAGCCAAACCCCTGTGCTCTGCACCATTTTTTTAACCATCCATTGAATTGAATGATGCGTAGTACCCTCGCCTCACCCTTGCCATAGACCAGCAGCACCTCCGAGAAGGATACTGTGTGTGCTACTTGCCTTAGGCCCCTTCCCAGCTCCACAAACTCCTCCTGCACTGCTCTAATTTCATGTTGAATCAAGTCATTTGTCCCTAGGTGGACAACGATGTCCAGATCTTATAAAATGTCTAGTTCTTATAAAAACTCAATAATGTTTATTAAATTAAAATACAAAATACAGTTTGATATGAATAGATGAGGGACCTGAACACTGGGCACCCCTGTAATTGTCCTGTAAAAATATTAAGTCATTGCATAATGAATGTGGACATACGATATAATGAATGCTGCATGATTTTAAATATGAAATTACTGTTCAATAAAATACAGAAACACTCATAGCTTCCTAAGTAGATGTATACTGTCAAATAAGCATTTTAGAAGAAGTACTAATATAACTGCCAGAAAATTTCTAATTTGTATTATTGCTTGTGTTTTATGGCTAACCCAAGCTACAACTGAAGCAACTACAGGTAAGATAATTCAGTTATACAAAGCACTGTGAGACCTTCCAAAATATTCAGCATTTTCAACAAGATGAACAAAGTAGTGATTTGATACCTTTTATTGGGTCAAGAAGAAATTTACAGAACACAAACTTTCAGGCTGCACAGTGTAAACTCTAAACTGTGTGGGGGGGGGGGGGGTGAAGAAACCAGGACACACTCTCTATAAAGCAGAAAATCTGCACTTTTTTGTGTCCAGTTGTAGTAGGCTTATGTAGTCACTCACTGGTGTGTCTCAGCCTCTGTGTTTCGCCCCACAATGTTTAAGGCTTCCTCGGTAGATTGCCTTTATTTTTTCTAAACAAAATAAATACATTACCAAACTGCGTAATAAATAGCATGACTGTAAACTCATAAGCATATAAGCTACCACTGCGGTTAAGACACCTAATCACTCAGACACAATGGTGCTAAACATCCTTAGCACTTCTTAATTTTTACACTCATTCTTTTAGATCCTTACTGTGCCTGCAAAATATGCACTGCTTGCTGAAACATGGTTTCAAAATCTAATGTCCTATTCTAATCTTGTTTTTGCTACAAGTGATTACGCACCTCCACCACATACTCACCAGGTACAGTTTAGAATTAACAGTGGCTCAAGCTCTGCTAACCCTCTGATAAAGTGTAAGCAGAAACATTCCTATCTTACTGCCAGTGTTTTAAACATTCATAAATATTTTCAACCATCCTTGCAATGGCTTCTAAACCTTTAAAATAAAGATCATATTGATTAAACTGTTGGGTCCTGATATTCAAAACTTTGCCCAATTGAAAAAGTGATAGCGCCATCTTTGCCCATGGTTTGTGCCCATGCACAGTATTCAAAGAGAGATGTGAGACATGCTAAAAGGGTCACTGCATGTGCAAAAAAATAATGTATGCTGTGGCTAAAGGGAGTGGCAGGGACATGAATCCTGGTGCAGCGCAATATTCAACATGATAGTGCTGCACAAAGGGAATAGCACAGGCTGACTTGTGCTGAGCAATTACCACTGAGAAAAAGTCCAGCATACTCCGGGCAACCCTAGTGCCCAGCAGAGCCACTGTGGCTAACAACTATGCTGGCAGCTGGGAGAACACACCTGCTCCCTGGCATCCAGTGATCCCACCACACTCTGATCCCCATCCTTGGTAGAGTAACATATGTCCCAGGGGCTTATTGGTCCCCCCCACCCATCAATCCCTGGCTACAGTAGAATAAAATAATTCCCTGGCACCTAATGGTTTCCCCACCCTTTGATCCCAATCCCCAGTAGAATAAAATAATTCACTGGTGCTCAGTGGTCCCAGTAAAATAAAATAATTCCCTGGCATCCTGTGGTCTCCCTGGCCTATGATCTCCAGCTTGTATTATATCACACATTCCCTGGTGTCCAATAGAACCCCCAACCCACCAATCCCTGTCTCTATACCAGTGTAAGCTTTTCCTGGTGTCTAGTGGCCAGCTCACACCTTGGGCACAGATAAAGGGGGGTATGTGTATGGTAGCCTGACATATGAGCACTAGGGATTGGGCACCTACAATAACAGTGACCCAATCCCCAGTGCATATGTCCAGGGCTACCATAGGGTAGGGCAGCCGGATGGGGGAGGGCAGCAAATATAGTGACAGGATGTCACTATATGTACAGCGGGGGGGAGCAAGCACACACAGTGAGGTGTGGGAGGGAATGTGAGTGGTGATGCCATGGTGGGTTGCTGAGGCTGACCCCGTGGTGTGGTGGGTGGATTAGTGGCTGGTTGGCAGGGTACTTGGTTTGGGTCCGGGTGCTGGTGCATTTTTGTTGCGCCCAGCCAGAACCTTTTAATGTTTTCATCCCCCATGCACCCCCTGGAGTTGAGAATCCTCAAGTAGGGGGGTGCATGGGGAGAGAACCCTCAGCAGAGGGGGTGTGGGAGCCAGCCCCACATAAAACATTAAAAAGTAAGTCCCCTGTGCTGCTTTTGTTGTAGCTGGGTGTCAAGAGTGGCAAAAAAAAATTTCAGCACTCTTGACATCTTGATAATGACGAGTATCTTTAGTCTTTCATCATTATCACATAAACCCATCTGTACTGTCTATAAAGTGTAGAGGATGCACGCTACCTGTTAGTACATATAACGGGTGGCCGAGGTGGTGAGAGGTTGGCTATGTCATTTGTCATAGTTGATCTGTGAAATGATAAAACTAGTAAGGAGGGTAGCATGGTGGGCTGGTTTGTGTCAGCAGTGCAGGGGGGCCACTAGACACCAAGGAAAGTTTACACTGGTATGGGGACAGGGATCAGTGGATGGGGGGTGCCACTAGATGCCAGTGAATATGTAATATAATAAAAGGTTGATGAATGGAGTATGGGGGGACCACTGGACACCAGGGAATTATGTTATTCTACCAGGGTCAGTGCTCAGAGGGTAGGGGAAACCACTGGACACCAGAGATTTATTTTATTATACGGGGTTGGGGTTGGGAGTGCAGATTGACCAGTAGGCACCAAGGAAGTATTTACTTTAACAAGAACTGATACTGGAATGGTTGGGGTCATGCACAGAAGTGGCACAAGCCTTCCACTGCTTCCCATGCACATAAGCCTATAATGGGCATGCATATTGCCCCTTAGTGCCCTGCATGCCTAATGGGCTCAATTGCATGGTGCTGGCTGAATATTGCACCACTGGCTCCTGGCACTGTTGGGTCTGGGGGCACTGTATCCTGCACTATCAGGACCCATGTCAGGGCAGCACTACTCAGCTTAGTGTGGTGCCGACACACCCTTATGTTCAGTCAGATAGTGCCAGTGCAGTATCTGAATGAATATTGCATTCTCATGGTTGTGGGCAACAGGCTAGCACAGCACAAACTTCTGTGCTCCACTTTGTCCATTTTCCAGCATCAGCCCCTGGTGTTTCACTGAATTTTCTTGACTTTAAACACACAAAAATTTAGAAACAATCACTTTAAACTTACTCAATATCTCCTCCAACAGCAATTCCCAATGCTGTCTGGCTAATCTGCAGTCTTAACATCCTCCACCCATCCATTAAAACTTTCAACAGTTGAAAGATTGAGCCTACATTGGGAAAGTGAAACTCTAACTTACCTAGGCATCAAAATTTTTAAAGAAATGGATAAACTTAAAGAACTCGATTTGGACCCCTTGATAAAATCAAGTAAAGAAGACCTGGCTAGGTGGAAAAGTCTAACTTTATCTTTTTGGGGAAGGACAAATGTTTTAAAAATTGTAATTTTGTCCAGATTTGTTAATCTCCTAAATAATCTCAATATATATCTTCCCAAATCCTTCTTTTTGTCTCTTTAAAGAGTCTGCTCAGATTTTCTCTGGAATGGGAAATCTCCACGAAGGGCGTATGGGAAACTTACTCACCCTAGGGCTTTAGGGGGGTTACAACTACCAGACTTTTATGTTTACTATTTGGCTATTCACCCCAATAGATTTCTGCGCTGGACTGCTCCTAAGTCAAATATTCTGGAGAGTCCTTCCTGGTTACAATTATACATTGGGCAAGCTAACTCTTGTAATCTCACTTTGGCAGCATTGTTGTATAACTTTTGGTCAAATATCCCAGTAAAGCTCAGAGAGTCTCCAATTGGGTGGAATGTGAAAGTTTTACAACAATTATGTGCCCTGATCTGGATTCATCCCAAAAAAGATTTGAGGCAACATCTGTTAAATAACCCAAACTTGAAATTAGCTAAGAAGACCATTAACACCCAGTTCTAGGGGTTCCCCCTTGATCCATGTTTAAAAGACTTCACTTTTGGAAACTCACTTATTTCTATCCCTGCCTTACAAACCAAGTATAGTATTCCTCAACAACATTTTTTTCACTTAACTTTAATAAACCATTGTATTGAAGTCTTTCTGGGCAAACCGTCATGGTCAGATGTAGTGGGGAATTTGTTGGCTACTGTCTTGGAATAAGCCAAAGGTCAGAAGTCAAACGCTAAATTGTACAAAGAAATTATACTTCATGCTTGGAAGAATCCTTATCCTGTAGCTCACTACTGGCAGAACAATCTTTCTAAGCAGTTTCCTGATAATATATGGAAAGCAATATGGACTGACAATTTTGTTCTAATTAAACAAGACCGCTTGAGGAGCATCCAGTTTAATATTCTCCATAACATTTATTACACACCTAGCAAACTACACCGAATAGGCAGGTTATCCTCTGCAGATTGTAAGGATTGTGGAACTGACTATGCAACACTACACCATAAGCTTTGGTCTTGCCCTAAAATCTCTAAATTTTGGGAGACAGTCAAAAAACATATTGCACTATTTCTAAAAATGATTTCCTACTTTGAGGAGGATACCTGCCTCTTAGGGATGTATTCATCTATTCCCACATTCCCTCAAACAGTTTAATTTCTAATGTTTTTCATGGTTACAAAATTGCTAATTCTAAGGCATTGGAAAGAGGAGTGGGAACCTTTCTTTGGAGAATGGTGGGCTGAATTTCTTACTGCTCTGAATGCGGAAAGATGTGTGTCTAGATTCTCCCACTCCTGGGAAAAATTCCAGAAATGTTGGGGGTAGTTTTTCTCAATTCTTAAAAGTAAATTTGGCTATTAAACCAGCTCCCCTTTTTCTCTTCTTTCATCCTTCATTAATATATTTCCCCCATCCTTTTACCCCCTTCTACTTCACCCTCACTACTTCCTTTCTTCAGCCTCTTCCTCTCCTCTCTTTCTTCTCTGTTTCCGATTTGTTGTGCTGAAGCTAAAAGAGATTTCAATTCATCCTGGTGTTATCCATTTTTTTTGTGGTGATGGGTTTAAAGGAGTGTGTGAGTGCTGCAGGGAAGGGGTTGGGTGGGTATGTATGATATTTTTGTTTATAGTTATTTATTTTTGGTTAATTGTTTGTTTGGATTATAACATTGATAATTGTTTAATTGTTTTGTGTACATGGACAAAACTTGCATTAAAATAAAGTTATTTGCAAAAAAAAAAACTTTCCCCAGAGTACTCTCTGACATCAGCATCAATTTCTTGACGCCACTGTTACCATCAGAGATGATGCCTTACAGACCAGTAGCTACAGGAAACCAGCTGTCAGAAAGAGATAACTTACACAAAAACAGCAATCACCCTAGGTGCACTAAAGTAATCTGTAATGTACAGCCAAGTGTTTCAATATCTCCAGATCTGTTCAAGTGAGAAGGACAGACATAAACAATTTGTCTCACTGAAAAAAAAAAAAAACATTTACTGAACAAGGACACTCCTCTGGAGAAACTGACAGAGCTGTGGAATGTGGCATTAGTATGCCAGGAGAACAACTACTACAATATAAAGAAAAGACTAGCACAAACCAGACACCTCTGGTTGTTACATACTGTACAACTCAGTTCTGGAGCCTGTATGAAAAAGTGTGGTTCTTTAAAAAGTTTATCCTTTCCCCACGCCCATGTGCCAAATATCTCTATGGTAGCCCATGATACAGGTGCTGGGGAAAGGGTGCCTACAATAATGGTGACCCCTTCCCCAGCGCATTTCAGGGATGGCTAGGTAGGGTAGGGTGACTGGATGGGGGAGTGCACAAATATAGCACCTTCCCAACACTATACGTATGTGTGGGGGGGTCAAACATGTACAGGAGGGGACATGAGGGGTTGTGCCATGGTGGTTGACCAGCTGACCTAGTGGTGAGGTGGGTGGGTTGCTGGTGCTGGTCGGCAGGGTATGGGGTTTGGGTCCAGGTGCGGGTGTGTTTTTGTTGCTCCCAGCCTGAACCATTTCTTTTTATTGTTTTCACCCTCCCCCTGACATGCACCCCCCTGGAGTTGAGAATCCTTTAGTAGGGGGTGCAGGGGCAAAAGAAACCTCATGAGTATGTGGGGGTCACAGCCCCCACAGAAAACAGTAACAATAAGTCCCTGGTGCCATTTTCCTGTGCGCTGTGTGCTGAATCTTGAAACAAATTTTGGCACTGTGACTTCAATGACAACGGCAATTGCCTTTAGGCTTTCACCATTATCACATATAACCCATCTCACCAACCTCCACCCACTCAAGTCCCACTGTGATTAGTAGAAACACCCTGACTTCCACGCAACTCCCCTCTGTTCCCCACCACCCTCCTTCCACCACCAACACCCACAAAATCAACCAGCAAACAAGGAAAATGGTCCCTAGTGCAGTGAATCTGCTCTGTTCAGTGCTGACTTCTGTTGTGTAGTAGTTTTAATAAATGGATGTTGACATATTTGCACCTAGTGAAACCCAATCGATCTGTTTTTTTCTAAGAGTCAGGTGTCCCCATTCATTCATTTGTGCCACTACGAGATGGGAGTTGGCACTAAAGAGAGTGGACACTCTGCACCGTGTGATCATTTTCTTTATTTGTTGGTTGATTTTGTCAGTGCTGCTGATGGGAAGAGTGTGGTGGGGACCAGAAGAGGGTGGAGGGAGGTTTGGGCATTTCTACTAAATACAGAAGCAGTCAGGTAGGGAGCGGTGGGTGGAGTGTATCAGGCATGTGGATGGGCAGAAGTGTTTCATTTTTGTAACTTGTCTGCCACAGGCAGATGCCAGACACAGCAGAATGCTACTCACTGGGGTGAGGGGAGGGTGCCAGTGGGTGGTAGGAGGGGTGTACATTTATTGGACTGTGTTCTTGGGTGGGGAGAGGGACTGGTTCTATAGCACAGTGGGTGAGGGAGGTTTTTTTAATTTAAAAAAATCAGCTGGCAAAGTTGGCTGTTCTGCCATGTAATTTGCACATTTTTTCACAAATGTAAATATCACAGATTTCTGCCAGCTTCACCAGAGAATAAAAAATTCACAACATCTCTAGTCCTGTGGGGAGGGTGCCATGTCTATAGTGAGTTTTCAAAAACTATTCAGAGCCTTGAAACCCCCCCTCTACTTTCAAGGCTTGTGATCATAGCAACAAATTTCAGAGCAATTAAGCCTTGAAGAGACAGCAATAGTATAGAAACTTCTAGGTGACATGGCTGCATCAGGAGTACCCCAGCTTTGCTAGTCTTCTGATTTTTCAAGTTGAAATAGACCTTCTGATGGTTTTTAGAAACACTAATTCAGGTCTGGTTTGGTGCGTTGCAGTCCAATGCAGTCTTAAACCTACACTTTGTATTTTCCAATGTTCAGATTGGGATAATGCACCAGTATATGTGCTTTGAAAATGGCGAGGCCCTGAAATTGGCCCCACCGATGGATTGTGCCAGCCTCTGTGCTTCCGTAGTAGCTTCATCACACTTATAAGTAGTTCCATGTTTTTTCCACACCTTGTCTCTGATGGTCCTACATAGACAATAAACCCCATTTCTCTGAATTATGTCCCAGAGGCATTCACTGACAAAGGGGTACTTTTGTTCACGGTAGTCCATTTTTATGATGCAACTCCCTATGCATTCAGCCTGGCTTCAAACAGGAAGTACTATTACTGCTGTTCTTGGGGCCTTCCCAGAGACAACCACCAGCCTCATGGAAGGAATGCAGGTTTCCATGGATGTTTTCTAAAATTCTCATGATATGGCCTTTCTTCTAGATTGCCTGGGTATGTACACTCCCTAGGTTGTTTGCTCGGCATGGACTTGCCTACGGCACTAACCCCTCTGGGATTTAACTCAGATGGTCTGACCCAGAAAGTGGCAGCAAATACTGGTTGTTTGTCTGTGGGGATCCAGTGTGGGATAGTTGCTTGTAAACTGTACCCAATGGGGCAACCAGTGTTTGGAAGGTTTCCCTCTGTCCTGGTGGAATGCCAGGGTGGTGGCAATGGCTGGTGGATGAACCTTAGGGGTTGCCTTAATGGTGGTTGGTGTGGAGGGACTGCTCTTTGGCTGGGTAGAATCCAGAAAAGTTCTGACAGTGTCTCCCAAACTCTGTAACACAGTACAGTTTTGAAAACTTATGTAGTCATCCTTTCAGTGCCTTAGTGGGTGATGTCTCCCTACTATGATATGTTTAATAATCATGCCTTTACTACCTTGTACCACTCTTCTCTTGCACAGCACATTTGCTTTCATTTGAATTATTACTTCTATACCTGAGGTACCAGGGATGAATCATTTGGGGATGTGCAGACTTTGGTGTCACTTATTGACTGGGATCTATTTTTTTTTTTGTGGGGGGGCAAAGTCTCTTATGCTGCGGTGCTGCTGGGAGTATGACTGCTTATAGCACTTGCCTTAATGGCTGTGTGATGCTTTTTGTATTTATTTGCTTTACCAGGAAATGATCTGGTGAGCAATGCTCATTTAAAAGGCAGTCCTGGTTACTTTCAAATATGTCAGAGGGATAAATAGTCTAGGGGATACCATCTTTCTACAGAAAAGGATGAACACTGGGACTAGGGCTCATGATATGAGGTTGGAAGGAGGGAGACTCAGAGGCGATGTAAGGAAGTACTTCTTCATAGAAAGGGTAGTTGACCTCTGGAACAGGCTACCACAGGAAGCAGTGGGTGCAGACACCATGGACGCATTCAAGCATGCATGGGATAGACATAGAGGAATAGTGGGACTAGGACAGAGGGGAAGTTTTGGGCACAGGTCCAGCAGGATCGTAGTAAAGAAGTAAGAAGTAAACTAGAACCAGCGCAATCTAGATGGACCAGGGGGTCCTTTTCTGCAAACAACTACTTTGAAACTATGTAAGAATTCCAACAATTATCCTCACTTGTATTCTTCTTATCTCAACATTGAAGTGCAGGCATATACCAAGCTTTTTTCACCAGTTAACGGGGAAGGGAGGTCATAGAACTTTCTATAATGAGTTAGTAAAATATTGGTTTCTCACTGATAAAGACTGTCTGACAAGTATACATTTACCTCATCCTAATGCCCAGAAAAAGTACTGGCGCCAGCCTGTACAATAATAAAGTAAACAGATGTGCCAGTTTGTTCACTGAGTTCACTGACTTCTAAGGAGCAAAAAAAAAGACCAAAATCCAAAAGTATAGCTCCTGGTAGGACAGGGTGTAATAATTCAAGGTTGCCCCTGTTGCAATGTGTTTATCCAGAGTATTTTTAAATTGCTCTTTACTTGTGCTACTAACTACATTGAGGGGAAGTCTATTCCATCAATCTGATGAGCATATTGTATAGAAGTATTTTCTAAAAGTAGTTTTAAATCTACTACTTTTGATTTGTAACAGATGCCCTCCCAGGTGGATGTTGTCCTCTTTGTAGTCAGTGTTTAATTCTATCATGAGTTCAGGATCATTTATTATATTGTAGAATAATAGCATATCCCCCCCACTGGGTTCTTCTCAATTCCAGACTATGCAGGCCCAAGTTTTTTAGTCTATCGCTATAAGTTTAATTTCTTAGAGTTCATATTATTTTGGTGAATCTTCATTGTACCCTTTCAAGTTTATTTATTTTCTTGTGTACGGAGACCATAACTGACTCCCATAGTCCATTACTGGTCTAAAGTATGATAAGTACAATGGTAAGAGAACTTCTTTATTTCTACTTTTGATATTTCTTTTAATGGCCATAATTGCTCTGTTAGCTTTTGCTATAACTGATGTATACTGTTCTTTAAACATACATTTATCATCTAGGATGATTCCTAGGTCCTTTTCAGAAAATGTCTGCGATAGTTGTGTTCCATTTGTGTTATATTTATGGTGTTTGTTATTTTTATCCATATGTATTGTACAGCATTTGTCTAAGTTTAATTTTATGCCCCATATGCTTGTCCAACTTACAATATTGTTTATGTCATGTTGTAGTAATGCAATTTGAATATCTGATTTGGATGGTCCACACAGTTTGGTGTCATCTGCATAATTTATGATATTGAGTGTGATTTTGTGTTATAGATCTGCAATGAAAAGTTGAAAGATGATTGGTCCTATGACTGATCCCTGTGGTACACCACTGGTCACTTGGAATGTTCATTTTCTAAACTAACACAATTTCTTTTTCAACTCCTGCCTATCTGTTCCCCACCTTACTTACTTATTCATGTACTCATTCTACTCTCATTTACACACAAGTAAATTAAATTTGTCCTATAGAAAGCCGATGTCACAACAGGACTGTATATTTTATTTGCAGGTATTTATTCTTACCTATACTCTACCTGCTTCTGTCTGACCCCTCATGATGTATTGATGCTTGCTCAAGTACTACACTTCAGGTGATCATATTAAGCACACCACTCAGTCTTATCATTTTAAACAAGGTTATAAAAAAACTAAACAATATAAACTTCTCAGGTTATCAAGTGTCAGGAGGTATGAGCTTGTTATACTTTGGAGGGGGGCAAACCTGATGCTCTGCCTATTGACACCTGTCATCTGTCATTGGAGGAACTAGTTTACCAGTGAACACTTTTTTTTTATTTTTTTTCTAATGCCTAGTTACCCATTTTGTAAGCACAATAAGACATTCTAGGGTATGGTCATGATGAATAACAACCATTGCAGAGGGTGTAAGGGCCACCTCCTATGTTGTCACGCCTCAGTATGCCACTGGGCGGGCTATTATTGTATCTTAGCCTACGTCTTGCTCTACCATATCTTATTGCTTGCATATGTTGTTAAATAAAGACTGTATGCTTGACTCTTATGCTAGTATGAACCTCAGTTTGTTAGTTGAAAACTGTTACTGTTTGGTGCTCTAGCTATTTTATCCTTTATCCCTGAGTCAAGCTCCTCTCTTTAGGGAGAGAACCTCTGGTTGCCCACCCTTACTTCTGTAGGAAGCAATGTGGTACCTCGCTATAGCAGTTATTTATTAATTTATATGTGAAGCCAAGCTGAAATGAGAACTCCCTGAAAACACACTACTTATAGTATATGCCCAAGGAGCTATGCTATTGAAATGTTCTAAATCTGTTTTGTGTATGGCCTTGTATTCCATTTTGCAGGTGGTCTGGAATATTTTGTCCTAGTCCACATAACCTTAAGGGGAAGACATTCTTTTTCCCATTCTTGCCCTGTGGCTTGAAACCATATTCCTATTGAAGTGAGGCTGATTTATGGTCCTTCTCATTCTATTAATATACTGAGTAACTAATTTGTTGCTCAGAGCACCAAATGTTGTCATTGCACTATGGGAAGTATAGCACGTTACATTTTGAAATTTAATGTCCATTTATTTTCTCTTCTGAATGCGTCCCCTTACTCCTGACCTCCAGTCCTGCAATTGCTCCGTACCCCTCCACACTTGATTTTGGTGCAAACTTGTTGATCAACCTGTGATCTGAAACTGTCTGTTTTGCTTGTCTGCACTGACAAAACACTTTCACTTTTCTTTAGCAGGCATTGTACACTTTATTTAGTTCTTGCCTTTATTTAGTTCTTGCCTTTTTGTATGCTGCCATGCAAGCTAATTTTACTGCCCATTTTTTTTGGCATTGCTCACCTGCTTGTTTCTTTATTTTGTTATTGCTCTTTGTAATTTATCATTACAACTGCATTTTTATGGGTTGGTTAACTTTTGTACTGTATTCTCTACTCTCCTTTCCTTGTCCCCTGGGGGCACCTGGAAACTAGCCTCGGCTAAGTGTCCCTTTCCCAGTTATTACTTTTAAATAAATAAATGAATTAAATAAATGCTCTTTTAAACAATAGAATTTTATGTATATGTTAAATGTGTATTTATGTCTTACTGTACCTTTTTTTTATCGTTTTTTGCACCTCCCTTGTATCTTGGCCAGCCTCTCCTTTGGGCTGCCTAGGACATACTCATCCCAGGCAACCCCCATCACAAACTACCACCCCATACTGCAGCCACTCCCCCATTTAAGTTAATCCAATGTATCCCTTTGTCAGGCGGGTCCTCTTCTTCTGGAAAGAATTTGCCTTACCGGCTAGCTACTTGACCTTGGGTGCTGTAGAGGTTGGTCCCAGCTGTCCAGGGGCACCATGGTGGTGAGGGTCCAGTGGCTGTCATCTGGCCAGCTGAGGTGCCATTTTCTGTTTTTTCTCCCTGCCCATCAAGTTTTCAGCATTGTGTGGGTCAGCCTCCTAATGCGGGGGAGTGCAGGGGGGTGTTGAGGCATCTCACCCCCGAAGCATGTACCCAATCTGCCCAGAGGTGCCTAGACAGGCCCCACTCCCATGGGAGGAAAGCGTCTAATAGATGCTTGTGTATCCCCTCCCTGATGGTCTCTGTTCTTGGTACCAGGGCTAGGGACATTTTCCTGGGTCACCAGCATGCCGAGCTAACCCCTTCACTTGGTGCCATGGAACCAGCCTTGTACCTTTTTCTTAATTCATAATGTACTAATATATTTTTGTATAATATAGAAATGTTGCTGTAATACTTCCAACTATGGATGGGCAAACCAGCTATGCAACACTTTCAAACCTCCCTGGACCAGGCTGTCTCAGCTCTGCTCAGAAATACTGAACCTTTCATGGTTCAACCCAAGTTGCCATGTTGGCCTGGTTTGGACATGTGGTCCAGTCCAGCAGATTATAGCCAGCATCCTGTTACACGGATAGCAAGGCAGGATACAGAGAGCACTTCACCCAGCCCATCTCAACCAAATACTCACAAATCCCTGGACCATCACATGACCAACAAAGACAAATGCTCATGATACTGGGGCACTGAAGGGACCCAACCTATTATGTTCTTTTGTCTGTGATTCTAGCCAATTCTGTGTGTCAGCCACCACAGTATATCCCATAGGAAACAATATATACAGCACATTTTGGACATGGCATTGAAAGGAGACAGTTGTATGTGTGTGTGTGGAGGCTTCACATAAAAAAACCAAAAGAAACAATGTTTTTCTTCCAGTCAAAAGGAGGGGGGTGAGAGAAAGAGTAGGGTAGAGAGAGAGGAAGACCAGCAAATTCAACAGCAGAGTGCAGACATTGCAAAGTACTTAACACCAGTAAAAAATAAATAAATGAAACAACAATTTTCTTCTTTAGTCAGAAAGGTGGGTAGATGGAGGGAGGGACAGGAGAGAGAGAGAGAGAGAGAGACCAACGAATTAAACAGCAAACAACAGGGTGTGGCAGGCATTGCAGAGTACTTTCTCCACAGTAAAAAAAAAGTTTTCTTCCTTAGAAAGAGAGAGAGAAGGAGAGTAGTGAGAGAGACCAACAAAATCAACAGTTCAATAATTCCATTACTTATTACTGAGGTCATTTGTATGAAAAGATGATCTTTACTCCTGAAGAGTGTATCTGTTCCTGCTGCTTTCTCCCTACCTGAAGTCATAGAGCACTGCTTGTGATATCACAGTTACTCCCATGGCAACAGATTGTGATGTCACAACAGAGGATTATGACTTGAAGTAGGGAGTAAGCTATAGAGGCAGATAGAATCTAGAGGAACTTTAAAGGATAAAGAGCATATATTCATGCAACTTTCCTTAGTAATAAATAATGGGGAGGAGAAATATGTAAAATATAAATGAAATGCAAGCAGAATTGTTCATAATTATCATGTTTTTTAAAGTTTTCTTTGAGGCTTTGGTAGCTCTTTAAGCAATGAGGTATGACCAGGAGTTATGTTAATGTTCTAGTTAATCACCCCTTGGGGGGTGTAATGTGGCATGAAGTGCAGCTGAGTGCCATATTACCACAGGGGTGAATAAATTGAACATTAACATAACCCCTGGATGTACCATTGCTATTACTGCTATTATTAAAATATAAATATAAAAATAATGCTAAAAAGTGTACAGTGTAGACTTAATCAACATTCATGTGGGGATTTTAAATCAAATAGTCCATTCACCATTTTTCTAGAATTATCAAGAGTGCTGAGCTGAACATTTCAGTTTCCAGTTTGTGTCAGCTTATTGCAGAGACTGCAGACTGCATGTTCATGGCTCCATGGCAACTGGTCAAGAAAAATTGTTGTGGAGCCTCAACAAAGCCTGAGAGGAGCTGTACATTCTTCTTCAAGACAGATAACCAAGACTTTTCTACCCACTTTTTTTGTACTCACAGGACATAAACAATGCTACCTGCTGCCTGTTCTGAAAAATGCTACTGCTGTGAGAGTCTGTTTTCTTGGAATGCATCATGGGGCCTGCTTCTAGTGGAGTCACAAGGCAGCTGTTCTGTTTTTATTAAGGAAGTGCTGCCACTGATTGTAATAAAACACCAGAGATAGCAGAAGAGAGAAGGGAAAAAGAGACACATTTTGTTTAACAGCTGCAGCACAGTTCAGCAGGAATGTAGTCCTCAAACAGTCAGCAGAAACTTGCTTTTGATCTGTTAGTATGGTTGTCATTGCTATAAGACAAACTGCAGTCATCAACATTTAAGGAAAAATATGGGAGTAGGCTGGTAGGCTGATCAACAGAGATTTTCCAATCCAACACCACATCGTCAAATAGGAGGGAGCGAGAGAGCACTTAGAGAACAGATAGTTCTATAAGATAAGCAGATGGAACCACAGAGAGAGAGGTGGCCAGTGATCACAGCAGCTTTAGTGGGACTGTTAGCAGGAGTGTGAGAGTTAAGAAAAAGACATCACGCTAAAATATTTAAAATAAACTTGCCTGTATTCAAGCAGGGACATTTCAATTACTTTCTCAGATTTATTCTACTGGTTGTCTTTTCTTTTTTTGATTTTCTGTGCAAAGTTAAATTATTGTTTGTGCCAGGCCTTGCTGTAAGTATCATGTTGGCTCTGAGTTCTATAAATAGAATTAAATAATAAAGTAGAGTGTCACTAAGAAAACTAATACTCACTAATAACTAATAAGGCCCTACAAGTACATTAATTAAAGAGTAACATAGAATTTAGTATTTCTCAGACCCTTTTCATAATCTTCCTTAGTCAGAAGGAGAGGGAGAGGGAGAGGGAAAGTAGAGAGAGACCAACAAATTCAACAGCAGACACCAGCAGAGTGCAGATGTTGCAGAGTACTTAACCCCATAGTAAAGAAAAAAAGGAAACATTGTCTTTCCTTAGAAAGACAGAGAGAGAGAGAGAGAGAGAGAGAGAGAGAGCAATGAAAATAACATTTTAGTTTTAACAAAAAAATGGTTGTAAATGTGATAGGTTGAATATCCCTAGTGTACAACATCCAACAATGTAATACATCTTTTTTAAAATATATTTTGTAAAAAATACAATAAAACAAAAATGTATAAGAAGTAAGAACTAGTAAGGGAGTAGACAGGACAGGAGGACTCTGTCTGAAGGTCATAGTGCCTCACTAATTTTGAGGGGTGGCTTACAGTGCCGTACTGAATAGATTTTGAAGGGGGTGCATCACCCACATCTCAGACTCTGTGTTGCCCATTTCTGTGCTGCCCTTAAAGGTCATACTGCTGTAGACTCTGTGTTGCCCATCTTTGTGCCTGAACTACTATTAGGTCATACTATTATAGACTCTGTGTTGCTCATCTTTGTGCCTGAAATACTAGTAGGTCAAAGTGCCATACAGGTTTTGAAAGGGGGGGTTCACATCTCAGACTCTCTGTTGCCCACCTCTGTGAGTGAAATACTACTAGGTCATGTAGTGCCTCACATATTTTGAGGGAGGGGTGTCACATCTCAGACTCTGTATTGCTCATCTCTACATCCAAATTAATGCTACTAATTAAGTAATTAAGTTGGACCCAAGAAATAGATTCAGAATCAGAGTCTGTTATGAAACTGGAACATGTCGTCAACACATAACAATAAAAATATTCCCTGAAAACAAATGCAGAAAAAAAGGGTAATTCACTGCTGAAGATATAATTAATATTATTGATAACAATGAAGCAACACAACCAGAAAAAGATGAATCAACACAACCAGAAAAACAAAAAGAATATTGGTGTATCCCCTAATCTGAGTAGTTCTGCACTATTGGCATTGCCAGAAAAATCAGATAAAATTAAACACAAAAACAGATAGCCAAAACAGTTAGACCAAGAAAGTTAATGATTAAGGAAAGGGCTCTATCTAGTTCCACTAGACATGGCACTCCACAATATACAACTTATGAATATTGGGCTCCTCCATCTAAAAGCAGTGTCTCTGATGAAGAAGTTGTAAATGTACAAGAACAAGATCATGTTGTGTCAGTTATGCTTTTCTAAAGGTGATGAATCTGAATGTGATATCGATGAAGTAGAGGATGCCATCTGGGTTCCCACACCCAAAAAGAAAAAAACATGTACAGCAAGCACCACCACTATCCACAGCCAGTAAAAATCAGTTATTATGTTAGCTCTTCTGGAGACAGCCACAGTGTGCATGAATCAGAGTCAGAAACAACTGCCACCATAGTTGCTGCAGTTTCTGGCATGATGACAAAATGTTCCACCTCAGTAGTGTAGAGCTATTTTCATAAGTCCCAAAAATGAATGTTTTGCTGTCTGCACCTTTTGTAATCAGGAAGTTAGCAGGGTGAAAGTGAGGGGCCAGTTCAGGACATCATTAAAAAGGCATTTGCAAAGAACACATCTGACCATTCGGCTGGGCAGCAGTGCTGAGCAAGAGAAAAATATCTGCAGTTAAAATAATCTTACAGACAATAGCGATGGTGAAGAGACTGAGAGACTGGGCAGAAAAAAACATGTTCACCTTCACTGACAAATGTATTTGAACAAGCTACAGCCTCACCACAGCAATACCATGATTTTTGTCCCCCTGTATGAACTAAACAGCATACCATTACTGCAATGCTTTAACAAAAAATTGCCTACAGTAGATCACATCAAGTCACATTAAAAATGTATCAAAAATAGCTGAATTTATAGCCAAGGACCTGCAACCATTTTATGTGGTGGAGAATGATTGTTTTAGAGCCCTTTTGAAATATTTTACTCCATGTTACAACATACCAAACACTATCTCTTGGCTAGTTTGCTACCTTCTGAATTTGGCAACCAACCCCAATTCACCGCAATGTCCCAGGGTCCCCATATAACCCTAAGAGAAACCTACAGAAACTAACCCAGCAAGTTAAATATTCTGTACGGAGTAATTTTGTATATTTGTCTTAATGTATTGTTTGACTAGAAAGCTATGTACAATTTGTTTCTAAGTGATGTTTCTGTTTGTACTGATGTGGAGCCTTTGCAAAGGAGTTCTTGACTCAAAAGTTTGTAATTCCAAAATTTCAATAAAATAAAATAAAAAATAAATACTTCGTGATTGTGGCTTTCAAAATGTATGAATGTATGCAAAGTAAAATAAATTGAATCTTTAAGAGAGTGAATGTGTTCTGTGCACCTGACAACAGACATGTGAATGAGTTCACAAACCACTGATTATATGTGCATCAAAGCACATTGGATGTCATGATCATCTTCAAACACCACCACAAGCAGTAGTGTATGGGAAGAAAGACAAAGAATGGCAGCTGTTTGCATTAGCATGTTTGGTAAGCATCACACCGCTGACAAGATTTTGGAAGAGTTGTGTGACAAAATTTCTGAGAGGTTAGAGCTACTGGGACCCAATACTAAATTTGTGGTTTTAGACAATGGGGCCAATATTGTTAGTGCATTGAAATCTGGTGGTTTTACTCACATTCCATGCTTGGCACACTCACTAAATCCATTAGTATTAGCTTTCCTTTCCAGTGACAACAATATAGCAACACTAGTAGGAGATGCAAAGAAAATACATTGCCATTTTAGTCTCTGTAAAATCACGTGGTATTTTGGCTTACCTCCCCCCAAAAATGGCTTGCCAATACAGTAACTAAAACAAGATGTTCTGACAAGATAAAACTGAACATTTGGGGGGCGTGACCTGGCACCGAGCAAGATGGATGCTCCTCACTAGCATCCAGTATCTAGCAACATCCTCTGCAATCTAAGCCAGAGATAATATTCTACTCTAAAGAACAAACGTATGGAGAGATATTACAGCTGTCCGGACAATTATTTTTCATAAGATATCTATACAATTTACAATACTGCTGTGGATCTGAAAGAGAACCTGCAAGGCCTCACAATGACTCATAGTGATAAACAATTAAATACACTCGAAAAGATCAAAGAAATGTTCAACAAACTATCCACGGACATGAGTGACCTAAAAACTGCTACTCAACAAAATACACAAATGATGAAAACCATCGATTCCAGACTTGTGTTTACTGAAAGTAAAATTCATCTCAGTGAAGATTCCATACAAGAGTTAAAAACAACTATCAGACCTCAAGATCAAATGATTAAAGAACTACAATTTAAAATCGAAGACCTAGAAAATAGAAATTGAAGAAACAATCTTCATATATTTGGATTTCCTGAAGGTGTGGAAAGCAAGAATACCACAGCATTCTTACAACGGGAGCTACCGCAAATACTCGGCCTTCAAACTGGCAGTGAATTAATAATAGAACGGTCTCACCATTCACTAGGCCCAAAACCTTGGTGGAGCAAAGACCCAGGCCTGTAATTGCTAAATTTTAAACTATGCAAGTATAGAACTAATCTTACAAAATCCAGGGAAATTGGGCATCTCAGATGGCAGGATCATGACATATATATATACAGAGACTTTTCTAAAGAACTGTCATTGAAACGGAGAGCTTACACTGCTAGCTTAGTTATGCAACAAATGGGCTCTGCTTCAATTCTTAGATACCCTGCAACTATGCGGATCTTCGTGAGGGCTCTCATAAAGATTTTTACGACCCAGAGGCCCATGGCTTTTCTGAACTGTTACTCAACAACTCAACACAATGACTCTGTGGTCCAAAAGCTCAATTTACAGTCAACCCTGATCAAAATCAACACTGATAAAATGTACAACAATGGTGCTTGGAAAGCTGGTTCTGTTCTGAAATCTTCTGACAAGCCATTGGAAGGTCAGACCAGCCCTGTACGTGAACAAGGCAATTCCTGAAACAGCTCATGTAGGAAAACGTATACAGTTCTGAAATATCAAGTAAAATACTCAAATCTGTTGCTATGAGCCAATTATTCCTAATGTTTCTGTGGCAAAATAGATATGCCCTACTTCAGGATTTATTCCCCTGTGATGGATTTGCTATAGAATTGATATGCAATTAAGAGATGAGGAAAGCCACGAACAGATGGATGCCTCCTGGTTGTGTGATGGTGACAGTTCACCTGTTAAACTTAATGAACCCCAAAAAGAAACGACATGGTAAGAGCAAACATAAAAGAGACTCCACACCTTTAAAGCACTTGAGATAAGATACAGGAAATTGTTGTTAATAATGCGCTATACTTCAGGTGAATCAGCAGTTTGACTCTGGATATCGGGGAATACACATCTGGGTCACTCTTACCCGCTACCTTTCAGCATAGATTTAATTCTCATCTAAGCTGTACTTTCGGAAGGAACTGAGCAGCAGCAAACACAGGTGGCTGTGTATAAAGATTATAATATAATGGCTGTGGTGGGACTAGAACATATGATCTATGGCAATGTGATAAATATTAGCAACCACACTTCATAAATAGACTTCAAGCAAGTCTGGGCTGACTTTCTTTTGCCTTGGCTGATAATATTGTTTAATAGGCAAATTACCTGATGGGATAGCGTGTTTATATAATCCGCCTTTAAGATTAAAAAAAAAGCATCCGGTCTCGATATGAGTGGTTAATCAAGGTCATTATATGGCATAGAATCCCAATTCTTTCGGATTTATACCCAGTACAAAATGTCTTCACTGTATCAGGATTCAAGTTGGGTTCCTAATTGGAGAACATCTTTATATGTCTCGATCCTGCAAACTTATGAATGATTTTTAGCAAAATAGATGTGATGGATATCAGTTAATGAAACAAACTGCTGTATCAAAACACACTTTACTTTATGTAGGACAGATAATGGATCAACAGACTGGTATATACTAAAATCCTGTGATAACATATTCTTAATATCCCTGCAATTTGATGATTCCTTTTTTTTTTCCCTCCTTCTTCCCTCTTCCTTTTTTCAATCTTACTTGCTATTTGACAATATAATGGTATGGAGAATTCTTTATGATAGATGAAAGAAATACTATATCCATCATAGAATATATGCATCTTCTTTCAATAGCTACTAGATCAAATACATTAACTACATGTTTAGGTTGTGCTGAGCAGCCTCTACATATATATAAAGCAGGGTTAAACATAATATACTATATACTACATGTATATAGTATCTTGCACATGAATGCCATCCAATTCATTATAACTGCATAAATGGATATATGCAGATAAAGGAATTCATTTTATTTTATTATTTCTCTTTTCCCCTTACATTTCATTTGGTCTCTCCTTACCAGAGGTGATGCTAGACCTGGTAATGTCCTTGGACTCTATTGCCTCCAACTATACAAGCGTAAGAGAATACAATAAGTGTTATTCTATTTGAGCTTACTTTAAATTTCAGTACAAAGATACTGTTTGGAAACTCTGATTGAGTCATTGTTTTAAGGAGACTTGGATAGTACTTTTTTATTTTTCTTGGTGCTATTCTATTTCCTGTTTGATAAGTTGTGTCCTAGAATATAGAGGGGTGGTCTTGGTCTTTGTTTCTTTCCTTTTCTGCTTACTGTTTGGGCAAGTACACCAGACTGACCTTATCTCCTCTATATTTCTCTAGATACCTGTTTTATTTTAGTGTCACAAAATTAAAATGTTATATAGTGTTAAGGTTACGTTGGTTAAAGAGAGCTGCACTGTAGGGAAACAGATAAAGGATATGTATCTGTTTGTTATACTAATCCAAGGAAATTCTGCCAACACATTTACTGTAAATAACAACTATAATAAGATGTTCTGCACCACAATGTTAAATGCAAATGAACATTATAGTCCATTGACATCACATTTATCTCACAACAGATCAATAACTTAATATAGGATGGCTAATTTAACATTATGTTCATGGAATGTCAAGGGACTTAATGCTCCGAATAAACGTAAACAAGTTCTCAACCATCTTAAATAACATAAAATACAAATTGCATTATTGCAAGAAACCAAATTATTGGAAGCAGATGGTGCTAGACTAAAATGTGATTGGGTCGGTCAGTGTTGTGGCCTCAGCTGCATTAAAAAAAGAGTGTAGCTATATTAATACATACAAAATTGAAATGGACAACCTCTAATATTCAGAAAGATTCAGAGGGCAGATGGCTCTTTATAACTTTCAATACCCCTTCAGGACCACTTACCATAATTAATATTTATGCACCAAATTCAGATGACCCACAATTCTTTCAGAAGCTAACTCAAATGTTGATTGAATTAAATCTAGTCAACTGTCCTATATTGATCGGAGGGGATTTTAATTTCACCTTAGATGCATACATGGATAGGAGTAATGGTTCATTAGACTGTCACCCTAAAAGTCTGATTATAGTTTCTCAATTAATGAGGGATTTAGGCCTATCTGACATATGGAGGACCCTCCACCCCAGGGATAGAGATTATACCTTTTATTCTCCTCACCACCAGACTTATAGCAGGAATAGACTATGTGCTAACCTCTCCTTCATCAATCCATCAATACAAGTGAAGCCGATATACTACTGTTAATTATATCTGATCATGCCCCAGTCAAACTCTTACTTAATTGGGGTACTCCTCACATAAAATCATCATTGTGGCGATTAGACCCTTTACTGCTCAAAGATCCAGAATTTTTACCCTGGATTAAAATGCAAATTGAAGAATTTGTTGATGTCAATGACCCAAAAGATACCTCTATGGGCATTACATGGGAAGCACTTAAAGCCACACTACATGGGAAAATAATTAGTTATGCTGCTCACAGGAGGAAGCTTAGGGAACAACAAATTAACAATCTTGAAAATGCACTAAAAATTAAACAAACACTATATTCAAATAACCCACATCCTGACCCTTCCTCTAGATTGCATTATGAAATCTTACAATTATGTATGCAAATCAATGAGCTAATTTCCAGAAAAACAGAAATAGCTTTATTAAGAATAAAACCAAAATTCTGGGAAGGAGGGGAGAAAGGAAGTAAAATACTTGCTTATAGATTAAGAATGCAACAAATGGAGCACCATATAACCGCTCTAAAAGATCATACAGGGAAAACACAAATTAGTGAGTCTGCAATTAATGAAATTATGACATCCTTTCATAAAAAACTATACTCTTCATCTAGTCCGACATCATCTCTTGACATTTCTTCCTTTCTGGATAAACTAGCACTTCCCCGTCTCTCACAGGAGGTGACACATTCTTTAGATACACCTTTCACTATAGAAGAAGTAAAGAAAGCGATTCACTCTCTTAAATCTGGACGATCTCCAGGAGGAGACGGATTTCCTGTTGAATTTTACAAGCTCCTTGTTGAGCAAATATCCCCTTTATTATGTAAGGTTTTTCATGAATCTTTCAGGTCTGGATATCTACCTTTTACTATGACAGAAGCAGTTATTACAATTCTCCCAAAAAAAGTCAAGGACACTACTAATCTGGCTAACTACTGACCAATATCTTTACTGAATACAAATGGCAAGATATTTGCCATGATTCTGGCAAATCGTATAGAACCATATATCCCTAAACTAATTCACAAATCTCAAGTGGGCGTCGTTAAAGGCAGGATGGGTTCTGACCATCTGCATTCTCTAATTAACCTTATTCATAAGGCCAAATCATTAACTCTCCAGCAGTAGCAATTGCAATAGACTTGAAAAGCCTTTGTTTCTTTTGGACTGGAACTTTCTACATGCTATTATCCCAATTTGGTTTTAGTAAACAATTTTGTTCTTGGATCAAACTTTTATACAAAGCCACATGCGAGAGTACTCACTTATTCTACATTATCACAGCCCTTTATATTAGCAAGGGGTACTAAGCAAGGATGCCCTGTTTCCCCATCTCTTTTTATTTTAGCTCTTGAAACTCTTGCCACCTTTCTCAGACAGAATAATAACACAAAGGGCATCTATATTGGGCATAAGCAATATACAACATTGTCATATGCTGATGATATGCTTATTTTGTTAGATAACCTAAAATTATCAGTGCAACCACTCAATAATATACTTAAACTTTTTTCAAAGCTCTCTGGGCTCACAGCTAATTATCAAAAATCTGAAATATTACCACTGAATAAACATTGTAATCTCCTTATGAATAAACATCTCAGATTTCATTGGTCCCCACAAAGTATCATCGACCTAGGGATTAAAGTATCAGCTGATTTAGACAGAATATGGGAAATAAACCTATGTCCCTTACTTGCAACTATCAAAACAGACTTGGATAAATGGAAAAATCTAAATCTATCTTTATTTGGTAAAATATCAGTAATTAAAATGAATATTACACCAAGAATTCTTTATCAGTTTGCCTGTATCCCACTTAAAATTTCTCCTCATCTTTTAAACAGTATTGATAAAACTATAGGTAACTTTTTATGGGAAGGTCGCATACCAAGGTTTAGCCATATTAAAGTATGCTCTCATTGGACTTGTGGCGGCTTTAAGTTACTATGGTATACAGCCTATTTATGGGCTTTTAGAGCATCGCAAACTATCAAATGGTTTCTTAAACCTAATCATAATATACCACTATGGTATGATATGGAAGTATCTTTGTCTCCTGGATACATACCAAACAGTTTTATTTACTTTACACTAACCCCTACGTTAAAAAATCATCCCATAATTAATGCGTCTGTTTACTATTGGTTCAAAATGCATAACTGGCTTAAATCTGACCCCGCACCTTTTACGTTTGCTCCAATTTGGGGTAATCCGAAATTACATCTAGAGAATAAACCAATATATTGCAAATCATGGATGTATACAAACATTTTATTCTTGAATGATATCTTGACTGATAATAGCAATGCATTAAATTATTTTAGTAATCTTCAGATAAAATGGAATGTCCCCAAAAAAGAATTTTGGAAGTATTTACAAATACAAACTGTTATACTCCCCTACATCCAACAAACAAATAGATTGGTTTTAAGTCCCTCATATATTAATATGTGGGTCAATAATCCCTCTGGTTTAGTTAGTAAAATATATAAACAGGTTAGAGATATGTTACCGAACCAATCCCTTCCCGCTAGAAATTGATGGAATCGGATATTAAATGAAAACGTGATTAGATGTTCATTGGGATAAATGTTGGAAACTCTGTCATGACTCCTTTAAAGATATCGAGTAGATTAATTCAATTTAAAATCTTACATCTATGGTATAAACACCATCTCATTTACATAATATAGGTCTATTACCAAATAATAAGTGCTGCGATGTAATGCTCCAAATGGTGATCTTTACATATTTTATGGTCATGCAAACCCATATCTAACTTATGGCAAACCATTCAAAATTTAGTTGCTGAAATTATTGACCGCAGCATCTCACTTGAACCTAAGTTGTGCTTATTAGGAATCACAAACAACAACATAAACCTAACAAAACACCAGCACAAGTGGTTACAGATTTTATTTATGCAAGTCAAGAGACTGATTTTAATCCACTGGAAATCCAATATAACACCTACTTTAACAGACATCTTGAAAAATGTGACCTATATTGCTTCCTTAGAAAGAATTTCGTATCTGACATCAAACCAACTCAATGAATATTATTTGTGTTGGCAGGAATATTTTAATTTCCTTCAAACCCATAAGTGATAAGTATCAATAAAAATGTTTCCTCTTTTTTCACCTTATTTTTATTAACAGATACACTTTTCTGTATGGATTTAGTAGTATAATTAACATTATAATGCAGCGACTTAAGTTCTATTATAAATTAGATAACTATGTTAGTCTGATATACAGTATTTTATTTTCATGTTATCTCTCTTTTCTGTAACATAGTACAGGTCGTTGTGTACATACTGAATGAGGCAATACGTAAGATCTTTTATCAGGAGGCAAATATTCAGTGATTATATGGATAATGGGACATAATGTTATGTTGAACATATTGTTATCTACAATATTCATTATAACATGAAAGTATGTATTTGCTTAAGGTAACATATGCTGTACTATGTGTTATGGATAAAACTATAATAAACAAATTAACTGCAAAACTGAACATTTTACATGTGTGAGAGGCTTCCCATACAAAAGAAGGCAGTCCATGAATATATTATGGAGCACAATATAACAGATGATGTTGAGGTGCATTTATTCCAGACGGGTCTCATGGAGCATTTTACATTTCTCCTGACTCCCTTTGAGGAAGCAACTTGATAGATTAGAAAAGAGAATTCTACTCTAAGTCAGTTTACTACTATCATAAATGTATTGAACAAGGAACTCAGGAGGCTGCATAGAGGTGTTGACCAAAAAGGAGACAAATCTGGTGTATCCCTTATGGACCGAGAGATACAGCAATTCTAAAATTGCAGAAGACTTCATAAAATCACAACAGACAAAAATGTTCTTCTTTTGACTCTTCTTTACCCTCAGTTTAAGTTGCAACAGCTGCCTCCTTCAGATCTTGGTGACTGTTATCACAAATACAAAAACATGGTGATTTCAGCAATTGCACAGTAAAAGAAAGGAATGGTATCTGATAACACAAGTGAATCATGTGATGTAGGTGCTGCATCTGATGATGCAATATCTATTGGTGGTGACAGTAATAATTTCCACTAAGTGCATTGGGTAGTCCTGCACAAAGTCCTCTTTCATGGCCCTTGTAAAAGGCATGTCATTCTGAAATGCACACAGAGGACTCTCACACGTTTTGGTCAAAACTAATGGAAACTGATAATTCAGATGTGTCTGTCATGGAGCAGCATTCTTTGTCTTTGTCTAATATTGTGGATGCCTATTTATGAGAACCACTCATTAATATTACTGATGACCCATTTGAGTACTGGCTGGAGAAGAAAAACATCTAGCCAGCACTATCTGCCTTTGCTACTAAGCTTCTTAGTTACCCTCCCACTAGTGTTTGCTGTGAGCTTATATTTAGCACAGCTGTAAATGTTGTCTCTGATGGCCACACAAGGCTTACTCATAAAATGTACAGTGCCTTACCTTCCTGAAAGTCAGTGTCAACAAATTCTGTTATAGTACCATTTCGGTGAACAGCAGCAGGAACATAAAAGTGATGGACTTCCAGTGATGAAGCGATCAGAGTAACAGCTCTCTCATGTTACTCCATAAGCCAGCCTTTAATTAAATCTACATGTGGCTGACATACTGTTCACTTTATTTTTGGATCCAAATACAAAATCTAATATTTTAAAGCCACTGAAAAATTTACAGAGGAAAGTGCAGCATGAAAGAATATAAAAAAAAGATAGATACTGAAATGAAAATCCCAATGATGCATACACCTCCACCAACTCCAGATTGCTTTGGGGGCCCAAAGCGATCTACAAACACACACCAAGTCTTCAGCAACAACCTCAGGTAATAACTATCTGAGGGAGGATACATTTCTCAAAGAAATGCAACCCCCTTAAAGAAGTCATCCTGAAATTTATTGAGGAATCAAAGTTTACCAGAGGGATGATTGAAGGATTAAACTAAAGACTTACCAATGTTGAAGCCAGAGTTTCTTAACTCAATGGCTAGAGATGTAGATTTGAACCAAAAGGACTAGCACTAAGGAGCCACATATCAAAATTAGAGGCAAAACTAGAAGTTCTGGAATGATGCTCAAGGAGAAACAACATAATAATTGATGGCATACCAGAATAATCTGAAGCTTCTGACCCAGTCCAGCCACTTCAGCTCTCTCTCTCTCTCTGCCCCCCAGCAAGCAATAGGCAGGCCTCAGGTACCCCCTCCCTCTGTCCCTTCTCCTGACTTGCCCCAGCAATCAGTTTGCATCATGCTCCTTCAGCACCTGCCACCCCCCTTCCTCAACTCACAGTCCTGTGAGTTTCCCTAACAGTCACTACTAATGCAGGCTTCCTGACCATGCCCCCTCATACCCCACCATTTTACTCTAGTATGTCCTCTCCTCTCAGCCTCCCATCACCCCACCATTTCTCCCTATACCTTAATGCCCTTCTTCCCCCACCCTTCACCTCCACTGCAGTACATACCTCTCTCTCGTATTTCCTTTCTTCACCCCATTGCCAGCTATCCCCATTCCTCTGAACTATGGACAAGGCACTTTGTTGCTGCTTATCCCCCCAACCTCATAAAGTGTTTTTCTTGCTGTTTAACTTGTACCTATGTTTTGAGTTATTCTATAAGTTCTGAATCCAAGCTGTATCATTCATTGTAATGCACCTTTGCTTTCTCCTATTGTACTTTGTTTTGCAATCTATGATGTGGAACCTTTGTAAAAGAGCTTGTGCTCAAAGGCCTTTTCCAAATCACTAAATAAATAAATTAAATTTTCCCCAAGTAATTTGTGAAATATCACTTGAAACTCACCTAATGGATCAAACTATATAATATAAAGAGTTCACAGAGCCCTACGTCCTGCTTCAGCAAAATCAGAGCCTCTTTGACCTTTCATAATAAAATTCCTCAACTATCTGGACAGGATTCAAGTCATTGAAAAAGATAAGTCTTCAGTAAATCTATCCTAGGACTGTAAATAATTTGTGTATCCCAAGATTTACCTCTGGTCTTTAAGCAAAGATGGAGAGAGTTTTCACCCTTAGTTAATAAACTGATCCTGGCTGGCATAAATTTCAAGATGCAATATCCTGCACATCTTAGTTTCACCAAAGACAATAAAGCTTTCTCCTTGGATTCTCCAGACCAAGCTAAAAAACAGTTTTCCTAATTTTTTTTGATTTGTTTAAAACTGGCTGAGAAATGCTATAATTTATAAATGGACTTTTTAATACCCTGAGAGGTTTTTTTTTTTACTTCTTTAACTAAGCTTGGTGTTTGATTTGATTTCCATCTAACTATTTTTTTTATCTTCTTTATGAAAGGTAAAATGTAACAGAAAATATAAATAATGAAAGTTATCCTTTACTATTTCCTGGGTGGTGGTACCAATTAGACAATGTGTGGCTACTTACGTAAGAAGAACTTTTGGTGTTGGGTTGCTTTGCTGACTCTATTGTAAGAATTATAATTTCTTATAAACAGTGATGGGACTTTTAGGAAATAAGGGGAGATATTTTAGTTATTTTGATGGCTGTTTGATGGTTTATTTCCCTTTTAGGGCCAGTTTATTTTGGATCTACTAGGAGCTGCCAGGAAAACTTACTAGTCAATTTTTCTCTCTGGCATTCTAGAAATGTCAACACTCAGACTACAGTGTTAGGGTTCCAAGTTAAATTTGGAAGGTAACTATACTTTTATTATGTCTAGTAATTTAGATGAATTACTTACTTTTATGGAGATGAGGAAATCATTTTTTGGTTTATATTTCTTGTTCAAAGTAAGCACAGGATGATACTGTTCCCAAAGTAATAGCACAGGATATAAATCAAAGATTGCTCCTTTCTTTGCTTTTAATTATTGTTCAATGAGGTTGGAGGGGGATTTCCCTTTATGTGGAGCTAACATATTCATCTGTTGTTTAGTCAGGAATCAATTTATAAAAATAGCAATCATTTTATTAAGTCTTCGCACTACAAAGCAAGACTGATAGTTCCGATAATTTTCAGTTATATATTTGTGATGGTCACTAGAACACTAGATTTAAGTTATTACTAATAGCATTTTTTTATCAATGTTATTGAGGCCTATAGTGTAATTTTGGCAAATGAAAGGTCCATTTACTATAAGTGGGCAGGGGCTGTGGTTGCAGTTGCTCTTGTCTTTGTGGCATGGAATGTTATATAGCTTCTGGGAAGATCCTAGGGTTTAAACATGTGAGTATCATCCATAAAGCATGTAATATTAAAGGCCATAGTAAAAGTCAGCATTCATTTTTTCAAGGTTAAAGAAAAACATCATCTTGAGCCTGAATGTTTTTTCCATAACAGAGAGATGGTCGGAATGGTATCCAGAATTTAAAGATGGGAGGGGCGCATAGTAGGACAGTATACTACTGCATGGGCACTTGGCTAAGCTGTTCTGTTGATCTATTTATTTCTAACTAAATATCCGGGTGTTGTTTTGGATTCTATAGATGATGTATAACATGCTGAATTAATGGTCTCATGTGCTATGTAATTGTCTTTTTCCCCCATTTGTATCAAAGGATTGGTTTTCTTTTCCCTTAGGTACACGTAACTAATCTCAGGTCACCCCTGAAAAAGGGACTGTTAAGGTCTCAGTGGGCCCACCCAGTTACCAAAATTTAAATAAATAAATGTCCTGGTAAATTAGTGATAGCTCAGCCATGACCATTATGGAAGGAGGGATTGAGGTTCTCACTTAGAAATGATTTGAGAACTAGACAATTCATTATGCTATAGAAGCTTTATCTGCAAACTTTTTTCTCTCTTTTTTTCCTTTTGAGATTTGCTGTTGTTTTACTTAAATTATACTTTCCTTGTTGTTTCTGAGCAGGTGTGTATAAAGATCAAATTCAGGGCTGACACTCTCAGAAATCATTAAAAGATATACTTTTCATCCTAGTTATATTAATCATCCTTTGTGTCTGTTTTTCCTAATAAAATTGTAGGAAAGGTTAATAATGGAAGGAAGATAATGTTTTGTTAGCTTAAATTACACAGTGCAGTGAGTTCTTGATGAGGCTTTTTGTTAGAGACTTCTATATGTAGTTTATTTAGGTTAATACTGTTCAAGGGAAAGCAGCCCATTATCTTATGATGGCCAACAATGGTATATAGGGCAGGCTGATTTAGGAGGCTAAGAGAGCCAGGGACTGAGGTGATCATGGTAGGAATATTGTTAGGAGTTCAGTCTTTGGGACTGGGGGAGTACCTAATAATTTCTTTTTTGATAGTATTAAGGTGTTTTTTACTCTTTTATATGTACTCTGAGTTTTTTTTGGGGGGGACTACAAAAAATCCTAACACTTATTTTTACATAATGGTCCTATATCATATTAACCACCCTTTCTCTGATGATTCATAGTTCTCAGAATAAAACAAGGGGCAGTATTAATATTAAGATAGCTTTGTGGAATCTTAAAGGTCCGCACTCTAAAATTAAGAGGATGCAAATTTTATAATATCTAAATTCCCTGAGCTAGAATACTATTTTCTTACAAGAAACCTATATTTTAGAGTCTGAATTTGATTTGCTTAAAATATTTAGTTACAAGACAATATACAGGGTAGGAAAATATACTTCTAAATGTGGGTAGCTATTTTAATTGATAATTCTAAAAAGTTTAAATGTACTAAGATTTTATCAGATACCAATGGGAGATTTGTTTTGGTGGTAGGGAAAATCAAGTAGATTTATTACTGGGCTCAATTTATGGGCCAGATTTGAACTTTGCATCCTTCATAATGCAGCTAGATAGAATTATATCTTCCATTTTATCTCATAACATGATATGCGGGGTGACTGGATTAGGCCTCTAGATCCTGTACTAGATAAATCCATGGCACCAAAACAAACATTACAGGTGGAAAATAGGGCTCTGAAAGATTTACTACATATTTGCAATCTTGTGGGTCCTTGGAGAGCCTTATGTCCAAATGATAATTTTTTTAATTCTATTGTACATAAATCTTTTTCAAGAAAAAAATGTTTCTGGTCAAAAGTATATATTACCCTCAATTCTGGATTCTCAAATTTTACCAGTAATACTTTCCAATCACTCTTTAATAGACATACAGGTTAAATTAATCTCTTCCACTAAAAAACACTCTACAGTATATGGAGACTTAATAGTAGTTTGCTAAGACAAGAGTATAACGTTAACTTTATTCAAAGTGCTATTAAAAACCTTTGGGAAATAAATTTTAGATCCTCTAATAAACTAGACACGGTTTAGGTTACATGTAATGTTATATAAGGGGAATTTCAATAGATTTGCTGCAAAACAGAAGTATCAAAAGCTAGAAACATTAAAAAAAATTTGAATCTAGAATCAGTTACTTGGAAAGTATCCAGCAGAATTCTATGTCAGATAAAGCAAGTAAGGAACTTCAGCTACTCAAAGAGGGAGTCTCTTTGCTCACAAAGGAAAAAGCAGTGTTAACAATTATTAGAACTAAAGTTAAATATGTAGATTTGAGAGACAAACCAAGTAGAATTCTAGCTAACATTCTCGCCCCTGACCCACCCCCACTTCCTCTCTTTCTCTCTCTTTACACCAGCCTCTGGCCTCACCTCCCTCTGTCAGATGGCTACCTATACAAATCTATATTGTTTAATTTGTTATAGAAGTGATTTGCACAATTGTGATGTTTTGGTAATTGATGAAGCCCTCTGGCTGCTATGTTTATTTCTCTTTTGCACAATTCCACTGCCTGTCCTAATGTTTCAAGTAACCTGACATGGAACCTTTGTAAGTGAGCCCCTGGCTCAAAGGTGTATCTGATTCCCTTAAATAAAATAAAAAAACAAAAACAATCACCTCGGAAGACAATAATAAAGTAATAGCAGACCCTCAAGAAAATTCAAACAAATTTGTATTATTTTATAAGCAACTTTATGGTCATATCCAGAACTCTTCCTCAGATAAGGATCTCAAGGATTACTTGAATAGTTTTATTTGCCCCAAATTAAAAAGGATCACGCTCAAGATTTGATATCTTCAGTAACTGATCAAGAGATAATCATGGATATAGATAATTTAAAACCTAATAAGTCACCAGGGCCTGATAGCTTTGGAATAAATTTTATAACACATTTATGGTTACCTTAGTTCCAATCTTAAAAGAGTTATTTATTTATATTCTAAATATTGGTATTTTGGAGGCTTCTTTGTTAGAAGCCCTTATAATCTTACTACCCAAACCCAATAAACCTAAAGACAAAGTTAATATTTACAGTCCTATCTCTCTTATCTATTATGACATAAAAGTTAACACTCATAATTTTGGCTCAAGGGACTAAACAAATATGGCAATCATCAATAGGAAAAGACCAAGTAGGTCTTATTTTTCTTACATAGGCCTCAGACCATCTTAAAAAATGTGTACAAATTTTCTCTGCATCCAGGGATACCAAATTTCCAGTTTCCTTTGTAACCCTGGATGCAGAGAAAGCTTTTCACAAAGCTGATCATAATTTTGCTGTATTACATAGATTCAGTGTCCCCTCTATATTCATCTGTTGGCTCAAAACTCTGTATTTCTTATCTCTCTGCCTGGAGTTTTTGTAACAACATACTTTCCCCTCCTTTTAGACTATTCTGTGGTGCCTGTCGGGGTATCCATTATTGCCTATTTTATTTAATTTTTATTTAGAACTCATATTTTTCATAAATATAAACCCCTCTGTGAAAGGAGTTCATATAGGAGATAAACAGTTTAAATGATCAGCATTTGCTGAGGACATTCTTTTCCATATTACCAATCCACTCAATTAAATTAAAGTGGCTGTACAAGCTAGTCAAGTATTCAGTGTATTTACAAACTGATAGAAACAAAACTGAAGTTATGCCTTTAAATAATGTTTTATTGAAAAAAAATATTTTTCACAACTGGGACTTTCATGGACTCAATCAGGACTAAAATATTTAGGCATTTATCTATCCATAGATCAGACACAAAATATTAAATTAAATCTAGAAGATTTAACAACCCAAATGTTGTATGATCTAAACAGATGGCATGATCTTCCCATCTCATTTTGGGGAAGAGTGAATATAATTAAAATGAATATTTGTCCCAGGTTATTTTATCTGCTTAACATGTTAAATGTTTTTCTCCACTAAAGTGGTTTAAAAATATACTGTACATACACTTAATAACAGTTTCATATGGCAAGGAAAAGTCCCTAGGATTGCATTTAATAAACTGATGTACCCCAAATTATGGGGGGGGGGGGAATAAAATTGCCAAAGTTTATTCAGCTCTATGATGCCAGTTTGGCAACACTTTCATCAACTGGCATTGTAACGACAGGATTTATGTTGACTGCAAGTTGTGGTTGACATAAATCCCATTAGTTCATCGACAGGTGTGTAGATCACTGTGTTGGAGTTGCTAATCATGGCACATACCAGTTTATTCTATTATACATGGCATATCACGTAAATAAATCGCTAAAATGGTTTCAGAACCCCTCAAATCTGAATTCCTATATCCTGACCTGGTCAGAAATAGAGATTGCTCTCTTCCAGAAACATAAAGTATTGAATCTGGTGATAAGTTATGTAAAATAAAAAAAAATTCATAAAGCACTAAAAATACAGTAGTAGGCACCTCTTTGAAAAACCTTAACCAAATCTATCAATTTCTAGGCATTAGTATATATCAGGATATTAACCAACCGGTGTTGTGTAACCCCAATTTCACAATTAACGGTAAATCTTTTTCCTCTGCTTGGCTACCTGGGATTGGTAACCCTACTGTGAATGCCTTCATTAGACAAGGGCATTTCAGCCCTCTTGATATAATTTTGAAGGAGTTGGGGCTTAATAAGAAATGTATTACTAACTTTTTTCTAATCAAAATAGTACTAAAAGCACACCTGGGCCCTACCGTGGGACAACAGATTTTTAAGACTTTATAAAACAACTTGAAACCATTAGTAATAAAAAAAAAACATAATTTTGCAAATATGTATCTAACTCTGTTGAAGGTTAAAGTCACAGACCAAGTGCTACTTTTGAGTTATTGGAATAAATAACTTAATCAGGACTCTCAGTACTGGTCAGAATTTTGGAAGGACATCTATAAAGTCATCTCATTAGACAACCTTAGACTAATTCAGTTCAAGCTGCTGCATAATGTATATTTATATTGTTAAGTTATACAAGTTTGGATTAATACTGTAGACTGAGATAGACGTTCAAGATGCAACTCGGGCTCTGGATCTCTCATATTTTATGGTCGGGTGCTAAGGCACAGGGACTTTGGGATGAAATTAAAGTAAACATTGTCAGTAGATTACAGTTGAAGACCCCCTTCAATATGGGAAACTGTATTTTAGTGAATTATGAAGAAAATATTCCAGCTTCAGACAAAGCAGCACTTTCTGTAAATGCTATATCAACTAAACAATTAATCTTCAAACACTGGATAGATAACATTCCATCCTTTAAAGAATGGTTAGCTGATATAAGGAGTAGCTTACAACTCATTTACTTGATCAACTGTTTCTATAATAGACAAAAATATTTTCCCTGATGTAGGGAAACTCCAATAACTCATTTCTATACTCTGAACACTTTCTATTTCTTTTTAATCAAATTGTCTGGTTAGGAGTGCGTTCCTCCTAAGTATGGTTGAACCATTGTAATTTGTTTGGAAGCAAAAATATTTTGTTTTCTACTCTCAGTTTCAGGGTCTTCCTTTTAAATGGTGTGGCAAAAATAATGTCATTTTATTTTTTATACTTTATCTTTAATTTTAATTACAAGATAAATGTTTACTTTTCAAGATGTTCTTTTTACAGAAGGGTTGGATATTCTGCATCAGAAATAATCATAGATACATAGATACATAGACAGTGTCAGCAGATAAGGGCCTATGGCCCACCCAGTCTGCCCATTTAAGTTTGTAAGTTCAGTTTATGTTTTCCAGGAAGTCTGTTGCCCCTTACCCTGACCTCCAGAATTCCTTTTATGTCTATCCCATGCATTTTTAAATCCGTGATTGTTTCAGCCCTCACCACTTCCTCTGGCAGGGTGTTCCACTTGTCCACCACCCATTCTGTGAAGAAATTCTCCTCACGCTTCCTCTGAATCGTCCTCCTCCAACTTCATCCCATGCCCTCTAGTCCTGGAACATCTTTTTCACTTAAATATAGTGCATTCCTGCACCCTGTTCCTCCTTGTAAGATACTTGTATGTCTCTATCATATCCCCTCTCTCCCTCCTCTCCTCCAGGGAGTACATGTTCAGTGCCTTCAACCTGTCCTCATAGGACTTGTGATGCAATCCATGCACCATCTTTGTTGCCCTCCTCTGAACCTTCTCTACCTTGTCTATGTCCTTACGTAGGTAAGGTCTCCAGAACTGCACAGTGTACTCCAGGTGTGGCCTCACTAGTGTCTTGTATAGTGGAATTATGACCTCCCTTTTCCTGCTGGTGATGCCCCTGCCTATGCATCCCAGCATCCTATTTGCATTACCTGCTGCCTTGTCACACTGTTTCCCTGCCTTGAGGTCATCAGAGATGATAACTCCAGGATCCCTTTCCTGCTTGGTGCATGCTATATCCTCACCCCCCAACTGATATACTGTGCCAGGGTTTTTGTGCCCCATATGCATTATCTTGCACTTCTTTGCATTGAATTTCAACTGCCAAACCCCTGACCATTCTTCAAGTTTCTGGGTCCCTTCTCATTCTGTCTACACCCTCTGGTGTGTCTACTCTGTTACAGAGCTTTGTGTCATCAGTGAACAGTGAAATTCTGCCTTCTAGGTCCTGCGCAATGTCACTGATGAAGATATTGAATAGTACCGGTCCCAGCACTGATCCCTGTGGTACCCCACTGGTCACTCTTCCCTCTGTGGAGTGACAGCCATTTACCACCACCCTCTGTGTCCTGCTGCCCAGCCAGTTACCTACCCACCACACTACTGTCCTGCCCACACCCATATTCCCCAGTTTGTGCAATAATCATGTATTTAATAAGATCAGTTTGATTCTCTGTATGGCATTCTAACATATTTTGGGATCTCGGAAGGTTTGGGTTCAGTTGAGGGTGAGGGGCATGGTAATATGTTCCTTTCATGTTTGTTATATTAATCAGGTTGCAATATAATTTTTGTTTTTGTGGATAATTTATATGTGCACTGAATTGTTTGTATCTCTTTGTATCCTTTTTATATTTTAATAAAGAAAAGAGAGTTAAAAAATGAACATAAAAGCAATAATGATGAACAGCTGCAACAGGTGTCTCCTAATAAGGGTGCTTCCTTGGTGGTGTTTGAAGACAACAGTAATGATATTATGTAATTTATTTATGAAGACAACAGTGATGTAATTATTTAATTTAATTATTTCTTTAAATTCAGAGGACATAGTTCAGCACCCAGAACAGAAAGAGCAAGTAAAAAAGAGAAGTGTTCTTGTGAGAGTATGGTGCATATTATATCAAATGTATATATGCATGAGTTTTTCATATTCAATTTGGGAACCGAGGTGGAGTGTAATTTGTTTATGCCAGGCAGTAAATTGCTGGACATTTGGGGTGCAGGTCGGGACCAAGCTGGCAACACAAAGGAAAAAAAAAACTGTGTGCATGCACAGCTGTCATGAGAGCCAGCCTCCATTGTCCTTGGGTACCAGACCATGCAGATCCCCACTGGCTTGGTAAGGGGAGTGGCAATGGGGCTGGGGACTGGCAGGTGGGACTCATTGCAGGAGACTGGTTGTCAGAGAAAAACAAAGGACAAAACAAACAAAAAAACAATAACAAGTATTTTTATACCATAGTTGACTGCACATGGATGCCATGAGTGCAGATCCCCACAGTCCTTGGGTCCTGCACCATACAGATCCCCATTAGCTTCACAGGGGGAGAGGTGACAGGGCTGGGGACAGGCAGGAGGGCATCATGGCAGGAGTAGGTGATGCTCGGGACCAAATAGCTCTATAAACTATAAAAAAATAACATGCCATAATTGACTGCAATTATTAGTTATGGAGCCTTGTAGGATATATCCAAAAACTCTAATGCTGGGGGAGGAGGGCAAGGTCAACCAGATAAAAAGCAAGTTGGAAAACACAATACAGAGAAAATAATTGGCCAGTCAGGCAGGAGTGTGGGGGGATGGTTTGAGGTCCATGATGCTTGCTATAACAAAAAGTCCACAGAAACATAGAATTTGATGGCAGATAAGGACTGATTGCCCCACCTAGTCTGCCCATTTCCCTACCTGATGGATAAGCTGCAGATCCTAGTTAACCAACAGCCTACTTCCTCCTAGCCCCCACTAGAATTGCCTAATGTCTATTCCATGCATTCTTGAATTGTCTCACTGTTCTTGACTCCACAGCCTCCTCAGGAAAGCTGTTCCATGCATCCACAACCCTCTCCATGAAAAAATACTTTCTAACATTATCTTTGAGCCACCCCCCCCAATCTTCAATTTGTGCCCCTTGGTCTTGCACATCTCTTTTTCTAAAAGCTGCTACTCACTTGGGCTTTGTTGATTCCTTTGAGGTACTTGAAAGTTTATATCATGTCCCCCTCTCCCTCCTTTTCTCGACTAGTAGTCAAGTAGGCAAGCAAAATAATTACAAATAAAAAAAATAACATCTCAAGTCAAAAGGGTGGGAGAGATGGCTGGGGCCCCATCACATGTCCTGCTTGTGCTGCCTCTTTACCACTAAAAAGCATGCCAGAATCAATGAAGGCCTACACTCTTTCTGCTGTTGAATTTGATGGTCTCTCTCTCTCTCTCTCTCTTTTTCTCTGTCTTTCCCTCTCTCACTCTCTCTTTCAGACTAATATTTGACATACAATAGGCCTGCTTTTGCTGCAAAGTCCAAATCAGCTGCATACACTGGACTGGATTCACAAATGTTTTTGGGACTAGGCCCCACACTGCAGCTCCAGTTGTGGATTGAAATCTCTGCAGCTGTGAAGATTTCTATTCACATCCGCAGCAGCTGCAGAAGATGTTGCAGCTGGTCCCACCAGCTGTAACATTTTTTAACAGCTGCATGGATTTCCACAGAAACAGCAAATGCAAACTGCCAGAAATCATGGAGACAGTCATAAACCAGCTCCACTTTTGAGAACACTGTAGCTGTGGAAGAAACTGTGGTTCTACAAGTGACAACCCACTTGCCCCAAGTTTTTCCCACAGCTGCAGGATTTCCAAGAATTCTTGAATCCAGACAACTGTTTCCTACAAATGCCACATGGTGGCTGACACACTGGATTGATAAGAAAAACAATTAATTTATTTGTATTGCTGTTGGCTACTTTCTGATCTTGGCACTACATGAAAATACAAATACATTTTTTTTTTCAAATTTAAAATGCACTTTTTTATCATAGGAATTAAAGAGAATAATACTGATGTACTTATCATACTCAAATAGGCTAAAGATAGGTCTACAATTCATCATAGTAAATCAGAACCTTTTGGAAATAAATCAGAGCTGGAATTAGTACTGGGTCACATCTGTCCCGCCCATCCCTACTTCCAACTTTGTAATATTTTGATTCCACTGAAAATTTGCTTTGGCTCAATTGCCATGTCATCCCCTGTTTCTAAATAAACTAATTTACAATAAAAAAATAGATGAAAGACATAAAAAGAACAATAAAGAATGTCTAGCAAGTATCCACCAAGCTGAATAATGAACTTGGGTGCAAGATCAAAGTAAAAAGGTTATCATTCTTAAATTATTTAGCAAATTAAGAGGAAGCTTGGGGACATGAGCATGGTGTTCTAATATAAAAGGGATAGACAAGGTGGATTAAAAACAGCTGTTGGAGCTGGTGGGTACAAGAACTAGAGAGTACGCACTCAAACTGTGAGTTGGGGCAGGACAAGGCAAAACTCCATAAAGCAATACTTCATGCATAGGGGGCCAACATACTTCACTATTTTAAATGAATTTGAGATATTTATTTATTTATTCAATTTTGTTAACCGAGTAGGCCCACTGAGCCCCGAAGGTCCCTTTTTCAGGAGCGACCTGGATTTAGTTACAGAGGATACAGGTACAAAAGTGGACATTACGTAGTACATCATCACAACAGGAAGAAATTCAAGTACAGACATCATGCAGATACTGCAGCAAAATTAGTTACAGGCAAAGACAAATAACATAGCGTAAGAGGTAGCAGTAAAATACTCTGGAGAGGACTACAATAAGAAGAGTCAAGGGTAGACAGTACAGGGGAAGGGTGAGACTTAATACAGTAGTCATAGTTTAGGCTGGCAGGGATCTAGCGTTTGAGATAGGGTGAGCCCCTTCATTGACAAGAGCAGATGCTCACTTCTAGTAAGTGAGCACAGAGTCCCTTATGGAAATTTCCGAGGGAGAAGGTTTCCTGGAGGAGGGGAGGAAGCTTGTTCCATAGGGCAGGGGCAGACATGGCAAAGGACTTGCTGCCAGTAGTGGTTTAAACAGTAGGTTTCTCTAGTAGGTTATGCCCAGAGGAACAAAGGGTTCACACTGAGCGCTTGGGGACCAGGAAACTGGATAGACTATCAGGGGATTTGCAATGTAGGATCTTGTAGGTGTGACAAAGCAGGGGGTACTGAAGGTGACCAGCTAGGGAGGGCCAGTGCAGAGAAGCAAGGACATCGCAGTGGTGTCTTCATTTGTTAGACTGAGTTGCAAACTGAGCTACTTTGTTGTAAAGAACCTGCAGCCTGCTCATTTCCTGTTTGACCAGCCCCTGAAGTATAAGGGCAGCATAGGTCAGGATGGGAAGGAGGAGACTGTTAGCTATGGTTATTCTTGACTCAGGGATTAGCTGGTCATTTAGATGGTACAGGAGACCCAATTTGCAGTGCACTGTTTTGGTTACCTGGTCTATGTGAGTCTTTAGAGTGAACCCCTGATCAAGGATTAGGCCCAGGTATTTGAGGGAACTCACAACTTCAATATGGCTGCCAGAGGCTGAGGTCAAAGGGAGCAAGGCACTCTGGTCAGGGCCAAGGTTTCTCTGTCCAAATAGCATTGCCTTGGATTCTGAGGCATTTAAGACCAGTTTATTTTCTGTAAGCCAGGTCTCTAACTTAGAAAAGTTGGCTTGTAGATGGGGTGCCAGATCAAAGGGATTACATGGGGACCGGTAGATAACAGCATCATCTGCATATTGAACAACCAGGCTGCCACCATAGTGGGAGTTAAGGTCATTAATGAATAGTGAAAAGAGGAGGGGGCCAAGGATAGAACCTTGAGGCACCCCGTTGTTTAGGGGGAATGGACCTGAGGTCATGCTCATCCACTTGACCGGCTGGAAGTGGCCGGATAGATAGGAGGTGAACCAGGAAAGGGAATGCTAGTCCAGTCCAAAGGAGGCCAGTTTGCTTAGCAGGAGCTTGTGGTCAACTAGGCCAAAAGCCTTAGAAAGATCAATGAAAACAGCACCTGTGGGGAGCCCTTTGTCCTTGGCTCCCAGTACATCAACTGTAAATTTTATGAGGGCTGAATCAGTGCCATGATTTTGCCTAAAGCCATGTTGGGTGGGGGCTAGTAAATGATTAGCCTCCAGGTAGTGTCTGAGCTGACAGTATACAAGCCTTTCCAGAATCTTGGCCAGAGCACAAAGCAATGAGATTGGCCTGTAGTTACTAAGGGAATCCCTAGGACCCCTTTGGGGATAGGAGCAACAATGGCCCATTTCCAGGTATTGGATACAGTGCCTTCAAGCAGTGATCTGTTAATTAGCCATGTAATAGGTAGGGCAATGGCAGGTGCTGTCACCTTTAGTAGTTTAGTGCATATGCCATCAGGTCCTCCAGGGCCTTTGAGTTTGATGTGCTTTAAGAGTGGCAGTACCACTTTGACCTTAACTAGCCGCAGGTGGAAGAGAGGCCTTGCAGGGCAAGGACCCTCTGAGTAGGGGGCAGAGTAGAGGTAGGATTAAGGTTAGATTTATAATCCTTGAGGTTGGTGAAGTAACTGTTGAAGGCAGCAGCAATTTCATGACAGTCATCAGTCATAAGGCCATTGATCTCAATAGGGCCAGGGGAAGGGGACTTGTTGCCCTTTAGCAGGTCATTGATGTGGGACCAGAATGATCAAGGGTTGGCTAAAGTGGTTTGCTGGAGGCACTTGAAAAAGTCTTTCTTTGCCATCTTAGAGGAATGTTTGCACTTATTCCTTAGTTATTTTTAGGTCAGAAGATCAGCAGGCAGGGCGGACTGTTTGTGATGCTTCCATACCTTGTCTTGGTTCATCATCAAAGATTTGAGCTCTGTGATGATCCATTTATGGCAGCTGCCCTTAGCTCAGAGTTTTCTAAGTAGGGCGAACAGGTTAGCTGTGGAGTTGAATGAGTTCTGGAAGAAGTCCAGGGCTTCTTCAAGAGTTGGGAGAAGCCATACTGGAGACCAGTCGAGGTTGCTGAGGTATGCATTGAAGGCATCCTCTGAGAATTTGGAATAGTATCTGGCAGAGAGTATCCTTGGAGGGACCCGAGGGGAGCATTTTTTCCAAATGCAGAAGATGGGTGAGTGGTCACTAAGAGCATCAGCCAAGATACCTGCAATCGCAATGTCGGAGGGGTGAGACACCAGAGCCCAGTCGAGGGTAGTGTGGTTACCTATTTTGTAGTGGGCCCTGGTCTTTTCAGTGATAATTTGTTCCAGTTTAGCATCTAGGAGCAAGGCATTGAGTGACTCCTCGGAGTCCTTTACCCAGTTGAGATCGAAGTCCCCCAGGATCAGGAGTTCAGAGGTGACTGAATCAGCAAGAGTATGGAAAAACAATGTACAGTTACAGAGAGAAGATCCAATAACACATACAAACAAGTGGCACAGTAATACATACTAGTAATTAGATCAACTCTCCCCCTTCCCCATCACTCTCTCCCTATTTCCATCCCTTCACACAGTGTAAACCATCTACTGAAAAGAGAAAAACATTTATGGCAATTGGAGTGAGTACAATGCCACAAGCGGGCCCCAAACCTTGTGAAATTTCTGAGATTGATCATGTAGACTAGCAACTATCTTTTTTATTCTCAGATTTGCCAGCAATTCCTGTAACCACTCACTGTAAGTAATGTCAGTCATATCTTTCCAATGACGCAAGACCAGATTCTTGACCTACATAGCTATAAGGGTTATGTGATATTTTCTGTTAGTGACTGTGACAGAAGAAAGATCCCCCAGTATACATATTTCAGGAGAGAAGAGGTCTGATAAGCCTAATGGGGGTCAGCCTTTTGTTGAATCACATTCAAAGGGGACTATCTTGGAGCATGCCCAGAAAATATGCAGTAGATTACCCTCATCCTGCTGGCAACTAGTACATGTGGAAGAAGATAGAAGTCCCAACCTAGACAATTTCTGAAGCGAGTAATAGAAGTTAAGCAATATTTTAAACTGTATTAACAGGAGCTTATCTTGTTTAACATATCTATGACAGTTCAACCACAGAGAGGGCCAATTAATTTCCTGATGGGGAAAATGAGAAGACCAAAATTGAGTCAAGACAAAACTATCAGGCCATTTCCAGTTGTGTATTATTCCAAACATTCTAGACACAGCATGGGGAAGGCCAGCAATAGGAATCAGTTATATCATGCAGGATGGGCTTGGGGGTACGAGTAGAACAGAACCAAAAGATTTCACAATTAGGTGACATAGTTGGAATATTTTAAAGATTACAGAGTTTGGAATGTGGGCTTTATGTAAAATTTCAGGTGAGGTTAACCAAGAACCATCATTCTGAATAAAGAAATTGAGGGTGTGATCTCCTAATTGGGAGATCCATTTCAACTGAAGAGGTTTACCATTAATAGTGAGATTCGGGTTCCCCCACCACGGTTGAGAAAGATCTGTAATGTGTTTATATTTCAGAAAAGAACACAGTTGAGAGTGAACTCTAATGGATAATGCAATAGGACTACCTTTGAGCAATGGGGGCAAAGATTTTAAGTTTATGTGCAAAAGTGCAACGGGATAGCTCATTTGCTTTTATTAGGGTACGTTCTATTTTGAGCCATATGGGAGTAAAGGAATGTGATGTTGGAGAGTGTTCTGGTGTAAGCCATCTAATGTACTTGCTTGCATGGTTGGCCCAACAATATAGCCTGATATGTGGAAGAAGTAGTTCCCCTTTCACTTTCGAAGCCGAAAGCTTGTTATAACTTATCCAGGGTTTCTTAGCAACCCAAATAAAGTCTGTGATTATCTTGTGTATCCTTTTAAACCATGCCAGAGACAACCAGACATTTGAAAGATTAATTGGATAAAATAACCTGGGAAAAATACTCAGTTTGACTATATTAATTTTTCCCCAGAGAGAAAGGGGAAGTAATGCCCATCTTTTAAGATCCTGTCTAATAACAGAAATTAACGGATCCAGATTCAATTTTATAAATCTATTGGGATCTCTTGACAGGTTAATTCCCAGGTATCTCAAGATTTGGTCTGCCAGGAAAAACCTGCTGTTAAAGCATCTATCGTCATCGCTTTGTAAGTTAAGGGAAAAAACACTGTCTTGTCTCTATTTAATTTATAGTTGGACATGGAACTAAATTCTTCCAGAATTATGATCAGGGCAGGTATTGAAGTATTAGGGTGGGATAGTTGCAGAAGCAAGTCATCCGCATAAGCCGAGACTTTAACAATCTGATGGTGAATATTTATACACTGGACATCCGGGCTGGCTGTAATCCTATGGATAAGAGGTTCTAAGTAGATATTAAACAGCAAGGGGGATAATGGGCAGCCTTGTCTGGTTCCAGCATGTAATGTGAAAGGGTTGGACAGTAGCCCATTACAGACAATGTGTGCAGTTGGGATTTATACAACGCTCCTATCCACTTTATAAACAGAAGGGGAAATCCAAATGCCTGAAGTGATTGAAATAAAAAGCTCCAATCAACTCTATCAAATGCCTTCTCAGCATCCAGGGAGACCAGAACAGCAGGAAAGTCAGCATCCCTGGTAGCCGAGAAGACATGCAACAGGGTTCTAAGGTGGTCTACCGAGGATCTGGCTTTCATGAAGCCTACTTGCTCTGGGCCTATGATATCCAGTAACAAGGGGCCTAATTGATCTGTAAGGAGTTTCGTGAGAATCTTGAGGTCTTGATTAAGAAGGGAAATCGGTCTATAGCTTTGTGTTCTATCAAGGGGTTTACCATCTTTGGGTATTAAAGTAATTAAAGCTTCAAATAAAGACTTGTGAGAATCCTGTCCAGAAACAATGTGATGAAAGAAGGTCAGAAGGGATGGTACCAATTGTGGGGCAAAGATTTTATAAAAATTAGCAGAGACTCCATCTGGACCAGGTGTCTTGTCCACAGGCAAGTCTTTGATGACTCTAATTATTTCATCTGAAGTGATGGGAGCAGTGAGGGAGGCCTTATGGGAATTTGAAATAGAAGGTTAAGAGGAGTGTGCTAGATAGAAGCTGAGTTGTAATAAAGACGGGGGTTCATCCATAAGGCTATATAACTTCATGCAATATTTCCTAAATTCAAAGGCAATAGCTGCTGGAGATATTTTTAAGGTATCATCATCCTGGGAATGGATCACAGCTATAAATCTGTATGATTCAAGCTGTTTAAGTTTAAGCCAGGAGACGCCCTGCCTTTTCTCCTTGGTCTAAATAGAGAGCTTTAGTTCTCAAGAGGGAAAATTCAGCCTCCTGTCTTAATAAGTTCAAATATGCATCCTTTAATTTCACTAGGTCTTGCCTAGTTTGGTCTGAAGACTGGGGTGATAAGCTGTGTTCCAAGGCCTGAGTTTGGGATAATAGGAGTTTGAGCTGCTTTTCTTGTGTTCTTTTTCCTTTGGATGCCAACCCAATCAGAAGGTCATGGAGATAGGCTTTTAAGGAACACCATTCAATAGCTGGTCTTCCTGTAGAATTAGTATTAATGTCGGAAAAAACTGTGATGTGCTCAGCTATGTGTTTAGCATTCTCTGGATTTTTAAACAGTTGATTATTAACCTTCCATTGCCTGCCCTTGGTGGGCAGAGATGTAAGGGAAATCAGACAAGACACTGGGGAATGATCCAAAAGTGGACCTGAAAGTATGGTAGAGTCCGACACCCCAGGAATCAAGTTTTAGGAGATCAACAGGTAATCAATATGGGGGGGACGTATGATGAACCTGTGATGTAAATGTAAACTCTCTATCCGCAGGGTGAAGGATGCGCCAGATATCTGTCAGGTCTGCACCATCTAACAAATCTCGGAGTGCCCGCTGTGCTGGAGAAAGCCCTTTAAATAGTTTGCCTGAATGGTCCATCTGTGGATCGAAAACCAGATTGAAATCATCCCCTATAATGAGAGGGATTTTTATAAATGGAGTGAGAATATTAAGTAGATGCATGAAAAAGCTGGATGAGTTGATATTAGGGCCGTATATACTGCCTAGGACGATATCTCTGGTATAGAGCTTCCCTTTCACTATGATATAACGCCCTTCTGGGTCAGGTATGATTAAATTGGTAGTAAATGGTATGGACCTACATAGTAGGATCAAAACCGCACGACTTTGGGTATTACCCTCAACTGAGAAGCATTGACCTGTTTGCTGCCTACGTAGTTTAACTGCCTCTGAATTCAATAGGTGGGACTCTTGCACTAACACAATGTCTGCTGCCAGTAAATTTAGATGTTTGAGGATCTTGGTACTGCTTAAATTTGCATCTAGCCCCCGACATTCCATGTAATTATTCTCAATGCTGCAGCCATAGAGGTTTATAAACTAGTCAAGTAAGAAACATATATCAGTTAACTTTCCCAATTGACAGCCCTGTGTGAAGTAACCCCCTCATCTCCCTGAACCCTAAATAACCCCCACATACATATAATGGACTATGTGAGCAATAAGTCTTGGTCCCAGCCCACCCTCCCAGCCATTCTTCTATACTTTGCCTTTTGCCTCATGCCCCAACCATCCCCTCCGCCTCCAACCCCCTAACAAAGCCTAACAGTTGAAGAATAATAGAATCAAAAATTCTTCTAAGGTTAAACACAACATAACATCTACAAAATTACAACCTACTTAGGTGTATGAACTTAGTTAGAGTGTCTCAAACTATTTAACAACAATCTGCCCATAGAAAGTTTTTAAACTACAAAATTAAATGTAGGATATACTGATGGAACTACTGTATAATACTGCTAAGTTGTTATCAAAGCATCTAGTAACTCAGACATAATTATCTACCTTAACAACAGAAAGTGTCCTGAATTGGAATTAAATATGTCTTTTTCAACAGCTTTTATCCAATAACTATCTATATTTTAGAAAACACCATACAGGCTGTGCGTTACAATAAAAGAAAATCAACTGTTCCAGTTCACATCGCGACTGAAAGTATACTTGAGCAACATAAATAAGACACCCTATCTATCGCTCATTTTTCCACATGCTGCAACAGTTTTTTTGTTAATCCCAACTGAAAAGGAGCTCTTCACAACAAACCATGAATCCCCTATCCTTAAAAACAAAAAAACAGTTTATTCCAGGAAAAGTGAGATAATCCCACTGAAATGTCCACAGTTCCAATATCAATTGAGCGAAGCACCAAAGTCAGGATTTACTTACTCTAGCAACTGCGATGGATCAGGACAGCTGTCCTTAGTGGTATCGGGACTCCCTCTCACAGCAAAGGTATTGAAATGCTGAAAAGGGGCTCTTCACAACAAGCCACAAGACTCCTATCCTTGGAATAAGAAAAAGTAAACCCAGATTTTTCTAAAAACAATAAACTAATCCAACTGAAAAGTCCACCGCTCTGGTGTCAATCAATCGAACCTCCCAAGGCAGGATTTACTTATTCTGGTAATCGTGATGATTAAAAACAGCCATCCTTAGTAGTGTCTGTATTCCCTCTAGCGGCAAAGGTGTTGAGATGCTGAGAAGAAAAATCAAGAATGAGAGCTTCTGCGAAAAAAATAGAGCAGGAATAGCTCTGATGTAGAAATTATTTTGGATCTCGGTCTATTTTCACCCCACCAGCACTAAGGATTAGGTTTGGCCCGGTGTATTACACACATGAGTCCAGTAAACCTAACAGAAAATTGCCTTTTTATTTCCTGGGCTCTGATTGGCTGGAACACATGCTGGGGGTACATTAAGTTTTAGCAGCTACTCAGGAAATAAAAAGAATCAGCCTGCCATGCCCCAATGGCAAACTGGTATCATTGTATCAGTTTAAATTTTAAAACATTGCAGCCACCCTTCTTTTCTGCTCGCTTAGCAAGAGGAAAGAAGGAGTCAGCTAGATGTGCTGTTCATTGTAATGTACCTTTGCCTTCTCCTACTGTACTTCATTTTGCAATCTATGATGCGGAACCTTTGTAAAAGAGTTTGTGCGCAAAGGTTTTGTCCAAATAACTAGATAAATAAAAAATAAAAAAAAATACCCCCTTCTCTAGGTCCTGACTGCAGTGCACCCAGTCTCCACTGGGTGGCACTAGCGGTGTGGGACTTTGACCACCCTTCCTCACAGGAGAGGAGAGCAGTTCATCGGATGATCGATTCTCTCCTCCCCAGCCAACCCCTGGCTCCCCGGGCTCATTCCTGAACCCAGGTCAGCACAAGGTAAAGCAGCTGCCTGAGCTCTCAGCACCTCCGGGCTGGCAATAAAAAGTATTTTTATAAGATAATCAACTGCACACAGCTGCCAAGAGTGCAGGCTCCTGCAGTTCTCGGGTCCTGCACAATGCGGATCCCGGTCAGCTTGTCGGAGGAGTGGTGACAGGGCTGGGGTCTGGCAGGTGGTTCTCATGGCAGGAGTAAGTGGTACTTGGGGCCAAACAGCTCTATAAAATATAAAAAACCAATACCACAGTTGAGTGCAATTACTAGTTGTAGGATATATCCAACAACTGCAATGCTGGGGGTGGGGGGGCAATGTCAACCAAATAAAAAGTAAGTTGGAAAACGCAAGGGATAAAAACTGATTGGGCAGTTAGGCAAGAGTGTGTGGGATGGTTTGGGGCCCATAATGCTTGCTATAACACAAAGAAGGCAAGCAAAATAATTACAAATAAAAAAAAAAAAAACATTTCAAGTCAAAAGGACAGGAGGGATGGCTGGGGCTCCATCACATACTCTGTACTTAAGCCACAGATTGGTTCCATTCCTACCTCATGGGCAGAACTCAAGCTGTCAAAACTGACAACTCCCTGTCACCCCCACCTCCCTATCCACACTGGCGTCCCCCAAGGATCAGTGCTCGGACCCATCCTCTTCTCCCTCTTTCTAAATTCCCTTCCCTCTGCATGTATGCTTGCATCCATACACATGTATGCTGAAAGACACTGTCATATTTGCATCAGGCTCCTCTTACCAGACCTGGCAAGCAGATTCCAGCTGCCTTTCATCAATATCCAGCACTGGTTCCATGTCAAATCAGCTTTCCTTAAATGTGAAAAAAACTGTCTCTATGACTTTTGGTACTAGATGAAAACTCTCTAAACTGCCAGCTCTGCCCTCCTTCCACACGTTGGATGGGAGTAGCCTTGAAAACATCACAACTTTCAAGTACCTAGGGATTTGACTCAACAGTCACCTAGACTTTTCTGCTTATGTGGACTACTTATGCAAAAAGCTTCACCCTAAACTTGGTGCAATGTATAGAAATCGAGGGTGCATCCCTCTGCCGGCCCGCGGAGCCATTGTGCAGAGAATGATCCTTCCTCTTTTTAACTACGGTGACACTAACTATGCTAGTGCTCCCATGCCTACCCTGGCCAGACAGGATCCACTCTTCCACTCCTTCAGTAGGTTTACCCTGGATTGCTCCCCCCGGACTCACCACTGCCACCTCTTCACCTCAATCCTTTCCCTCCCTTGAAGCTAGATGGCTTGTTAATTGCTCCTCCCTTATTGCTAAGTACTAGCTGGACACCCTTCCATCCTTCCTTGTGTCGCTTCTCTCCTCCCCATTAAACCCCTTCTACTCTCTCCGTAGCTCTAACCTCCACTCTCTAACTGTCCCATCCAGGCAGACCTTGGCTGGGCAAGCTGCTTTCTCTTTCCAATTTCCCAAACTCTGGAACTCCCTCCCTGGCCCTATTGGTTCTACTACCTCCATCCGCTCCTTCTCCAGTCTTATACGTGATTACTCTGCCCCTCCTGTAAGGGCCCCTGACTCCACCCCCTGTTATTGCCCCCATACGTTCCTCTACCTGGCTCTCCACCCCACTTCTCTCCCCACCCCTCTGACTTTCTTACTACATATCTCCCCCTCTACCTACTCCCTCTCCCCATTCCTTACCTCCTCTACCTACCCACCCTAATTCTGGATCTCCTTGTCTCCTTCCTATGATCTACCTTTCTTCTCCCCCACTCTTCGCCTTTGCTAGACTACCCTTAGCCACTTGCACTAACCTGGATCATCTCCTATTCTTGTAGACAAATGTTACTTACTGCTTTTGCTGCATTTTCTGTAAAATAATCCCAGTGTATATGCTTTTGTTCATTCAATGTATATTACTCGATGTTAATGTAGGATATATTGTATTAAAGTCTGCCTTAATATGAGCGTACATTCTCTGTAAATATTTTTACGTTGGATGGATATGTATTTCTCCCTCTCCCCTCTCCCCAGGATGCTTCTGGAAATGAGTTATTTACAGCTCAGTATGTCTCACCTGGTGAAACTTCTGAAATAAATAAACAAACATTCTGCTCATGCTGTCTGTTTCCCACCAAAAAGCATGCCAGACACAGTGAAGGACTATACTGTTGTCTTCCTGCTGTAAAATTTAATGGCCTCTCTCTCTCTTTCTGACTAACATTTGACATACAGTAGGGCATCCTTTTGCTGCAAAGCCCCAAATAAGATAAAAAACACTGGGATGAATTCATAAAGATTTTTGAGGCTAAGTCCCACACTACAGCTCCAGTTGTGGACAGAAATCTCCGCAGCTGTGGAAATCTCTTGTCACATCTGCAGCAGCTGCAAAAGATATTATGACCGGTCCCACCGGCTGTAACATTTTTCAACAGCTGTGTGGATTTCCACAGCAACACCATATGCAAGCTGCCATAAATCATGAAGCCAGTCATAAACCAGCTCCACTTTTGAGAATACTGTAGCTGTGGGAGAAACTGTGATTCCGCAAGTGGCAACTCACTGGCGCCAAGTTTTTCCCACAGCTGCTGGATTTTCAAGAATTTTGTTAATCCAACCCAATGTTTTCTACAAATACATAGATACATAGACAGTGTCGGCAGATAAGGGCCTATGGCCCACCCAGTCTGCCCATTTGAGCTTGTAAGTTCAGTTTGTTTTCCTAGAAGTCTATTTCCCCTTACCCCTGACCTCTAGAATTCCTTTATGTCTATCCCATGCATTCTTAAATCCCGTGATTGTTTCAGCCCCCACCACTTCCTCTGGCAGGGTGTTCCACTTGTCCACCACCCGTTCTGTGAAGAAATTCTTTCTCATGTTTCCTCTGAATCATCCTCCCTCCAACTTCATCCCATGCCCTCTAGTCCTGGAACATCTTTTTCGCTTAAAATAGTGTTTTCCTGCACCCTGTTCCTACCTGTAAGATACTTGTATGTCTCTATCATATCCCCTCTCTCCCTCCTCTCCTCCAGGGAGTACATGTTCAGTTCCTTCAACCTGTCTTCATAATACTTGTGATGCAATCCATGCACCATCTTTGTTGCCCTCTCTCTGAACCTTCTACTCCTGTCTATGTCCTTACGTAGGTATGGTCTCCAGAACTGTACACTGTACTCCAGGTGGGGCCTCACTAGTGTCCTGTATAGCGGAATTATGACCTCCCTTTTCCTGCTGGTGATGCCCCTGCCTATACATCCCAGCATCCTATTTGCTTTTACCTGATGCCTTGTCACACTGTTTCTTACCTTGAGGTCATCAGAGATGACAACCCCAAGATCCCTTTCCTGCTTGGTGCATGCCATATCCTCACCCCCAACTGATATATTGTGCCAGGGTTTTGTGCCCATATGCATTATCTTGCACTTCTTTGCATTGAATTTCAACTGCCAAACCCTTGACCATTCTTCAAGTTTCTGCAGGTCCCTTCTCATTCTGTCAACACCCTGGTGTGTCTACTCTGTTACAGAGCTTTGTGTCATCAGCGAACAGTGAAATTCTGCCTTCAAGATCCTGCACAATGTCACTGATGAAGATGTTGAATAGGACTGGTCCCAGCACTGATCCCTGTGGTACCCCACTGGTCACTCTTCCCTCTGTGGAGTGACAGCCATTTACCACCACCCTCTGTGTCCTGCCACCCAGCCAGTTACCTACCCACCACACTACTGTCCTGCCCACACCCATATTCCCCAGTTTGTGTAATAGTCTTCTATGTGGTACAGTGTCAAAGGCCTTGTGAAGTCCAGATAGGCCATGTCCACTCACCCCGAATCCACCTCCCTAGTCACCCAGTCAAAATTCAATGAGGTTGGTCTGACATGACCTCCCCTGGTGAAACCATGCTCCTGGGTCCTGTAGTCCATTGACAACCAGATGTTCCACTAATCTCTCCTTCAGTAGTGCTTCCATGATCTTTCCCACTATTGAGGTGAGGCTGACTGGTCTGTAGTTCCCTGCTTCCTCTTTGTTCCCACTTTTGTATAAGGGACTACATCTGTGTACCTCCCCTGTTTCCAGTGATTGGCTAAACAGGATAGCCAGAGTTCAACCACCACCTCTGCTAGTTCTTTTAGGACCCTAGGGTACACCCCATGGCTTCATTGCTTTATCCAGCTCTTATTACTTCCAGTTCCTTCAGGACCCTTTCTCATGTAAAGGGACTTGTGTCCATTTCTGCACCATTCTCACCCCTTGTACTCCTTCAGACCCATGCCACCCCCTCTTCTCAGTAAAGACTAAGCAGAAATACCTGTTCAATATGTCAGCTTTACTGTTGTCATCCTCACTCGGCTCCTATCCTCCCCTTCAGTCTCACTATCCCTCCTTTGTCTTTCTTTCACTTATGTACCTGTAAAGGTTTTGTCCCTTTACCCACTGATTTTGCAATGTGTTCTTCTGTCTGAGCTTTGGCTTCCCTTACTGACTTCCTGCTTCCCTTTGTTTCTCCTGGTACTTCTCCTATCCCTTCTGCCTGTGTCTTTTGTATTGCCTGAATGCAATCTTTTTGGCTTTCACTTTTGCTACTCTTTTGAAAACCATAATGGTCTCCTCTTCCTTTTCCTCTTGCTAACCTGCTTAATGCATAATTCTGTTGTTCTTATAATCCCCATTTTAAATACTGCCCACTGTTCCTCAACCCTGATTCCTGTCCCATTCCCTTAATGCCTATTTCAAGTATCTCCCCATTTTCCCAAAGTCTGCCCCTAAAATCCAGTATACATGTTTTTGAGTGGTTTGGTTCTGCTCTTTCTGTGATTTCAAACCACAATGACTGGTGGTCACCGTTACCCAGGTGCTCCCCCACTGTTACCCCCATCACACTGTCCCTGTTTGTGAGCACAAGGTCCAGTATTGCCTTCTGCCAAGTTGGTTCCATGACCAGTTGCTTGAGGAAGGCACCCTGAAGGAATCCAGGATAAATCTGCTCCTAGTTGATGCTGCTGCTGGGATGCTCCAGTCCACGTCTGGAATATTGAAGTCTCCAACCAGTACTACCTCACTCTTGTCTGCCATCCTTTGGATGGCTAGCATCAACTCCCCATCTGTTTCTTCCTCCTGGGCTGGTGGTCTATAGACCACACCTGTGCGGATGGCTGGCTCCATTTTCCTTTCCAGCTTAACCCACAGTATCTCTCCCCATTTTGTTCCTCCTGGATCTGTGTGGCCCTTTATGTCATTTTTCTACATGTGCTGTCCCTCCTCCCTTCCTGCCTGCTCTGTCTCTTCTGAATATGTTGTAGCCAGGTATGGCCATCTCCCAGTCATAGTTATCATTACACCAGGTTTCAGTGATGGCCACAATGTCCAGGTCTGACTGTACCATGACAGCCTCCAGATCTTCCATCTTGTTGCTAAGGCTCCTGGCATTTGCACACATGGCTTTCCATGATTTGACCTCCCTAGGCTGCTTCACTGTTCTACACTGTTCTACAAATGTCATGTGCTGACACACTAGACTGGCAAGAATGACAGTCATCTGATTTTTTGTTGCTGTTGGCTTTTTGCTGACATTGAAGCTACAGGATAATACAGACACAAATTTTGTAAGCAATTTTTTTTTGTTTTACAGAGGGATCTAAAAGAATAATGTTGATGCAATTCTCATACTCAGACTAAATATAGGTCTACAATACATCATACTAAATCAGAATCTTTTGAAAATAAACCAGTCAGAATCAGAACTGGGGATCTATGTGATAACGTCGAAAGCCTAAAGGCAATCGCTGTAATCTCGGAGTCAAGAGTGCCAAAAATTTATTTCGGCACTCTGACACTCTGGCACACAGTAAAAGGGTGCTGGAGACTTAGTTTCTTAATGTTTCATGCAGGGAGCTATACCCCCACACCCCTATTTAAGAATTCTCAGTGCATGTCAGGGGGGTGAAAACATAAAAAAAAGGGTTTGGGCTAGGCACAACTAAAATGCACCAGTGCCCAGACCCGATCCCAGTACCCTGCTGACCAATGCCATGAACTCACCTACCATGCCATGAGGTCAGCTCGACAACCCACAATGGCACCACCCCTCACATACCCTCCTGCCCCTTGCTGTGTGTACCTGCTCCCCCCGTGCACGTACCTATAGTGACATCCTGTCGCTATATTCTCCCACCCCCTCATCCGACTGCTGTACCCTACTGTAGCCATCCATGTAATGTGTTGGGGAGTGGGTTGCCATTATTGTAGGTGTCCATTCCCCAGCACTAATATCATGGGTACCCAGAACGGGGTCACAGCTGACCTGTCCATCCCTACTTCCATCTTTGTAATGTTTTGGATTCCACTGAAAATTTGCTTTGGCTCAATGGCCAGATCATCTCCTGTTTCTAAATAAACTAATTTATAATAAAAACTAGATGAAAAAAAATTAAAAGAACAATAAAGAGAGTGCAGCAAATATCCACCAAGCTGAATAATGGATTTTGGTGCAATATCAAAGCAGAAAGATTAATATTCTCAAAATATTTAGCAAATGAAGAGAATGTTTGGGACATGATCCTGGTGTTCTAATATAAAAGGGATAGACAAGGTGGAGCATAAACAGCTGTTGGAGCTGGTGGGTACAAGGACTAGAGAGTATGCACTCAAACAGTGGGTGGGGACAGTATAATGCAAAACCCTATAAAGTAGTTCTTCATACATCAGCGGACAACTTACTTGACTTTTCTAAATGAATTTGAGATACTTGCAAAAGTATGCAAATAAAAATGTCAGAAAAATGGCTTTTTATTTCCTGGGCTCTGATTGGTTGGTTCCCATGCCGGGGGGTACATTATCTTTCAGTAAATGCCCTGGAAATAAAAAATACCAGCCTGTCATGCCTGAATGCCAAACTGGTATCATTTTGCCAGTTTGAATTTTAAAATACTTGAATTTTTCTGCTTGCTTAACGAGATGAAAGGAGTCAGCCAGATTAAAAAAAAACCTGTATCCCTAGCACCATCACTAGACCACAAACTGCCTTTTACCTTTATCAACACAAATATTCATTGCTGATTGGCACTTTCGTAAAGTGCTTTTGTTCCGCTAAAGACCGATCCCTGTATACCTCTGTTTTTGCTGCCAAGACCCAAACAGTGGGATGGGTAGAATCATACCATGAACTGCCTTGTTTGTCCAATTCTGGTCCCTTCACAAGACCCAACAGAATACAGAGTGTTTAAAAAAGATACTTGTTGGTATGTCCATATATCAGCACTGGACAATCGCAGGTCTCTTGCTATACTTGAATGGGTGTGGCAGCTCGTTTTTCACACTTCCAGTTGATTGTGATCACAATCTAAATCTGTGTGGTGGTAATCTGACAAGAAAAAAAAAACACTGACAGCAACTCCAAACGGCAACCTGGGAGTGTAGATGGGCAGACAGAATCGGAAAGCCTATATACATGCTGGTGAAGCTAGGAGGAATGGTGTTAAACCATGAGGGGGCTCTGCACTGAAAATACTTCTGTGCCAGAGACATCCTGACCCTGGAAACAACTATTAAGATGGTGGCTATGCTGGGCTAGCCACTAGCAGCAAAATTAGTATACTATCTGAGTGTTGTTTTATTTGAGTTTTGTTTTATTTGTTTTATTTTTTATTGCCGTCTGGTATTTAGTTTACTGGTGACTATGGGACTGGATGAGCACCTGTTGCTCCTCGCTGTAACTGCCAATCATAGTGAAATGGACTGTGAATGGACTGTGGACTGTGAATGGAACTATCTTCATGTGTTTAAATGGCCCATTTATTTTTCAACAGCTTAACAGCTCAGTACTCTTGTTTATTTGGAATTTTAACAACAAATTTATTTTTGGTATAATTTTCTGTTTTAAACTGTGTAGGGCTGGTTGAAACCTTGCTGACTTGCCCTGCTGATTTACCATGGGATTGAATTTTTAAAGCTGTAGGCACACTGTTCTGCTGAGTCAACGCTTGGAAGTTAACGCTGGCTGGGTTGAATTGCACTGTTTGAAATCTGTGTTATTTGGAGCTACTTTGGCACATTTTCTGGGATTTCGAGTGGTGATATTTTCCTGGAAGAGGACATCTCGATCTTTTTGTTCATTTAAGTGGCTTATTGGTGGACCACCGGTGGCTTCCAGAGCCTGGGAAGGTAGGGGGGACCCTGAAAGGTCTGCCCAGTGCTGGTTTGGGAGGTGACCATTTTAGGGTGGTCCTGCTGTGGGAGATGCTGGTCTAGGATCCACCAGAGGGTGGATGTAGTTTACTAGCATCTCCTAGGATTTCCCAGGTGGCTAGCTGTAGGGTGGGCTGCAATTGTGGAGCCGTAGTAGTGGGTCTGCCTAGGTGGTTAAGATTACCTCCTGGGTAAGCATGGGTTTGACTCCGCCTGTGGTTCCCTGGTAAACAAATTCCTTCCTAGCTCAGAGAAACTTTTAGACTGTGGAACCTTTTTGTCATTAAATTATAAGGAAAATCATGTGTAGAAATCTGGCCCAAGCAGTGAGAGTGCCTGAAATCTTATTAAACTTTGCTTATTGAGTTAGAGTATTCATTCAAAGTCAAGGGGAGAGCTGACTTTGTCTGAAATGCTATTTGGTTTTATTCTTCGGAGGTGAGAGCTCTGATGGTCATTATTTCTTCAAGACTTCACAAGATTTGACTGTCTTTGATTGGATTCTCCTACTATGGTACACAGGTCAAAATAAGTGACTTGTGCTGTATTTAAAAGCTCACTTGAACTGAAGGAACTTTGTTTATATAATAGTGTTTTTGTTGAGACTTCCTCTTGCTATGTGAGGGGTGTGGGGTGTTATTTTGGTTAATTTGATAGAAGAAAGAGAGAATTTAAAACTGTGTTAGATATATGGTTTAAATATTCTGCTAGATGTGTACTGATTTATTTGTTAATTTTAGTTTGGTAGAGTAGTGGAATTGATTTTGATGTAGTTGCTATTTTTATTGATAGTAAGTTTTTAAATAGGCAGCATGTGTTGGGATCATGCTTCAGTGGGTAGGCATTATTCCCCCTCCAGGCTGAGCAGCCTGCATCCCTTCAATAGTTCCTCTTTGCAACCTGAGGCATATAGGTGTTGTTGTGCCTTGGGGATTGCAAGGAGGGGTCGGGGGGCCCGTGGCCAGGGGGGAAGAGCGGGATGGACAGATAAGGGTGGTGATGTTGAGGAGGAACCCTGGGGTGAAATGGGTTCAGGAAAAGGGTCCTCAATGCCTGGTACCCATACCAAGGGTTCCACTGAAAGTGGGCAAGTTGCCTGCTCTGCCAAGTCTTCTCATCCAACTCGGGTGATGTTATGTAATGCCAGGTCCTCAAAAAATAAGACAGCAATTATTGCAGATCTTGTGGAGTCATCAGACCTGGTTTGCATCACCAAGACCTGGCTGGACAAGAATGCTGGTCCCATATTAGAGTCAGCTGTTACAGACGGGTACTCGGCGATACACTGCCCAAGATTGGATCATAGGGGCGGGGGTGTAGCCATTTATTTTAAGACAGAACTGGGCCTTGTAGAGGTTCCAGTGGTGACCACTAGATCCTTCAAGCGTATCATGGGAGCAGGTGTGGGCAGCAGGATTCTCATCATCTACTATCCACCCGGTGATGAGAAAGTTTTCCTGCAGGAAGTTGCAGACTTCATGGTTGATATGGTGTTGGAACCCTCCAGGTGGTTGGTCCTGGGGGATTTCAATGCCTGTGTCGAAGATGAACTCTTGCATTTTGGTCAAAACTTCCTCCAACTGATGATTTTGTTGGGCTTCACACAGGTAGTTACCACTACAACCCATATTCAGGGTCACTCCCTGGATCTGGTATTCACCATGGGGATGGAGGTCACTGACTGGGTGGTGGAACCAGTCAGATGGTCGGACCATCACCTTATAAGGTTCAGTTTCATGGCTCCCCCTGTGAGACCAGCCCCTTTGGAGATGGTCCGGTACCGCCCTTTGAGGGGAGTAACCCCAGAGGGTCTGTTGGTAGTACTAGACCTATCAAGTTGGCCACTGGAGTGCTTGGACCCAGGTGACTTAGTAGTGCACTGTAACAACATGGTGCTGAGGGCACTGGATTCCATAGCTCCTGTCCGCATTCGCCCTCTCCCTCTCCGCCCTCAGTCCCCTTGGTTTGATGAGACTTTGAGGGAGTTGAGGAGAGTGGGGCGAAGGTTGGAATGTTGTTGGCAGAAATCCAGCCTGAAGGAGGCCAGACTTAGGTTGGTCTGCCATTATTCGAACTATCAATCAGAAATCTCCCTTAAGAAGGCAGAGTTCCTGTCCAGGGAGATAGCTGTAGCAAGGAATTGACCAGCTCAGCTCTTTCGGACAATGAACAGGCTGTGCAATCCAGCCTGCCTTCGGGGTCGGAGACCCTTTTCACAAATAAAGTGTGATGAGTTCACTCAGTTCTTTGCTGATAAGATGTCCTCAATCAGGTTGGAGATCCGCTTAACGCATTCAAATAAGTATTGTGGTGGTCGATGTGAGGGCACAGGCACTCAGTCTGTCTGGACAGACTTTGACCAGCCAGCAACTGTGGATATCATGATGATTGTTCAGGGCTTGCAACCAACTTACTGTAGTTTGGATCCTGGTCCTACGCACCTCCTTGTGGGGTGTATGGATGTGATTGGACTGGTCCTTGCTGTGATAGTCTGGTGCTCATTGGACCAGGGGGTGTTTACAGAACCCTTGAAGGAGGCTGTTGTGACACCACTTTTAAGAAACCTTCCTGTGACCCAGACTGTCTTGCAAACTACAGACTGGTCTCTAAACTGCACTTTTTCCGCAAGGTTATTGAGAAGGTAGTCATGTTGCAGCTTGAAAACATTCTTACCACAGATGACATCTATGATCCTCTCCAGTCCAGTTTCAGGAAGAGACATAGTACCGAGATGGCATTGGTTGGGGTACTTAATGATCTCTTAATAGCGAGAGATCAGAGGAGTCATTCGATCTTGGTCCTCCTTGATCTCTCTGCAGCATTTGACACCATGGACCCAGGGATGTTGCTGGATCACCTGCAGCTGCTCTGTGGACTGTCGGAGACAGTTCTCAGATAGTTCTATTCTTTCCTCACAGGCAGGATTCAGAGGGTGGTGTCAGAAATTTTTCCTCCACCCCCTTCGTCCTGCCTTGTGGGGTGCCACAGGGTTCCGTGTGTTCCCCCATGTTGTTCATGGTGTATATATTGCCATTGGGAGACATTATAAGGTGGTATGGGCTGAGTTTTCACTGCTATGCAGGTGATACTCAGCTCTACATGTCCTTTGTACCTGAACAAAATAATGCAACCTCGGTCTTTTTACAACTGCCTCACTGAGATTCAGGACTGGATGAGTGCTAACTGGTTGAGACTGAATCCAGACAAGACTGAGGTATTTGGTGGTGGACCCAGGTCATCGTGTAGAGAAGTTGACTCCTGGGCAACTGTCGGGCCTTGTGTTACTGGGTAACAAGTTGAGACCTTCTGAACGGGTGCAGAATCTGGGCATAGTGCTTGACAATGAACTGATGCTAAAAGCACAGGTGTCAGCAGTTGTCAAGTACTCATTTTACCATCTGAGGAACATCTCCCAGATAAAATACCTTGTTCTGCATGATGACTTTCCTATATTGGTTTATGCCTTTGTGTCGTCTCATCTTGATTACTGCAATGCTCAATACCGAGGGTTACTGGGGGGTGGAACTCCATTGCCTGCAGCTGGTGCAGAATGCTGTGGCCAGGTTGTTGACTGGGTTATCAAGAACTTGCCATGTCACACCTGTGCTGTGTGAACTGCACTGGCTGCTGGTGCAGTGGAGGATCACTTTCAGAGTCACGTTGCTGACCTATAAGACCCTACACGGACAGGGACCGGGTTCCTTGCAAGACCTCCTTCAGTTCTACCATCCCCTTCATCCACTCCACTCTACTGACAAGGGACTGCTAGAGGTTCCCAGGGTTCATCTTCAGTCATCAGGGGCCAGGGCTTTTTCTTTTGTGGTCCTGACCCTGTGGAACTCTCTACCTCGTCGGATTAGGCAATGCTTGTCGACTGAGACTTTTAAAGCCTCTTTGAAAATGTATTTATTTAATCTGGCTTTTGGAGACAATGTTTATTTATTTATTTGCTTTTGTTGACTGGGTAAGTCACACTAGACAGCCAAGTGCCTATTTTCAGGTGCGACCCAGGAGAGTTACAAACTTAAATAGGCAGGTATGGTGATAAAACATTTTTACATACAATGGAATAACAGGTGATGGAAGAGAATGACAACCAGTAACAAGTCACGAACCCGGGGGGTGTTACAGATGACCCAGGAGAGTTACAAGCTAGAGCATACACAAACAGTGAGTGAGTCAAGATTTACATATAAAGGGAGAGCAGGCGAAACCAATATGGCACTCAAGGAGGAGAGGGTATGCTTTAGAATGATTTGGGTAGGTAGTTAACAGTGCTCAAAAGGGTTAGGACAAGGTAGATGCAGTGCACATAATAACCATAACACAGGTTCGGTCATATGTTAAGCTGAATAAGTGCTAGCATGTGGGGGGGACCTCGGATGAGCTAATGAGGGGAGCCAGGTGACCTCGTTTGGGAGGAGGTAAGACAGGGGGTCAGTCATTACTTGACCAGTGGATGGGAGAATAAGTGTGGTGGACCCTGGGAGCACAGAGACTCCCCATGCCTGCATAGTGCAGGGGGCTACGAGGTGCATAGACAGGTGGAGGAGCCCTTCAGGAAGTTCCAAAGTGAAGTTTTTAAAGCTTGGATAGGGGGGTTAGTTTTATTTCTGCTGCCTTTTTATTCTTTTATATGTTTTTATTAGTTGAATGTTTGTCCTTTTGTCTAAAATGTATTCATGCTTCGGTTTTTGAAAAGTGCATTATAAATAAAAACTGATTGATTGATACAGCGGACTTGTTGTACTGACACAATGGATGGTGGGGGGAAGGGACATTACATAAACAAAAATAAAAAAAAGTTAAATGGCAAAAGAGGAAAAAAGTAATAAACATCTGCAAACAGCAGCATTCCCCTTTATGGGCAAGTTTGTCAAGTGTACTACAAGAGGAACTAGAGCATTTGACCCAAAAATTGACTTTTCAGTGCTTAATTGTTTTTAATTGTTTTTTAAATTTTTTTATTTATTTTAATGTTCTATTTATTCATTTTATCAGGTAAGCATTACAATAACATCATTATACAAAATAGTACATATGATATATTATATAACATCCCAGAAGCTACAAGTGAGAAATTTTCAAGCTTTTCAATTTTTTTAAATATTTTTTAAAACTGTTACCTATAGACCATTTTCTAACTGCAATAATACCCTGCAGGGTGGATGGGTGATATTGGGCTATATAGCAGACATTTTGGGGGCTATAAGGCCCTTCAACTGCAGTCACAGGTTATGACACACGTGGGCTGTCTGGTAGAACCCAATACCACCCACCCTGTTGGGTATTATTGCCTACATAATTAGTTTTATTGAATGCCCGTTGTTTAGAAATTCCTTTCAGACAATGCAATTACAAAAAGACAGAAGTTATTGTCTCACACAGTGATGACCAGTATCAGGCTCCATCGTGACTAAAGATATTCTGATTAGTATCATTAGACACTGTCCCAGTTTCATAAGAAGTCTTATATCAGTAAATATTCGAGACCCAATGTTTTTTTTTTTCAAATGAGTCAAAATAGAACAAAGCACAGTTTAAGGCACAATTTTATCTAAAGAAATTGTTCAAGTGCAGTTTAAAAAAAGAAACCAACACATTTCTACAATACTGGCTGCCATACCAATAACAATAACCCATAAACAAAACAAAAAACAAATCTGGCATTAAAGATTAGGCATTTAGTAGAAGCAAAGTTATTTAACAGCTGAAAAAATACTCAAGAGATCCTGCTTTGCTTGTTATCATAGCAGATTTAACTTGTTAGTCACCCTTCCAGCATCTGCAGCCAACTCCATTCTACCATTCCTCTGTTCTGATTGTACCAGGACATGAGAGAATGGTTGTGATCCTGTGCTTCCCGTTTACTGACTAGCACTGGTGGAGTGTTCTCTTGTTCAGGCTCTAGGCTTCAGTTGAATTATCACTGATTCTGAGTTTCTTTTCCGTGGATCAAATGTCAGCATCAGTAATCTCACCCTCTGTGGTAAGCTCAGGATTGATGTTCACAAAATTAGAAAACACCTCTGCTGTCATGAGCTCTGGCATGATCACATCTGCCAGTTCTGATTCACCTGTGTTGGTGGGCTCATCGGGGGATTACTACTCGACTACAAAGAATCACAGTTTTGAAGCAGTTTTCAATAATGATGCTCACGATTCTTGTTAACATTGAAGACCTGTAATGCCTTTTTGGATGCCGGATCATTCTCTTTTCCATGAGCTACATTAGGCTAGTTGTGTTGAGGGGGTAAACGTACAACTTTTATATGAGGATACATTCTCATGAAGTCATGAGAGTCTGCAGAGCAGTTATCCAACAGAAGCATGACATGTCTCATTTAATTATTTGGTTCCAGGACATGTCTCCTTTTACATTTCATTTCCAGGACTATGCTGACAGCCTGTAGCAGCATCAGCATCTATATCACTTCTCTGCCCCGCTCTTTCTTGCAAACTCTGCCATGCCTCAACTTCCAGCAGGATAGCCAGGTCAATAAGATCAGAATGGCATCCTTCAGTTCAGTGCTTCTGTTCTATCAGACTGGAAGAATGCTACTGTTATTCCTCTCCCTAAAGGAGACAACCCCTCTGCTACGGGAAACTACTGCCCCTTCACGCTCCTCCCTATCCTGTTCAAGTTGCAAGAATGTATTGTACTATCTCAACTCTCTCCCTTTTTTGACTCCTGTTCTTTCTGCATGCCTTAACAGTCAGGCTTCTGGAAGTACCACTCTGTGATGACCTCTCTTCTCAAGCTCACTGATTCCATCCACACAGGCATGGACAAGGGCCTCAACAATCCCGTCATCTATGTTGATTCAGCTAAGGCATTCAACACTGTCTCCCACCCCAACATCCTTTCTAAACTCTCAGCTACTGGGCTCTCTGAAGTGGCCATCAGCTGGTTCTGCTCCAAACTTGGGGAGAGAACCCAGTCTATCAAAATTGGTGATGCTCATTCCTGCCCCTTCCTATAACCACTGGGGTCCCACAAGGCTCAGTACATGGACTGCTGTTTTCTTTATCTTTCTAAATGACTTCTCTACTGCCTACTCATCCACATCCATTCACATGGATGTGGATGATATGGTTCTATATACCTTTGGCCCCTCCACTACTGATGTGCAGCACAGACTCCAGCTTGACTTTGACCAAGTTCAGTTCTGGTTAAGCTCAGACCAGCGTTCCTGAATGCCAAGAAGATGGTCTCCATGTCCTTTTGCACAAGGAAGAGATTCTCTAGGCTTCCCTCCCTTCCCTTCACTCCTTCTGCACCCTAGAAAGGTCCCCACTGGAGGATGTCACTGCCTTCAGATATTCAGGGGTTTGGCTAGACCAGCATCTCAACTTCTCTCGCTGAAATGGACACTGTCTTTCATTCTTTCTGCTTCTTTGCACTTGAGTATTCCCCTCGCTCTCATGACTGTTCACTGTGCTGGTCTCTATCCTTCCCCTATCTTGAGGATAGGTGCCTTGCCCATTGTATAAACATTGTTAGCAAATTCTGGTTTGGTTCTCTCCCCATCTACCTCTTTGCATCCAATTCCCTACTTATCCCTTCTCCCATGCACTGAGGAACGCAAATGTTCTGACCCTGGTTGTCCCCTCCACTTCAATGGACATTGGCCAAGCTGCTTTCTGCCACCATTCCTTAAACTGTGCAATTCCTTCCCCCATGCTATCCAGAATGCCCCCTCATCTTGAATCCTCCCATGCCTCCTCCATGGCCTCACCTCCCCCTTCTGCAAATGCTTCTAATCATTCATCCTAATCGCTCATCTCCATTCCTAAGTTTTCATCCCCCACTCCTCCTGTACCACCATCACCATACCTTCCTCTATGTGTCCCGTTCCTGAAATCAAGCCTTCTGTGATCTCAGTGTATATCACCTAGCAGCTAGGTACATTTTCAACTCTGTAATGCAATACATTTATATTTTGATATATCTTAACTGTAATTGTAATTGTATCTGGTTTTGCATGTTATTTCATTATGTGTGTTGTATCCACCTACCCCCCCCCCGGATGCATCTGGAAACTAGCTGATAGCTCAGTATGCCTTTCCTGATGAAACTTTTAAATAAATAAATAATGTCTACATCCTTCCCCTCCCACTTTTTGTTTTTTTGGGGCTTTGCATTGGATTGCCATTCTGAAAGGATGCTCTCTGTGTTTTGGCTGATGCCCCAGCTTGCTTTATAGAAATGCAAATGGCTTGCAACACTGGAGAGTGAGGTTTTAGATGCCTCTAGAGGTATTTGTGAGAGTGCGTTAATAAACACATTAGAAAATGGTCTTTCTGTGCAAGTGAAAGCTCAAATTGTTTGCCTACCATTGTTGAGGAAATTCAGTAGATTGTCAAAATGTCCAAGAATAAAAAGGTGTGGTGGTGTGGTTGTACAGAGAAAATGCCCCAATTAACTAAAACAGACAACGTTAATCTATGACAGCAGGTTTAATTGATGCTAAATAATAGGTCATTATTCAGTTATATCCTGATTAACCAAACATCTCCATTAACTACATACCACTAAAATGGCTTGGACTGCCTTGTCATTGGCAAGATTGTTCAAGAGTCAGCAAGTGGCATTGAAGGAAATAGTTTTGTAAATGTGTGTACGTCAAAAACCCTTTAGCCTGTAGGTTCTAGCAGTCAGCTGGAAAACTGCAAGTGCATTGTGATGGCCTTGGGACTTTTCTAAATGGTTCTTCCCTCTGGTTACTGATTTGCATGAGTAGATGAGGGACCTGAACTCTCCCCCCGTAATTGTCCTGTATTAAATATTAGTTCATTGCATAATGAATGTGGACATGTGATGAATGCTGCATGATTTTAAATATAAAATTCATGTTAAGTAAAATACAGAAAAACTATTAACTTCCTAAGTAGATGTATATTGTCAAATAAGCATTTTAAAAGAATAGGTACTGGTATAACTGCTAGAAAATGTCTAATTAAGCAATATGACATGATAGGGTATGTGTTATTGTGTAATAATGTCACACCTTGGGTGGTTGAAGCATGAGGCCACAGATCAAGTGTGTTCAACACCTGAGAAGTGACATTATTACACAGTAACACACACCCTGGAGTGCCTTATTAAGTGTTATACAATGGCTCTTAAATTTATTATAAAAAAGTATATATGAATATAGTTTTAAAATATTTTTTTCCTAGGATTTAAAAGTGTGGAAGAGTATTTAAACAAAAATGAGTTCCTTTTTCTGCTTCTGCAGCAGGTGGCATTGTTTACTGTGTGCAGTATGTAGCTCTGTGTTTCTCTTTGCACCTCCTCCCCCACACTTTTATGTAGCCCTCCTCCATTTTGTTATGGTAAGGCAAATTCTACTGTATGCTTTTGTTCCCCACAAAAAAAGAAAAATTGAACACTTAGCCGGCAGGTTTTACTTCAGCATGGCCTTTTGCAATACTTTGTTGTGGCTGCGAAACTGAGCCCATGTCACTCTCATTGTTTAAGTATGGATGTGGTAATGTACGAGCATGGGATCACGTTTTACTTTTCTTGGTTCTCCTGGTGCAGTTTCTTGCTTTTCTCATTTGTACCGGGAGAACATCACAAGACAATAGTGAAGGCGCTCGGCAGTACCATAATTCAAAAGAGGCTGGGAAACAGAGAATGTGCTGGTGCATGGATTACAGTTATGAGAAGCACTCCATGGGGCAGTTTGTTTAAATGTGAAAAAAAAAAACATGCTTGCTACAGTTTATTCAGGGAAGGTGGCTGAACTGTTGATGAGTTTGGTGATGTGATTACGGCTTCCTTTATTAAAAGCATTTGTGGCTGGGAGCTGGGGAAATGAAAATAGTCTTTTGTTAGTGTGTCAGCTGCTTTGGTTTCTGTTGTTTATTCAAACTGCTCCATTATGGGAAAGAAAAAAAATTCTGTTTTTTTCCAAAGTTAAGAGTCTCTGTCAGTATTAAAAAAAATTAAAAAATGCTTTTATGTGTGCATTTCTGGAGGGGCTCTGTGTCTTGCTGAAAGGGAGATATTTGACATGGACAGCCTGGTGTACTCACAAGCATGTAAGTAGTGAAATCTAATATGCTGTCTTCATGTGATCTAGTCACGTATGTGCCTACCCTAGGTACAGTGAAATTATTGTCTAATAACATAACTGTCCCTCAGGATTAGCAGCCAATCAGGTTGCTAGAAGTTTTTTTTGCCATTGTATAATTTGTATTATTTACTTGTATTTTAGATCAAACCGACTCCACAGATGTAACAGCTACAGGTAATACAATTCAGTTATACAAAATGCTATGAGACCTTTGAAAATTGCTTTGAAGGAATACTTGCAGACTGAGGGCCAGATATTCAAACTGTGCTATTTTGAGGAGCAAGCACTTGCGCTGCACAAAATAGTTGTGCAGGGGTGTGTCCTGAGTGATATTCAAAGGAGTTGCACCCTTGAGCAATTCCTTTGAATATCACCCCCCGTCCACAGTTACTGTGCATGGCACAGTTGAACTTGCACCACCGCTAGTTGTCAGAGTGGAGCATTCAACTTGCGGTGGCGCAAGTACCATTGCGCCATGTGCAAAAATCCCGATATTCAAAAGGTGACATGCAAATTGGGCCATAATTCATGCAAGGTGCAGGGGGAGCCATTTGCATCTGATTATGGCCCCATCTGCATGCCATTAACATGCAGGTGCGCCAATCCCCGAGGACTTGCACCTGGCGCCCTGCCAGGCAGCAGCTGTTTGGGACCGACACCCTCTGCAGCCCGATCGCGGGCAAAACACTGTATAATCAGCACCACCACCCCCCACTGGCCTGATCGTGGGCATAGTGTAATTCCCGCCCCCACTAGCCCGATCGCGGGCAGCAGTGTGTCCCCCCCCAATGTATCCTTGGTGGTCCAGTGGACCGAAAATCCCGATCGGGGATTGAGTATTATCCCCACCTCCCGATTATATCCCTGGTGGTCCAGTGGACCAAAGATCCCGATCACGGGATGGAGTGTGCAAACAACCCACCCCAAACACATCCCTGGTGTGTCCCAACCCACCCACCCACGAGGCTTCACCCGCCGCTGCCCCACAGCTGGCGGGCAGCAGCATCCACCCGCCTGCTGCCCTGCTGCCCGCCGACTGACTGCCCGTAGGGCTGCATGCCCAATGGTGCAGAGCAAGAGCCAATGGGTGTGCAGCCCATACCGTCATAAGACAGTCCAGATTTGTGAATGAACTGGGGGACCACCAGGGATATAATCGGGAGGTGGGGGTTAATACTCAATCCAGTGATCGGGATCTTTGATCCACTGGACCACCAGGGATCATGATGGGAGGTGGGAGGGTTAATGCTCAATCCCGATTGGGATTTTCGGTCCACTGGACCACCAGGGATATTGAGGGACACTTTTGCTGCCCTCAATCCGGCTGGTGGGAGGTAGTAAAGATATGCCGCAATCGGGCCCAGTGGGGGGTGGTGGTGGGGATTTCTCTCTTTTGCCCGCGATGGGGCTGCAGGGGCGATGGGTGGGTTGAGGCCAACCACATGTGGCAGCTGCTGTGTTGCACCCTGCAATGCAGCAGCTCACCTGTGGGTGGCCCTCGACTTAAGCCTTTCTTTTTTGGCTCAAAGTTGTGCAGGCACAGGTTGGGGGTTGCGCCTGCACAACTCTGCACAGCCCGGCTGAATATCGGGCTGTGCAGTTTATGCATGGTTCCTCCCCCTCCAGTTCAGCATGCATTCATTTGTATTGCGCTGTTGCTCAGCTTGTTTTCAGTGGCACAACTGCCTCCTGCTGAATATCGCAGAATGGAGTAATTTTGGACTTGCGCAGGCGCAACCTTATTGCGCATGGCGCAACCCTTTTGAATATCTGGCCCTGAATGTATATGTTAAGTATGCTGATGGTATTAATGTGTAGATCTGTAGTATGTACAGTGTATGTTAAAGTTTGTAACCAAGGTTGTTTTGTATGGTAACTTGCCATTTTTGTTATATTTACATCTGTACTTAAAGAACACAGGACTTTAGTTGAAAACAGGGCCTTTGGTCCTAATCTATTTGTTCCTGTATAAAAATAAAAGTTTTATCTATATATCTATCTATGAAACCTTCTAGAATATACAATGCAGCAAATCTTCACTTTTTAGAAGGCACTTGTTACAGACTGAAGTAGTAATTCACTGGTGTTGGTGTGTCTCACCCTCTATGATTTTCCCCTATATTTAGGGCTTCCACTGTAAATTGCCTTTAATATTTCTTAACAAAATATATATGTTACCAAACTGCTTAATAAATAAAATGTAAGTTGCCATTGTGGTTAAGACACATAATCACTCAAAAACAATGTGAGAAAGCAGCACAGAAAGTGGGTGGAATCCACGGACGTATAAGTAGAGGTATTTCTAGTAGAAAGAGGGAGGTTATCATGCCCCTCTACAGGTCCTTGGTGATTCCAAACTTGGAGTACTGCATTCAGTTCTGGAGACCTCACCTCAAGAAGGACATTGACCATTTGGAAACAGTGCAGAGAAGGGCTACTAAGATGGTGCATGGACTGTATCAGAGGTTATATGAAGCAGCACTCAGGGAACTGAATCTATACTCTCTTGAGCAGAGAAGAAACAGAGGGGACAATATTTACTGTAAATATTTAAAGATCAAATGCACATATATTTCAAAAAAGCTTGAATTCACATCCCTGTGTCATGACTAGTGTTTCCTGAAAATATCAAGCTTTTTGGTTTTGTGGTTTTCTTTAAATTAATATCTGTTAATGTGTTCTGCAGTAACTAAAACAGTAAAGAAACAGTAAAGATGTTTCTGTCCCTGTCAGTGAGGAATGACATCATACCTGTCCTGCCTGCTGCTTCTGCAGTTAAGTAGTCCCTGATTGTTAAATAAGCTCTATCAGTCCCTAGTTAGTCTGTAGAGCTAATTGTTTTCAATCGGACTTTGTTACTAACCCATCTGGTTTGTGTTTAGAGGGATAAGCTGAACATCTTTCTTTTCTCATAAAAAGTTGATTATTTGGGGGTTCAGTGCTGAACTGAAGTAGTGTGAATGAATTTGTGAAAAACAACATTTTCTGTATCACAACTCTCAGTTCTCTGTCATCACAGCTCTGCATTCTATTCTGGCTATATACCACAGGGTCATTTAATGGATATAAAATAAATTACATTAAATTAATTCTTTGAAGCAGTGTGTATTTAATGTAGTCTCAATAAATATGTTCTAGTTCATGTGATAAAAAGTTTGTTTCCATGTCAGATTGACAAATGTGTATCTGTCACACTCTGCTCTTTCAGGAACATGTACTGTATGAACTCATAAAATTTAATTGTGTGAAAATACAGCATGTATATGTATAAGTATAAATACTATATGGTATACTGATGCCCCTGTCTTCTGTCTCTCAGTTGAGGCTGCTGCACCCTGCTTCCCTCTGTCCCCCACCCCCACAGTCAGGGCCCATGCACTCTGTTGCCCCCTTTTCCTGTCTCCACAGACAGGGCTGATATGATTTGCTAAGCCCTAGATTCCCAGGGCCTCAGCCATCACAGTTGCTGCAGCATGTTGCCCCAGGCCACCAAAGGTGGTGCTTTTGCTGCACCTTGATATCCACTTCCATTGCCTCAAATGGGAAGTGCCACTGCACTGCTTGCACCCTGGCACATAGTCAGAGCTGCTGTACCCTGATGCCCTTTGGTGTCCTGCACCACAGTCAAGGCTTCTGCATTAGCTGTTCTCTGTCCCCTGACATCATGTGCCCTGGTGCACCCTACAGCCTCTTGCCTCCACGGTTACAATTGTTGCACCATCCTCCTCCCTGCCACTAGAGTCAGATCCTTTGGTACACTGCTGAAACTACTTGAAAGAAAAAACCAAAAATACTTTCAACTTGTGTTATAGGGTGGGGGAAGAGGGTAGCAGGATGCAACAGCCTCAACTGTTTGTGCAGGAGGCAGCAGGGTGCAGCAGCCCTGGCTGTGTGAAGAAGACAGAGGTCAGTAGGTTGCAGCAGCCTCAAATGGGGGCAGGAGACAGGGGGATTTTGGGGTAGGGGAAAGGGGAAGCAGAGAGATGCTGTCTAAACTGTCAGGCAGGAGACAGGGGAATCAGGATGCCATATAGTATATAGGATAAAGTATGGGTCTCGGCATGTAATGAGAATTTACACACACCCAAGGGGTTTATGCATAACATCAAATGCCGAGGGTGTGTGTAAATTCAAGTTTACACACCAAGACCCATATTTTATTTTATATAATTGTTGGGCTTCACTTTTTCACCTCAGCAATTCTATAAAATAAAAATAAAAAAAAGTCTGCTGTGTCGGTGCAATCAGATTAGGTCAGCGCACAAGGTCCGCTTTCACTTTATTTTAATTATTGTTATGGGGTCCATCCAGTAGTTGAGTGGAACATCTGAAGTACTTTAAAACAATTTACTTACTGCCGAGTGTCCGTGGCAGTCTGTCTCTCTCTATGGTGAGTTTGCGGTAGGGTTTCCGGTTTGGGAAGGACACAGCGAGCGAGGAGTTCGAGCATGAGCAATGCGGGGAAAACCATGAGCGTGTTTGCCATTATAAACGCTCTTTTATTACAGCAAGTTACACCACGGTTTCCCAATGGGAAAAAGGGAAGCCCATTAATTATATTTCTAGTTATACACATACTTGACATATTTTCACACAAAGACCCTCTAAGAACTGAATTCATGCAGTACAGGTTCCTGAAATAGCAGAGTGTGGCAGACACACATTTGTCAACCTGACATTAAAACAAAATTATCACATGAACATATTTATTGAGGCTACATTAAATACATACTGCTTCTATGAACAAATTAGATGTAATTTATGTTATATCCATTATACAGACAGAATAGAATGCAGAGTTTTGATGACAGAGAACTGAGAGCTGTGATACAGATACTGTTATTTCTCACAGATTCATTCATACCACTTCAATTCATCACTGAACTCCAAGTGATCAACTTTTTATGAGAACAGAAAGATAGATTTTAAGCATATCTCTCTCAACACAAACCAGATGGGTTAGTAACAAACTCTGATGGAAAACAATTAGCTCTTCGGACTGTTGTAACTAGGGACTGCAACAGCTTATTTTATCAATCAGGTACTTAACTGCACAAGCAGCAGGCAGGACCGGTATGATGTCATTGTTCACTGACAGTGACAGAAACATCTTCACTGTTTCTTCACTGTTTTCAGTTACTGCAGAGTACATTAACAGATGTTGATTTAAAGAAAACCACAAAACGAAACTGCATTATATTTTCAGAAAACACTAATCACGACACAGGAATGTGTATTTAAGGGGATTCAAGCTTTTATGGAATATGTGCATTTGATCTTTAAGCACGTTAGGGGATTTAACACAGTTCAGACAGGCAATTTATTTCAAGAGCACATAGCAGCATGCATGAGAGGGCATGATATGAGACTGGTAGGAAGATGGTACAAAAGCAACCTCAGGAAGTACTTCTTCACATAGAGAGTGACAGACACATGGAACAGCCTGCCCCAAGAGGTGGTAGCATCAAAGACAATCAGGGAGTTCATACTTACATGGAATAGTCATAAAGGACAAGCTAGGACAATGGCTGCCCAGGAAGGGGGAAGTTTCTAGGGCAGACTACAGGGATCGCATAGTCCCCATCTGCCAACACTTTTCTTATGTTCTTATGTTCTCAGATACGATACTGCTAAACACCGTTAGCACGTTTTAGTTTTTACACCCATTCTTCAGACATTATTGTGCCTGAAAATATACATTGCTTGTTGAAGCATGGTTTCAAAATCTAATGTCCTATTCTAATCTTGTTTGTTCCATAAGTGATCACACACCTCCAACACACACTCACCAGGTCAGAGGGTCAAAAGAGACACTCGTACAAGGATTCAGAGCTTAGGATAGTGAATTAGGTAGCATACAGAAAATCCAGCACTCACCACCTTGATGTAAAATATAATGACGCTCTCACAGGTGCACATATGTAAGTGCCATTTTTATTAAGGTGCCAATTAGAAGCATGCCTTGATGCATATCAGAACGTGTCCTTTGACAAAGGACATGAATCGAACTGCGTCAAGGCATGCTTTTTAATTTGCACCTTAATAAAAATGTCACTTACCACATAAACTCGTGTATAGGCTGACTCACGTATTAGCTGACCCCCCAATGTCACAGTTCAAAGTAAAGAAACATCAGTCACCCGTGTGTAAGTTGAGCTGTTTCCATTGCACAAATACATCAGTCCTGACTCCCAACTTGAGTCCAGCCAGTGACACTTGGCCACGGACACCATGCCAGCAGTATGCCACTCTCCCTCCCACGCCACTCCCAAGAATCCCAAATTAATGCCTGCCTATCTTGACCTAAGTTTCAAAAAAAAATAAACACACACACACACGTCTTCATTGTCCTCCTTCCTCCTGGCTGACTGAGTAGTGCTGCTGGATGTCACCTCACCTAACCAATCAGATTAGAGGATGGAGTCAGCAGTGGAGCCAGAGGAGTTTACTTGCTGCAGGTGATGTTGCGCTGATGACTGTATCTGCAGTACAGCTGAGGCTGGAGAAGACAGAAGACTGGGTCTGACAGGCTGGAGTGTCACGTGTCATGTGGTTCAGGACTGCTTGGGTGGGTCATCAGAGTGAGTGAGCAGTGTGGACACAGAGGAACATTACCGAAAATGCAGGTCCTTTCTTGCTTTTGTCTCAGTGATGGCATCTAAACCCTGTAGGGCACGATGTACAACTTTTGCAAGTTAAATTACAATGTTAGTATACAGCCATGGTATTCTATTTAGCTCTTCTAATATGTGGCACCTGCCGCTCTTGCTGCTGCTGCTACACACACATTGCTGCAAGTGCGGCTGTCGTCATTGGCGTCTCTGCCTCCCTGCGTACTTCTCCCTCACTCTCAACATTGGCTGCAACATTACCAGAAATGTTGGTCTTTGCTGCTTCTGTCTCCCTGGCTGCATCTAACCCTATAGGGCACCATGCACAACTTTGCTGAAGGTGGTTTGGGAAGGAGCTCTGGAGCTCTGTTTCCATTTCTGGGCTGATCTGTGTATAATCTGAGGTGCTATAAATTGAAATGAAAAAAAGTAGGTAAAAAATTTGGCTTATACATGAGTATGTAATGTACTTATGTGTACCTGTGGGAGACATTGTTATGTTTTTACATTAAGGTGGTGAGTGCTAGATTTTCTGTAGCTACTCTGCCAGGTGCATTTTACATTTAACAGGGGTTACACTGTTCTAACTCTCTGACAAAGTGTAAACAGATACATTCCTACCAGACTGCCAATGTTTTAAACTTTCATAAATATTTTCAACTGTCCTTGCAATGGCTTCTAAACTTTAAAAATAAAGATCATATTGATTAAACTGTTGGGGCCCAATATTCAAAATATCGCTCAATGGGCAAAATGATAGCACACCATTTGTCAGTGGTTTGTGCCTATGTGCCATATTCAAAGGTAGCTGTGGCATGTGCTGAAAGGGTTATCACACATGTAAAAATAATGTATGCTGTGGGCAAAGGGAAGGACAGCGACATGAATCCCTGTGCAGCACAATACACACCAGGGTAGTGCTGCACAAAGGAATTGCACAGGCCACACTGTGCTGTGCTGTTACTGCTAAGAAGAAGCCCAATGTACTCCTGGCAACTCTAGTGGCCAGCAGAGCTACTGCAGCTAACAAGCATGTTTGCAGTTGAGGGAGCACATCTGCTCCCTGCTGTCCAGTGAACCCCCACACCCTAATCCCTATTCTCTGAAGAGTAACATATTTCCTTAGTGACTAGTGGTCCCCCCCACCTGCTAATCCATGGCACTGATAGAATAAAATAATTCCCTGATGCCTAGTGGACACCCCACCCTTCAATCCCTATCCCAATTAGAATAAAATAATTCCCTGGTGTCCAGTGGTCCCAGTAGAATAAAATATTTCCCTAGCACCCAGGGCTCTCCCTGCCTTCTGATCTCTGGCCTGTGTTATATCACATATTCCCTGTAGTCTAGTAGGATCCCCAACCCAGTGATCATGTCTCCATAATAGTATAAACTTTCCCTGGTGTCATGCTCCCCCACCATGGGAACTGATAAAGGGAGTGTGTGTACTGCATTTACAGTACAGAGAATGCATATTACATGTCAGTCCAAATGGTGGCTGGCTATGGTAGTGAAAGGAGAGCTGTGTCAGTCACCACAGTTGATTCACTGCCTGATCAAACTAGTAAGGGGGTGGTATAGTTGGTTGGTTGTTACCCACCATGCATTAGGGTAAATAGATACCAGGGAAAGTTTACACTGGTATAGGGACGGGAATCGGTGAATGGAGGTGCAACTAAATGCCAGGGAATATGTAATATAATATGGAAATTTTGACTAGAGGATGGAGGGACCTCTAGACCCCAGGGAATTATGTTATTCTTACAGGGTCAAAGATCAGAGAGTGGGAAGATCACTGGATGCCAGGGAATTATTCTGACAGAGATGGGGATTAGAAGGTGGGGGAGACCACTGGATGCCAGAAATTATTTTATAGTATATGGTTGGGAGTTACTGTTAATAGAAAATGGTGGCTTTCAGAATCCTGTTGCAGGACAGTTCAAGGGTCAAAAAAAGCTGAGTTAGCATTCTGATGTCACATCAATAGTAAAACAACTTTTTCCTGAGCTGCCACTCAATTGGTGGAAACTCAGCTCATCACAAAATATTCAAACAACAATGATGGTGCTGCATAGCAAGCTGTTGGTGTGCAGTTCTCGAGAGATGAAGTCCTAAAGTTGTTACTCGCCATCTCTGACTCTACCAGCACTGGTGCTGATGGCTTGGAGCCTCGTCTTTTCAAAGTCACTGCTCCTCTTATAGCCTCCCCCTTAACCAAAATCATTAACCTGTCGCTCTGCCACAGCCCTATTCATGACATCTGAAGATTGCCAGAATGACCCCTATTCTTAAAACAAGGTGATCTCAAAGACATGTCTAACTGTTGACCCATAGTCATTCTATCTGTGCTAAGTAAAATCCTGAAAAAATAGTGGCAACCCAGACCATAACATACCCTACAGAAACATAACCTCTCCTCTGATTCCCAGCATGGTTTCCATAAAGGCCATAGTACTTCAACTGCCCTCCTAAAACTAACAAACGACTCTATGCTGCCACCATTCAGGTGTCTTGACATGTGCTATCTTTATTGATCTGACCAAGGTCTTTGACCGGGCCAACCATTCCCTTCTCCTTACAAAACTCAGCTCCCTTGGTTTCTCTGCTGAGACGGTGGCTTGGTTCAGCTGTTATCTTACTGATAGAAAGCAGGCCATAGTTTTTAACTCAGCCATGTCTGATCTTACATCCATACATATAGGAGTTCCTCAGGGATCCATACTTAGCCCTTTGCTATTCACTATTTTTAGAAATGACCTCCCATCACAAGTATCTATCTGCTCTTCCCTGCTTTATGCAGATGATCTTGTCATCTACCATAGTGTGAGAAAGGTCTCTGACTTTAACAACTCCCTAGCCTCAGACTTCCTAAGTATTCAAACCTGGCTCACTGAGAATAACCTTGTGCTCAATACAAGCAAAACATATTCGATGCTCATTGACTCTTCTGTTAGACTAAAAGGGAATTGCTAGTCTGTCTCAATAACCTGTGCTGATGGCTCCTCTGTAGGTAAAATCAGCTCCTTCAAATACCTGGGCATTTTTCTCGATAAATCCCTGGAGTTTGATTTTCATATAATCACTACCTGTAAATCTGTCAATGCAAATATTGGGTGGCATACAGCAACAGCAATGCCCTAACCCATCAGCTAGGCTTGCTTTGGCACAAGGCCTCCTGATCCTGGCCCTATCCTATTGCTCGGCTCTCTACCTTGGTGCCACTAAGACCTCTTTCCATAAGTGGGACACTACCTTTAATAACATTTGCCCCTACACCTCGGCCTTACCACAGTACAAATGCTACTTTTATTTCTCTCTCTAAAGGAGACAACCCCTCTGCCACTGGAAACTACCGCCCCTTCACCCTCCTCCCTATGCTGTTAAAGTTGGAAGAATGTATTGTACTATCTCAACTCTCTCTCTTGTTTGACTCCTATTCTTTCTGTATGCCTTAACAATCAGGATTCTGGAAGTACTACTCTGTGACTACCTCTCTTCTCAGGCTGTCCGATTCTATCCACACAGGCATGGACAAGGGCCTCAACAATCCCACCATCTATGTTGATTCAGCTAAGGCATTCAACACTGTCTCCTACCCCAACATCCTTTCTAAACTCTTAGCTGTTGGCCTCTCTGAAGTGGTCATCTTCTGGTTCTGCTCTGAACTTGGGGAGAGGACCCAGTCTATCATAATTGGTGATGCTCATTCCTGCCCCTCCCAATAATTACTGTGGTCATACAAGGCTCAGTACTTGAACTGCTGTTTTCTCCATCTTCCACAATGACATCAGTACTGCCTGCTCATCCACATCCATTCACATGGATGTGGATGACGTGGTTCTATATACCTTTGGCCCCTCCACTACTGATGTGCTGCACAGACTCCAGCTTGACTTTTACCAAGTTCAGTTCTGGTTATGCTCAGATAAGCTATTCCTGAATGCCAAGAAGATGGTCTCCATGTCCTTTTGCACAAGGAAGAGATTCTCTAGGCTTCCCTCCTTCCCTCCACTCTTCTGCACCCTAGAAAGGTCCCCACTGGAGGATGTCACTGCCTTCAGATACTAAGGAGTTTGGCTAGACCAGCAACTCAACTTCTCTGGTCATGTGGATGCTATTGTCAGAAAACTGCACCCCAAGCTCGGCGCCTTGTACAGAAACCACGACTGCTTTCCTTTGCCAGCCTGCCGTGTTGTTATCCAGAGAATAATCCTCTTCATCATTGATTAAGGAGATGTGGTTTACAGTGCTGGTCCTGTTACTTCTCTCACGGAAATGGACACAGTCTTTCATTCTTTCTGCTTCTTTGCACTTGAGTATTCCCCTTGCTCTCATGACTGTTCACTGTACCGGTCTCTATTCTTCCCCTATCCTGAGGATAGTTGCCTTGCCCAATGTTTAAACATTGTTAGCAAATTCTGGTTTGGTTCTCTCCCCACCTACCTCTTTGCATCCCTTTCCCTACTTCTCCCTAGTCCCATGCACTGAGGAACTCAAATGTTCTGACCCTGGCTGTCCCCTCCACTTCAATGGACATTGGCCAAGCTGCTTTCTGACACCATTCCTTAAGCTGTTCAATTCCCTTCCCCATGCTATCCAGAATGCCCCCTCATCTTGAGTCCTCCCATGCCTCCTCCATGGCCTCACCTCCCCCTTCTGCAAATGCTTGTAATCATTCATCCTAATCGCTCATCTCCATTCCTAAGTTTTCATCCCCCACTCCTCCAGTACCACCATCACCTTCCCCTCCTCTATGTGTCCCTTTCCTGATATCAAGCCTTCTGTGATCTCTACATATATCATCTAGCAGCCAGGTACATTTTCAACTCTGTAATGCAATAAATTGATCTTTTGTTATATCGTAACTGTAATTGTAATTGTACCTGGTTTTGCATGTTATTTCATTATGTGTGTTGTATCCCACCTACATCTCCCCTCTAGGATGCATCTGGAAACTAGCTGATAGCTCAGTATGCCTTTCCTGATGAAACTTTTAAATAAATAAATAATGTCTACATCCTTCCCCTCACACTTTTTGTTTTCTTTTGGGCTTTGCAATGGATTGCCATTCTGAAAGGATGCTCTCTGTGTTTTGGCTGATGCTCCTACTTGGCTTATAGAAATGCAAATGACTCGCCACACTGGGGAGTGAAGTTTTAGATGCCCTCTAGAGGTATATGTGACAGTGTATAAATAAACACTTTAGAAAATCATCTTTCTATGCAAGTGAAAGCTCAAATGGTTTGCCTGCCATTGTTGAGGAAATTCAGTAGATTGTCAAAATGTCCAAGAATAAAAAGGTGTGGCTGTACAGAGAAAATGCCCCGATTAACTAAAACAGACAACGTTAATCTATGACAACAGGTTTAAATAATGCTAAATACTTGGTCTTTATTTAGTTACCAGGGAAAATATCCTGATTAACCAAACATCTCCATTAATACATGCCACTTAAATGGCTTGAACTGCCGTGTTATTGGCAAGATTGTTCAAGAGTCAGGAAGTGGCATTGAACAGAAATAGTTTTGTAAATGTGTATAGGTTAAAAACCCTTTAGACTTTAGGTTCTAGCAGTCAGCTTGAAAACTGCAAGTGCATTGTGATGGCCTTGGGACTTTTCTGAATGGTTCTTCCCTCTCGTTACTGATTTGCATGAGTATATGAGGGACCTGAACTCTGGACCCCCGTATTTGTCCTGTATTAAATATTAGTTCATTGCATAATGAATGTGGACATGTGATGAATGCTGCATGATTTTAAATATAAAATTCATGTTAAATATAACACAGAAACTTATTAACTTCCTAAGTAGATGTATATTGTAAAATAAGCATTTTAAAAGAATAGGTACTGGTATAACTGCTAGAAAATGTCTAATTAAACAACAGGACATGACAGAGGTATGTCTTATTATGATAATAATGTCACACCTTGGGTGGTTGAAGCATGAGGCCACAGATCAAGTGTGTTCAACACCTGAGAAGTGACATTATTACACAGTAACACACACCCTGGAGTGCCTTATTAAGTGTTATACAATGACTCTTAAATTTATTGTAAAAAGTATATATGAATATTGCTTTAAATTATTTTTTTTTCCAGGATTTTAAAATGTGAAAGAGTATTTAAACAAAAATGAGTTCCTTTTTCTGCTTCTGCAGCAGGTGGCATTGTTTACTGTGTGCAGTCTGTAGCTCTGTGTTTCTCTCTTCACCTCCCCCCCCGCACTTTCACGTAGCCCTCCTCCATCCTCATGTAAAATCGAGGTAATAGTCCTACTGACCTCCCACTTGCTGCCAAGTTACGCCCCAGGACCTCCCCCTGTAAAAGATATTTAGCTTTAATCTTATTTAGCCAAAATTCAATCTTCCCATACCAAATCCCTGCCAATTCCCTCCTTAAGCTTTTAAGTTCCTTATCTATCTCTTCTGAGAGCCCCTCCTGTGGTGATAATTAACTTATCGCTCCCTCCAAGAATTCCTCTTTTGCCTTCCTAATCAACCTCTCTTTGGCAGCCAGTGTTTTAGCAGCCATGGAATATAAAAATTTACAGGTAGGCCAAGCTAGCTTCTTATCAGCCAATGTGGGCAACTGCACTCTAATAATTTCCTGAAGGGCCCCTTCCAATTCTTCCCGCCTCTCCTTCCTCAAGAAAAGCCATCTGTAGGACCTGGGAGGTAAAGACTTAGGTTCCCATTGCATCTGGATCAGAGAATGATCTGAGAAAGTCCTACCCTCAGTTGTAAACGCTCTAACCTCCCCCAGCGCCTCCCTATTTACCAAAAAATAATCTATCCTAGTATGGCTTTTGTGAGCCACCGAATAGAATGTCATTTGGGGACTACCATGAGAAAAAAACATAGCCGGGTCTGACAGACCTGAAGCCTCCAAGAGCTTAGCCAAAGCTAACTGAGCCCTAGACCTGGGGCCTTTAAATCCAGTCACCCTATCCTCCTTGTTATCTATACTTATATTCCAATCACCCGCTAATATTAATGAGGTTGATGAGAAAATAGCAATATTTTCCTCTATTGAAGTGAAAATTCTGGTTCTCGGAGGAGTTGGACCATATATAGAAGCTACCACTACTGCCTTACCATGTAGAGTGCCCAACACGTAAATCCCCATACTATCCTGTCGAGTCAGAACCTCATTCACCTCAAAGGGCAGGACCTATTAATTAAGATTGCGAATTCTCCAGATGCTCTCTCCTGCCCACGCCCATAAACCCGTCCCACCCAACGCTTTAAACAGTCCAATTCATCCGATAATAAATGTGTTTCCTGAAAGCTACAATATGAGCCCCCGCTGCTCCACATACCGCAGGATTGTCAGCCTTTATGTCGTCCTCAAACCCTTAACATTCCATGATATCACACTGTACATTACCATCTGACTAATACAGAGCTAGATAAATAAATCAGAGGTGAGACCTTCTTGAGCCTGCTTTCAGTACCCTATCTAGGACTCTCTTCCACCCTCAACCCTCCCCTCTATCCCCGTCCCAAGACCGAACAACCACTTCTTGTTGAGCCATGGATGAACCCATTTCCTGGCCTCTCTGAAACCCACTCAATGACCTCCGGCCGAAAACCAGACCCTAAATCCCCTCAAACCCCTCAAAGCCTTCCCAACTAAGTGGAGGAAGGGAGAAAAAGCACATACGCCCACTGGTACCTTCTACTATTATAAATATCAACATACTGCCAAGCGGAAAAGAAAGGCATTGTTAAACGGTGCACAGTCACCTCCCATCCCGCTTTAAACCATGTATTTTCATCTAATAGCGCCTCCAACTGGAAGCTGTATTGTTCCATCATAACACAGCCTTTAATTACTAAAGTAAACACACCTCCCCAAACTCAGGCCCAAAACCCCAAATGTCCAGACCACCTAACTGATGGTCCACTAGTTCATTAGCCATTAAGCCTTAAGCAGCCCAGTCTTTCCTTTATCCTCCTTTTCGTATACCTTTTCTTATTGTCCTTTTTGTAGTCTTCTCCTCATTCTTCCCCCATTCTTCCTGGGAGGAGAGAAAGAGAAAAAAAAAAAACCCTGGTCATAGTAATGAAACCCCTCGAGGTCAAACCCAAATCTTGCTGCTTAATGTTTCAGCTCATGCCAAAAGTTAGCTTGACCACGACTTTATCTATAAGAACACTTTTTAACCCCTGACGTCCTCTTCCTCACAGGGGCCAAACCTCATATACAAACACAGTCAAGTTGACTACTTAAAGAGATCTGGCAGGTCACTGCGGAGCCCCTCCAGCGCATCTTTGGCTGTTAAAAACTTCTTTTCTCCAGTTGACAGCCTCACCATAAGAGTAGCAGGATAAAGAAGGCGAAACTTTATCCCTGCTAAGTAAAGCTTCTTCTTAATGTCACTGTACTCCTTCTGTTTTTCTCGAACACCCAGAGTTAGATCCTGAAAGAACCATAATGATGCCCCATTCCAGTGCAAGGGTTTCATCTGCCTAGATGTCTGCAGAACATAGGATTTCTCTTTGTAGTTGAGGAACCTCATAATTATAACTCTAGGCTGGGCCCCCTGTGGTGAGATCTCTCGTAACGCTCGATGTGCCCTTTCCAGATTATACCCTTCCCCGAAGGGTGAAGGGCCAAGCATTTTTAAAAAAAGGTCCTGAATAAAAGATACACAGTTCAGACCTTCAGCCCTTTCTGGAAGCCCTGCTAGGATGAGATTGTTCCTGCGATTCCTCGCCTCCTGATCCTCCAGTCTCTCTTCCAACCTTTTAAGTTTTTTCCTGATCATCATCACCTCTTGAACCAGCGTAGAAACCTTTTTTTCCTGTGAGCAAATTCTGGCCTCAGCATCATTCATTCTTTGAGCCAATGAATGTATAGCTGGTTTTACCTCAGAAAAGTCCATCACCAGACCCTGAAGCATACATTTAATTTCTTTAATATCCTCAGTGTTATCGCCAGCACCACTTTCTTTGGCCAGATCTTCATCCTGGTCTACATTAATGGGCGATAGGGGCTTAGGGCGTTTCATTGCGAGGGCACACCCCACCAGCGGTTCTATTAGATCAGCCTCCATCCCTAATCGAGCTCGGGTCTGGCCTGCAATAGCTTCTCTAGGCCACTCGGCTTCACCCCTTAGTTATCCGCTGTTTGCCCGATTTAACCAGACAGAGGGGGTAAGTAGAGGCACCCAATCATGCGCCGGTCTAGAGAGGGACTCAAAGAAATGCCGGTATCGGGTTTTAAAAATAGAAACTGCCGCTTGGGTTTCGGAGGAGCGCGGAGCACGTCTTACCGAAGCTGGCTCATCACGTGAATCCTTCATCCCTATCCCAATTAGAATAAAATAATTCCCCAGTGTCCACGGGTCCCAGTAGAATAAAATAATTCCCTGGCACCCAGGGCTCTCCCTGCCTTCTGATCTCTGGCTGTGTTATATCACATATTCCCTTGAGTCTAGTAGGTCCCCCAACCCAGTGATCATGTCTCCATAATGGTATAAACTTTCCCTGGTGTCATGCTCCCCCACCATGGGAACTGATAAAGGGAGTGTGTGTACTGCATTTACAGTACAGAGAATGCATATTACATGTCAGTCCAAATGGTAGCTGGCAATGGTAGTGAAAGGAAGCTGTGTCAGTCACCACAGTTGATTCACTGCCTGATCAAACTAGTAAGGGGTGGTATAGTTGGTTGGTTGTTACCCACTATGCATTAGGGTCAATAGACACCAGGGAAAGTTTACACTGGTATAGGGACAAGGATTGGTGAATGGAGGTGCCACTAAATGCCAGGGAATATGTAATATAATATGGAAATGTGGACTAGAGGATGGAGGGACCTCTAGACCCCAGGGAATTATGTTATTCTTACAGGGTCAAAGATCAGAGAGTGGGAAGATCACTGGATGCCAGGGAATAATTCTGCCAGAGATGGGGATTAGAAGGTGGGGGACACCACTGGATGCCAGAAATTATTTTATAGTATATGGTTGGGAGTTACTGTTAATAGAAAATGGTGGCTTTCAGAATCCTGTTGCAGGACAGTTCAAGGGTCAAAAAAAGCTGAGTTAGAATTCTGATGTCACATCAATAGTAAAACAACTTTTTCCTGAGCTGCCACTCAATTGGTGGAAACTCAGCTCCTCACAAAATATTCAAACAACAATGATGGTGCTGCATAGCAAGCTGTTAGAGTGTGCAGTTCTCGCGAGATGAAGTCCTAAAGTTGTTACCTCGCCATCTCTGACTCTACCAGCACTGGTGCTGATGGCTTGAGCCTCGTCTTTTCAAAGTCACTGCTCCTTTTATAGCCACCCCTTAACCAAAATCGTTAACCTGTTGCTCTGCCACAGCCCTATTCATGACATCTGGAAGATTGCCAGAATGACCCCTATTCTTAAAAAAGGTGATCTCAAAGACATGTCTAACTGTTGACCCATAGTCATTCTATCTGTGCTAAGTAAAATCCTGAAAAAATAGTGGCAACCCAGACCATAACATACCTACAGAAACATAACCTCTCTCTGATTCCCAGCATGGTTTCCAAAGGCCATAGTACTTCAACTGCCCTCCTAAAACTAACAAACGACATCTATGCTGCCACCGATTCAGGTGTCTTGACATGTGCTATCTTTATTGATCTGACCAAGGCCTTTGACGTGGCCAACCATTCCCTTCTCCATATAAAACTGAGCTCCCTTGGTTTCTCTGCTGAGATGGTGGCCTGGATCAGCTGTTATCTTACTGATAGAAAGCAGGTCATAGTTTTTAACTCAGCCATGTCTGATCTTACATCCATACATATAGGAGTTCCTCAGGGATCCATACTTAGCCCTTTGCTATTCACTATTTTTAGAAATGACCTCCCATCACAAGTATCTACCTGCTCTTCCCTGCTTTATGCAGATGATCTTGTCATCTACCATAGTGTGAGAAAGGTCTCTGACTTTAACAACTCCCTAGCCTCAGACTTCCTAAGTATTCAAACCTGGCTCACTGAGAATAACCTTGTGCTCAATACAAGCAAAACATATTCGATGCTCATTGACTCTTCTGTTAGACTAAAAGGGAATTGCTAGTCTGTCTCAATAACCTGTGCTGATGGCTCCTCTGTGGTAAAATCAGCTCCTTCAAATACCGGCATTTTCTCGATAAATCCCTGGAGTTTGATTTTCATATAATCACTACCTGTAAATCTGTCAATGCAAATATTGGGTGGCATACAGCAACAGCAATGCCCTAACCCATCAGCTAGGCTTGCTTTGGCACAAGGCCTCCTGATCCTGGCCCTATCCTATTGCTCGGCTATCTACCTTGGTGCCACTAAGACCTCTTTCCATAAGCGGGACACTACCTTTAATAACATTTGCCCCTACACCGCGGCCCTACCACAGTACAAATGCTACTGTTATTCCTCTCCCTAAAGGAGACAATCCCTCTGCTACTGGAAACTACCGCCCCTTCACCCTCCTCCCTATGCTGTTAAAGTTGGAAGAATGTATTGTACTATCTCAACTCTCTCTCTCTTGTTTGACTCCTATTCTTTCTGCATGCCTTAACAATCAGGATTCTGGAAGTACTACTCTGTGACTACCTCTCTTCTCAGGCTGTCTGATTCCATTCACACAGGCATGGACAAGGGCCTCAACAATCCCACCATCTATGTTGATTCAGCTAAGGCATTCAACACTGTCTCCCACCCCAACATTCTTTCTAAACTCTCAACTGTTGGTCTCTCTGAAGCGGGCTTCTTCAGGTTCTGCTCTGAACTTGGGGAGAGGACCCAGTCTATCATAATTGGTGATGCTCATTCCTGCCCCTTCCAGTAATCACTGTGGTCATAGAAGGCTCAGTACTTGGACTGCTGTTTTCTCCATCTTTCTCAATGACTTCTGTACTGCCTGCTCATACACAACCATTCACATGTATGTGGATGATGTGGTTCTATATACCTTTGACCCCTCCACTTCTAATGTGCTGCACAGACTCCAGCTTGACTTTGACCAAGTTCAGTTCTGGTTATGCTCAGATCAGCTATTCCTGAATGCCAAGAAGATGGTCTCCATGTCCTTTTGCACAAGGAAGAGATTCTCTAGGCTTCCCTCCCTTCCCTTCACTCCTTCTGCACCCTAGAAAGGTCCCCACTGGAGGATGTCACTGCCTTCAGATACTAAGGAGTTTGGCTAGACCAGCAACTCAACTTCTCTGGTCATGTGGATGCTATTGTCAGAAAACTGCACCCCAAGCTCGGCACCTTGTACAGAAACCATGACTGCTTTCCTTTGCCAGCCTGCCATGTTGTTATCTGGAGAATAATCCTCCCCATCATTGATTAAGGAGATGTGGTTTACAGTGCTGGTCCTGTTACTTCTCTTGTGGAAATGGACACTGTCTTTCATTCTTTCTGCTTCTTTGCACTTGAGTATTCCCCTTGCTCTCATGACTGTTCATTGTGCCGGTCTCTATCCTTCCCCTATCTTGAGGATAGGTGCCTTGCCCATTGTATAAACATCGTTAGCAAATTCTCGTTTGGTTCTCTCCCCAGCTACCTCTTTGCATCCCTTTACCTACTTCTCCCTAGTCACATGCACTGAGGAACTCAAATGTTCTGACCCTGGCTGTCCCCTCCACTTCAATGAACATTGGCCAAGCTGCTTTCTGACACCATTCCGTCAGCCGTGCAATTCCCTTCCCCATGCTATCCAGAATGCCCCCTCATCTTGAGTCCTCCCATGCCTCCTCCATGGCCTCACCTCCCCCTTTTGCAAATGCTTCTAATCATTCATCCTAATCGCTCATCTCCATTCCTAAGTTTTATCCCCACCCCCAGTACCACCATCACCTTCCCTCCTCTATGTGTCCCTTTCCTGATATATCAAGCCTTCTGTGATCTCTATGTATATCACCTAGCAGCTAGGTACATTTTCAACTCCGTAATGCAATAAATTGATCTTTTGTTATATCGTAACTGTAATTGTAATTGTATCTGGTTTTGCATGTTATTTCATCATGTGTGTTGAATCACCACATTCTCCCCTCTAGGATGCATCTGGAAATAGCTGATAGCTCAGTATGCCTTTCCTGATGAAACTTTTAAGTAAATAAATAATTTCTACACCCTTCCCCTCCCACTTTTTGATTTCATTTGGGCTTTGCAATGGATTGCCATTCTGAAAGGATGCTCTCTGTGTTTTGGCTGATGCCGCTACTTGGCTTTTAGAAATGCAAATGGCTTGCAACACTGGAGAGTGAAGTTTTAGACGCCTCTAGAGGTATTTGTGAGAGTGTGTAAATAAACACATTAGAAAATCATCTTTCTGTGCAAGTGAAAGCTCAAATTGTTTGCCTGCCATTGTTGAGGAAATTCAGTAGATTTTCAAAATGTCCAAGAATAAAAAGGTGTGGCTGTACAGAGAAAATGCCCCAATTAACTAAAACAGACAATGTTAATCTATGACAGCAGGTTTAAATGATGCTAAATAATTGGTCATTATTCAGTTACCAGGGAAAATATCCTGATTAACCAAACATCTCCATTAATACATGCCACTTAAATGGCTTGGACTGCCTTGTTATTGACAAGATTGTTCAAGAGTCAGGAAGTGGCATTGAACAGAAATAGTTTTGTAAATGTGTATACGTCAAAAACCCTTTAGTCTGTAGGTTCTAGCAGTCAGCTTGAAAACTGCAAGTGCATTGTGATGGCCTTGGAACTTTTCTAAATGGTTCTTCCCTCTGGTTACTGATATGTATGAGTATAAGGGACCTGAACTCTGTCTCCCCCCCCCCACGTATTTGTCCTGTATTAAATATTAGTTCATTGCATAATGAATGTGGACATGTGATGAATGCTGCATGATTTTAAATATAAAATTCATGTTAAATAAAACACAGAAACTATTAACTTCCTAAGTAGATGTATATTGTCAAATAAGCATTTTAAAAGAATAGGTACTGGCATAACTGCTAGAAAATGTCTAATTAAACAACAGGACATGTCAGAGTATGTTGATTGTGAATAATGTCACACCTTGGGTGGTTGAAGCATGAGGCCACAGATCAAGTGTGTTCAACACCTGAGAAGTGACATTATTACACAGTAACACACACCCTGAGTGCCTTATTAAGTGTTATACAATGGCTCTTAAATTTATTATAAAAAGTGTATATAATATAGTTTTAATTATTTTTTTTCTAGGATTTGAAAGTGTGAGAGTATTTAAACAAAAATGAGTTCCTTTTTCTGCTTCTGCAGCAGGTGGCATTGTTTACTGTGTGCAGTCTGTAGCTCTGTGTTTCTCTCTACTCCCCCCCCCACACTTTCACATAGCCCTCCTCCATCTCATTATGGTAAAGCAAATTATACTGTATGCTTTTGTTCCCCACAAAAAAAACAACTGAACACTTAGCCGGCAGTTTTCTTTCAGCATGCCCTTTTGCAGTACTCTTGTAGCTGCGAAACTGAGTCCATGTCACTCTCATTGTTTAAGTATGGATGTGGTAATGTCCGAGCATGGGATCACGTTTTACTTTTTTTGGTTCTCCTAGTGCAGTTTCTTGCTTTTCTCATTTGTACTGGGAGAACACCACGAGAAAATAGTGAAGGCGCTCGGCCGTACAGTAATTTAAATGAGGTTGGGAAACAGAAAATGTGCTGGTGCATGGATTACAGTTATGAGAAGCACTCCATGGGGCAGTTTGTTTAAATGTGAAAAAAAAACATGCTTGCTACAGTTTATTCAGGGAAGGTGGCTGAACTGTTGATGGGTTTGGTGATGTGATTACGGCTTCCTTTTTAAAAGCATTTGTGGCTGGTAGCTGTGGAAATGAAAAGAAAGTCTTTTGTTACTGTGTCAGCTGCTTTGGTTTCTGTGGTTTATTCAATCTGCTCCATTATGGGAAAGAAAAAAATTCTGTTTTTTTCCAAAGTTAAGAGTCTCTGTCAGTATTAAACAAAATTAAAAAATGCTTTTATGTGCATTTCTGGAGGGCTCTGTTCTTTCTGAAAGGGAGATATTTGACATGGACAGCCTGGTGTACTCACAAGCATGTAAGTAGTGAAATCTAATATGCTGTCTTCATGTGATCTAGTCATGTATGTGCCTGCCCTAGGTACAGTGAAGTTATTGTCTAATAACATAACTGTCCCTCAGGGTTAGCAGCCAATCAGGTTGCTAGCATTTTTTTTTTGCCATTGTATAATTTGTATTATTTACTTGTATTTTAGATCAAACTGACTCCACAGATGTAACAGCTACAGGTAATACAAATCAGTTATACAAAATGCTGTGAGACCTTTGACAATTGCTTTGAAGGAATACTTGTAGACTGAATGTGTATGTTAAGTATACTGATGGTATTAATGTGTAGATCTGTAGTATGTATAGAGCACATTAAAGTTTGTAACCAAGTTTGTTTTGTACGGTAACTTGTCATTTTTATTATATTTACATCTGTACTTAAAGAACACAGGACTTTAGTTGAAAACAGGGCCTTTGGTCCTACTCTAATTGTTACTGTATATAAATAAAAGTGTTATCTATCTATCTATGAAACCTTCTAGAACATACAATGCAGAAAATATTCACTTTTTGGAGAGCACTTGTTGTAGGCTGAAGTAGTAATTTACTGGTGTTGGTGAGCTTCACCTTCTCTGTTTCTCCTCCTATATTTAGGGCTTCCACAGTAAATTGCCTTTAATATTTCTTAGTGAAATGTATATGTTACCAAACTGCATAATAAATAACATTTAAGTTGCCATGGTGGTTAAGATACCTAATCACTCAAAAACAATGTGAGAAAGCAGCACAGAAAGTTAATGGAATCCACTGACATATAAGTAGATCTATTTCTAGTAGAAAGAGGGAGGTTATCATGTCCCTGAACAGGTCCTTGGTGAGGCCACACTTGGAGTACTGCATTCGGATCTGGAGACCTCACCTCAAAAAGGACATTGACCATTTGGAAACAGTGCAGAGAAAGGCTATCTAAGATGGTGCATGGACTGCATCACAGGTTATATGAAGCAACACTCAGGGAACTGAATCTATACTCTCTTGAGCAGAGAAGAAACAGAGGGGACAAGATTTACTGTAAATATTTAAAGATCAAATACACTTATATTTCAAAAAAAGCTTGAATTCACTTGAATTCGCATCCCTGAGTCATGACTAGTGTTTCCTGAAAATATCAAGTTGTTTGGTTTTGTGGTTTTCTTTAAATCAGTATCTGTTAATGTGAATGTTTCAGTCCCTGTCAGTGAGCAATGACGTCATACTTGTCCTCCCTGCTTCTTCTGCAATTAAGTCCCTGATTGTTAAGTAAGCTGTTGCAGTCCCTAGTTAGTCTGTAGAGCTAATTGTTTTCAATCAGACTTTGTTACTAACCTATCTCTTGGTTTGTTTTTAGAGAGATACGCTGAAAATCTTTCTTTTCTCATAAAAAGTTTATTATTTGGGGGTTCAGTGCTGAACTGAAGTAGTGTGAATGTATCTGTGAGAAACAACATTTTCTGTATCATAAATCTCAGTTCTCTGTCATCATAGCTCTGCATTCTATTCTGGGTATATGCCACAGGGTCATTTAACGGATATAAAATAAATCACATTTCATTAATTCTTGGAAGCAGCATGTATTTAATGTAGTCTCAATAAATATGTTCTAGTTCATGTGACAAAAAGTTTGTTTCCATGTCAGATTGACAAACGTGTATCTGCCACACTCTGCTCTTTCAGGAACATGTACTGTATGAACTCATAAAATTTAATTCTGTGAAAATACAGCATGTATATGTATAATATTAATACTATATGGTATGCTGATGCCCTTGCCTTCTGACTCTTAGTTGAGGCTGCTGCACCCTGCTTCCCTCTGTCCCCCACCCCCACAGTCAGGGTCCATGAGCTCTGTTGCCCCTTTCCTGTCTCCACAGACAGGGTTGATATACTCTGCTAAGCCCCCTAGAGTCACAGAGCCTCTGCCATCACAGTTGCTGCAGAATGTTGCCTAAGGCCACCAAAGGTGGTGCTTATGCTGCACCTTGATACCCACTTCCATTGCCCCAAATGGGCAGTGCCACTGCACCACTTGCACCCTGGCACACAGTCAAGGCTGATGTACACTGATGCCCTTTTGTGTCCTGCAAGACAGTCAAGGCTTCTGCATTAGCTGTTCTCTGTCCCCTGACATCATGTGCCCTGGTGCTCGATAGAGCCTCTTGCCTCCACAGTTAGAGTTGTTGTACCATCGTGCTCCCTGCTACTAGAGTCAGATCCTTTAGAACACTGCGAAACTACTCAAAGAAAAACAGAAAATACTTTCAACTTGTGTTATAGGGTGGGGAAAGAGGGTAGCAGGATGCAACAGCCCCAACTGTTTGTGCAGGAGGCAGCAAGGTGCAGCATCCGTGGCTGTGTGGAGAAGACAGAGGGCAGTGGATTGCAGCAGCCACAAACGTGGGCAGGAGACAGGGGCTCTTTGGGCAGTGGAAAGGGAAGCAGAGATGTTGCCTAAACTGTCAGGTAAGAGACAGGGGAATCAGGATGCCGTATAGTATTTCTAATTATACACATACATGATGTATTTTGACACAAAAACCCTCTAAGAACTGAGTTCATGCAGTACATGTTCCAGAAATAGCAGAGTGTGGCAGACACACATTTGTCAACCTGACATTAAAACAAAATTATCACATGAACATATTTATTGAGACTACATTAAATACATGCTGCTTCTTTGAATTAATTGGATGTAATTTATGTTATATCCATTATACAGACAGAATAGAATGCAGTTTTGATAATAGAGAACTAAAAGCTGTGATACAGATACTGTAATTTCTCACAGATTCATTCATACCACTTCAGTTTATTATTGAACTCCAAGTGATCAACTTTTCATGAGAACAGAAATACAGATTTTAAGCATATCTCTCTCAAAACGAACCAGATGGGTTAGTAACAAACTCTGATTGAAAACAATTAGCTATTCGAACTGTTGTAACTAGGAACTGCAACAGCTTGTTTAATCAATTGGGTACTTAATTGCAGAAGCAGCAGGCAGGACTGGTATGATGTTCACTGACAGGGACAGAAATATCTTCACTGTTTCTTCACTGTTTTCAGTTACTGCAGAGCACATTAACAGATGCTGATTTAAAAAAAACCACTGAGCCAAACTGCATTATATTTTCAGGAAACACTAATCATGACACAGGGATGTGTATTCAATGGTATTCAAGCTTTTGATGGAATATGTGCATTTGATCTTTAAGCACGTTAGGGGATTTAACACACAGTTCAGACAGGCAATTTATTTCAAGAGCACAAAGCAGCATGCATGAGAGGGCATGATATGAGACTGGTAGGAAGATGGTACAAAAGCAACCTCAGGAAGTACTTCTTCACATAAGTGAGGCAGATACATGGAACAGCCTCCCCAGGAGGTGGTAGCATCAAAGACAATCAGGGAGTTCAAACTTACATGGGATAGACATAAAGGACAAGCTAGGACAACAGTTACATGGAAGAGGAAGATTCTTGGGCAGACACAGAGATAGCATGGTCCCCATCTGCCAACACTTTTCTTATGTTCTATGTTCTCAGATACAGTAGTGCTAAACTCCGTTAGCATACTTTTAGTTTGTCACTCATTCTTCAGACATTATTGTGCCTGCAAAATAACATTGATTGCTGAAACATGGTTTCAAAACCTAATGTCCTATTCTAATCTTGTTTGTTCCACAAGTGATCACACACCTCCAACACACACTCACCAGGTCTGAGGGGTGAAAAGAGACCCTGTACAAGGATCCAGAGCTTAGGATAGTGAATTGGGTAGCATACAGAAAATCCAGCACTCACCACCTTGATGTAAAAAAATAATGATGTTCTCACAGGTGCATGTAAATAAGTGCCATTTTTATTAAGGTGCAGATTAGAAGCATGCCTTGATGCATATCAGAACGTGTTCTTTGACAAAGGACATAAACTGAACTACATCAAGGTATGCTTTTTAATTTGCACCTTAATAAAAATGGCACTTACTACATAAACTCGCGTATTGGCTGACTCACATTATGGCAGACCCCCAATGTCACAGTTGAAAGTAAAGAAACATCAGTGACCCATGTGTAAGTTGAGCTGTTTCCATTGCACAAATCCATCAGTCCTGACTCCCAACTTGAGTCCAGCCAGTAACACTTAGCCACGGACACCATGCCAGCAGTATGCCACTCTCCCTCCCACCACACCCTAGAATCCCAAATTAACTCCTGTCTCTATTGACCTTAGTTACAAAAAAATAAACACACACACACACACACACACATGTCTTCATTGTCCTCCTACCTCCTGGCTGACTGAGTAGTGCTGCTGGATGTCACCTCACCTAACAAATCAGATTAGAGGATGGAGTCAGCAGTGGAGCCAGAGAGTTTACTTGCTGCAGGTGATGTTGCGCTGATGACTGTATCTGCAGTACAGCTGAGGCTGGAAGACAGAAGACTGGGTCTGACAGGCTGGAGTGTCATGTGTCATGTGGGTCAGGACTGCTTGGGTGGGTTGCCAGAGTGAGTGAGCAGCGTGGACACAGAGGAACATTACGAAAATGCAGGTCCTTTCTTGCTTCTGTCTCAGTGATGGCATCTAAACCCTATAGGGCAAGATGTACAACTTTTGCAAGTTAAATTACAATGTTAGTATACAGCCATGGTATTCCTATTTAGCTCTTCAAATATGCAGCAACTGCCACTCTTGATGCTGCTGCTACACACACATTGCCGCAAGTGCGGCTGTTGTCATTGAGGTCTCTGCCTCCCTGCGCACTTCTCCCTCACTCTCAACATTGGCTGCAACATTACCAGAAATGTTGGTCTTTGCTGCTTCTGTCTCCCTGGCTGCATCTAACTCATAGGGCACCATGCATAACTTTGCTGAAGGTGGTTTGGGAAGGAGCTCTGGACTCTGTTTCCATTTCTGGGCTGATCTGTGTATAATCTGAGGTGCTATAAATTGAAATGAAAAAAAGTAGGTAAAAAATTTGGCTTATACATGAGTATGTAATGTACTTATGTGTACCTGTGGGAAACACTGTTATGTTTTTACATTAAGGTGGTGAGTGCAAGATTTTTTGAGCTACTCTTGCCAGGTGCATTTACATTTAACAGGGGTTACGTTCTTCTAACTCTGACAAAGTGTAAACAGATACATTCTACCAGACTGCCAATGTTTTAAACTTTCATAATTATTTTCAACTATCTTTGCAATGGCTTCTAAACTTTAAAAATAAAGATCATATTGATTAAACTGTTGAGGCCCAATTTTCAAAACATCGCTCAATGGGCAAAATGATAGCACACCATTTGTCAGTGGTTTGTGCCTATATGCCATATTCAAAAGGAGCTGTGGCATGTCTTGAAAGGGTTTTCACACATGTAAAAATAATGTATGCTGTGGGCAAAGGGAAGGACAGCGACATGAATCCTGTGCAGCACAATACACACCAGGTAGTGCTGCACAAAGAATTGCACAGGCCACACTGTGCTGTGCTGTTACTGCTAAGAAGAAGCCCAATGTACTCCTGGCAACTCTAGTGGCCAGCAGGCTACTGCAGCTAACAAGCATGTTTGCAGTTGGGAGAGACATCTGCTCCCTGGTGTCCAGTGAACCCCCACACCCTAATCCCTATTCTCTGAAGAGTAACATATTTCCTTGGTGCCTAGTGGTCCCCCCACCTGCTTATCCATGGCCCTGATAGAATAAAATAATTCCCTGATGCCTAGTGGCCACCCCACGATTCAATCCCTATCCCAGTTAGAATAAAATGATTCCCTGGCGTCCAGTGGTCCCAGTAGAATAAAATAATTCCCTGGCACCCAGTGCTCTCCCTACCTTCTGATCTCTGGCTGTGTTATATCACATGTTCCCTGGAGTCCAGTAGGACCCCCAACCCAGTGAACCAGTCTCCGTAACAGTGTAAACTTTCCCTGGTGTCATGCTCCTCCCACCATGGGAACTGATAAAGGGAGTGTGTGTACTGCATTTACAGTACAGAGAATGCATATTACATGTCAGTCCAAATGGTAGCTGGCAATGGTAGTGAAAGGAGAGCTGTGTCAGTCACCACAGTTGATTCACTGCCTGATCAAACTAGTAAGGGGGTGGTATAGTTGATTGGTTGTTACCCACCATGCATTAGGGTCAATAGACACCAGGGAAAGTTTACACTGGTATAGGGACAAGGATTTGTGAATGGAGGTGCCACTAAATGCCAGGGAATATGTAATATAATATGGAAATGTGGACTAGAGGATGGAGGGACCTCTAGACCCCAGGGAATTATGTTATTCTTACAGGGTCAAAGATCAGAGAGTGGGAAGATCACTGGATGCCAGGGAATAATTCTGCCAGAGATGGGGATTAGAAGGTGGGGGACACCACTGGATGCCAGAAATTATTTTATAGTATATGGTTGGGAGTTACTGTTAATAGAAAATGGTGGCTTTCAGAATCCTGTTGCAGGACAGTTCAAGGGCCAAAAAAAGCTGAGTTAGCATTCTGATGTCACATCAATAGTAAAACAACTTTTTCCTGAGCTGCCACTCAATTGGTGGAAACTCAGCTCACTACAAAATATTCAAACAACAATGATGGTGCTGCATAGCAAGCTGTTAGAGTGTGCAGTTCTCGCGAGATGAAGTCCTAAAGTTGTTGCCTACGCCATCTCTGACTCTACCAGCACTGGTGCTGATGGCTTGAGCCTCGTCTTTTCAAAGTCACTGCTCCTCTTATAGCCTCCCCTTAACCAAAATCATTAACCTGTCGCCTGTCACAGCCCTATTCATGACATCTGGAAGATTGCCAGAATGACCCCTATTCTTAAAAAGGTGATCTCAAGGCATGTCTTAACTGTTGACCCATAGTCATTCTATCTGTGCTAAGTAAAATCCTGAAAAAAATAGTAGCAACCCAGACCATAACATACCTACAGAAACATAACCTCCCTCTGATTCCCAGCATGGTTTCCGCAAAGGCCATAGTACTTCTACTGCCCTCCTAAAACTAACAAACAACGTCTATGCTGCCACCGATTCAGGTGTCTTAACACGTGCTATCTTTATTGATCTGACCAAGGTCTTTGACGTGGCCAACCATTCCCTTCTCCTTACAAAACTGAGCTCCCCTGGTTTCTCTGCTGAGATGTTGGCCTGGTTCAGCTGTTATCTTACTGATAGAAAGCAGGTCATAGTTTTTAACTCAGCCATGTCTGATCTTATATTCATACATATAGAAGTTCCTCAGGGATCCATACTTAGCCCTTTGCTATTCACTAATTTTAGAAATGACCTCCCATCACAAGCATCTACCTGCTCTTCGCTGCTTTATGCAAATGATCTTGTCATCTACCATAGTGTGAGAAATGTCTCTGACTTAAACAACTCCCTTGCCTCAGACTTCCTTAGTATTGAAACCTGGCTCACTGAGAATAACCTTGTGCTCAATTCAATCAAAACATATTCGATGCTCATTGACTCTCCTGTTAGACTAAAAGGGAATTGCTAGTCTGTCTTAATAACCTGTGCTGATGGCTCCTCTGTAGGTAAAATCAGCTCCTTCAAATACCTGGGCATTTTTCTCGATAAATCCCTGGAGTTTGATTTTCATATAATCACTACCTGTAAATCTGTCAATGCCAAAATTGGGTGGCATACCGCACCAGCAATGCCCTAACCCATCAGCTAGGCTTGCTTTGGCACAAGGCCTCCCTGATCCTGGCCCTATCCTATTGCTCGGCTATCTACCTTGGTGCCATAAGACCTCTTTCCATAAGCGGGACACTACCCAACTAATAACATTTGCCACTACACCGCGGCCTTACCACAGTACAAATGCTACTGTTATTCCTCTCCATAAAGGAGACAACCACTCTGCTACTGGAAACTACCGCCCCTTCACCCTCCTCCCTATGCTGTTAAAGTTGGAAGAATGTATTGTACTATCTCAACTCTCTCTCTTGTTTGACTCCTATTCTTTCAGTATGCCTTAACAATCAGGATTCTGGAAGTACCACTTTGTGACTACCTCTCTTCTCAGGCTGTCTGATTCCATCCACACAGGCATGGACAAGGGCCTCAACAATCCCACCATCTATGTTGATTCAGCTAAGGCATTCAACACTGTCTCGCCCCCCAAAATCCTTTCTAAACTCTCAACTGTTGGTCTCTCTGAAGTGGGCATCTTCAAGTTCTGCTCTGAACTTGGCGAGAGGACCCAGTCTATCATAACTGGTGATGCTCATTCCTGCCCCTCCCAATAATCACTGTGGTCATAGAAGGCTCAGTACTTGGACTGCTCTTTTCTCCATTTTCCTCAATGACTTCTGTACTGCCTGCTCATACACATCCATTCACATGTATGTGGATGACATGGTTCTATATAACTTTGGCCCCTCCACTACTGATGTGCTGCACAGACTCCAGCTTGACTTTGACCAAGTTCAGTTCTGGTTATGCTCAGATCAGCTATTCCAGAATGCCAAGAAGATGGTCTCCATGTCCTTTTGCACAAGGAAGAGATTCTCTAGGCTTCCCTCCCTTCCCTTCACTCCTTCTGCACCCTAGAAAGGTCCCCACTGGAGGATGTCACTGCCTTCAGATACTGAGGGGTTTGGCTAGACCAGCAACTCAACTTCTCCAGTCATGTGGATGCTATTGTCAGAAAACTGCACCCCAAGCTCAGCGCCTTGTACAGAAACCACGACTGCTTTCCTTTGCCAGCCTGCCGTGTTGTTATCTGGAGAATAATCCTCCCCATCATTGATTAAGGAGATGTGGTTTACACTGCTGGTCCTGTTACTTCTCTCGTGGAAATGGACACTGTCTTTCATTCTTTCTGCTTCTTTGCACTTGAGTATTCCCCTTGCTTTCATGACTGTTCACTGTGTCGGTCTCTATCCTTCCCCTATCTTGAGGATAGGTGCCTTGCCCATTGTATAAACATTGTTAGCAAATTCTCATTTGGTTCTCTCCCCAGCTACCTCTTTGCATTCCTTTACCTACTTCTCCCTAGTCACATGCACTGAGGAACTCAAATGTTCTGACCCTAGCTGTCCCCTCCATTTCAATGGACATTGGCCAAGCAGCTTTCTGACACCATTCCATCAGCTGTGCAATTCCTTACCCCATGCTATCCAGAATGCCCCCTCATCCTGAGTCCTCCCATTCCTCCTCCATGGCCTCACCTCCCCCTTTTGCAAATGCTTCTAATCATTCATCCTAATCGTTCATCTCCATTCCTAAGTTTTATCCCCCACACCTCCAGTACCACCATCACCTTCCCCTCCTCTATGTGTCCCTTTCCTGATATCAAGCGTTCTGTGATCTCTATGTATATCACCTAGCAGCTAGGTACATCTTCAACTCTGTAATGCAATAAATTGATCTTTTGTTATATCGTAACTGTAATTGTAATTGTATCTGGTTTTGCATGTTATTTCATTATGTGTGTTGAATCCACCTACATTCTCCCCTCTAGGATGCATCTGGAAACTAGCTGATAGCTTGGTATGCCTTTCCTGATGAAACTTTTAAATAAATAAATAATTTCTACATCCTTCCCCTCCCACTTTTTGTTTTCTTTTGGGCTTTGCATTGGATTGCCATTCTGAAAGGATGCTCTCTGTGTTTTGGCTGATGCCCCTACTTGGCTTTTAGAAATGCAAATAGCTTGCAACACTGGAGAGTGAAGTTTTAGACGCCTCTAGAGGTATTTGTGAGAGTGTGTAAATAAACACGTTAGGAAATCGTCTTTCTGTGCAAGTGAAAGCTCAAATTGTTTGCCTGCCATTGTTGAGGAAATTCAGTAGATTTTCAAAATGTCCAAGAATAAAAAGGTGTGGCTGTACAGAGAAAATGCCCCAATTAACTAAAACAGACAATGTTAATCTATGACAGCAGGTTTAAATGATGATAAATAATTGGTCGTTATTCAGTGACCAGAGAAAATATCCTGATTAACCAAACATCTCTGTTAATACATGCCACTTAAATGGCTTGGACTGCCTTGTTATTGGCAAGATTGTTCAAGTGTCAGGAAGTGGCATTGAACAGAAATAGTTTTGTAAATGTGTATACATCAAAAACCCTTTAGTCTGTAGGTTCTAGCAGTCAGCTGGAAAACTGCAAGTGCATTGTGATGGCCTTGGGACTTTTCTAAATGGTTCTTCCCTCTGGTTACTGAGATTTTATGAGTATGAGGACCTGAACTCACCCCCCGTATTTTCCTGTATTAAATATTAGTTCATTGCATAATGAATGTGGACAGGTGATGAATGCTGCATGATTTTAAATATGAAATTCATACTAAATATAAGACAGAAACTATTAACTTCCTAAGTAGATGTATATTGTCAAATAAGCATTTTAAAAGAATAGGTAGTGGCATAACTGCTAGAAAATGTCTAATTAAACAACAGGACATGTCAGAGTATGTGTGATTGTGAAATAATGTCACACCTTGGGTGGTTGAAGCATGAGGCCACAGATCAAGTGTGTTCAACACCTGAGAAGTGACATTATTACACAGTAACACACACCCTGGAGTGCCTTATTAAGTGTTATACAATGGCTCTTAAATTTATTATAAAAAAGTATATATGAATATAGTTTTAAATTATTTTTTTTTCTAGGATTTGAAAGTGTGGAAGAGTATTTAAACAAAAATGAGTTCCTTTTCTGCTTCTGCAGCAGGTGGCATTGTTTACTGTGCAGTCTGTAGCTCTGTGTTTCTCTACACCCCACACTTTCACATAGCCCTCCTCCATCTCATTATGGTAAACAAATTATACTGTATGCTTTTGTTCCCCACAAAAAAAACAACTGAACACTTAGCGGCGGTTTTCTTCAGCATGCCTTTTGCAGTACTCTTTTGCTGCGAAACTGAGTCCATGTCACTCTCATTGTTTAAGTATGGATGTGGTAATGTCCGAGCATGGGATCACGTTTTACTTTTTGGTTCTCTAGTGCAGTTTCTTGCTTTTCTCATTTGTACTGGAGAACACCACAAGAAAATAGTGAAGGCGCTCGGCAGTACAGTAATTTAAATGAGGTTGGGAAACAGAAAATGTGCTGGTGCATGGATTACAGTTATGAGAAGCACTCCATGGGGCAGTTTGTTTAAATGAAAAAAAACATGCTTGCTACAGTTTATTCAGGGAAGGTGGCTGAACTGTTGATGGGTTTGGTGATGTGATTACGGCTTCCTTTTTTAAAAGCATTTGTGGCTGGTAGCTGTGGAAATGAAAAGAAAGTATTTTGTTACTATGTCAGCTGCTTTGGTTTCTGTGGTTTATTCAAACTGTTCCATTATGGGAAAGAAAAAAATTCTGCTTTTTTCCAAAGTTAAGAGTCTCTGTCAGTATTAAACAAAATTAAAAAATGCTTTTATGTGTCTTTTCTGGAGGGCTCTGTGTCTTGCTGAAAGGAAATATTTGACATGGACAGCCTGGTGACTCACAAGCATGTAAGTAGTGAAATCTAATATGCTGTCTTCATGTGACCTAGTCATGTATGTGCCTGCCCTAGGTACAGTGAAGTTATTGTCTAATAACATAACTGTCCCTCAGGGTTAGCAGCCAATCAGGTTGCTAGAATTTTTTTTCCATTGTATAATTTGTATAATTTACTTGTATTTTAGATCAAACTGACTCCACAGATGTAACAGCTACAGGTAATACAAATCAGTTATACAAAATGCTGTGAGACCTTTGACAATTGCTTTGAAGGAATACTTGTAGACTGAATGTATATGTTAAGTATACTGATGGTATTAATGTGTAGATCTGTAGTATGTACAGAGCACATTAAAGTTTGTAACCAAGGTTGTTTTGTACGGTAACTTGTCATTTTTATTATATTTACATCTGTACTTAAAGAACACAGGACTTTAGTTGAAAACAGGGCATTTGGTCCTAATGTAATTGTTACTGTATATAAATAAAAGTTTTATCTATCTATCTATGAAACCTTTTAGAACATACAATGCTGCAAATATTCACTTTTTGGAGGGCACTTGTTGTAGGCTGAAGTAGTAATTTACTGGTGTTGGTGTATCTCACCTTCTCTGTTTTTCCCCCTATATTTAGGGCTTCCACAGTAAATTGCCTTTAATATTTCTTAGCGAAATGTATATGTTACCAAACTGCATAATAAATAACAATTAAGTTGCCATGGTGGTTAAGATTCTTAATCACTCAAAAACAATGTGAGAATGCAGCACAGAAAGTGGGTGGAATCCACTGACGTACAAGTAGAGCTATTTCTAGTAGAAAGAGGGAGGTTATCATGTCCCTGAACAGGTCCTTGGTGAGGCCACACTTGGAGTACTGCATTCAGTTCTGGAGACCTCACCTCAAAAAAGACATTGACCATTTGGAAACAGTGCAGAGAAGGGTTATCTAAGATGGTGCATGGACTGCATCACAGGTTATATGAAGCAACACTCAGGGAACTGAATCTATACTCTCTTGAGCAGAGAAGAAACAGGGGACAAGATTTACTGTAAATATTTAAAGATCAAATACACTTATATTTCAAAAAAAGCTTGAATTCACTTGAATTCGCATCCCTGAGTCATGACTAGTGTTTCCCGAAAATATCAAGCTGTTTGGTTTTGTGGTTTTCTTTAAATCAGTATCTGTTAATGTGTTCTGCAGTAACTGAAACAGTAAAGAAACAGTGAATATGTTTCAGTCCCTGTCAGTGAGCAATGACGTCATACCTGTCCTCCCTGCTTTTTCTGCAATTAAGTGCCTGGTTGTTAAGTAAGCTGTTGCAGTCCCTAGTTAGTCTGTAGAGCTAATTGTTTTCAATCAGACTTTGTTACTAACCCATCTGTTGGTTTGTGTTTAGAGAGATACGCTGAAAATCTTTCTTTTCTCATAAAAAGTTGATTATTTGGGGGTTCAGTGCTGAACTGAAGTAATGTGAATGAATATGTGAGAAACAACATTTTCTGTATCATAAATCTCAGTTCTCTGTCATCATAGCTCTGCATTCTATTCTGGGTATATGCCACAGGGTCATTTAATGGATATAAAATAAATCACATTTCATTAATTCTTGGAAGCAGCATGTATTTAATGTAGTCTCAATAAATATGTTCTAGTTCATGTGATAAAAAGTTTGTTTCCATGTCAGATTGACAAACGTGTATCTGCCACACTCTGATCTTTCAGGAACATGTACTGTATGAACTCATAAAATTTAATTGTGTGAAAATACAGCATGTATATGTATAATATTAATACTATATGGTATCCTGATGCCCCTGCCTTCTGACTCTTAGTTGAGGCTGCTGCACCCTGCTCCCCTCTGTCCCCCACCCCCACAGTAAGGGTCCATGAGCTCTGTTGCCCCCTTTTCCTGTCTCCACAGACAGGGTTGATATACTCTGCTAAGCCCCCTAGAGTCACAGAGCCTCTGCCATCACAGTTGCTGCAGCATGTTGCCTAAGGCCACTAAAGGTGGTGCTTATGCTGCACCTTGATACCCACTTCCATTGCCCCAAATGGGCAGTGCCACTGCACCACTTGCACCCTGGCACACAGTCAGGGCTGATGTACACTGATGCCCTTTTGTGTCCTGCAAGACAGTCAAGGCTTCTGCATTAGCTGTTCTCTGTCCCCTGACATCATGTGCCCTGGTGCTCGATAGAGCCTCTTGCCTCCACAGTTAGAGTTGTTGTACCATCGTGCTCCCTGCTACTAGAGTCAGATCCTTTAGAACACTGCCGAAACTACTCAAAAGAAAAAACAGAAAATACTTTCAACTTGTGTTATAGGGTGGGGGAAAGAGGGTAGCAGGATGCAACAGCCCCAACTGTTTGTGCAGGAGGCAGCAGGGTACAGAATCCGTGGCTATGTGGAAAAGACAGAGGGAAGTGGGTTGCAGCAGCCACAAATGGGGGCAGGAGACATGGGGCTTTTGGGGCAGTGGAAAGGGGGAAGCAGAGAGATGTTGCCTAAATTGTCAGGCAGGAGACAGGGGAATCAGGATGCCATATAGTATTTCTAGTTATACACATACATGATGTATTTTAACACAAAAACCCTCTAAGAACTGAGTTCATGCAGTACATGTTCCTGAAATAGCAGAGTGTGGCAGACATATGTTTGTCAACCTGACATTAAAATAAAATTATCACATGAACATATTTATTGAGACTACATTAAATACATGCTGCTTCTATGAATTAATTGGATGTAATTTATGTTATATCCATCATACAGACACAATAGAATGCAGAGTTTTGATGATAGAGAACTAAAAGCTGTGATACAGGTACTGTAATTTCTCAGAGATTCATTCATACCACTTCAGTTTATTATTGAACTCCAAGTGATCAACCTTTTATGAGAAGAGAAATATAGATTTTAAGCATATCTCTCTCAACACGAACCAGATGGGCTAGTAACAAACTCTGATTGAAAACAATTAGCTATTCGAACTGTTGTAACTAGGAACTGCAACAGCTTATTTAATCAATCAGGTACTTAATTGCAGAAGCAGCAGGCAGGACCGGTATGATGTCATTGTTCACTGACAGGGACAGAAATATCTTCACTGTTTCTTCGCTGTTTTCAGTTACAGCAGAGCACATTAACAGATGCTGATGTACAGAAAACCACAGAGCCAAACCGCATTATATTTTCAGGAAAAACTAATCATGACACAGGAATGTGTATTCAATGGTATTCAAGCTTTTTATGGAATATGTGCATTTGATCTTTAAGCACGTTAGGGGATTTAACACAGTTCAGACAGGCAATTTATTTCAAGAGAACATAGCAGCATGCACGAGAGGGCATGATATGAGACTGGCAGGAAAAAGGTACAAAAGCAACCTCAGGAAGTACTTCTTCACATAGAGAGTGACAGATACATGGAACAGCCTCCCCCAGGAGGTGGTAGCATCAAAGACAATCAGGGAGTTCAAACTTACATGGGATAGACATAAAGGACAAGCTAGGACAACAGTTACATAGGAAGAGGGAAGATTCTAGGGCAGACTACAGAGATCGCATGGTCCCCATCTGCCAACACTTTTCTTATGTTCTTATGTTCTCAGATACAGTAGTGCTAAACTCCGTTAGCACTTTTTAGTTTGTACACCCATTCTTCAGACATTATTGTGCCTGCAAAATATACATTGATTGCTGAAGCATGGTTTCAAAACCTAATGTCCTATTCTAATCTTGTTTGTTCCACAAGTGATCACACACCTCTAACACACACTCACCAGGTCTGAGGGTGAAAAGAGACACTCGTACAAGGATCCAGAGCTTAGGATAGTGAATTAGGTAGCATACAGAAAATCCAGCACTCACCACCTTGATGTAAAAAATAATGATGTTCTCACAGGTGCATGTAAATAAGTGCCATTTTTTATTAGGTGCAGATTAGAAGCATGCCTTGATGCATATCAGAGCGTGTTCTTTGACAAGGACATAAACTAGACTACATCAAAGTGCTTTTCAATTTGCATGTTATAAAAATTACTACTACATAAACTCGTATTAGGCTGACTCACATTAGCTGACCCCCAATGTCACAGTTGAAAGTAAAGAAACATCAGTGACCCATGTGTAAGTTGAGCTGTTTCCATTGCACAAATCCATCAGTCCTGACTCCCAACTTGAGTCCAGCCAGTAACACTTAGCCACAGGACACCATGCCAGCAGTATGCCACTCTCCCTCCCACGCCACTCCCTAGAATCCCAAATTAACTCCTGTCTCTCTTGAACTTAGTTACAAAAAAAAGTAAACACACACACACACACACACGTCTTCATTGTCCTCCTACCTCCTGGCTGACTGAGTAGTGCTGCTGGATGTCAACTCACCTAACAAATCAGATTAGAGGATGGAGTCAGCAGTGCAGCCAGAGGAGTTTACTTGCTGCAGGTGATGTTGCGCTGATGACTGTATCTGCAGTACAGCTGAGGCTGGAGAAGACAGAGGAGTGGGTCTGACAGGCTGGAGTATCATGTGTCATGTGGGTCAGGACTGCTTGGGTGGGTTGGTTGCCAGAGTGAGTGAGCAGCGTGGACACAGAGGAACATTACCGAAAATGCAGGTCCTTTCTTGCTTCTGTCTCAGTGACGGCATCTAAACCCTATAGGGCAAGATGTACAACTTTTGCAAGTTAAATTACAATGTTAGTATACAGCCATGGTATTCTATTTAGCTCTTCAAATATGTGGCAACTGCCACTCTTGATGCTGCTGCTACACACATTGCATAAGTCGGCTGTTGTCGTGGTCTCTGCCTCCCTCACTTCTCCCTCTCTCTCAACATTGGCTGCAACATTACCAGAAATGTTGGTCTTTGCTGCTTCTGTCTCCCTGGCTGCATCTAACCCCATAGGGCACCATGCACAACTTTGCTGAAGGTGGTTTGGGAAGGAGCTCTGGAGCTCTGTTTCCATTTCTGGGCTGATCTGTGTATAATCTGAGGTACTATAAATTGAAATGAAAAAGTAGGTAAAAAAATTTGGCTTATACATGAGTATGTAATGTACTTATGTGTACCTGTGAGAGCACTGTTATGTTTTTACATTAAGGTGGTGAGTGCAAGATTTTCTGTGAGCTACTCTTGCCAGGTGCATTTTACATTTAACAGGGGGGTTACGCTCTTCTAACTCTCTGACAAAGTGTAAACAGATACATTCCTACCAGACTGCCAATGTTTTAAACTTTCATAATTATTTTCAACTATCTTTGCAATGGCTTCTAAACTTTAAAAATAAAGATCATATTGATTAAACTGTTGAGGCCCAATTTTCAAAACATCGCTCAATGGGCAAAATGATAGCACACCATTTGTCAGTGGTTTGTGCCTATGTGCCATATTCAAAGGGAGCTGTGGCATGTGCTGAAAGGGTTTTCACACATGTAAAAATAATGTATGCTGTGGGCAAAGGGAAGGACAGCGACATGAATCCCTGTGCAGCACAATACACAACAGGGTAGTGCTGCCACAAAGAATTGCACAGGCCACACTGTGCTGTGCTGTTACTGCTAAGAAGAAGCCCAATGTACTCCTGGCAACTCTAGTGGCCAGCAGAGCTACTGCAGCTAACAAGCATGTTTGCAGTTGGGGGAGCACATCTGCTCCCTGGTGTCCAGTGAACCCCCACACCCTAATCCCTATTCTCTGAAGAGTAACATATTTCCTTGGTGCCTAGTGGTCCCCCCACCTGCTTATCCATGGCCCTGATAGAATAAAATAATTCCCTGATGCCTAGTGGCCACTCCACCCTTCAATCTCTATCCCAAGTAGAATAAAATAATTCCCTGGTGTCCAGTGGTCCCAGTAGAATAAAATAATTCCCTGGTGTCCAGTGGTCCCAGTAGAATAAAATAATTCCCTTGCACCCAGGTCTCTCCCTGCCTTCTGATCTCTGGCTGTGTTATATCACATATTCCCTGGAGTCTAGTAGGACCCCCAACCCATTGATCCTGTCTCCGTAACAGTGTAAACTTTCCCTGGTGTCATGCTCCCCCCACCATGGGCACTGATAAAGGGAGTGTGTGTACTGCATTTACAGTACAGAGAATGCATATTACATGTCAGTCCAAATGGTGGCTGGCTATGGTAGTGAAAGGAGAGCTGTGTCAGTCACCACAGTTGATTCACTGCCTGATCAAACTAGTAAGGGGTGGTATAGTTGGTTGGTTGTTACCACCATGCATTAGGGTCAATAGACACCAGGGAAAGTTTACACTGGTATAGGGACAAGGATTGGTGAATGGAGGTGCCACTAAATGCCAGGGAATATGTAATATAATATGGAAATGTTGACTAGAGGATGGAGGGATCTCTAGACCCCAGGGAATTATGTTATTCTTACAGGGTCAAAGATCAGAGAGTGGGAAGATCACTGGATGCCAGGAATTATTCTGCCAGAGATGGGGATGAAGGTGGGGACACCACTGGATGCAGAAATTATTTTATAGTATATGGTTGGGAGTTACTGTTAATAGAAAATGGTGGCTTTCAGAATCCTGTTGCAGGACAGTTCAAGGGTCAAAAAAGCTGAGTTAGCATTCTGATGTCACATCAATAGAAAACAACTTTTCCTGAGCTGCCACTCAATTGGTGGAAACTCAAGCTCCTCACAAAATATTCAAACAACAATGATGGTGCTGCATAGCAAGCTGTTAGAGTGTGCAGTTCTCGCGAGATGAAGTCCTAAAGTTGTTACTCGCCATCTCTGACTCTACCAGCACTGGTGCTGATGGCTTGGAGCCTCGTCTTTTCAAAGTCACTGCTCCTCTTATAGCCTCCCCCTTAACCAAAATCGTTAACCTGTCGCTCTGCCACAGCCCTATTCATGACATCTGGAAGATTGCCAGAATGACCCCTATTCTTAAAAAAAGGTGATCTCAAAGACATGTCTAACTGTTGACCCATAGTCATTCTATCTGTGCTAAGTAAAATCCTGAAAAAAATAGTGGCAACCCAGACCATAACATACCTACAGAAACATAACCTCCTCTCTGATTCCCAGCATGGTTTCCGCAAAGGCCATAGTACTTCAACTGCCCTCCTAAAACTAACAAACGACATCTATGCTGCCACCGATTCAGGTGTCTTGACATGTGCTATCTTTATTGATCTGACCAAGGCCTTTGACGTGGCCAACCATTCCCTTCTCCATATAAAACTGAGCTCCCTTGGTTTCTCTGCTGAGATGGTGGCCTGGATCAGCTGTTATCTTACTGATAGAAAGCAGGTCATGGTTTTAACTCAGCCATGTCTGATCTTACATCCATACATATAGGAGTTCCTCAGGATCCATACTTAGCCCTTTGCTATTCACTATTTTAGAAATGACCTCCCATCACAAGTATCTACCTGCTCTTCCCTGCTTTATGCAGATGATCTTGTCATCTACCATAGTGTGAAATGTCTGACTTAAACAACTCCCTAGCCTCTGACTTCCTAAGTATTCAAACCTGGCTCACTGAGAATAACCTTGTGCTCAATCAAGCAAAACACATTCAATGCTCTTTGACTCTCCTGGTAGACTAAAAGGGAACTGCTAGTCCGTCTTAATACCCTGTGCTGATGGCTCCTCTGTAGGTAAAATCAGCTCCTTCAAATACCTGGGCATTTTTCTCGATAAATCCCTGGAGTTTGATTTTCATATAATCACTACCTGTAAATCTGTCAATGCAAAATTGGGTGGCATACAGCAACAGCAATGCTAACCCATCAACTAGGCTTGCTTTTGGCACAAGGCCTCCAGATCCTGGCCATTCTATCCTATTGCTCGGCTATCTACCCAGGTGTCTCTCAAGACCTCTCTCCATAAGTGGGACACTACCCATAATAGCACTTGCTGTTACTCCCGCTCACCACAGGATAAACACCACTGTCAGCTCTATGCTGAACAAAATGGCCATACATTGCCAGTCACCAACTCAGATCCTGTAGCTCTCTCATCAATGGTATAACAAGATCAGGCTTCCCCAACCCCCACCTCCTTGTTACACCTCAAAACCCCTCGTATGGGCTCAACGAATGACCAAGCCCCTCTATATCCCTGCAGCGAAACCCATTTGGGTGGACAAGCTTCTCTTACGTTCCCCTAAGTATTAGAATTCCATCCTCAAGCCATACTCTAGCAACTACCCATGATGGTTTTCAAGAACCTCCAACATAGATATTTACAAGCATCAAATTCCTACACACTTTCAGCAACCTTAGTTCTTTTTTTCTCACCCAAGCTCTTATCTACGCTGTAATGACACTCACTCTTTAACCCTTCCGCCTCCTGCATTCATCCTCCCCCCAGTCTGTACCCTCTCCCTTCTCCCTCCTTCTTTCCTTCTCTTCCTCTCTACTCTTTCTAGGGTGCATAGTCCTCATAACAGCACTTACAGCATATAGTACTTTAAAACCCTGCATTTCTTGCACTCGCTTACTCTGAATATCCCAATGTATTGCTTATATTTCTGACCTGTTCCAAGTATGTACTTCACTGATTCACTAATTTAATTGTATTTCTGACTACTTCACTTTGAATTCACCTATGTTACGTGCTATGTCACATTGTTGTAGTTAACTGTATTTAACTTGTGCCCAAAAATAGGAATCCTTATGCCTAGTGCACTCAACTGGTTACCAAAAGCAAATAAAAAATAAAATAAAGCAAATCTGTACATGGACTGTGCCATAGTTGGCTCTGTGTATTCAAACTTTCAAATTGTTTTTTTTTTTTTTTATTTTAATCTGTTAGAATTGAGGACAGAGAAAGATCAGTAAGGACAGGATCTTCAGGCTGGGAGAGGAATGGTCTATAAACTGAGGATGGGGACAAGGGGTTAAATCACATGAAACCTAGCAAATGAATGTTTTAAACATTTGGGGAACCATATACTATAAAAACAGTTGTAAAGACCATCCACAACTGAGGTGCTGCCTCCCATCTCAGGACTTGATGACATCATGGAGATCTCTCGAGCTTCGCTCTCGAGCGCCTATGATGTTATCAGCACCTCGATGGAACCACAGTCTTGTTAAATAGAAATATAGAAACATAGAATTTGACGGCAGATAAGGACCGCTTGACCCACCCAGTTTGCCCATTTCTTACCTGGATAAGCTGCAGATCCCTAGTTAACCAGCAGCCTACTTCTTCCTACCCCTACCCCCTAGAATTGCCTTATGACTGTCCCATGCATGTTGAATTCCACCACTGTTTGTGACCCTCTAACAACCTCCTCTGAAGACGTTCCATACATCCACCACCTCTCTGTAAAAATACTTCTCAATTACCTCTGAGCTGCCCCCTTCTATCTTCAAATTGTGCCCCTTGTTCTTGCACACCTCTTTTTTATGAAAGATGCTTACCTCTTGGACTTTGGTTGATTCCCTTGAGGTGCTTGAGAGTTTCTATCATTTCCCCTTCTTCCTCCTTTCCTCGAATTGCTACATTAAGCTCCTAGTCTCTCTTCATATGTCTTCCGTGCAGACCCTGCACCATTTTTTTTGCCCTTCTCTGGACAGCTTCCATCTGTTCATGTCTTTGTGGGATTGGGTCTCCAGAACTGCACGTAGTACTTCAGATGGGGTCTCATTAGCTGTCTGTACAGAGGATAATAACTTCCTGTTTCACTGGTGATGCCTCTCCCTATGCATCCCAGTATCCCCCAACCCTCCTGGCTGCCCTCTCACATTGGTGCTCACCTTTGGGTCATCTGATATGACTACCCCAGGTCCCTTTCCATTTTTGTTGATGTTAGTATCTCACCCCTATTGTGTACTCTTCCCTGGGCTTTTGTTTCCCCAGGTGCATTACCTGCTTGCAGCATTGAATCTAAAGCTGTTACATTTGACCATTCCTCTAACCTTGCCGTCCCTTCTCATCCTTTCCACTCACCTTGTGCATCAACTCTGTTTGCAGATCTTTGTGTCATCTGCAAGAGAGACATTTTTCTTCCAGTCCCTCTGCAATGTCACTTATAAAGACATTGAGAGAGGACTGGTCTAATACTGAGCCCTGCATTGCCCCACTGCTAACCCACCTTTTTTCAAAGTGGACTCCTTTACATTATTACTCTCTGTGTCCTATTCTCCAGCCAATTCTTTACCCAGGCTGTCATCTTGGGACCCACTCCCAGGCTGGCTAACTTGTATATTAATCTTTGTGTGGGACTGTGTCAAATGCCTTGCTAAAGTCTAGGTAGGCCATGTCCACAGCCCTCCCTGATCAACTACTTTGGTCACCCAGTCAAAGAAATCTATCAGATTTGTCTGGCATGACCTTCCAGCTGTGAAGCCATGCTTGCTTGTGTCCTGTGCCCTCTGGCCACTAGATATTTAACAATCTTTCCTTCAGAGTGATTCCATCATTTTCCTATCACTGAGGTTAAACTAACAGGTCTGTAGTTTCCTGCTTCTGCCTTGCTCCCACTTTTGTGAAGGGGAATCACATCTGCCCTCCTCCAGTCCTCGGGTACCACCCCATCCTCCCATGATTTGTTAAAGAGGGTGTCAGTGGTGTCACTAGTTCTACCCTTAGTTCTTTTAGAATCTGGGATGAATTCCATCAGGCCCCATTGCTTTGTCCCATTCAGTTGTAAGAGTTCTTTCAGAACCCTTTCTTCTGTAAATGGGCTGGTATCAACTTCTGTATCCATAGTGTTTCTACTGTTTTTTAGGTACCTCCCTCTTTCTTTGTAAATGCTGAGCAAAAATATTTGTTTAGTATCTCTGCCTTTTCAAGGTCACCCTCTGCCCACCCTTCCTCCCCTTTATTAAGCCTCACTATCCCTCCCTTGGTCTTCCTTCACTCCCTGATGTACCTATTGAAGGTTTTATCCCCCTTCCTAACTGAGTTGGTTATCTTTTCCTCGGTTTGAGCCTTTGCTCTTCTGACTGCCTTCCCAGCCTCCTTTTGCTTTAACTGTTACAGTTCTCTGTCCTGTTCCTTCTGTGATTCCTTGTGCTTCCTGGATGCTTTCTTTTCTCTTGACCTTCACTGCCACTTCGTTTGGGAACCATAGTGGTTTCTTCTCGTTCATTTTATTTGCTTTTACAAGCTTGATACCTCTGTGATGGCAGTTTTATTATTCCCATTGTTCTTCCACCCCTTTTCCTGCCCATTTGCTAGTGCATTTCTTAGCACTCACCCATTTTGACAAAGTCAGCCCTCCTAAAATCCAGTACCTTTGTCTTTTGTGTTATTGACTTCTATTGCTGTGTTTATTGTGAACCATACTGTTCGATGGTGGCTAGTTCCCTGATGGCTACCCACTTTTACATCTGTGATCCTCTCTTCATCTCCATTTGAGAGAACCAAGTCTAAGATTGCTCCCTCTCGAGTGGGTCCAATACTAGTTGTCTAAGGCATGCCCCTGTGGGCATCTAGAATAACACCACTCTTAGAAGTGGCTGCTGCAACTGCACTCCAGTTAACATCTGGCATTCAGATCACCCATCAACAATATCTCCCCTTTTTCTAGTATTCTAAGTATACTTTCTATCATTTCCTTGTCCATTTCCTCCCCTGAGAAGAGTCTGTCTAAGCCACCTAGTGCGTGTGTGGTGCCATTGCCAGTCTCCAAATTTACCCACAGTGCTTCTTCCTCCCTGTTTACCTTTTTGTTGTGTTGCTTTGATTCCTTCCCTATGTAAAGAGACTCCTCCTCCTCTTTTACACTCCCCTTCCCTCCTGTAGATAGTATCCTGGTATGTTTACATCCCAGTCATGGTTTTAGTAGTATTGCCATGTTTCTGTGACTGCCACTGATATCAGATTTCCTCCTCCATCAAGGCCACTAATTCAGGAAGCTTGTTACTCAGACCACGGGCATTGGTACTCATTGCTCTCCTATTTTTGATGGCTTTACCTTCTGTTGCAGCATCCCCCACTGACCTTTCTACCTTGGTCTTTTTCTCATTTAGTACCCTGTTTTGTAGGAGGAGGCCGGGATTTTCCTGCTGCTTATAGGTGCCCTCACCTTGACTAGTTTAAAAGCTTGCCAATGAAGCATTTAAACCGGATTGCTCAAAGACTTGTTCCTTCCTGTACAGATGCAGACCATCCTGCCAGTATAGGCTGGTGTCCCTCCAGGTGGAACCCCAGTCCCCAATGAAGCCAAACCCTGTGCTCACACCATTTTTTCAACCATTCATTAAACTGCATGGTGCAAAGTACCTCGCCTCCTCATGCCATTGACAGGCAGCACCTCTGAGAAGGATACTGTGTGTTGTGCTACTTGTCTTAGGCCCCTCCTCAATTCTACAAAGTCCTTCTGCACTGCTCTAATCTCTGATGATGAGCCAAGTTATTTGTCCTAGGTGGACAATGACGCCCAGCTCAGACTCCTGCAAGTAGCTGTTCATGATCCTGAGGATCGTTTCCTGTCCTCCAGCCATGGCACCAGGCAGGCACCTTACTTCAGTTTTCCCTGCTCCCCCAGTTCTATCCCCTAATAACTGGTCCCCACCAGGAGCTTCTTCCTTTCCTTGTGGTGTCCTCTGTCTCCTTCCTGTGGGCCTCCCTTGTGACAGCTGTCCTCAGCCTCCTTAGTCTCCTCTGTGGGTGACTCCATAGGGAGCTATGCTCCCCAGAATGGTGTATGGATTGTGGGGGAACAACTGACTGGGTGTGCCTCTGTTCACCATCCTCACCCTTCTGAGCCCACTGTGGTCCAACTGCTGTGTTTTCTTCGCAACCTCTGCGGTAGTGGTGGTGGTGGGTCTGGTGCTCCCTGGATGGGGGAGGTTCCCTTCCTACCATCCAGTGTGGCCTGGGGAAAGGTTCCCTTACTACTGTCCAGCATGGCCTGAAGAAGGGCAACTTCCTTCCTCAGGGCAGAGAGCTGTCTGCAAATAGGGCAGCATCTCAGCCTCCAGAAAGACTCCCAGAAGACTTCTGCCCCAGAGCCATTACATTGTACTACTCCCCACATGTTTATCTACTTTTTCTTTGTGTGTGTGTGTGTGTGTGTGTGTGTGTGTGTGATTGGTTTGTTATATAGAAATATATATATATATATAGTGTATGCTTATATTGTCAGTGCAGTGTGCTAGAGAGGACATGACATTGATATGCCTTTACTCTTGAAAATGATGTCAGAACCCAGGTATAAAGGAACTATTTCTGGGGGGGTGGGGTGAGGAAATTAAGGAGGGGTTGGGCCTAAACTGTGCCCTCGCAAAACAATCAGCTAAAGCTCTGACCCAGCACATTGCGATAGTGCCTTCCTGTCAGCAAGATGCCCTACACAACAATTTGACAGAGAAAATACCCTGCTAATCAAACAGAGAAAAATCCAGACATCCAAGTACCCTCCCCAGCCCCAAAACAGCCTGGTGGTTTGTGCTCTGAAAGCGGTCAGCCACAAAATAAGTCAGCTGTGCTTTACACTCTTCCTGCACTGAAAATCTTAAGAATTAAGCCAACTGATTGACTAGTGACACCTATGATGTAAGCAGGCCTTTCAATGTAGGCAGGCTGCTGTCTGATTCCAATACACAAAATCTTTCAGTGAAACCAGGGATATAAACTTAACTACTCAGCCAGCAGAACACTTTTAAAATGTTGCAAAAATATCCCTCTAAATCCTAGGTCTCAACCCCAACAATCAAGCAAATTCAGTTGTATCTCACTCCCTCTGGTTATAAAATTACTACACTTTTAATGGAATCCTGCAATTCTCTGCTTAATGCCAATAAGGGCAAAAAAATGAAACTCTTTGTAGAAAGCGTAGCTCCCCTGTTTTACAATATTATGCCTTACCAAGTTTCCAGCTCCTAAATAAAGTTACAGTTTGTTCTTTGCAGTGTTGCAAGGTTCTCTGCTTCAGACAAGTCAAAAGTCAGTCAGACTTGTTGTTGATTGTTACCCATTTACTATGCTATATATTCGACCGGGCTAAGGACAGGTGGGCAGTGGAACCACTGGACACGAGGAAATTATTCTATTTTACCAGTGATAGGTATCGGAGTGGGGGGGAACCATTAGGCACCAGGGAAATATTTATTTTAACAAGGATGGGAATAAGAGTGTGTGAGGGCAATCAAAGGAGTAGTGCAAACCTTCAGCTTCTTCCCATGCAGATGAGCCTATAATGGGCATGCATATTGCCGTGTAGTGCTTTGCATACCCAACAAGCTCATTTGCATGGTGCCGGCTGAATATCATGTCGTGGGCTCCTTGTGCTGTCAGGTCTGTGGGTGCTGTTCCCTGCACACCCAGGATCCATGTTGTGGCAGCACTACTCACCTTAGCGAGGTGCTGATATGCCCTTATATTCAGTTGGATAGTGCTTTGCATATTTTATCTAAAGAAATTGTTCAAGTGCAGTTTAAAAAAGGAAACCAACACATTTCTACAATACTGGCTGCCATACTAATACCAATAACCCATAAACAAAACAAAAAAACAAATCTGGCATTAAAGATTAGGCATTTAGTAGAAGCAAAGTTATTTAACAGCTGACAAAATACTCAAGAGATCCTGTTCTGTTTGTTATCATAGCAGATTTAACTTGTTCGTCACCATTCCAGCATCTGCAGCCTACTCCATTCTACCATTTCTCTGTTCTAATTGCACCAGGACATGAGAGAATGGCTGTGATCCTGTACTTCCCATTTACTGACTAGCACTGGTGGAGTGTTCTCTTGTTCAGGCTCTAGGCTTCAGTTGAAATATCACTGATTCTGAGTCTCTTTTCAGTGGATGAAATGTCAGAATCAGTAATCTCGCCCTCTATGGTAAGCGCAGGACTGATGTTCACAAAGTTAGACAACACCTCTGCTGTCATGAGCTCTGGCATAATCACATCTGCCGGTTCTGATTCACCTGTGTTGGTGGGCTCATCAGGGAATTACTTCTTGACTCCAAAGAACCCAAATTTTGAAGCAGTTTTCAATAGTGATGCTCACGATTCTTGTTAACATTAAAGACCTGTAATGTCCTTTTGAATGCTGGATCATTCTCTTTTCCATGAGCTACAGTAGGCTAGTTGTGTTGAGGGGGTAAAAGTACAACTTTTATATGAGGATACATTCTCATGATGTCATGAGAGTCTGCAGGGCAGTTATCCAACAGAAGCATGAAGTGTCTCATACAATGATTTGGTTCCAGGACATGTCTTCTTTTAATCTTCATTTCCAGGACTATGCTGACAGTCTGTAGCAGCATCAGCATCTGTATCACTTCTCTGCCCCGCTCTTTCTTGCAAACTCTGCCATGCCTCAACTTCCAGCAGGATAGCCAGATCAACAGGATCAGAATGGCATCCTTCAGTTCAGTGCTCCAGTTCCATCAGACTGGAAGAATGCTACTGTTATTCCTCTCCCTAAAGGAGATGACCCCTCTGCTACTGGAAACTACTGCCCCTTCACCCTCCTCCCTATGTTATTCAAGTTGCAAGAATGTATTGTACTACCTCAACTCTCTCCCTTTTTTGACTCCTGTTCTTTCTGCCTGCCTTAACAATTAGGCTTTTGGAAGTACCACTCTGTGACAAGCTCTCTTCTCAGGCTCACTGATTCCATCACACAGGCATGGACAAGGGCCTCAACAATTCCACCACCTATTTTGATTCAGCTAAGGCATTCAACACTGTCTCCCACTCCAACATGCTTTCTAAACTCTCAGCCTCTGGGCTGTCTGAAGCGGCCATCAGCTGGTTCTGCTCCAAACTTGGGGAAAGGACCCAATCTATCAAAACTGGTGACGCTCATTCCTGCCCCTCCCTATAACCACTTGGGTCCCACAAGGCTCAGTACATGGACTGCTGTTTTCTCCATATTTCTCAATGACTTCTCTACTGCCTACTCATCCACATCCATTCACATGGATGTGGATGACATGGTGCCATATACCTTTGGCCCCTTCACTACTGATGTGCTGCACAGACTCCAGCTTGACTTTGACCAAGTTCAGTTCTGGTTAAGCTCAGATCAGCTATTCCTGAATGCCAAGAAGATGGTCTCCATGTCCTTTTGCACAAGAAAGAGATTCTCTAGGCTTCCCTCCCTTCCCTTCACTCCTTCTGCACCCTAGAAAGGTCCCCACTGGAGGATGTCACTGCCTTCAGATATTCAAGGGTTTGGCTAGATCAGCACCTCAACTTCTCTGGTCATGTGGATGCTATTGTCAAAAACTGCACCCCAAGCTCGGTGCTTTGTACAGAAACCACAACTGCTTTCCTTTGCCAGCCTGCCTTGTTGTTATCCAGGGAATAATCCTCCCTATCTTTGATTAAGGAGATGTGGTTTATAGTGCTGGCCCTGTTACTTCTTTTGGCAAAATAGACACTCTCTTTCATTCTTTCTGCTTCTTTGCACTTGAATATTCTCCTCGCACTCACCACTATTCACTGTACCGGTCTCTATCCTTCCCCTCTCTTGATGATAGGTGCCTTGCCCATTGTATAAACATTGTTAGCAAATTCTGGTTTGGTTCCCTCCCCACCTACCTCTTTGCATCCCTTTCCCTACCCCTCCCTCCTCCCATGCACTAAGGAACTCAAATGTTCTGACCATGGCTGTCTCCTCCTCTTCAACGGACATTGGCCAAACTGCTTTCTCCCACCATTCCTTAAGCTGTGCAATTCCCTCCCCATGCTATCCAGAATTCACCCTTATCTTGAGTTCTCCCATGCCTCCTCCATGGCCTCATCTTCCCCTTCTGCAAATGCTTCTAATCATTCATCCTAATTGTTCATCTCCACTCCTAAGTTTTCATCCCCCACTCCTCCTGTACCACCATCACCTTCCACTCCTCTATGTGTCCCTTTCCTGATATCAAGCCTTCTGTGATCTCTTGTATATCACCTAGCAGCTAGGTACATTTTCAACTCTGTAATGCAATAAATTGATCTTTTGTTATATTGTAACTGTAATTGTAATTGTATCTGGTTTTGCATGTTATTTCATTATGTGTGTTGAATCACCACATTCTCCCCTCTAGGATGCATCTGGAAATAGCTGATAGCTTGGTATGCCTTTCCTGATGAAACTTTTAAATAATAAATAATTTCTACATCCTTCCCTCTCACTTTTTTGTTTTCTCTTGGGTTTTGCATTGGATTGCCATTCTGAAAGGATGCTCTCTGTGTTTTGGCTGATGCCCCAGTTTGGCTTTTAAAAATGCAAATGGCTTGCAACACTGGAGAGTGAAGTTTTAGATGCCTCTAGAGATATTTGTGAGAGTGTTTAAATAAACATGTTAGAAAATGGTCTTTCTGTGCAAGTGAAAGCTCAAATTGTTTGCCTGCCATTGTTGAGGAAATTCAGTAGATTGTCAAAATGTCCAAGAATAAAAAGGTGTGGTTGTACAGAGAAAATGCCCAAATTAACCAAAACAGACAACGCTAATCTATGACGGCAGGTTTAATTGATGCTAAATAATAGGTAATTTTTCAGTTACCATGGAAAATATCCTGATTAACCAAACATCTCCATTAATTACATACCACTTAAATGGCTTGGACTGCCTTGTCATTGGCAAGATTGTTCAAGAGTCAGCAAGTGGCATTGAACAGAAATAGTTTTGTAAATGTGTGTTTGTGTAAAAAATCTTTAGCCTGTAGGTTCTAGCAGTCAGCTGGAAAACTGCAAGTGCATTGTGATGATCATGGGACTTTTCTAAATGGTTCTTCCCTCTGGTTACTGATTTGTATGAGTAGATGAGGGACCTGAACTCTGAGCCTCACCTGTAATTGTCCTGTATTAAGTATTAGTTCATTACATAATGAATGTGGACGTGATGAATACTGCATGATTTTAAATATAAAATTCATGTTAAATAAAATACTGAAACACTATTAACTTCATAAGTAGATGTATATTGTAAAATACGCATTTTAAAAGAATAAGTACTGATATAACTGTGAGAAAATGTCTAATTAAGCAATAGGGCATAGTAGGGTGTGTGTTATTGTGTAATAATGTCACATCTTGGGTGGTTGAAGCCTGAGGTCACAGATCAAGTGTGTTCAACACCTGAGAAGTGACATTATTACACAGTAACACACACCCTGAGTGCCTTATTAAGTGTTATACAATGGCTCTTAAATTTATTATAAAAAATATATATGAATATAGTTTTAAATTATTTTTTTATATGATTTAATAGTGTGGAAGAGTATTTAAACAAAATGAGTTCCTTTTCTGCTTCTGCAGCAGGTGGCATTGTTTACTGTGTGCGATCTGTAGCTCTATGTTTCTCTCCCTCCCCACACTTTCACGTAGCCCTCCTCCATCTCATTATGGTAAGCAAATTATATTGTATGCTTCCCCACAAAAAAAAATTGAACACTTAGCTGGTAGTTTTTACTTCAGCATGACCTTTACAGTACTTTGTTGTGGCTGCGAAACTGAGTCCATGTCACTGTCATTGTTTAAGTATGGATGTGGTAATGTCCAAGCAGGAGATCACGTTTTAATTTTTGGTTCTCCTGGTACAGTTTCTAGCTTTTCTCATCTGTACCGGGAGAACACCACAAGACAATAGTGAAGGCACTCTGCAGTACCATAATTTGAAACAGGTCGAGAAACAGAGGATGTGCTGGTGCATGGCTTACAGTTATAAGAAGCACTCCATGGGGCAGTTTGTTTAAATGTGAAAAAAAACATGCTTGCTGCAGTTTATTCAGGGTAGGTGGCTGAACTCTTCATGGATTTAATGATGTGATTATGGCTTCCTTTTTTTAAAAGCGTTTGCGGCTGTTAGCTGGGGAAATGAAAAGACAATCTTTTGTTAGTGTGTCAGCTGTTTTGGTTTCTGTGGTTTATTCAAACTGCTCCATTATGGGAAAGAAAAAAAAATGTTTCTGTTTTCTTCCAAAGTTAAGAATTAGTCTTTGTCAGTATTAACAACAATTAAAAAATGCTTTTGTGTGTGCATTTCTGGAGGGTATCTGTGTCTTGCTGATAGGGAGATATTTGACATGGACAGCCCGGCGTACTCAAAAGCATGTAAGTAGTGAAATTTAGCATGCTGTCTTCATGTGATCTGGTCATGTATGTGCCTGCCCTAGGTACAGTGATGTTATTGTTTAATAACATAACTGTCCCTTAGGGTTAGCAGCCAATCAGGTTGCTAGAATTTTTTTTTGCCATTGTATAATTTGTATTATTTACTTGTATTTTAGATCAAATTGACTCCACAGATGTAACAGCTACAGGTAATACAATTCAGTTATACAAAATGCTATGAGACCTTTGAAAATTGCTTTGAAGGAATACTTACAGACTGAATGTATATGTTAAATATGCTGATGGTATTAATGTGTAGATCTGTAGTATGTACAGTGTATGTTAAAGTTTGTAACCAAGGTTGTTTTGTATGGTAACTTGTTGTTTTTATTATATTTACATCTGTACTTAAAGAACACATGACTTTAGTTGAAAACAGGGCCTTTGGTCCTAATCTATTGTTCCTGTATAAAAATAAAAGTTTTCTAGAACATACAATGCAACAATCTTCACTTGTTGGAGGGCACTTGTTGTAGGCTGAAGTAGTAATTCACTGGTGTTGGTGTGTCTCACCCTCTATGATTTTCCCCTATATTTAGCGCTTTTCGCAGTAAATTGCCTTTAATATTTCTTAACGAAATATATATGTTACCAAACTACATAATAAATAAAATATAAGTTGCCATTGTGGTTAAGACAAATAATCACTCAAAAACAATGTAAGAAAGCAGCACACAAGGAGGGTGGTATCCTCGGATGTGTAAGTAGAGGTACTTCTAGTAGAAAGAGGGAGGTTATCATGCCCCTTTCCAGGTCCTTGGTGAGGCCACACTTGGAGTACTGCATTCAGTTCTGGAGACCTCACCTCAAAAAGGACATTGACCATTTGGAAACAGTGCAGAGAAAGGCTACTAAGATGGTGCATAGACTGCATCACAGGTCATATGAAACAACACTCAGGGAACTGAATCTATACTCTGTTGAGCAGAGAAGAAACAGAGGGGACATGATTTACTGTAAATATTTAAAGATTAAATACACATATACAGTATTTCAAAAAAAGCTTGAATTCACTTGAATTCACATCCCTGTGTCATGACTAGTGTTTCCTGAAAATATCAAGCTGTTTGGTTTTGTGGTTTTCTTTAAATCAATATCTGTTAATGTGCTCTGCAGTAAATAAACTGTAAAGAAACAGTGAAGATGTTTCTGTCAATGTCAGCAAGCAGTGACATCATATCTGTCCTGCCTGCTGCTTCTGCAATTAAGTCCCTGATTGTTAAATAAGCTGTTGCAGTCCCTAGTTAGTCTGTAGAGCTAATTGTTTTCAATCAGAGTTTGTTACTAACCCATCTAGTTTCTGTTTAGGGAGATAAGCTTAAATTCTTTCTTTTCTCATAAAATGTTGATCATTTGTGGGGTTCAGTGCTGAACTGAAGTAATGTGAATGCATCTGTGAGAAACAACATTTTCTGTATCACAACTCTCGGTTCTCTGTCATCACAGTTCTGCATTCTGTTCTGGCTATATACCACAGGGTCGTTTAATGGATATAAAATAATTATAATGCATTAGTTCTTAGAAGCAGTGTGTATTTAATGTAGCCTCAATAAATATGTTCATGTTCATGTGATAAAAAGTTTGTTTCCATGTCAAATTGACAAACGTGTATCTGCCACACACTGCTCTTTCAGGAACATGTACTGTATGAACTCATAAAATTCAGGTGTGTGAAAATACGTCATGTATATGTATAAGTATAAATACTATCTGGTATCCTGATGCCCCTGTCTTCTTTCTTTCTTTCTTTCAGTTGAGGCTGCTGCACCCTGCTTCCCTCTGTCCCCCACCCCCACAGTCAGGGTCCATGAGCTCTGTTGCCCCCTTTTCCTGTCTCCACAGACAGGGCTGATATACTCTGCTAAGGCCCCTAGAGTCACAGAGCCTCTGCCATCACAGTTGCTGCAGCATGTTGCCCCAGGCCACCAAAGGTGGTGCTTATGCTGCACCTTGATACCCACTTCTATTGCCCCAAACGGGCAGTGCCACTGCACTGCTTGCAGCCTGGCACACCGTCAGGGCTGCTGTACACTGATGTCCTTTGGTGTTCTGCACCACAGTCAAGGCTTCTGCATCATGCTGTTCTCTGTCCCCCGACATCACTGTGCCCCGGTGCACCAAAGAGCCTCTTGTCTCCACAGTTAGAGTTGTTGCACCATCCTGCTCCCTGCTACTAGAGTCAGATCCTTTGGTACACTGCCAAAACTTCTCGAAAGAAAAAACAAAAATTACTTTCATCTTGTGTTATAGGGTGGGGGAAAGAGGGTAGCAGGATGCAACAGCCTCAACTGTTTGTGCTGGAGGCAGCAGGGTGCAGCAGCTCTCACCGTGTGGAGAAGACAGTGGGCAATGGGTTGCAGCTGCCTCAAATGGGGACAGGAGATGGGGGGGCTTTTGGGGCAGAGGAAAGGGAGAAGCAGAGAAATGCTGCCTAAACTGTTGGGCAGGAGACAGGGGAATCAGAATGCCATATAGTATTTCTAGTGTGGTAAACTCAGCTACTGGAGGAGAGGGGGTTTCCCTGAGTCAAATAGCAGGGTACAGCTGCAGCTGATTTGGCTGATTAGCTGCAGCTGCACAGACAGGAGAGCTTTAAAAACTGGAAGGAAAAGCCAGCATGCAGTTGCTGCAGGGGTAGAGGGCTGACAAGGTGCTTGGATGTGTTCTAGAACAGGAGTCCCTTAAGCAACCCGCAGGAGATTGGTCTCCTGAATTAGGCCAAAAAGAAAAAAGTTATTTCCATTGTGAGTTTTCCGTTTTACTGTTTGTGTTCTTCCAGAAGGTCTAGCCTTCTGGAAAAGGGGGTTTCTAGTTAGGGTCGGGGATTGTTTAGTCTGCTCTCCCACCCAGAGCTAGGCCTCTGTATTTCTGTTTTTGTTTCATTTTCCCTGGTGGGGCTTAAAAAGGAAAATGGCAGAAACCTGAAGTTCTGTATCACCAACCATATTAAGAAAATAAAAATATACCTGGTTGGTTTGATGTTAACAAACTGGTCTTCCTGAGACTCCTTAACCACCGAAAAGCTGATCCTGAATCCCGTGGTGAGGTCGCGCCTTGTGATACGTGGTGGTCGAAGTGGGATTCAGTCGGTGTAGAATTTGGCTGAAATCCAAACCACCCTGGAGTAAAAGAGAACAGGCATGGAGGACATGGTGAAAGCCTTGATCCAGGCTACTGCAACCCAGCAGGAAGCTACCCGAGCTCAACAAGACACAAACCAGTTGCTGCTCACACAGACGGCCCAGGACTGCACTGTCTTCCAGGAAATGGTAAGGCGTGTTATCAAGATCACACCAGGAGAAGTTCGCCCGGGAGGGCCTACCCCAGAGGGTTAGCAGACTATACGGGCTTTCCACTGTCTGCAGAAAATAATGATGGCTGACGACACTGAAGCATATTTGCTCACTTTTGAAAGGATGGCCACTCATGAATCATGGCCTCAGGAACATTGGGCCAGCATTTTAGTTCTCTTTTTGTGCAGCGAGGCCCAGAACGCGCGTTATGATCTGGATGAGGGAGTCGCCACTGACTATCCAAGGCTGAAGGAGGAGGAGATCTTGGCCCATGCTGGCATGACTCTAGCCCTTCAAGCCCAAAGGTACCACAGCTGGAGATTCCAGGAATCAGTGAAGCCATGCTCACAAGTGTATGACCTCCTCCTCGTGGCCAAGAAGTGGCTGCGATCCGAGCTCCATAGCGCTGCCAAAATTGTGGAGCTCCTGGTAATGGACCGGTTCTTAAAAGGACTACCACCCAGCCTATGGTAGTGAGTTGGACAGGCCGACCCCGCTTCCTGTGATGAACTGGTCGCCTTGGTGGAGTGGCATTATGCCATGAAGGAACTTTGCCCAGATGTTGGGGTCGGCTACCCCCAGGACTTGGGGGTGGACTACAGACTGGAGATACTGACCCCCCAAGAGGTCGGACTGGACAGGACCCAAGAGAAGGACTACCAAAGAGCAGTCTGAGGCCATGAAAGGACTTTCAGGTTCAAAAATAGAGGGGAACCTGACCTCTCCATGAAGCCCAAAGGGTCCAGGGTCACCCTGAGAGCACTACCGCTTTTATGGGTGTGGGGAATAGGGACATGTAATTGCCAACTGCCTGGATGGGGTTGAACCAATGCAGTGCAACTGGGGTGGGTCCCCACAGAGTGATTGTCATTGATTAATGTGGTAGGGTTGGTCACCACTTCACACTGATTTAACCGGGTGGTTAAGGTAAATGGACAGGCCGTTATGGCCCTTGTTGACTTGGGGAGTGAGGTCACCCTTATAGTTTGCAGTTTGGTGCAACCCTCCCAAATTAATTTCCAGAAATGTACTGGGATCACCTGTGTCCATGGCACAGTGTTTTATTACCCCACGGTGCTAGTTACCGTAGAAGCACAGGGGGAGGAGAGGCAGGTCACGGTGGGGGTCCTCCCTCGATTGGTGCATCCTGTCCTGGTGGGTCAAGATTTCCCAGGGTTTGAGACATTACTCCATGAGGGGGGAACCCAGGAGGCCAGGGCCCCAGTAACCGAGGCTATGTTGCTAGGAATCCCCGAGGAGTCAGAGGAGTCACCTGATTATTTCCCTTATGAGCATTGGAACCCCAAGTTGTATAGGGAGGAAGGAAAGTCCCAAAAATCATGAAAGGAATGCAGGGATTGTAAAAATTAGGGACCAAGATACTGGCTGCCAATGGCAGGTCCATGCTGGTGGGAGGTAGAACCCCGCTCCCAGAGGGACAACAGGGTGAGTGGTCTGGTGCCCAAAGGGAGAGTTGTAGGGAGGAAGAGGAGGACCCAGAAGTGGAGACATAGTCAAATCCCCCTGAATTGAGTACCCTCGGGATAGCCTCCAGGAACTTTGGTTGGGACCAAATAGATGAGTCTCTCTTTCAGAATATCTGGTCAGAGGTTGTGGAGATTAACCAGTGCCAGTAGAAGACAAAGCCAAGGGACCTGGACCATATTTCACATTAAATAATGACCTTCTATACCAAGTGATACCGGATGAAGAATATGATGTGAAACAGTTGCCTGTGCCCCGCCAGCAAAGGAAGGCAGTACTGGATTTGGCACATGCTCACCTTCTCTGAGGACACCTTGGGGCTGAAAAAACACTGTGCTGCATACTCTGTAGATTCTGCTTGCCTGTAATTTATGCCAAGCTAAGGAGGTACTGTGCTTCGTGCCCAGTATGCCAGTTGACGTCCCTGCGGCCGAAGTTAAGAGCCCCGTTAGTGCCCCTGCCAATCATCGATGAACCCTTCATGGGGATTGCGATGGACCTGGTAGGCCCCCTAGACTGGTCATCCCAGGGCCACCAACACATCCTGGTCATCGTGGACTACACTTCAAGATATCTGGAAGTGATCCCGCTCCGTAACACGGCCTTGAAGTCGATTACCTGAGAGCTCATTCAAGTCTTCACGAGGGTCGGATTCCCAAAGGAGATACTGACAGACCAGGGTACTCCTTTTGTCTCATGTTTAATGAAGGAGCTTTGCAGACTCCTCCAGATCTGAGCCCTGAGGACCTCAGTGTACCACCCCCAGACAGATGGTCTGGTTGAACGATTTAATCAGACTTTGAAGGGGATGTTGCAAAAAGTCATGAGCCAAGATGGAAAGGACTGGGACTTAATCCTTTCCTACTTAATGCTTGCTATCCAAGAGGTCCCACAGGCATCCACCGGATCTCCCCCTTCGAGTTGTTATATGCCCGTCAGCCCAGGGGTATCCTCGATATACTAAAGGAGAAGTGGGAAAAACAACCATCCCAAGGAGCCAGTGTGATTGGGTATATCTCCCAAATGCAGGAAAGGTTGGCCCGGGTCACTTCTATTGTCTGGGAACACTTACAAAAGTTCCAAGACACCCAATGGACTTATTAGGACTGTCAGGCGAAGATCCGGAAGTTCCAGCCTGGGGATCGGGTGATGTTCCTGGTTCCCACAGTAGAAAGCAAACTGCTCACCAGGTGGCAGGGTCCATACAAGGTCATGGAAGCTATTGGTGATGTGAACTATAAAGCAAGCCAACCCAATCGCAGGAAGAAGTTCCAAATATACCATATTAACCTCCTGAAGGCATGGCAAGACTGGGAGGCCTGCTGTGTCTCGTTGGCCGTAACCCCGGCAGAAGGTAAAATGGAGGGGCAAGTCCATATCTCACCCGAGCTGTCTTCTACACAGTACAAAGAAGCAGTGGAAATGGTTCAGTGAAACAGGGATGTGTTCTCTGAACGACCCGGTCGGACCATCGCAGCCTACCACGACATTGTGACAGTTCTGGGCGTAAGGATAAGGGAAAGACCCTACAGTATCCCAGAGGCCAAGAGGAAAGAAGTCCGAGCTGAAGTCGAAAGGATGTTGAAGCTCAACGTCATAGAAAAGTCCAATATTGAATGGTCAAGCCCCATCGTCCTCATGCCAAAACGGGATAATACTTGGAGGTTCTGTAATGATTTCAGAAACCAAACAAGGTATTGCAGTTTGATGCATACCCCCTACCTAGGGTCGATGAACTGATCGACCAGTTGGGGAAGGCCAGATACTTCTCCACCTTGGACCTTACGAAGGGATACTGGCAGATCCCACTCACAAGGGCAGCCCAGTAGAAGACCACCTTCATCACTGCGGGGGCAGGTTTATACCACTACAAAGTCCTCCCATTCAGTCTGCATGGAGCACCTGTGATCTTTCAGCACATGATGAACCGACTGCTTTGCCCACACTCTCGCTAAGCTGCCACTTATATCAATGATGTTGTTACCCATAGTACGGACTTGGAAACTCACCATCGGAAGGTTGAGGTCATACTAGATACGTTACGAGAAGCTGGGTTGACAGCGAACCCCACCAAATGTAAGATCGGCTTGTCAGAGGCAAAATATTTGGGCTCTGTGGATGGACGGAGATTGGTGAAACCCCAAGTGAAGAAGGTAGAAGCAATTCAAAACTGGCCCCAACCAAACAAGAAAAAGCAAGTGAGGGCTTTCCTAGGGTTAGTCGGTTACTACCAGAGATTCATCTCTCACTTTGCCACTCAGGCCACTCCATTAACGGAGTTAACCAGGGCAAGAGCATCAGACATCATGAGGTGGTCGGAAGCAGCAGATGAGGTATTCACCGACCTCAAGACGGCCCTCTGTTCTGATCTGGTACAGGTCTCCCCACATTTCGATAAAGAATTCATTCTGCAAACAGATGCTTTGGATGTTGGATTGGGGGCAGTACTCTCCCAGGTGGTAGCAGGTGATGAGCACCCCATCCTGTATCTAAGTAGGAAGTTGCTACCTGGGAACAGTGGTAATCCTATAGTGGAAAAGGAGTGCCTTGCAGTGAAGTGGGTGACGGAAACCCTCAAGTATTACTTACTAGGTTGCAAGTTAACTCTGGTGATGGACCATGCTCCACTTAAGTGAATGCAAACAAACAGGGAAAAAAAATGCCAGAGTGATGAGATGGTTCCTTGCACTACAACCATACCACTTTATGGTCCACCACAGAGTGAGGACACTGAATGGAAATGCGGATGGACTTTCCCAAAGACCCTACCTCTCAGCACAGGCCGCCGAACCCTATAGTGTTGAGCTGGGGAGGGGGATGTGTGGTAAACTCAGGTACTGGAGGAGAGGGGAGTTCCCTGAGTAAGATAGTCAGGGAACAGCCTCAGCTGATTTGGCTGATTAGCTGCAGCTGCACAGGCAGGAGAACTTTAAAAACAGGAAGGAAAAGCCAGCAGGAAGTTGCTGCAGGGGTAGAGGGCTGACAAGCTACTTGGATGTGTTCCAGAACAGGAGTCCCTTAAGCAACCCTCAGGAGACTGGTCTCCTGAATTAGGCCAAAAAGAAAAAAAAGTTATTTCCATTGTGAATTTTCCATTTTACTGTTTGTGTTCTTCCAGAAGGTCTAACCTTCTGGAAAAGGGGGGTTTCTAGTTAGGGTCGGGGATTGTTTAGTCTGCTCTCCCACCCAGAGCTAGGCCTCTTTATTTCTGTTTTTGTTTCATTTTCCCTGGTGCGGCTTAAAAAGGAAAAGGGCAGAAGCCCAAAGTTCTGTATTACCAACCATATTAAGAAAATAAAAAGATACCTGGTTGGTTTGATGTTAACAAACTGGTCTTCCTGAGACTTCTTAACCACCGCAAAGCTAATCATGAATCCCGTGGCGAGGTCACACCTTGTCACACTAGTTATACATATACATGATGTATTTTCACACATAAACCCTCTAAAAACTGAGTTCATGCAGTACATGTTCCTGAAATAACAGAGTGTGGCAGACACACATTTGTCAACCTGACATTAAAACAAGATTATCACATGAACATATTTATTGAGTCTACATTAAATACATGCTGCTTCTATGAATGAATTGGCTGTAATTTATTTTATATCCATTATACAGGCAGAATAGAATACAGAGTTTTGATGACAGAGAACTGAGAGCTGCGATACAGATACTGTTATTTCTCACAGATTCATTCATACCACTTCAGTTCATCACTGAACTCCAAGTGATCAACTTTTTATGAGAACAGAAATATAGATTTTAAGCATATCTCTCTCAACACAAACCAGATGGGTTAGTAACAAACTCTGATTGAAAACAATTAGCTCTACAGACTGTTGTAAGTAGGGACTGTGTCTGCAACAGCTTATTTAGTCAATCAGGTACTTAATTGCAGAAGCAGCAGGCAGAACCGGTATGATGTCATTGTTCACTGACAGGGACAGAAACATCTTCACTGTTTCTTCACTGTGTTCAGTTACTGCAGATCATGTTAACAGATGCTGATTTAAAGAAAACCACAAAACCAAACTGCATTATGTTTTCAGAAAACACTAATCATGACACAGGAATGTGTATTTAAGGGGATTCAAGCTTTTTATGGAATATGTGCATTTGATCTTTAAGCACATTAGGGGATTTAACACAGCTCAGACAGGCAATCGATTTCAAGAGAACATGGCAGCATGCATGAGAGGGCATGATATGAGACTGGTAGGAATAAGGTTCAAAAGCAACCTCAAGAAGTACTTCTTCACATAGAGAGAGTGACAAACCCATAGAACAGCCTAGCCCAGGAGGTGGTAGCATCAAAGAAAATCAGGGAGTTCAAACTTACTTGGGATAGACATAAAGGACAAGCTAGGACAAAGGCTGCAAAGGATGGGGGAAGTTTCTAGGGCAAACTAGATGGATCGCATGGTCCCCATCTGCCAACACTTTTCTTATGTTCTTAAATTCTCAGATACGATAGTGCTAAACACCCTTAGCACTTTAGTTTTTACACCCATTCTTCAGACATTATTGTGCCTGCAAAATATACATTGCTTGCTGAAACATGGTTTCAAAACCTAATGTCCTTTTCTAATCTTGTTTGTTCCACAACTGATCACACGACTCCAACACACACTCACCAGGTCTGAGGGTCAAAACTGGAGCTCACACAAGGATTCAGTGCTTAGGATAGTAAATAGCATACAGAAAATCCAGCACTCACCACCTTAATGTAAAAAATAATGTCACTATCACAGGTGCACATAAATAAGTGCCATTTTTATTAAGGTGCCAATTAGAAGCAGTATAGCACAGTGGTCTTAGGCTCTGAGCTGAAAATTTGGTAACATCCAGCAGACCAGACCTGGGTTTTAATCCCACAGTTTCCACTTGCATACTGTGTGACCCTGAGCAAGTCACTTAACCTCCTTGTGCTCCCAGGTCACTCCTGTAAAAAAGCTTTCAGCTTAGTGTGCTATACCTGGTTAAACAACTAAATAAAAAAAAGAAGCATGCATATCAGAACGTGTCCTTTGACAAAGGACATGAACTGAACTGCGTCAAGGCATGCTTTTTAATTTGCACCTTAATAAAAATGGCACTTACCACATACACTCGCATATAAGCTGATTCACGTATAAGCTGACCCCCCCAATGTCACTGTTCAAAGTAAAGAAACATCAGTCACCTGTGTGTAAGTTGAGCTGTTTCTATTGCACAAATCCATCAGTCCCAACTACCAACTCGAGTCCGGCCAGTGACACTTGGCCACAGCCAACATACCAGTAGTATGCCACTCTCCCTCCCACACCACTCCCAAGAATCCCAAATTAACTCCTGTCTCTCTCGACCTTAGTTACAAAAAAAAAAACACACACACACACACACACGTCTTCATTGTCCTCCTACCTCCTGGCTGACTGAGTAGTGCTGCAGGCTTCACCTCAACTAACCAATCAAATTGGAGGATGGAGTCAGGGCAGTGATCATGAATCCCTGTGCAGCACAATACACAACATGGTAGTGCTGCACAAAGGGAATAGCACAGGCCACACTGTGCTGTGCTGTTACTGCTAAGAAGAAGCCCAATGTACTCCTGGCAACCCTAGTGGCCAGCAGAACTACTGCAGCTAACAAGCATGTTTGCAGTTGGGGGGAGCACACCTGCTCCCTGGTGTCCAGTGAACCCACCCACCCTGATCCCTATGGTCTAAAGAATAACATATTTCCCTGGTGCCTATGGTCCCCCCACCTGCTGATCCATGGCCCTGATAGAATAAAATAATTCCCTGATGCCTAGTGGCCACCCCACCCTCCAATCCCTATCCCAAGTAGAACAAAATGATTCCCTGGTGTCCAGTGGTCCCAGTAGAATAAAATAATTCCCTGTCACCCAGTGCTCTCCCTACCTTCTCATCTCTTGCCTGTTTTATATCACATATTCCTTGGAGTCTAGTAGAACCCCCAACCCACTGATCCTGTCCCCATAACAGAGTAAACTTTCCCTGGTGTCATGCTCCCCCCCCCAACCATGGACACTGATAAAGGGAGTATGTATACTGCATTTACAGTACAGAGAATGCATGTTACATGTCAGTCCATGTGGTGGCTGGCTGAGGTGGTGAAAGAAGAGCTGTGTCAGTCACCACAGCTGATTCACTGCCTGACCAAACTGGTATGGGGGTGGCAGCATTGGTTGGTTGTTATCCACTGTGCAAAGTCACTGCTCCTCTTATAGCCTTCCCCTTAACCAAAATTGTTAACCTGTCACTCTGCTACAGCACTGTTCCTGACATCTGGAGGATAGCCAGAATGACCCCTGTTCTTAAAAAAAGGTGATCCCAAAGATATGTCTAACTATAGACCCATAGCCATCCTATCTGTGCTAAGTAAAATCCTAGAAAAACTAGTGGCAACCCAGACCACAACATACCTACTGAAGCATAACCTCCTCTCTGATTCCCAGCATGGTTTCTACTAAGGCCATAATACATCTACTGCCTTCCTAAAACTAACAAACGACATCTATGCTGCCATGGATTCAGGTCTCTTGACACGTGCTATCTTTATTGATCTAGCCAAGGCCTTTGACCTGGCCAACCATTCCCTTCTCCTTACAAAACTCAGCTCCCTTGGTTTCTTTGCTGAGATGGTGGCCTGGTTCAGCTGTTATCTTACTGATAGAAAGCAGGCCATAGTTTTTAACTCAGCCATGTCTGATCTTACATCCATACGTATAGGAGTTCCTCAGGGATCCATACTTGGCCCTTTGCTATTCACTATTTTTATAAATGACCTCCCATCACAAGTATCTACCTGCTCTTCCCTGCTTTATGCAGATGACCTTGTCATCTACCATAGTGTGAGAAAGGTCTCTGGCTTAAACAACTCCCTAGCCTCTGATTTCCTAAGTATTCAAACCTGGCTCACTGAGAATAACCTTTTGCTCAATATAAGCAAAATGCATTCAATGCTTTTTGACTCTCCTGTTAGACTAAAAGAGAATAGCAACTCCTTCTTAATACCCTGTGCTGATGGCTCCCCGGTAGCTAACACTAGCTCCTTCAAATACCTGGTCATTTTTCTTGATGAATCCCTGGAGTTTGATTTTCATATAACTGCTACCTGCAAATCTGTCAATGTTAAATTTGGGGTGGCATATTGCACTAGCAATGCCCTCACCCCATCAGCTAGACTTGCTTTGGCACAAGGCCTCCTGATCCTGGCCCTATCCTATTGCTCGGCTATCTACCTAGGCACCACTAAGACCTCTCTCCATAAGTGGGACACTACCTATAATAACATTTGCCGCTATGCCTTGGCCTCACCACAGTATAAACACCACTGTCAGCTCTATGCTGACCTAAAATGGCCTAGCCCTGCTGGTCACCGACTCCAGTCCTGCGGTTCTTTCACTGACAGTATAACAAGATCAGGCCTCCCAATCCCTCGCCTCCTTGTTACACTCTCAAACCCCTCGTATGGGCTCCGATTGAATGACCAAGCTCCTCTCTATGTCTCTTAATGTAAAACCGCTTTGGGTGAATGAGCTTTCTCTTACACTGCCCCCAAGTACTGGAATTCCATCCCTCAAGCCATACACTCAGCAACTACCCATGATAGTTTCAAAAACCTCCACCATGAATATTTACAAGCATCAAATCCTGCACATGCTTCCAGCCACCTTAAGTTCTTTTATCTCCCCAAGCTCTTATCTTCGCTATACTACACTCCACTTTCAGCCTTCCTCCTCCTACCTTCATCCTCCCCACCATCTGTGCCCTCCCCCTCTCCCCTCTCCCTCTGCCCCTCCTTCTCCCTTCCTCCTCCTCTCTACTCTTTCTAGGTGCATAGTCCTCACAACAGCACTTAGAGTATGCAGTACTTTACAACCCTGTATTTCTTGCACTTGTTTGCTCTGAATATCCCAATGTATTGTTTGTATTTTGACCTCTTCCAACTACGTACTTCACTAATTTACTAAGTTGATTGTATTTCTGACTCCTTCACTTTGTATTTACCTATGTTATGTGCTGTGACACATTGTTGCTGTTAATTGTATTTAACTTGTCTTCTCCCGGATTGTGCCTGAAAATAGGCATCCTTATGCCTAGTGCACTCTCCTGGTTACCAAAAGCAAATAAATAAAAAATAAAATAAAGCAAGTTTGTATACAGACTGTGCCATAGTTGGCTCTGTGTATTCAAGCTTTCAATTTGTCAGTTTTTTTTTTTATTTAAATCTGGTTGGGATTGGGGACAGAGAGAAGTCAGTGAGGACCGGGATCTTCAGGGTTGGGAAAGGAGTATGTCTGTAGTGAGGATGGGGACAAAGGAGGGTTGCAAACACACAAGGTATGAAACCTTGTGAAATGAATGTTTTAAACATTTGGGGAACCATATACTATATAAAACAGTATATACTATATAAGAGTTGATAAATGACCGTCCACAACTAAGGCAGTGTTTCCAATCTCAGGAGCTGATGACATGGAGATCTCTCGAGCTTCGCTCTTGAGGTCTCTATGATGTTATTAACACCCTCGATGGAAACCACAGCCTTATTGTTGATGGTCACCCATCCACTATGCTATATATTCTACTGGGCTAAGGACAGGTGGGCAATGGAATCACTGAACACCAGGGAATTATTTTGTTTTACTAGTGATGGGGATCGGAATGGTGGTGGAAGCACTAGGCACCAGGGAAATATTCATTTTAACAAGGATGGGAATTAGAGTGTGTGAGGGCAATCACAGGAGTAGTGCAAACCTCCAGCTGCTTCCCATGCAATTGAGTCTATAATGGGCATGCATATTTCCCCACAGTGCTTTGCATACCCAATAGACTCATTTGCATGGTACCGGCTGAATATCATGCCGTGGGCTCCTCGTGCTGTCAGATCTGGGGGCACTGTTCCCTGCACTGCCAGGATCCATGTAGTGGCAGCATTACTCACCTTAGTGAGGTGCTGATATGCTCCTATATTCAGTCGGATTGTGCCAGTGCACTGTCTAACTGCATATAGCATCCTTGTAAACATGGGCAATGGGCAAGTGCAGCGCAAACCTTTGCACTCTGCTTTGGCTATTTTTTCATATTGGCCCCTGGTGTTTAACCAAACTTTCTTGATTTTAAACACACAAAAAGTAAAACAAAAAATCACTTCAAACTTACTCCATATCTCCTTCAGCAACAATTCCTGATGTTTGCTGGCTATTCTGCGGTCTTAACATCCTCCGCTCATCCATTAAAACTTTTCCTGGAGCACTCGGACATCAGTATCAATTTCCTTGACACCACAGTTACCATCAGAGATGAAACCTTACAGGAAACCAGCAGTCAGTCAGTGATACCTTCACAAAAACAGCAATTACCCTAGGCAGACTAAAGAAATCTGTAATGTACAGCCAAGTGTTTAAGTATCACTGAATCTGTTTGAGTGAGGAGGACAGAGCTAAATCCCTTGGTCCCAATTTTCCAAGGCTGACATAGATCTTGTGTCAAGCCTTGCATTAATACCATTATCTGGGCACAGCTGTGACAGTTTCCATACTTTACAGTAGCTTGCACCAAATATATGGTGCAAGCATAGGTGCCGAAGGGGGGGGGGGTTATTATGGCCACGTCCTTACCACTTTCATAAGTAGCCCCATCCGTTTTTGCAGTTTACTAGGGGAGAATCTAGTCCTTACATCTTTGGCCCTACCACTTTTCAGATCACTCCAGCACCAGTGGGTGCAAGTCCCATAAAAAGGGTCCCAAAATGACACAGGTTAGAACAGGTGGGAGCTGGTCTAACATGTGGTATTTGGTACACAGAACTGAAAATTCCAGTTGGTGCTGAAAGAATGTTGCAAGCCCTCTGCGCTGTATGATCGGAGCACAAGGGGCATGTGGTATTCTTAGGGCATTTGAAAACTGGGCCCCTTGTCTCACAGAAAGAAACATTTACTTAACAAGGACCCTTGTGTAGAGACATTGACAGAGCTGTGGAATGTTCACATGCCAAGAGAACAACTACTACAATGTAAAGAAAAGACCACCAATAACCAGACATCATTGGTTGTTACATACAACCCAGTCCTGGAGCCCCTGCAAAAAGAGCAGCTTTTTGAAAAGTCAAATAAGTAAGGAATAACCCATGACAGGGTATGGGGTTATGAGGAGTTAATGCACACCTCTCGTTGTTGTGAGGACACCCAGCCTGCAGCCTCAGGCCTCGCAATGCATCTGAAGCATGCATTGAATCCCCATAACCCATACCCTGGAGTGGGTTATTGCACTTATAACATGGGTTACATCAGAACTACGACAGCATGCAGAAAAAGGGGTTTTCCCCAACTGAAAAAAAAGGGACCATTATCCTGTCGCCTTGAAAATAGTCCCTGAAAAAGAATACACACTGCCTGCCTGCCTGTGATTCATATGCAAATGTTACACATACACCACTGTGGTGAGTTTTTACATTTGTTGTGTGTGGGAATGCCTTCTAGCCTGCCTATCACCTGTAATTCATGGCTCCCTCGCCCCAAGGCAATATGTAAGTGGCACTGCAAAAGCTTCTGTTGTGCTGCTGCTCTGTCATTCTGTGTGTCTGTCTGCGTCTCTTCAAGTGCAAGTTGCTCTACTTTCAGCAACTGGAATGATTCACAAACAGCTTTTCTTCTGCTTGCATCCCCCTCCCCCTATCCCTCCTCTCCCCTCCCTCTCCCTCTCCCCCATGTCCCCATATCTTGCTGGGGGTGGGGTTAGGAGTTGTCCACAAATATAGCTTTGGATCTCCCAGTCTCTCTGATTTAATCAACACAAGCTGAAACACTGCTGACCTGGAGAGGCATGCTGAGCTGATGCTCCTTTCCAGGTGTGATCTAGGTGATAGGGTCTGAAAAGAGGTAGTTGCTCACCCTTCATGGGCAAAGACTCCCCTGGTCTTGAATGGTAATGCTATACATTCAGTGGATTCTTTCCTCTAGGTGACAGATGACTGTCACTGAGGGTCACTCAGCAGATGGAGACAAAGAGAGAGAGAGAGAGAGAGAGAGAGAGAGAGAGGAGAGAGAGAGAGAGAGAGAGAGAGAAGAGAGAGAGAGAGACCACTCCCTCACCAACACACAAAGAGCTAGGTAAAATAAAGTTACTGTACAGTATGTGCAGCTGACATAATAGACAGGAGACTGCAGCTTAATAAATATATGCTTTTTGCTGACTTCGCCAGTGAAGATCAGCTCTGCTTCACTCGCAGTCTACCCATTGCAAATGGCTCCCTTTCTGCTTTTGTTGTCAGGCCGGCAGGACAAAGGAGTCCGGAGAACACTTTACTGAGCTGCTCCATGAAACTGTGCATTAACAGGGCTGCTTCATGCATGGCTATGCAAGAGCTTTCAACCTATGCACTTCCACGTTCCTTGTCACCCATGTTATAAGCATTTAAAAAAAAAGAACTACTGATATAACCGCCAGAACATTTCTAATTTGTATTATTTACTTGTATTCTAGAGTCAGTCCAGTCCACAGCTGAAGCAACTACAGGTAAGATAATTCAATTATACAAAACACTGTGAGACCTTCCAAAATATTAATGCAGCAAATCTTCACTTTTTTGGGCACTTGTTGTAGGCGGAAGTAATAATTCACTGGTGTGTCTCACCCTCTATGTTTCTGCACTGTGAGGTTAAGTGACTTGCTCACAGTCACACAGCAGGTTTTCTCTAGTGGGATTTGAGCCTGCTAGTCTTGTTCCCAAGATGGTGCACTAACCACTAGACCAAACTGCCTCCTATTTATTTGATATGTGCAATTCTTGCTGCAAGTGTTGAATGAAATGTTTACATTACATAATAACTGGTTGGCCCAGATATTCAGAGCTTGGCATAAGCACAGCATGGACGTCTACACTGCCCTTGCACCCAGCCAGTTCTGCTAGTGTTCAGATGGATGGTACTCACTGATGGAGCAGCACCATCCGGCTTAATATCAGTCCATGTTGGTACAGTGCTTCGAGGATCTGCACTGCACTGACATTGACCAGGTTTGAGTATGAATGACAATAGATAGCACTGCACAAGACAGGATAATGCCAGGTCCCCTGTGGACTACATGTGGCCTGAACATGTAAATGAGCCCACTGGGCAAGCAAAATGCCATGGGGCCATCTGCATGCCCATTATGTGCTCATTTGCATTCAGGGCTGCAGCCCCTTAGCACCACTTTCCTTGTATAAAGCAAGCCTTGGTAGTCTAGTGATTCCTCCCCACCCCCCAATTAACTGGTATTTTTACTGGTAGTATGCCTAGTAGTCTAGTGATCCCCCAACTATATATATATATATATATATATATATATATATATATACACACACACATATATATATATATACACACACACATATACACACACATACACATACAACACACACACACACACACACAACCTGCCCACCAACTGTGGACCTCCCCACCCACCCCCTTCAACACAAGTGCTAGTCCCACGAAAGTAGTGTCCAGTACAGTCCTTTTCTCACCTCCTCAGCTGACTGTTATTTCACAATCATGGAATGTGATCACATATATGAATGTACATTGTGACTTGTCAGAAAGTGACAAACTGAGGAGGTGAGAGGAGGGCTGTGCCAGCCACTGCTTTCATGGGACCGACACTCAGGGTGAAAAGGGGAATAAGGCAGGGATCTTCGGTGGGTGGGAAGATGTATGTACATTTGGAGGGGTACCACTAGACACAAGGCAAATTACAGTCAAACAACTGGGCTATTAGGGGGGTGAGGTAGCCATTCAATCATCAGGAAATACTAAACTCAGTTCTATCAGGTGATTGGGAGGGTAGAGGGGAACCAATATGCCACCATGGTGGATTACACTCAGAGCAGAGGATGGATGGAGGGCAACTTGACACAGGGGTGGGTGGGTGGCTACAGTACAGCTGCCTTGCCTTTAGTGAGGATGGGAGCATGAGCTTAGTGCCCATTAAGATGTGGCTTTTTGAACACAGTAAACAGCAGTGCTCAGGGGGGCTGTTTGGAGATGGTGTATTTTATCAGGTACACATAAATGGCATACATAAGTTGCATTACTTACACAATGCAAAGATGCTACACAATACTGGTAGAATTTTTGGGTACACCAATGATAAGTGTCCGGTAGCTCATTGACATTATATATTCTTGTTTTATGCTACTTGGTGAAATCGACCATTCTGTTACTTTTTATTCATTTACTTCATTTGGTGGGCTTCACCCTCACATCTCATTTTAAAAAGTCAAGGCTAAGCCCCCCAAGTCAAATAAACTAATAATATGTAATGGAACAGGCAATTTGGCCATGTGCTTGTGCCTACCGTTCATTTTGGTTTTGTCAGTTTATTTATTTATTTTTAAAAACAGGGTGTGTGGGGAATGAAGCCCCCTCCAACTCAAATAAATGAATTAAAATTAATGGAATAGGTGGTTTCACCAAGTAGCATAAAATAGAAACAAAACAGTGTCATTGTGATGATGCTGCGCAATGAAAGACATCACGGAAGACTTCGAGTAAGTAACTCCGTGCAGCCACTTTCCTTGAGTAAGTTGTATCTGATAAAATACATTATCGCCGGCTGTTTATCACTGCCACAAACCTATGCATTAAGGGACCCCCTCATTTGCATAGGTGCAGTAGTATATTTAGTGCCCTTGCATTTTCAAGTTTGAGGGTGCTCTGGGGGCCTCTTAATGGGGCCCGACCCAGAGCGCTAGTGCAAACCCGGGTTCGCACCAACACTAACCTTTGAATATTAAGTCATAGTCACATGTGTGCTTAGACAGATTTGAAGAAGTTCTTAAAATAACTACTAGTTATTTTCAATTTGTATGATTTATCTGTTTTCTAGTGTCACCCAGCACTTCCACAACTGCCCCTCCAAAAAGTAAGTCAATACAGTTACACTCCATTTTGTAAAACCTTCTGATAACATCCATTGTTTGTAACAGTAATAGCATGCATAGAATGCAATTACGAGGTGATGCTGAAATGGCATACAAAATAATGTGCTTCTGTCAAGTAATGCAAGTTACTTGTAAGCATAAAGGAAACTCCTATGTGCCATTAGACATTATGAATATTCAGACTTTCAATAAAAAAGGTCATTGCCTAGTGATGCTTATTTAATATTTGCTCTTGAATCTTTACAGAGGATGGTTGGCCCCCCTCAGATTCAGAAAGTTCATGAAAATAACTTTTAAATTGGTTACTGGGCTTACCTGCAGGTGTCAGTTGTCAAATTATCTGTAAATTAATTGAATGTATCCACCATTTAATGGAATATTGAGACAGAAAGGGATGTCACTGAGGTGTAAGCAGCATGTTCTTAAGTACAACTTACCCAACATATTTCTTTCTGTTAGACAGTAGGCACCCCCTTACAAAGACTTGGTTGAGTCAAAGTACTGGGTTGGCTTTTTTGCCACAGCTACTGCCTTTCTTACACAATGTAATAAATGTGTATTTAAATGTAGTTTATAGGGTGTGTGTACACTGTTTTATTTGTTGATGTCAGGGTTGTTTTCAGCAACAGCATCGCCATCATTGATTTGTTGAGAGCTAATTCTTGTTGTGGATGTTGATTACACCTGCCAGACAGGCTCTTGCTCTAAGACAGGCATTTCCACCCACTCAGACAGGCTCTGCCTTCAAGGTGGGTGTTGCCCCTACACAAGGAAAGCCTCCGTCTTGAAGACAATTGCACCTACTAAAGCAGTCCCTGACTACAAGAAAGACATTCCTCCACTCAAACAAGCTCTTTCTCTGAGGCATCTCTGACATGCACCCAGAAAGATACAGTCCCTGCCTCCAAGAAAGGCATTCCCTCCACTCAGACAACCACTGCCACTGAGACAGGTGTTGCTGCTACGTGGAGACAGCCCCTGCCTTCAAGGCAGGCATTGTCCCTTGTACCTACTCAGAAAGGCCGTACCTCTAAGGCAGATATCATCCCCATGTATCCCTATTTAGACAATCCCTGCCTTTGAGACAGCTATTTCTCTTACACTGAGACAGTATGAGGGGAAACATGCCTGCCTTGGACATAGGGCCTCTCTGGGTAAGCACAAGGGTAACACTTGCCTTGGAGGCAGGGATTTGTCTCTGTGTAAGAGCAATGCCTGCCTTGGGCCAACCTGGATAGGAACAATGTCTCCCTCAGAGGCTGGTTCTGTATGGGCTTTTCCAAGTTGGGGGAATACCTGCATCAGAGGGTTGTCTCTGTTGAAGGTACTATTGGTCAAAGAGACAAAGCATGTCTGGGTGGAGATAATCTTTTCCATGTAGGCAGGGACTGCCTTATTAGAGAGAAAATGCCTGTCTCAGAGGTACTACCTCCATGGGAGCAGCAGCTGCCTCAGATTCAAATCCTATCTGAGTGCAGGGAACAGCTATCTTGCAGGCTATTTTGCCAGGCACCAGCCAATAAGCTGAATGAGGGGGGCACTCTGTGTGCTGCCATGGAGGCAAGTCTCCCTCTGTGGCAGTTATTGCACCAGAAAGCAGGTCATATGACAGATTGCCTGTTCAAAAGGATGGTCACATGGTACATGCCACAGCAAGGAATTTACCATGTGTCCCAATGCCCAGTGTGTACAGTAGTTCTATAGTGTCAGAAGAAGGAGCAAGAACTGGTTTCTGTATGTGAATGAAAATTCTTATTTAGGGTGACAAGTCATAGTAAATACATACATGTTTGCCCAGTTCAGGTGCCAAGACTTTGTTGAAAGGATCTGAAAACACTTTTGTTTAGAGAGAAAATATCTGATCACATACTTTGATAATCTTTACTATGCTTAAATTAACTGGCTGCATCTGCAAGGGAGAGTTGGCTACCAGTTTCAGTGTTATTTTACTGAATGTTTTAAAATTTAAATTTTCTTTTTCTTCTTCAACATATGAGCATTTAATACATACGAACATACAAAAATGTTAGCAGAAACAGGCTTCATGATCAATCGAGTCAGTTCGAATGTGCAGCTAGCACCTTATAATGCTGCTGCCCCTCTCTTCCCCCCCATCATATTACCCCCCCCTTCCCCTATCCCAACCCCCTCTTGAAGCTGTCTACCATCTTGCAGGCCACTACCTACCTCACCTGGCAGGGAGTTCCACTTGTCCACCACTCTTTCTGTGAAAAAAGTCTCCTCCTCTCTCTCCTGAATCTACTCCCCTCCAATCTCAGTTGGTGTCCTCTCATGTCCCTTCCCTTTCTCCTCTGGAAAATCATCTCTGTATTAGTCTTGTTTATTCCCTTCAAGTATTTTAAGGTCTCAATTATATCTCTCCTGTCCCTCCTCTGTTCCAGAGAGCACATATTCAACTCCCCAGTATATATCAGATATACTGTATTATAGAAAAAATCTTTCTTGACTGTGTGGGACAGTAATCAGCTATTTCATCCATTTGTATAGGGCTATGAAGCAGCAGTCCTGTTGGGCAGCTCATATCTTAGGCAGTGCAGTGTACATTTTTCCCTTGCAAGTAAGAAATCCAAAATATAGAAAAATATAGAAATATTGTTGGGGGCTGTATGAGGCAACAGTCAGTAATTTCTGGGGCTATGCACAACCCTGGGGCACAAGAACATGAATGGTAGCTATTGGTTTCACACCCAAAATACTATCTAGGTCCCAGCATGCGGTATACCTAAACTCAGACTTCAGGCTAAGGATTCAAAGCACCAGTCATGAAATATAAATGCGATTAAGGGGCATTCCACTTGGAAGCTACCTGGGGATTTGAACTTTCCAACCATCTCCTGGGCTCAGCACCCACTTTAATGCTGCCCACAAAGGGAGAGTCTACCAGTCTGAACTGAGTTCAGGCCTGTCCACCTCCCTGTTGAATTAGGGTAGCCAACTTAGAGGCCCTGGAGCCTATATAATCTTCTCCTATTACAGGCTTTTGTCCTGTGGGTAAGGACCAGTGGGGATTACCTCACAACTTTGACGTGGCTGGAAAGACCATCCTGCTGAGAGCCACAGTTGCCTTAGCCATGGAACCATATCCTCTCTCAAGAATTCCACCTCATGATGCAGAGGGTCCCAATCTAAATTAATTAAACAGCTTCATCTTGTGTGGCTTTGCAACATACCGTACATTACTAGGGCTGGGAGAGACAGTCACCCTCCAGGGGTCCCAGTTATGAAAGATCCTGCCGCTCACCCTCTCTTATGCCTGAACCTATGCTGCAGAATGTCCAATACCAAATTAACCCACTCCTCCTATTACAGGAGATCCACCCTACTACCCCGTAGGGGGGCACTACCAAGGTACCGTCATACATTTCCTTTTCAATGTCCAGGCCAATCACATTTCTACCACAGAGTTTGTACAATAAGATTTATGAATAAATGAACTTCCCTTGAATATTTGCATATGGTTGGGTGATATCCCACCAGGGGCTTTATGGTGCATGCCCCCATGATCCTTGGACTTGGGTGGGTTCCACTTCTAGCAAGGCCTTTACTCCTTCAGCTGAACACTGCAGCTCTCTCCAACTTCTCTCCTAGAACTGAGTAAACCACCAAATCCTGTGACTCACCAGTAGCCAGGAGCATGCCACACCCCCTAAAACTCCCAGCCAATCCAACCAGCAGGGAGTCTCCAGGTTGGCTAAAGGTAACACTTTGATGTCTGTGAACCTAATAGCTGCCTGGAGTCAGTCAGTAGTTTCACACACACTCCTCTTTAAAATAATTAGTGTCCTCGACATTTGGTCGGACACCATGGGCTAGCCTTCCCACCTCTGGTTCTGGTGAGGCAGGTCAAGTTCTGCCTTCCCCATTGGTGCACAAGGGTGAAACATGGCTATAAATTGCAGGATTTATGAATAGTGTTTGTGAATTTGTAATACAAAAAGAAGAGGGAGCTCCCTGAGCACCTGGGGATCCTATACCCATGTGCCCTGAGCATTCAGCTCTCTGATCTAGGATGCCTGGCCCAGTGCACCCAGCATAGAGCACATTTGGTTAACTAATGGTGAACCGACCATAAAATACTTGCAGCATCTATCCTGGACTCTTAAAATAGCACATGACCTTCAGTTAGACATAGTACCTCTATTATACTGTAATTATTACCTACTTACTTGTTGACCTTGTGGATACCTAAAACAGGAAAGAGTTAAATACAATACATGTACAAACTTAATTTAAAAAAATGCAGACTTTAAATACTAGTTAACTGGAAACAGACCATTGATTAATAGAGCAGCATTTTAAAACACTTTTTTTATTTAAAAGTTTCATTTTAGAAAATAGGAATAGTCCATAATCGTCCATCTAAGGAAAAGAATAGGTTGCAATAGGAAAATGGTACCAAACTAGGGTGAGTCTCTTGCCCTCAGGTAATGACCAACACCACAGAGTATATGTCTCAGTAAAAGAAAATATCTAAACAGTACCAGAAAGTATAAAAATATATGTATCTTACCTAGTCCAGTCTTCTTTTCTGCAGTCAGACAAGAGGGCAAGGACATCTTCAGAACTTTCAAGGCACTGGAACAACTGAGGGATCCTTACTCACCCCTGGAGCAGGTCCACATTAGCAGCAAAACACCAGCTGCTTGCTGACAGTTTAGCAGTGGTCCTTCAGTGGCCAAGAGGGGCTACCCCAGTGATGTTATCTTCCTCGAGTAGCTAATAGAGGCCCTTTCTTTTGGTCCTTCTTGCTCTCTAGTAATAATAAAAACAATCTAATTTTCTGCAGGACTTTTCTTCACTATCCATGGAGTCCACACAATTACAGCACATCCCCTCTCCAGGTCTATGAACAGTATGTGGTGTTTCTTTATTGTTAGGCACTCATAATTTTGTGGCACAATGAATCTGGCCATGCTGGGATCTTGTTCCTTGTGGAATGTGTCTGTGTGTTCATCCATGCTGCGCTTCCCCTGGATGTTTTCAAGTGCCACCTCATAGAGACAGATGTCTCTGCTGGCCTCTATTTCAGCCCACAGCCACTCTGGGACACACAGGTAATTTAACTGTGGGTGTTCAGCCCTGATCTTGTGGCAGACCATTCTCTAAGCCTGGGACCAGGGCTATATCTTTCTTGCAGAGTCCATTCCTGGGGTCAGCCAACTGGTATTGTATTCCCTGTCCTGCATGGACTGGGTCTCCAAAGGGAAGGTATTCCACTTATATTTGACTTAGTCCCCTGCCTGTATTGGCAGGGTTAATTGAAGGAGGAATAGCTATAGGTCAGGATAATTTGCTCTTACTACCGTCTCTGAAGAGCTGAGGCAATGGCAGGCCCTAATTCAAAGGGATTTTGTTCACCCACTTGTACGTATCCTGAGAGATAGACCATTATGCTGCTTGATCCTCTCTCCCCTGAGGCTGCTTGTAGGGGCCCTGTAGAAGGTGCTAAGGTGCTACCCTCCCCAATACAAGTATTTTCAGCTCCAGGGGACTTACTGGGTATAAGTTCTGTTTGTTCTTCTTTTGGGTAAGGTTGACGGTCTTTCCCTGGCTTCAGCCCCTTGGGAAGATCTTCCAGGTTAATATCCAGGTGGTCATTCAAATGGCTGTCATGCCTGGTTTCTTTTAGGTGGCCTACACTGGATGCACAGGCTCTGAGCTGGATGGCAGTAGAGTGGGAGGTTGAGTTCAGGCATTCTTTGACTCCTATGGGTTCAGATCATAGGCCTGTGGGGTTTTGGCAGGTGACTGCAAGGGTACTTTGACTGATAATATGATATCAGATTTTGCCATGGTAGAAATGACTCCTGCATCTGGGTTGCACTGAGTATTTGCAAAGAAGAGCATAATAATCTCTCCACCCCTCATTGCCCAGGGCCCTGAGGATGGCAGGTGGTAGTGGCATAGTTGGCTGTGTGATCCAGTGGGCTAGGGGAGTTCCCCTCAGCAGGAGCTAAGATGCATGTTGGAATCCCCTCTGGTATATAGGGTTGCAAAGCTAGTATGGGGGAAGCCCTGCTCCCTCTCACTTGGATGCTGAACTAGCCACCATCCTTTCTGTTTCTCTCAGTGCCTTCTTATCTCTCCTTATATACACTGATCACAACACAGGATGGCTACCACAACACCTTTGTGGTGACAGAAATAGCACACTTAGGTGCACCACCATAGCTGGGCATTGTACATTCGGGCTGCCAGTATTTTCTCCCAAGTGCATCTTTATATGTGCATCTTTCAGCATACAACTATTCTGCTAAGTGGCTGGGCTGGGCATGGCCTTCTCCTCTTCTGAACCACTCATGTTTCTTATTGTTTCTTCACTGTTTCATAGATTCACCACTAGGGAGCTGGATGCTCTGATTAAGTTTCTTGTCCTGCAAGTGACCAACTTCTTTTTTTTCCCTGGCATCACCTGACACAGTACTGCAATGCAAACAAAAATATGGACCAACTATTCATGGTCCTCTACTACTTACAATTGCCCTGTCCTACTGTTTAAGCTCTCATTTTAAATACTGAAATACTGATTTAGCTTACTATTATTGAAATGACTGATTGTCCATTCTTTTGCTTCACACTCAGTTTATCAGCCTAAGGTGTGCTTCACACTGATATTTATTGATACAACTCCACCCTGAACTGAATCATGCAGATCACTCTCATTTCTAATTGCACTCGGCACACTCAAATTTAGAAACATAGGATGTGATGACAGGTGGGGACCATATGATCCATCTAGGCTGCCCATTTATTCAGACCACCCCTTCTAGTTAGTCTCCTGCTTGAGCATTCCACTGTGTCTGTCTCAGGCCAGTTTATATACTGTATATTTTTTTTGTTAATCGTTTTTCTCCCCTGGCCCCAGTCTGCCTACCTTGACATCCTGGCATCCCTTCAGTCTTCAGGCCGCTATCCCGAAGATCCCTCCAGCTCCCATGCAGGTCTCATGGCTGCTACCCCTGTGGCTTACCCCCCGTGGCGGGGTGGTGGAGAGCCCCCACATGCCCTTCCACCGGAACCAGGATCCATTATATGCCACGCACCTCAGAGCCGAACGATCTCCCCTGAGACGGCCATCATGCCGCCATGACTGGAGCCAATTTCACTTTTTCTGTCCCTAGGTGGAGCCTGGGGCATGCAATGATGCCAATGGAGGGGGCACGCATGCATCCGCATGCGCTCCCTCCCATCATCATGCCCCAAGCCCACTCCCTTCTGTGTAGTGCCAACGCACCAATCCCCAACCTCCACCAGAGGTCATTAATGCACCGTCAGCTGGTGTCCGCCCTCCCCAGAGAGGGAGAACAGTCTTATGGACGCTTGATCCCTCTCCACCCCTGCTGACCCCTGACAGCCCAAGTCCATTTCCTAACCCAGGTCACCAGTGTGGAGTGAGGTGTGGTGTCCAGCGCCTCAACCTTCAGCGCCACTGTCTGAAGCCAGTTTAAACTCCCTGACCAACTATGCCCTCACAGGCATTTGTTTTAATTCTAGCTTGTGTCAACTTAGGTTCAGAGTTCTTCTTTTAAATTGAAACTTTCACTAGTACTCATGCTTTGTTTACAGCCTCCAGATCAGTCTTCACCCCAAGATGGGGTACAGATCAGATTCACCTTACGCGGTGACTGAAATGTTAGGCATACAAGAGGGAACAAAAATTATTTCATTTGCAGGGGTTTTCCTACAAAACTAGTTTTTTTTTTTTCACTGATGAGTGATCAGCAAATGCTCCTGGGCTCTTTCCATGCCAGACAATCAACCCATGATTATTATACTATTGGACTGTTAACCTTCTCCCAAGAATTTGGCCTCCATGGTACAGAGGGTGCCAATGAATATTAATTAAACAACATCTTGTGTGGATTTGCCACATACTTTACAGGGCTAGTAGAGGTAGTCACTCTCCAGGGGTCCCAGTAACTACAGAGTCTGCCTCTCACCCTCTCCTATGCCTAGCCAACATTGAGCAGTGTCCAGTACTGAAGTAACCCACTCCTCCCACTCCAGAAGATCCCCCTGCTACCCAGAAAAATCACATTTCTGCAACAGAGCTGCATACTTTGATTTGTGAATAAAATAACTTCCCTAGAGGATCTGCATATAGTGGTATGACACCGTGATCCTAGTGCTTGGGTAAGTTCTGTGTCCAGCAAGGCCTTTACTGCTTCAGCTGCAGACTGCAGCTCTTTTCAACTCCTCTCCTAGAACTGATTAAGCAACCACACTGATGACTCACCAGTCACTAGGAGCTGACCTCACCCCCTGAAAACTCCCAACCAATACAGCCATCAGTGAATCTCCAGGATGACTAGAGTTAACCTGCTGAAGTGCATGAACCTATCAAGTGTCTGGAGCCAACCAGGAGTTACAAATACTTTTCTGCTTATTCTTCAACCACCATCAAAACATAGAAGCATTGATTCTGTTAGGTGCTCACTGCAAATTGACTGGGGATGACAGAGAGCCATTAACATGCAACCATGCTTGGGAGTCACTTGGAAGGCAGGGTTTGTAGTTCAATGGACAAGCAGCCAGCCACTCCCACTTTCTGACCTATATAAGCAGTTCCTCTCAGACTCCTTCGGATGCATTTTTTTTTTTTGCTGCTGGAGGCTCTATCCTCTGCAGCTGGTTGGGCCCCCTTCCCATTGCTGCTTTGGCTTCTGCTTGTCTCTGCTGGTCTTCTGTGATTGTTTTCCTGTATCTGGTTTGTATTTTGCCTCTGGCTGTGTGCTTCTTTCTGTTGTTTGTTCCCTGTTTCTCTGTTTGTGTGTCTTTAGTTTTGCCTTTTGGTGGCTTTGTTTCTAAGTTCCTAGTATATTGATAATCCAGAGCTCCTTGCTCTCAATTACTTGAAATGCAACTGCAATCATTATCTGTGTGTTTCAACTCAAACCATAACTGCTCTCCATGCTGCACACTAGTTTTCACCTGATTCAGGATCACTCTGAACCCTAGCTGTGCAGCTCAATCATGCTTTCTCAACTCATTCTATCTCATTGCTGCAGTTTCATTGCACTGCCTGGTGATAGCTACTTTCAGAGCATTGTGCCTCCCTCCATTCTACATTTATCGAATTCTACAACTCATAGTTACTCAGTACAGATGCTACCCTCTATGTTTGTACACTGCTATTATACTCTGATGTCAGCTAAGCTACTGCTGATGCTGTACACTAGTTTCAATATCTGCATGTGGATCTTGACCCCTTCCATCACTTTCTTGTATTTCCCTATGGTGGGGAATTGGGAGAGTTTGGGGAGTTGTGTCCCCATGTGGCTACTTACTTATGTTCTAAATCCTGCCTCCGCAGCCAAAAATCCTCAGAGTATTTGTCACCTTTATTGGCTTTCTTGAATGCCTGGCTGGCTTGCCCCACTATTCATAGTGCTGCTCCTCCAACCTACATGCAGGTCCCACTATTGCTACTATGTTTTGCAGACCTACATGCAAGTCTGCCTATTGCTATTGCTTACTGACCTACATGCAGTTCCAACTGTTGCTACACTGCCTTACTGACCTACATTCTGGTCCACTCTTGCTTAAGCAACCATTGCTTAATGCTCACTTACTGTCATCTGACCTCTGCAAGGTCTTAGCACTCAATGCTCATTCAGCTCTTCATCAGTTTCTGGGGCATGCCAGCCATACCATTCTGTTGCAGGGCATCCCTACAGCCAACGGTCTTGCCTTGCACTCAGAGTCCGCAGCTTGAGCATGCGAAGCTTAGGCAGGGTCCTTCTCACCTTGCCTATAGCTAGGAATATCCTCACTCTTGGTGGACCTTCAGTCATCAACTGTACCAATGGCACATCAAGTTGTAGAAGTTAAGACTCAGTGGTGAAGGGGTGGGGCTCTCACAGGGGCCCCTTTAGCTACCCAAGTGGGCTCGGGGACCCTTCAAAGCTATTCTCCCAAAGACTGCCTCTAGTTCACCTGATTTGTGTTTAGGGCAAGTAGGCCAGGTGAATACCTCAGCAGTCATTGCTGTTCTCCTTCCACCTTGGTTGCCCGTTGTTGTACAGTAGCGCTCATAACCTTCCACAACATTCCCATTAGAGGGATTGAGTGAGAGCTTTCCACTAAATTGAAATATTTTCCACCTCCCTTTAGTTGGGTTTCCAAATCACAGCTGCAGAGCAGTCACTAAATAAAATATCCCAAGCCTGGAGGGAAGGTGACCCAGGCCTTGGATCCCCAGAGATTTTCTCCTTAAAGGTTTTTTTCTCTCCTCCATGCCTTAGGTCATAAATGTTAGTTAGCCATAATTAGTGTTTCTTAATTCCTTTAGGTAGGTTCCACTGTTAGATGGAGGTGGATGGTGTCCCTACTTGCCGTTCCCTCTCTCCTTAGGAGGTCCCCTCATTCTCTAGTGCAACCCATCAAACTCATGCCATTGCTAACCTGCATATCTCATTACGTTATCAAGCTGCCTGATGCCTCATCTACTACTATGCCTCTCAGCTACTGATTGCTAATATGCTTCATACTCTACAGTTATTTTGGGGGTTCCTTCCTAAGTTACCTTTAGCCAAGGGAATCATTCTGTGGCACCTCTGGGGTGTAACCCTCTTCGAGGGTTCCTTGCCTTTGGTACCTCTACAGGGTGGTAATTCCTCTGGAATAGACAGTGTGAATGGCCAAAACCAAAGTAACACAGTTGTACAAGCATAAAGCTATACTGGCTGCGTAGGCCATTGAATTGGAAGGCTGGGCTTGTAGTTCAATGGACAAGCAGCCAGCCACTCCCACTTCTGACCTATATAAGCAGTTCCTCTCAGCCTCCTTTTGAAGCATTTTTTCTTTGCCCCAACATCCCCCACTCCTCCTCCTCCTCCTCCAGTAGCAGTGCCTCTCTCCTTGGGTTCCTTCCTAAGATACCTTTAGCCAAGGGAATCATCCTGTGGCACCTCTAGGGGTGGAACCCTTGAAGAGGGTCCCTTGCCTTTGGTACCCCTACAGGGTGGTAATTCCTCTGGAATGGAAAGTGTGAATGGCCAAAACCAAAGTAACACAGTTGTACAAGCATAACGCTATACTGGCTGCATAGGCCATTGCCCCACTATAAATATAAATTCTTTGACATGTTAATAAAGGTGGCCAGGATTTCAATGTTTGACAGGGTGTCACATACAAAAGACTAGTACACCCTGTTGAACATCTTCTCAGCATCCAAGCTAAGTAACACTGCTGGTATAGCCCATTGTGAAACTAATTCCATCTGTAACAGAGTTTGTCTGATATCATCAGAAGTTTGTCTGCATCTGACAAAGCCAAATTGGCCATAATGAATGAGTTTCTGGAGAATTTTGTCCAGATCAGCAGCTCAGGCTGGCATAAAAAAGTTATAATTGGAAAGGCTTTGCCTGGAGTTTGGTGGCCAAGCAGACAGCCACTCCTACTTCCTGAGCTATATAAGCAGTTCCTCTCAGCCTCATTGTGAAGCATTTTTTCTTTGCAGTCCAAGGCTCTGTTGGTCTGTCCTCTGAGCTGGCTGGAGCCCCCCCCCCACCTGCCTGCCTGCTGTTTCTGTGTGTCTCTGCTGGATTTCAGTGTTTGTTTTCCTGCTTCTGGTTTGTATCTTTCCTCAGGCTGTGTGCTTCTTTGTGTTTTGTGTTTCTTTGGATGGGGGTTAAAATAAAAAACAAAACACTAAAACACCAGAGATTTTTCTTTTTAATAGGATAAGGAGTGAGTGGACTAAAGGAGGAGATATGGAGGGATGAAGGTTGGGGGGGGTACCGTACATTTCCACAGCAGGTGGCGGGGCGGATTATTACCAGGTGGAGGGGAGGGAGCACTAGCCATCATGGATAATTTAATTATTTAATTACAATTACATGTGGGACAGGTGGGGGGAAGGACTGCTAGCCATATGTGAATGTGATATGTCTTGTAACCCATATGCCATATCACCCGTAGACTGGGAGGAGGTTACACACTGTATGCAAGTTCTTGTGAGTTATGTGCTATGTTATTTTACCCACATAATCCATAGATTGGGATGGGGTAAGCATACTATATATAATTTATGGATGTAATCCATAGACTGGGAGGGTTAGGATTTTCTCTACCTGTGGGACATCAGGTGGGGAGGGACTGCTAGCCACCAGGATCTGTAATTATACCTAGTCTTAAAAGAACTATATAAGGCAAAATTTCACCTGTGGAGGAAGGCAAATTTTGCTACAGAAGGTAATTTTTGCCGCGGAGGCGAAATTTCATAGGTGAAATTCCAACTTCATGGAAAATTTAAGTGGCGTCTGTGATGTGAATTTGCCCACTTTGCCAGCACTCCGCTGGTGAAATTAAACTCGCTGCATCACTAGTCCCATGGCATCTCTAGGGGTGGAACTCTCTCCAAGGGTTCCTTGCCTTTCGTACCCCTACAGGGTGGCAGTTCCTCTGAAATAGAGAGTGCGAATGGCCAAAACAAAACTAACATAGTTGCACAAGCATAGCACTATACTGGCTGTGTAGGACAATGAATTGGAAAGGCTTTGCCTGTAGTTTGGTGGCCAAGCAGCCAGCCAGACCCACTTCCTGAGCTATATAAGCAGTTCCTCTCAGCCTTATTGTGAACCATTTTTTCTTTGCCCCACCATCCTCCCTTTCTCCTCCTTCAGCGGCAGCACTTCTCTCCTAGGGGTTTCCTAATGTACCTTTAGCCATGGGAATCATCCCATGGCACCTCTAGGGGTGGAACCCTCTCCGAGTGTTCCTTGCCTTTCGTACCCCTACAGGGTGGTAATTCCTCTGGAATAGAGAGTGGGAATGGCCAAAACCAAACTAACACAGTTGCACAAGCATAACACTATACTGGCTGTGTAGGACAGTGAATCTGTATTTAAAATGCATATAGGGCTGTATGAGGGGGAACACTAAACAGTTTCTCCCCAGCTTCAAGAGTGCCAAAGTTGTGGCTCAGCTCCAGGAAGGAGGGGGAATCTCCTACCTGCACTTTCTGGAAGGTCTATGTAAGCAGCAGTACTAAACAAACATTTGTCAAGCCAACACTTGATGCTTGGTAATGAGATTGTCGAATAAATCTTCTACTAAGATACAGAAATGGTCTTTTTAATACCATAGCCCATTACTGTACCATAGCCTATTACATTATTTGGTATTTAGTAAGGAGAATAGCAGGCTCTTGCTAGACAGCAGGATAAACATGGCTGATAGAGGGATCTCAAAAATTAAGGTGCAGAACAGGGACTACAGGTGGCATACTGCATGTTGAGATACTCGTGGCCCATACCATCTGTACCTTGCTCCACTGCACCCCAATGTGGCACCTTGGCTACCTTCTGTATATTCAGTCACGTGGCACCCTGATAACATTGCAATATATATTGTGCACTGCAATTTTACAGGGCAATCATGGACCAGCAGGGCCAGGAGGTCTAGATGCCCTACAACAAAAGTAGTCTGCAAAATGATTAAAGGGCACCTTCTCAGGATATTACTCTTGCTACTTCTGTTGTCTGGAAATGTTCATCCCAACCCGGGACCTACTGGACTAGCTCTGAATGCCCCAAAAAGGCAGGAGGGGTCCCTCACACTAGCCTCAATCAATGTCTGTAGCCTCCTCAACAAACTCGACATACTGTAAACCTGGGTCCAGCAATATAACCCTGATGTTCTCTCTGTTGTCGAAACATGGCTTAACCCCAAGATACCAGACACTGCAGTCACCATCCCTGGATACACTATATTCAGGCAGGGCAGGGTTGCTAAATGAGATGGGGCTGTGCCACCTACCTGAGGAACTCCTATCTGGGTCATGTCCTTCCTTTTTCAAACCCTAAACCATCCTCACAGATTCTCGCTATCAAAGTTCTACTTGGGGCACACAACAAGGAGCTCACCATAGCCTCTGCTACCTACCCCCTAAAGACCAGGCCAATGGACTTGCTAGCATCATGGAAAACCTAAGGGGAATACACCATAACTCTGAAATTATAATGCTCGGCGACTTTAGCATAAATTGGCTCTCACCGGAGGCCAGCACCTACAGGGATGCTGTCATGGCACAGAACCTCGCCCAGCTTGTCACCACCCCCACCAGATGTAACTATAGCACAGGGTCACACACACACTTCTGGACTTGATCCTTTCTAATCACCCCAAATGAATTTCTAAAGTCTCAGTGCTCCCAGATGTTTTCAGTGACCACTCACCTGTTATCTGTATCTGGACAAACAAATTCATTAAGTCCCCTTCTAAAATAATCCACACCAGGGTGTTAAAGCAGGGGTGCCTTGGGCTACTAAAAATGCACTTAAGCTGCATAGACTGGTTTCCAATTGATTCTTTCAAGATGTTAACCAAGCCTTGGACCTTTTCATCAGGCACTTCACTGCGTTCTGCAATATCTTTGCACCTCTCAAAAAGCTGAAGGTCAGGGGAAGAGCTAACCCTTGGATAACTCCCAAACTAATCACTTTACTCAAACAAAGGAACCATCTCTGGCACTGTTCCTGAGCAAAATCCACATCTGGGGATATTCATAAATGTAAAACTGCCAGAAATGAGTGCACATGGGCAATTCGGAGTGCCAAAAGAAAATATTTCAAGGAGGTTCTCTCCAACTCCTGGAGTGACGGAAAAAAAATATGGAGCAACTTGAAAGACCTTACAGGCAAGGATCCTAAGACACCACCCACTATACTCAACATAAATGGAACACCAACAACTAACCTTTACACAATCACCAATACCTTCAACAATGCGTTTCTCCAACTTGAATAGTGTCCTCCCATCTGACTTCTTTGATCCCCTTCTGGTAGTAACCTCGGACACCGCTTTTCCACACCCCTGCCCCACAATTCTACTTCAAGGAGATCCCAGTACATTTAGCCAGAACCTATATTCAGAAGGCCATCTGCAACACAGGCAACAGTGGTGACCTCGACCCTGAAGTTGTTAGCGTTGGTCCTTGAAGAAATCCTTGTACCCTGACAATGATCTTCAACCTATCACTAAAAATGTCCCAGTTCCCATCTTGCTGGAAGCAGGTGACCATCACACTGGTAAACAAAAGTGGAGACAAGTCACTACACTCCAACTACAGACCAATCTCCATCCTTCCTCCTTTGTCTAAGGCCCTGGAATGCATTGCCTCAGACCAACTAGTCGAGTACCTGGAAAAATATAACATCCAGTGTCCAGAGTAACATGGCTTTCATAAAGGACACAGCACCACCACTGCACTATTAGAATTCATGGGATTCATCCATACCACTCTCGATCAAGGAAACTGTGTGGGGGCAGTATTCCTTGACTTTATGAAAGTCTTTGATACTGTCAACCACCTACTCCTACTCAAGCAACTAGCAAGCATTGGGCTCTGGTTTTCAAGTTACTTTGGGGAGAGGTTCCATCAGGTCAGGATTGCCAGTGTCACCTCGGAAGATAAACCGGTCCTTTTGGGGGTCCCACAGGGGTTCATTCTGGGACCACTACTCTTCGGCCTCTTTCTGAATAACTTCCCCAATGTCTGCCATCAGAAGTTACTACTCTATGCTGACGACACAGTCTTGTTCACCAACCACCAAGATGCGGAGCTCCTTCAGAAACAATTACAGCCTGACTTCATGGGCATTGAAGAATGGTTCAAGACACACAAACTTGTCCTGAACTACAGCAAAACCAATTTAATGACTTTCTACAATGCCAGGAGCAAGTACAAATCCCATGACCTCACCATCAAAACACAAACAGAGACCATACTTGAACACGTTCCTGAAATTAAATACCTAGACATCACATTGAACAGTTCCCTCTCCTACCAGCGGCACATTGATTCTGTTGCCAAAGCTGCCAATATCCATATAGGCCAGCTCTACAGGCACAAATGCTGCTTGACTCCAGAGACAATCTGGTTGGCTAGTAACAGCTCTGTCACCTTCATCATTGATTGCGGGCTAGCAATCTATAGCTCCACCTCTGCCTCTGCCTGCCACAGAATTACGGTTGCACTCAACAGCATGCAGGCTTCTAATGAGGGCTGACCGACTTACACACACTTGTGATCTGTACATTCTGGCAGGATGGCTTCCTCTCATCAGCATGATCCAGTATCAAACCTGTCTCTTAGCCATAAAAGTCCTCCTCGGGATCATGCCCCCAGGTGTTGAAAGGCTCCTCATAGACCACCATAGCACCCAGCAAACTAGAAGTTCACAACAACAAACCTTCCTTGTCCCCAGATGCCGTACTACAATGGAACAGAGGGCTTTTGCTCACAGAGCTCCACAGTGGTACAATACACTCAACTGAAAGAAACCTCTACAGTTGCTGCTCTTGGACCATTTAAAAGACAACTCTGACTTCATCTCAAACCAACTAGTCATTGTGACTGCTTCACCTAATCTGGGGCCCTCGTTCACCCTTTCCTACTTTATACCGAGTCAGCCCACACCCCTTATACATACCCTCCCTCTCTGCCTCCCCACACTCCCTTTTCTCACCCCTTCCTGGCACTTACTGACAATTATCCCTCTCCTCCTCCCTTGAGTGCTCTTCCCATCACCCTACTCTATGACAATGGCCTTCCTACCTGCTTACCACCACCCTCCCTACCATCTTGCCAGCTGTGCTTTTTTCTAAATTTATTTCTAAGTTTGCCCTTGGATGTTGTGTCTTTCTACTTAACAATGGCACATTTTGAGGTTCTGTAATTAACTATGCTTCAGCCTCTTGCTTCTTTTTACTGTGTAACTATGTATAATCCTGTCGACCTTTGTATGTATGTTTACCTTCCATTTCCTCAACATGGAACCTTTGTAAATGAACAGTTCCTGCTCAAAGGTATTTGTAATCCTAGATTTCAATAAATAAACAAAATCAGTTACCATGGGAAAATAGTAAGAAGGCTTACTACAAACTAGTTTGGTGCTATACTATTTCATTTATGGGCTGTGGAGCCCAGATTATGGAACTGCACCGCATGCCCTTAACTTGATCCACACTGCTAGTAACTCCACTTTGGAAAACAGTCTGCACTGGTCCATTTTACTGAGTGGACACTGAGCCACCCCTCCCTTTAACATGACTGCACACTGTGCCAGGAATTTGGTCTTTTAGGGTACTGGCAGCACATTCCTAAATATTTTTTTGCTTACTGGTATATTTCTAGCAATTTATCTTTGGACAAATGTTAGTTTATGACCAGAAACCTTTAAAGCAGCAGAGCAATAACATTTGGGCAATACATTTTACATTACATTTTTTTCATTCACTATGAAAGATCCCAGGCATCTTCCAGTTTTATATGGTGGTAAAATTCTCTAGTGCCACCTAAATCTGAATATTTTATGAATGTTTTTATTTCATTTTTTTCTCAAGAAAAAAAGATGGCCCCTGCATTTTGCTTAGAAATAGTACTGAAGGCATACTGTAGCAAGGGTTAGGATATAGAAAATAAAAGAAAGTCATGGTAGGCAGAATAGGAGGTACCTAGAAAAGTAGATTTGACAGTTAAGTTTTTTGCTTGTTAACTGAATATGAAACTAGGTTTTTGTAATACTTTTCACTGTACTGCTGTATAAGATCTCTATGGAAACTGGGGATACTGTACAGCCTATCATATTGCAGCAAGACGTAACATACAACCCAGTGTTATGGAGATGCTGAATGTAGATAAGCAAGCTGTTGTATCCATGTATAACGGCCTCCCAACTTCATACCCTGCTAAAATCTCCCTCTAGAGCAGCCTGAATAGTATACACATTCAGCACTACAGAGAGCTAATTCATTACCTTGTAAGGCACTTTGAGATATGCAACAGTTTTACTTACCTGAAGCATGCAGTGTGGTCTGCACACACCACCGAGCCTGCTGGCAGCTTGGGGGGGGGGGATGCACAAAAAAAAATAAAAATAGAAAAACCAAAATGGGGGATTGCAACTCCAGCTTGCAAGGGCCCTGCAGAGGGGAAAAGAAGAGCAAAAACACACAAAGCAGGCAGCAGGGGAAGCAAGGAGGGACAGCCATGGACCACACAGGAGCCTAGAGAAACAACATGCTGTGGTTAGATGAGACATGTTTAAGTGCTGACTGAGCCCTTCTACAGAATTTGAAAACTTGGTGACAAGTTGTAGGTATTTTGAAACAATTTCTGCTAGAGGAAATCTAGGCAAAACCTAGGACAATTTGTCTCACATACAAAACTTTGGAGTCACACACACACACACACACAAGGCTTGTGAGCAAACTGTGCCTTACCACATCTCATTCCTCTTTCCCAAGACCACTAGCCTATACAATCAGAGAGTTACCCCAAACTGTCAGCAGCCCCCAGACTTGGCTCTGTACAGAAACCAGGAAATGGAGTTTTACTTGCCTGGTACATGCTGTGTGGGTTGTTCATTAAATTCCTTGTAAAAAACATCTACGAGCACTACCAAGTCTGCTGGCGAAGGGCAGGGATACGCAAAAACAAAAACAGAAAAGCAAATGTATGCTACAACCCCAGTTGGCAAGGCGGACCCTGCAGAGGGAATAAAACTGCTTTCAGGCTTTCTGCTTTGTTTTTGTGTATCTCCTCTACCCCCCCACTGCCAACAGACTCGTAGTGCTTATGGACATTTTTTACAAGCAATTTAATGAATAACCCACATTGAATGCACCGGGTTAAAGCAGAGCAACAACATGTGAAGCAGGCAGCAGGGGAAGCAAGGAGGTACAGCCACAGATCATGTAGGAGCCTAGACAAACAGGCTATGATGAGATGAGACACATTAAGTACTGACTGAGCTCTCCCATTAAACCAGCTAGTGTCCCTGACATTGAAAGCTGATCAGCTGTTTGCTGACTGGCTTCATGAAAATGAAAGGACTGAAGCCCTTTCTGATTGGAGCGACTTGGTCTTTTAAAGTACTCAAAGTTTCTGCTCAAGCAAGCAGCGACTGCTGTCAGGACTATATTGCATGGTGGAATTGGTCTAGACTGCCAAGCCCCTGTTATTCTGAACTGCAGTGAGCCTGGCAGTGACACACCCCCTAAATCCCCTTTCACTGCAGCAAAACATTTGGTGCAGAGGCTCATCAAATGTAAAAAGATTTGAAGACAAAAAATTCTGTCACAAAGCCATTAGGGCCAGGGTATTTGTTGGTTTTGGCCTCTTTAATAAGAACCAGAATTTCGTCCCCTGCAGGTATGCCGAAACGGACATTTTCTATTTGTCAGTTAAGACAGGGGGCTGAGAATTTGAGAAACAATTGGTAGGAGAGGAATCCATGAGTGGAGGAGCACCATAGAAGTCCTCATAATATTTTTTCATAATAATATGTACAAGCTTCATGTAGTGAGTGAACTGATCTAAAGCTGAGTCCAATAACTGGGAGATACAAGCTGGTTTCTGCCTATCCCTAAGCTGCCCAGCCAAGTGGCAGGATCCTCATGTATCTCCTTCATAATAATATTGCCATAAACAGATTAAAGACTTTTGTACTAGGGATGGGTGGGTACTAAAATACTGACTACCAAGACTACTCATGGGAACACCAAAAGCACCCTAAAATTACCCAAATGAAAACAGAGTAGTCGGGTCAGGTCAGGTAGTTACTACCTGATCCTTTCTACTACCCAATTACCTGGCCCCAACCATAAATAATTCTGGGTACCTTAAGTAAGGGATATACACAGGTCTTGGGGAGAGTCTGAAAGTGGGAACTAGGTGCCGCACACCCCCTGGGAGAGGACACAGTCAGAGTTATGAGGGCAAATCCTGAAGTGCTCATAATGCCTGGATCTTTTCCCTTCAGAACAGCAACCGAGGAGAGTTCTCACCTGGCTACAGACTTGAGACTATACTGTATTTTGCCCTTACCCAGATTAGAGAGAGGAAGCCCTGGGACCTCATGGCAGGCATTCAGTCATGAACTCAGTGAACATGCTTGAAGGACACATGGAGGGTATTCTTGCCCCCCCCCATCATGGATTGCACTTGGGGTGGGCACTGTGTGCTTAGTGGGCCCAGCTCCCAGGTGTGGGATCATGACAGAAAAGATAGACCAGGTGGTCTCCTTCTGCTGGTTACTTTCTTATGCTCTTATAACAAAAATCATGTGAATTACATTTTTTTGGACTATTAGACTGTTTATTAGGTGCCCCAAGCTATTATACCCATGCAGAGTATTAATGAAGCAGTTGCAAGAGGAACAGCTGCGCTTAGCAAGCTTGCTGCTGTTGCAAAACATTATACCCATGGCAGGCATTGCTCAGGCAGGTATGAGAGCTGCAGCTGTTTCTAGCGCGCCTCCTGCTGTGTCCAAAAATTATACCTATGGCAAGCATTTCTGAGGTAGGTATGAGAGGCACAACTGCTCTGATTGAGCCTGTTGTAGTTTCCAAAACGTATACCCTTTGTGGGCATTTCTGAGGTAGGTACGAGAGGTGCAGCTGCTCTGATTGAGCATGTTGCTGTTTCCAAATATTTTACCCATGGCAGACATTGATGAGGTAGATACAAGAGGTGCAGCTATAATGAGTGAGCTTACTGCTGTTTTCCAAAAATTATACCCATGGTAGGAATTGCTGAAGCAGGTATGAAAGGCACAGTTACTCTTGGTGATCCTGCTGCTGTTTCCAAAAATTATACCCATGGTGGGCATTTCTGAGGTAGGTATGAGGGGCACAGCTGCTCTGCATGAGGCTGCTGCAGTTTCCAGAAATAATACCCATGGTGGGCATTGATCATCCTTACATAATAAATAACTGATGACTGATAAAAGAAAACTAAGAATAGTGTGACACATGCAGCTGGCAATGTGGCAGTGGTGATGGTTCTATTCATTTCATATGTAACCTTGTCATCATATTCAGTATCACTGTTTGCAGGCTGTTGTTCATGTTCAGGGTCAGACTCATAAATTTTGTGTTTGTGACAATTGGGAAATTGTCAGCATTTATTTTGAGAAATGTAAACCATTCCAAATTTGCAGGACTATTCTGTGGTCAATGACTATTCCTCCACCTGCACTAAATATGCATTCTGAATATACACTTGAAGGTGGACAACTGAGGTACATTATTGCAAGATTTTCTAGATCTGGTCATATTGTTTTCTTTTGTTTCTAATAGAGTAAATAATCTTCCTCGAGACCAATCATAGTATGGTCATTGTACTGCATGAGATGGTTAACAGCATGGCCTTCATACGTGGCAGATCCTGCCAAACCAACCTGGTCGAGTTCTATGACTGGGTAACTAGGCAACTGGACAGGGGCCATGCAGTGGATGTCCTGTATCTGGACTTCAGTAAGGCATTCGACTCAGTGCCACATGGAAGGCTGGGAAGGAAGTTAGTAGGCACAGGAGCGGGTGCAAAGCTGGTGAGATGGGTAGAAAACTGGCACAGAGAAGGCAACAGAGGGTGGTGGTGGGTGGGAGCTCTCACACCCAAGGGCAGTGACGTAGAGTGTTCCACAGGGCTCGGTGTTGGGACCAGTGTTGTTTGGGATATTCATTGCAGACATATCATGGGACATCAAGAGCAAGATCAGTCTGTTTGCTGATGATACCAAGGTAGGCGCGGTGGTGGATGACCTAGGGGGATGGCAGGGGTTGCAGGATGATCTTGCAAAGCTTGAAACCTGGTCAGACACCTGGCAACTGGGCTTTAATGCCAAAAAGTGCAAGGTGCTGCATTTTGGGATGAAGAACCCAAGGAGGAGTTACCAGCTAGGGGGAGTGCAGCTAGCCCAGACAGAGGAGGAGGAGAAGGATCTGGGTGTGCTCATTACAGGGTCAATGAACAACTCAGCACAATGCAGGAAGGCAGCTGCAAAGGCCAGCAAAATGCTGGGTTGTATTGCAAGGTATATCCTAGGAGGGAGGAGGTGATTCTGCCACTGTATAGTGCCATTAGTTAGACCACACCTGGAGTACTGCGTGCAGTACTGGCGTCCGTGATCTGAAGAGGGACATTAGGTTACTGAGGGTGCAGCACAGAGTGACAAAGATGATCAAGGGGCTGGGGACTTATCATACGAGAGGAGGTTGAAAGAGTTGAACATGTACTCACTGGAGGAGAGGAGAGACAGGGTGATAGGATTGAAACCTTTAAATACATGAAAGGAATAAACAAGACAGGTACAGAGGGGCTGTTCAAAGTAAGGAGGGAGGGCCACCAGGGGCCATGATATGAGACTGGAGCGAGGAAGGTTCAGGAGTAAGATGAGAGAGACACTTTTTGAGAGGGTGGTGGCTGGGTGGAATCGTTACCTGCTAAAGTGGTGTAGTAGAACAGAGGACTGCTTCAAGCGAGGATGGGACAGACAAGGGGAGGGTTAATGAAGGGAAGGGTGGAAGGGAGGGGCAGCTGCAGAATAAGGGGTGCTAGCTGCACATTCGAGCAGACTTGATAGACCTCTAGGCCTTTATCTGCTGGCAAATTTTGTATGTTTGTATGTTCCTTGAGACCAATCATAGTATGGTCATTGTGCTGCATGAGATGGTTAACAGTCTTGCAGATGAACCAGCTGCACTTTCTTTATAAGATACTAGTACTTGTTGCAGACAACTCAGAAGCGATTTACTTTTCTGACCCTGAACATAGGATGCCCAAGAAGTAGCTGTAGATATCCTTTCATTTGCTGATGACACTGGTGATGGTGAAGAATTGATAGATATGCTGTTGTCTGTGCCAGAGGTGCACTGTGATGGTTCAGCAGGGTTTGACCGCTGTACATCAGTTAATGGTGTTTGTAGGGGCAATTTCACATTTGGTTAGCAGAATATCTCTCCAATACTCAATGTCTTCACCAGCAGGAAGGATGGCTTTAATGCTCCACTTAAAGCGGGGGATCTAACAAGATAACTAACACATAGGTTTCACTAATAAACATGGTATTTAGTCTCTGATCAGTCAACAGTCTGAGACTCAAGTCATCTGGCAGCATAACAGTGGTGATGCCATCTTTTGACTGAAAGTCTTTCTTTATGTCATCAAGATTTAGTAGTTGCCGTTCTGAAGAAAGACTAGTTGGTCCGAAAGCTAGAGCACTTTGTTCTTGTTGTTACATCTATGTTGGTCCATTAAAAGGTATCAAATGATTTGCTTCTGGATCTATTTATGTCATCAAGAAAATTGTGAAGAAATCTGACTTGAGGAAGAATTTGACTCAGAGTTGCACTGTCCACACTGACGTCATGTGTGGCAGCCTCAAATGACTCCAGTAAGCTGACCAAAGAGTCCAGTACAGTCCAGCTACTGAAATGGAACATGATGTCTATTTTACCTGTTCAGTTCTGCATGGTGTAGTCATGTACAGTTTTTTTCTGTTGAAAAAGCCTTTCCAACATGTAAAATGTTGCATTTCAATGGGTTTGAACTTCCTGCTTTAACTTGTGCAAGGGTAAGTTGTTCAATCTCTGCAGCCCCTTCAGGATTTTTTGTGCTTTCACAAAGTGGCTGAAATACCCATATATTTTCCTAGCAACACTTAACAGGTTTTCAACATTTATGTTTCCATTCAAGAAACTATGGATGAAAAGATTTAAACAATATGCAAAACAAGGTATGTGTTGGTAGTTGCCAACTTGACAGCCTTGACTATTTTGGCACTGTTATCTGACACTATGAACCCTGGAGATAAAGAATTAAGCAATAAGGCATGACCAAGGGTTATGTTAATGATCTCTTAATCACCTTCTAGGGGTGTACTGTGGCATGAGGTGTAGCCGAATGCAACATGCCCCTAGAGGGTGATTAACTGACCAGTAACATCATCCCTGGGAATGCCTTATTGCTATTATAATAAAAAATGTTTTTAAACAGTGTTAAACCTTGTTCAGCATATGGCTAAGCTCTACATGTATGTTAGTAAAAGGTTAACATAAGGCTGTTAGAATGTTTGAAGCCAATCAGAAAGCTCAATTTCTCAGACCTTTTTTATAATACAGAGTAAGCCATTTCTGGAATTGATTCTGCAGCTCCTGCAAAATATTCTCAGCAGTGTGGTTGTCCTCATAAGTGGTGCCTTATAATACAGTCTGCTACCTGCTACATATGGTAGAGTGGAGGTTACAACTTTCTGACTAAAAACTTGCCCATTAAGCTGTAATAGTCATGTAGTCAATTGTTATGTTGCTGGCCCATATATCTGTGGTTATGTGAACCTGCTTCACTTCAGAGAGTTTCAACTGCTTAGTGGCCGCACTACACACCAAGTCTTCCAACAGTACCTGATGGTGTCAGAAGAAATTAATATATGTTTGTCTTGGAAGACTGCAAGGTCACATCATGTGATTTAATGTCAGTTCCTGCTTCCAGTTCATTGATTGTCACTATGGTCACCACCACCAATGCCTCCATTACCACCCATACCAACCACACTGTCCCTTGCCATGACCCACTTAACTGGGTGTTTTGCCTTTGCATGTTGTATCATTACTGATGTTCCAAAATGTTCCACTTTGCCAACTATGACTGACATTCTTTTGCCCAGACTGCATACTGCTCAAGAGATATCTGCAGGTCAATATACTGTAAAATAAATTCCACACTAAAGATTTACCTTTGGTGATTTGTACTATGGGTGCCTTGCACTATTTCTACACAGTCAAGAGACCTGGAGGAAACCCTACACTGCCATTTCCTTGCTCACATGTATTGTTCTTATTCATGCTCATCTCCTTATTTTTACATTTAGCATATGTTTTTTTCACACTTGCTCTCTCATACCTTACAGAGGCATCATCTCCTACCCCCTCATTAAGACTACAGACTTCATCACCACATGATTCAGAAGAACTGGAAGTGCTGTCATCATCATGTGGGACATAGCCTGGGTTATCCCATTCCCAGTCCCCACTATCACCACTATATTTAACAGCATTCACTGCCTCAGGATCTGAGCTTATATTTGAGGAGGATGCCTCCTTTTCCTTGCATGCTGCTTCAGCAGCTGGAAGTATCCTGGCAAATGTGACAAAGCATTCAGTACCTCTAAAGGAAACTCCTATCAGTTATTTTTTAAACTCTGTTATTTTATTGTTAATATGCTTTTTTGGTTAAGGAGGATATTTAGTGCCAGTCCTGGTGATGTTATTATTGTCACTATGTTCTTTATTAGAGCTAGGGTTCATATCGTCCACATAATTTTCAGTTGCACATGCAGCAGCACTGTGCTTCCTTTTAGCAAACTTAGATTGGGAAATATGAGACCCAGTATATACAGCCATGGCTTTTGCTATGCTGTAGAGAGACATCACACAGAGTATAGCTATGACAGGGCTTTGGCACATAATTGGCTAACAGATGGTGTAATACAGCCTAAATGGCTTTCGCAACACTGCAGAGAGATGTCACACACAACTATGACAAGGCTCAAGGCATCTAACAGGTTAACAGACAGTGTACTACAGCTGAAATGACTTTCACTATACTGCAGAGATGCACAGAGTAGCTATGTCACAGACAGGGCTCAGGGCGCCTAACATACACTGTGTAATACAGGCTAAGTGGCTTTTCCTATGCAGCAGACACATAGACACACAGACACACACACACACACACACACACACACACACACACAGTGTAGCTAATGTCACACAGACAGGGCTTGGGACACCTAACAGACAATGTAATATAGCCTAAATGGCTTTCACTATGCTGCAGAGAGAGAGGTCACACACAGTGTAACTATGACAGGGCTTAGAGGACCTAACAGGCTAACAGACAGTGTAATACAGCCTAAATGGTTTTCACTATACTGCAGAGACATACAGAGTAACTATGTCACAGACAGGGCTGGGGACACCTAACAGACAGTGTGTAATACAGGCTAAATGACTTTCAATATACTGCAGAGACACACAGGCAAGCTATGTCACAGACAGAGCTCGGGGCACCTAACATATAGTTTGTAAAAACAGCCTAATTGACTATCACACAGCAGAGACACTCAGAGTAGCTATGTCACAGGTAGGGCTCAGGGCACCTAACAAACAGCGTGTAATACAGCCTAAATGGCTTTCACTACACTGCAGAGAGAGACAAAGTATATGTCACCAACAGGACTCAGAGAACCTATCAAACAGGGTGTAATACAGCCTAAATGGCTTTTACTATACTGGATAGACACACAGAGTAGCTATGTCACAGACAGGGCTCCAGGCAACTAACAGACACTGTGTAATACAGCTAAATGACATATCACTATACTGCAGAGAGACACAGAATAGGCAGAGCTCGGGGAACTTAACAGGGAGAGTGCAATACAGCCTAAATGCCTTTGACTATATTGCAGAGACACAGAGAGTAGCTATGTCACAGACAGGGCTCAGGCGCCAACAGACACTGTGTAATTCAGCCTAAATGGCTTTCACCGCTGCAGCCAGCAATGAGTGCCTTCTGACCCTTCTCCTTCTCTCCCAGACCTGAGTAACACAATGGATGATCTCCTGATTATTCCCTTTCAGTTCCCATTCTCTTGCTCCTTCATGGAATAAACATTGTGCTTGTTTTTTAAGTTTTACAACTTTTTTTGTCATTTGTTGCACAATGACAGCAGAGCAAGCGATGATTCCTCCCTCTCCCAACAAACTCCACTTCTATCTGCATGCTCACGGCAGACACGGAGCACAGACACCAGCACTGACCAATCAGACTATCAGGCTGGGGTCATGTGCTCCTTTCTGCTTGAGGGACCCCACAGGCTGCCCTTTCATGTCCAATTACAACTTCGGAGGAGTCCCAGGACCCCACATGCTGCCTGTAATGCTGGTGTAAAAAATAAATTACCCATTATCTGTGTCAACAATACCTGACCTGTGAAGTACATGGTTATCTCAGGTAGAGTAGCAAATTACCCAAACTACCCTACCCGGCAAAAAAGCATCAATACCCAACCTACCCACTCCAGCTAGCCAATGGTTAGTCCATCCCTAATTTCTACCTTTTGGTCAAGTATACCCTGAATTTGCCAAAAGGGTTTTCCAACATATGGGGTCCTTATCCTTATCACTCTCCCTTAACTGTTGTAAGATACCAAAGGATGTTCATTAAATTGAAGTTTTGCTCACTCCTTACTGGATTTGCTAGCATAGAAAATTATCCACCTCCTGTGAACTACTTTAAGGGAGTCCCAGAGTATCAGATAACTGTTCTCTCCCATTACATTGACGGAAATTGTTGCACCATATTGAGGATCAAAGTTTTAGAAGCTTCCTCTCTTAACAGGGTCAAATTAAAATGGCAGGTGATATGTTTGCTGTGTTTACCCAGGTCTAAATTCATACACAATGGATAATAATCTGACAAGATCTTTGAGGCTATTGTAATGTTCCTTACTCTGCCAAAGTGCTCCTGAGTAGTGAAGAAATAATCCAATCTGAAATTAGTAGAGTGGCATCCAGAATAAAGAGTATAAGTCCACCCTTTAGGAAAAAGGGCACACCAAACATATGTAAATTATGTACCTACCATAATTCTTGCTCTTCCCTTGTAACTTCACCATTCATTACTGCTGAGAATAAGCCGGAGGCACGACCTGCTTCCGGGAGCTGCTTCTTTTGGGGGCCAGTACCAACGGCACCACTCCATGAGGCCTGTACACACTGTGTGATGCTTGAGATGGCCATCAGGTGCTGCTGACTCCTCCTCCTCCCCCCAGCTCTGTTCTGCCGGAAGAAGGAAAACAAGGGGGATAGAGAACATTTAAGATGAGGCAAGAGAGCCGAGGGATAGGAAAAAGGAAAGGATATAAACTGAAAAGGAATAAGCCAGCCAGAGGACAGAGGGAAAAGTAGGACTTTGCTAATTGACAGTAGGGCCCCAGTCCCTGGATAGCAGCACAGGAAAGAGAGAGGGAGAAAGAGAAGGAAACAAAAGAGAAGAGAAAGACAGAAGATATAGGAGGAGAAAGAAAGAGAGAGGCCTCTGCCATGCTCAGTTGGGAGACTCTTGACTTATCTTTAGTCTCAAAAACCTGGGAGGTATGAAGACACAGGTGCAAGGATCCTGTCAAGCTTTAGGGACCACTGGACAAAGGTCCAGAACAGGAGAATTTGAGATGGTCTTGGAGAATATAGCATGGCTGTGTCTGACCCTCCCTGCCCCTAAACCCGCACTCAGGATGAAAGTCCTAGAGCATAGCCCTCTCAAGGTTATCACCTGAGGGCTTAACCAAGGGGGGGAACCCCCCTAAACAGGAGAGGGACCCTGACCAGAAACAACCCTATAATATAGGGGCACAGCAAGAAAAGGAAAAAGGGGGGAGTTCCTATGGTCCTCCCATGGAATGCAGTGACTAAGTCCTCACCCTTTAATGAGTCAGCAACAGACCAGACAGGCCCATGCTAAGTCACAGAAGGAACCCCAGTGTGCCCACTGTGAATCCCAGGGGTTCCTCCAAGGCCAGGGCAAAGACCCTACTTGCTGGCCTCCTTAGAATGGGAGCCTGTAACTTAGAAGGAAAAGAGGGCCCTGAGGTACCAGGGAGACTGCCCCCAATTGACATCGAAGAGGGGGAAGGTGATCAGGGTGGAGGTGATGCCCAGAAGCTGAGGCCCAAGAGGGAAAGCTAGGTGGGAATCAGTAATGAATGATAAAGATACAAGAGAAGATCAAGAATTATGGTAGGTGCATAATTTACATATCTTATCCTTGTCAGTCTTCATCATTCATTACTGCTGGCCCTGGGTGAGTACCAAGCTCCCTGAAGAGGACCTTGCACTGCCCTGAGGGAACAGTTTCCCTCAGCCTCCTGTGGCGGAGAAGCAGAAGGTGGAACCCCTTTGCCATACTAGGCCATACATGGTCTAAGGCTGTTCAGGCCGAGGAGGTGTCCCCTTGGCCAGGAGGATGGAAGACGCCCTGCAAATTCCTCCTCACCCTGCAGGAAAAAGACAAGTTCCCTGAAGGCAGAGGAAATCACCCACACTGGGCAATGGGTGACAATCTTGATAGGTGAAGCCATGCCGTCTGCCTAATGCAGATGGCTGTCTCTACCAGTCTGAAGCCACCTCACCGTGTCATATGATGCCTTGCCTGGTGCCTTGAAAGCTCTAGACCCTCTGCAGAGAGGGCAAATGGCTTGCTCTAGATTCCTCCAATCAGGCAACGATGCTAACACCTGTGCCAGCATTGACCACAGATGCCTGTTGTAGGCAGTGTGGTGAGCCTGAGGTGATGCAAAGCAGTACACGAAATGAAGAGAAAACTCTTCTTCCCCACCGGTTGAACTCAGCGGAGTCCGGATCCAGTGGTCAGTCCTGCACTGGGTGTTGTAGCCCAGAAGGAGTGTATAAGCCATCAGCCCAGAGGGTGAGGCAGAGAACCAAGATTACTGGGGTGTGCAATACCACCTCCTGCAGTCTGCTGGGGCTAGGAATGAGATGGCTGCTGACTGCTAGGTATGAATCGACACTTCCTGGAAAGGTATAGGCCAGGAAGAGACCACAAAGTGATTCACACTGAATTTGCTCAAGAAGGAGAGTGTCTCCTGCTCGGTATTGCACCTTACCACATGGGAACTGTGGAGCTCATGAACCAACCTTGAAAGGAATTGCTGATATTCCATTAAATCAGCATCAGAGGAGCAGTGGATGGAATGTTCCTCTTTCTCAGAGATGGAAGTCTTGGAAGTCGAGGAGCTTGGATGTTCAGAGTCCTCCTGCAGTGGTGGGGACATGTTGAAGACCTACTTGTGCATAGCCTTGACGTACGGAGAAGAGGTAATGTCTGCAGAGGGATTGGGGAAGGGCACCTGACAGAAAGTGCCTGGCCCCTGCTAGGGCTCTGAGACCCTCGCAGTAGATCCTTCTGCATGGGGATTTGGTGGTCAACCCAGTCAGTGGACGCTGCAAATTTGAAAACAAATCCAGGCTCAGCCCTGAGGAGATTCTCCCTGTGGTGCAACCAGGATTGCATGGTTGCTGAAGGACAAACCCTCGTGCTGCCCACTAAGGGCACCTCTATGGTCTCAGGGAGAAGAGAAGAGAAGAGAAGTGAAGTTCAAGACTGTGAATCCTCCACCCCTGGGTAGTGGAGGAGGGCCCCCATGCTTCACCATGGCCTCTCAACTTCTTGGACTCCAAGGCTGCCCTCTTCCTTTGAGCCCAGTGCTGAGGGGTCCCCAATCCCATTGGCACCCTGAAGGAGGTAGCAGAAGAGGAGGTCCCCATCCCAACAGCAGTAGCCAGGGCAACACCAGGAATGGCAGCTGCCATGGCCTCCAAAGTCAGGACCATCATCCCACCAACTCTATCTACCACTGGGCCCCTGACACTGGCATTGACATGGGGGCCCACAGAGACCACAGCATCTGGGGTCACCAAGGGATGAGCTCCAGAGCACCTGATGTCACATCCAGGGAGGCTTCAACTTGAGGTATTGAAGCCAATCCAGATCTGCTAGCAAGTCCTCCCTCGAAAGAGGAGGAACCACACACATTGCCAGACTAGCAACCCCGGAGTCCCTGCCACCGGCGCCATCAAGAGACATAACACCACCAGTGTGCCACCCCAATCACTGGTGCTGTGAATGGTGCCAAGATCCAAGACAGCACCAGCAGGTGGTGCTAAGATCCACCAGTGCCAGGCCCAGCAGCTGTGGGCCACAACACTGGGGAGCCTGCACCTCAGAAGAGGTGACTACCATGGCAGTGCTCCCAACTCAGCTCTGGAGGGAAATGAGCCATTCCTCTGGTGCTGTGGAAGACTGCTGTATAGACCCAGGGCAAGGTCAAGAGTTCTAGCCATGGCATCCCAAGAATGACAACATCCACTGAAAGTCGGCAGGGTCCTGCCGACTTTAATCACGTGGATCCCAAGATTGCAGTGGATCATGAAGAAGCAGACATCGCAATTATCCATATCATGGTTGGGACCAAGGCAACAAAGGCAGACATCATGCTGGTCCATAACAGTATAATGCTGGCCACAGGAGCACCAATGCATAGGGGCATGGCCTACTTTGGAGTTCTTCCTAGCCCCTGAACCAGACATGATGCCAAAACAAACTAAAAAAAAATGACCTCAACAGACCTGGCGCAGTCATTAAGAATTTTAAGAATAAAAGGAACAGACTTACCAGGATGCAAATGGTAGCAAGTGAGCACTTCAGAACTGTATGACAGAAGAAAAGGACAATGGCAGGAAAAACACGACGCTGAAATAAGAGGCCTTCTGATGTGGTAAACTTTTCTGGTCACTTACTAAGCAGGTGCTTCCTCGATGGCGGGAGAAGAGAACTGGGGGTGGAGGAGGAGAATCAGCCAGGCTCTAATGGCCATCCCTCCAGTGCCATGCAGTGCATTGGCCTCATGGGCAGCACCTTTAGTGCCAACCCCCAAAAACTCCTGAGTAGGTGTGCACCTCCGACTTACACCCAGCAGTAATGAATGGTGAAGATTGACATGGGTAAGATCTACAGTCCCTACCCCCAGATGACCTAGGGTAGCATTAAAGTATTTCTAGGCTGAGGGGTGTCTAAACCTACTGGGGATAGGTAGTATTCAAATCTGAATTCAAGGTCAAATTATTACACCCCTACTAACAATTGCCCTTGCAACACAGAAAGGACCTTATTAAAAAATATCCACATTACATTCTCCTCTGACTGATGTGGGAGATATCTAACCATAGTTACCAATGTCTTGTAAAGGACCCCTACTACAATGATATATCTACCCTGAAGGTCTGAATATAAGTCTTATAAAGTCTGGTGGTGCCCGGGATAAGAATAGCAACCCCTCCATTTGCCCCTCTAGTGGGAGGAAGATACAAATGTGGCAAGCCATATTTTTCAACTTTGCATGTTCCCATTTGACAAGTACATCTTCTGTAAGAAGACTACACTAGGGAGATCATTCTTCCTGTTGGCAGTATAGCACAGTGGTTTAGGGCAGGTGTGTTGCAAGCCTGAGACCTGGGTTTGAATCCTATAGCCTCCACTTACATACCGTGTGTGACCTCAGCAAGTCACTTATCTCTTTGTGCTCCAGGCCCACCTGAAACAATCTTCACCTTAGTGTGCCTTTACTGGTTAAACAATTTCCCCTTTCTCTTCCCCCTTCTTTACATATTGCATAATCCTGGTGCATCTAATGAGACCACTGATCTTAAAAGATAAGAGGTTTACCAGTGCTGCAGCCATATTATCAACAATAGGGGGTGAGCAAACTGAAGTTGGTGTACTGCAGGGAGGGAAATGCACTCCCTAAGGGGCAAACCAGAGTTAAAATGGACAACATATCATGGGCTCTACATCACAAAGAACATAGAACAATTTATGTACAAAATGTAACCAATACCAGCTGCCAGAGGATGTACCCTGTGGTCTCTAGGACCTCTATGAAAATGCTTTCTAGGTTAGAGTGCACTCCGACAGTGCTCAGTTGAGTCTGTTGGGAATGACTTAGGGGGAGAGAACAAATAGGCAGGCCAGAGATCCCAAGAGTGGGACTTCATGGCTGGTAGGTTTTCAAATAGGCCCGAGAGAACCTATGTGAGATAAATGTTCTCCAAGCAGCTAAACCTCACTGTAACCTTGCCCGGTCTCACCTGCTCATCCTATTATCTTCCCTAAAGTGCCAGAGGGGGAGATAAAATAGTTAGAAGTAAGTATAGTCCAGGAGGGCATTTAAGACTGTGAAATATCCACTATATGGGGCACAAAGTATTTATACCACAAGGCTATATGATAGGGAACTAGGAGTCAATATAGAACTGTGTATTGAGCCATAACCCTTTTTGCTCAAATAAGAATAATAACTCAGAACCATGAAAGAGAGAGAATTGCAGGGGAAACTCATGGTAGACATGGCTAGTATGTGAAATAAAATCATGGCTCAGAACTCAGGACCAGTGGAGGAGAGCCAGACCCTTTTCCTGACATGAGCAAGGGCTCCCTCTTTCCCTGACAGGCCGCATCTATCAAGGTGTCTGCAAAAATACTAGCATCAAAGCAGAGGTGCATGGAGAGACATAAGTGAAACTCAATACTGAGAAATGTAGAAAAAGGCAGAGTGACTGACCTCACAGCAGAGGCTCCCACTTCTGTGCCCAGTTGATTCCACTGGAGTATACTGGCTACTGGAGAGGTATGAATAGCTGGCTTCAGTGCAGGAGAGACTGCACAGTACAAGGCTAAAGGTGCACCATGGAGGTGGCTTATACCAGCTAGCTCATAAATGTTGATGTCCCCTGAACAGTGGCCCCAGACTAAAAGAGCTCTGCCCAAGTACCATTATAAATATGCCAGTAAAAGAACCTACTGAATCAAAAAGCACATGTGGAAAGGCAACCAGGCACCAGTCTAATATTCAAGGCTGTTCACTCAGTCCAAACCTACTGATTGAATAATTTAAGCAGTGACCCACCATGACCAGTCCAATTGTCTATGCTCCACAAGCACAGCCATATCCAGCCAGGGGACCAGACACCCATGGGCTGAGCCCCCCCAAAAAAACTGTACTTGAGATATGGAGCCACAGTGTGTAACCTGACTTTAGGTTTCAAAAAATTTAGATGCACTGTAATTCAGTTGTCCATTTTCAGTATTATAAAGTGCAGATAGAAAGTAAAATTAGTTTATGCATTTTGAAACATTATTTCAGCTGCTGTTAGAACTGCTTCAGAAGTTCTTTATATTTATGCATAGTATCCTGTAAATGACAAGCCTGTCTGTAAGTTTCATCAATGGAAGAGATGATTTCCCAGGCAATTCGTCTCTACAATGTTGTTTGTATTCCCTAGATCTCATGACACCCTTCCTCTCCTTTACAAATTTTTTTTGCATCCTCCACAGTATGATATAAAATGTCTCCATCTGGGGAAGGAGACCACAGCCATGCCAGGTGTGGGATTTGAAATGATGTACCTGTTTTATGAGTTTGGAGACAGATTGTGTAATCTTGTCTTTTTGCTGAATCACAAGGAAAAGTCATTAACAAAATAAATCTGGATAGCACCCTAATGAGTTTACTTTTGATGCCATGCTTTTAACAAGACATGATCTCTTGTCTGAAATTTTAAAAACTTCACGATAGATGTTAACCTCTTTTGTAGTCCTGGGTTTTATCACAAGGCTCTGTGGAACCGTTATATCTTCAAAGAAAAGTACTTTGATAGGGACAGTCTTTGTAATGAGTGGCCTACAAAACTCATAGGCCCAGATATTCAAACTGCGCTCAAAACTAGTGCAACAGCAGGAGCAAGCACAAACCAGTTGCGAATAAGATACAGGTGCTATATTCAAACATGGAGCAGAGCAAATTGCCCAAGCAACTAACATCTGAATATCGTGCCTACTGCGCCATCGCTAAACCAGGAAGGAGAAGTTGAGTTAAAATGTTGCGCTTATGGAGCAACCAGGAAGCTCATCTGAGCATTCCAGAGCTGCATAGCAAGCACAGCCCCCCCAGAGCAATGGAACTGCACATCCAGGAGGCAGGCTGGGGCCCACCGCCAGCCATGCCACACACATGGGCACAGGAACACACTGCAGAACCCATTACCACACCTGCACACCCCAAGAACAGCATCACTGGGGTGGGACAGATGATCTACCTGCCCATGGGGACAAGCTAACAAAGCATAGAAGCCATGACACCCCAGCACAACCACTGGCAGGCTGAGAGTGCCACACACAGGTTGACAACCACAGTGCACATCAGCCCCCATACGCACAGCACATCCTGCATTGTGACCCCAAGACACCACCCATGTGTAGTGACTGGCACTGCAGGAAACCATGATCCCCCAGTACTGCCAGCCCCATGCAACACAGAAGCCTCAAGCCAGACACACCCTGTGCACTCCAGCAGTGGGTGGCAGCAGACTGAAAGACCAACAGAAAGTCACTGCCATGCTGGAGATACCTCCCCATGCACACACACACACACACACACACACACACACATACATACCCAGGACCATCACCCCAGATGACATGTACACTACCGGCAACTGAACAACCATAGCCAGCTGCAAAACAGAGACTAACACAGTATTCATATCAAAATATAAATGTATTATCAAAATGTGTAAAAACAATCAACTATAATTATTTACAAGGGGGTAAGGGTACAAGGTAGGTGGGTAAGGGGTAGGGATGAAACAACTTGGAGAGGGAAGGCAGGGTGATAGGGATGGGTGAAGTGGGAAGGGCATCTGGGCTGCAAGGCCCAGGCTGGTCCTCCTCCACCTGGTGTCGCTGTTCCTGGCGATCGCCTCCTTCGAGGCCATGTTGCTGGATGTCCCTGAGGATGGCCTGGTTGTCTCGGGGACACTTACGGCCAGCCCATGTAGCTCTCGTGTGTATCCTCCTGAGAACAGTGAGGCCTAGGAAAATGGGAACACAGTCAATGGCTGTGACTGACCACAACCCTGAACACCACCCAACCTGCAAGCCACATAGCCCAATGTCCCACACCTTTGATGGCATGCACCCACCCACAGTGAACATGCACATGGCCATCACAAACAGGCGGCAACAGCTAAGTGCAATACCATCACCCACACACACCGCCCACGCCAATCACAGTACAAACTAGGCTGCAAGTGACGTGGGCAATGTGGTGCGATGCCAGTTACACAGCTATGTGCCCAGTGCATGCCTGACCACTCAGTGACGATACACAGACGCAGTTGTGATACTTGCACAGTGATGCATGTCACCTGTGTTGTGCCTACATACATGGATATATATAGACAGTGTCGGCAGATAAGTGCCTATGGCCCACCCAGTCTGCCCATTTGAGCTGGTAAGGTCACCTGTTTTCCTATAAGTCTGTTGCACCTACCGCTGACCTCCAGAAGTCCTGTGGCGTTCCATCCTGCATTCTTAAATTCGTGACCAAGTCAGCCCCCACCACTTCCTCTGGCAGGGTGTTCCACTTGTCCACCACCCGTTTTGTGAAGAAATTTCTTTCTCATGTTTCCTCTGAATCGTCCCCTCCAACTTCATCCCATGCCCTCTCAGTCCTGGAACAACTTTTACGCTTTAAAATAGTGTATTCCTGCACCTGTTCCTCCCTGTAAGATACTTTATGTCTCTATCATATCCCTCCCTCTCCTCCAGGGAGTACATGTTCAGTTCCTTCAACCTGTCTTCATAGGGACTTGTGATGCAATCCAGTGCACCATCCGTGTTGCCTCCTCCTCTGAACCTCTACCCAGTCCATGTCCATACGTAGGTTTGGTCTCCAGAACTGTACACTGTACTCCAGGTGGGGCCTCACCAGTGTCTTGTATAGTGGAATTATGACCTCCCTTTCCTGCATGGTTGTGTTGTGCATGGCTGGTGGTCTTGCCCTCTGCTGCATGCAATAGCATCCATGAAGTAATGATACTCACTCCTCAAGCAGCTGGGTCTGCCGCCAGTGTTGCTGCTGTTGCTGCTGGGGCAGAACACCCACCGCATTCGGGGCCCTGGCACTCGGCCCACCTCACCTCGCCCCCAAGGCCCCTCAGATTCCGCCTGTGGAGACATATGTTGAGACAAACATCACTGTGACTCAAAAGAAGAGTGCCCCTGCCCCAGTGAGAGTGCCCGCCCACACAGCCATAACCATCCATCGACAGCTGCACACACTGACACAGCCAACCGGTCCGAGCTGGCACCTATGCACAGCCACCCAAGCACACACACACCCACAGAGAATATAGGTGCATAGATGGTACACCCACCTGGGCTCAGGCACCACGCCCCGCCTGGCACGCGACCGCAGCCACGCTGTGTTGCCTTGCCTCGGGCGGAGGTCACTGTACCGTGCCGCACTGCTCAGCAGACCGGCCCGGCCCAGTAACCTCCACCAGGTCAGTGGCCACTTGCTCGCCACGTGCGTCTCTAGGCATGGTGAGGGGGGCCTCACCATACAGTGCCTCACAGTGGGCTCCACCAGGACCACCAGGTTGGCCACGCTCCAGTGGGCTCCAAGTCACTGCCCTCCTCCCAGCCATCTCAGCCAGTTTACAGCAGGCAATATGGTGCTCCGCTGCACTGTAACCCCAATGGAGATGTTGGGCACATAGACCACCAGGGCTCCAATCACGCTGTTCAACAGCAGCGGCCATTTCATGGCACTGTCACCAGACAGCGTAGTAGGACGACACATGGCATGCGAATCACGCCAGGGGGCAGAGGGCATACACAAGGTCACAGTAATGACGCAAGGCCACGACAGCTTGCTATTGGATGTATAGGCATCCTGCACGACTGCTGCTGCGCACCAGTGCCACAGTGGACCATCGCGCAGTAGTGCCATACAGCCATATAGTGCCCAGTGCTGAGCGCCACTGGTACAATAGTGCTGTGGCCTGAAATTGGCCGATCGCTGGGCCAGTGCAGGTATTGCAGCGTGATAGACGCATGTGTAAGCTGTCTGGGCATGCACAACAGTGTAGCACGAGGCACAAACCTGCGCCTATTGGCTCAGCTGACCTTCCAGATATGCAGTTTAAATACGGGAGTATCTGACTGATATATGCAAAATCATTCGATCAGCCATTCAAAGGCGAGTGGCTGATTAGCATGTCACAGTTGCGCCCACTCCCCATTTGTATGTTTGTGCTACAAAATGCTACAGGGTTGTGCTGGCCAGATTTGGTTACTGCAGGTGAGAGGAGTTACATGCTGTGTGATGCTCAGGACAATGCTCAGGGCAGGGGTGCCGGAGGATGATAAAGGCTGAGGGGGCTGAGAATCAAAAGGCACTAGAAAGGGACAAAGGGCACTTTTTCTATTAGTATCTGCCATAATGAGATGAAATGGGGGGGCTTCCGCCCCCGGCCGGCACCTATGCTCATGGGGAAATGCTGTAGACTGGCAGTGACAGGTGTCCACTTCCACCCATACAGATCACCATGACTGACCAGAGACAAGGTGAGGGGTGAGGACTGCAGGCGAGGGAGGAGGCCGAACTCACAGCTGCAGAGACAGAGGCCCTCTTCCAGGCCTACCCGGAGGATGAGCCATTATTGAGTGGACTGAGGGCACCCCAGGACCGCAGCTGCATGAGGGGTAGCCGGGTTATCAACCTGCACGGAAGCCACCAGCTCCGCTCAGGAATGCAAGAAGAAGATGGGACTGGACCGGCAGGAGGCTGAAGGAGGAAGCAGGCAGCCTTCAGGGCGGGCATCGCGGCGCACTGGTGGGGCCCACCAGTGGTGATGTCAGCTGACCCCAACAGAGGAGACACTGGTCATGGCCACGCAGCCATGTGCCAGCGGCAGGTGTACCAGGCGGAGGATTCCAGACAGGTGGAAGCTTCATCACTGCATGGTGGTATGACATGGTGGTGTGCTTGGGGCGGGCGTTCACATGCACCGTTACGTACTCTCTTTCTGGGTTACAGATCCAGTTCATCTCAGGAGACGGTGGTGGTGGTGGGTCCAGACAGTGATGTGACCCAGGATGTGGGAGGAGGGACCATCCACCTCTGGCCACCAGCCAGCAGGCACTGCAGCAGTATGCACGCTTGGGCCAACAACTCTGGTGTCAGTGATACGGGTGCAGGGGGCACAGCCTGTGTCTCAGCAGTCTGGCATGCAGGTATGCTACAGCATGCTGTGCTTATGGCAGTGGCACGACCTGCACCATTGATGATAGCAGCCTGCAATGGGCAGTGATGGGTGTGTGTCCCATGACGGTTACATGGCAGGCCAGCACGTGCCTCTGAGCCTTCCTGGTTCACACCTGTGTACCAGCATGCTGGCACAGTCCGAGGCTGTGCCTGTCAGCACCAGTGAGGCAGCACCGTGGCTGCTGAGGTGTCTGCACTGCTGCCAGCACGGAGGTGGGAACAGGTGATTCCTGGGGGCTCAGCAGTTGGAGGGCAGCAGCAGCAGTCGCACACCAGGTCTGGGGTACAGTGTCAAGCAGTGGCACATGTCCACCGCCTTGATCCACTCCATACCTGGTCCTGGCGAACAGGGGTGCTGTGCAGTATCAGGACCGCCCACACCCTGGGGTCACGATGCCATTGGGGTGCCAGTACCATTGGACGGTGACACCCGCCTGCTGCAGGAATCGGGACAGCTGCAGGGGTGGGTTGCAAGGTCCGTGGAGGCACTGTCTGTGTCTGCGGATGCATAGCAGGGAGGTGTCACCGCCGAGCTGGCCTACATGTAGAGACGGATGTGACCGCTGCCATTGACAGGCTGACCCAGGCAGTGGTCTCTGTCGACGATTGGCACACTGTCAGGTGCCCTGTACCACACACTCACACAGTGTGCTTCCACCTCCATTCCTGGTGTCGTGCGTCGTCCAGGCCTGTCGACACCGGGTTCTGCTGTGGCATCCCGAGCACCCCTGGTGCACGCTTTGTTTGGCAGGATGCAGACCCCTTGCGGGCAAGGCATGTCACGCAGTGGGACCCCTGTGGTGCAACAATTGACCCGATGTGGCCCCTGCTCAGCCTGTAGTGCTGCTGGGCCATGTATGGGCCGCCCATGCATCCCGCAGGTGGCTGTGGGACAGTGCTACCTGACTGAGCTGTCTCCCAGTGCGGGCCCTGTCTGGTGCCGTCTCAGGTGTCATTGTGTGTCATGGTGGGCAGTGCACCGTGCTGGGTGCTCTGCTCACCAAGCTGACACACGGACCACCGCACACTTTCCCAACTGCTGTCCACAGGTGCGTGTGCATGATGATGCCTGCATTGTACGCACCAAGGTGCAGGGTGCCCAGGTCCTGACATTGACACGCGGGACAGTACAGGTGGTGGGGTGGTCGGTGCTGTGTGTGTTGGCAATGTTGTTTCCACAGTGCTGTGCTTCTGCCCATGTATGCTGCCTGGTGTGTGTGTGTCCATATGAGTGCTCACCCTCCCTGATGGTGTGTTGGCATGCCTGGAACCTTCAACTCCCCTGACCTTCATGTGCACGGTGTGTTCCCCTGTGTGCCTGTGGTTTGCACATGGACAGAGTTGCACCGCATGTCCCCTTGACTTGACTTACCTGTGTTGGCGAGTGCTCTTCTGCAATGGTGTCCCGGTGCAGCTGGGCCTGCCGGTCATCTGGTCCCTCCATCCTAGGGGGCTGCTCATCACCAACATCACCCGGTTGCCACTGGCATCCCCATCGCTGTCCCCCTCTTCGACCTGTCACGGCTATCCCATGGTCTTTGGCCATGTTGTGCAGGATGCAACAGGCCAGGAATATCCCTACAGGCCTTTTGGGAGCTGTACTGTAGGGCACCACCGGAGGTGTCTAGGCATCGGAAGCGTGCCTTTGAGCATCCCAAACACCCGCCTATGATGTTACGTGGTTATGCATGTGCCTCATTGAAGCATAGCTGCGCTTGGGGTCGTGGGGTGCCGGTACGGTGTGAGCAGCCAGGGATGGAGGGTATCTGCAGTCACCTGTGTGGAGATAGTGGAGAGCAGTGTCATGTCAGGTCCATATTGACCATATCCTTGTGTGCCACTACCATGGCACCTGTGTCATTCCCACCCTTGCCCAGAGTTTGCATTCCATACATGTGTACTCACCCATCAGATGACCTGTGGATGTCCCCACTCGAATTGATGGCACAGTGCAGACTGGTGCCATATGAATCATGTGCTCCGCCAGGGTGTGTGTACAAACATTGATATGCGCCCAGTGGCATCACACACCACCTGGCAGTTGACACTGGTAAACCCCTTCGTTCTGATATGCCTGGCCGTCGGGCCAGGTGGTGTCGAATGGCCACATGGGTGCAGTCTATGGCCCCTAGCACGCCAGGCATACGCGGCTACCCTGTGGAACTCCTGCATGTTTGTTGTACGCCTGTCAGCGTGTTGGGGAAATGGATGTACTCGCAGCATGAGGCAGCAGCAGTGCATTGAGGAATTGGGTGAGGATGCGGACGTGGCCGACTGTGTAATGCCTGTGGTGTTCCCTGTCAGCCTCTGGAAGGTGCCCGTGCGAGCAGGCACATGCAGGCTGTCACCTTGGTCTCCACAGACAGAGCGTGACTGGCCGTGAGGATGCCCGCATCGCATCACTGCACAGCTCGCAGAGCCGCCTCTGATATTGCCCTGTTCAGGCGGTACCGCCCAATAATCTCGACATCGTGTACAGTCGGCTGATGCAGGCACGACATCGCTTGTTGGGGTATACTGCCGACGGGCCCCTCCACGGCCACTGCCCCTGCAGCATGGTGTCTCACCCCTCATTACAGCTTCCATGTGGAAGCTGGCACTGTCCATCTCCCTGGCTTCTGCCCCCGGCTGCTGTTCCTGTGTTACCCCCACTGCCCCACTGCTGCTTCCCACTGCACCGGCACCCCCGCTGGCCTCTCTCTGTCCTCCTGACCCACTGTCCCTGTCTGCCCTTCCAGCTTCTGTCTCTTTCTCTCTCTGTCTCTGTCTCCTTCCCCTAGTTTGTGGCCTGTTGCTACGTTCTTGGCGCCGCTTCTTGAGTTTTTTATTTGGTCAATTCGCTTATCATGCAATTCTCCGGGTTGAGCTTACTTTTGTGAATTGCGCAAGTGTTCGAATATCGTATTGCACACTTTATGCATGGACCCGCCTTTGGTTGCGCATGCCTTCATTTCCATTGCGCTGTTGCTCAGCATGTTTTGTGGCTCAACTGGCCCCTTCTGAATATCGCAGAATGGCGCATTTTTGAAGTTGCGCACGCGCAACCCTGTTGCACATGGCGCAACCCTTTTGAATATCTGGGCCATAGTGTTTGATTCTCAAAAACCAGTGCAAGCTGTGGCAAAGGTGGCTTGCACCAGTTATTGGTACACCAGGGACCCCGTGCCCGATTTTTGTTTCGGTAGGGTCCTGGTGCCAAAATCCAGCAACTTGTGGCAACCATGACCATGCATCTAACAGCACATCTGCATGGTGTGCAATAAGCTGATCAGTGGCTATGTACCAGTCCCTGGTGATCTAGCAGACCCCCACCAGCTCTGATCTGCCTGACATAATAAATACAATTCCCTGGTGATCTAGTGGACCCCCACCATCAACAATCCCCTATTTCATCCATATATTTTAAATAATAAAACACCCTTTCCCTGGTGGTCTAGAGTACCTCCCCTCCCTGATTTCACCTGTGTATTGCAAATCATAAAACATCCCCTTCCTGTTGGTTTAGTGGACTCCACCCTGGCAGGTAGTGCCCACCACTCTGCTCCCCCATCCCGAAACAGAGCCAGCGACTGGTACAGCCCTCATCACACCACCACATTCTGCTGCCAACAGAGCTGCCAAGAAGGTGCACGTATTGTGTACAGTGACAGCTATGCTTCTATGTTTCTATAGGTGCCAGGGACTGGAGGAGGGCAGATGTAGTCCCACCTCACAAAAGTGGAAATAGGGAGGGAGTCAGAAAATTACATGTCAGTTAGCCTGAATGCATGGGATAGACACAGAGGGATCTTAGCAGTGGGGGCTGGAGTAAGGTCTGCAGTGATGTTACAGGAATAGAAAATAGGGTGGACTAGGTGGGCCATCAGGTCCTTATCTGCTGACAGATTCAATGTTTCTATATGGTCTGTTTTTTCACTCAAATCTGTGGTAGCAGAAGTATGATCCCCAGTCTCCTGCTTTAGTCTCTCAAAATCAAAATGCAATGTAGAGAACGCAGACTGAGACTCTTTCCTTAAGGAGACCAGCTTTTGCAGAAATCTTCATTTGTAACCATTTCAGCAGTATTGACTGGATCATATGCAGAAGAAGAGGCCACAATGGAATTAATGTTCTATGGCACAGTTACTTCAGGCATAGGAGATCTACTCTGCCGACTCCCTTCAGACAGCTTATCTTTTTTTTTTTTAGCCTCCCCCATGTTCAGCTTGAATCTCCAGCTCCTTTGTTGCTGTATTTTTAAACAGCACACCAAAATGGATTCTGCAGAGTCGATTATTAGTGCAGGGGGAAACAAAGCTATGCTCATATGTGGCCATAGCACTCAGTGACATCACTGGAAGTCCCTTCCTGTGGTTATGTTGAACAACACATTATTGTATTCACAGAACCCTAGTAGTTCCCTCATCTCTACTAACATAGAAACATAAAATCTGATGGCAAATAAGGCCTGCTTGGCTTGTCTAGTCTGTCCATTTTTCCGAACTACTGTAACCCCGCAGACCCTACTTTATCTCTTGCTATACCCTCCTTTCCTTAGCACTAAGGTCCCTTATGCCAATGCCTTGCATTCTTGAATCCCATTACAGTTTTTGTCCCCCACCACCTTTGCTGGAAGGCTATTCCAGGGATCCACCACTCTTTCTATGAAGAAGAAATTCCTCACATCTCCCCTGATTCTACCAACCTCTATAGCTTCATAGCATGTCCTCTTGATCTTGAGCATGCATCTTTTTCTTATTTAATGGTCCTAATCAATCAGTGTAGTGTTATGCTTGTGCAACTGTACTAACTGTTTGGCCATTCACATTCTGTATTCCATGGGGAATTACCACCGTGTAGGGGTACCAAAGGCAAGGAACCCTTGAAGAGGGCTCCATCCCTAGAGGTGCCTCAGGAAAGATTCCCTTGACTAAAGCTATCTTAGGAAGGAGCCCCCTGAGGAGAGAGGCATGTCACTGGAGGAGGAGGAGGGGAGGATGGTGGGTCAAAGAAAAAGTGCTTCAGAAGGAGGCTGGGAGGAACTGCTTATATAGCCCAGGAACGGGGCGTGTCTGGTTGCTCACCCCATTGAACTACAGGCATAGCCTTCCAATTCAATGGGCCTATGCAACCAGAGTAGTGTTATGCTTGTGCAATAGTAATAACTGTTTGGTCATTCGCACTCTCTGTTCCATGCGGGTTACCAACCTGCAGGAGTACCAAGGCATGGAACCCTCTAAGAGGGTTCCACCCCTACAGATGCCACAGGATAGATTCACTTGGCTAAAGGTACCTCAGGCAGGAGCCCCAAAAGAGTATTGAGCAGTAAACATTGACTACCAGATTGGAAGCAGGTTGACTGCAATGGGACAGCTTGAAAAATATGAACGAGATGCACAGATTGTTAGGATTGCACTGAAAATAGATTGCACTGATACCATAAAGGTGGCTTCCTAAGGAGTGAGGGAATGGCAAGTAGGGCCACCATCCTTCTCCATCCAACAGCAGAAACCTACCTAAGGAAACTAGAGAAACAACTAACTAAATATTATGACCTTTGGAACAGAGGAGAGGAAAAACCTTATAAAGGAAAAACCTCTGGGGATTCAGAGCCTAGGTCACCTTCCCTCCAGGCTAGGAATAATTTATTTAGTGACAGCTGTGCTGCTGCAATTTAGAAACCCAGTACAAGGGGAGAAAATATTCCAATTTGTGGCACACTCTCACAATCCTCTAACGGAATACCATGAAGGGGGTGAGAGACATCTGAAACAATGGATACTCTGAAGCAAAAGCAGACCCCAAGGTGGAGGAGGAGGAGAGCGATGACCACTGTAGGCACTCAGCCAGTGGTTGTATGGAGAATAGCTTTGAAGGTGCCATGGCAATACCATAGCCAAAGAAGCACTCTTGGGCTATACGAGCCCCATCCCCTCAGCAGCTGAAGTCTTAATTTCTGCATAAAGAGGTGCACCATATGACTGCACACTAAAGCTCTGCCCAGAATGAGGACATTCCCACAATGGACCAGATGAGAAGGACTGACCAGATGAGAAGGACCCACCCTGAGGTTCACATGTTCAAGATGTGGACTTCATGGTTGCAAAGCAAGACAGTCAGCTTACAGGGTAAGTCCTAAGCCAGAAAAGGTATGGATATGGTTGACATGCCTCCAATTTATGAATGAGAGCATGAGTCAACTTTGAGTGCTAGATAGGAGGAGTCCAGGTGAAGCCAACAGTTATAAAATTAGGTAGCAGAGTATTAATGAGGAGGTTGGGTGAAGCCTGTGGCTGTAGACATTGATGAGGAGGCTGCTCTTAAAGTTTGCAAGTTAATTCTTCAATGATAACTACCAAGGCGGGGCCTGGAGGAGGTAGGAGGCTGCAGTGTGAGCCAGCATTTGGTGGTTTGATAGTATTATCAACCAGTGGAAAACAAGCCAACCAATTCCATTATGGAAGCTGAATTGATGATGACATAGAAGGGGTTTATCTATGCCATGGGCGACATCTACAGTGGCGACATCCCTGACAGTAGCAGACACAACGTTGAGTGTCAGCATTGTACTGTTGGGGATGTGTGTGTTTTTGGGGGGGCTACACCCCCCACATACCCCAGATTCTAAGTATACAACTCTGAGTCAGAGTTGTCTTGGGAAGGGGTGAAACACTGGGAGAAACACTGCAGATGTAAGCAGGGACCATCACAGTGACCCGATGCTTTCAGGTGGATTCTGTCGCTGTGATGGTCTTTGCTCTGGCAGTGTCGCTCTATTGTCAGTATGCCCATAGAAGGTAGGTGTTTAGGCAGTAAGAGGCTGTGATGTCAGTGATTGAATCAATGAGGTTTAATGTAATTGAATTAATGAGGTTTAGCAGATGATTGCTATGGTTTCAGCATGAAAAGTGAATTGATATGATTGGCATGAATACCTTAAATGCCAGTAAGGCAAAGTTAGGTTATTCCAGTAGGGAGCATTTACAGGAAGTTAGTATTAGCAACGCAGTAATGAAATGCAGTGAATATCTGAAAGCCATGTAGGCTGCATGGTAAATGTATTAAAGCATAATAACTGAAAAGCAGCAAGCAAAGATGCAGGGCAAATGTATAATGTACATAAAAGCATGCTCCTGCTGCCTGAGCCACAATGCCCCTTTGTGACATCACAGTCCCCACATGGGAATAACTGGGAAGCCACAAGCTAAGCACCATGAAACCAAAAGCAACTGCAATGTTGGTAGAGTAGTACCCCCACAAAAAAGGCCCTTTCAAATTAAAGGTCCTTGTTAAGGACAGAGACATACAAAAGCAAGTTGCCAGAATAATGTGAAGAAGTTGAAGCAAAATAATGACTGTAAGGTTCAGTATAATTAACTTCAGAAATGTACTTTTAAGATGCCTGTCGCTGTAAGCTGGGTCAGTATAGTAATACAGCAACATAAAAATAATAGAGCAGCACAAACACTGAAGGTTGGGAGTAGCAGCTATACCAGGCAGCTAATGTTATAGCTGAAGGTTTCGCATAGCAATGCCACAGCTGGTCGAGTCGAGAAAACACTGAGTGGAGTAAGAGCAGAATTGTTCAGCAAACAGCACAACAAAGAGTGGCAACTAGCTGAGCAGGATGAGCCTGGATCAGATGCAAACAATTACAGTAGACAAGCAAGGAGACAGCAGAGGTAGGGAAAACAGCAGTTTGAAATGAAGCACACAGATACCAATTACATTTGAGCTGAGGGTTTGCTAAATCTGGGGCCCAAATAGTGCAATCCAAACAAAGGGCAACAGTATGCTAGAAAAAATTAGAAAGCCCCCAAAGGAAGGAAAATGCAAAATGAAAAAACACAGACACAGGAGGACAGGAAACAAGCCACACAAAGAAGCATGCAGCAGTTGGAGGCAAGCAATACTAACCAAAAAGCGGCAGAAACATGATGAACAGCAGTCCAACACAATCTAGCAGAGCCCATAGCACAAGGGAAGGAGGGAGGCAGATGGCAGGAGTGGGGGGGCAAATCCCCAGCAAGCCCCAGGGGAGAAGGCAGAGACAGACAGAGCCTCTGGCTGCAAAGAAAAAGTGCTTCAGAAGGAGGATGGGAGGAACTGCTTATATAGCTCAGAAAGGGGGTGTGCCTTACTGCTCACCCCATTGAACTACAGGCATAGCCATCCAAAAAATGCTTCCTCTTGAATGTTATTTATACCTGTGAGGTATTTGAAAGTCTCTATCATAACCCCCTTCCTTCTTTCCTCCAGGGTGTACATATTGAGGTATTTTAGTCACTCCTATTTGGGCTTTTGATGTAGGCCCTGCAACATTTTAGTTACCCTCCTCTGACCACCTCTACTCTGTCTATGTCCTTCCGGAGATGAGGGATGATGTCTCACCAATGATCTATACAGTGGTATCACTACCTCCTTCTTACTGCTAGTGGTACCCTTCCCAATGCAGCCTAGCATCCCGCTTGCTCTCTCCACTACCTTGACACACACTGTCTGGCCACCTTTAGGTCATCTGATATGATTACCCCAGTCTCTTTCCTGTTTGGTGGTCATCAATACCACTTCCCTCCATTATGTACTCTGCCCCTGGGTTTTGGTGCCTCAGGTACATGATTTTGCACTTCTTCTCATTGAAACTTAGTTGCCACACTCTTGATCACTCCTCAAGCTTTCTTAGATCTTCATTCATTTTCCACCCCCCCCCCCAGAGTGTCTATCCTAGTGCAGATCTTAGTGTCATCTGCAAAGAGGCATAGCTGCCCTTCTAGTCTGTCTGCAATGTCACTAATAAAGACATTAAAGAGGACGGGTCTCAGTACTGATCCTTGTGGCACCCCACTAGTCATCCTGCCTTCCTTGGAGTGAACTCTGTTTGTCACTACTCTGTTGCCTATCTCCCAACCAATTCCTTACCCAGTTTACCACATTTGGACCCACTCCTAAGCTGCCCAGCTTGTTTACAAGTCTCCTATGTGGAACTTTAGGGAGGCAGTATAGTGCAGTGATCTAAGGCTCTGAGCTGCAAATTTCGTGACATCCAGCAGACCAGACCTGGGTTTGAATCCCACAGCTTCCACTTGCATACTGTGTGACCCTGAGCAAGTCACTTAACCTCCTTGTGCTCCCAGGTCACTCCTGTAAAAAAAAAAGCTTTCAGCTTAGTGTGCTATACCTGGTTAAATAAATAAATAAACTTTTCCAAGGCCTTACTGAAACCTAGGTAGGCTACATCTACTGCTCCACCTTTATCCAATTCCCAGGTCAACCCGGGTCAAATAAATCTATCAGATTTGTTAGACAACATCCCCACAGTGAGTCCATGGTGCCTCAGATCCTGTAAGCCACTGGATTCAAGATATTCCAAAATCCATTTCTTCATTAATGATTTCATTAATTTCACCACCACAAAAGTCAGACTACTAGTCTGTAATTGCCAGCCTCCTCCCTGCTACTACTTTTGTGAAGTGGGATTACATCTGCCCCCCAGTCCTCTGGTACCACTCCTGTTGCTAGTGAGTGGTTGCTTAGGACTGTCAGAAGTGCACTTAGCACCTCCGAGCTCCCTCAACATCCTTGGATGTATCCCATCTGGCCCCATTTCTAGTGCTGTGTAGGATGTAAAATTCCACTGTTGACATTAGCATGGAATGACATTCTGCTGGCAGAATTTCTACAGAAAATTTGCTGGTTCTGTGGAATTTCGCTTTCTATGATCCGTGGAATAATATTCTGCACAACAGCATTTTTTCACGAAAATCGTTCTGCAACCATTTCTGCAGAAATATTGAGATCCATGAAATACAGGTTTGTGGAAATGTTGTAGACAAACTCATTCTGTGTTTTCTGTTCTGGAATTCTGTCATTCCATGTCTGGTGAAATTGGAAGAATTTTAGTGGATTTAGAAAATCTGTGAAATTCTGTTCCACTGGAATTTGAAAATTCTACACAGCACTACCCATTGCCTTGTACACTTTCAGATTTGCAAATTCCTTCAGTACTCTTTCCTCTGTAAATGAACTAGTGTCCACCTCCCTTCCTTCAATACTCCTGTCACTTGTCTGTGGTCCCTCACCTTCCCCTTCCTCAGTGAACATTAAACAAAAGTATTTGTTCAGGATTTCTGCTTTTCTGGTACCTCACCACACACTCCCCCACCTCCTTAGCTTTATAATCCTCCCATGGTCTTTTCTCTTTAGCTTGCATACCTGAAAATGCCTTTGTCTCTTTCTACTGCCTGGGCTATCTTCTCCTCTGTTTGTGCCTTTGCATTTCTGACTGCTTTCCTTGCCTCCCTCTGCTTCTTCTGATACATCTCATGATTCTTTTCCCTCTGCATCCCCTTATGCTAACTATTATGCCCTTACCTTCCCATCCACCTCTTTTGAGAACCATGCCGGTCTCTTTCCTCTTGCTTTTGCTTACTTGCCTGATGCAGAGGTTTGTTGAGTTCACTATCCCCCCTTTTAATTTCACCCACTGTTCCTCCAGCCCACCCAAGCCCTCCTCCCCTGCTAGGGCATCCCAGAGGCATTCCTTCACCTTTGTAAAATTGGCCCTCTTGAAGTCCAGGACCCTTGCCTTTGTGTGGTTTAATTCTGCCACTGTACTTATATTGAATCGTACCATACAGTGATCACTGGTCCCCAGGTGGCCAGCCACCATAAAGTCTGCAGCGCTTGTCCCTGTTGGTGAGTACAAGGTCCAATTCTACTCCCTTACTAGTTGCCTGGAGGAATGCCCCCCAGAGAGTCCAGGATGTCCTTGCTCCAGCTGATGCTGCAGCTAGGATGCTTCAATCTATATCTGGTAGATTAAAGTCCCCCACCAGCAGCACCTCCCCCTTATTTGCCATCTTTTGGATGGCTTCCACCAGAAACTTATCCACCCCCCATGCTGGAGGTCTGTAGATCATGCCAGTGTGAATAGCAGCTCCATTCTTCATCTCTAGGGTGACCCACAGTGCCTCTGCCCCTCCATGTATTTCCTGAATCTCTGTTGTTTTTATGCTATCCCTCAAGTAAAGAGCCATTCCTCCCCTTTTCTTACCCACCCTGTCCTTCCCTGAAGAGAGTATAGCTTGATATCCAGTGATATTATCACCCTCAAATTGAGCGACTCACTTTGGCGACTGTGTATGTACAGCGATTGTGGAAGGAGAGAGACTATGGAAATGGTGACGGTAGAAGAGCTAGAACTATGACTTCAAGGATACAGCGCTGGTAGGAGGGACATCACAGAAAGTAGGATATGGGAGGTAGTTTGGGGAGGCAGTGCTGAGCTGGCCATGTGGGCTTGTGGAGGCAGTGAATGCCTCTGGTGTGGAAGGACCTGGGTTGGTGCACTACTGTTTTTGGGTGGGGAATGGTTTAGGTGGTTTTTTTTTGTCTGAGTTGGCTCCTTATCCCACTGTCAGGCCCCCCTCAGAGTTGATTATTTTTAGATGGCATGCAGGGGGAGGTGCGGACTCCACATACAAATAGAATGTAGGATAATGTATATTTGTGTGGGTGCCGATGTTGTATTCAGTGTAGTGCACGGTTGTTGTTTGTGTTTTCGGCATTGTGCACTTGCCAATGGGTGCAGCGCTGTTTTGCATTCACTGTTATGATGTGGAACCATCCCAGCCATGGTTCTTATTGCACAATGACTCAACAATGGTGACAACGTTCAGGTCAGCCTCTGCCATAGCAGTTACTTGGTCTGGGATTTTATTTCCCAGAATTTGAGCATTTGCACACATAGCTTTCCAAATTCTGCTACTACCCTGCTTGTCAACCCCCCATTTTCTCTTTGGCTTTCTCTCCCTTCCCCCCGCCCTCATTTTCATCCCTTTTGTTTTCTACCATCTTGTTTTCCTTGTTATTAGGTACCCATGGAAATTTATCTTCCTTAGGATTCTCCTACTAATTTCTTCCTGCCCCCAGATCTACCCTTCTCACAGTTGAGTTCACCATCAGGAGTTGTTTCCTCCTTCTCTGGGGTCTTCTGCCACCCTCATTGGGATCCCTAATATGGAGGACCCCACATCCTCCCTGTTCAGTACTATTACTATGAGTGCCTCCATGGGACAGTCCCATCTCACCAGAGTGGCGTAGAAACTGTGTAGTGGTACCATATGGGGATGTGCCTCTAACCCACCACCCTCATCCTTCCCAAGCCCATTGTACTCCAGCTGCTCCTCCTCCTTCTTGGCGCCTTTGAGCAGCAGTGGCCAACTTGGTGGTCTCTGGGTGGGCGAGGAGGCCTCAAGCCTAGCCAACTCAATCTGGAATCTAGTAATATCCCCTCAGCCCAGAGAGGTGCACACAGATGGGGCAACATTGCAGTCTCCAGAAGGTCTCCCTGAAAACTGCCATCCCACAGCAACTGCACTTCACCACTTCCAGGATATCTAGTTTCTACTCTGTCTGTTTTTGTTTTTCTTCCTTTAAACCCTTTTTGCTCTACCCTAGATAGGGTGTTTCATTTATCTCCAAATGCATGCATGACCCTAACTTTCCTAACTCCCTTGTAGTGTGTGAGCTACAACAAAGAGTTAAACAGGAATCTTACCACAGCTGTCAGGTGGAACTTTCTGGTTCCCCTGCCTCCTGCAGATGTCTGTTGAGTCCAGACCCTCTCTCACTCCTTCACTGTTCACCTGCCTCCCTACTGAGTTGCAGAGTGGCTGCTGACTACCTCATTGGGCTGACTTCAGTGAGCAGACTACACTGTGCTGTCCTTGTCGCATTTTGCCTTAGCATGGGGGTCCATAGTGGCCTCTTCCTTTTAAAGCAAAGGAAGCAGACAAGTGAGCTGGGCAGGTGTCAGGATTGGCTGGCTAGGAGGAGGGGGACATGAATAGCATCTCGATTGCGCATCCTCAGGTCTTCTTGCAGCTTCTAGCTCGACTTGATCATAGCTGCTTTTGCATGAGGGAGGGCTCCTTTCCGAAATGAAGGGATCCTCTCTGACCAGCAGCTCTTTTGTGAGTGACCCTGACTATCTCAGCATTTGACAGAGCCAGATCAAGGATGGTCTCCTCTTTAGTTGATTATCTGACCCAATTCTTTAGAAAGTAGTCTTACATCATCACATTTAGTAGCACGTAAGGTTTTGCATTGCTGGCTACTAGGATTACCAGTCCACAACCAGCATTAGAGCTGTGAGGAATGGGAAAATTCAAATCCATGGACTTTCAATGGAATTTCTCAAAATTCTGAGAAAGTTTGTGAATTTCCATCATAATTTTGTGTAATTTTAAAATCTAGGAATTTGGTCAAGCAACTAAGCCACCATTTCTGCTACAGCTCTGAGGTTTGGCATATGTACTCTGTGGATTGAAGGCCAGTAATGTTCTAAATATAATGAACAACAGATGGATAGTTACAAACATACTGTATAGTTGCTCAATATTTGGCTTTTTATTTTTGTGCAAAATGTCATGAACATTTTTATCTGCATGTACCTCAGCCATCTAGTGGGTCAGAGATCTTAAATTTGGCATGATTCCTTGATGGTAGTGTTCTAACTATGTGCCAGATTTTATGACAATATGATGCATCTTCTTAAAATTATACCTGCTCAAACTATGTCATTTTGGAGGGAAATATGATTAAGAAAATCATCTGCATATAACTCAGGCGCCTCTGAGCTAGACATGTATAAATTAGTACAGATAACCTTTTGATTTTTAAGTTACAGCGGTTCAAAACTTTAATATGTATATTTTGCAAAGTTTTGTGAAAACTATCAAAAATGTGGATGTCTGTAACTTCTCTGCTCTTGCATGCATAGACTTAACATTTGACATGCATATCCATAATCAGTGTATCCAGGTGTCTTACGTAACTGGATAAATTGGTTTCATGATTTTAATTTGCAGAAGAAAAAAAATTATTAAAATTTTCTTACATATTTATGGTAGCATATACTGTAGATGAAGCATCCAGAATTTTTTTGTGGAATTTAACATTAACAATGTACATATCACTACTTCATTTTGATAAGCTGGGCTGGCGTTTGCAGTGCTGCTGCTCCTCTCTGGGTGACTATTCACTCTTCTTTATCTTTTGGCATAGCCAGATTGACTCTATAGAACTACTGATCCCACTAATATCCTCTTTGTTCTTTACAGTGACAAACTCCCTTAAAACATGAGTCACCTACTCCATTTCTATCAACCTACCCCTGTTGAAATAGCCAGAATTCTTTCTTCCTGCTGCCCAAGACATTGACTTTCCCCACTACATCATTGTAGAGTACCTCCAAGTCCTAGACTTGCATGTACACCAGATCCCTGGATCTTAAATTTACTGGATATGATCATCAAATTCTTTCATTCAGATTGGAATTTTTCTCCAACCTGGATTGTCTACCACCATTGTGTTACCCAGCTCAGCTGTCCATTTCTTGGTGAAATTGTGATTCACCAAGCCACATCGACAGCTTCATTGCTGAAATGTGGCACAGCTACATCGCCATTATTGACGGGTGAAAATTTTCCTGTCAGACATTCTGTGTTTTTAAGGCTTCACTCCCTTGACCGCATGATTTCTTTTATAACAAACTCTGAGTCAGAGTTTTCATAGAAACATAGGAATTGATGGCGAGATATGACCGCTTGGCCCACCTAGTCTGCCCATTTTCCTACCTAACAGATAAGCTGCAGATCCTACTTAACCAGCAGCTTACTTCCTCCCTACCCCCACTAGGACTGCCTTATGCCTGTCCCATTGCATTCTTGAAGTCCCACTGTTCTTGACTCCACGACCTCCCTAAGGAAGCTATTCCGCATCCACAACCCTCTCAGTGAAAAATACTTCCTCACATTACCTCTGAGCCGTCCCCCTCTATCTTCAAATTTTGCCTCTTGTTCTTGCACATCTCTTTTCTGAAAGATACTACCCTCTTGGACTTTGTTAATTCCCTGAGTACTTGAAAGTTTCTATCATGTCCCTCTCTTCCTTCTTCCTCAAGGGTATACATATTAAGCTCCTTTAGTCTTTCTTCGTTATGTCTTCTTGTGCAGACCCTGCACCATTTTAGTTGCCCTCCCTCTGGACAGCCTCCACTCTGTCTATGTCTTTGTGGAGATGGGGTCTCTAGAATTGCACACACATCAGATGGGGTGTCACCAACTGTCTGTACAGAGGGATAACAACTTCCTGTTTTCTACTATTGATGCCTCTTCCTATGCATCCCAGTATCCCCCAGCCTTCACTGCCTTCTCACATTGCTTGCCCACCTTGGGTCATCTGATATAGTTACCCCAGGTCCCTTTCCATTTTTACTGTTGTTAGTATCTCACCCCCCATTGTGTATGCTTCCCTGGGTTTTGTTTCCTATGTGCATTACTCTGCACTTCTTTGCATTGAATCTGAGCTGCCACATTTGACCATTCCTCCAACCTTGCCAAGTCCCTCCTCATCCTTTTCCACTCCAACTTGTGTATCAACCCTGTTGCAGATCTTTGTGTCGTCTGCAAAGAGACATACTTTTCCTTCCAGTTCCTCTGCAATGTCACTTATAAAGACATTAAAAAGGACCGGTCCCAGTACTGAACCCTGCGGTACCCCGCTAGTAACCCTCCTTTCTTCACTGTGTACTCCATTTACTACTACCTTTAAGTCCTGTTGTCTAGCCAATTTTTGTCCAGGCTACCACCTTGGGAGCCTACTCCAAGGCTGGCATATCTTGTATTAATCTTTGTGTGGGACTGTAACTGCTCATAAATCTAGGTAGGTCATGTCCACAGCCCCTCCTGGTCTACTACTTGGTCACCCAGTCAAAAGAAATCTATTAAAGATTCATCTGACACGACCTTCCATTGTGAATCCATGCTGCCTTGGGTGCTGTGCTCCACTGGCCTCTAGGTACTCAACAATTCTTTCCTTCAGAAGTGATTCCATCATTTTCCCTACCACTGAGGTCAAACTAACTGGTCTGTAGTTTCCCGCCTCTGTCCTGCTCCCACGCTTTGTGAAGAGGAATCACACCCTGCCCTCCTCGTCCTCGGTGCCACCACATCCTCCCATGATTTGTTAAAGAGAGTAGTCAGTAGTCACTAGTTCTACTCCTTAATTTTTTAGAATTCATGGGTGAATCCTATCAGCCCCATTGCTTTGTCCACCTTCAATTTTATTAGTTCTTTCAGAACCCTTTCTTCTGTAAATGGACTGGTATCAACCCCATCTTCAGAGTGTTTTCTTTGGTTTAGGTAACTCCTCCTCTTCCTTTGTGAATACTGAGCAGAAATATTAATTCAGTATCCCTGCTTTTTCACTGTCACCTCACCACATTCCTCCCCTTATTAAGCTTCAGTATCCCTCCTTTGGTCTTTTTTCGCTCCGTAATGTACCTATAAAGGTCTTATCTCTCTTAACAGAATTGGCTTATTCTTTCCTCGGTTTGGGCTCTTTGCTATTCTGACTGCCTTCCCAGTCTTTTCTGCTTTAACTGATAAAGTTCTCTGTCCTGCTCCTTCTGTGTTTCTTATATTTCCTGAATGCTGTCCTTTTCTCCTTAACCTACCCTGACACTCTTGAGAACCATAACGTTTTTCCTTCGTTGTGTTTTATTGATTTGCTTTACAGCTAGACCCTCCAGAGATGCTGAGAATGGCTGGGGGCACAATCAGGTGAGAAATTAGTTGGGTATAAAGGATAGAGGAGGTGAAGAAGCTTGCTTATGTCTGGGGCTCTCCAGGATGCTGAGAACCCTGTCAGAGGGCATAATAAGGTAAGGAGAGTTGGGAAGAAAGAATAGAGTGAGTGGGCAGGAAAGATAGAGGCTTGCCCAGAGCTAGACCCTTCCAGGATGCTGAGAACCCTGCCAGGGGGAAAGATAAGCAAGGGTAAGTTGGTAATGGAGAATAAGGGGGGTAGAAGCAATTGGGGAAGGAGCAAGGAAGGTAGGTGTAGGAGGGGAATCGTGCTGGGGAGCAGGCCCAGATGGGGAAAAGGTTCAGTAGGGGTGGGTGAGGCACACAGCAGCAGACTCATAGGAGGGCTGTTGGAGACATTAAAGCATGAGCAGCTAGATTAGAGGAAAGTTATTAGGGCAGATGCTAGGAGTGGGGAGGAGGAGGAGAGGAGGAGTGGCATATTTGGGGGAGAAGTTCCAGATTTTCAAGAAATTATGGGTGAAACATGACTGTCCAATGAGAGTGGTATGACATGGAACCAGCAAGGTATGAGTGTCTGTGATCTGAGGGAGTGGAAAGGAGGGATGGAGGGAGGGAGGGAGGAGAGAGGTCCATAAGAGATAGGGGAGAAGTTCTCAGAGCCAGAATTTAGAAGTGAGTTTGCCACAATGAGTGAGGCGCCTGTTGGCAAGCGGGGGATAGGACAGGGTGTGGTATAGGTCATAATGATGAGTACATGGTGGAGCATCAAGGGCAAAGCAACAGAAAGAGATAAAGAGAGTGTCCAATCTGGTTAGGGAGAATTTGGGAGCAGTACCATAGACTACATCACAGTAGTCAAAAATGGGGAGGATCATCTTCTAGATAAGTTTACTAAGCTCCATAGAGGGACACAACTGCAGTTTCTAAATAAAGCACCAATCTTGAGGCACATTTTTTTTTCAGGATGGCATCAATATGTCAAGAGAAGTTGAGGTGTTGGTCCAACCAGACCCCGAGGTATGAATGAGGAGGTGTCCTCTAGGATTGTCCCATCAAGGGTGTGGAAAGAAGGTAAGGGGCCAGATTTTCAGTCCCCTAAGACTGATGCAAACCCCCAGTGAACCAAATATATGGCATACAGAATGTGTGTCAGTCTCCATCCGCTGTACCCGAATTTGGACTGCCTGCACCAGATGCAGGCTCTTAGACCATAGTAGCAAGGTCTAGCCTGCACCACACCTGGGAGACAAAGTTACTGGACTTGAACTGGACATGTGAAACAAGCTGCCATAATTCAGGGAAACTATTGCAATTGCACCTGTGATTTGAAATCAGGTGCAGTTCTTGCGGCAAGGGGGTTGGCATACCGCCAATTCCTCAGTCCCTTGGTGCATGGCTGGACGGAAGCCCTGCACCACTATTTGAAAGTCCGGCCCAAGGAGTGCAGCCTAGAGAGTCTCTGCCTTGTGCCAAAGGTCATGGAGACAGTCTTTTTGGCATTAAAGAATAGTTGATGTGGGGCAAACCACAGCTGAACCTGGTTAAAGTCACGCTGAAGAGTGGTTGCCATATTAGCGGGACATTTACCTGAGGAGAACAGGATGGTGTTGTCAGTGTACATATGGATAGAGGAGGAAAGGGAGCATACTGAGGGCAGGTCATTAAGGAAGATGGAGAAGAGAATGGAGCCAAGCACAGAGCCCTGTTGGACTCCTGTAGTGATTGGGAGGGGGGAAGAGATGGCATCCTGGATCTTAACTGATTGTGTTCTGTCTGAGAGATAGACTTTAAACAACTTGTGAGCAAAGGTAGACAAATCAGCAGTCAAAAGGGAATCAAGGAGCAGGTCTTGGAAGACAGTGTCAAAAGCCTTGGCGAGGTCGACAAAGATGGAAGAGGTGATAAGGCCATTGTCCATCCCTGTGAGGATGGAGTCAGTGAGCCTGAGGAAAGAGGTGGTAGTGCAGTGATTATTCCAAAACCCAGATTGGAACGGGCTGAAAAAGGAAGACTCGACGGGGAAGGACATTAGTTGAGAGAGGACCAAATGCTCTTAGAGCTTGACGAGGGCAGGGATGTGGGAGATTAGGTGAAAATTGGTAGGGGAGGAGGCGTCATCACCTTTTGGGAGATGGAGGACCACTGCATGTTTCCAGGTCATCGGGACTGATGAGGACATAATGGAAAGATTTAGGATTAAGGAGAGAGAGGGTAGGGTATAGCAGAACCTGAAAGTTAGAGGAGTTTAGGGTCATGGTCATCCGGTGAGGAGCCTTTGGAAGGACTGAGTCACAGAAGAGCCATGTTTCATCAGGGGAGAGAGCAGAGAAGGAAAAGGAAGGATAAGCATGGCGGGGTGTAGTACAGGATGTAGGAGGGTGGGAAGGGGGGAGGTTTGAAGGGAGGGACTTTAGAAGGACTGTGGCACAGGAAGTGTAGTAGGCATTAAACGCTTAAGCCACTGAGGCTGGTTCAGAGAACAGTGTGTTGTTTATATTAAGCACTGGAGATAGCAGATGTGATGGAAGGAAGATAGGGCAGGGACCACTTTCCAGAATTTGGAGGGGTAGTTGATGTTCTTGAAGAAAGATGTTTTAAACTATTCAGACTTGGCTAGTCTGTTTTTCTTTTGTACAGGCCTTTCTTAACATACGATACTTGACATAGTCTGATGGAAGCTGGCAGGTCTTATGTTTCCTCCATAGAAACATAGAAACATAGAATTTGACGGCAGATAAGGACCGCTTGGCCCACTCAGTCTGCCCATTTCCCTACCTACTGGATTAGCTGCAAATCCTAGTTAACCAGCAGCCTACTTCTTCTTACCTCCACCCCCCAGAATTGCCTTATGACTGTCCCATGCATGCTTGAATTCCACCACTGATTTTGACTCCACAACCTCCTCCAGAAGGCCGTTCCATGCATCCACAACCCTCTCTGTGAAAAAATACTTCCTTAAACTACCTCTGAGCTGCCCCCCCATCTTCAAATTGTGCCCTCTTGTTCTTGCATACCTCTTTTTTTGAAAGATGTTACCCTCTTGGACTTTGTTGATTCCCTTGAGTTACTTGAAAGTTTCTGTCATGTCCCCCCTCTCCCTCCTTTCCTCAAGACTATACATATAAAGCTCCTTAAGTCTATCTTCATATGTCTTCCGGTGCAGACCCTGCACCATTTTAGTTGCCCTCCTCTGGACAGCTTCCATCCTGTCTATGTCTTTGTGGAGATTGGGTTTCCAGAACTGCACACAGTACTCCAGATGGGGTCTCACCAGCTGTCTGTACAGAGGGATAATAACTTCCTGTTTTCTACTGGTGATGCCTCTCCCTATGCATCCCAGTATCCCCCCAGCCCTCCTTGCTGCCCTCTCACATTGCTTTCCCACCTTTAGGTCATCTGATATGACTACCCCCAGGTCCCTTTCCATTTTTTTTGTTGTTGTTATCCTCACCCCCATTGTGTACTCTTCCCTGGGTTTTGTTTCCCAGGTGCATTACCTTGCACTCTTAGCATTGAATCTAAGCTGTCATACATTTGACCTTCCTCTAACCTTGCCAAGTCCCTTCTCATCCTTTCCACCCTACTCTGTGCATCAACTCTGTTGCAGATCTTAGTGTCATCTGCAAAGAGACATATTTTCCTTCAGTCCTTCCTAATGTCGCCTATAAAGACATTGAAGAGGACCGGTCCTAATACTGAACCCCTGCGTACCCCACTAGTAACCCTCCTTTCTTCTCTGAGTGGGACTCCATTTTACTATTACACTTGTGTCCTATTCTCCAGCCAATTCTTTTACCCAGGCTGTCATCTTGGGACCCACTCCCAGGCTAGCTAACTTGTATATTAATCTTTTGTGTGGGACTGTGTCAAATGCCTTTAAAGTCTAGGTGGCAGTGTCCACAGCCCCTCCCTGATCTCCATTACTTTGGTCACCCAGTCAAAGAAATCTATCTGATTTGTCTGGCATGACCTTCCTGCTGTGAATCCATGCTGCCTAGGGTCCTGTGTCCTCTGGCCTCTAGATACTGGACAATTCTTTTCCTTCAGAAGTGATTCCATCATTTTCCCTATCACTGAGGTTAAACTAACAGGTTCACAGTTTTCTGCTTCTGGCTTGCTCCCACTTTTGTGAAGGGAATCACATCTGCCCTCCTCCAGTCCTCAGGTACCACCCCATCCTCCCATGATTTTGTTAAAAGGGTAGTCAGAGTGGTGTCACTAGTTCTGCCCTTTAGCTTTTTAGAATTCTGGGATGAACCCCATCAGGTCCCCTGCTTTGCCCACCTTCAGTTTTTAGAGGTTCTTTCAGAACCTTTCTTCTGTAAATGGGCTGTATCAACTTCTGTATCCAGAGTGTTACTTACTGTTTGTTTTATGTACCTCCCCCTCTTCATTTGTAAATACTGAGCAAAAATATTTGTTTAGTATCTCTGCCTTTTCACAGTCTCCCTCTGCCCACCCCTCCCTCCCTTATTAAGCTCCTCACTATCCCTCCCTTGGTCTTCCTTGCTCCCTGATGTACCTATAAAGTAGTTTATCCCTTCTTAACTGAGTTGGCTACTTTCCTGGTTTGGGCCTTGCTGTTCTGACTACCTTCCCAGCCTCTTTTGCTTTTAACTGATACAGTTCTCTGTCCTGCTCCTTCGTGATTTCTTGTACTTCCTGAATGCTTTTTTCTCTTGAACCTTCACTGCCACTTCCTTTGAGAACCATAGTGGTTTTTACATCATCTTGTTTTGTTTATTTGTTTCACACAAAGGCTCGTTACCTCTGGTGACGGCAGTTTTTTTATAATTCCCCATTGTTCTTCCACCCTCCTTCCTGCCTATTTGCTAGTGCATTCCTTAGCACTTCACTCATTTTGGCAAAGTCAGCCCTCCTAAAGTCCAGTACTTTTGTCTTTGTATGGCTTGACTCTATTGCTGTGTTTATTGTGAACCATACTGTTTGATGGTTGCTAGTTCCTAGATGGCTACCCACTTTACATCTGTGGACCCTCTCCATCTCCATTTGAGAGAACTCAAGTCTAATATTGCTCCCTCTTGAGTGGCTCCAGTACTAGTTGTTCATGCATGCCCCCTAGGGCATCTAGAATAATTGCACTCTTCAAAGTGGCAGCTGCAACTGCACTCCAGTTTACATCTGCATATTCAGATCACCCATCAGTAATATCTCCTCTTTCTTTTGCATTCTAAGTATAGCTTCTATCATTTCCTTGTCCATTTCTCCCTGAGAAGGGGTCTGTATACAACACCTGTGCGACTGTGGTGCTATTGCCTGTCTCCAAATTTCTACCCACAGTGATTCTTCTCCTCCCTGTTTACCCTTTTTCTGTTGCTTTTATTCCTTCCCTTATGTAAAGAACTTCCCCTCCTCCTCTTTACCCTCCCTGTCCCTCCTGTAGACAGTGTATCCTGGTATGTTTATGTCCCAGTCATGGTTTTTGTGTACCATGTTTCTGTGACTGCCATAACATCCAGATGTTCCTCCTCCATCAAGGCCACTAATTCAGGGAAGCTTGTTAGCCTCAGACTACAGGTATTTGGTACTCATTGCTTTCCATTTTTATGACTTTTACTCTTCTGTTGCAGCATCCCCACTGAATCGTTCTACCTCAGTCTTTTTCTCATTTAGTACCCTGTTTTGTAGGGAAAGGCTGGGATTTTCCCTGCTGCTTGTCAGTGCCTCCCTTTGACTAGTTTTAAAGCTTGCAAATGAAGCATTTAAACCGATTGCTCAAAAGACTTGTTCCCTTCCTGGACAGATGCAGACCATCCTGTCAGTATAGGCTGGTGTCCCTCCAGGTGGAACCCCAGTCCCCAATGAAGCCAAACCCCTGTGCTCCACACCATTTTTTAAACCACTCATTAAACTGCATGGTGCCAATTACCCTCACCTCCCCCATGCTTTTGATAGTCAGCACCTCTGAGAAGGATACTGTGTGTGCTACTTGTCTTAGGTCCCTCCCCAACTCTGCAGTGTCCTCCTGCACTGCTCTAATCTCATGATGAGCTAAGTCATTTGTTCCTAGGTGGACAATTATGTCCAGCCTCAGAATCCCTTGCAGCTGTTCCTCGTGATCCTGAGGATGCGCTTCCTGTCCTCCGCCATGGCACCAGGCAGGCACCTTACTTGTTTTCCCAGCTCCCCCAGTTCTATACTCCCTAATAACTGAGTCCCCCACCAGGAGCTGCTTCCTTTCCTGTGGTGTCCTCCTGCCTTCCTGTGGGCCTCCATTGTGACAGTTGTCATCAGTCTCTCTCTCATGGTGCAGCCATAGGGGAGCCATGCTCCTCCAGAATGGTGTATGGATTGTGAGTGGAACAATTGACTGGTGTGCCTCTGTTCCACCCCTCCCTCCCTCTCCTGAGCCCACTGTGGTTCAACTGCTGTGCTTTCTCTGCAACCTCTGAGGTAGTGGTGGGTGGCGCTCAGTGCTCCTGGATGGGGAGGTTCCTTCCTACTGTCCAGTGTGGCCTGGGGAAGGTTTCCTTTACTGTCCAGTGCAGCCTGAAGATGGGCAACTTCCTCCTCAGGGCAGATAGTTGTTCGCAAATAGGCAGCATCTCAGCCTCCAGAAAGAATCCTGGAAGACTGTTGCCTCACAGCCATTACATTGCACTACTCCCCACATGTTTATCTAGTTTTATTTTGTTTTTTTTTGTATTGTGTGTGTGTGTGCATGTGCATGTGTGATTTGTTATAGATATATATATATTATACAATGTGTATGCTTATATTGTCAGTGCAGTGTGCTAGAGAGGATATGACAGTGAAATGCACCTTGCACTCAAGGAAATGATGTCAGAACCTCAGGTATAAAGGAACTATTTCCAGGGGTGTGTGGCTCCAGGCTTTGTCTTGCTCCCTGAGGCAGGTCAGTATCTCAGGAGTGACCCAGGGATGATGGCTGCCACATACTCTAGTGCATTTGAACAGAGCATGAGAGTTCCAGGTAGCTAGAAACTTGTCTTTAAATTAGGCGAGGGCTCAATCAATGGAAGAGGCTGAGGCAATTGTGGGCCAGCTCATTTAGAATGGGTATAGGTCCAAGGAGCTGAAGGAGAAGAGCAGCAGGATTTTATGTGGCAGTTTTGGTCGATGGACCTTCCTGACAACAAAGATTGAGTGATGATCACTGAGGGCATCCGGGAGGATGCCTGATTTTATGGCTCCATGGTGGTGTGAGGTCAGAGCCCAGTCTATCAAGGAATGATTAAAGGTTTTATGATTTAGGCAGGTAGGTTCCAGGATGAGTTGGGAGAAACTGAGGGCAGCGATGTCATTCTGTGTTTTTGAAGTTTCCAGAGATAGCCAAGTTTAAGTTTACATCTCCCAAAATGTATATCTCACCTTTGTTTGAGAGGGAAGTTATGGAAGTAATGAGGTCCATGGTGTCAGATGGCTTGGATCAAGGGCAACACTAGATACCAGCTATTAAGAAAGGGGATAAGAAAAGCAAGGCAATATTTAGTACAAGCACTTCATAGGTGGTGGGTAGGGAGGATGAAAGCATGGTTGAATGCTGAAGTGAGGACTGGATATACATGGTTACACCATCTCTCCTGCCCGTCTTATCCTCCATGATTATGGAGTAACTGGGGATAACTATAGAGAGATCTGGAATTTTAGCATTTAACCAAGTTTCTGTTAAAATTAGAATGTCAGGATTGAGGGAGATTATCATAGGTTGTAAAAGGTCAATTGCAGAGACGAGACTGCAGGTGTTTAATTGAAGTGTTTTCAGGCTCTTAGGAAGTACAGAAGGGGTGGAGGAAGTAAGTACGTTAGTGGTAGAATTTCAGCTGGCAGATGTGGGTGTGGTGGGGCCAAGGTTAAGATGAATGTTATCTGATGCAAGTAAGAGGAAAGCAATTATAAGGAAATGGAGTTTGGGAATATTTTTGACAGGCCAAGTATTTGGGGAGTAGTTTGGGGGTGGGTGGGTGCTGGGGAGTGGACAATTAGGAGGCAGAGGAAAGCAAGGTGGCTAGGTACTGAGAATAAAGTGGCAGGGGGAGGAGAGGGAAATTAGTCCAGAGTATAAGAGAAGCTTTTGGAGTTATGGCAAGAATAAAGTTAGGGGCTAGGAGAGTGTGGCGAGGGGGGAGGAGAGATAATTATTTTAGATTGGAAATCTTGTGGTGTTGGGATAGATACAGTTGAGAGAAGAACTATAAGGCATGGAAGCAAGGAAAGAAGGGTGGGCATTGTAAGTAGTGAAAAGAGCTAAAATAGTACTGAATAAGCAGACTTCAGAGTGGGGTAGGTCAGTGGCACTGGCAATAGTATTGTGTTCCTATAACTGGGTACCAGTAATAAATCCGCCAGAAACAAGGTTCTGTGAGAGTCTAAGAGAGAGGAGAGACATGAATGGTCCACTAAAATGATAAAAAGAAGTTATAAGTGGAGCAGATAGCGAAGCACAGTAATATATCTGGCACGGTCTACTGGGTTGTCTTTTCCGCCTCCTGTTCTCAGAGAAGTCAGTGGAGCAATGGTCAGGGCTAACCTTGCACCTGAAGGGATTGAAAGGAAATACGGTTAATAATGGAGGCAGAATTGAAGTTAAATCATGGGGGTGAGGCAGTAACACACAGACAGAACAGTTAACTAATGGGGAGGGGTAAACTGGGAAACAGTTTCAGGTAAAGAGGAGAAGGTTTTGGGGCTGTAAGGCAGAGAAATGGGAGGGGAAGGAAAAATAAAATACAAATTGGCTTTTAGAGTGCAAAGGGAGAGCTCAGCTGAGTGAGGTTAAGCTGACAGGGAGAATGGGGGGAGTTCAACAGAGCAAGGAGAGAAGGAATTTGAAATAGGCCGAGGAGGGCGAGAGTGGAGGAGCATAACAAAGGTAGGAAACACAACATTGGCAGGAAGACATTATATTTGATATAAGTAAGAACTTTGTTTGCACCGCTGTTGTCTCCCCCAGACTTTAATGTCTTTAAATTTGGCACGGGGGACACCATTAGAACCTGGTACAGATTAGGAGCCTTGTTTTCCTTATCCCTCCCATTTTACTATGTTAGGCTTCTCCATGTGGATGCATATGTCCTTCCAGCATATATGGTGCATACTTTTCAGGCGTGGCACCGTAGGGACCTTTCACACATTTTCATTTTTAGATACCAGTGGGGTCATACCGTTTGCAAAACTGAAAGCCTCCTACCAGTTACCTACTGCTAATTTTGTTTATTATTCACAGGTACATACATTCTTGCAATGGAAGGGCCCTCCCTGGAATGCTCTTCCAAATTCAGTACTTTCATTGCTGAAATTGATCATAGAAGCACAAAGGGGAATACTGTATCCACATTTAATACACTTAGTCTATAAAGCTGTTAGAGAGTTCTGGAAGGAGAGTACTAAATCAGTCCGTAATGCCTGGAATGGGGAATTACTATCCCATATCTCATATGAGAAATGGATGGAACCAGCTGTCCCTGCAATGCTAATATCTCAAGCTCCGTATTGGAAAGAATTTATATGGAAATGACAAATTCAATATTTTAACACACCAGCTAAGCTGATGAAATATTTACCTCCTTTATACAGGGCATGTTGGCATGGCTGTGGCAATCCCTGTGCTAATTTCATTCATATTTTTGGGGACTGTTCAGGGCTGGGCCCTTTCTGGCAAGATTTTGGGGTAGCAATGTCCCAGTTATTTACTCCAGATCTAACTATCTCCTCTCAATTAATACTACTATACATAGATGAAGACAGAACAGTGCCCCCTAGTAGAAGTATTCTATATGTATATATAGCAGCAGCCAAGAAGGTGATTACCCGATTATGGCACACTCCGACACCCTCTACCCTTGCTCAATAGAAAGCGAGTGTAAATGAAATTTATTATATAGAAAGAACAATAGCACACTTTCAAGGCCGGGAGACACGATTCGAACTGACTTGGAGGCCATGTTTTTTTTTATATTTCCCAGGAAGACGAGGCTTTTGTTCCTTGAATAGAGTTTGATTAAATTTAATATATGCTATAAACTCCAACAGGATAATTATGGTAAACTATGATGAAGTATGGTATGTAAGAATTGTGTAACAACAGGAACTTAGGTTCCCTCCCTCCCTTCTGATTCTGATATTTTAGCTGTATTAGTTTAAAATTCTGTATTGAAACTGTATACAACCGAACTGTATTGAACTGATGGAACTGAAATGATATAATGTATTGTTTTAAATATCTCTGCATGACTTAATAAAAATCATTTATAAAAAAAAAAAGGTGATGAAAGACATGGCTGTGCAGTGCGATCTCCTTTTGCTACCTCAGGAACACATAAATCCTCACCAATACAGCATGAACTTATGTTTTCTGATGACAGCAATGATGATGATTCAGAAGATGAAACTGAGTCAGGCATTGACCCGGACCTATCCTCCATGACAAGTTGTGACACAGATGATGACATTATTGGGCATGAATGTTTGGAGTCATCTGATGACATAATCAAATCTCCCAAATATATTGTGTTCAGAAGCTGTCTTGAGGAACTTTTGAGATGGTGTCACTGTCCACGTTATGGAGACCCTATTACCAAGCACTCTAGTAAATTAAGAGACACTTTACTGACATTGCAGTTTGACTGCTCACTGCTCAGCATGCGGCAAAATGTCCATGTGGAATAGTCAACCAAATTGTACTCAGCTTGCAATCTACTGTTGTCTGTATCCGTACTATTTGCTGGTGTGACAGTCTTGAGCATTACTAAAGTGCTTGATATAATGGGCATCTGCTGCTACAGTGAGTGTATCTTTTCCACCATCAAAGATAATAACTTGCTTCCTGCTGTTATTAACTTGTGGAAGCAATGGCAGGAATGGTTGATGGCATGTATGCAGGCTGAGCAATGTGGTTTACCATGCAGTGGTGATGGGCGGGCAGATAGCCCGGGTCAATGTGCCAAGTATGGCACATACTCTTTGATGGAGCTGTCTAAGAGAGTAATACTGGGTGTCCAGTTGGTTCAGGTAATGATTTTTCATTATTTATTTAATGGCAGTTAATGTTTTGACATTAAATGCAAAGTACATTTTTTAAGCAATCAATATTACATGTCACTGCATTGGTTTATAGGTATTTAATGCACTGCTGGGTGTGTTGTGTGGCATGCTGTCACTGGCTATGAGTTAAACAAGTAGCAAACTGCTGAAAGTGGATTTCTCCTTCTTTATTTACTGAAGAAATTTACTGTGTATGGCCACCTGTACAAAATTCCAAATTATCAATATTTTAATGTTTTGTGCACATACAAATGTAAGAAATTGCTTACTGGCATGCTTTCTGACATTGTGCATAATACAGTGATTATAGTATCAGCAACAGCAACAGCAACAGCAAAACCCTTTTTTAGATATTCTACCTCAGGTGTATGTGTCTCTCTCTCTTTCTCCATCTGCACAGAAGCACTCTCTCATCTGTTGTCTGTCATCCTTGGGTGGGTGTGAGAAGGGGAACCCCAAATGCTGAGTACACATACATACATACTGTTGCTGCTGGCAGGGCCCTTGAGATGGTGGTGTAGCCTGGGATAATTCCATGGGCTTGGCACCAAAGGGGGTCCCTTTCCATCATGCATGATACTTTGTGCAGGAATAGGGGCGATACAGTTTGAACTTTTACTTGGGCCATGGAATTTTTCTTATAGTGCATTGGTGAGGGAAGGACGGGTGTGCACATAGCTCAGTGGCTGTGTGGGCCTCTATCTCTTTATCTCTGACTGACTGCCACTAAATCAACACATAAGAAAAGGGGAGAGACATACAGTCCAGCACTATAGAATGAACCGGTGGAAGACATCAAGTAGTTTGTGTATCATTCAGGTTGGTGCAGCAAGCTAACTGTATCTCTCTCTGTGTACTGGGGGGCTACATTTTCACTGTATCTACCAGACAAGCTCAAATGGGCAGACTGGGAGGACCATAGTCCCTTATCTGCCCACAGTGCCTATGTATGTATGTATGTATGTATGTATCGATGTACACTACTTTAATGAATTACTGTACTGTTCCATTGATTTTTTGTTCTCATTCAGTTTTATTATACCATTCATACTGCACACACTTGCAGGATTGTCAACAGAATGATGTCACATCAATGGGAAAGTTGTTTTAACATGTTTTTAAATTTGAAGTGTAAGGTGTGATGAACAATTGTTTGAAATGTGGCCAACAGTACTTAGGAAAGTGCACTACAGTTTAGAATGTGCACAACGAGGATTTTGCACAAGCTAATTTTTATACAGAGGAAAGTCTAACAATATACTATTAGTGTTTCTTTGTCCAGTGTTAGTAAAACAGAATTTCACAAATATGTAAGTATAAAAATACACTAAAAATACCCCAAATTACACTAAAATACCCCAAAATACACTAAAAATACCCACAACAGCTAAATCTGATCAAGGTCAGTTGGTATTCATTTGTATCCTCCTCCCACGGGTTGTGCCTGAAAATAGGCAGGATTTGTCTAGTGCATGTACGTGGTCAACAAAAACTAAATAAATAAAATTAATAAATAAGCACTGTTCCCATTGCCACAGTAACTACAATTAACTTATGCAGAGCAATGAGTGTGGAGGGAGCATGAACATGGAGTTTGAAGGCTTAAAGAGAGCAGTCACGGCTGTAAACAACTGGGGCTTGCCAATAGATTAATTGATTACAGACGACACACCTAGGTTGCCAAATGGGTGAGGGAAAACATGGAAGGGAATGAACACAAGTACAACATGTGGCATGTTGCCAAAGGTGCATTTATTTATATTATTGTTACATGACTATACTGAAAACCAGCAATTTTCTTGACACATAAATGTCAGCATTGTTTGCATTTCTCTGTCATTATTCGTATTGCTGGACAACATAGAGAGGAAACAGCGGCACACAGAGCCCCCTTCCCAGCAGGTGCCACCCACCATCACCCAGGGACAACCTGATCATGGTCGTGGACCTGCCTACTGCCTGGAGCCCTGTTGACATGGTGCTGCTACTAAGTGGTCGCTTATTTGTGTTTTGCAGCTTCGCTGCAACAGTTCTAGCAACACCAGTCTGCCACTGCCCTGATGACCCATAGCCATCATCCACATAGTAAAGGACAGTAACACAACCCACAACAACAAACCACCACATAGCAGTGGTACTGTGTCCAAACATACATGAGGGAATCATATGTGATACGCCCTCTACTACTTCTCTGCATGCCTCTGCTACTGGCATCACAAAGCAGACATAAATGTATTATCTAAAGTTCATAATAATGACTTTTGAATTTCTCAATGTAGACTTCATTGTTCATTGGAAAAATATATTTTAATTATGTATTACATCACATCTAAGTGTTTGTCTTAATTTATGAATGGTTAAAGAAAAAATTGATGGCAACCTCAAATACAAAGGATTGTCAGGTTCTGAGACCATGGATAAGCAGCACTGTAAACCATATGTACTGGTCTGTGGGTTCAACACCAGATGGTGAGGCATACCTGGTACTGGCTAAATTGATGAGTGTGGCAATTCATCTACAGAATATACAGTACATATGCATGAGAATACCGTTTCCCAACTGTGTTCATGCAGACATCAATGAGGAAGAGCGGCTGAAACAATGGCTACAAGCATGTTAGTAGACCCTTTTTGGGGAATTTTCAAGATCAATGTTCATTTAAGCAACTCTTTGTGTCCTTTAATGCGACAATGCTGGTTCAGCCAGTAACCATTAAGTGCATCTTACACTCTGGTAGGGGAAATAATTAAGTGAACAGAGCAGGAGAGGGATCTGAGGATCTTCATATCAAGCAACATTGAGGTAGGTCATCAATGCAGCAAAGTGGTAGGACAGAGAATAAAATGTTGGCATACATTGGGAGGGGCATAACAAGCAAAAGGAGGGAGATACTGATGCCTCTTTATAAAGCCATGATGAGGCCACACATGGACTATAGAGTCCAGGTCTGGAGACCACACCTACACAAAGATATAGACGGGATTGAAGGGTGCAGAGAAGGGCAACCAAGCTGGTGCACAGTATGTATAGGAAGTCACATGAGGAGAGGTGGAGAGAATTGAATCTGTACCTATTGGAGACTAGAAGGGAGGGAAGGAATGATACACACATTTAAGTATGTGAAGGTGATCAGTTAGGTAAGGGAAGTGAGATTGTTTAAGAGGAAGATGGGGGTTAAAACTAGAGGGCATTGTCTAAGATTGCATGGTGGAAGAATCCAGGGCAATGTGAGGGAGCGTTACTTCATGGGGAGGGTGGTGGAGGCCTGGAATAAATGCCTGGAGGAAGTGGTGGGAGTAGAAATGGTGGATGGATTCAAAAGGGCATGTGACAGATATACAGGGTTTGCAATTGGGGAAAGGGAGGTCCTGGGACATAGGTATTGACTAAAGAGGGGGGTAAGGGCAGAATGGATGGGCCAGAAGGTCCTTTTTTGCCACCAGATTTCTATGATTCTATGATATTATTTGCCGTTTACAATAATGTCAGGTACTGTACCATGTTATACATGGAGAGAGCGTTACCGGCCAATAGGTCATTGTAAATTGTATATAACACTACATGTTTCTTTACAGCATTAAATGTTGCTGTGCATGCAGAATGCATCATCACAGATACATGACTTAGAAAGGATGTGCTGAAATTATCAGGATGCCACCAAACCTCAGAACTGGAGGCATTCCACAGTTTGCTAAACCAATTTGCACCAAAATCAATATGTTTTTTGTACCAAAGAATGAAGTGAAGGTATTGTATTTAATATTGGTGTTACAATGTTTAGTATGCACTCATTTAAAAATCAGTATGCAGAAGTACGAACCGTTGCGAGTGTGGATGCACTGGACAATGGCTGTGAGTCATGTTGTTTGTGATAGGGTTGGTGAGTTAATACCTTGTAGGGTATGGTGGAATGCGATCAGCTTTGGTAACATTGGGAACTTTGTTTAAAAAGGGATGGTTTGTAAGAGCTTGCATATGGTAACATTGTCCACTATTGTCTGCACCATGTATGTAGTACCGAGAAGTGTTAACAAATCCTACCACCTCCCTCTAACATGAAATAACAATAGATGTCTTACATAGACATATTATGTGTAGCGAGTTATGTATGTAATATTGAACTCCAGAACTGTTGGTTTGGTGACGCAAGAATCTTGAAATGTACAAGCATTATTATGTTTTACTGACAGGGTAATAGTGCATCTTTGGAAACTGTGATCCACCAGAATGAAACATGCATACATAACAACTCATGTCAATATGAATTGACTATTTCATTGGAATGTACATATTATTGTGTATGCTAATTTTAATAATATGTCATTAAATCACATTGCATGCTCACGGCAAATGTGCCCTTCTATGTAATGGGGCTCTACTGGCAGCTCTTCATTATAATGAGAATTTACAGTATTCAGATCATTTCCCAAAATTCAAAAAAGGAGGCCATGTTGTGCCAAAAACACCCATGCCAGCAACTAATGGTGACAATTTTGTTGTGTAATAGTTTTTCAAATAATGAAGTTCATTCCTTTCATAAAGACAATCTGCTTCTTCACAAATATCAGCGCTAGCACTTTTTCTAGTTTTAGTATTTATGATATGAAGTAACTGATGAAATCATTTTGTGTTAGTTGTAGCAAGTGAATATATATATATATATATTTGTCAAATAGTTGCGGAACTGCTGCAATTGGATTGGCTTTAATGAGTTTGATGTCTTTCGATTAATATCTTTTGTAGTGTCATGTACATCCTTATCACCATGCCACATGAATCTTTCCTGATTGCATTCCACTCATGTAGCACTATTGAATGATTGTCATAATGCATTTAGGATCATGAACCAGTAGTCCTACATGTTTTGTGGATGAGAAATATTAATCAGAACAATATTATTAATGATCAAAATTTTCAAAAAAATGCAGAATACTGGATGAGTAAGCATGCAGAACTAGTGTGTTCTGCCACAGAATGGTCTGATTCCCTGTGAATTTGAGATTGATGCTTGAGCAGTCCATGGCAATCACACTCCCAAGGTGGCAGAACATACGGTTCTGCATGAAGTTACCCATAGTATAGTGTTCTACCACACAATATGTTCTTTTACTGCTTATCTGTTGTAATAATTATTGTAACAGCAATAAGGTGCTCACAGGAGTTAGAATAAGTTTGTAATATGCTAATCCTCTGTTCAGTGCTTCACATTATACCACTGTTTTTTGAATAGCAAACTGTTAGTCTAACACCTGTGAATTCAGTATAATATGTTCAATGATTGTGGTTACAGTATTGTACATTGCTGTACATGAATACTTACAATGTGTTTGTAATTCTACTTGCAGAGTACGCCTGTGACCTGATGCATGAAGTACAGTACAAGTCACATTAAACCTTTCCTCCAATGAGTTGGTTTAGCACTTCTGATTGAGCTGCAAAAGTGTTGCTGGACCCTGCATAAACTGTTTCTTAAGAGTTAAAACTCAGTTTTGCATTGCATTGTGACTGGACTGCAGATGCAGTCCAAATGAGTTGCAAAACATTTTAAAAACATTGCTCTTGAGCTGGTTAAACACTGAAAAATTATGCAATTTGAGTTGCCAGTGCATTGCCAACTGTAAAAAACAATGCTAAATCAACTCATTGGTGGAACAGTTTAATGCAACTTGTACTGTAATGGCTCTGAGCGAAGGTTTTGTTAATGCTGCTGATTGAGACTCAGTATGTGCTACAATACCAGAATCATTGTGCTTATCATATATACAGTATATCCAGACAAGGACACTGCAGTTCTCAGTCATCTGTCAAGATTTAATAAAAAGTCTTACATATGTGATGCATGCCATACAATGCACAATGACACCGCTGAGAAATACTATTATTGCTTTACAATTAAATAATATGTTCCACATAGGCGAACTCTGAACTACAACCTAGTAGAAATATAATAATGAAATCTGACATACCATTGTTAATTACTGCTTTGTTTAAACATTTGTCACAAAATGATTTGTTAGCATCCATTAGACTTTCATGTTATCTGGTTTAAAATACATCTTCTAGGTGAGGAATGGATACAGTTATGTAACTGTTTTACACATCACTATATGATGTGCTTTGAGATTGTATGGGTAGCTGCCTTTACAGTATCAGTTCTTAGTTTGCCAGCACAAGTAACACAGTGCTGAGTTATTGGCACACTCACTCTTGATAGCATGTTGACCAACCCATTGGTATCAACTCGTGGATTGCTATATGCCAACAAAAGTGCTATGTATCTGTAGACTGGCATGTGTAGACTGACACAAGGCTCACAAAAAATGAACAAGATTTTTGATATAAACGCCAAAAACACTTCCATCCTAAAATCAGTAAGCGATGAGGTCACAGTCACTATAAATTGCTTAACAGCTAACAAATGACTTTGAAGCATCCAGTTACCCAAAACATCCTGTTTGGTTAAAAGTTGTTATTCTGTGCTATCTTCTGGAATGCATCATAACCAACAAGGCTGTACCTTTCATAAAGAATTGACATTAGTTTGACATACTTCGGAGTATATTACGACTCTTCCCTTAATTTATCAGACAGGTGAAAACAATCTGAAAATATAAGTATACTAAGCGGTCCCTTATTTTTACAATTTAGTCAGCCAGTGTCCACGGCTGATACTCAGTACATAGCTAAAGTAGTTACCATACCAGTGCATGTGTAAGGAATTAGGTCCCTTCTTGATCCAAATCAATATGGAATATGACATGATCTGAGTGAGGATACCTCAATTACCAGAGATGAGTTTTCTGCAACTTTATTTTATGCTACTCCTTTACCTATAGGAAATACCTGCCAAGGGAATAACCTCCTGCGACCAGAAAGAAAGCAACTCCCATGGCAGTCATAAGGCTGTGTATTTTCATGGATACAGTGCGCTGATGTGTTGGATTAAATCTGAATGCTGACACATAGAACATTCATCAAGTATGCTACAAGGGGGCATTTTTAGAGTATCAGCATACCAGGCAGTAAAAATATCTGTTGGCAGAAATTAAATATGAAGCTGATGAATAGGTAGAATAGCAGCACGGTATCCAACAAACATGATAGATCAGCAGTACAAGTTTTTTAATAAATGTGTTCTACTTTTGCATTTGTTCCTTTATAATGTATTGTTATGGGTATGGTTAATATATGACAAACAGAAAGTTAATACATTTTCTTAATAAACTTAAGAGAAATGAAATTTGAAAAAATATAAATGCATTTATTTAAAGATGTTCCTTTAAAATGGAAATGCTAAAAGAGCTTTATTTAATAAACAGTGTAATAATAATGAAATCATGAACATGAAGAAGTATTATCTATTATTAATCATTGTGTATTCAAAAACACTGAGCAATGGTCACATATCCAGATTAGAGAACTACACCCGCCTTAAGAGTAATGTTATTTCTGTAATATAATTACCATGTTTTTGAAATTAATTAATGTTGCTATTATACTATAAGCTTCTGAATTCACTGCTGAAAAATAACCTTCCAAACAGTCATTAACATGTAACCCAGTACTTGGTTTAATACAGAAAAAGCTAACTCACATATATAGTTCTATAAGTAGAGAATCAAAGTGGTAAACAAATTTCAAACTGTGGATTCTGCCTTTTGTATTTCATTTGCAAACTAGTAAGTAACATTTACTCTGAATCATTACATACATTGGTAGGTATTGGAATTCTGCATACTCGGCAGATGGGAACTGTTGAAGGATGGTATTCACTACACAAGATGGCAGAACTACCCAGACATGACGGCCAAGATAACCCTACCACCAGTGCACAAATTGACGATGTACAATGTATTGGTAGTGCCTAGAAAGAGAAAATTAGTAATGTTATCAATGTCATATGTACCATTGAACAAGTTTTGTTATCAGTTACACATGTTATAAAGCAATAAATTAATGATTAGTGGTCATGTCTAACATTAAGGATAACGAAGGCATCAAATTACTGCAATAGACAACATTAAGCAGTGCTAGAAGATGGAAAGATGGAATGCTAAGAGGAAGAGTTCAGGTGCCATTGTGATCAAGCTGTACATGACACTGTACCAGGGGATCACAGCATTTCTGAGACCCTTTTTAGAAAGTCCCTTACACCACATGATGACTATTTTAGTAGCAATAGAACAGGCAAATATTGCAGATTTGGTGGACCTGCTAATAGTTTCCAGCATGCAATGTATGTTTCATGTTTCTTTTTATGTTATATAGCTTTTTATCCTCCTGGGAGCCCTGGCAGATGACTGTGGTCTCTTCTTGCAGAGAGGCTCCCTCTCCTGCTTCTCTGCATCCCCGTATTGCCGCCCTGGGCAATTTCCCTGTGGATTGCACCCATGGTGGGGCCAGGAGGGAGGGTGCCCGTGGTCCAACCCCCAGATACCAAATCAAGATACTCTGGGGCAGATCTCCACTGATGCAGGAGCCATCACGGAACCTGCCAGGCTCTGTATTCAGTTTTTCTCCCATTCCCCCTCCCCACCAATGTGATGATGTTGGCATGTGTCTCCCGACCCATGCTGTCATCCAGCCATCACCAGAGGGCAGTCAATGAGTGGGTCAACTGATCTCCCTCTCCCTGAGAGAGGGTAGCAGTCCACTGGATATTTGATCCTCTCTCACCCCTGCTGACCCATGGTGGCCCGAGTTCATTCGTGAACCCGGGTCAACTGCATGGCGCATGGTGGCATCCAGAGTCTAAACCCTCAGCACCACCGGGCTGACAAATGTTTCATGTTTCTTAAGATACAGTGGCAGTACTAACAACTTTTGATGAAAGCAGCCAGAATTTATACTGTAAATGAACATGAGTCAATTGAGGGCATGCTGTGTAGACCATGATTGAGCCTAACAAAATGCATTCCAATCATCAAGAATAATGTGTCTCATACTGTGCTAATAGAATGCAAATACAGTGACTGTGACTTGCTGTCAATAACAAAAGGGCTGAAGAGAAAGGTCTGCTGTTTGCAGAAGACTCCAAGATCTGCAATATGGTTGATATACCAGACATGGTGGAGAAAATGAGCACAGACCTGGGGAAGCTTGACAATGGCCTTATAAGTGGCAGCTATGTTTCAATTCAAAGAAGTTAAGAAAAATTTTTTTGATTGGGTGACTAGGGAAGTGAATCATGGAGTGGCCATAAACATTGCCTACCTGGATTTTAGCAGAGCCTTCAATACCATCCAACACAGAAGACTGGTTAACACGATGAGTAGTCTGGGAATGGGGCATAAGGTGATACACTGAATTACAAACTGGCTGATGAACAGAAAGCAGAGGGTGGTGTTAAATTGGATCCAATCCAGGGACAGAGCAATGACCAATGAAGTGCCACAAGGATCAGTACTGGGACCAGTACTGTTCAATGTCTTCATTAGTGACATTGCAGAGGGGCTGGAAGGAAAGGTCTGCCTATTTGCACATGACGCCTAGAAATGCAACAGGATGGATACTCCAGAATGGGATGCAGATAATGAAAAGTGACCTGGAGAAGACTGAAAGATGATTGGAGGTGTGGCAACTGAGGTTCAATGTACAAAAAGTGCAAGATAACGCACCTGGGTAGGGGAAACCCTAGGGAGAGCTACAGGATGGGGGTACTGACCATCACCTAAGATGAGAGGGACATAGGGGTTATCTTTTCTGATGCTCTTAAGGCATCAAAGCAGTGCACAAATGCTGCAGGGAGGGCCAGTGGCATGCCAGGGTGCATAGGCAGAAGTATTACTAGTAGGAGGTGGGAAGTGGTGATGCCATTCTATAGAACACTGGTAAGGCCTCACTTGGAGTACTGCATGCAGTACTGGAGACCACACATGCATAAGGACATCAACAAGGTGAAGGCTGCCCAGAGCAGCGCAAAAGTGATGGTGCATGGCTTGCCCCACAAAACATATGAGGAGAGACTAAGAGACCTCAATATGTACTCACTGGAGGAGATGAGAGAAAGGGGAGACATGATATAAAATTTTAAGTACGTCAAGGGCATACTGTAAACAAGGTGCAGGTGGGGGGATCTTTTCCAATGTAGAAAAAATTCCAGAACAAGGGGGCACGATATGAAATTGGAAGGTGGTAGATTAAGAAGTAACGTGAGAACATTTTTCTAGATAGAGAAGGTGGTGAATGCTTGGAATAGTCTGCCACAAGAGGTGGTAGGGGAAAGCACAGTGGAGGAGTTTAAATATGCCTAGGACAAGTGCAGGAGAACTTTGGGTGGGAAGGAAGTAATGAAAAACCATTGACCACTTAGAGTGAGTGGACACATACATGTATAGAGCCTATGGGCAGACTGAATGGGGCTAGCAGTCTTTATCTGCCAATAATTTCTATGTTTCTATATAGGAAGAGGCATCTCCCTGGGTAGTGCTACATGTATGCTATGACCCACGACTGACCATGGGTGTATTGTGGCATTAATGCACACCACGGTGTGTTGTGAGTCACGAGGGCTTGCCCGAGTGACTTCAACCAGCTGGGAAGAGTATTAATGTTCCCGTTACACCCATTGTCTGGAGCAGGTTAGTGCACTTATAAAGTGGGGCATCTAAACATATTTTATTTTAAAAAACAGAAGCTTTGTAAATGATGCAAAATGCATCTTATTTCGAATTTAAACCTCAGCATCACAGAGTAGTTATTTGTTAAAGAGATGTCATTTTAACATGTTTCTATATCAAAATAAAGCAGTCATGTTAGCAAGTTTAACTGAACTTCTTTTAATTAACTTTCCAGCATTTAAAAACAAGTAACTACATGTAAAATGAATCAATGACATCACGCACACAACGCAGACTGCATTTTGAAAACAGAAAAGGCACCAGCAAATGTCTGTATGCAGTAGTTTAGACATTTGGAGCAAGAACAAGAAATGAGTACACAGTCTGATATCTTTGAAGGTCTCACACCAGATAACTGGATTGGAAGACAGACTGAAAATAATGGAAGAGCCGTCACCTAAAAAATATGGCTCAAGTTAACTAAAGAGACAGAAACCAAACTTGAGAATATTGAAGCAACTGCTTCAAACAACTCAAGCAGTATTTATTTAGGTGATGGCTCTTCATTACTTTAAAGTTGTGTTCCAATCCAATTATCTGGCATGAGACCTTCAAAGATATCAAACTGTGTACATATTTCTTGCTCAATTTTTCACATTCTCTTGCTTCACCCACGATTGTGAATGGAGAACGTGAAGGTATTATTTTTTTTTTAACATTAGGCTTTATGTGCCAGACAAAAAAGATCTGCATGCCAACTGTTTGTCTAACAGGTCATTAATGAATGGTCAACTGACACTTTTTGCCCAATGGGATGTCTGCATTTGACCTTTCATTAATGCCTGTTTTATAAGATGGGCCAGGGGGGTGGCTATCGCCAAAGTGAAAAATAACATGTGGCTTATCATTCTGGATGAACTAAAGGTCTCCAAACAGAGTACAAAGGCAGTGGGGAAGGCCAGTGGCATGCTGGCTTGCATGGGAAAAGGCATCACTGAAACCAAACTTGAGCATATTGAAGCAACCAGAGGTGGAAGACTAGATTTGCTGGCCAAGGCACCTAGCTTCACCTGAGCTCTTTCCTTCTAGGTTGCTTGAAAGGACAGAGAAAAGAACCTTACCAGAGCAAGGGAAAGGATTAAGACTTCTTTTGGCTAGGCAGATTTACTGTGTGTTGTTATTTTTATTTTGTACTCACAGGGATTGTTACTGTTTGTTGCTAACATTTGATTGCTTTATTTTTGTTTGATTCAAATTGTTGTTGCTGGGTATACCTTCTGCTGCATTATTACAAGGTGTGTCCATGGGTGTGTGCTAACAGATTACTGCTGTAACCTTCCGATTCAAATTATCTTTTGCAAGGTATGTCTTCTGTTACTACTTTATTTTTCTCTGTAGCAAAGTGTTTCTTATAGGGTATATCTTCTGTGAAATTATTACAGGTGGTGCTTTACAGGTTTTACAGTTTAAACTATCATTAGGATAAGCTTTCAGGGTTACTGCATTTATTGCTGACTGATTAGTTTCGCTCTTACCTCCTGTTTCTTTCATCCGTGGTTCTTCTTTTGGCAGGGAAGGCCCTGCCACCACCCGCCACATCCCCAACCACTCCACACCACACTCCTTTTATACGGTAGCACAGTCGTGACATTTCTGTAGCAAAACAGGAAGAAGAGTGATCAGTGGGTATCCACACAGTAATCTCATTTACAGGGCATTAGTCATTTAACTTGTTATAACAAGTTATACAAAAATAAACAAACAAAATACAAAATCACACTTTTGCTTTAATTTTCTTCCTTCTTATTACACTGACCAGGTTATAAACCCAGCTGTTTATCTGGAATGGATATCATTAACTGCAGGTGCGGTAGAACACTTTTCAGAAGAGGAGTTTTACAGGCTTTAGGACACTGTCCTACATGCTGGGCCACTGGAGATCTCAGGGCTCAGCTCTAGGCAGCATGGGGAAATATTGCATGCCTCAAATTTCATATTCAAGGGAAAATATATTAAAAGAACCACCCACCATTTCCCCAACATCCAAAAGAAGCACCTCAACCGTAGAGGGTAGTTGGTATGGGAGGTTGGCAGGTGGTTAGATGGGGTTAATCAGAAGTTTCATCACCAATGCTCTCCAAACATATTACCTCCACAAACCATATAAAACTACAAACAGGTATCTGCCTCTATCTCTGAAATCAAACAAAGGGGAAGAAGACAACGCAGAGCGGACACTGCACAGAGAGATAGCACAAACAAAACTACGCCCAAACCAGGAACAAAAAAAAAAAGCAGAAAGAAAACCAAAAACCTCTGATCATAGGAGACTTCATGATTCAGGGAGTTGATACTTATCTCCAGTCAGGGTAAGGTGCAGATTTCACCCAGGTACATCAGCGTGGAGAGACACTGGACCGCATTACTAAAACTGTTCAGGAAGCAGGAGAAAACATTAATGTCCTGCACATAGGGACTAATGATCTCACCAGCCAGTCAGTTGTGAAGACCAAGGAACACCTGACCAGGCTGGGTGACAAACAATTATCCATTTCATCTGGCATCTCCTTCTCTGAGATCCTGCCAGTCAGGGAGAGGGGGCAGATGGACAGAAGGTCAGAGAAGGGGAGATAAAGGAGCTAAACATGTGGATCAAGGGCTGGTGCCAGGAAAAAGGATACAAATTTGTAGGCAACTGGCAACAGTTTTAGAAACATAGAAGTTGACGGCAGATAAGGACCGCAAGGCCCATCCAGTCTGCCCATTTCTTTTTCTACCTTATAAATGTGCCACCGACCTTTACCATTGGGTGACCTATCTATTCATAGTCATTTGTGTTAAGCTCATGCCTATCCCATGCCTGTTTGAAGCTTCCTGCACTGTATTCATAGCCACCACTTGTGGTAAGCTATTCCATGCATCCACCACCCTTTCTGTGAAAAAATTTCACATTCCCCTTAATCGGCCTCCCTCTAATCTCATGCTGTGTCCTCTTGTCCTGCTATTTTTCTTATATTTAAACATGTTAGACTCTTTCACCTTGTTTATGCCCTTAAGGTGTTTGAATGCCTCAGTCATATCACCGCTTTCTCCTCCTTTGCTCAAAGGTATACATATTGAGCTCCATTAATCTGTCCTCATATGTCTTCGATGCAGTCCCAACCATTTTGTTGCCCTTCTCTGGACTGCCTCAATTTAGTTAATGCCCTTGAAGGTGTGCCTCAATACTGCACTGAGACTCCAGATGGGGCCTAACCAGTGTCTTGTACAGGATTATATACCTCCCTCCACGACTTGTGATAACTCTACTAATACACTGCAACACCCCTAGCCTTACCTACTGCTTTAGGTCTGCTTGGATAGTTTTAGGTCATCAGATAGTGATGCCCAAGTCTCTTTCTTCCCTATGACTGCTAGCAACTCCACCTTCTTCCATAGGTTGCGCTTTCAGGGTTTCTTCCATGTGTATGATTTTGTACTATTTTGCATTAAATCCCAGTTGCCACTCTTCTGACCATTCTGTTAGTTTATCCAGCATCTCCTCATTCTGCCCAATCCCATCTGGATCATCTACTCTGTTGCAGATCTTGGTGTCATCTGCAAACAGACAAGCTCTACCCCAGTCCATCTGCAAGGCCTACCATCGAAGATGCTGAAGAGGACTGACCCAGGACTGATCCCTGAGGTACTCCCACTTAGACTTGCATCTCTTCTGACTGTATACCATTTACCAACCACCTCTCGTTTTCTGCCTGTCAACCAGTTTGCCACCCAGTTGACCAACTACAGACCCAACCCCGAGCCTACCCAGCTTATTTATCAATCTTTATGTGGAACAGTGTCAAAAGCTTTGCTGAAGTCAAGGTAAGCGACATCAACTGCTCCCCCTGGTTCACCACTCTGGTTACTCAGTCAAAGAAATCTATGAGATTAGTTTGGCAGAATTCCCTTTGTAAACCCATGCTGTCTTGGATCCTGTGTCCTATGGATCCAGGTGTTGCACTATCCTTTCCTTAAGGAGTGCCTCCATAATCTTGCTTACTACTGAGGTAAGACTGACCGTCTATAGGTCCCCTCCTCCCTACTACCACTCTTGTGGAGCGGATCACATGAGCCCTTCTCCAGTCTTCTGGGACCTCTCCTGTGCTCAGAGACTCACTAAAAACAATTCTGCTATGGCTCTGCTAGTTCCTCCTTAGCCCTTAAGTACCCTGGGATGTAGCGCCATCAGGTCCCATTGCCTTATCCACCCCTGAGCTTAGCAAGCTCTTGTAGGACCCTTTCTTTGTGAAGAGAGTAGTGCTCACCTCCTCCCCTGTGTCCATGATGCTGAGCTGTGGGCCTCTGCCTACCTTCTCTTCAGTAAATACTGAGCAAAAGTATCATTTAGGATAGATGCCTTTACAAGGTCCTCCTCCTCCTCACATGCTCCCTTTCTCCATTAAGCTTAGCAATACCCCTCTGGACTTTCTCCTTCACTAATGTATCTATAGAAAGTCTTGTCACCTTTCTTTACTGTTCGTACAGTGTTTCAGTTTGGGACTTTGCCTGCTTCCATTGCCTTACCTGCTTCTCTAGGGCAGCTTGGTATGCCTCCCTCATCTTCATCCCGCTATGTTCCTTATATTCCTGAAGGCCATACTTGGCTCTGACCTTTTCGCTACTGCTTTTGAGAACCAAAGTGGTTTCCTTCTTCTTTGCACTTCCTTTTCTGTCTAACACAATGGGATGTTGCTTCAAGCATTGCATCCTTAATGCTTGCACACTTTGCCTGTGCCCCTCACCGCGTTTCTTTTTGCCAGGGCTAGCTTAACTCTGTTGGCCATCTTATCAAAGTCAGCTCCTCTGAAGTCCCATGTTTTTGCCTTGGAATGGGATGATTTAGATGCTAGTAGCCAAATTGAACCATACCATGTGATGGTCACCAGCCTCAGTGACCTTCTACCTGGCCATCTACAGATCCCTTCTTTGTTAGTCAGTACTAGATCTAGGATAGCCCTGCCTTCGTGGATTGCTGTACCAGTTGTTTGAGGCCCTCAGTCTTCCAACAGTACCTGATGGTGTCAGAAGAAATTAATATATGTTTGTCTTGGAAGACTGCAAGGTCACATCATGTGATTTAATGTCGTTCTGCTTAAGCCCAGTTCATTGATTGTCACTATGGTCACCACCACCAATGCCTCCATTACCACCCATACCAACCACACTGTCCCTTGCCATGACCCACTTAACTGGGTGTTTTGCCTTTGCATGTTGTATCATTACTGATGTTCCAAAATGTTCCACTTTGCCACCATGACTGACATTCTTTTTGCCCAGACTGCATACTGCTCAAGAGATATCTGCAGGGTCAATATACTGTAAAATAAATTCCACACTAAAGATTTACCTTTGGTGATTTGTACTATGGTGCCTTGCACTATTTCTTACACAGTCAAGAGACCTGGAGGAAACCCTACACTGCCATTTCCTTGCTCACATGTATTGTTCTTATTCATGCTCATCTCCTTATTTTTACATTTAGCATATGTTTTTTTTCCACACTTGCCTCTCATACCTTATAGAGGCATCATCTCCCCCCTCATTAAGACTACAGACTTCATCACCACATGATTCAGAAGAACTGGAAGTGCTGTCATCATCATGTGGGACATATAGCCTGGTTATCCCATTCCCAGTCCCCACTATCACCACTATATTTAATAGCATTCACTGCCTCAGGATCTGAGCTTATATTTGAGGAGGATGCCTCCTTTTCCTTGCATGCTGCTTCAGCAGCTGGAAGTATCCTGCAAATGTACAAAGCATTCAGTACCTCTCTAAAGGAAACTCCTATCAGTTATTTTTTAAACTCTGTTATTTTATTGTTAATATGCTTTTTTGTTAAGGAGGATATTTAGTGCCAGTCCTGGTGATGTTATTATTGTCACTATGTTCTTTATTAGAGCTAGGGTTCATATCGTCCACATAATTTTCAGTTGCACACATGCAGCAGCACTGTGCCTTTTAGCAAACTTAGATTGGGAAATATGAGACCCAGTATATACAGCCATGGCTTTGCATATGCTGTAGAGAGAGACATCACACAGAGTATAGCTATGACAGGCTTTGGCACATAATTGGCTAACAGATGGTGATACAGCCCAAATGGCTTTCGCAACACTGCAGAGAGATGTCACACACAATCAATGACAAGGCTCAAGGCATCTAACAGGTTAACAGACAGTGTACTACAGCTGAAATGACTTTCACTATACTGGCAGAGATGCACAGAGTAGCTATGTCACAGACAGGGCTCAGGGCGCTAACATACACTGTGTAATACAGGCTAAGTGGCTTTTCCTATGCAGCAGACACATAGACACAGCACACACACACACACACACACACACACACACAGTGTAGCATGTCACACAGACAGGGCTTGGGACACCCAACAGACAATGTAATATAGCCTAAAATGGCTTTCACTATGCTGCAGAGAGGAGGCCACACACAGTGTAATCCTGACAGGGCTTAGAGGACCTAACAGGCATACAGACAGTGTAATACAGCCTAAATGGTTTTCACTATACTGCAGAGACATACAGAGTAACTATGTCACAGACAGGGCTGGGGACACCTAACAGAAGCAGTGTAATACAGGCTAAATGACTTTCAATATACTGCAGAGACACAGGCAAGCTATGTCACAGACAGAGCTGGGCACCTAACATATAGTTTGTAAACAGCCTAATTGACTATCACACAGCAGAGACACTCAGAGTAGCTATGTCACAGGTAGGGCTCAGGGCACCTAACAAACAGCGTGTAATACAGCCTAAATGGCTTTCACTACACTGTCAGAGAGAGACAAAGTATATGTCACCAACAGGACTCAGAGAACCTATCAAACAGGGTGTAATACAGCCTAAATGGCTTTTACTATACTGGATAGACACACAGAGTAGCTATGTCACAGACAGGGCTCCAGGCAACTAACAGACACTGTGTAATACAGCCTAAATGACATTCACTATACTGCAGAGAGACACAGAATAGGCAGAGCTCGGGGAACTTAACAGGGAGAGTGCAATACAGCCTAAATGCCTTTGACTATATTGCAGAGACACAGAGAGTAGCTATGTCACAGACAGGGCTCAGGGCGCCTAACAGACACTGTGTAATTCAGCCTAAATGGCTTTCACCGCTGCAGCCAGCAATGAGTGCCTTCTGACCCCTTCTCCTTCTCTCCCAGACCTGAGTAACACAATGGATGATCTCCTGATTATTCCCCTTTCAGTTCCCATTCTCTTGCTCCTTCATGGAATAAACATTGTGCTTGTTTTTTAAGTTTTACAACTTTTTTTGTCATTTGTTGCACAATGACAGCAGAGCAATCATCGCTTGCGATGATTCCTCCCTCTCCCAACAAACTCCACTTCTATCTGCATGCTCACGGCAGACACGGAGCACAGACACCAGCACTGACCATCAGACTATCAGGCTGGGGTCATGTGCTCTTTCTGCTTGAGGGACCCCACAGTCTGCCCTTTCATGTCCAATTACAACTGGAGGAGTCCCAGGACCCCACATGCTGCCTGTAATGCTGGTGTAAAAATAAATTACCCATTATCTGTGTCAACAATACCTGACCTGTGAAGTACATGGTTATCTCAGGTAGAGTAGCAAATTACCCAAACTACCCTACCCGCAAAAAAATCAATACCCAACCTACCCACTCCAGCTAGCCAATGGTTAGTCCATCCCTAATTTCTACCTTTTGGTCAAGTATACCCTGAATTTGCTAAAGGGTTTTCCGAATATGGGGGTCCTTATCCTTATCACCCTTCCCTTTAACTGCTGTAAGATACCAAAGGATGTTCATTAAATCTTGAAGTTTTGCTTCCCACTCCTTACTGGATTTGCCAGCATAGAAAATTATCCACCTCCTGTGAACTACTTTAAGGGAGTCCCAGAGTATCAGATAACTGATCTCTCCCATTACATTGACGGAAATTGTTGCACCATATTGAGGATCAAAGTTTTAGAAGCTTCCTCTCTTAACAGGGTCAAATTAAAATGGCAGGTGATATGTTTGCTGTGTTTACCCAGGTCTAAATTCATACACAATGGATAATAATCTGACAAGATCTTTGAGGCTATTGTAAGTTCCTTACTCTGCCAAAGTGCTCCTGAGTAGTGAAGAAATAATCCAATCTGAAATTAGTAGAGTGGCATCCAGAATAAAGAGTATAAGTCCACCCTTTAGGAAAAAGGGCACACCAAACATATGTAAATTATGTACCTACCATAATTCTTGCTCTTCCCTTGTAACTTCACCCATCTACATTACTGCTGAGAATAAGCCGGAGGCACGACCTGCTTCCGGGAGCTGCTTCTTTTGGGGGCCAGTACCAACGGCACCACTCCATGAGGCCTGTACACACTGTGTGATGCTTGAGATGGCCATCAGGTGCCGCTGACTCCTCCTCCTCCACCCCAGTTCTGTTCTGCCGGAAAGAAGGAAAACAAGGGGGATAGAGAACATTTAAGATGAGGCAAGAGAGCCGAGGGATAGGAAAAAGGAAAGGATATAAACTGAAAAGGAATAAGCCAGCCAGAGGACAGAGGGAAAAGTAGGACTTTGCTAATTGACAGTAGGGCCCCAGTCCCTGGATAGCACAGCACAGGAGAGAGGAGAAAGAGAAGGAAACAAAGAGAAGAGAGAGAGAGAAGATATGGGAGGAGAAAGAGAGAGGCCTCTGCCATGCTCAGTTGGGAGACTCTTGACTTATCTTTTAGTCTCAAAAACCTGGGAGGTATCGAAGACACAGGTGCAAGGATCCTGTCAAGCTTTAGGGACCACTGGACAAAGGTCCAGAACAGGAGAATTTGAGATGGTCTTGGAGAATATAAAGCATGGCTGTGTCTGACCCTCCCTGCCCCTAAACCCGCACTCAGGATGAAAGTCCTAGAGCATAGCTCCTCTCAAGGTTATCACTGAGGGTTTAACCAAGGGGGAACCCCAAACAGGAGAGGACCTGACCAGAAACAACCTTATAATAATATAGGCACAGCAAGAAAAGGAAAAAGGGGAGTTCCATGGTCCTCCCATGGAATGCAGTGACTAAGTCCTCACCCTTTAATGAGTCAGCAACAGACCAGACAGGCCCATGCTAAGTCACAGAAGGAACCCCACAGTGTAGCCCACTGTGAATCCCAGGGGGTTCCCTCCAAGGCCAGGGCAAAGACCCTACTTGCTGCCCTCCTTAGAATGGGAGCTCTGTAACTTGAGAAGGAAACAGAGGGCCCTGAGGTACCAGGGAGACTGCCCCCAATTGACATCGAAGAGGGGGAAGGTGATCAGGGTGGAGGTGATGCCCAGAAGCTGAGGCCCAAGAGGGAAAGCTAGGTGAATCAGTAATGAATGATAAAGATACAAGAGAAGATCAAGAATTATGGTAGGTATAATTTACATATCTTATCCTGTCAGTCTTCATCATTCATTACTGCTGGCCCTGGGTGAGTACCAAGCTCCTGAAGAGGACTGCACTGCCCTGAGGGAACAGTTTCAGCCTCCTGTGGCGGAGAAGCAGAAGGTGGAACCCTTTGCCATACTAAGCCATACATGGTCTAAGGCTGTTCAGGCCGAGGAGGTGTCCCCATGGCCTGAGGATGGAAGATGCCCTGCAAATTCCTCCTCACCATGGGAGAAAAGACAGGTTCCCAGAAGGCAGGAGGAAATCACCCTACACTGGGCAATGGGTGACAATCTTGATAGGTGAAGCCATGCCGTCTGCCTAATGCAGATGGCTGTCTCTACCAGTCTGGAAGCCACCTCACTGTGTCATATGATGCCTTGCCTGGTGCCTTGAAAGCTCTAGACCCTCTGCAGAGAGGGCAAATGGCTTGCTCTAGATTCCTCCAATCAGGCAACGATGCTAACACCTGTGCTAGCATTGACCACAGATGCCTGTTGTAGGCAGTGTGGTGAGCCTGAGGTGATGCAAAGCAGTACACCTAAATGAAGAGAAAACTTTTCTTCCCACCGGTTGAACTCAGCTGAGTCCGGATCCAGTGGTCAGTCCTGCACTGGGTGTTGTAGCCCAGAAGAGTGTATAAAGCCATCAGCCCAGAGGGTGAGGCAGAGAACCAAGATTACTGGGGTGTGCAATACCACCTCCTGCAGTCTGCTGGGGCTAGGGAATGAGATGGCTGCTGACTGCTAGGTATGAATCGACACTTCCTGGAAAGGTATAGGGCCAGGAAGAGACCACAAAAGTGATTCACACTGAATTTGCTCAAGAAGGAGAGTGTCTCCTGCTCGGTATTGCACCTTACCACATGGGAACTGTGGAGCTCATGAACCAACCTTGAAAGGAATTGCTGATATTCCATTAAATCAGCATCAGAGGAGCAGTGGATGGAATGTTCCTCTTTCTCAGAGATGGAAGTCTTGGAAGTCGAGGAGCTTGGATGTTCAGAGTCCTCCTGCAGTGGTGGGGACATGTTGAAGACCTACTTGTGCATAGCCTTGACGTACGGAGAAGAGGTAATGTCTGCAGAGGGATTGGGGAAGGGCACCTGACAGAAAGTGCCTGGCCCCTGCTAGGGCTCTGAGACCTCGCAGTAGATCCTTCTGCATGGGGGGATTTGGTGGTCAACCCAGTCAGTGGACGCTGCAAATTTGAAAACAAATCCAGGCTCAGCCCCTGAGGAGATTCTCCCTGTGGTGCAACCAGGATTGCATGGTTGCTGAAGGACAAATCCCTCAGTGCTGCCCACTAAGGGCACCTCTATGGTCTCAGGGAGAAGAGAAGAGAAGAGAAGTGAAGTTCAGCACTGTGAATCCTCCACCCCTGGGTAGTGGAGGAGGGCCCCATGCTTCACCATGGCCTCAACTTCTTGGACTCCAAGGCTGCCCCTCTTTGAGCCCAGTGCTGAGGGGGTCCCCAATCCCATTGGCACCCTGAAGGAGGTAGCAGAAGAGGGAGGTCCCATCCCAACAGCAGTAGCCAGGGCAACACCAGGAATGGCAGCTGCCATGGCCTCCAAAGTCAGGACCATCATCCCACCAACTTCACTCTCCACCACTGGGCCCTGACACTGGCATTGACATGGGGCCTACAGAGACCACAGCATCTGGGGTCACCAAGGGATGAGCTCCAGAGCACCTGATGTCACATCCAGGGAGGCTTCCTAACTCTGAGGTATTGGGAAGCCAATCCAGATCTGCCAGCAAGTCCTCCCCCTCGAAAGAGGAGGAACCACACACATTGCCAGACTAGCAACCCCGGGAGTCCCCTGCCAACGGCGCCATCGCAGGACATAACACCACCTGCGGTGCCACCCCAATCACTGGTGCTGTGAATGGTGCCAAGATCCAAGACAGCACCAGCAGGTGGTGCTAAGGATCCACCAGTGCCAGGCCCAGCAGCTGTGGGCCACAACACTGGGGGAGCCTGCACCTCAGAAGAGGTGACTACCATGGCAGTGCTCCCAACTCAGCTCTGGAGGGAAATGAGCCATTCCTCTGGTGCTGTGGAAGACTGCTGTATAGACCCAGGGCAAGGTCAAGAGTTCTAGCCATGGCATCCCAAGAATGACAACATCCACTGAAAGTCGGCAGGGTCCTGCTTGATTTTAATCACGTGGATCCCAAGATTGCAGTGGATCATGAAGAAGCAGACATCGCAATTATCCATATCATGGCTGGGAATGGCAACAAAGGCAGACATCATGCTGGTCCATAACAGTATAATGCTGGGCCACAGAGCACCAATGCATAGGGGCATGGCCTACTTTGGAGTTCTTCCTAGCCCCTGAACCAGACATGATGCCAAAACAAACTAAAAAAAATGACCTCAACAGACCTGGCGCAGTCATTAAGAATTTTAAGAATAAAAGGAACAGACTTACCAGGATGCAATGGTAGCAAGTGAGCACTTCAGAACTGTGACAGAAGAAAGGACAATGGCAGGAAAAACACGGCGTTGAAAATGAAGGCCTTCTGATGTGGTAAACTTTTCTGGTCACTTACTAAGCAGGTGCTTCCTCGATGGCGGGAGAAAAGAGAACTGGGGTGGAGGAGGAGGAATCAGCCGTGCCTAATGGCCATCCCTCCAGTGCCATGCAGTGCATTGGCCTCATGGGCAGCACCTTTAGTGCCAACCCCCCCCCAAAAAAAAACTCCTGAGTAGGTGTGCACCTCCGACTTACACCCAGCAGTAATGAATGGTGAAGATTGACATGGGTAAGATCTACAGTCCCTACCCCCAGATGACCTAGGGTAGCATTAAAGTATTTCTAGGCTGAGGGGTGTCTAAACCTACTGGGGATAGGTAGTATTCAAATCTGAATTCAAGGTCAAATTATTACACCCCTACTAACAATTGCCCTTGCAACACAGAAAGGACCTTATTAAAAAATATCCACATTACATTCTCCTCTGACTGATGTGGGAGATATCTAACCATAGTTACCAATGTCTTGTAAAGGACCCCCACTACAATGATATATCTACCCTGAAGGTCTGAATATAAGTCTTATAAAGTCTGGTGGTGCCCGGGATAAGAATAGCAACCCCCCTCCATTTGCCCCTCTAGTGGGAGGAAGATACAAATGTGGCAAGCCATATTTTTTCAACTTTGCATGTTCCCCATTTGACAAGTACATCTTCTGTAAGAAGACTACACTAGGGAGATCATTCTCCCTGTTGGCAGTATAGCACAGTGGTTTAGGGCTGTGTGCTGCAAGCCTGGAGACCTGGGTTTGAATCCCATAGCCTCCACTTACATACTGTGTGACCCTCAGCAAGTCACTTAATCTTCTTTGTGCTCCAGGCCCACCTGAAACAATCTTCACCTTAGTGTGCCTTTACTGGTTAAACAATTTCCCCTTTCTCTTCCCCTTCTTACATATTGCATAATCCTGGTGCATCTAATGAGACCACTGATCTTAAAAGATAAGAGGTTTACCAGTGCTGTAGCCATATTATCAACAATAGGGGTGAGCAAACTGAAGTTGGTGTACTGCAGGGAGGAAATGCACTCCTAAGGGCAAACCAGAGTTAAATGGACAACATATCATGGGCTCTACATCACAAAGAACATAGAACAATTTATGTACAAAATGTAACCAATACCAGCTGCCAGAGGATGTACCCTGTGGTCTCTAGGACCTCTATGAAAATGCTTTCTAGGTTAGGAGTGCACTCCGGACAGTGCTCCTATTGGAGTCTGTTGGGAATGACTTAGGGGGGGAGAGAACAAATACCAAGCACAGAGATCCCAAGAGTGGGGACTTCATGGCCAGTAGGCTTTTCAAATAGGCCAGAGAGAACCTATGTGAGATAAATGTTCTCCAAGCAGCTAAACCTCACTGTAACCCTTGCTCCGGTCTCACCTGCTCATCCTATTATCTTTCCTAAAGTGCCAGAGGGGGAGATAAAATAGTTAGAAGTAAGTATAGTCCAGGAGGGCATTTAAGACTGTGAAATATCCACTATATGGGGCACAAAGTATTTATACCACAAGGCTATATGATAGGGAACTAGGAGTCAATATAGAACTGTGTATTGAGCCATAACCCTTTTTGCTCAAATAAGAATAATAACTCAGAACCATGAAAGAGAGAGAATTGCAGGGGAAACTCATGGTAGACATGGCAAGTATGTGAAATAAAATCATGGCTCAGAACTCAGGACCAGTGGAGGAGAGCCAGACCTTTTCCTGACATGAGCAAGGGCCCTCTTTCCTGACAGGTCAGCATCTATCAAGGTGTCTGCAAAAATACTAGCATCAAAGCAGAGGTGATGGAGAGACATAAGTGAAACTCAATAACTGAGAAATGTAGAAAAAGGCAGAGTGACTGACCTCACAGCAGAGGCTCCACTTCTGTGCCCAGTTGATTCCACTGGAGTATACTGGCTACTGAGAGGTATGAATAGCTGGCTTTGTGCAGGAGAGACTGCACAGCACAAGGCTAAAGGTGCACCATGGAGGTGGCTTATACCAGCTAGCCTATAAATGTTGATGTCCCCTGAACAGTGGGCCCCAGACTAAAAGAGCTCTGCCCAAGCAATTACCATTATAAATATGCCAGTAAAAGAACCTACTGAATCAAAAAGCACATGTGGAAAGGCAACCAGGCACCAGTCTAATATTCAAGGCTGTCTCACTCAGTCCAAACCTACTGATTGAATAATTTAAGCAGTGACCCACCATGACCAGTCCAATTGTCTATGCTCCACAAGCACAGCCATATCCAGCCAGGGGACCAGACACCCATGGGCTGAGCCCCCCCAAAAAAACTGTACTTGAGATATGGAGCCACAGTGTGTAACCTTGACTTTAGGTTTCAAAAAAAATTTAGATGCACTGTAATTCAGTTGTCCATTTTCAGTATTATAAAGTGCAGATAGAAAGTAAAATTAGTTTATGCATTTTGAAACATTATTTCAGCTGCTGTTAGAACTGCTTCAGAAGTTCTTTTATATTTATGCATAGTATCCTGTAAATGACAAGCCTGTCTGTAAGTTTCATCAATGGAAGAGATGATTTCCCAGGCAATTCGTCTCTACAATGTTGTTTGTATTCCCTAGATCTCATGACACCCCTTCCTCTCCTTTACAAATTTTTTTTGGCATCCTCCACAGTATGATATAAAATGTCTCCATCTGGGAAGGAGACCACAGCCATGCCAGGTGTGGGATTTGAAATGATGTACCTGCTTTTTATGAGTTTGGAGACAGATTGTGTAATCTTGTCTCTTTTTGCTGAATCACAAGGAAAAAGTCATTAACAAAATAAATCTGGATAGCACCCTAATGAGTTTACTTTTGATGCCATGCTTTTAACAAGACATGATCTCTTGTCTGAAATTTTAAAAACTTCACGATAGATGTTAACCTCTTTTGTAGTCCTGGGTTTTATCACAAGGCTCTGTGGAACTGCTATATCTTCAAAGAAAAGTACTTTGATAGGGACAGTCTTTGTAATGAGTGGCCTACAAAACTCATAGGCCCAGATATTCAAACTGCGCTCAAAACTAGTGCAACAGCAGGAGCAAGCACAAACCAGTTGCGCAAATGCTCAACAGGTGCGATATTCAAACATGGAGCAGAGCAAATTGCCCAAGCAACCAACATCTGAATATCGCACATACTGCGCCATCGCGCAACCAGGAAGGAGAAGCTGAGCTGAATGTTGCGCTATGGAGCAACCAGGAAGCTCAGCTGAGCATTCCAGAGCTGCCATAGCGCAAGCACAGCCCCCCAGAGCAATGGAACTGCACATCCAGGAGGCAGGCTGGGGCCCACCGCCAGCCATGCCACACATGGGCACAGGAACACACTGCAGAACCCACACCACACCTGCACACCCCAAGCACAGCATCACTGGGGTGGGACAGATGATCTACCTGCCCATGGGGACAAGCCAACAAAGCATAGCAGAGCCATGACACCCAGCACAACCACTGGCAGGCTGAGAGTGCCACACACAGGGTTGACAACCACAGTGCACATCAGCCCCCATACGCACAGCACACCTGCACTGTGACCCCAAGACACCACCCATGTGCAGTGACTGGCACTGCAGGAAACCATGCATCCCCCAGTACCTGCCAGCCCCATGCAACACAGAAGCCTACAAGCCAGACACACCCTGTGCACCCAGCAGTGGGTGGCAGACAGCAAGACCAACAGAAAGTCACTGCCATGCTGGAGATACCTCCCATGCACACACACACACACACACACACACACACACACACACATACCCAGGACCATACCAGCCCAGATGGCATGTACACCCTGCAACTGAGCACCCATAGGCAGCTGCAAATCAGAGACCAACACATTATTCATATAAAATATAAAATGTATTTCAAACACAACAAACATTAACAAGAACAAGTACAACTATTTACAAGGGATATAGCCCAATGTCCCACACCTGTGATGGCATGCACCCACCCACAGTGAACATGCACATGGCCATCACAAACAGGCGCACCAGCTGCGCACCACCGCACACACACACTGCCCATGTCCATCACAGCACAAACAAGGCTGGCAAGTGACGTGGCAATGTGGTGCGATGCCAGTTACACAGCTATGTGCCCAGTGCATGCCTGGACCACCAGTGATGCATACACAGACGTGCTGTGATACTGCACAGTGATGCATGTCACCTGTGTCATGCCTACATACATAGATATATAGCCAGTGTCGGCAGATAAGGGCCTATGGCCCACCCAGTCTGTCCATTTGAGCCTGTAAGTTCACTTTGTTTTCCTATAAGTCTGTTGCCCTACCCTGACCTCCAGAATTCCTGTATGTCGTTCTCCTGCAGTCTTAAATCCTGTGACTGTGTCAGCCCCCACCACTTCCTCTGGCAGGGTGTTCCACTTGTCCACCACCTGTTCTGTGAAGAAAGTCTTTCCATGTTTCCTCTGAATCGTCTCCTCCAACTCATCCCATGCCCTCTAGTCCTGGAACATCTTTTACGCTCAAAATAGTGTTTTCCTGCACCCTGTTCCACCCTGTAAGATACTTGTATGTCTCTATCATATCCTCCTCCTCCTCCTCCAGGGAGTACATGTTCAGTTCCTTCAACCTGTCTTCATAGGACTTGTGATGCAATCCATGCACCATCTTTGTTGCCTCCTCTCTGAACCTTCTCTGCCCACTCCATGTCCATACGTAGGTATGGTCTCCAGAACTGTACACTGTACTCCAGGTGGGGCCTCACTAGTGTCTTGTATAGTGGAATTATGACCTCCCTTTCCTGCATGGTTGTATTGTGCAGGGCTGGTGGTCTTGCCTCCAGCATGCAATAGCATCCATGAAGTCATGATACTCACACCTCAAGCAGCTGGGTCTGCCGCATGCTGCTGCTGCTGCTGCTGGGGCAGACACCCCTGGCACTGGGGCCCTGGCACTGCCCTCCTCACCTCGCCCTGCATCCCCACAGATTCGGCCTGTGGAGACATATGTTGAGACAAACATCAGTGTGACTCAAAAGCAGAGTGCCCCTGCCCCAGTGAGAGTGCCTGCCCACACAGCCATAACCATCCATCGACAGCTGCACACACTGACACAGCCAACCGTGTCCGAGCCAGCACCTATGCACAGCCACCCAAGCACACACACACCCCACAGAGAATATAGGTGCATAGATGGTACACCACCTGGCTCAGGCACCACGCCCGCCTGGCACGTGACCGCAGCCACGCTGTGTGCTGTTTCTGCCGGGCGGAGGTCACTGTACCGGTGCCGCACTGCTCAGCAGACCGCCCCGTCCAGTGAACCCCACCAGGTCAAGTGGCCACTTGGCTGCCACACGCAAGGCTCTCTAGGCATGGCAGGTGGGGGGCCTCACCACAGTGCCTCACAGTGGGCTCCAGCCAGACCACCAGGTTGGCCACCCTCCAGGCTCCAAGTCACTGCCCTCCTCCTAGCCATCTCAGCCAGTTTACAGCAGGCAATATGGTGCTCCGCTGCACTGTAACCCCAATGTGAGATGTTGGGCTGCTTAGACCACCAGGGCTCCAATCGTTGTTCAACAGCAGCGTCCACTTTCATGGCACTGTCACCAGACAGCGAGTAGGGACGCTTACATGGCATGCGAATCACGCCAGGGGTGTGAGGGCATACACAAGGTCACAGTAATGACGGCGGCCACGACAGCTGGCTGGATGTATAGGCATCCTGCACGCACTGCTGCTGCGCAACAGTGCCACAGTGGACCATCGCGCAGTAGTGCCATACAGCCATATAGTGCCCAGTGCTGAGCGCCACTGGTACAATAGTACAGTGGCCTGAATTGGCCGATCGCTGGGCCAGTGCAGGTATTGCAGCGTGATAGACGCATGTGTAAGCTGTCTGGGCATGCACAACAGTGTAGCACGAGGCACAAACCTGCGCCTATTGGCTCAGCTGACCTTCCAGATATGCAGTTTAAATACGGGAGTATCTGAATGATATATGCAAAATCATTCGATCAGCCATTCAAAGGCGAGTGGCTGATTAGCATGTCACAGTTGCGCCCACTCCCCATTTGTATGTGTTGTGCTACAAAATGCTACAGGGTTGTGCTGGCCAGATTTGGTTACTGCAGGTGAGAGGAGTTACATGCTGTGTGATGCTCAGGACAATGCTCAGGGCAGGGGTGCCGGAGGATGATAAAGGCTGAGGGGGCTGAGAATCAAAAGGCACTAGAAAGGGACAAAGGGCACTTTTTCTATTAGTATCTGCCATAATGGAGATGAAATGGGGGCTTCCGCCCCCGGCCGGCACCTATGCTCATGGGGAAATGCTGTAGACTGCCAGTGACAGGTGTCCACTTCCACCCATACAGATCACCATGACTGACCAGAGACAAGGTGAGGGGTGAGGACTGCAGGCGAGGGAGGAGGCCGAATTCACAGCTGCAGAGACAGAGGCCCTCTTCCAGGCCTACCTGGAGGATGAGCCATTATTGAGTGGACGGAGGGCACCCTCAGGACCGCAGCTGCATGAGGGGTAGCCGGGTTATCAACCTGCACGGAAGCCACCAGCTCCGCTCAGGAATGCAAGAAGAAGATGGGACTGGACCGGCAGGAGGCTGAAGGAGGAAGCAGGCAGCCTTCAGGGCGGGCATCGCGGCGCACTGGTGGGGCCCACCAGTGGTGATGCAGCTGACCCCAACAGAGGAGACACTGGTCATGGCCACGCAGCCATGTGCCGGCGGCAGGTGTACCAGGCGGAGGATTCCAGACAGGTGGAAGCCCATCACTGCATGGTGGTATGACATGGTGGTGTGCTTGGGGCGGGCGTTCACATGCACCGTTACGTACTCTCTTTCTGGGTTACAGATCCAGTTCATCTCAGGAGACGGTGGTGGTGGTGGGTCCAGACAGTGATGTGACCCAGGATGTGGGAGGAGGGACCATCCACCTCCACCACCAGCCAGCAGGCACTGCAGCAGTATGCACGCTTGGGCCAACAACTCTGGTGTCAGTGACAGGGAAGGGGGTACAGCCTGTGTCTCAGCAGTCTGGCATGCAGGTATGCTACAGCATGCTGTGCTTATGGCAGTGGCACGACCTGCACCATTGATGATAGCAGCCTGCAATGGGCAGTGATGGGTGTGTGTCCCATGACGGTTACATGGCAGGCCAGCACGTGTCTCTGAGCCTTCCTGGTTCCACCTGTGTACCAGCATGCTGGCACAGTCCGAGGCTGTGCCTGTCAGCACCAGTGAGGCAGCACCGGTGGCTGTGCAGGTGTCTGCACTGCTGCCAGCACGGAGGTGGGAACAGGTGACTCTGGGGCTCAGCAGTTGGAGGGGCAGCAGCAGCAGTCGCACACCAGGTCTGGGGGTACAGTGTCAAGCAGTGGCACATGTCCACCGCCCTTTGATCCACCCATACCTGGTCCTGGCGAACAGGGGTGCTGTGCATCAGGACCGTCCACACCCTGGGGGTCACGATGCCATTGGGGCACAGTACCCATTGGACGTGCACACCCGCCTGCTGCAGGAATCGGTACAGCTGCAGGGGTGGGTTGCAAGGTCCGTGGAGGCACTGTCTGTGTCTGCGGATGCATAGCAGGGAGGTGTCACCGCCGAGCTGGCCTACATGTAGAGACGGATGTGACCGCTGCCATTGACAGGCTGACCCAGGCAGTGGTCTCTGTCGCGGACGATTGGGCACACTGTCAGGTGCCCTGTACCACACCCCCACACAGTGTGCTCTCCACCCCCATTCCTGGTGTCGTGCGTACACAGGCCTGTCGACACCGGGTTCTGCTGTGGCATCCCTGAGCACCCCTGGTGCTGGTTTGTTTGGCAGGATGCAGACCCCTTGCGGGCAAGGCATGTCACGCAGTGGGACCCCTGTGGTGCAACAATTGACCCGATGTGGCCCCTGCTCAGCCTGTAGTGCTGCTGGGCCATGTATGGGCCGCCCATGCATCCCGCAGGTGGCTGTGGGACAGTGCTACCTGACTGAGCTGTCTCCCTGTGCGGGCCCTGTCTGGTGCCGTGTTCAGGTGCATTGTGTGTCATGGTGGGCAGTGCACCGTGCTGGGTGCTCTGCTCACCAAGCTGACACACGGACCACCGCACACTTTCCCAACTGCTGTCCACAGGTGCGTGTGCATGATGATGCCTGCATTGCTGCACACCAAGGTGCAGGGTGCCCAGGTCCTGACACACACGCGGGACAGTACAGGTGGTGGGGTGGTCGGTGCTGTGTGTGTTGGCAATGTTGTTTCCACAGTGCTGTGCTTCTGCCCATGTATGCTGCCTGGTGTGTGTGTGTCCATATGAGTGCTCACCCTCCCTGATGGTGTGTTGGTATGCCTGGAACCTTCAACTCCCCTGACCTTCATGCACGGTGTGTTCCCCTGTGTGCCTGTGGTTTGCACATGGACAGAGTTGCCCGACATGTCCCCTTGACTTGTCCTGTGTTGGGCGAGTGCTCTTCTGCAATGGTGTCCCGGTGCAGCTGGGCCTGCCGGTCATCTGGGTCCCTCCATCCTAGGGGGCTGCTCATCACCAACATCACCGGTGCCACTGGCATCCCCATCGCTGTCCCCCTCTTCTCTTCGGCCTGTCACGGCTATCCCATGGTCTTTGGCCATGTTGTGCAGGATGCAACAGGCCAGGAATATCCCACAGGCCTTTTGGGAGCTGTACTGTAGGGCACCACCGGAGGTGTCTAGGCATCGGAAGCGTGCCTTTGAGCATCCCAAACACCCGCCTATGATGTTACGTGGTATGCATGTGCCTCATTGAAGCATAGCTGCGCTTGGGGTCGTGGGGTGCCGGTACGGTGTGAGCAGCCAGGGATGGAGGGTATCTGCAGTCACCTGTGGTGAGATAGTGGAGAGCAGTGTCATGTCAGGTCCATATTGACCATATCCTTGTGTGCCACTACCATGGCACCTGTGTCATTCCCACCCTTGCCCAGAGTTTGCATTCCATACATGTGTACTCACCCATCAGATGACCTGTGGATGTCCCCACTCGAATTGATGGCACAGTGCAGACTGGTGCCATATGAAGGCATCATGTGCTCCGCCAGGTGTGTGCACAAACATTGATAATGCGCCCAGTGGCATCACACACCACCTGGCAGTTGACACTGGTAAACCCCTTCGGTTCTCGACATGCCTGGCCGTGGGCCAGGTGGTGCGAATGGCCACATGGGTGCAGTCTATGGCCCCTAGCACGCCAGGCATACGCGGCTACCCTGTGGAACTCCTGCATGTTTGTTGTACGCCTGTCAGCGTGCTGGGGAAATGGATGTACTCGCAGCATGAGGCAGCAGTGCTACTGAGGAATTGGGTGAGGATGCGGACGTGGCCGACTGTGTAATGCCTGTGGTGTTCCCTGTCAGCCTCTGGAAGGTGCCCGTGGCGAGCAGGCACATGCAGGCTGTCACCTTGGTCTCCACAGACAGAGCGTGACTGGCCGTGAGGATGCCTGCATCACATCACTGCACAGCTCGCAGAGCCGCCCTGATATTGCCCTGTTCAGGGCGGTACCGCCCACAATCTCGACATCTGTGTACAGCTCGAGCTGATGCAGGCACGATCATCGCTTGTTGGGGTATACCACTGACGGGCCCCTCCACGGCAATGCCCCTGCAGCATGGTGTCTCACCTCCTCATTACAGCTTCCATGTGGAAGCTGGCACTGTCCATCTCCCTGGCTTCTGCCCCCGGCTGCTGTTCCTGTGTTACCCCCACTGCCCCCACTGCTGCTTCCCACTGCACCGGCACCCCCGCTGGCCTCTCTCTGTCCTCCTGACCCACTGTCCCTGTCTGCCCTTCCAGCTTCTGTCTCTTTCTCTCTCTGTCTCTGTCTCTTCCCCTAGTTTGTGGCTGCTGTTACGTTCTTGGCGCCGCTTCCTTGAGTTTTTTATTTTGTCAATTCGCTTATCATGCAATCTCCGGGTTGAGCTACTTTTGTGAATTGCGCAAGTGTTCGAATATCGTATTGCACACTTTATGCATGGACCCGCCTTTGGTTGCGCATGCCTTCATTTCCATTGCGCTGTTGCTCAGCATGTTTTTGGTGGCAACTGGCCCTTCTGAATATCGCAGAATGGCGATTTTTAAGGCAAGACGTCAGCAACCCTGTTGCACATGGCGCAACCCTTTTGGAATATCTGGGCCATAGTGTTTGATTCTCAAACCAGTGCAAGCTGTGGCAAGGTGGCTTGCACCAGTTATTGGTACACCAGGGACCCTGTGTCTCGATTTTTGTTTCGGTAGGGTCCTGTGCCAAATCCAGCAACTTGTGGCAACTATGACCATGCATCTAACAGCACATCTGCATGGTGTGCAATAAGCTGATCAGTGGCTATGTACCAGTCCCTGGTGATCTAGCAGACCCCACCAGCTCTGATCTGCCTGACATAATAAATACAATTCCTTGGTGATCTAGTGGACCCTCACCATCAACAATCCCCTATTTCATCCATATATTTTAAATAATAAACACCCTTTCCCTGGTGGTCTAGAGTACTCTCCTCCCTGATTTCACCTGTGTATTGCAAATAATAAAACATCCCCTTCCTGTTGGTTTAGTGGACTCCACCCTGGCAGGTAGTGCCCACCACTCTGCTCCCCCATCCCGAAACAGAGCCAGCGACTGGTACAGCCCTCATCACACCACCACATTCTGCTGCCAACAGAGCTGCCAAGAAGGTGCACGTACTGTGTACAGTACAGCTATGCTCTCTATGTTTCTATAGGTGCCAGGGGACTGGAGGAGGGCAGATGTAGTCCCACTCCACAAAAGTGGAAATAGGGAGGGAGTCAGAAAATTACATGTCAGTTAGCCTGAATGCATGGGATAGACACAGAGGGATCTTAGCAGTGGGGGCTGGAGTAAGGTCTGCAGTGATGTTACAGGAATAGAAAATAGGGTGGACTAGGTGGGCCATCAGGTCCTTATCTGCTGACAGATTCAATGTTTCTATATGGTCTGTTTTTTCACTCAAATCTGTGGTAGCAGAAGTATGATCCCCAGTCTCCTGCTTTAGTCTCTCAAAATCAAAATGCAATGTAGAGAACGAGACTGAGACTCTTTCCTTAGGAGACCAGCTTTTGCAGAAATCTTCATTTGTAACCATTTCAGCAGTATTGACTGGATCTATGCAGAAGAAGAGGCCACAATGGAATTAATGTTCTATGGCACAGTTACTTCAGGCATAGGAGATCTACTCTGCCGACTCCCCTTCAGACAGCTTATCTTTTTTTTTAGCCCTCCCCATGTTCAGCTTGAATCTTCCAGCTCCTTTTGTTGCTGTATTTTTAAACAGCACACCAAAATGGATTCTGCAGAGTCGATTATTAGTGCAGGGGAAACAAAGCTATGCTCATATGTGGCCATAGCACTCAGTGACATCACTGGAAGTCCTTCCTGTGGTTATGTTGAACAACACATTATTGTATTCACAGAACCCTAGTAGTTCCCTCATCTCTACTAACATAGAAACATAAAATCTGATGGCAAATAAGGCCTGCTTGGCTTGTCTAGTCTGTCCATTTTTCCGAACTACTGTAACCCCGCAGACCCTACTTTATCTCTTGCTATACCCCTCCTTTCCTTAGCACTAAGGTCCCCTTATGCCAATGCCTTGCATTCTTGAATCCCATTACAGTTTTTGTCCCCCACCACCTTTGCTGGAAGGCTATTCCAGGGATCCACCACTCTTTCTATGAAGAAGAAATTCCTCACATCTCCCCTGATTCTACCAACCTCTATAGCTTCATAGCATGTCCTCTTGATCTTGAGCATGCATCTTTTTTTCTTATTTAATGGTCCTAATCAATCAGTGTAGTGTTATGCTTGTGCAACTGTACTAACTGTTTGGCCATTCACATTCTGTATTCCATGGGGAATTACCACCGTGTAGGGGTACCAAAGGCAAGGAACCCTTGAAGAGGGCTCCATCCCTAGAGGTGCCTCAGGAAAGATTCCCTTGACTAAAGCTATCTTAGGAAGGAGCCCCCTGAGGAGAGAGGCATGTCACTGGAGGAGGAGGAGGGGAGGATGGTGGGTCAAAGGAAAAGTGCTTCAGAAGGAGGCTGGGAGGAACTGCTTATATAGCCCAGGAACTGGGCGTGTCTGGTTGCTCACCCCATTGAACTACAGGCATAGCCTTCCAATTCAATGGGCCTATGCAACCAGAGTAGTGTTATGCTTGTGCAATAGTAATAACTGTTTGGTCATTCGCACTCTCTGTTCCATGCGGGTTACCAACCTGCAGGAGTACCAAAGGCATGGAACCCTCTAAGAGGGTTCCACCCCTACAGATGCCACAGGATAGATTCACTTGGCTAAAGGTACCTCAGGCAGGAGCCCCAAAAAGAGTATTGAGCAGTAAACATTGACTACCAGATTGGAAGCAGGTTGACTGCAATGGGACAGCTTGAAAAATATGAACGAGATGCACAGATTGTTAGGATTGCACTGAAAAATAGATTGCACTGATACCATAAAGGTGGCTTCCTAAGGAGTGAGGGAATGGCAAGTAGGGCCACCATCCTTCTCCATCCAACAGCAGAAACCTACCTAAGGAAACTAGAGAAACAACTAACTAAATATTATGACCTTTGGAACAGAGGAGAGGAAAAAAACCTTATAAAGGAAAAAACCTCTGGGGATTCAGAGCCTAGGTCACCTTCCCTCCAGGCTAGGAATAATTTATTTAGTGACAGCTGTGCTGCTGCAATTTAGAAACCCAGTACAAGGGGAGAAAATATTCCAATTTGGTGGCACACTCTCACAATCCCTCTAACGGGAATACCATGAAGGGGTGTGAGAGACATCTGAAACAATGGATACTCTGAAGCAAAAGCAGACCCCCAAGGTGGGAGGAGGAGAGCGATGACCACCGAGGCACTCAGCCAGTGGTTGTATGGAGAATAGCTTTTGAAGGTGCCATGGCAATACCATAGCCAAAGAAGCACTCTTGGGCTATACGAGCCCCATCCCCTCAGCAGCTGAAGTCTTAATTTCTGCATAAAGAGGTGCACCATATGACTGCACACTAAAGCTCTGCCCAGAATGAGGACATTCCCACAATGGACCAGATGAGAAGGACTGACCAGATGAGAAGGACCCCACCCTGAGGTTCACATGTTCAAGATGTGGACTTCATGGGTGCAAAGCAAGACAGTCAGCTTACAGGGTAAGTCCTAAGCCAGAAAAGGTAATGGATATGGTTGACATGCCTCCAATTTATGAATGAGAGCATGAGTCAACTTTGAGTGCTAGATAGGAGGAGTCCAGGTGAAGCCAACAGTTATAAAATTAGGTAGCAGAGTATTAATGAGGAGGCTGGGTGAAGCCTGTGGCTGTAGACATTGATGAGGAGGCTGGCTTTGAAGTTTGCAAGTTAATTCTTCAATGATAACTACCAAGGCGGGGCCTGGAGGAGGTAGGAGGCTGCAGTGTGAGCCAGCATTTGGTGGTTTGATAGTATTATCAACCAGTGGAAAACAAGCCAACCAATTCCATTATGGAAGCTGAATTGATGATGACATAGAAGGGGTTTATCTCTGCCATGGGCGACATCTACAGTGGCGTACTATCCTGACAGTAGCAGACACAACGTTGAGTGTCAGCATTGTACTGTTGGGGATGTGTGTGTTTTCTTTGGGGGGCTACACCCCCCACATACCCCAGATTCTAAGTATACAACTCTGAGTCAGAGTTGTCTTGGGAAGGGGTGAAACACTGGGAGAAACACTGCAGATGTAAGCAGGGACCATCACAGTGACCCGATGCTTTCAGGTGGATTCTGTCGCTGTGATGGTCTTTGCTCTGGCAGTGTCGCTCTATTGTCAGTATGCCCATAGAAGGTAGGTGTTTAGGCAGTAAGAGGCTGTGATGTCAGTGATTGAATCAATGAGGTTTAATGTAATTGAATTAATGAGGTTTAGCAGATGATTGCTATGGTTTCAGCATGAAAAGTGAATTGATATGATTGGCATGAATACCTTAAATGCCAGTAAGGCAAAGTTAGGTTATTCCAGTAGGGAGCATTTACAGGAAGTTAGTATTAGCAACGCAGTAATGAAATGCAGTGAATATCTGAAAGCCATGTAGGCTGCATGGTAAATGTATTAAAGCATAATAACTGAAAAGCCAAGTAAGCAAAGATGCAGGGCAAATGTATAATGTACATAAAAGCATGCTCCTGCTGCCTGGAGCCACAATGCCCCTTTGTGACATCACAGTCCCCCCACGGTGGGAATAACTGGGAAGCCACAAGCTAAGCACCATGAAACCAAAAGCAACTGCAATGTTGGTAGAGTAGTACCCCCACAAAAAAGGCCCTTTCAAATTAAAGGTCCTTGTTAAGGACAGAGACATACAAAAGCAAGTTGCCAGAATAATGTGAAGAAGTTGAAGCAAAATAATGACTGTAAGGTTCAGTATAATTAACTTCAGAAATGTACTTTTAAGATGCCTGTCGCTGTAAGCTGGGTCAGTATAGTAATACAGCAACATAAAAATAATAGAGCAGCACAAACACTGAAGGTTGGGAGTAGCAGCTATACCAGGCAGCTAATGTTATAGCTGAAGGTTTCGGCATAGCAATGCCACAGCTGGTCGAGTCGAGAAAACACTGAGTGGAGTAAGAGCAGAATTGTTCAGCAAACAGCACAACAAAGAGTGGCAACTAGCTGAGCAGGATGAGCCTGGATCAGATGCAAACAATTACAGTAGACAAGCAAGGAGACAGCAGAGGTAGGGAAAACAGCAGTTTGAAATGAAGCACACAGATACCAATTACATTTGAGCTGAGGGTTTGCTAAATCTGGGGCCCAAATAGTCAATCCAAACAAAGGGCAACAGTATGCTAGAAAAATTAGAAAGCCCCCAAAGGAAGGAAAATGCAAAATGAAAAAACACAGACACAGGAGGACAGGAAACAAGCCACACAAAGAAGCATGCAGCAGTTGGAGGCAAGCAATACTAACCAAAAGGTGCAGAAACATGATGAACAGCAGTCCAACACAATCTAGCAGAGCCCATAGCACAAGGGAAGGAGGGAGGCAGATGGCAGGAGTGGGGGGCAAATCTCAGCAAGCCCCAGGGAGAAGGCAGAGACAGACAGAGCCTCTGGCTGCAAAGAAAAAGTGCTTCAGAAGGAGGATGGGAGGAACTGCTTATATAGCTCAGAAAGGGGGTGTGCCTTACTGCTCACCCCATTGAACTACAGGCATAGCCATCCAAAAAAATGCTTCCCTCTTGAATGTTATTTATACCTGTGAGGTATTTGAAAGTCTCTATCATAACCCCCCCCCTTCCTTCTTTCCTCCAGGGTGTACATATTGAGGTATTTTAGTCACTCCTATTTGGGCTTTTGATGTAGGCCCTGCAACATTTTAGTTACCCTCCTCTGGACCACCTCTACTCTGTCTATGTCCTTCCGGAGATGAGGGATGATGTCTCACCAATGATCTATACAGTGGTATCACTACCTCCTTCTTACTGCTAGTGGTACCCTTCCCAATGCAGCCTAGCATCCCGCTTGCTCTCTCCACTACCTTGACACACACTGTCTGGCCACCTTTAGGTCATCTGATATGATTACCCCAGTCTCTTTCCTGTTTGGTGGTCATCAATACCACTTCCCTCCATTATGTACTCTGCCCCTGGGTTTTGGTGCCTCAGGTACATGATTTTGCACTTCTTCTCATTGAAACTTAGTTGCCACACTCTTGATCACTCCTCAAGCTTTTTTAGATCTTCATTCATTTTCCACCCCCCAGAGTGTCTATCCTAGTGCAGATCTTAGTGTCATCTGCAAAGAGGCATATGCCCTTCTAGTCTGTCTGCAATGTCACTAATAAAGACATTAAAGAGGACGGTCTCAGTACTGATCCTTGTGGCACCCCACTAGTCATCCTGCCTTCCTTGGAGTGAACTCTGTTTGTCACTACTCTGTTGCCTATCTCCCAACCAATTCCTTACCCAGTTTACCACATTTGGACCCACTCCTAAGCTGCCCAGCTTGTTTACAAGTCTCCTATGTGGAACTTTAGGGAGGCAGTATAGTGCAGTGATCTAAGGCTCTGAGCTGCAAATTTCGTGACATCCAGCAGACCAGACCTGGGTTTGAATCCCACAGCTTCCACTTGCATACTGTGTGACCCTGAGCAAGTCACTTAACCTCCTTGTGCTCCCAGGTCACTCCTGTAAAAAAAGCTTTCAGCTTAGTGTGCTATACCTGGTTAAATAAATAAATAAACTTTTTCCAAGGCCTTACTGAAACCTAGGTAGGCTACATCTACTGCTCCACCTTTATCCAATTCCCAGGTCAACCGGTCAAATAAATCTATCAGATTTGTTAGACAACATCCCCACAGTGAGTCCATGGTGCCTCAGATCCTGTAAGCCACTGGATTCAAGATATTCCAAAATCCATTTCTTCATTAATGATTTCATTAATTTCACCACCACAAAAGTCAGACTACTAGTCTGTAATTGCCAGCCTCCTCCCTGCTACTACTTTTGTGAAGTGGGATTACATCTGCCCCCCAGTCCTCTGGTACCACTCCTGTTGCTAGTGAGTGGTTGCTTAGGACTGTCAGAAGTGCACTTAGCACCTCCCGGAGCTCCCTCAACATCCTTGGATGTATCCCATCTGGCCCCATTTCTAGTGCTGTGTAGGATGTAAAATTCCACTGTTGACATTAGCATGGAATGACATTCTGCTGGCAGAATTTCTACAGAAAATTTGCTGGTTCTGTGGAATTTCGCCTTCTATGATCCGTGGAATAATATTCTGCACAACAGCATTTTTTTCACAGAAAATCGTTCTGCAACCATTTCTGCAGCAAATATTGAGATCCATGAAATACAGGTTTGTGGAAATGTTGTAGACAAACTCATTCTGTGTTTTTCTGTTCTGGAATTCTGTCATTCCATGTCTGGTGAAATTGGGAAGAATTTTAGTGGAGTTTAGAAAAATCTGTGAAATTCTGTTCCACTGGAATTTGAAAATTCTACACAGCACTACCCATTGCCTTGTACACTTTCAGATTTGCAAATTCCTTCAGTACTCTTTCCTCTGTAAATGAACTAGTGTCCACCTCCCTTCCTTCAATACTCCTGTCACTTGTCTGTGGTCCCTCACCTTCCCCTTCCTCAGTGAACATTAAACAAAAGTATTTGTTCAGGATTTCTGCTTTTTCCTGGTACCTCACCACACACTCCCCCCACCTCCTTAGCTTTATAATCCCTCCCATGGTCTTTCTCTTTTAGCTTGCATACCTGAAAAATGCCTTGTCTCCTTTCTTTACTGCCTGGGCTATCTTCTCCTCTGTTTGTGCCTTTGCATTTCTGACTGCTTTCCTTGCCTCCCTCTGCTTCTTCTGATACATCTCATGATTCTTTTCCCTCTGCATCCCCTTATGCTAACTATTATGCCCTTACCTTCCCATCCACCTCTTTTGAGAACCATGCCGGTCTCTTTCCTCTTGCTTTTGCTTACTTGCCTGATGCAGAGGTTTGTTGAGTTCACTATCCCCCCTTTTAATTTCACCCACTGTTCCTCCAGCCCACCCAAGCCCTCCCCCTCCCTGCTAGGGCATCCCAGAGGCATTCCTTCACCTTTGTAAAATTGGCCCTCTTGAAGTCCAGGACCCTTGCCTTTGTGTGGTTTAATTCTGCCACTGTACTTATATTGAATCGTACCATACAGTGATCACTGGTCCCCAGGTGGCCAGCCACCATAAAGTCTGCAGCGCTGTCCCTGTTGGTGAGTACAAGGTCCAATTCTACTCCCTTACTAGTTGCCTGAGGAATGCCCCCTGCAGAGAGTCCAGGATGTCCCTGCTCCTAGCTGATGCTGCAGCTAGGATGCTTCAATCTATATCTGGTAGATTAAAGTCCCCCACCAGCAGCACCTCCCCCTTATTTGCCATCTTTTGGATGGCTTCCACCAGAAACTTATCCACCCCCCATGCTGGAGGTCTGTAGATCATGCCAGTGTGAATAGCAGCTCCATTCTTCATCTCTAGGGTGACCCACAGTGCCTCTGCCCCTCCATGTATTTCCTGAATCTCTGTTGTTTTTATGCTATCCCTCAAGTAAAGAGCCATTCCTCCCCCTTTCTTACCCACCCTGTCCTTCCTGAAGAGAGTATAGCTTGATATCCAGTGATATTATCACCCTCAAATTGAGCGACTCACTTTGAGCGACTGTATGTACAGCGATTGTGGAAGGAGAGAGACTATGGAAATGGTGACGGTAGAAGAGCTAGAACTATGACTTCAAGGATACAGCGCTGGTAGGAGGGACATCACAGAAAGTAGGATATGGGAGGTAGTTTGGGGAGGCAGTGCTGAGCTGGCCATGTGGGCTTGTGGAGGCAGTGAATGCCTCTGGTGTGGAAGGACCTGGGTTGGTGCACTACTGTTTTTGGGTGGGGAATGGTTTAGGTGGTGTTTTTTTGTCTGAGTTGGCTCCTTATCCCACTGTCAGGCCCCTCAGAGTTTGATTATTTTTAGATGGCATGCAGGGGAGGTGCGGACTCCACATACAAATAGGATCGTAGGATAATGTATATTTGTGTGGTGCCGATGTTGTATTCAGTGTAGTGCACGGTTGTTGTTTGTGTTTCGGCATTGTCACTTGCCAATGGAGTGCAGCGCTGTTTTGCATTCACTGTTTATGATGTGGAACCATCCCAGCCATGGTTCTTATTGCACAATGACTCAACAATGGTGACAACGTTCAGGTCAGCCTCTGCCATAGCAGTTACTTGGTCTGGGATTTTATTTCCCAGAATTTGAGCATTTGCACACATAGCTTTCAAATTCTGCTACTACCCTGCTTGTCAACCCCCATTTTCTCTTGGCTTTCTCTCCTTCCCCGCCTCATTTTCATCCTTTTGTTTTCTACCATCTTGTTTTCCTTGTTATTAGGTACCCATGGAAATTTATCTTCCTTAGGATTCTCCTACTAATTTCTTCCTGCCCCCAGATCTACTCCTTCTCACAGTTGAGTTCACCATCAGGAGTTGTTTCCTTCTCGGGGTCTTCTGCCACCCTCATTGGGATCCCTAATATGGAGGACCCCACATCCTCCCTGTTCAGTACTATTACTATGAGTGCCTCCATGGGACAGTCCCATCTCACCAGAGTGGCGTAGAAACTGTGTAGTGGTACCATATGGGGGATGTGCCTCTAACCCACCACCCTCATCCTTCCCAAGCCCATTGTACTCCAGCTGCTCCTCCTCCTTCTTGGCGTCCTTTGAAGCAGCAGTGGCCAACTTGGTGGTCTCTGGGTGGGCGAGGAGGCCCTCAGAAGCCTAGCCAACTCAATCTGGAATCTAGTAATATCCCCCTCAGCCCAGAGAGGTGCACACAGATGGGGCAACATTGCAGTCTCCAGAAGGTCTCCCTGAAAACTGCCATCCCACAGCAACTGCACTTCACCACTTCCAGGATATCTAGTTTCTACTCTGTCTGTTTTTGTTTTTCTTCCTTTAAACCCTTTTTACTCTACCCTAGATAGGGTGTTTCATTTATCTCCAAATGCATGCATGACCCTAACTCTCCTAACTCCCTTGTAGTGTGTGAGCTACAACAAGAGTTAAACAGGAATCTTACCACAGCTGTCAGGTGGAACTTTCTGGTTCCCTGCCTCCTCCTGCAGATGTCTGTTGAGTCCAGACCCTCTCTCACTCCTTCACTGTTCACCTGCCTCCCTACTGAGTTGCAGAGTGGCTGCTGACTACCTCATTGGGCTGACTTCAGTGAGCAGACTACACTGTGCTGTCCTTGTCGCATTTTGCCTTAGCATGGGGGTCCATAGTGTGGCCTCTTCCTTTTAAAGCAAAGGAAGCAGACAAGTGAGCTGGGCAGGTGTACAGGATTGGCTGGCTAGGAGGAGGGGGACATGAATAGCATCTCGATAGCGTGCATCCTCAGGTCTTCTTGCAGCTTCTAGCTCGATTTTGATCATAGCTGCTCTTGCATAGGGAGGGCTCCTTTCCGAAATGAAGGGATCCTCTCTGACCAGCAGCTCTTTTGTGAGTGACCCTGACTATCTCAGCATTTGACAGAGCCAGATCAAGGATGGTCTCCTCTTTAGTTGATTATCTGACCCAATTCTTTAGAAAGTAGTCTTACATCATCACATTTAGTAGCACGTAAGGTTTTGCATTGCTGGCTACTAGGATTACCCAGTCCACAACCAGCATTAGAGCTGTGAGGAATGGGAAAATTCCAAATCCATGGACTTTCAATGGAATTTCTCAAAATTCTGAGAAAGTTTGTGAATTTCATCATAATTTTGTGTAATTTTTAAAATCTAGTAATTTGGTCATAACCAAGCCACCATTTCTGCTACAGCTCTGAGGTTTGGCATATGTACTCTGTGGATTGAAGGCCAGTAATGTTCTAAATATAATGAACAACAGATGGATAGTTACAAACATACTGTATAGGTGCTCAATATTTGGCTTTTTATTTTTTGTGCAAAATGTCATGAACATTTTTATCTGCATGTACCTCAGCCATCTAGTGGGTCAGAGATCTTAAATTTGGCATGATTCCTTGATGGTAGGTGTTCTAACTATGTGCCAGATTTTATGACAATATGATGCATCTTCTTAAAATTATACCTGCTCAAACTATGTCATTTTGGAGGAAATATGATTAAGAAAATCATCTGCATATAACTCAGGCGCCTTGAGCTAGACATGTATAAATTAGTACAGATAACCTTTTGATTTTTAAGTTACAGCGGTTCAAAACTTTAATATGTATATTTTGCAAAGTTTTGTGAAAACTATCAAAAATGTGGATGTCTGTAACTTCTCGCTCTTGCATGCATAGACTTAACATTTGACATGCATATCCATAATCAGTGTATCCAGGTGTCTTACGTAACTGGATAAATTGATTTCATGTTTTAAATTTGCAGAAGAAAAAAAATTATTAAAATTTTCTTACATATTTATGGTAGCATATACTGTAGATGAAGCATCCAGAATTTTTTTGTGGAATTTAACATTAACAATGTACATATCACTACTTCATTTGATAAGCTGGGCTGAGCGTTTGCAGTGCTGCTGCTCCTCTCTGGGTGACTATTCACTCTTCTTTATCTTTTGGCATAGCCAGATTGACTCTATAGAACTACTGATCCCACTAATATCCTCTTTGTTCTTTACAGTGACAAACTCCCTTAAAACATGAGTCACCTACTCCATTTCCTATCAACCTACCCTGTTGAAATAGCCAGAATTCTTTCTTCCTGCTGCCCAAGACATTGACTTTCCCCACTACATCATTGTGAGTACCTCCAAGTCCTAGACTTGCATGTACACCAGGATCCCTGGATCTTAAATTTACTGGATATGATCCTTAAATATCTTTCATTCAGATTGGAATTTTTCTCCAACCTGGATTGTCTACCACCATTGTGCTACCCAGCTCAGCTGTCCATTTCTTGGTGAAATTGTGGATTCCACCAAGCCACATCGACAGCTTCATTGCTGAAATGTGGCACAGCTACATCGCCAATATTGACGGGTGAAAATTTTCCTGTCAGACATTCTGTGTTTTTAAGGCTTCACTCCCGCACCGCATGATTTCTTTATAACAAACTCTGAGTCAGAGTTTTCATAGAAACATAGAATTTGATGGCAGATAAGGACCGCTTGGCCCACCTAGTCTGCCCATTTTCCTACCTAACAGATAAGCTGCAGATCCTACTTAACCAGCAGCTTACTTCCTCCTACCCCCCACTAGGACTGCCTTATGCCTGTCCCATTGCATTCTTGAAGTCCCCCACTGTTCTTGACTCCACGACCTCCTAAGGGAAGCTATTCCAGCATCCACAACCCTCTCAGTGAAAAATACTTCCTCACATTACCTCTGAGCCGCCCCCCTCTATCTTCAAATTGTGCCCTTGTTCTTGCACATCTCTTTTCAGAAAGATACTACCTCTTGGACTTGTTAATTCCCTTGAGTACTTTAAAGTTTCTATCATGTCCCTCTCTTCCTTCTTTCCTCAAGGGTATACATATTAAGTCCTTTAGTCTTTCTTCGTTATGTCTTCTGGTGCAGACCCTGCACCATTTTGGTGCCCTCCTCTGGACAGCCTCCACTCTGTCTATGTCTTTCATGAGATGGGGTCTCTAGAATTGCACACACATCCAGATGGGGTGTCACCAACTGTCTGTACAGAGGGATAACAACTTCCTGTTTTCTACTATTGATGCCTCTTCCTATGCATCCCAGTATCCCCCACCCTTCCTTACTGCCTTCTCACATTGCTTGCCCACCTTTGGGTCATCTGTATATATTACCCCAGGTCCCTTTCCATTTTTACTGTTGTTAGTATCTCACCCCCCATTGTGTATGCTTCCCTGGGTTTTTGTTTCCCATGTGCATTACCTTGCACTTCTTTGCATTGAATCTGAGCTGCCATACATTTGACCATTCCTCCAACCTTGCCAAGTCCCTCCTCATCCTTTCCACTCCAACTTGTGTATCAACCCTGTTGCAGATCTTTGTGTCGTCTGCAAAGAGACATACTTTTCCTTCCAGTTCCTCTGCAATGTCACTTATAAAGACATTAAAAAGGACCGGTCCCAGTACTGAACCCTACGGTACCCAGCTAGTAACCCTCCTTTCTTCACTGTGTACTCCATTTACTACTACCTTTGCGTCCTGTTGTCTAGCCAATTTTTGTCCAGGCTACCACCTTGGGACCTACTCCAAGGCTGGCTATCTTTTGTATTAATCTTTTGTGGGACTGTATCAAATGCCTCATAAAATCTAGGTAGGTCATGTCCACAGCCCTCCCTGGTCTACTACTTTGGTCACCCAGTCAAAGAAATCTATTAGATTCATCTGACACGACCTTCCCATTGTGAATCCATGCTGCCTTGGGTGCTGTGCTCCACTGGCCTCTAGGTACTCAACAATTCTTTCCTTCAGAAGTGATTCCATCATTTTCCCTACCACTGAGGTCAAACTAACTGGTCTGTAGTTTCCTGCCTCTGTCCTGCTCCCACGTTTGTGAAGAGGAATCACACCTGCCCTCCTCCAGTCCTCGGGTACCACCACATCCTCCCATGATTTGTTAAAGAGAGTAGTCAGTGGTGTCACTAGTTCTACCCTTAATTCTTTTAAATTCATGGGTGAATCCCATCAGGCCCCATTGCTTGTCCACCTTCAATTTTATTAGTTCTTTCAGAACCCTTTCTTCTGTAAATGGACTGGTATCAACCCCATCTTCAGAGTGTTTCTCTTTGGTTTAGGTAACTCTCCTCTTCCTTTGTGAATACTGAGCAGAAATATTAATTCAGTATCCCTGCTTTTTCACTGTCACCCTCTACCCACATTCCCTCCCCTTTATTAAGCTTCAGTATCCCTCCTTTGGTCTTTTTTCGCTCCGTAATGTACCTATAAAAGGTCTTATCCCCCTTCTTAACAGAATTGGCTATTCTTTCCTCGGTTTGGGCCTTTGCTATTCTGACTGCCTTCCCAGCCTCTTTCTGCTTTAACTGATAAAGTTCTCTGTCCTGCTCCTTCTGTGTTTCCTTATATTTCCTGAATGCTGTCCTTTTCTCCTTAACCTACCCTGACACTCTTTTGAGAACCATAACGTTTTTTTCCTTCGTTGTGTTTTATTGATTTGCTTTACACAAAGGCTTGTTGCCTCTGTGATGGCTGTTTTGTTCACTCCCCATTGTTCCTCTACCCCTCCTTCTTGCCTGTTTGCTAGTGCTTTTCTGAGGCACTCTCTCATTTTCCCGAAGTCAGTCCTCCTTAAGTCCAGTACTCTTGCTTTTGCATGGCTTGATTGTATGACTGTGTTTATCGTGAACCACACTGATTGGTGGTCGCTTGTTCCCAGATGGCTACTCACTTCTAAATCTGAGATTCTTTCTCCATCCCCATTTGAGAGTCCCAGGTCTAAGACTGCTCCCTCCCAAGTGGGTTCCAATACTAGCTATCTGAGGCATGCCCCCTGTAGGGCATCAAGAATGACCCTGCTCTTGGATGTGCCTGCAGCCAAGGTGCTCCAGTTAACATCTGACATATTCAGGTCCCCATCAACAATATCTCCCCTTTTTCTGCCATTCTAAGAAAGCCTTCTATCATTTCTTTGTCCATTCCCTCCCCTGAGATGGGGTCTGTGCACAACCCCATGCGGATTGTGGTGCCGTTTCCTGTCTCCAGGGTGACCCAAAGTGCCTCATCTGCTCCCTGTTTACTCTTTAGTTCTGTTGCTTTGATCCCTTCCTTTACATAGAGAGCTACCTCCTCCTCCTCTCTTTTACCCTCCTGTCCCTCCTATAAATTGTGTATCCTGGTATGTTGACATCCCAGTCATGGTTCTCTGTGTACCATGTTTCATTGATTCACAATATCCAGGCAAACCCTCTTCCATCAAGGCCAATAGTTCAGGGAGCTTGTTACACAGACTACGGGCATTGGTACTCATCACCTTCCACTTTTTGATAGCCTTACCCTTTTAGCCCCATTTCTGTCCTTACTGCCTTTGCATTTTTTTACATTTAAAATCTGTTCTGCTCCTAATAACTTCTGTACCTTGGTGTTTTCTCACTAATCACCATGTTTGTGTGGGGAGGCCTGGATTTCCTGCTTCTTTTCAGTGCCTTCCCTTGGCTAGTTTAAATGCTTAAGCCACATGAAGCATTTAAACCTCCTCTCACTAGGATTCTGGTCCCCCGGACAGATGCAGACCATCGCACCAGTATAGGTCTGCATCCCTCCAGGTGTTTCCCAGTCCCCAATGAAGTCAAAACCCTGAGCTCCACACCAGTTTTTCAACCATTCATTGAATTCCCTGGTGAGAAGTGCCCTAGCATCTCCTTGCCATGAGACAGGCAGCACCTCCGAGAAGGTTACTGTATGCGCTACTTGTCTAAGGCCCTTCCCAACTCTACAAACCCTCTTGCACTGCTCTGATCCCATTCCTAGCCAGGTCATTTTGTCCCTAGGTGGACAATGACTGTCCAGCTCCTCTCCTTGTGCAGCTCCTCCTAAGATCCTGTGAGGATTCACTTCCTGTCCCTCCTGGCCATGGCACCAGGAAGGCACCTTAACTCCCTCTCTCCTTCTCCCATTTCTACCCCTAATGATTGAGTCCCCACCAGGAGTTGTTTCTCTTCCTGTGGGTCCCATGCCACCCTCCTGTGGGTCTCCTTTGTGAAGGTTTCCTGCATCCTCTCCTTGTTCTCCACTGCATGTGCCTCCATAGAGGAACCACTATCCACCAGAAGAGCAAATGAATTGTGGAGAGGTACAGCTGGAGGGATGCAACTCTGTTCCACCACCCTCTCCCTCCTTGAGCCCACCCTGGTTCAGCCTCTCCTCTTTCTTGGCAACCTCTGAGGTAGTGGCATTGGCCCTGGTGGTTCCTGGGTGGGGGAGGAGGTTTCACGAATCCTAGACAGGTCAGCCTGGAGATGGGCAACCTCCTCTCTCAGACCAGAGAGGTGCCTGCAAATAGGGCAGCATCGCAGCCTCCAGAATGTCTCCCTGAACACTGCCACCCCACAGCCATTGCACTGCACCACTCCTATCATGTCTTTATTTGTGTCCTCTCTACTGTTTCTCTGGATGCTAATTCTCTCTTCTCCTTACAACTCTCACCCTTCCTGTTTGGGACAGCAACTTCCTATCTTCTTCAGTAGTCTCCTTCTTCCTTGCTCAATATCAGACCACCAGCAGCTGGGGGAGTGAGCTACTTTTTTCCTTTAAGATTGACAAAACCAATGTTTCTCTATGATCCTTTCCTTCCTACTGCCAAACAGGAAGTTCCTGATGACAGACAAATCCAGTGGCTATAAAAGTAGAACTGACTTTGGGTGGGATGGAGGGCAATTAGTAAGAAAAAAGGCTAACAACAGGAAGTTGTAATTTGACTCACCTGCTTTTAAAGTGTCTAAACCACACCCCCAGGTAAGCTCTCTTTCCTCCTACTGGTTTAACAAAGTCAGCTGATACAGTACCCTTCCCTGCACAGAACACACACTGACTGTTTCTTTTCTTTCTTTTTTTAACTCTAAATAAGACCCCTTCTACTTCTAATAAAGTTATCTGTCTACTTAATCTTAACAAACACTGACTCCTGCTGAGATATAAGTTTTAAATTAATAAGAAAATAAAGCTTCTTTTAGTTAGCTGCTTTCTGCTCTACAAGCAAAGCTAGCAACAGGAAGTTGTAATTTGACTCACCTGCTTTTAAAGCATCTAAACCACACCCCAGGTAAGCTCTCTTTCCTCCTACTGGTTTAGCAAAGTCAGCTGATACAGCACCCTTCCCTGCACAGAACACACACCGACTTTCTTTCTTTACTTTTTTTTAACCCTAAATAAGACCCTTTCTACTTCTAATAAAGTTATCTGTCTACTTAATCTTAACAGTCACTGACTCCTGCTGAGATACAAGTTTTAAATTAATAAGAAAATGTAGCTTCTTTTAGTTAGCTGCTTTCTGCTCTACAAGCAAGGCTAGTTTGTTCGGAGTGGGAGTGAAACATGGTGAAACAGTGAAATTTTGAAACTGGGACCATTACAGCAACAATATTGAAATAATTCAAAGTTGTCACTGTAATGGTCTTCATTATCAGAATTTTGCTGTTTCAACAGTATACCAAAATGATACATCTAACTCCAAAACCTGGTGAACCCCTGCACTACCTGCCTCTTATATACCTATCCTTTAATTAGAATCCCCCAGATAAGGCTGAGTGAAATTAGAAAATTCCAGTTTAATGGAACTTTTCATGAAATTCTACAATTTTCAAAAACACTCATGGGATTTCTCTTTAAGTGCAGATGTTATTTTGCAATTTATGGCAGCAAGCAATTAATAAAATTGGCACACACTGTCTCCATGTACGGTATAAGAACCTACCTAATTTACTGGAATTGCAATCTCTAGTTTTAATGTTTCCAGGGTTAATAACTGCGTAGTTTGCAGTCTTGCAAAATTTAATTTTTAAATGTTGTAAAAGTTTGACTGCTTTTAATTCAATCCCATTTAAAGCTGCAAATATGAACTGGTATAGCAATTTACATGTTTCAGTGCTGGTTAAACTTGGATATGTAGTTTTAAAATTACTTTAGAGGGATATAACTGAAATTTAAATGTTGGCAACACATTCAGCAGGCTATAACTCAGTCCCGTTTAAAGCCAGAAATTAGAAACTATGTATACGTAGTGCTAACCTGTATGCCTGTTAAATTTTATAACATTTCAATAAATACTATTACAATGATACTAAAATTACAGAAATCTAAATGTTGTCAAAATGTTTGGCTATCTATAACAGTTCTCATTGAAGCTTGAGATATAAAACATGACACATATACCAATGCTAGATGCATCTCTAAGTCCTGACATCGTAGAGAAAGTTGGATAAGAAATTGTAAAATGATCTCAAAATAACTGAAAATTAAATTTTGATTAAATGTTTAACCAATAATAACCCCACCCATTTCAACCTACAACTCTGAAATTTGGTACACTTTGGTAAGCCATTGCATACTGTTTATATTCTAAAGAAAGTGTTATTTAGATACATACTTTTAAAATTATATTGAAATAACTGACATTTAAAATTTTGCAAAATTCTACAGACTTTTCATGACAATATCACAAAATTCCACAGAATCAGAATGCTTATTCTGTGGGCATTCCACTAGTAGAATTTTATATTCAACACAGCTTTTCCAGCATATTTAGATCACTCATCATCATCATCATCAACTTCCCTCTTGACCAATTCCTTCCTTATATCCTAATTAAATATGTCCTCCTTCTGGTTCAGCAGTTTGTACCCACTGGGACCCCAAGCTTTCTACATTCTTGAATTTTCAGGTGCACCTCATCTGTGCTTCTTTTCCATGCCCACACACCTAGAGTAATATATCTGATGGCTTCTTGCCCACACCCCTAGAGTAATATCTCCCATGGTATCTAAACATTTCCTAATGGACAGCATCAAACCCCTCTCCCCTGCCTTTTTGTCTGACCCTCTCATAAGTCACTTAACTTCCTCATGCTCCCAGGTTGACCTGCAAACAAGCTTTCAGCTAAGTGTGTCTCACCTGGTAAAATAATTGGTAAAAAAAAAAAAAGTAAGTACACTGGTACTGTATTGCAACATCCTAGTCTATGGTTTCCTGCTGCCCATGTTTCCATCATGGCCAACAGATCTATCTTAGGCTCTGCTGCCACTGCCTGGAGCTCACTTATTTTATTCCTGAGGCTTCTGGTACCACTGTCCAGGACCTCTGTCTCTCACCCGTACCCCTTCTCCTGACTAGACTTTGCCCTACCCCTTCTCAGTAGAGGATTCTGAATTAGCCAGTCAAATATCAGTATACCCAGGTTCAGCCATTGCTAAGTCAAGGCACAGGGTCAAGGTTCCATAATGTGACAGAACACAGTCAATGCAGTCATAAATCTTGTACAGTGCAAGATCTTCAAGTGCATTGGGAAAGTATTTTAAGGTAATACTGAAGAAGATTTCTGAATTTTTATAGATACAGTAGTTTCTGTGGCAAGCAATATTATACTACTGTATGTAGCATTTCATGGAGACATATATATGTATGGAATCAAACTTGCCATTAGAGCTAGGCAAGCCAGAGCAGGTTTGAGCTTGTGCCTGGATTGGCTCAGACTGACTCCTGTAAGCAATTGAAAATCAAGATCAAGTCAATCAATCAATCAATTAATCAATATCTTTATTTAGCCAGGCAGAACACCATTGAGCAGGGCTCATTTACAAGATGGACCTGGTAGTTTAAACAAGAACAACAAGTCACAATACAACAATTTGGCATAGGCGTAGCAACATTAGCAGCCTATGTACAGTCATTAAAAGTGAGAATGGCATGGCTTGGCACAGTGGTGCACAATAATTTACAAATAGCAATGTAAGACTTGACACTGAGAACAGAACAAGGCAGCATGATTTACAGGCGTGATACCAAAGGCTGCCAGCATACCACTATGTGCTAGTCCTGTGCAAGGCAGGACTCCAATAGACAGTAGGGTACAATACTATATTGGATGAGGTTTAGACCAGCAAAGCATTACATGGCCTAGGAGAAGACTATAAAGCAGGGCACTTAGGGCACAGGATGCGCCAAGGATAGTGGAGGGAGGAGAGGTTAAGAGGGGTGGAAGGGGGCAATTGTAATACCTTCAGGATTGTCATAGATGCATTAGTCAGCATGGCAGGTCTAAGGGTAAGGGGGAGAGTATGGGGTGAACAGGTGCCATTAGTAAGGGGAGGTGAGTCAAGCCAGTTATGGTCAAAGCAAGCATTTTTGTCAGCCTCAGCATTTAGTGTAGTGCCTGAAACGTTCAACTCCTATGTAAAAAACAACCTGTGGCAGCCAGGATTTGGCTCTTGTTTTGACTCAGAGAGTCAACCCAGACCCCTTACTCAGCCCTGGCTTGGCTCTAGGTGAAAATATTCTGGCTTGTCCCCCTCTACTTGCCAGCTACTCAGAATATGATGTCTTAGTCACATATTCAAAATTCTGTTGAAAGATAGCAAAAGTAGGCTGAGGAATTACATAAGAGAGTAGAACTTGAGGCACTGGTATTTGGAACAAACACTCTTGGGCAAGTTTGGTAATAGCTTTGTTTTCTTTGCAATATTTGAGCAGCACCTCCTGATGCAGCTTAAAAAACTTGTATTGCTTTCCAATCAGTTTGGACACTGCTATGGGAGGATCAAGGCAATCATTTAGATGCATGCTAAAGTGGCTGGTACTGTCAACAAAACCAGTATAGCAGAGAATAATAAAAAAGTGAGCTGCAACATGGATGTGAAAAAGGGCAAGCACAAAGATTTGCTTAGTCTTCATTATTGCTCCATGAAACATTGGGGTTTCCATCCCAACCTTTGTGAGTATGCTATGTGGTGTTATAGCTTCAATAAAAAAAGACTAAGTAAATTATTTGTGCCTGCACTTTTTTAATTCATGCTGTGTGTCATACAGAGTGACTGTACTAGTGGATACATAATTTCCTGGACCAGGCACAAGAAATGCAACATAGAACAAAACATATTATTAGTAAAAAAACGGCTTTTTAGACATTATCTTTACATACTGTAGTAGCATAGTAGTTTGACAACAAAAAGGACTGAAAGAAGACAGGAAATTGTTTTTCCATAGGTAACTGCTCTTTCATCTTCTTGTCCATGCCAGTTATATATTCTGATAACCTCTGACCAATTTTTGATTAATAATCTAGTTTTGGTGTGCCCTCAGATCTACATAAAGGTGTACTCCTCTCACCAGCTAATGCTCTTTCTTTTCATATTTCTAAGACATTCAATGATATCAGTAACACCTTTCCTTGCTATTCATCTGAATGGCCTGGAAAGTTGCTACTGATGTCATAGAATGCTCAGGCGGTATGAACAGAGAGAAAGGCAGCTGGTGAGGAGAAAGGGATTCAGGGTAGTTACAAAGGCAACAACATTAGATTATTTATTTAACAATTGATGTCAAAAACATATCAGAATATTGGATGGATACTTATAGGACAACAGGAGGGCATCTATATAGAACATAGAAACGTAGAAATTGTTGGCATATAAGGACCGCCAGGCTCATCCAGTCTGCTGATTAACCCTACACTTGCTTGTGGCCTCTGACCCTACTTGGTCAATGACTTTTCACCACTCCTTCACACCTCTAAGGTTCTGTTGTGCCAGTCCCAGGCATGTTTAAATCCCTCCACTGTGCTTGCTCCCACAGCCTCCCATGGCAGACAATTCCGTGTGTCCACCACTCTCTCTGTGAAGAAAAACTTCTTCACATTACCTCTTAACCTGTCACCTTCCAATTTCATATTGTGCTCCCTCATTCATGTACTTCTCCTATATTGGAAGATGTCAACCCCCCCCCACACTCCTTGGTTATGCCTTTAAGGTACTTGAATGTTTCTATCATGTCACCACAATCTCTCCTCTCCTCCAGCAAGTACATGTTGTGGTCCTTTAATCTCTCCTATGTTTTCTGGTGTAAGCCCTGTACCATCTTTGTTACCCTTCTCTGGACTGCCTCCACCCCGTGAATGTTCTTATGAAGGTGCAGCCTCCAGAACTGCACACAGTACTCTAGGTGAGGCCTCACTAGTGTTTTATGCAATGGCATCACCACCTCCCGCCTTCTGCTGGTGATACCACTGCCATCTAGAGGTGCAAAAACTGTTTCTTATCACTGTTAAGGTATATCTTGCCTGCCCCTTCTGCTGCATACTAGTGATTATATCTAATTTGAGTATGGACAAATCTCCAAGCTTGTAAGCCAGAATGCTACCCCTACACATGTTGTACAACACACAAGACAATTCCTTCTAAAAAAATCTATCCAGTCCTTCTTTGAAAGCCTGATCAGTGCTAGCTTCCACAACCTCAAGGGTGAACAATTCCATATGTTAACCACTTTTTGTGCGAAGTATCATTTTCTAATATTCCTCATATCCCGCACTGCCACAGTTCCCATAGTTGGAGTTCATGTCCCCTGGTTTTACTTGCACTCACTAGTGCAAAAATCTTATTAATTATTTTATTTAGAATGTATACACCAAGATAGACTTGTCTATATGCAACACCAGTTTTACAAATGGGTCATAGAAGACATTACAGCCGCAAAGTACTTGCACATTGATTACTGTAGTCAGCTATATTTTTTATAAATCAAATATCTTGCATAAATACATGTATGCACACTAATCTGGGAAAAGCAAAACAGTAGAGTCTTTACTGACTACAACAATAATATAGGAGAATTTGCAAGAACTAAATTAGGGGGATGGTAGTTCTTGGAGCGAGTAGAAAAAAAACAGAGTGTATTGTAGCAATCACATATTGGTCACATAATCAGCAGTTAATGAGGCAGGGAGAATGGTTATGCATGTCTCTGTTGAAGGTTCTGAAAGCACATACAAACAGAAACTCTGTGGCACTCACCACCACATATTGCACTGACTCCATGAATAGCAGCAAATAAATTGTATTTACATAATGTATAAAAGAAAATTGCTCACATGATGCGTTTCAAATCCAGCAGGACCCTTTATTAAAGGCTGGTGCTATTAAAGTAATGATACATTTAAATAGTTCTTCCATGATTACATCATTATGACATCAACTAAAAAGCTTTTTTCATTGGACAATGACATCATTAAAAACAGATATATCAATTCATCACATGATCATTACAAAGAACAGGTGTATGGACCAAAGCACACACATGTAGTAAATATACATAAAATCATATTAGAAAAATGCATAAATAACAGATAAAACAGATTTTAGAAAAACAAAATACAGCTTGTATTGGTGTGTGTATTGGGGGGGAGGGTTAAGATTGGGGCAATTTTTAGAAAACAGGAGCCAAATATCAAAGACACATGGAAATCATGCAAAAACACAAATTGTTTACTTCTATTGAATTTATTGCAACCTTTGGGCTTATCTGTCCTCTAAATAGGGATGTAATTCAAAACCTGTGTTGTGTCCTGGACTGTATGTAGCCTGTAGTTGCAGAATCAAAAACGTCTCCCATTTTAGTACCAAATTGTTATAGTTGCCTCCCCTAGGGTTATGGCGCACTCTGTCTATGGCCATTAATGTAAACAAATGAGGATTCCTATTCTTTGCATTTAGAACATGGACAGCAGTTGCATAGTTTGCCACCCCTCTCCATCACTCTTAAGTGCTCATCCATCCATATTTTAAAGCATCCAGTGGTTTTACCCACATAGAATGCTTTGCCGGTGCATGTGGCCAGATAGATTACTCCACTTGAACTACATGAAATAAACTGTTGAATCTCAAAATCTGACAGCTGTAGACTCTTTGATGTTATCTGTAGGCAGGTTTCAGCTCATTGGGGCAGCAATGACAAAGGCTTTGTTGTCAGTCGTCTTATGTGTTCTAGGGACACTGAAGACATGCTTGGGTAGTGACCTAAGTTGATATATTTTATTTGTCTTGGATAACAAATTGCCAAGATAATCAGGATAGAGACATTAAAAGCATGTGTAAATAGCTGAAACATATTTTGAGTTCCCTTCCATTCTCTTGTTAAGTGGTAGAATATCTAGGCTGTTCTACACTCTACAGTGTACAGTGGAGGGTAGGTCAGGTATAGCACAGGACAAACCTGCAGATACTGCTTAATATCACATCTGTTTTATATACTGCCAAGGGAGTTGCTATCCTACAACATCTCTGTAGCCTACATCCTGTCTGTCCTATTTAAAATTTAAACAGTCATGATCATGTCCTCTTACAACATTCTCTCAAGCAGGCAGAATAATTTTAGTAGCTATGTCCAATCTCTTCTCAAAACTCTTGCTCCATAAATAACTAATCAGCTTGTTTGTCCTGTGCTGGACACTTTTGATCTTTTTAATGTCCTTTCTGTACTGCCATTATGAAAACAGGATGCAGTGGTGTTTCCTAAAAACACATTGCACATAGGGAAAATCATCTTCATTGGCTTGTTCATTACCCCTTCCTAAGTATCTTCAAATTGTATATGCTCTCTTGACTGAGCAGCTCAGTGCCTTCCTGATTAATATCCAGAATTATCATTAGATTCTTTTGTTTGTTGTGCTATAGGTGTACCACACAGGGTGTATTTGCAATCTAGGTTTCTCTTCTTTGTTACTTTGCTCTTCTCATGTAAAACCTAAGCCTCTGTTTCTCAGTCTATACCCCTAATATATGCCATTCACTTGTTATCCCATCCTCCCAATCTGTTGATTTATCTATTAAATTCATCTGACCTGATCTACCCCAACATAGGTTCTTGAGAGATAAAATTTGTCAGGCTTACTTGATGGATGTTTTCTACTCAAGTGACACAATGGTTGATGGAGACAGACAGTGGACATTCTACTTTTGTTTTAGTAAGACTTTTGACACAGTGCCACATGGGAGACTACTAAAAAAAACTTGATATCTGTGGTTAGGGAAGGGATTCACTGCATGGACAGAGAACTTGTTATTGGGAAGAATATGGAGGGTGGTACTGACTAGCAAGTTCTCCGAGGTTAAGGCCATGACAAACCCCAGTAATGTGTGGCTTTTGTCAGCCACTGGACTCATCACACCACTGCTTCTGAGTCCCTACATCATAACTTATAGGACAGAAGTGGAGTACCCGAAGGATTGGACTTCAGGCCTATTCCTTTTAATATGCACATCAGTGACACTGGGGTTGGACTTCAGGGTAAAGACAGCTTATTTGCAGATGATACCAAACTGCGTCAGATGGAACAATGATGAAGGGATTGATTAACTCCATAATGAAATGTGGGGAAAGAATGGAAAAGTAGTTGGGTACAGTGTTTGGCAACTAAAATTCAGTGTTAAAAGGATACAGTGATACACACTGGGTGCAACAGTTCACAGCTAGGGTACAGGACCAATGAACTAAAATGGGAGCAGGAGCACTGAAAGAAATGAAAGAAACCTGTGAAAATAGTAAAAGTCTAAAATTCTTCTCTCTGAGAAGTACATAACATAGGAAGGCTAACTGGCTGCAAGGTGGTATCAGTAGGAGTTACACTAGCCACAGTAATAGGTAATTCTTTCACTGTACATGTCATTAGTTAGACCTTACTTAGAGTACTATGTGCAGTTTTGAAGACTACATTTAAAGAAAGACTATGATTAAGTTAGAGACACTACAGAGAAGAATGACAAAAATGATTCAGGACTTGCAGGATAAAAACTATAAGGAGAGAGTAGAATTCCTTTATATGTATTCTCTAGAGGACAGTAGAGCAAGGGGTAATATGATTGAGACAGACACATACATCCAGGGATATAATAGGGTAGATCACACAGAACATTTCAAAATAAATTGTTTGATGACCAGAGGTCACAATCTCAGGCTGGCAGGGGTACATGTAAAAAACTGACATAAGAAACATTTTTTTATGAAAGGGGTGGTGAATAAATGAAAATGCTTTCTCAGCAGTGTGGTCAATTCAGAAACCATTAATAATTTCAAGGCAGGGTGGAACTATTTCAAGAGTGTCATCAGTAAGGGTAGGGAAAATATTGGAAGGGAGGTACAGTATTGATGACAGAGGTGTGCAATGTTAAAAATGAGTAATGATAGGTACAGTAGGGCATGATGTCAGATTTGACAGTCTTTTCATGCTTCCTTTCTATGCTTCTGTGTTTCTATGCTGTGTCCATTCTTGCCATTGCAGTGTCATCATGAGCAAACTTCAACTGGCCCCCTTCGTCACACTTTATTGATTCCATATTGTATTACTTTCTCCACTATTATCCATGTGGTACAGTGTTGAAGGCTTTGCTGAACTCCAGATGACATAGAAACACAGAAACATAGAATCTGATGGCAGATATGACCGCTTGATCCATCCAATTCGCCCATTCTTCCTTAACTACACTATTACCGCCAACCATACCCAATCTAAAGTTCTTTCTCCTCCCCTCCCCTTCCTTCCCACTATGATTCCCTTGTACTTATCTCATGCATTCTTGAACCTCACCACTGTTTTCGTCCACACCACCTCCACTAGAAGTCTGTTGCAGAAATCCACCTCACTTTCTGTAAAGTATTTCCTCACATCTTTCTTGAATCTACCTCTCCAGCATAGTAGCATGTCCCCTTGTTCTTGAGCACCTTTTCTTCTGAAAAGGACTTCCATCCTGTAAATGATTTACCCCCGTGAAGTATATAAAGGTCTCTATTATACAAACATATGAACATATGAAATTGCCAGCAGATACAGGCCATTTGGTCCATCTAGTTCAGTCTGAGTGTGCACTCTCAGTCCATTAGACTGCTGCTGCACCCTTCATATGCCTTCCCCACTATCTCAGCGCCCCTCCAGTTTGTACCTCCTTAAATCTGTCCCATCTCTTGAATCCCCAATGCCACTGCAGTGATATGACTTCCTCTGGCAGCTGCCCACCCTGCCACCACCTGTGAATTAGTGCCTCCCTCCATTCCCTCTTGAACCTGCCCCCTAAGTCTGTAGAGGCCCTTGGTTTCCTTCTGCCCTTCACTGAACATACACTTGGTGCCTACTCCGTTCAAACCCTTCAGGTACTTGAAGGTCTCAATCATATCCCCTCTCTCCCTTTTTTCCTTCAGGGTATACATATTGAGCTCTCTTCATTCTTTCCTCAAATGGTCTGTCCGCCAACCCCAGGATCATTTTTGTTCCCCTGCGCTGTAACCCCTCCAGTAGTTTGATGTCCCTTTTCAAGTAGGGGCACCAGAATTGCATGCAGTACTCTAGGTGCAGTCTCACCAGGGACTTGTACAGAAGCAAGATGACCTCCCCACTCCTAGAAGTAATCCCCCTTGCTATGCACCCTAGCATTCTGTTTGCCTTCGCTGCTGCCTTCCTTCACTGAGCAGAGTGGTTCATCTCCCCTGCTACCAGCACTCCCAGATGCTTCTCCTCCTTGGATTTTGTTAACAAGACCCCTCTAGCCAGTAATTGTGTCCTGATTGCTCTCCAAATGCATCACTTGCACTTTTGCATTGAACCAAGCTGCCAAGTGTGAGACCTTCCTCCCAGTTTTGACAAATCCTCCCCAAGTACTTTGTTCCTCCCATCTACCTTGACACAAATCTTTTGTCATCCAAGTAAGAGTCTGATCTTGCTCAACCCCTACTGCAATGTCGGCTATGAATAAACAGAACCGGGTCCAGCACCGAGCCCTGTGGTACACCACTTACTGCCCTGGGTTCAGATGCCCTCCCTACTTCTACCTTCTGCTGTCTACCGCAGCCAGTTCTTGACCCATCTGACCAGTTTCTTCCTGCTCCCAGACTCTTTCAACTTGCAGGTCAGCCTATCATGGCACCGAAACAAGTGTCTTGCTGAACCAGGTAGAGGACATCCACCATGCCCCCTGTCCAGTGCCCTCATAACTCAGTCATAAAAATCAACCAAGTTTGTCTGGCAGGTTCTGCCTGAGACAAAGCCATGCTGCCTGCTGTCCTGGAGATTGTTATCCTCAAGAAATTGCACCAACCTTTCCTTATGGATTGTCTCCATCAGTTTTCCTACAATTGCAGTAAAGCTCACCTGTCTGTAGCGTTCCTCGTTCATCCTTGGGCCCACACTTACGGTAAGGTATCACATGTGCTTTCCTCCAATCCCTGCACACACCTTAAACTCAGAGAGGTATTAAACAGGCTCACCAATGACCCTGCCAGTACCTCTGCCAACTATCTCAGCACCCTGGTGTGGACTCCATCTGGGCCAGGTGCCTTGTCCACCTTCAGGGACTTAAGGTCCTCACTCACCCTTTCCACTGTGATTTCCCCATCTGTGGTTGCTTTTTCCCCACCCTCTCCTACCTTGCCCTTCCTCTCAGGTATGGGCCCATCCTCTCCTTGGTTCATAGAACAGAAGTATTCTTAGCACTCTCTGCCTGCTCAGCCCCTTTTCTACCCACCACTTCCCTCCTGATCCTAACAATTTGATCCTTGCTCTTCCTTCTGATATATCTGAAGAACCTTTTCTTCTCCTTTGATCCCCTGCGGTAACCTCTGTTCCCTAGCCACCTATGCTGCCCTTACCACTCCGCTCACTTCTCTGGATTTCTTCACATATTTGTCTTCTGCCCTGTTGGATCGGTGTTGGTCCAAAATGCATTCCTCTTTTCCCTAACCTTCTCCACTACCTCTCTACTCATCCAACTAGGTTTCTTGGTTCTGGCTTTCTTGTTCTGGCTCTTGACACAAGTTTTAGTGGCTTCAGCCAGTCCTGTGTTGATGACTGCCCATTTTTGTTCCATGTCCATTTATTGGTGGATACTTGCCATATGACTTTTCTGCCAAAGTCCACCTTTTGAAGTCCAGGACCCTTGCTTTTGTAGTGGCTACTTCCCTACCCAGGTTGATTGAAAACCACACTGCGCAGTGGTCACTGCTTGCCAGAGGTTCCTCCACCCTTACATCCCTGACCTGTCTCCATCTTCCGTACCAAGTCTAGTATATTCCCCTCCATCATTGGCTCCATTACCCTCTGGGTAAGGAAGCCATCCTGCAGTGCTTACAGGAGGATCTGCTCCATGGCACAATTGGTTGCTGGGATGCTCCAATCCACCCCTGGTAGATTAAAGTCCCCCCCCACCACTGTGCTCCCTTTGCCACTATGCTTCCTTATCTGCTCCCCCAGTTCCCTGTCAATGTCCTCCTCCTTGTGGGTTGGAGGTCTATAAACAACCCTCAGACAGATCTTGGTCCCTTTCTGGCTGTGGAGTTGCAGCCAGATTACTTCCAACCTGCCCTCCTCCCCTTCTTCCCTATTACATCTGATCCCTTCCCTTAAGTAAATGGCAAACCCCCCAGCCTTCCCTTTATTTGTGTCCCTCTGGAAAAGTTTGTACCCTGGGATGGTTAGGTCCCAGTCATGGTGCTTGGTCTCCCATGTCTCAGTAATAGTAGCTATGTCCACCTGTCCTTCTGCCATCAATGCCTGCAACTCTGCCAACTTGTTCCCCAGGCTCCTAGCATTTAGTGAAACCATTCTCCACACTTCACCTATCATTCTGCTTCCTTACCCTTCACTCCAACCCTATTTTGCCTAAGGTCGTATCTATCCCTGTGGTGGGGGGAGGTCCATGGGACACCCCTCTCCTGGTGGATTTCCAGTTCCAGTTCCTCCCTCCTACCTAGTTTAAATGATACCTTTTGTTGATGAAATTCCCAGCTAAACATAGAAACTTAGAGGTTGACAGCAGATAAGGACCGCAAGGCCCATCCAGTCTGCCCATTTCTTTTTCTACCTTATAAATGTGCCATCGGCCTTTGCTCTGTCAGTGGCCCATCTATTTATACTCATCTGAATTGCTCCCCTTATGCCTATCCCATGCTTGTTTGAAGCCCTGCACTGTATTCATAGCCACCACTTCCTGAGGTAGGTAATACATGCATCCACCACTTTTTCTGTGAAAAGAATTTCCTCACATTCCCCTTAATCGCCTTCCCTCAACTCATGCTGTGTCCTCTTGTCCTGCTATATTTTCTTATATTTAAACATGTTAGACTCTTTCACCTCTTAATGCCCTTAAGGTGTTTGAAGTTTACATATCACCGCTCTCCCTCCTTTTGCTCAAGGGTATACATATTGAGTTCGCTAATCTGTCCATATTATCTTTCTGATGCAATCCTGCACCATTTTGCTGCTCTTCTCTGACTGCCTCAATTTGTTAATGTCCTTGAAAGTGTGGCATCCAGTACCGCATGTAGTACTTCAGATTGGGCCTAACCAGTGTCTTGTAAAAGGATTATTACTCCTCTTATGACTTGTGATACCCTAACTAATACACCTAACATCCCCCAGCTTTACTCTACTGGTTTAGAGGCCTGTTTGATGATTTCAGGTCATCTGTGATGATGATGCCCAAGTCTTTCTTTCTTTTGTACTGCCAGCAACTCCTCCCAGCTTGTAGGTGGCTTCAGGGTTTCTCTTCCACGTGCATGATCTTGCACTTCTTTGCATTAAATCCTAGTTGCCACTCTTCTGACCATTTTGTTAGTTTATCCAGATCTTCTTCATTCTGTCCACCCCATCTGGATCATCTATTCTGTTGCAGATCTTGGTGTCATCTGCAAACAGACAAGCCTTACCCTCTAGTCCATCTGGTGTGTCACCACGAAGATATGGAAGAGGACTCAGGACTGATCCCTTGAGGTATCCCACTTGTAATCTTGCATCTCTTCTGACTGTATATCATTATTTTACCACCACTCTCTGTTTTCTGCCCATCAACCAGTTTTCCACCCAGATGACCAACTTCAGACCCACCCTGGAGCCTACCAAGCTTATTTTCTTCATCAATCTTCTATGTGGAATAGTGTCGAAAGCTTTGCTGAAGTCAAGGTAGTATACATCTACTGTTCCCTTTGATCCACCACTCTGGTTACCCAGTCAAAGAAATCTATGAGATTAGTTTGACAGGACCTCCTTTGTAAACCCATGCTGTCTTGGATCCCTGTGCCCTATGGATTCCAGGTGTTGCACTATCCTTTCTTAAGGAGTGCCTCCATAATCTCTTGCCTACTACTGAGGGTAAGACTGACTGGTCTGTAGCTCCCTGCCTCCTCCTTGCTACCACTCTGTGGAGCGAATCACATGAGCACTGCTCCAGTCTTCTGGGACCTCTCCTGTGCTCAGAGACTCACTAAACAGTTCTCCTGCTAATTGGCTGTAAGTAGTTCCACCCTTAGCTCCTAAGTACCCTGGGATGTATGCCATCAGGTCCCATTTATTTGTCCACCCCGAAGCTAGCTAGCCTCTTGTAATATCTTTCTTCTTTGTGGAAGAGAGTAGTGCTCACCTCCTCCCTACCCCGCCCCCGTGTCCATGGTGTTGAGCTGCGGGCTCTGCCCTCACCTTCTTGAGTAAATACTAAACAAAAGTATCTATTTAGGATAGATGCTTTTACAGGTCCTCCTCCTCCTCCTCATGCCCCTTTCTTTGAGGTTGCAATACCCTCTGGACTTTTCTTCTTTCACCAATGTATTTATAGAAAGTCTTGTCACCTTCTTTTACTGTTCGTGCTAGTGTTTCCTCAGTTTGAGATCTTTGCCTGCTACCAGCTGTCCTTCCCTGCTTCCCTTTAGGGCAGTTTGTGCCTTCCATCTTCATCCCGCTGTGTTCCTTTATATTTCCTGAAGGCCAGCCTTTGGGCTCTGACCTTTCTGCTGTTGTCTGAGAACCAAAGTGGTTTTCTTCTTTGTGTGCCTTTCTGTCCAGCACAATGGATGTTGCTCTAAGTATTGCATCCTAATGTTTGCCCACTTTGCTTGTACCTCTCACCTGTGTTTCTTTTGCCAGGGCTAGCTTAATTTGTTGGCCATCTTATCAAAGCTTTCAACCTCTGAAGTCCCATATTTTTGTCTTGGAATGGGATGATTTAGATGTAGTGGCCAAATTGAACCATACCATGTGATGGTCACTGGACCCTAGATGACCTACCTGGAGATCTGTGATCCCTTCCATGTTAGTCAGTACTAGATCTAGGATAGCCCTGTCTCTTGTGGGTTGTTGTACCAGTTGTTTGAGCTTCTGCTTCAACACCTGTGAACCTGCCCTGCTGAGGTGTAACCTATCCCCTGCATAAAGATCTGTGTTATCCCAAGTGTTACCCCAGTCCCCCACCAATCCATACCCCTTGGTATCACACCATTCTCTCAGCCACTTGTTGAAGTCACTGATTCTTCTCTTCCTGTCTGTACTGGCCATTGGCACTAGTAGAACTTCCGAGAAGGCTACTGTTCTTCCCTCTTTGCTGCAGTTTTCCTACTTCCCTGAAGCTGTCTTGTACCTCCTCTATCCTTCTCTCTTCCAGATCATTCATTCCATGGTGAACCACAATGTGGGCTTCCCTTCCATCTTCCCCACATGTCTGCCCATATGCTGCCCCACTCTACTCCATTGTCATGCCTGGCATGCACTCTACCCAGATGTTACTTTTTCTGGCATCCCTTCCCCCACCTTATACCCTTATGTAGAGAACCTTTAGAATTATGACTCTGATGCCTTTCCTGTTCACCCTCTTGTTGCTTTCCCACCCCTCACCCTCTAACTCTGCAAGGCCCTCTCATCCCCTGTCTCGGCCCCCCTTTGTCTCCCTAACTTTACCTCCTGTCCTTGCCACCCTCTCTAACCAGGCTACTGACCTTCACCTTTGAACTATTTTCTGTCCGTGGAACCTTCCCTTGCACTCAACTTGTTTGCTCCATCCACCATGCTACCACCTCCTCACTATTACTTCCCATGTCTTCCTGAATGGCCCCCACCCACTCAGACTCTCCTCTTCTCAATATCCTAGCCTTCCCTGGGCTGTCTGCCGCCTCCTTCCTCCTGTCTCCTGTCTTCTTCCTCTGAGAGTGACTGCATACTATCACCTTGCTGTCCCTCCTTTTTCAATGTACTCTTCTTGGGTACTGCCTACTGCCTCCTGCTGTACACCTTTCCCTGTAGTGTTCTCTCCTGCTCCTTCACTGTAGCTTCCTCCTCTCTGCTACCTGGTCTTCTGCACTAGCCAACACTGAGAATCTGTTTACAGTGCTAAATTCCTTCTTGAATGAGTCCAGATCCCCTTCCCACAGGCTGATATCTTTGCTCTGACCCAGTCTTAGTCATGCTCCTGTGCCTGACCCTCCTCCAGTCATCACTTCCTTCCCGTGACTGCACCTGCTTGTGTGGCCCTCCTGCTATCCCACCAAGTCCCCCATTATTTTTGCCTGTTTTGAGCGCTTTTGGATACCTCATTGGTTTCCCCTTGTGGCTGTGTTCTCCCCTATTCTGTCTCTTCCATGCCTCCAGTTCCCTCTTCAACCACCCTATTTCCTGCCTGAGCTGGCCCACCTGCCAACACACCCTACAACCCCCTGCCTTCCAAGCCACTCCCAGGAATATGGCTGCTCCACATGCTTGGCAACAAACAACCCTTCCCATCTCTCACCCTATTTGACCGCCCCTGCACATCCTCTCCTCTCTTATCCTGGTCCTACCCCACTCCATGGAATCATTCCCCCACCTTGGACTTCCCATGTCTGTACAGGAAATATGTGTCCCTCCCAGTAAGGCTCTTCTCCGTCTACCAGCATGGCCTGCTGCCAGCTGTCCTCCCAGCTGTTGCCCTGCAGACGCTACTCAAGATGCTACACTCTTGCTATGTGGGCACTCAAGCTTCAAGACTGATCGCTTGGGGTGCTTTGGTCCCTTTCAATTATAAATGGATCCCAGCCCCCCTATTGGCTGATCTGAGTCCTGTGACCACCCCTTCCCCTCCTGTGTATTTCCCAACCTCTCCTTCACTCAGTTAAATGCCCCCTCCTTCCTCTGTTTCAGGGTGTACATATTTAGGTCTTTTAGTTTCCTTGTAGGGCTTTTGATGAAGACTCTGCACCATTTTAGTTGCCCTCCTCTGGACCACCTCTACTCTGTATACTGTATGTCCTTCTGGACATGTGGTCTCCAGAACTGTACACAGTACTCTAGGTGGCGTCTATACAGAGGCAACACAACCTACCTCTTCTGCTGATGATATCTTTCCCTATACACCCATGCATCCCACCAGCACTCCCAACTGCCTTGTCACACCGCCTGGCCACTTTTAGGTCATCTCTTATGATTACCTTCTGGTCTCTTTACTGATAGTCATCAATACCACTCCACCTATTTTGTATTCTGCCCCTTGGTTTCGGTGCCCTAAGTGCATTATTTTCTTTTTTTTTCATTTTTACTTTTTATACTCGTTAGCTGATGAGCAAAATGCCCATTTTCACACATGGCAAATAGAATAAATACAATACAAATACAGCTTACAAATACAGAATATACAGTTAAACAGTACATTTTAAATACAAGGGCACTCATTCTTTGATAAAAACATTGTTTTAGTCTGTTTTAAAAAAAATGTGATAGTTGTTCAATTAGCAGTTTCATCAGGTAAGGAATTGTAGAAAATGGTAGCCCAATATAGTACAGATTTTTGTCCAAATGAGGTTTTCAAAATGGAATTCTAAAAACATGCTTGCTTTGAGACCTAATACCCTGTGTGTTGGTAGACATATTGAACAATGACATAACTTTCAGTGGTAGCAAACCGTTAATTCCCTTATGAAGCATTATACCCAATCTTCAATTGCATCTGTTTTCCAATTAAAGGCTACCTGCTGTTTTATAGAAAGTACAATGGTGTGTTCTTCTTGGTAAGTTAGTCATAAATGTAAGACGATTGTTATATGGTACATTCAGTTTGCTGAAGACTTTGCCACTAGTTGCAGAATATACAGTAAGACCATAACCCAATATACTAAGCAATAAACTATGTGTTAATAATCTTTGAGTTTCAGATAACAAAATAGTTTGTATTCTAAACAGAAGACCCTATCTGTGATGCACCAGTTTTACAACATATGTAATATGGGGTTCAAATGTAAGATTACTATCCAGTATAATCTCTAAATATTTAAAACTGTCTACAGTTTCAGTGGGTTCACCTTTAAGATCCATTATGGGATGATCACATTCCCTACTCTTTCTTGGGCCTTTAAAAATCATGGTCTTAGTTTTTATTTGTATTCAGAAGCATACTTCTTGACAGAAGTCACTCCTATAAAGGTTCAAATCTCTTTGCACAACACCCATTACGTCCCCAAGGGCAGACCCAGTGCTAAAGAGAACCACATCATATGCATAAACAATAATCTCAGATTTTTTACACCATACAGGTGCTGAATTCATAAACAATGAAAACAAAAGGTTCCCAGTATTGAACATTGTGGCATCCACATTTAATGGGACAGCCTTCTGAGAGACTTCCAGCAATTTTTTGTTTTATGCAGCCTTAGAGTTACCACCTTTTAAGAAGCCCAAAGTGGGACATTTCTTACTGAAACATGATTTTTCTCAGGACAGTACGTAACTTCGACCAATGCACCAGACTTGTTTTCTCTATATGATCAGAATTAAGGCTAAGTAATATAGTTTCTTAGTTGCTTCTATTGTTTCTTATCATTTTAAGGTATTTTAGTTAAAGTATTGTAGTTCTCTTCAACATTTAGAAAGTTAGAAAATATTTTTTCTACTATAAAATCAGAACATGTAGTATTTTTCATGTTTTTTTGCAGGACACAGCTGCCCAAATCAGGACTGTCCTCCGGAAATCAGGACAGGTGGTAACCCTATGCACCCTATTGCTAAGATAATTTGAAAAAACACGTTATCACCTCATTGGAAAAATAAAGTTCTGATATTGTATACAAAATTAGTTCATGATTTTGCACTTTTTCACATTGAAGCCCAGCTGCCATATACTTGACCATTCCTCTTGTTTTCTCAGGTCTCTGCTCATCCTTTCCACCCCCACTGGAATGTCCACCCTATTGCAGATGTTGATGTCATCCTCAAAGAAGCAGACCTTCCATTCCAGCTCATCTGTAATGTCACTTATAAAGACATTAAAGAGGACTGGTCCCAAAACTGATCTCTGAGGCACCCCGCTGTTCACCCTCTCTTCCTCTGAGTGAACTCTGATTACTACCACTCTCTTTTGCCTATCTTCTAACCAATTTCTTATCCAGTTTATCTCCTTTAGACCCACTCCTAAGCTACCCAGCTTGCTCACTAGTCTCCTATGTGGAATGTTGTTACATAGATACAAAGACAGTGTCGGCAGATAAGGGACTATGGTCCATCCAGTCTGCCCATTTGAGTCTGTAAGTTAAGGTTATGATTTCCTAGAAATCTATTGCCCCTTACCCCAATTTCCAGAATTCCTTTATGTCTATCCCATGCATTTTAAATCCCTGCATTGCTTCAGCCCTCACCACTTCCTCCGCAGGGTGTTCCACTTGTCCACCCCATTCTGTGAAGAAATTCTTCCTCACGCTTCTTCTGAATCATCCTCCTGCAACTTCATCCCATGTCCTCTAGTCCGGAACATCTTTTCATTTAAAAATAGTGTATTCCTGCACCTGTTCATCCTCTGTAAGATACTTGTATGTCTCTATCATGTCCCCTCTCCTCCTCTCTCTCCAGGAGTACATATTCAGTTCCTTCAACCTGTCCTCATAAGACTTGTGATGCAATCAATGTACCATCTTTGGCTCCTCCTCTGAACCTTCTCTACCTGTCTATGTCCTTACGTAAGGTCTCCAGAACTGTACACTGTACTCTGGGTGGGGCCTCACTAGTGTCTTGTATAGTAGAATTATGATTCCTCTTTCCTGCTGGTGATGCCCCTGCCTATGCATCCCAGCATCCTATTTGCTTTTACCTGCTGCCTTGTCACACTGTTTCTCTACCTTGAGGTCATCAGAGATGATAACCCTAAGATCCCTTTCCTGCTTGTGCACGCTATATCCTCCCCAACTGATATATTGTGCCAGGGTTTTGTGCCCCATATGCATTATCTTGCACTTCTTGCATTGAATTTCAACTGCCAAACCCCTGACCATTCTTCAAGTTTCTGCAGGTCCTTCTCATTCTGTCTACACCTCTGGTGTGTCTACTCTGTTACAGAGCTTTGTGTCATTAGCAAACAGTGAAATTCTGCCTTTTAGGTCCTGTGCAATAGCACTGATGAAGAATGTTGAATAGGACCGGTCCCAGCACTGATCCCTGTAGTACCCCACTGGTCACTCTTCCCTCTGTGGAGAAACAGCCATTTACCACCACTCTCTGTGTCCTGTCACCCAGCCAGTTACCTACTCACCACACTGCTGTCCTGCCCACACCCATATTCCCCAGTTTGTGTAATAGTCTTCCATGTGGCACAGTGGCAAAGGCCTTGCTGAAGTCCAGACAGGCCATGTCCACTGCCCTCCCCTGATCACCTTCCTAGTCACCCAGTCAAAAAATTCAACAAGGTTGGTCTGACATGACCTCCCCCTGGTGAAACCATGCTGCCTTGGGTCCCATAGTCCATTGACAACCAGATGTTCCACCACTCTCTCCTTCAGTAGTGCTTCCATGATCTTCCCCACAACCAAGGTGAAGATGACTGGTCTGTAGTTCCCCGCTTCCTCTTTGTTCCCACTTTTGTATAAGGGGACTACATCTGCTGTCCTCCAGTCTGTGGGTACCTCCTCTGTTTCCAGTGATCAGCTAAACAGGAGAGCCAGAAGTTCAGCCACCACCTCTCTTAGTTCTTCAAGGATTCTGGGGTGCACCCCATCTGGCCCCATTGCTTTATCAACTCTTATTTCTTCCAGTTCCTGTAGGACCCTTTCTCATGTAAGGGGACTTGTGTCCATTTCTGCACCATTCTCACCCCTCGTACTCCTTCCAGGCCCACCACCCTCCTCCTTCCTCAGTAAAGACTGAGCAGAAATACCTGTTCAATGTGTCAGTTTTACTGTTGTCATCCTCCACGCGGCCCCATCCTCCCCTTCAGTCTCACTATCCCTCCCATTGCCTTTCTTTTTCACTCATGTACCTGTAAAAGGTTTTGTCCTCTACCACTGATTTTGCAATGTGCTCTTCTGTCTGAGCTTTGGCCTCTTACTGACCTCCTTGCCTCCTTTGCTTCTCTGGTACTTCTACCTATCCCTTCTGCCTGTATCTTTTTATTGCCTGAATGCAATCTTTTTGGCTTTCATTTTCTTTGCTACCTCTTTGGAAAACCTTAATGGTCTCCTCTTCCTTTTTCCTCTTGCTAACCTGCTTAATGCATAATTCTGTTGCTCCTGTAATCCCCGTTTTAAATACTGCCCACTGTTCCTCAACCCCTGATTCCTGCCCCATGCCCCTTAATGCCTCTTTCAAGTATCTCCCCATTTTCCCAAAGTCTGCCCTCCAAAACCTGGATACGTGTTTTTGTGTGGTTTGTTCTGCTCTTCTGTGATTTCAAACCACAATGACTGGTGGTCACTGTTTCCCAGGTACTCCCACTGTTACCCCCATAACATTGTCCCTTGCTTGTGAGCACAAGGTCCAGTATTGCCTTCTGCTGAGTTGGTTCCATGACCAGTTGCTTGAGGAAGGCACCCTGAAGGGAGTACAGGATAAATCTGCTCCTACTTGATGCTGCTGCTGGGATGCTCCAGTCCAAGTCTGGAATAGTGAGGTCTCCAACCAGTACTACCTCACCCTTGTCTGCCATTCTTTTGATGGCTAGCATCAGCTTGCTATCTGTTTCTTCCTCCTGGGCTGGTGGTCTATAGACCACACTTGTGCAGATAGCTGGCTCCATTTTCCTTTCCAGCTTAACCCACAGTATCTCTCCCCCATTTTGTTCCTCCTGGATCTCTGTGGCTCTTATGTCATTTTTCACATATAGTGCCACTCCTCCTCCTTCCTACCTGCCCTGTCTCTTCTGAATATGTTGTAGCCAGGTATGGCCATCTCCCAGTCGTGGTTATCATTACACCAGGTTTCTGTGATGGCCACAATGTCCAGGTCTGACTGCACCATTACAGCCTCCAGATCTTCCGTCTTGTTGTTAAGGGTCCTGGCATTGGCACACATGGCTTTCCATGATTTGACCTCCCTAGACTGTTTAGCTGTTCTAATCCAGCCCCTTCCCTGGTTGTCCTTTATCCCTGGGTCTCCTTGCTGTTGGCCCTTCTGCTGAATTTTGCCCCTTTTCTGCCTATCCACCTCTTGGGTGCTAATCTCCATGTTTTGCACACTGCTTTGTAGAGATATCCACTTCTCTGGTTCACTGGTTCCACTGCTGGCTATGGGGGGTGAGCAAGTATGTACCCTCCTTGCTGGCCTGCTACCCCCCTTGGCTAGTTTAAATGCTTGTCAATGTAGCATTTAAACTTATCATTTGGTGCTTGGATTCCCCTCCAGGATGGATGCAGGCCATCAGGCTTGAACAAATCTCCATCCCTCCAGGTGGATCCCCAATCACCAATGAATCTGCACGCACCCCTATGCTCTCCCATGCCTCTCGCAGGTAGTACTTCTGAGAAGGTGACAGAAGTAGCTACTTGCTTGAGATCCCTCCCCAATTTCTTAAACTTCCTTTGGCTCCCCATTTGCCAGGTCATTAGTACCTAGGTGGATAATGACATCCAGCTCACACTCCCTGTTGGAAGCCATACTGAAATCTCAGTCGGCTACATCCACCACTCCACCCCAATCTAAATCCTTTGTCACCTGGTCAAAGAAATCTAGCAGATTCTTTTGCCATGATCTCCCCACTATGAGCACATGCTGCTTTGGGTCATGTAACCTGCTGGATTCAAGATATACCATAATCCTTTCCTTCAGCAGTGATTCCATTAACTTTCCCACCACCGATGCCAGACTGACTGGCTTATAATTGCCAGCCTCCTCCTTGCTATCACTTTTGTGAAGTGGACTAGTAGTAGTAGCAAATTTATTGTTCAGCTATAGAGACATTACAATATTCTAATATAAACAATACATACATTACAATATGTGTAAATCCACACTTCATACAAAAAACACTTAGGTAAAACATTTGGGAGGTGAAAACACCTGCCTTTTACATAACTATTGAATTTCCACATCCATATCATATTCATAATCACAATAAAATTTTGTTACATTGTTAATTAATAACACCAGCATATTATAACTGCCATAAGAAATGCCATAGACAATTATTTATTACTATGGCTAATGGCATACCTGTTTTCAATAAATATTGTTTTCAGCTGTATAACTTAAGCTTTCTACATACAGCCCCCCATTAGGTGTGAGGTTTGTCATCAATCCCCACCCCAAGTCAGGTTTGTTGCCGGACTGCAGAGATACCCATGCATGGAAATTGACGAGACTAAGCGGATCACTAGACCCAAATTGCAAAACCCTAAATTACAAGTAACACCCACACCCTTAACAAGCTACAGAGGCAGCCTGCAACACTCGCTAGCTCTGAGCTTCCATTTATCACCAAATAGCAGGGATTGTAAACCAGCAATGATTAAAGACCACATCTGGGTCATCATAAACCCTGTATGCTTTCCTATGTGCACATATTTACTTCATTTTCAGACGCCAGTGTCCTCTTATGGGCCCTACTGAGGGCATATATAGTACACACTCACTTAACTTCGGGCCTCCATACAGACCAGGTATCAACTCAAAAGGTACTACTGTGTGTCACACATAATTACATATATTTAGTCAGATATCCCATTAGGAATTATCTTATTGCCAGTTATTCCTAGCCTTCTTAATAAATACTTGGAGACATCCTTCCACAAATATTGCTCCCCACCTATAATTAATGCTAAGTATGGTAGGAATTACATACCTTCAAAAAATAGTATTCACCTCAGGTCACTGTGAACAACTCTTGCCCTCAAGCAGCCAAAACATTTTCCTCCACTAACTAGCACACTTTCCCAACATTGGACAATGGGCCGTAATGTGACCTCCTCAGCCATTCCTCATTGAGGTCATTAATCAAATTATTATTCGACAGGCTGCTTTAACACATCTTTACTGTCTCATCGGTATATATTTTGCCACTTAATTTAAAGTGGCCAACTCTAATAGAATCCTATTTGAAATTTCGACAGTTAAACACATACAGCTTGTGGTTTACACAGATAAAGACAAAAAACGCATAAAATTATATTAAAAAAACACTATTAAACAGGTTCCTTAATTACTTATATCACTTGTGTTTTTACACAAATGAAACACAAATAAAACAGAATACCGCAGAAAATTACTTATATAAAAAGGAATTCAAAAAATTGATAACACCTCTGAAAGTATATGAAACATCTCTTAAATCTAATCCAACTCAGATTTCAGGAAGCAAGAGTCCGGATAGCTCACTTTATCACTAGGAACTCAAGTTTGAAGTATTAGTTCCATTTCAGATTCTAGCAACTGTTGGCATATAGCTCCTTACTAGGAGTCGTGAAATAGGATCTGACAGCTAGCTCATACTTGAGACAAATTCTGTAACTAATTGTATAAGTACAACTTCATTAGTAACAAATAAGGCATGGATAAATCTGTAGCCCCAAAATTCAGACTCCATAATAAGAAGTTCCACAAGTTGAGCCACTAAGAGTCTTTTCCCTTCCTCAGATCCTCCCTCTTTGGTATGCTGTTAGGCCAACATAGATGATTTTAATCTGTATTGTTTAGGGGAGGAACACCTATTTACAATCGGTATATATTAGCTGCCATGGGGGATGAATTTTGGGGTAGGGGGGTGTTGGTGGGGGGGTTCATAAAATGTATTCATGGGGGGTTTTTGGGGTTTGTTTATTTGTATTTTAGGAGGTGTTTCTTTTTACGTATTATATTAAAATGGAAAATAAAGTTATTTGCAAAAAAAAAAAAAAAGACTCATTTCCTTGCAGGTCTGCACCAGTATTTTCACAGCTTGATATAATTACCTGCATAATGCCTTACCTCCGTATATGACAGTTGAATTTGTCCCCTTATTTTCAACTTTCCATAGTATTAAACATTTCTAATCTCTCAGGAACTCTTAAGTGAGACCTCATACTGTTTATCAGGCTATTAATCTTCAGTAATTCTTCAGATGAACTCCATTCAAATTTTCCCTCTACCATAACGAAAACTCCAGAAACTCCTGCAATGTGAACAAATCCAAGCTGTCTCACTCACCTGCAAAAGAAGCAGAAAGAAATGTTCCACTGAGCTTAGTAAATTCTAATAATTATTTAATCACCCCAGCCCTTAGGCAATGTTAGCATACCTTTGCCTGGGCTGAGTCTTGCCTGTCAGCATTTAACACGCCTTTTCAATTCCATCACAGTTCCATCAAAGCAGCAGATATCCACCTTCAAGCCCTAAGTGGACTACATCTGTCCTCCTCCAGTCCTCCAGAACCACTCCTATTTCCAGTGAACTGTTAAAGAGAGCTGTCAGAGGTGCAGCTAGTATTTCTCTGAGCTACCTCAATACCCTTAAATGCACCCCATCTGGCCCAATTGCTTTTTCTACCTTAAGAATTATGAGTCATTTCAGGACCCTGTACTCCAAAAAAGTACGAGTGACCACCTCCCTCCCTCCATTCAAAGCTTTTGTTACTTTTTTGTGGCTCTTCCCCACCTATCCTTCCTCTAAACACTGAACAAAAGTATTTGTTCAGGATGCTTGCTTTTTCCTGCTCTCTCTCTGCACAGTCTTCCTTCCCATTTTAACCTGACAATCCCATGGCTCCTCCTCTTTTCACTTGCATACTTATAAAAGTGTCTTGTCCCAGTATGAGAGGGTCTGGGATCCTATTCCAATTAAAAAATTGTAATGATATTTAAAGCAACTCTACTATGATAAAGCTTCCACCATGATGCCAAATTAGGTAAAGACTGGGCATAAAGTAACACTAGAAGTACATAGATACATAGATACATAGACAGTGTCAGCAGATAAGGGCCTATGGCCCACCCAGTCTGCCCATTTGAGCTTGTAAGTTCAGTTTGTTTTCCTAGGAGTCTGTTGCCCCTTACCCCTGACCTCCAGAATTCCTTTATGTCTATCCCATGCATTCTTAAATCCCGTGATTGTTTCAGCCCCCACCACTTCCTCTGGCAGGGTGTTCCACTTGTCCACCACCCGTTCTGTGAAGAAATTCTTTCTCATGTTTCCTCTGAATCGTCCTCCTCCAACTTCATCCCATGCCCTCTAGTCCTGGAAACATCTTTTTCGCTTAAAATAGTGTTTTCCTGCACCCTGTTCCTTCCTGTAAGATACTTGTATGTCTCTATCATATCCCTCTCTCCTCCTCTCCTCCAGGGAGTACATGTTCAGTTCCTTCAACCTGTCTTCATAGGACTTGTGATGCAATCCATGCACCATCTTTGTTGCCCTCTCTGAACCTTCTCTACCCTGTCTATGTCCTTACGTAGGTATGGTCTCCAGAACTGTACACTGTACTCCAGGTGGGGCCTCACTAGTGTCTTGTATAGCGGAATTATGACCTCCTTCCTGCTGGTGATGCCCCTGCCTCATACATCCCAGCATCCTATTTGCTTTACCTGCTGCCTTGTCACACTGTTTCCCTACCTTGAGGTCATCAGAGATGACAACCCCAAGATCCTTTCCTGCTTGGTGCGTGCTATATCCTCACCCCCAACTGATATATTGTGCCAGGGTTTTGTGCCCCATATGCATTATCTTGCACTTCTTTGCATTGAATTTCAACTGCCAAACCCTGACCATTCTTCAAGTTTCTGCAGGTCACTTCATTCTGTCTACACCCTCTGGTGTGTCTACTCTGTTACAGAGCTTTGTGTCATCAGCGAACAGTGGAATTCTGCCTTCTAGGTCCTGTGCAATGTCACTGATGAAGTTGTTGAATAGGACCGGTCCCAGCACTGATCCCTCGTGGTTCCCACTGGTCACTCTTTCTCTCTGTGGAGTGACAGCCATTTACCACCACCTCTGTGTCCTGCCACCCAGTCAGTTACCTACCCACCACACTACTGTCCTGCCCACACCCATATTCCCCAGTTTGTGTAATAGTCTTCTATGTGGCACAGTGTCAGAGGCCTTGCTGAAGTCCAGATAGGCCATGTCCACTGCCCTCCCCTGATCCACCTCCCCTAGTCACCCAGTCAAAAATTCAATAAGGTTGGTCTGACATGACCTCCCCTGGTGAAACCATGCTGCCTTGGGTCCTGTAGTCCATTGACAACCAGATGTTCCACCAATCTCTCCTTCAGTAGTGCTTCCATGATCTTCCCCACTACCAAGGTGAGGCTGACTGTCTGTAGTTCACTGCTTCCTCTTTGTTCCCACTTTTGTATAAGGGACTACATCTGCTGTCCTCAGTCTTTGGTACTCTCCTGTTTCCAGTGATCAGCTAAACAGGATAGCCAGAGGTTCAGCCACCACCTCTTTAGTTCTTTAGGACCCTGGGGTGCACCCCATCAGGCCCCATTGCTTTATCAACTCTTATTACTTCCAGTTCCTTCAGGACCCTTTCGTGTAAGGGACTTGTGTCCATTTTTGCACCATTCTCACCCCTTATACTCCCTTCAGACCCATTACCCTCCTCTTCCTCAGTAAAGACTGAGCAGAAATACCTGTTCAATATGTCAGCTTTACTGTTGTCATCCTCCACGCGGCCCCCATCCTCCCCCTTCAGTCTCACTATCCCTCCCTTTGTCTTTCTTTTTTCACTTATGTACCTGTAAAAGGTTTTGTCCCCTCTACCCACTGATTTTGCAATGTGTTCTTCTGTCTGAGCTTTCGCTTTCCTTACTGACCTCCCTGCCTCCCTTTGCTTCTCCTGGTACTTCTCCCTATCCCCTTCTGCCTGTGTCTTTTTGTATTGCCTGAATGCAATCTTTTTGGCTTTCACTTTCTTTGCTACCTCTTTGGAAAACCATAATGGTCTCCTCTTCCTTTTCCTCTTGCTAACCTGCTTAATGCTTAATTCTGTTGTTCTTTAATCCCCATTTTAAATACTGCCCACTGTTCCTCAACCCCTGATTCCTGTCCCATTCCCCTTAATGCCTCTTTCAAGTATCTCCCCATTTTCCCAAAGTCTGCTCCCCTAAAATCCAGGATACGTGTTTTTGTGTGGTTGGTTCTGCTCTTTCTGTGATTTCAAACCACAATGACTGGTGGTCACTGTTTCCCAGGTGCTCCCCACTGTTACCCCCATCACACTGTCCCTGTTTGTGAGCACAAGGTCCAGTATTGCCTTCTGCCGAGTTGGTTCCATGACCAGTTGCTTGAGGAAGGCACCCTGAAGGGAGTCCAGGATAAATCTGCTCCTAGTTGATGCTGCTGCTGGGATGCTCCAGTCCACGTCTGGAATATTGGAGTCTCCAACCAGTACTACCTCACCTTGTCTGCCATCCTTTGGATGGCTAGCATCAACTCCCTATCTGTTTCTTCCTTCTGGGCTGGTGGTTCATAGACCACACCCAGCGGATGGCTGTCCCCATTTTCCTTTCCAGCTTAACCCACAGTATCTCTCCCCATTTTGTTCCTCCTGGATCTCTGTGGCCCTTATGTCATTTTTCACATACAGTGCCACTCCTCCTCCCTTCCTGCCTGCTCTGTCTCTTCTGAATATGTTGTAGCCAGGTATGGTCATCTCCCAGTCGTGGTTATCATTACACCAGGTTTCAGTGATGGCCACAATGTCCAGGTCTGACTGTACCATGACAGCCTCCAGATCTTCCATCTTGTTGCTAAGGCTCCTGGCATTTGCACACATGGCTTTCCATGATTTGACCTCCCTAGACTGTTTCACTGTTCTACTCCAGCCCCTTCCTTGGTTGTCATTTATCCCTGGTTCTCCTTGCTGTCTGTCCTTCTGCTGAATTTTGCCCCTTTTCTGCTTATCCACCTCTTGGGCACTAATCTCCATCTTTTGCACACTGCTTTGCAGAGATAGCCACTCCTCTGGTTCACTGGTTCCACTGCTAGCTGTGGGGGGTGAGCAAGTAGGTACCCTCCTTGCTGGCCTGTCACCCCCCTTTGCTAGTTTAAATGCTTGTCAATGTAGCATTTAAACTATCGATGATGCTTGGATTCCCCTCCAGGATGGATGCAGGCCGTCAGGCTTAGACAAACCTCCATCCCTCCAGGTGGGTCCCCAGTCACCAATGAATCCAAACCCTTCCTCACAGCACCAGTTCTTCAACCATGAGTTAAAGTTCCTGGTGCATGCACTCCTATGCTCTCCCTTGTCTCTCACAGGTAGTACTTCTGAGAAAGTGACAGAAGTAGCTACTTGCTTGAGACCCCTCCCCAGTTTCCTAAACTCTTCCTGAACTTCCTTTGGCTCCCCATTTGCCAGGTCATTAGTACCTAGGTGGATAATGACATCCAGCTCACCCTCCCTGTCTTGCCTTCCCAGTGATCCCCAGGATCTTCCTTCCATCCCTCCATGCCGTGGCACCTGGTAGGCACCTCACCTCCCTGTCCTCCCTCCTGTGTTCCTAGCTGGATCCTCTTATGATGGAGTCCCCACCAGGATTCGGCTTCCTCCTCCTCCTCCTCCTCCTCCTCCTCTTCTGGGGTCCACTGCTTTCCCTTGAGGTCGCCTCCTTGGCAACATACTAACATACTATTTGCCAGCAGATTAGGCCTTATAGTCTATCGAGTCTGCTCGAACTTTAGATCCTTAGTTGGGTGCCAAGACCCTCCCATCCCTTGTGCTCCAGAAAACATATCATCTGTCCCCAACCCCTGGGACAGGCCATCATCTGATACATCCACTTTCTGTGTCTGTCCCATCCTCTCTTGAAGCCCTCCACTGTGGATCTCTGAACTAGCTCACCAGGCAGTGCATTCCAAGGGTCCACCCTCTCAGTGAAAAACCTCCTCCTTTTTCCCCCTCACCCTTCCACCTTCCAACTTCAAACCATGCCCTCTGGTGATACCTCCTGCTTTAGTCTAAAGATCCCTCCATGTTTACCCTATTTATTCCCTTGAGGTACTTGAAGACCTCAATCATGTCCCCCTGTCACTCCTCTCTCCACATCCTTTCCTTCCACTTCTTTGGGTACCTCTATTTGGTTGTCCTTATTTGCCAGTGTGGCATATGAGTTCTTGAGTGAATAGGATCTGGATGTACCTCTGCCTGACTGCTCTAACCTCCCTGAGCCCACTGTCATCCAAGTGCTCCTTGCTCGGCATCCTTTGAGGCAGTTGCATTGGACTGGGTGGTCCCTGGATAGGGTGATGGTACTCCTGACCCAGTTTACTTCTGCTCTGAGTCTGGCTACCTCATCCCGCAGTCCAGAGAGATGCATGCTGATAGGGCAGCACCTCAGTGTCCAGAAGGTCTGCCTGAATATGGCTGCCCCACAGCCACTGCATTGCACCACTCCCCACATTATACTGCAGTTCCACTACTTGTCTGCTACTGAAGCTCTCCTAGTTCCCTTTTTATTAATTTACTGTACTAAAAATCCTGCCACTGATCCTCAGATAATTTTTTTTTAAGAAAAGAAACCAATAAATAAATAAATGAGTCAAACACTTGTCGTGCTGAGGGTGGGCTTCTTCCCCTTATGCCCCTCCTACTTACACCCTTACTATACCCTGTGTTTAGCTCCTGTCAATCAGATTTAACAGGGCATATAATTAAGAGTGGAGGAGGGGTGAAAATTTGCAGCAATTAAAGACAGCACAGAATTACACCACCACTATGTTTTAAATTTTCAACAGCCCAAAAACAATTATAAGTAAAAACAACAAAGAAAGTATAGTGTCATTAAAAGCCCACAATCTAAGTTTAAAAGAAAAATAGCAATTACCAGTTACTCTAAAGCACTGAATTGAATATGTTTCCTTCCTTCCTCTTCTGGCTTCTTCTGATCTTTATTTATCTTTTCATTTCTCAAAGCCTGTTGAGCTACACGTTCTGTTCTTCAGGATTTCTCTATGCCTTGCTATCTAGCCACTATCAGGATGTTTTGCTCCATATTTTCTTTTCACTCCTGCTGTCTTCTGTAAGTGAACCCCATGACATATTGTGTCAAAATTGGAATGCATGGACACACTTTAAAAGGGAAAGTGTGGCTGGTCAGGTGCAAGATGTGCTGGTACTGAAGGAAGAGAGATGTGCAGGATGTCACTAAAGCTAAAAGTCTTGACAGGTTGCTGAAAAACTGATAAATCTTGTGGTAATTGGACAAGAGAAAGTAAAGTCCACGGTGGAGTTGGCAGCATCAAAATGGAAGACTGACCCAGCTGAGGTGCTGTCTAAGAGAAAGATGTTGATGAGTCTCTCAGAGATGGTGTAGTGGCTGACTGATCAGTGGCTAGAGGCTGAGAAATGATTATTCTGTGGCAGAGTAAAGAATCCAGACACAGGGGTGGATGGAAGCTGTGACTGCAGATCACGTGCTGTTTGGGAACCATAATGCTGATATGGAAGGAACAGTGCCATCTACTTCTTGGTGGGGAAAGTTACAACAATGTCCCATATAGAGAGAGAGAGTTCCATGATGTGCCCCCTGCAGATTGGTGTGGTGTTGCCGGAATTGGAGGAGGTTAAGAGACTACAGTAAAATTGCTTGAGCTGATAAAGCTTGAATGGAGAGGGAGGGGGGGATAGAGGGAGAGGGAGAGGGGGAAAAAGAGAGAGAGAGAGAGTCGAGTTGGTTATGTGATCATTTTCAGGATTGAGAACAAGTGTTCAGAAGAGTGCTGGAAGTTTGACAGATTACAGATAAGAAGACAAAGTGGTCCATTAGAGATCAGAAGGGACTGAGGGTTTAATGCCCAAAATTAAAACTGACTTTCAAATGTGGAATACACTCCAAATAAATGATACATGTTTAGGTAAATTACTTGCATTTGTAAAAATGGTTAATGTGTCTATTGATGTTGAAAGTCTGAATAGTATTAGACCCTTTAACATTACAGAGAACAGGGTCCTGTACAGGTGTTACAAGAATTTCCAGGAGATTGAACTGAAGACCAGATGGTGGTACCCAGCATTCTTCAACTGCAAGTTCTTCATGCAGCACATTTTGACCCCAGAAAAGAGCATTTTAGATGCCATGGTATGTTAACTCACATACTATCCTATTTCCACTGGCCAGAGGTATTTAAACAAGTTGTTAGGTTCTGCAAAACCTGCATAACATGTCAGAGTGTTGTGGCAACCACTAGCATAGTAGCCAGAATAGTCCCAAAGAATAACAAGCATTTGTCAATGCCGAATGTTGTCTTGCTGCCATTGGCAGTGCAGGAGTTAGAGAGATGCAGCATAGGAGTGGCAGTCAAGTATTGAACTGATGCCAACCCACCCCACCCTGCATTGAGTGAGAGGCATTAGGGTGTCTCTGTGGGTGTTTGTTAGTGCAGTGCGGGAAAACATGCTGGGCAGGATGTGAAAAATGACAGCTGCGCAGTTCATGAGGAGGTGTAATAAAATGCCAGTGCTGAAAATGTGGCATACAAATATATGGAATTTGCGGAGTTGCAAGGGTGCGTGAGAAATATGCAAGGCACGCTTGCAGCACTGCCAGTTTATGGGCGTTCGGGACACCAAATTTTCAACATGGGCATTTTAGCACCTCTGCTCATGTACAGTGTCATTGTCATTTCCTCAAAGTGTCCCAAGAAGTGATTTCGCACAGCGACCACGCTATTCTGCGCCAGAAGTGCGGAAACACATTTTGGGCAGGATATGTGAAGTGACAGCTGTACTGTTCATCAAGAGGTGTGGAAAAATGGCAATGGTAAAAATCCAGAGTGAAAATATCACAAATGCACGATGGTACGAGCATGCGTGCAATCTGCAAATGCACACTCATAACACAGTCATTTTATGGAGTATCAGCTCCAAATTTTCAACATAGGCATTCTAGGAGCTCTGCTCATGAACTGTGTCAGTGCCATTTTCATAATCTGGCCCAAACACTGATTTCCTACATCGACTGCATAATTGTGTGCCGGAAGTGTGGAAACACATTTCGGGCAGGATGTGGAAAATGACAGCTGTACTGTTCACAAGGAGGTGCACAAAAATGCCAATGCTGAAAATCCAGCATTAAAATATTGAGAATGCGTGAAGTTACGAGCCTGCATAGCAACTGCACAATGCACGCTCATAAAACAGGCATTTGTTGGATTTTTTCCACCAAATTTGGAACATAGGCTTCTTGAGAGGCCGCCTCATGAACACTGGCACTGTCATTTCATTAATGGGTCCCGTAAGGTGATTTCACGCAGTGACTGTGAAATCATCTTCCGAGGCCAATTAACACCATGACAGTGATAGAATTCACGAGGAGGGGCCCCAAAAACCCCATGTTGAAAATTTGGTGCCAAAATTCCAAGAAATGCCTGAGATATGCAGCAAAGTTGAAAAACCCTATTCATTACATTATACAGCTTACCAGCATTTCCTCAGTTCCGGGTTGGCTTTGAAGAGTGCAGACGTGTTCCCAGTCCACGGAAGATTGTTGTGCCGGAGTCCAGAGGTAAGTATGGGGTGGGGGTGAGGGAGGCAGGTGCGCAGTGGGTGGAGTGCGGGTCGGGGAGGGGCATCTAGACTACGAGGACGGTTTTGTTCTGCAGGTAAAAAAAAAAAAAAAGGAAAACCGTCAGCGGGACGTTTTCATCTTCAGGGCTGTTGGCATGCTGGGGTGGGCTCCCAGCGTGCCACCTAAATGTTTTTTTTGGGGGTGTCAGTAACCGACGGGGATTGGGCATCCTCATCAGCACACAACATGGGGGGTAATGCCGACTGGGATTGGGCACCCCACTGCAAACAAAGAAGGGGGTAGCACGAGCTGAGGGATTGGGCACCTCCCTCGGCATTCAACATTTGGGGGATGCTGATGGGGTGGGCTCCCCTATTTGCACACAAACACGGGATTGCTGACAGGGGATTGGGCACCCTTATGTCGGGTAAGCGTGAGGCGGCCGCCCGCTCACTGACCATGGTCATAATGGCAGCGAGCATGGCAAGCAAAGGACCACTGCATATGACGAGCTTTGTTTGGATTGCAGCGGACCTTTGCTTTGATGTGCTCACCCCATTATGAATGCATGGTGTGGCGGTAGCAGGCAGGCTGATTGGGGAATGAGGGACGCACCTACTGATGCGTGCCCTGCATTCGCCCAACAGCAGCTGCGCCTCAAGACCCGCACTAGCGCAAGATGTTGCTTGCGCATGCGTGCAAGCCAACATAAAAAGGAATTTTCTGTAGAAAAAGCATCCATTCCATGTATGAGTTGGAGACAGCCAGCTCAAATTAAACTTAGTTAAAGCCAGCTAAGAAGTGGTGGAGTAGGACCCCTCCAATGATTCCATGTTGGAAGAGTCAAGATTGGTGGAATCACATATCCATTTGACATTTGGACTGGGGAGAGATTCTTGAAGGTGTAATGTACAGTACCTCCTAGATAAACGGTGCCCTCTCTTTTTGTCAACCAACCACCATACATTCTATATTGTGGTAGACAAAAGAAGGTGGTGGATAATAGAGGGTGGCAGTTAAAGGGGTAGATAACATTCCTGGAATACAGAACAGGAGCTCACACTGGCATTAAGCAAGGGTGGTAGATAAAGAGAGTGGATAAAGGAGGGAACACTGTAGTATCTGTCTCTAAGAAGCATAAAAAGTAATGCATATTCTGAGAAAATGGTTTATTATAATCCTGTGGAAACAGGTTGGAGATTGAAAGCTAGGATAAGAAATTAGAAATTCTAGATAAATGAGCAAAAGACTGTGAGGTTATTAGACCTGAGAGTAGGAAATAATGGTTAAATTATTTACTATGTAGAAATTTTCTGTTAATAGTACAGCCAGTAGGCTGATTTGTCATACCTGAACATAAAGACAGGTAATGATCCTAGTAGGACTGTGCAAAAGACTGATTTTAGATATTTGTTTTTGTATTTGTATTTGTGTCACTGATATATGTATTTGTCAGTCTCTTGTTTTGCTAATAAAGCAGTTTCAGGCCATTTTGGACTAGTGTGATTCTTAATAGCAGCATAGTATCAAGAGTTTTTGAGTTGTAAGCATAGCATGTTCATTCATGAAATACAAAGAACTCACTACATTTATAAGTAGGTTAGTAGGTTATCAAGTTACAAAAAACATATACAAGATTAGTGATAGGCATGTTGTTTTTACCTTGTGCATGTTGCCCAGTGTTACACACTGCACATTCTATTAGTTGAAAAACAAATTTGAAGACGGCCCAGTGGCACAGGGGGCTGAGGTGCTTAAGTTGCCTTACCTCTCCCACGTGACCCAGGTTTGTGAATAAGTTCAATTCACCATGGGTCAGCTAAGGGGAGAGCTGGGAGAGGACTGAGTGGCTGATAGGCAGCTCCCCTGTCCCAGATTGGGGAGGTCAGGTCTTCCCAGCTCTTGGCTGCCAAGTGGAGACTCGGTAGCATTGGGAAAATGGGGGGCTGGCGCTAGGCTGGGTGGATGGATGGGATCACTGCTTCCAGAGCACATGCATGCCTCCACACACATGTTTGTCCATGCTGCTGTGGCACCAGGGACATAAGGAGAGAAAACAGGAAACTGGTGCTCACAGACTCCATGAAACCTTGCCTGCCTGCCCTCACCCCACACTGTCACTGGTTCACTGACCCACAAATCTAGATGCAGGACTGCTCTCTCCTTCCTGGCTCCACTATAGAGACAATCCATGGGGAGTGGGGCTTGGTGGACTGGGGAGGCAGTCACTGGGAGTGGGAGACAGGGACAAGGCTGAGAAGTTGCCTACAGGGTTCCACTAAGCTGCATCAACAGGAATTTTGTTGATCGGTGTTACAGTGACAGCACAATGCTGACAGTTGGCATTGTGCCATCGGGGAAGCAAGTGGTTTTTGCAGGGGCTCTGCCCCAGCACCACACACATTATAGATTATCAACTCCAAGTTGTAGTTGTTTAGGGGAAGGGGCAAAATCCATGAAAAAAGCAGTGTCAGCAATACCACGAACCATTACAGTGAACTGCCGATTTTGTCGCTGTAATGGTCTTCATGGTATTTCCATCGCTGTGGCAATGATATACGCTCTATAGTGTGTCTGGAGGATAAAAACCTCTATGGAAAAATAAAATTTGACACACACTTGATGAAATGCTGGTTCTGCATTAAACAGTCCTTCCATCCTCCCATATCATTGCAGATATTACAACTGAAACAGTTTTGGAAAAGTAAGATCAAAGAATGGGCCATGGCAACTTTGCCTCCCAGGTTATTTTCCTTATCTAAAGTTATTCAAGACCATGCCCTAAGCATATTTTACCACTGTTATATTTATTTTGAGTCACACTAACCTCAGCCAAGGTGTAACATATAGTGCTGTGCATAATTTTCAAATTCCAGTGGAATGAAATTCAGTACAATTTTCAAAATTCCACTGAAATTCTGCAAGATTTCACCACAAACAGAATGATGAAATGCCATGGTAGAAAATAGCTGTGGAATGATTTTCCATGGAAAAATGCTGTTCCACAGAATATTATTCCTTGAATCTCAACATTTTCTGCAGAAATTGTTACGGAATAATGTTCCATGGAAAAATTGTTTTTTCCGTGGAATATTATTCAGTGGATCACAGTAGGCAGAATTCTGCTGAAGAACCAGCAAAGGTCCAGGGGAAATGCTGCCAGTGGAATAGCCATTCCATGCTAATTCTGCTGGTGGAATTCTGCATTCCACACATACTAGTAACACATCTTCTGTGTCTGGTTGGTGGACTGATGACAAATGACACTGAATGCAGCCCCTCGGCCATGTCCTGCAGAGTAAGCAGTGCTTTCTTTTACTTGGTATTTCAGTGACAGTGCTGAAGCTATTGATGGAAGTAATACATGACACATTATATGGAATATACTACTCATGATTTGTTTGCTACTGTCTGAGACAATAAACTTTAAACTAGGTTGGGACCACAGGTTGTTTTATTACCTTGTGCATCTTATTCAGTGTCATACAGTTGAAAAACAAATCTGACACACGTGATAAAAGGGTTGACTCTGCATTACAGGGGCCACCCACCCTCTCATATCATTGCAGATGTCACCACTGGGACAGTTTTGGAAAAGTAAGATCAAAGCATTGGCCATGGCAACTTTGTTTCCTAGGTTAGTTGCCTTGCTTAAAGTTATTAAGGCCCATGCCTCTTTACCACTGCCATGTTTATTTTGAGTCACACTAGCCTCAGCCAGGGGGTAACATATTGTGTATGTTTCTAGTCCCTCGAACAACTACCTTCCACTGTAAGTGTATGCCTACCCTAGCAGTCACTGAGTTACACTTTTTCCCAGTAGCAAATTAGTTAAGTACTTGCTCTCTAACCTTCTCTGAAATTTTTCCCTGTAATGATGTACTCTCTGTAACTATGTATTCTCCTCTGCCCTCACCCCCCAGGATGCATCTGGAATTGAGCAGTGCACTGCTCAGTATACCTTCTTGGTAAAACTTTTAAATAAATAAATAAACATGGCTTATGTGTCAGGCTGGTGGACTGATACATTCAGCATCTGAGGTAACAAATGGCTCTGAATGTAGCTGCTGGGTCCTGTCTTGCAGATTTGGCTTGTCAGTGAATGACTACATGATGCTGCAGTTCATGACATTAACTGATGACATCATATATGGATAGCACTATTTTCACATTTACAGGAAATCAAATCCTGACTGCTGTGTTACGTTAAGTGTGAGCCATTTTAAACCAGGCCAGTGATGTTTACCTTGTGCATCTTGCCCAGTGTTACATGTCAAAGTATTTTAAAACTAGATTTAATATTTCTTCCTAAAAGAGCAGAGTCTGAAATTCAGGGCAGTCTATAATCTACCCGTATCAGCTGGTTCTTTTACCCGCTCTGGCTTTAGACTGAACCCATATAGTACTACAGTATCACCTACAGTACTAAATATTATTTCAGAGGGCACACTTGTAGGAGGACAGCCCAAATATGTTACAGCTACTTGAGTGACTGAAGTCCACACCATTTGTTTTACATCCAGTACTTAAAAGGATCTGATTTTAAATGATGCTTTTGTTCCAAGTAACTACCACCATATTCTGTGCTCCAATTGTATGCCTAAAGATGTAATCTTCACCTGAGTCTGTGTCTTCTAAAAGACTAATGTTAGCCCCTATATCACAATCAGATTATGGTGTTGTTGAAGCTGTATTGGTAGCACCTCCTGCTTGTGCATTACCAAATTCAGCACCACCAGTTTCATTATTTTCCTGAGAGTAACTATCATTACCATGACCAAGCTGACCTTCCGTGTTATCGAAATCAGGCATAGTGTCTTAAGTGTACTGCATCTCCCTTACTAAGTCATTTTTACAGCTGTGTGGGCGGAGCAACACAGAAGTTATGCCATCACCAGATTTCTATAAGAGCACCGTGGAAGCATGTGACCAGACTGCTTTCCAGTGCGCTACATCAGTGATATGGCAGTTTTCAATGATCCTGTTTATGCGGCCCTTTCCCTTCATGAGCCACATAAACACACGCTCCCAGCACGCTACTTTTTCTTTCTGCAATTGCAAAAGTGATGGCTGCCATGCGCAACATGGCTGCACAGACTTAAACTGCTCATGCACGAGTACTGTACATGTGTAGATATGTCAGTGCCACCATGTCACACACATCTGACTTTGGGGCAAACTATGCATGCCTACAAAACTTGCTATTAATTCACACTTCTTCAGCTGAATTTTTTTGAACTTTTGTAAGTTTCCTTGGGAACTTGTGTGTTATGCTACAGTTGATGTGGCAACTTGTGTCTTGATTCTGCAGTTCTAGTGAAGCCTTTTTTAAAATACTGTCCCCATTTTATTCATACTGATTGGCACTGTTACTATCACCCCAGCTGCTGTCATCCCTTACCTCCTTCTGCCATGTCCGTGGAGGCAGTGCTGCACCTCTACCCCGGTGAATCTCCCCTGCCACCCTTACCACCTCTGTGAGTGGAACTTCCTCTACTGGGTGCTTCTGCTTGGGCTCGGCCTTCTGCTCTATCAACAGGTTCTCAGTGATGCCTGTCACCGCCTCTCCTTTGACCACCTCCCTGATGGACCCCTGCCACCCCTTTCTGACTCCATCATGAAGCTTGATCTGCAGAGAAGTTGTTAACTGTGGCACTTCTGAAACTGCCCACCGGTGAAAGGTACAGCGCGTTGTGCCTCTGTGTCACAAACTCTTTCCCTGACAGCTGGTGCACAGGGGCTGAGTAGAGCTCTGTAGAAAAGAGACACTTGAGCTGAGCTACCATACCTCTTGGCAGCTAAATTCGGTGCAGCAAGAGCACCACATATTCTTTTCAACTATCTTGCCATTCCTAAAAGCTGTCCACAGCTGTATCAGCTCTGACCAGAACTTGTTAAAAGATCCTGCGGCCACCTTTGGTAGAACAGACACTTTCAAATGAGGGTCAAGAATTGCTGCAAGAACATAATTTATGTCTTCAATGACTGTCAAAATGCCAATCAAGTTCTTCAATGTAAACGTTTGTAAGAGAAGCAATCTCTTAAGTAACAACCTTTTTTTTTGGTAGAATGCTAACGTCCTGCTCATCAAGATGCAAATCATGGGTATTACCTGACTCAGAAAGCATTCAGAACTCATTTCATTTGTTGTTTGCTCAAATTCTCTTAACACATCAAAAAGAGCATATGTTATATCCCACTGCATTCAGCTTATACTCATAGGAGCTGGGTATGTAACATTTTGCTGGTGCTCAGGGTTTGGGATCAAAGCCCCGGCCCCGGGCCAAGGGGTCAGAGGTCACTCCCTCACTGGGGTGTGAAGTCTACCCCCCTCCGCAAGGCTCTATGGGAGCGGAGCATTCTGCAGTGTGGCAGTGTATGTTGTCAAGGCCGTGGCTGGGGAGCGGACACTAACCATCCCAGATGAATTGGCAGGGGTGGCACAAATCACTGTTGGGGTACGTACAGGGCCAGTGCATTGTTGTTGGGGGGAGGACTTCCTTGCAAGTGGATTCCCTCATGGCTGTGGCATGATGACTCAAGCTGTTGCCATGGGTGTGGGGGTTGGGGGGGAGGAGCTTTCATCCCTACTGGGTCAGGTATTAGGTGGGAGGAGGGACCACTACACTCCAGGGAGTAATACATACAACCTGGGGCATGGGTGTGTGGTGGATCACTGGATACCAGGGAAGGGAACACTTTGCATTTAGAGGGGTGGGATCGTGGGTGTGGGACAGCATCACTGGACACCAGGGAAGGGAACACTTTGCATTTAGAGGGGTGGGATCTGAGGGGCAGAAAACAGCAAGAGAGGGATCCACTGAACTGCAAATACAACAATTTGACTTTGTTTTTCCTCTTCTGCTGCTTTACATCACTATTAACTTTCTTTACTTCAGTACAAGCAAGCAGACAAACATATAAACTGATGGCAGATAAGGAACGCTTGGGCCACATTCTGCCTATTTTGGCATTTTCCCTACTACTGCAATACTGCAGACTTGCTTGATCTCTAGCTTATAACCCCTCTTTTGATAGCTAGTGTTCCCTTGTGTGTATTCCATGCATTCTTGAATTCCACTACCATTTCTGTCCCCACTACCCACCTTTACTGAAGGGCTGTTCCATACATCCACCACCCTTTATGTGAAAAAATACTTCCTCAGCCTTATATCATGACCCCAATATGGTACCCTCCTCTACCTTATTTATGTCCACCTGTCCCTCGGTGGTGATTGATGTTCCCCCTTCCCAGCAGCAGCACGGACACCATGCCCCCCCCATTCCCCAACAATCACAAAGGGTCTGGTAGAACATCTGCGCATGTGCTGTGCCGGCCTGTGATGAGGGCCCTCCCCTCTTGATTTTCCAGGAATCCATGGTGGGCGAGCCCATTTCAACTTTCCAGGCCCCAACCCACCTCAGTCCAACCCTGGCTGTTAGTGTTCACTACAGGTGTTAAATTAGGCGTGAGCCCAACAGAACTCTATTCCCAACTTCCACCACCATGCCTTTTAAAACTTTTAGGACTGTGCTGGCCCATCGGCACAGCGGTAGCACTACCACTCGTGATGCGAGAGACCCAGTTCAGGAACAAGCCTGGGAATCTGGAAGGTCAGCCAGAGAGAAGGCTTGTGCGTCCAGGGACTGCTCACCTTCTCCGGGGAGAGTGGGACCAAGGCTCGGAGCTTGGCTGATACCAGGTGGAGACCGAGGTACGGCAAGCCCAGCTAGTAGTAAGGATGCTGTGTGGTGGACGTCGGCGCTCAGCGCCTTGACATTAGGGTGCACACCACATAGGGAGAAAATGGCTAGCGCCACCTCTGGTAGACGGAGCACCAGCGTCGATCCCCAGTGCCTACTGCCTGCCTCAGAACTGGCATCCCGATGAAACTAGGAATATGGGGTGTATGGGCCCCCACCTCAACCCTGCTTGGGGTACAACCAAGGCTCTGTTGGGGATGGACTGCTCTGGGAACAGGTAGGAGAGTAGGGACCGAAGGCAGATGGCAACTCCCAAAGAGTGGAGTGCTGCAGGCTGGAGTGAGGGGGAGTATAAAGAGAAAGTAAAAAATAAATAAATGAAACATTTTAGGACCGTTCCAACAAGTCAGCACTGAAGCAGCAAAACTGGATCTAAGCCCAAGTCTCCAATCCTCTAGTGCTAAACCATCCAGCAGAAAATGCCATGAGATGGTAAAGTGAAACAGGACCCCCCAAAACCACCCACATCTGCTGCTGCCAGCCTGACAAAAATAATACTGTACGAACACCATAGGGTCTATGTAATGTCCCCACAACACACGCACAACCAGGATCAGAGAGAAGGTGATAGCCCAGGGGGTTTCTCCCCTTCCCCCATATCAAGCAAGTCCCAACTAAGAGCTTTGGAAACATGTGTCAGGATAAGCAGCAACAGAGAAAATCCCTCCAGATACTTTAATTTACTGTCCCCCTGTGATTACCCAACCTGTGATGTCCCTCAGGATCAAAATCAGCTGTGGCCCAGTGGTGCTCCGGCCCCCAAACTTACAAGGTGGCATTTAACCAGGCATGGTGCGATAAGAAGAGTCCTGCTGAAAAGCCTACACACCCCCTGCAAGGTATACCCATACCTGCCCCATGCAGCACCAGATAATGCTGCAGGGACATCCCCTGTTTGGCCACAAGGCCCACAACCACTTGTATTTGCTCCCCACTGGGTTCTGCCCTTGACTACAAAATCACAGATAGTTCAGTTGCTTTGATTTAGCTGGGGGCTGGGCACCCAATTAAACAGTGATGACAAAAGTCCAAAGCACAGCAGGAAACACCTGCTATTGTAATCTGTAGGTTAGTACAGAGATCAGGAAATCCCCAGGTCCCATCAGGTCACATATAATTTCTGAGCACCCCCTACCTCCATGGGTTTAGCAGAGGTCAGGAGAGAGTGTAGCATAATGAGGAGTGAGGTAGTGCCTCATTTTACTGCTTACTTTGCCGTATCAGGTTAGAGACCATAGATAGAACCAACACTTATTCTCTCCATTAACTTTTGAAATATACTTTTTTCAACATAAGTACATAAGAGAAGAGGTGCAAAGTAAAAGCCATGCAGCACATTAAGGCCACCATATCATACCTTCAGGGACAATTTCAACATGAGGATGAGAAAGGAGGGAATGGATGAAGCTGCTGTGAAAGATGACTCACCCATACCTCAAGGCCTCACTTGCACCCACCCAGCTGCCCACCACACTTTCAAAATGGCCATGAAACTCTACAGAAAGAGGTACAATTCCACCATCTTTGCAGACTGCAGTCCCTTTCCCTTCATTATTCCTTTTCCATCCTCCTGACAAAAATGGATCCTCCCTGAATGTTTGGTCTTTCTTGATGCTTCTTATAAGCCATCTGTATTTTTTCTTTTGATAAACCAATCTCTGTTTAAATAATTATTATGATATGCTGAGAGAAATGCACATGCAGTTTCTGTTTGCTCAGTGCAGTAGACAGGTTGGTATTTGAAAATTCATAAATAAAAAAAGTAAAAAAATGAAAAACACTTTCACACTAGCATTGGTGGTGGGAAGCATATGTAGAACAGTGTATAGTTGCTTCTTTTTAATTTTAACCCTTCTTATGCACTGAAATGTTTTAGTTTAGCATCTCAGACTATCTAGTTCAAAAGTCTGACTAAACATTACTGCAAAACATTTTTATTCATTTATTTTTTTAACTTTCATTTGGTCTTCTCCTGTTCCAGGACCTGAGATGGGCAATCCATTACTTGCAGTGTCCTTTCCATTCCCTCCCTTGTTGAATCCCTCTTCTAGTCTTCTCTTCGGCTTGGCTAGCCTAAGCTTTCCCCAATGCATCCTGTCCCCACCACACCTTACCTGGTCAGTGCTGGGAAAACATAGGGGCTTACTTCAAAGTCAATGAGACCTCTCTGTGGCCCTGGGCTGGCTGCTTCTCATCCTCTTTAGTGTTTGTTGACTGCCCGACTGCCAACCTGCCTCTCATGGCCCACTGACGTGTGCTGGCTGGTTGGCTGGGATGGCACACACTTCCCCTCCAGCCCGGTTCAGCCCGCTCCCACTTCCTCTACTGTCACTCTCTACTGGCTTGCTGAGTCTCCAGTCCAGTCCCGAGACCCTCATCACCTTCAGCTTGCTGACTGTTGCTGCTTTTGTTTTTCCTCACTCTCACTTCTCTCTGGCACTGCTCTCCCTGACCGTCATGGTCGATAGAAAAGTTATGCAACAGCACACCCTTCCTAGCTACATCGCTTTGCTGCCCCTTTGTCGCCCACCTCAGTGTAAGCCCTCTTCCTGCCCAATCAGGATGGCTGCTCTCTGACGTTAGGCGCATCAGGGAATTGGCGCCAAATTTTAAAAATGCCATCAGCAAGTCAGTGACTACCAATAATTTCGAGAATGGGGGTCGGACTCAGGATTGCTCATCACCAGGATGAGAATTTAGGTGGGGGCAGGGGCGTGTCGCAGTTATTTTCAGAGGGTGCTCCCAGGTCATGTGCCCAGCCACAGAATAAAGAGAAAAACAAAATTACAAAAAATATCGGTGGGGCTGTGCCCACATTACAAAATATTGCTGGGGCTTATGCCCCACGGGACCATACAACCCAGTGCCTATGCTTATGCTGTCACCGATATCACACTTAATCACCATTGCATGAAGTGCCATTTTCTGCTGTAGCAGCCGTTACAACATATCAAATGTATAATTCCACTTGGTCTCGACATTTTGGATCAAGTGGTGCTGTGCAGTATTAGTTTCCTTTTTTAATTGCTCAAGTACCCATTTGATTTTACTAAATGATGAAAATGACTGCAGATTTTTTTTTTTTTGCAGTGCTTCATAAATTAGAGACCGCTGTATTACCATCTAGGGTTTTGAGCACTACAAGATTTATTGTGTGTGCAGGACAGGAAACATGTTCATAATCCCCATCACTGATAGCTTTCAGCATGTTTCTAGCATTATCAGTAACAAACATGACAGGACTTAATTTGTTTGTGTAGATCCAGTTATTCATCACGGCATTTGTATTGAGCAAGAAATTAGCAGCAGTACGTTATCCCTCAAAAACAGCAACATGCAGAAGAGCCATTTTTCAAAATGCACTAGCACCATCAGTTTCCGAATCTGATCCAGCAGCATTCTGTACTTGATTTTCATTTCCTGCATATTGCACCCAGTGAGCTGTCAATGATGTTGATTGTTTACAAGCACTAGTGCTTATCCAGATGACAGAAGTGAAGTGAAGTGAAGTGAAGAAGACCACTTTTAGCACTTTTTATATTTTCACAAAGTTAGTTTTCACTGATTTATAGATGGAAGGTAGGATAGTATGACTAAATGTGGTACAAGTTGGAAGACTGTAATGAAGTTCAGGTAACTTCTCAAGCCTTTTGAAACCAGTGTGTTCAACAAGAGAGAAAAGCTGGACATCAAGAGCCATCACCTCACCTTCGTGTGTTGCTATTTTGGATGAGAGAGAGCTTGATTAGAGGAAAAAAACTCCCTTAATTCAAAGGCTTGTGTTATAGTGGTTTGCTTTTGCTTGATCTCTGTGCTGTCTGAACTACTGCTACAGAACTCAATATCATTTTTATATGGTTCCTCAAACCAGTGGTGGCTAGATGGCTTGTTTGCCTACCTCAACTAATATGAGCTTTGCAGTGCACACAGACACTATAGCTGTAATGACACCTTCTGGCTGCAAAGTGAAACATTACCATACACTAGCTGTGACACTGGAACTATTTGACTTGTGCAAAGAAGATGATCTTTTTTTATTTTATTGAAGATTTTTTGGTCACATTAGACAGGAATAAAGCAGAAGACAATGACAGTACTGGTGGTGTAATACTAACACTAGACTGTCATTTGTCTATTCTAGAAAGGAGAGGGCTAAGAAATCTGTGTCACTTTCGATATCATAATTTGAAATGCAAATGTTAAGTAAGGTAAGTGAACTACAATTTGAATTAGCTGGTATTGCTAGTGTGGTGGTGGTAGTAGCACTGGATCTGGCATGCTGTTTCCTTGGAGAACACTGCATGTTACCATCTTCTAGGATGATTGAGTTTGTTACAGTATAATAGTAGCTACATTCCTTGATCACATACTTACTAATTGCTTACTAATTGACACACCCAAATATCTGAGGTCACTGTACTTCCAGATGCCCTAAGTGACCACTCTCCCATACTCTGTTGGTGGTCTACAAACCCCCCAAAACTGCCCCCCAAATACACTTTCTTACACTGCCTAAAAAAGATCCCTCTCTCAGCTGAAAAAACACTTACTACTCTGTGACTAGACCCCCATCAACACTGCACCATCAATAGACTGAGCTCTAGATCACTTTATCACCATGTTTAATTCAGCCTGTGACCGCTATGCCCCAGTTACCAGACAGGTAGTCAAAGGCCAGGACACCCCTTGGCTCTCCCAGGCTCTGCTTGCTCTCTTGAAGCATTGGGCAATCTGTGGCATAAAGCCAATGAATCAGACAAACCACATCATTGGCAACTATATAGGGAAGCCAGGAATAAGTTCACCTGGGAACTTTGTAAAGCTAAGGCTGCCCACTACCAGGAAACCCCTCTCCTCCACTTGGGGCTTGGGGCGTAAGTTCTGGAATGGTATCAAAGAACTTAATGGCAAAACCATCCCCCCCCCAGCCCAACTGCTAGTAAATGGCGCTCTCTCCCAGGACTCTCAGATTATTGCAGATACCCTTAACTGTCTTTTCCAATCTAAGCGGCATCCTTCCCTCCAATTTCTTTGATCCAGCTCCAGAACCAGTTTCAACCCTTCCCCCAATCTAACAACCACCCCTATCTTCAGGCTTCAAACAATATCCCTTCATGAAGCTAGGCACTAACTAACCAAAGTTCTGGGAAAAAATCATCATAGTGGTGACTCTCTTAACGTAAAACTCGTCCTCCTAACTCATGACTCTAGTCCTCACCCCACCTCACCAATATTCTCAATCAGTCCCTCTGTCCCAGACAATGCCCTGGCCACTAGAAATCGGCTGTCATCACTCCACCTTTAAAAGAGGGGATCACGCCTCCCCGTGCAACTACCGCCTCATTTCCATACTTCCCTCCATCTCAAAGGTGCTCGAAAAAATAGTGTCAGACCAACTCACTGACTATCTTACAAAATATAACTTAATCTGCCATGAATAACAAGGCTTCAGAAAGGGACATAATACAAATACCACCCTTCTTGAATTCACCACCTTTATAAACAAAGCTCTTGACTGAGGACACTTAGTGGGATGGGCCTACATAGACTTAACCAACGCATTTGACTCCGTCAGTCATGCCCTCCTTATCCAATCCCTGACTGCCTTGGAACTGTCCCTGGAAGCCACTGTATAATTCAAGAACTATCTCTATGACAGAAATCGAAGGGTCAAAATTAGCTCAACACTCTCAACCTGTAAACTGGTTCACTCTGGGGTACCCCAGGGTTCAGTACTGGGCCCCCTCCTATTTAGCCTGTTCCTCAATGCACTCCCTAAGTCCTACTTGGGTCAGATGCTCCTCTATACTGATGATGCAGTACTTTATTACCAGCCACCTGGTCCCTCACTCTCTTAAATCCTCTCTGCAGCTGAAGCCTGGTTCTCAGAGCACAGGCTTGTTTTGAACTACAAAAAAACCAAGGCAATGGTCTTCGCCCACCATCAAAACAAACAGAAACTTTCCTCTTAACATCCTTACCCGCCAGGGCACCCGACTGAATAAGAATCCACCTTTAAGTACCTGGGTATCACTCTTGATTCTTCCCTTACATACCTCAAATATGTCAACCTGCTCAGCTTGGCCGTCAACTCTAAATAAGAACTTCTTTACTGGCACAGAGAGTGCTTGCCTCCTGAGGCTCTGTAACTTGCAGTGACCTCCTCGATACTCTCCCTAATTGACTATTGGATCATTTTCTATGGTTCTGCGGACCACTCTGCCCTTTGTCACATCAAGGTATCCCTTAATAAAGCCTGCCATCTTGTCTCGGGTTGTAATAGGTGGACTCACACCTGTGAGCTTTATAGACTAACCAACTAGCTTAACTTTGATGGAAGACTTAGATACCACACCTGTCTCCTAGCCAGAAAGCTCTCACACAACCCCTCCCCTCTGGTCCTACATTGCCTAGTGCAGTCCATTCCCCACCCAAGGGCTACCAGAAGCTCACTGTCTGCTTCCCTTATTGTTCCCTGTTGCAGGACCTCCATGCGTCAACGCTCTTTGTTCTTTGCGGAATGTGCATTTGTACTGCATTTCTCAAAAACCGGGAAAACAAGGTTCTTTGCAGAAGATGGTTGTTTATTACTCAATCAGTCAAGCAATTAACATTTATTTATCAGAGCTCTTCTAATAGATCAGAGTGCTTTACCATTTAAAAATTCAAGGCATACAGATAAATTACAGTAAAGTTCAAATACAAATATAAAATACTGAGTGTAGTATGCCTAAATTTAGCTCTAATCAGGGAATGCCTGGCTGAATAAGCAAGTTTTTAATTTTTTAATTAAAAATGTACTTCTTCAGACGTGGTCTGGCACTCTTTAATCCAATGAGGTAAAGCAATCCACGGGTTTGTGGCCACATAAGCAAAAGTACACGCTCCAGAGGTCTTTAAACAAACCCTGCAAACCTCTAGCAATCCCTTGTCGGCGGAGTGGAGTGAGCAGAAGGGGCAGTAGGGGTGCAGAAAATCTTGCAGGTAGCTGGGTCTGGATCTATGACCGGTCGTATAGCTGTCATTTTTCACAATCTGCTGGAAATGTGTTTTCGCATCTGTGGTGCCGAATGGGACACTCTGTGTGGAAAATCACATTTTGGGATTGAGTAATGAAATGATGCTGCCACTGTTCATGAGGTGGGGTCTCAAAAAGCCCTTGTTGAAAATTTGTAGTGAAAATGACAACAAACATCCAGGGCATTAGGGTTTCCAACAGTAATGCCCACCCTGTACAGACTGACAGGCATCAGGGTGTGTGACTTGGGGTCATTGGCCGTAATGCTTATGCCATTCTACCCCCACCAGAACCCTGCAGCCACTGACATGCATCAAGGTGTGTCTTGGGATCTTCAACCCAAACGTTCACTCCATTCTCCCATACTGTACTCATCTCAGCCTATTTCCTTATAGAATGGGGTGAGCACAAGGGCCAAAGACCTCAAAGCACACCGTGACACCTGTCGGTGTCTGCAGGGTGAGGTGAGGTGGAATGGCATGCATGTTATGGCTGATGACCCAAAGGCACACCCCCAACACCTGTCAGTCTCTGCAGGTGGGGGTGGGGGGTTGGCGTTACTTCAGTACTTCACTGCCATTCCTATTATGCATCTCTTTAACTTCTGCGCTACCAGTGTCAATACCAGCAAGCAAACAATCGGCATTGACTAATGCTTGTTTATTTCTGCTACAGTGCTGTCTTTTTGTTTTAAAGATCTCTTATTCTTTGCTCCAAAGATTGGAATTCTTAGGTCCTCTGCACCAGTGATGACAGAGACAATCCAAGATGGTCTGACCATTAGCCTGCCTGCACCCTCATATGCAATGTCCTCTGTTCACTCGCTGTGCCTCTGCCTCAGGTCACATGACCCCGGAACTGAACTTTCCAGTCATGACTCTTGTAGGGAGAGGACCAGATACTTGGTGGCAACCGACTGGTGCAGTGGGGATGTAGCTCTGTATGCTGACTTCCGATGGGATGCATTGTCTGCTGCTCTTTCTCTTGCATAATCTGACCTCCATCTTCTAATGTTTGCTGGGCGTTATACATGCTCCTTAAACTGGAAGGGGAAGTACTGTTTGCCACTGCCAGCTGACATTCTGGTATAACTGACGGGGAGAGTAGCATGCTGACACTGCCACCAATATCTCAACATTCTGTGAGTATATGAGCCCTCTACAGCAAAGAAATAACAGTCCAAAAATATACGTGTATTCAGGTTTCAGTTTAGCAACCCGAAAACCGGCATATTCAGGGGTGTTCATGCTGAAAAATATTTTTGTGTTGCACAGTTGTAGATTCTCTTAATAGAAAAAAGAATGTAAACAAAAGAACAGAGTGAAAAAAGCACCGTATGGGATGGGAACTCCTGCAAATGTTACTAACTGTACCTGATCAGTTAAATAACTAGAAAGGTAAAGAAAAGTGTGTAAACCAGTCCTTTGCAAAAAACTGATTCTCTTCTGAGATTGTGTGTGTCTGTGTGTGTGTGTGTGTGTGTGGTGGGGGGGGTTATGTGATAAAGCCAAGGACACTATCCCCGTTAGAAAATAGTAGTGATGGTTTAAGCAGCTGTGTTGTGACAGAGCTTCCCCCATGGTGCCAAATTAGGTGGAGTCAGGGCATAAAGTAACACTAGAAGTAAAATAGACTTTATTTACCTTTTCTTTCCTCTCTGTAAGTCTGATGCACTGAACATTCTGTCTTTTGGTATTTCTCTGTGCCTTGCTAGCTAGCCACTATCAGGGTGTTTTGCACTATATTTTGTGATTCCTGGGGCCCAATATTCAAAACTTTGCCAGGGTGCAAAACTGAGTTTGCCCACCCAAACTGAGCTTTGTGCAGAAACGAAATATTGAAAAGCTCAGTTAGTGTATCTAGCACTATATAGAATATCGGATTGTGCCTGGGCAAAACACAGAGGGGGATGCAATGTAAATAAAGGAGTGGGGACCTGAATATTGATGCAGTCCAATATTCAGGTATGCCTTCACCAGGCCATTTTCCTCGATCTCCTTGAGCAGTACATGCACCATCGATTGACATCAACCTCCCATGCAACCCTAGCGGTTGGCAGGGAAGTGCAGCACCCCCCAACCCCCAGCACAGCTGTCCCTGGTGGTCTGATGGTTCTCCCCCTTGTCGATTGTAATCTCGTTCAAAAAGAATATAGAATTACCTGGTAGTCCAGTGGTCCCTTCCCCATTCTCCAGTTGCTGTCCACATTTCAGAAATTAAATTCCTTTGTAGTCCAGTGGTTACTTCCCCACTCCCCCATTCTCTGATCGCCATCCCATTAGTTAAGTTCTAAAATTTCCCAGGTAGCCAAGTGGTCCCTCAGCTCAGTTGTCAATCACTGTCAATGAGGGCATACTGTATACAGTACACATTCATTGAGAGCTCAATCAGCAGCCAACTGTGGTGGTGATTGGAGGGCTGTGTTGGTCACCAGCTGAGGGTCAAGTTGGGGGAGAGTGGGGCGGTGGGCCACTCCCTGACTGGGTGGGGGTCCACTAGACCACCAAGGATATGTTACTTGGTATTTAAGGGGATAGCAATTGCGGATGGGGTGGGACCACTAGACTACCAGGGAAATTTTAGGACATACAGTATTTTACATGGCACTGATATGTGATCAGGAAGAGGGTGAGCACTGGTCTACCAGGGAATTTAAATTCTTATATGTGGACAGCAATCAGAGAATGGGGGAGGGGGAAAGAACCACTGGATTACCAGGGAATTATTCTTTTAAACGGGGATGGTGATCAGAGAATGGGAAGGGGAGGGAACCACTGGACTACCAGGACATTTAATTCCTGAAATGGTGACAGCAATCAGAAAATGGGGGAGTAGGAGGTAACCAGACTGGACTACCAGGGAATTATTCTTTTAAACAAGGACAGTGATCAGAGAATGGGGAAGGGACCCACTGGCCTACCAGGGAACCTAATTTCTGAAATGGGGACGGCGATCGCAGAATGGGGGAGGGGGGAGAGAACCACTAGACTACCAGGTAGATATATTTTGTTTATTAATGGACTGGTAATCAGTGCGGGGATGTGGGCACCACTAGCACCAGGGATAGCTCTTCAGAAATGGGCAATCATGGGGTGGTGCCATGCAGTAAGGCCTCACTTCCTATGCACATGGGCCCATAATGGGCATGCAAATGGTTCCTTAGCACCTTGTATGCTTGATGGGCTCATTTGTATAGGTCCCTTTGAATACGAGGATGTTTGCCCAGGTGCAAACCACTGTGCCGCTCTATTGTATGGGCCATGTCTGCCCGGCATTAGGTGGCTTATCCTCAGGTCTCACTGGCTCTGTATTCACTGGAATAGTGCCAATGTGCTATTCCACTGAATACAGCAGTTTTGAGCACCTGGCAACTGTAGGGGCAGCACAACATTTTGCCCTCTGCTTTGCCCAGATTTGAATATTGGGCCCCTGCTGTCTTACATTAAGTGAATCCCACAACATCCAGTGAAAATGAGATGCTCCTTTTCTGTGAAAATAGTCTTGTTAAATAACTGGTAGGAAAAAAACGTCTTATTCTTCTAGGGCCTGCCAATGATACTGTGTTGCACTACCATATAGTTGAGCCTGGTTCATGTCTGAATTCTGACTCACAGACTCAGACTGTAGGACTTCTCTGAATACTATAGTAGTAGCATTTTCATACTTGGGGGGGAGGCATTGGCATCTACATCATGCATGAAAGAGCTAGTGTGCTGCCAGACATTAATATTAACTTTAAAGAACTGTTATTTGTTAAAGGTGAACAGTCAAAACTAAGAGGGTAAAAGCCCGATACCAGAATGTGGTGCTGGTCCCAATTTGCACTTTGTGTGCTAAACATTTTTATTAACGTTTTCTGTATTACAATAGAGTCTATCAGTCTACTTCTACTGACTTGCAAGCTGACACTTTCTTGTCTCTACAAATCCAAGAATCCCCTGCAGCTGACTTCAGAGGAGGGCTACATTAGTGGGTGATTCAATAGCCTGTAGTAAATGATTGTGATATTATAAGCTCTGATCTTTTGTTTTCTGGTCCCACTGTCCTCCTTCAGCTAAACAGTATCCCAGAGAACAGCAAGACTGGCAAACATCTGATAGAAAATTATAAAAGCTCTAACATGCAAGATATTGAATCTCCCATTGTTGCAGTCCTCCTCTAATATCAGCTGCAGGGGATTGTGGGATTTGTAGTTACAGAAAATATCAGCTTGCAATCTGGAGAAGCAGTCCAATACAAACTACTATACTATAGTAAACACATAGTATACAAAATTTTGTTTTTGCACACACTGGCCCAGATGTTCAAACTGTGCCAGGCTGTGGCTCAAGCCTGGGCGCAGCGCAACTTGGCTGCGCAGGGGCATGGACTGGGCGATATTCAACGGAGCTGTGCCATGGCTCAGCAACATTGAATATCACACCCTGGCCACCCACAGTGCACATGGCGCAGTGGCACTGTGCCAGCGCCAGTGGCCAGAGTGGAGCATGGGGATGCGCTAGCGCAAGTTCCATTGCACTAGGCACAACAACCGATATTCAAAAGCTGACATGCAAATGGGGCCATAATGTATGCAAGGCACAAATGGGGCCATTTGCATGTTACTATAACCTCATTTGCATGCAGGTGCCCGATCCCGACGACTTATGCCTGGCGCCCTGCCAGGCAGCAGCCGTCGGGGACCGACACCCCCTGCAGCGTGGCAATGTGCACCACAGCCCAATCGCGGGCTTCATTAAAAAAAGGAATGCATCCTATATCCCTGGTGGGCCAGTGGACCGCTGTCTGCCCGATCGCAGGCTTCAGTAAAAATTAAAGAAACCTATATCCCTGGTGGTCCAGTGGACTTGTCTGCCTGATCGCGGGCTTCAGTACATTAAAAACAAAATCCAAATCCCTGGTGGTCCAGTGGACCTGTCTGCCCGATCGTGGGCTGAGGTAAAAATAAAGAAACCTCTATCCCTGGTGGTCCAGTGGACTCCCTCCCACCCGCCCACTGATCCCCACTGCCCCACTCCCCACCCTGGTCAAGCGCATTGGCAGCACCCACCCACCTGCCACCCGCTGCCTGCCGACTGACACGGTTGAGTAGACTGTCGCCCATTGGTCCATGCGTGAGCCAATGGGTGTGCAGCCCATATTGTATGCTACATATCCAGATATGTGAATGGATCCATTCACTATTTCTGAAATGTGTAATATGGTATGGGCTGCATGCCCTTTTGCTCATGCTGTGGACCAATGGGCATACAGCCCTACCGACGGTGTCAGTCGGCAGGCAGCTTTTTAAACTGGAATATATTATCCCCTTTGACCTTGTTTATGCAATTGAGGTATCTGAATGTTTCTATCATATCCCCTCGTTCCCTCCTCTGCTCCAGTGTGTACATATTGAGGTCCATTACTCTCTCCTCATAGACACAGACAACTTTCTTTTCTTATTGATGTAAGTCACTACAAGGCAATTTTTTTAATCGAGATAAAAGGTTGTCCATATCATCAGAGTCTGCTTCACCTCCCAGATCCCCTGCCCAATATATCATATTAGAGTTGCTCCTGATGGCATCATAATGGCATCCTGTCCATGTCTCCTTTTGAAAGAGTTTTTTCTGCAGGATATGACAGATGTAATCAGGTCAGATTAGGAGACTAGGGAAGCTAACAGTGCCTTCGATAGGAAATTACCTCTGAAGAAAGTGAGCAAGGGGTAGATTCTTTCAATTAAGTTTTCTGCTAGGGCAGCGCTGCCTCTAAGGCAGCAGACATTATAAGTAGGGCTACCAGGCAGTGCTGCAATCTCTACAGCAAAAGAGCTAACTTCTTTGCCATGCCAGTTTGGTGGTGTGGTGGAACTATCTACAGAAACATAAAAACATATAATCTGATGGTAGCTAAGGACCACTTGGTCCACCCAATTTGTTCTTTTTTTTCTTCCTGCCTACACTGACACCACGGACCTTTCTGATGTCCAGCTCCCTCCCCCTCTTTACGTTCCACTAAGATTCCCTCATGCCTACTCCATGTATTCTTGAATCCCACCAGTATTTTCAACCCCCAACACCTCCACTGGAATATTGTCCCAGGCATCCACCACATTCTTAATGAAGAATTTTTTTTCACATCTCTCCTGAATTTACCCCTTCCAGGTTCATTGCATATCCACTTGTTCTTGAGCATCTTTCCCTCTTTAAGATACTCTCCCACTGTACCTTATTTATCTCCTTGAGGTATTTATAGATATCTATCATGTTCCCCCTTTCCCTCCTCTCTTCTAGTGTGTACATATTGAGGTCCTTCAGTCTCTCCTCATAGGGCTTCTGATGCAGTCCGTGCAACATTTTAGTTGCCCTCCTCTGGACTGCCTCTTCTCTCTCTATATCCTTCCTGAGATGTGGTTTCCAGAACTGGACACAGTACTCCCAGGTGGAGTCTCACCAGCAATCTATAAAGTGGCAATACCACCTCCCTCCTTCTGCTAATGATATTCTCCCTGCTCACCCCAACATCCCACTGACCATATCACATGCTTTGTTACACTGCCTTGCTACCTTGAGGTTATCAGATATTATTACTCCTAGGTCTCTTTCCTGTTGGTGATCAACAATAACTCTTCTCCCATTTTGTACTCTGTTTCTAGGTTTCTATTCCTAAGTGCATGATTTTGCACTTTCTCTATTTTGAAACCCAGCTGCCATATCCTTGACCACTCCTCAAGTTTTCTCAGGCCTCTGCACATTCTTTCCATCACCTCTGGAGTGTCCACCCTACTGCAGAATTTTGTGTCATCCTCAAAATGGCATACCATCCCTTCCAGCTCATTTGCAATGTCACTTATAAAGACATTAAAGATAACTGGCCACAACAGTGATTAGTGTTGCTCGGATAGTGCCACCATGGATCCACCAGTGACCTGGCAGATGGCGGCACTATTTGAGTTGGATCTGTCCTGAGATCCAACTTAATATGGAGGTTGGATCCTGTGGTATCCAGTGCCAGATCCAGGGATCCAGTGTCAGATCCAGGGATCCAACCATCAGATAACATGGGATCTGACCAGGGCTCTGATGGACGGATCCACAGGCAGATAGTGGAAGTATCTAGCAGATCCACTATCCTGCTTCAAATGGGCAGACATCTGTGGATCTGAATTTGGTCGGGTCCATCTGAGTAACACTAGTAGTGATCCCTGAGGCACTCTGTTGGTCACCCTCCCTTCCCTGGAGTGACCTCTGTTTATCACCTATTCTTTAACCAATTTCTCACTCAGTTTACCACCTTAGGATCCACCCTAAGCTGCTCAATTTACATACAAGTCTTCCATGTGAAATGGCACTGAATGTCTTTCTAAAACCTAAGCAGGTTAAGTCCTTTGCCCCACTCTGATCTATTTCCCTGGTCACCCAGTCAAATAAATCTATCAGATTTGTCTGACATGACTTCCCCCCTACCATGAATCTGTATGGCCCCAGGTCTTGTAATTAGCTGTATTTAAAGGGGACAGGAAAAATGTGCTAACTGGCAGCAGTTAGCAACGTCCCTGTTTACAGCAATGAAATTCCTAGCACCCAATGATCCATATTTAACTGTACCCAAATAAACACTGATTTGAAATACTGTGCTTTCAATTGTTTACTTTTTATGGACAACACACTGTACATTTCTTTCCATGGAACCTGTAGTTTGGAATTTTTAGTATGTCATAGTCTATATAAATAATGCTAATTATGAGCTGTTGACCTATCAGAAGCTTGCTTAGAGTTTTATGCACAAACCATGACATAGTTAAAACTCCAGATCACAGATTCCATGAAGAGAACTGTAACAGAATGCTGCAAGTAAAACAAAAACAATGTAAAATACACATCACTTTTTATTCAGGTATAGTTAAGTATGGCTAATTTTCCTATCTTAAGTGTGCTTGTGTAGTCATGGTAGTGATATGCTTTTTAATACCACTCATTACTTTCCAGATTGGTCTTCATCATGATTCTTTATTAATTATATGACCATATCATACAATTTTGTCAGCTGGAATGTCAAGGGAGCCAAGGATAGGGTCAAGAGGCAGGTGGTGTTAAAACACCTTCTTCATCTAGGCGCATCAGCGTTCCTCCAGGAAACTCATTTAAAAGAGTGGACCTTCATTATTTCAAAAGACTATGGGTAGCTCAAGTTTTTGGGGCTGGGGCTTCATCTAAGAGAGCAGGGTAGCTATCCTAATTGCTAGGGGCGTAGCTTTTAAATTGATACGTGAATGTTGGGACCCAGAGGGTCGCTTGTTTTATCCATGCTACGCTAGCATCTCAACCGGTTCTATTGGGCTCGATCTATGGCCCAATACTAATTCACCGTATTCTTCAAAGATCTTTGTCGTATGGCAATCTTAGATGTGCAGAATGTCACCATTCTTGGAGGAGACTGGAATTTGGTACTCCAAATGATATAGACAGATCCTATAATAGGCCTTGGGGTCTTACCCCATCTCAAAGAGCCCTGAAAGGCTTCATTAATAAATTAGCATTAGTTGATATATAGAAACACTTAATCCTGAAAGGAAACAGTACTCTTTCTATTCTCCAGTACATCGTTCATACTCGAGAATAGATTACATTTTAATAAGTTTATCAGCAGCTCCCAATGTCTTGCAAGTAGAGATCTCAGCGAGGTAATCTCGATCATGCGGTTTGTGAGGTATAGGTCCTGCCCAGAGATACCTAGACCTTCACAGTGGAGATTAAATAACCAAATACTAAAGGAAGAACGCTCTCTTGAGGATATTAGGGACTTTATAACGCTTTTCATGGCAGACAATAGAGTTTACGGCCCAAAAGACTTAATCTGAGGCTGCTCTAAAATGTACTCTAAGAGGGAGTTAATTAAGATGGCCGCTAAGAAGAAAGCAGGAACAGAGGGACAGACTGGGATCTTTGTTGTCCTCTATTCAAAGGTTAGAGCACAATTTATCCTGTACCTCAACTGACTCTGAGTGGGTTAAATTACATCAATTGCAGGCCCAATACTCTGAGATAGTTTTCCAAAAAGCAGAGCTGGCCCTCTCTCAAGTTAAATTACAATATTTAGACATAGGAGAAAAGGCTAGCAAACTCCTAGCATGGCGGGTAAGACAAAGTGAATCACTACAGTTCATAGCAGGGGTCCAAGCAGGGCATGGGGATCAGATCTGTACAGATCTGAGGGAAATCTCAAGAATTTTTGGGGATTATTTTCAGAAATTATACGCCCAAGAGCCCGGTACTTGCTACTCTGCTTCAGAAATTGCGGCGTACACAAAGGAGCGCACCTGCCTAAGCTATCTGAGGCTGAGTCAAACTCCTCTAAGTGCCACTTACAATATCTGAGATACACCAGGCTATCTTCAGTTACCTGTGGATAAATCCCAGTGCCGATGGTTTTCAGTAATTTTATAAAGCTTTTTATGGACGTTCGCCAATCTTATTTGATACTTTTAGATTCTGGTTTGATTTTGGTATTTCAGACCCGAGGTTTTAGAAGCCACAATATCCCAAATTTTTAAACCAGATAGGGACCCATCTAGTTTAGACAGCTACCGGCCGATATCGCTCCTTAATACTGATATAAAATTCTGGCAAAAATATTGGCCAATAGATTGTCTATGGTGATGGATCGACTTATCTGCAGAGAGCAAGTGGGGTTTATGAAAGGGAGATTATCTCCGACCACATGAAACTTATCCATCTGATGGCAGTAGCTAAAGATTCCAAAATTCCTATGGTACTTCTATCACTCGATGCCGAGGCCTTGATCGTGTTTCCTGGCCTTTCTTATTTGCCTCCTTTCGTTCTTTGGTATCCCAGATTTCCTAAATTGGATTAGAATCGTGTCTCCTTGACCTCAGCTGTGGTGAAGCTATTAATTCTGAAAATTGGACCTCGGATAAGGTCCCATCATTGGTTGAGTGGCACAGGAATGCGCACTGGTGATACAACGAAAAACACATAGCAAGTAAGAAGTAAATGTAACAGTTTGCGTCTGTATAAGTCGCTTGAACATTTGTTGTTGACTTGGAGACTATCTGATTAAAAGAATTTGCCTTTTCACTGCAAGCACTTTCTTTAAGTTGTACCCTCTAGGTACTTGTCCTTTTATATTTCACAGTGGGGGTAGGGTGGGGGAGGAGGGGGAGGTCTTTGGGGTGTTATTGTTGATTATTGTTATTCTCGTGGAAAGCTTTGTATCTGAACTTCATATGTTTGTATTGTTTCTTTATGCTTTCCTTGTAATACTACTGGTGGTTATGTGAAAATAATAAAAATGTTAATTACAAAAAAAGTATGGCTAATTTAAAGGAATAATGTAATTTCTGAAAATAAGAACTCTTAAAAGAACTGCCAATTAGAAATAATTTCCTCTCCTCTAAGATACTCCACAATCCCTCCAGCCCTCCAGAACCACTCCTGTTTTCAGTCAGTTGTTAAACAGGGCCATAAGAGGTGCAGCCAGTACCTCCCTGAGCTCCCTCAATAACCTTGGGTGTATCCTGTCTGACTCCCATAGCTTTATCATCTTTGAGATTTGCGAATCCCTTCAGGATTCTCTACTCTGTAAAATGACTTGTATCTATCTCCCTCTCCCCAGTGCTCCTGCTGCTTTTATGTTCCCACAGAAACATAGAGGTTGATAGCAAATAAGGACCGCAAGGCCCATGCAGTCTGCCCATTTTTTCTACCTTATGAATGTGCCATAGGCCTTTACTCTGTCAATGCCCTATTTATTCATACTCATCTGTATTGCTTCCTTATGCTTATCCCATGACTGTTTGAAGCCCTACACTGTATTCATTTCCACCACTTCCTGAGGTAGGCCTTTCCATGCATCCCCCATCCTTTCTGTGAAAAAGAACTTCCTCACATTACCCTTTAATCGGCCTCTCTCTAATCTCATGCTGTGTCCTCTTGTCCTGCTACTTTTCTTATATTGAAACACCTTAGACTCTTTCACTTTGTTAAAGCCATTAAGATGTTTGAATGTTTTGATCATATCACCTCTCCCTCCTTTGCTCTAGGGTATACATATTGAGCTCTGTTAATCTATCCTCATATGTTTTCTGATGCAGTCCCTGCACCATTCTGGTTGCCCTTCTCTGTACTGCCTCCATTTTATTAATGTCCTTGTGCAGGTGCAGCCTCCAGTACTGCATGTAGTACTCCAGATGGGGCATAACCAGTGTCTTGTAAAGAGGGATTATTACCTCCCTCTTATGACTTGTGATACCCCTACAAATACACCCAGACATCCCTCTAGCCTTTCCAACTGCTTTAGAGGTCTGCTTGGATGATTTCAGGTCATCTGTGATGATGCCCATCTCTTTCTTCCCTTGTGATTGCCAGCAACTCCACTCTCAACCTATAGGTAGCTTCAGGGTTTCTCTTCCCTATGTGAATGATCTTGCACTTTTTTGTGTTAAACCCCAGTTGCCACACTTCAGACCATTTTGCCAGTTTTTCTAGCTCTCTTCCCATTCTGCTGACCCCATCTGGATCATCTACTCTGTTGCAGATCTTGGTGTCATCTGCAAACAGGCAAACCTTACCCTCCAGTCCCTCTGCAATGTCAGTGATGAAGATTTTGAAGAAGACTGGCCCCAGGACTGATCCCTGAGGTACCCTACTTGTGACTTAAATCTCTTCTGACTGTCTACCATTTACCACCACTTTCTGTTTTCAGCCCGCCAACCAGCTTGCCACCCAGCTGACCAATGTCTGACTCACCCTGAGCCTACCTAGCTTATTAATCAATCTTCTATGTGATGCAGTATCGAAAGCTTTGCTGAAGTCAAGATAGATGACATTAACTGCACCCCCTTGGTCAACCGCTCTGGTTACCCAGTCAAAGAAATCTATGAGATTAGTTTGACAGGACCTTCCTGTTGTAAACCCATGCTGTCTTGGATTCTGTGCTCCTATGGAATCCAGGTATTGCACTATCCTTTCCTTAAGAAGTGGCTTCATAATCTTGCCCACTACTGAGGTAAGACTAACTGGGCTGTAGTTCCCTGCCTCTTCTCTGCTGCCAGTCTAGTGGAGCAGGATCACATGAGCCCTTCTCCAGTCTTCTGGGACCTCTCCTGTGCTCAGAGACTCACTAATCAGTTCTGTTAATGGCTCTGCTAGTTCGACCCTTAGCTCCTTTAGTACCCTGGGATGTATGCCATCAGGTCCTGCTGCCTTGTCCACCTTGAGCTGAGTGAGCTCTTGTAGGATCCTTTCTTTTGTGAAAGGACTTGTGCACACCTACCTCCCTACTGTGACCATGGTGCTGAGCTGTGGGCCCTGCCCTACCTTCTTCTCAGTAAATACTGAGCAGAAGTATCTATTTAGGATAGATGCTTTTCCTTCCCTTTCCTCTTTCTCTATAAAGAAAGAACAAAAGTATTTGTTACAGGTACCTGCTTTTCCTGATCTTCCTCTGCACAGTCACCCTGCCGTTCCTAACTTCATGATCCTTCCCTCTAGTCTTCCTCTTTTCACTTATGTACCTAGAAAATGATGTGTCCCCTTTACCTGCCACCTGGGCTATTCTTTCCTCAGTTTGCACCTTTGCACTTTTCCCTGTCTCACTATGTTTCTCCTGATACACCTCCCTGTCATCTTCCATCTACATGTCTTTATGCCTTTTGAATAGAAGCCTTTTAGCCTCTATTTAATCAGCCACTTCCTTTGAGAAACATGGTGGTCTCTTTTTCCTCCTCTTTTTGCTCACTTCCTATGTGCAGTGGTTTGTTGCTGCCTTCACTATGCCTTCTTTTAACTTAGCCCACTATTCTACCAGCCCACCCAGGTTATCCCCCCCAACTAGGTTGTCTCTGAGGCATTCACCCATTTTTAAAAAAATCTGCCTTCCTGAAGCTCAGATCCATCATCTTTGTGTGGTTCATTTTCACCATTGTCCATATGTTGAAACAGACTGTACCATGATCACTGATCCCCAGGTGGACTCCCACCTTGACATCCATAATACTGTGTACCAGGTCCAGTATTGCTCCATCACAAGTGGGGTCCCTGACTAGCTGTCTAAGAAACATCCCCTGCAGGGAGTCCAGAATTTGCCTGTTTCTAGATGAACCTGCAGCTGGATGGTTCCAATCTACATCCACAGATTGAAATCCCTTACCAGCAGCACCTTCTTGTTTTCTGCCATTTAGCTAATGACTTCAACTCTTGCCTTATTTAGTTCCTCTCCTTATCCTTGAGGTCTGTAGATCATGCCAGAGGGAATAGTAGCTCAATTTCTTGTCTCCAGGGTGACCCACAGTACCTCCAACCCCTCCATTGCATCTTGGATGCCCTGCATCTTTGTCGCTTTGATACCCTCCCTTACAGACAGCACCACCCTTCCTCTCTTCCTTCCCACCCTATCTTTCCTGAACTGAGTATAGCCTGGAGGGGCCATGTCCCTGTTGTGGTTTCCTGTACACAACTGACCATGTTATCCAGTTCTGTCTCTGCCATGATGGCCTCTAGATCCAGAAGTTTATTTACTTGGATTCTTGGGTTTGCACACATGGCCTACCACACTTTGTTCTCACTCCACCTGCTACCACCCTTTTTCTTTTGGCCATGCCTCCTTTTCCCCACTGTTTCACATTTTGTGTCTCAGTCCCTTTTATTTCTATTTCCTGCTTTTTAATTTATGTACCTAGAGTTACCTCCTCAGTCCTCCCTTCTTCCTGTTTCCAGTTTGTAGAGTGGGCAGTTTGTGACTCCCTGATTGTTTCTGACACCCCAGTTCATGAAAGTAATGTTTAAACCATCCACCGAGGATGGCAGTTCCCTTCCCAGGAAGGTGTAGACCATCGCCCCATATAGAACCTTATCTTTCAAGGTTAGTAACCAGTTCCTGTTGTAGCTGAACACCTTGGGCCCAATTCTCCATGCCCCTAATATGACACAAGGTGTCTGCATCAAACATGTATGATGCAAGTGGCACCTTGCATCAAACATTGCACCCTGAGCTATTCTGAAATGCAGCCCTGCATTAAATGCAGACTACATGTGCCAAAAGGCGTGTGTACCAGCTGTGTGCCACTAAACTGGTTGCAGTATGGTGCAAGGGGGCATGCAACAGATGCAAGCTGCCACATCCCCTATAATGTGATTTTCAAAACTGTCCCATGGAGAGCATTTCTAAGTACCCTTAGAAAGGGTACTTAGAATATGTCCCTCTGAGACAGTTGTGAAAATTGTAGAAATGTGCCATTGGTCTCCCCTCCATGATCTCTTCACAATCAAAGCATGTCCCCTGCCTGTGATGTAGTGTCATACTGCCTAAACACTGATGCTGCCCTTAGTATTTATTAAAGAACCTGTCCCCATCATGGTGGTATAGTGCCCCCCACATCCCCAATGCTGCCATAGTATATAATTTATAGAATGCCCTTCCTAATAATCCCAAATGCATCGTAGTATATAATTTATGAATGCCCCTCTCTCATCCCGATGCCACCGTTTGTATAAATAATAATATGACCCCTTCATGAAGTCAGTATTGTAGTGATATAAAGTAAGAACCCCTTTCCTGGATGATCTAGTGGCCCCCCACCCCAGCAGGCATTGCCAACCACTGAGCTCCCCTCCATCCTGTAACAGAGCTGGCACTGGTACAACCCTCCTCTCACCTCCATTGCCAACTGAACTGTCAATGAGAGCTGTACTGTATAGTGTACTCGCATTGGCGTGCCTTATAGTTACAGCTCAATGACAGTTCAGTCGGCACCAGCCGCGGGAGGTGAGAGGAGGGCTGTGCCAGTGCCGGCTCTGTTATGGGATTGGGGGAGCTGGTGTGTAGAACTATCTGCTGGGTGGGGGCACTATATCACCATGGAAAGGGGGTCTTAAGTCATATCATTACTAATGCTGACATTGAGAGGGGGGCATTATTATTTATACAGTACATACAGTGGCATTGGGGAGGAGGCATTGTAATAAACACATAATATGGCAGCATCTGGCATCTGGGGAGTTATTCTATAAGTTCAACACTATGGCAGCATCTGGGATGGGGGCATTCAATTACTGATATACAACAGTGGCATCGGGGCTGTGGGAGGGGCACTATACCACCATGAGAAGGACAAGTTCTTTATTATATACTATGGGCTGCATTGAGGTTTGGGGTGGGGGGGTGCTAGACCACCAGGGGAAGGGGTTTTCATTTATAACTGGGGATGGGGAACTGCTTGCATTTGCAAAGGTGCCTGCGGCAGACCCTTCCCATGTGCCAGCTGTTTGCCACATGGGAGTGTTTGCCACAAGTGTGGGGACTTAGGCACTGGGACCTCTCTCATACCAGAATCTGGTGCAGAGTCACTTGCACACCAGGCTTTGGCACAAGCTGATGTTTGCCACAGCTTGAACCAGTCCTGGCTGGTTTTGAGAACCGAGCCCCTTGTCTCTACACCATTCCTTTAACCATGAGTTGAAGCTCCTGGAGTGGACAGCCCTGTGTTCCCCCAGTTATAAACAGACAGCACCTTGAAGACAGCCACTGAGTGTGCTAACTGTCTAAGATCTGTCCCTAGCTCCCAAAAATCTCTCTGCACAATCCTAGCCCTGTCCCTAGCCATATCGCTAGTCCCCAGGTTGACAATGTCCTCCATTGCCCTTTGTGACAGGGAGTTCCTGCCACTCTTGAGGACAGACCTTTTTTAAAATCTGTTGCAATAGTTCTTCCATTTCTTAGCCTTATCTATTCTTTGCAATTTCTAGTCCATCAGGTTGGCCTCCTGTGGACACCTCATTCCTTTCTTGACTATGCTACATTGTCCTCTTTAATTTTCCTTTTCCCTCTCAGGCCTTCATACAGGGAAGTGACCTCCAAGCATATGTAAAACAGATTGGGTTTGTCGTTGTTGGATTTTGTATGTAATAGCACTATGTCAAAAAATACCTATACCTTATGTTTATGAAACCTGTAAATGCTGAAAATACCATGGCACTGGGTGTTTTTGATAAAGGTAAAAAGTTCTAGGTGACTGTATATTATAGAAATTAAGTTAGTTGTGCTATTTAAAATGCATGTAAAATGCTGTAAGTTGAACAAGTCTGAAATGTGATGGTGATTTGCATATATACCATGATGCTTTGCATTTTGGGAGTATGTGTGATGTTGTGTTTCTTTGAAACTTGGCTTATTGTCAATGCCCTTTGGGATAACCCTTGTTTCAGTGCTTCTGCACTGAGGTTCTTTGTCTTTAGCTTGTTTTTTTTTTTTATTTGAGGCCCCACCGCCCAAGCAAACAAGGCCCACATAGGGGTGGAGGCTGAATCTCAGCTGCTAAGTAGATCAGAGATCAGTGTCAGCAGGTGCTGGCTAAGTGCAGAGAAAGGACATACATAGCCTGTTGCTGCAAACTGATGTACTGAAGAAGGGATATGCCATTGCTTAAGGTTATCCTTCTGTATTTTGAATAAACATCACTCAAAGATTGTATGTTAAAGTTGAAGTTCGGTGTCTGGTCCATCTGTTATCCCACAACCCCTCCACACCCTCTACTGTCTGACAAACAGCCTGTTACATCTACAGCCTAATAAACAGAAAACTGTGACCTTAAATCCAGACAGGGTCCCCTCAGTTTTTTTTTTTTGTTTTTTTTGTCAGAATTGTATTACAGTGGTGATCCATAGCACAGTGGAGTTAGAATAATAAATATATAAGAAAAAGGACAAAAGTAATGTGCTGCCTCTGAGGCATGGCTGCTTGGGAGGCAACTTTCACTGAAAACATCTGTCCTTTGCAGAGTCAGACAAGGGAAGGAGCTGAAGGTGGACAGACCACAGTACAAACTGGAAAATAAAAAAAAGAAGGAAAAAGACAACTTAGATTTTGAAAATACTGCTATATAGTATGATACTTATTTATAGATGAGTCATTTTGTTTCAAGCATATTTTATTTTTTGATATTTAAGAATATTGCTTTTTTGTTGCAGACATATGTGATACAAAGCCTTGTGGAACAATTTATGCAGAATGTGTAAACCTCGGAGGAGGAAACTTCACCTGTAACTGTCCATTTGGATATTACTATAAAAATGCATCAAAAAAATGTTCTACAGGTAAGTATTATTACTGTAAAAAAAGTACAGGCTAGGGTCTGTTCCCAAAAACCTGAAGCAAAAAATGGTTACATATTAAAGGGAATCTGTACTTAAAATGCTATTTTCAGAGACTAAATATATCCCAAGGGTTCCAACTTACTGATGGGTGAATCTGCATATTTCACAGCATCTGAAATGTTTTTGTTTTTTTTTGCTACTTTTGCACTTTGTTGTGCATCCCTCCATTTCTACACCCTTTGACTCCCAGAGAGTCATGCCAGATGAGTCAGATGGTGTGCATGCCTCATCAGTCTCTGTTGTGATTGCTGGCTGCTGCCAGTTGCGCAACAGGCAGTGTCAGCCCTTCGATTTGCCAGTAATATTGCTATATACTGTTAATTTCTAAATGTTTTCATTATGCCTGTTTATCATCTTTTAAACAGCATCAGTGCTTGTGCTGAAACGCAACTGAATAGTTTAAAAAAGTACAAGTTAATTCCCCCTTCAATGGCTGTCATCCGGTGAGAGCACTCAGCAGCCGACACTGGATCCCAATGTATGACAGTATGTGGGGCAAAATGGCAGGTTGGTCACTGCAATTGCAGGTGTATAAAGTAAAGGTTAACACTTTTATGTTGAGTGAAAGAATTAGAACAGTGGGTGAATTGCTAAAACGGACATCAGAGAAGACATGGTTGGAGGGACAGTGGTTGAGGTACACATTCCCTTTAAGATTATTCAGTGTCTGGCATACTCTCAATACAGGCACTGACTATAGTAGAACAGGGAGGAACAGCATAATTATTATAACCTTCAAACCTCTTACTTTTAAGCATTATATTGCATGTATTGTACAAATTATTTTTAATATGATCCATTCATTGAACAATTTTCATTTTGTTTGTTTACATTTTTATTTACTGTCTAAGTGCACTACATAGACATAACATTCTCAGGTAAAACCAGGACATATACTGAAGGCAAATGCAGGAAACCACATTTTAGACATCATACAATAGCAAAAACAATATCAATTTTCACTTTCCAGGTATATTCTTAAGCAGTTAGATGCTTTTTCAACCCAAGTATAAACTGAGTATGGCTTTCATTGTTTTGCCATGCTACAGATAATGAATTCCAATGTTTTGGCCCAAAACAGGTAAACACCTCATGACCTGTAGGGAGACACCTTCAGCTCCTTATGTAAAGACTTACCACTACACTGTAAACTGTGAATATCTTGTTTATTTAGCACAAGTTCAAATAATAATCTGGAAGATTAAATTCTTAGTAATATTGCAATCAAATGATTCCACATCATAACAGCGAACACATAACAGCACCACACCTATGGGCGAGTGCACAATGTTGAAAAGACAAACAGCAACTGTGCACTATGCTGAATACAACAATGGTGCCCATACCAGTATATATTATTCTATATTCTATGTGGGGGGCTGTGCCCGCTGCACCACCCACACCTCCATCTAAAAATAATTAACTCAAGGGGGGGGCCAGACAATGGGGTATGGAGCTAACTCCAACAAAAAAAACAAACACAAAACATTCCCCACCCAACTACAGTATCACACCAACCCAGGATCAAACCCATGTCTTTCCACACCAGAGGCATACATTGCCTCCACAAGCCCACACAGCCAGCTCAGCATTGCCTCCCCGAATGACCTCCCATATTCTGCTTCCTGTGATGTTCCTCCTACCAGCGCTGTATCTTGCAGTCATCATTGTAGCCCTTCTTCCCTTGCCATTTCCATAGTTGTTCTCCTTCCACAATTGCTGTACATACAGTTGTTCAAATTGAGTTGCTCAAAGTGAGTCGCTCAATTTGAGGATGCTGATATCACTGAATACCCAGTCAAACAACATAAAGCAAAAGATATTTTAGCATCAGGAGTTAACCAGCACAATCCATTTTGCAATAATGAGTTTTATGACTTATGAGCAAAGCAAAATAACAAATATGATCATATTTTCATGTAAGCGTTCAGATTGCTGGGTATCTAGTGAACACAGTGACTGTGATTGAGTGACTGCAAAAAGGGTGATTCAATCACGGCACCTGTGTTCTGAGCTACAAGGCAGGGTAGTGACAGGATATGGGGGTGTGCGACTATGGCGACAGGATGTGCATATATACATGCATGGAGGGGGACCACACCACGTGATGGATGGAAGGGGAGAGAGGGTATGTGGGGTGTAGTGTGGCAGTCAGCTGCCATGCTGGCTGTGTGGCATGGTGCATAGGGTGGCAGGCTGGGGTTAGGAGGGTGCCGGGTTGGGCTCTGGGGCATGATCGTATTTTGCGTCGGGTTGTTTCTTTATTTTTTAGTACATTTTACACCCCCCGAACATGCAGCCCCCTGGAGTTGAGAATGTTTAAGTGGTGAGGGTGCTGGGGGGGCATAGCCTCCTGCATATCATGGAATACCATCGCCGGTCTTGTGGTCGCCGCAAGTGTACATCGCCGTTATTTATTTTCAATGATGTACACTCGCCCAAATGGCGATCACCATTCAGCGGTCACCTTTATGACATAGACCCATATTTCTGAAGCCCAGGATCCTAAAAGGAAAACAAAATGCAACTGGGAGATATCTGTTCCAGCAAACCTTGTAAACACTAATAAAACAATACAGGACCTGGACTTGAATCATCAAGTAAAATATGTTTCTGTATTTTGCAACCTTTTGACTTTCCATTTTACACTAATGTTTTGGAGTTACAGTCATTTCTTCAGAGTGAATTGCACTGTAGGTTAAGTATTTTATTAATATATACATGAATATATATTAATATATACATTGACTCTTTGTGTATTGTAATTGTACCTCCCGGGTCATGCCTGAAAACAGTCACTTGCTGACTAGCGCACTTACCCGGTTAACAAAAACTAAATAAATAAATAAAATAAATTAACAACTTCTAAGTCTGTGAATATTAAAATTACAGAAGGACAAAACTGCAGTAGTTAGATGCTCATTCAGAAATCCAGAGAAAACGTATCTATTCAATTGTCACTCATTTTCCGTACTGGGTCATCATGTCGTACGCTGTACAGTGCATGGCAAAACCGTGCAACAGAAACAGTGCAGTAGGGAGGAGTGAGAGGATGCAGAACCATGAAAGGGTGTATGCACAGTAGTGCACCCTCTCACTCTTCCCAGGAAGAGGATAATAACACTGCTGGGACAAGGAGCCAGCGAGCAGCTGCCGTGGCTTGACGGAATGAGCCACAGGCAACAAGGGAGGCAGTGCATCTGTGGAGTGGGTTTCAATTCCTGCTCCCACACACGTGGAATTGTTTAATTTTTCACACTTTGTGCAAATTTAAGTGTTAACCCCCTCCCAGAGTTGGTTATTTTAGTTGGGGGTTTGGGTGGCGCAGCCCCCCCGCCCCGTAATGGGTGGTGCAGTGTGCAGACCCCCTAGCAAAACACAGACATATGCCACTGGTAATGTGTCTCACTGTACTGGCAGCGGGTATATTGCTGCAGCATAATGTCTTGTGACATTATGACCCATACCCTCATTTTCTTATAACTGTCTGAATTTTCTTTTCATTGTTAATATTAAAGGTATGTCTGGGGGTATATAAGGCCTTAATTTTAACATCTCTAAAATGTTTTCATCTATTATGCAGTATTTTGAATAAAAAATTATGAACAGTGATTTCAACTCATTTCTTCATACAATAATTTGTTAAGGTTACCCTTTTCTTCTTTAAATCTGTTAAATAAATTGCCAGTGTAATTGCTATATGCTCTAACTCTACAAACATGGGGTGTGATTCTAGAGGAATGGCACAAGTCACCGCCAAAGGTGTCTTGAGCCAAATGCCATTGCGACATAGACCCTGCACCTGATTCTAGAAGGGGCATAGTCCCGTTAGCTAAATCTTGCGACTTGCGACAAACCCAAAGGTACACCAAACAAAGGGTGTACCTGATGGGTTTGCCATAAGCGGCAATTCTGGATGCAATGGGTGCAATTGCCCCCCCATGCCCAGATCCCCCCTGTCCTGCATACCCCACAGGTTTACCCATTGACCCCAACCACCGTACAGGCTGGAGGCTCCGTAGTACTGTTGCATGCCCCCACCCAAAGTGCCATTCCAAACACCACAACAATGCCCCCAGCCCTGATTCCCTCCAAAGTGCCCATATACCAAGCTGTTTAGCAGGTTTGTGAGCTGCATGCCCCACCTGACGTGGCATTTACAACACCAGCACTTGTAACCCACAATCCCGTGATACTGCCCCCCAATCCCCGATATCTTCCTATTTGCCCATATACCAGGCAGCCCTGGTAGTCAAGTGACCCAGCCCTCCCACCAGGCAGCACCCAACCACCAGCTCCCCCTCCAGGACCCATTGGAGGCTGGCAAGTCACACAGCCCACCTCTCACCTCCACGGTCAGCCACTGACTGAGCTCTGTATATGAGCTTATTGTATATACATGCCCAATGTATAATTCATTGAGTGCATTTACACAGTAAGTGCTCATCTGAGCTCAGTGGTGGCTGGCAGTAAATGAAAAGTGAGCTGTGCCAGTCTCCAGCTGGGATGGGTCTGGGGTGTGTGTGGACTGGCACAACTGGGTGGGGGCCACTAGACCACCAGGGACATGTGTGTGTATATTTGAACATGCCCTGTGGGGCTTATAGCAGTGTGGGGGTTCTGGGACATGGAGTGTGTGGGTAGCCCTGTGGGGCATGTACTGTTTGGGGATCATGGGCCAGGGGGTGTGAGATTCCTATTGGAGCACCTACAGTGGTATTCTGGGCATGGGAGGTGGGCACATGGCTTGGGTGTGGTCTGCTAGCAGGGCTACACAACCTCCAGAGGGCATAAGTACAATTACGCCAGCTAAATGCTGGTATAATTTATGGTGCCGGTTCTCCTCTGGGGGTTGTTGTAGAATCCTGAACTTGGGGACTTTGTTGCTGCCCTACCAGAATTGGGTGCAACTGCTGCCGTAAACCCCCTAGCATCATATTGCAGGGGGTTTAGGGCATAAGTGCTGGCATAAGTCCACTTTGGCGCAAGTGGCCTGGGGCATGTCACAGGCCACTTTGTAGAATACTGTATGTCGCAACTCCTGACACAACTTGCTACTTGCACCATTTCTTGTGGCACAAGTCAGGTTATGCAAGGCTTAACCCTTCTAGAATCGGGCCCATGTTAATATTTTTATTTTGCATTTAACTCAAATGGTTCTCATCCAGTTCAATAGTTATTAGATTCATCTAGCAGGGTGGACATTCCCATATTTCATCTTCTTTGATACATATTTTTAATGCTGCCACTCTTCTAGAAAAACAGTGAAACATAGAAAGATGTTGCTAGAAAAACTCTCATAAAAAATGCTTCTGCCCATCTTTCTACCTGAGCTGTACCAACTAGCCCTTGGTCAGGCCTAGGATGACAGCCTACTGGTAGTTCCCCTACTCCACTTTCTACCCTTTTGCTGTCTTAGTTTTCATCAACCTATTGGACAGTAGCTTTTCTATGCTCTCTTGAAACCCTTTACCATTTTGGAATATACCACCTCCCCATGGAAACCATTTGAATTGTCTAACACCCTTTCTGTGAAAAAAAAAAAACTTTCTTATGTCCTTCTTTAATTTACAATACACCCAACAGTTTATACTTGTGTCCCCTACAGTAGTTGCTGATCCAACTCTATGTTTAAGCAGGTCATGATATTCCAGCTTGTTTGTCCGTTTCTGTACCCAAAGGTTTCTATCACATTTATTTTAGTAGATTTTGGTGACCGGGTAAGGCCCACTGAGCCCTGGAGGTCCCTTTTTCAGGGGCGACCCGGGATTACATTATATGGTAGAATACAGAGAGAAAAGGCAATTCATTACAATGTACAGGCAATAACTTTTCAGTTTTGTAAGCATTCAAGACAGTATACAATACTTTAAGATATGCTATTCCCTCTCCTTTTGACCTGCAGCAAATAGTTCAGGCTGGCTAAATGCTCCTCATATGATTTTCCTTGCTGTCCCTGTATCATTTTTGCAGCCCACCTCTGAACAGATTCTATGCAGTTTTTATCTTTTTTCAGGTGTGGACTCCAAAAACTGACACAGGTCTTCATAGAGTGACAACAGTGCCTTTCTTTCTCCTCCTTGAAATCCTTACCCTATGTATCCCAGCTTCCTGTTTGCCTTCTCAAGCGTCTTGGTACAATGAACCATTGATTTGATACTGTCACTAAAGAATCCCTTTCAGCAGTGGTCAGACTGATTTTAAGGGCTGTGGATGGAGCCTACAGCACTATTGGAATTGTAGCTCTAAAACAGCTGATCTTGGAACTCCCTTTTTGGACATTTGAATGTATTCCTCCACAGTTACAAAATAGTGCTCTCCCCCTCTGATTGCTGCTATTGCTGCTCTATGTCAAAGGTTACTGTATTGTACCTCAGAACTTCTCAAGATATTAACAAAAAAAACCTTTAAACTGCTGTTTCTATCATCTGTCCAGCTCAGTCTAATAGATTTATTCTATTTCTTTCAGCAACCTAGGGATTAACTCATTACAAGTTGTCTGGAGTTTACTGATCCTCTGAACCTCAGACTGCAGTGTCATATTACAAACAGTGCAGTTTATGGCCTATGTTAGCTATCTGATTCCTATGGGCGCACACACACACACACACACACACACACATACACACCAGGAGCAGCAGCATGAGCAGCATGTACTCTAAATAAATTCAAGAGGACTTAAATTAGCAGCATGCCAGTTTTTGATGACTGTGACTAAACAGCACTATATGACACCAACAAGAAAATCACTTTGGTCATTCAGTAGCTTTTCACAGCCCTATCGGCTCTGGCTTGATCTTGTTTTTTTACCTGCCAACCAATAACCCATTTTCATTACAGCTGTGCAGGATGCAGAGTTTTGCCTGCAGAATTCTTGCAGAATGACAAATTATGCTTCCAAAACCTTTTCTGATTTTTTTTTAAGTCTTGAAATTCCAAAGAGCATTCCTATGTAAACCACAAAATAATAATATGTGGATTACATAATCCTATGAATATTTTTCTGCTGCTTGCATAAAATGAATCCATGGTTTACATTAACTGCTGAGTATGACTCCACGCTTAACATTGTGCTTTCATATCAGAATTTGAAAATTCTTCACAGCTTTACTCTTCTGATTAATAATGCTTATAAACATAACTTTGCATTTCATTGCACTAAATGTTGCTGGCCATAAGAGATGCTTGGATTCTCTGGAATCCATTCTGTTTGCATCCTTAGAAATACTGGAAATTCTGATTCCAACTCCAGTTCTCTTCCAATGCCTTAACTGCATCCAGATACCAGCACTTGTAATATCTACCCCATCCCAGTACACAAAACTACCATGAGACCCTTACCCACCCTGTGACCGCACCTCTTTCCCCACTCTTGGTTCTCTATACTTGTTTGTGTCACTACCTTAAGACAGTTGATACTGGAAAAGTTTGGTGGGGGGTGGTGTTCTGTTTGGTTGTGTGCTGCTTGTTTGTAACCTGTGCTCAGTGCTGTGCTGGTTGGGTGGCACTAAGGGTCTGGCTCCATCTATCCTCCTGATTGAAGGTGCAAACCTGCCTGCTCCCATTAATTCCCATCAGTCGCCATCATGTCCTTATACCCTTTGGCAGGTCTTTAACTACTGCCTCCTCCTGTTACCTTCTATACTACTGTCCTCTTGAAACTACCAACCCCTTCTGTCTATCTCTCCTGTTAATAAAAATGATCCTCCTGTTTCAGTACCTTGTATGTTAACCCATGAATGCAAAATTTAAGCAATAAGGTATGACCAAAGGTTAGTTTAACAGTCTGTTACGCACCCCTAGGGGTGTAATGTGGCACGAGGTACAGCCACATGCCATATTGCCCCTAGTGGTGATTGACTGTTAATCTAACTCTGGGGAGTGCCTTATTGTTATTATGAAAAAAATCCAAAACAAAAATATTAAAAGTATACTTTTTGAATAATTTCCTCATTTAGAGGGAGAGTTTTAATAAAATAGTTCTTCCAGCAACAGTTTAAGAATGTTGGTTCAAAATCAGAAAGCATCATTCCAGTCATTCAGCAGTGCTAGAAGATGGAATGCTGACAGGAAGAATCCATGTGCCATAGTGATCAGGCTATACATGACAGTGTAACAGGTATTAATGTAAGGCTGTTGGAATCCTAACAGCCAATCACATTGCAGCATTTCTGAGCCTGTTTTTATAATGAATGTAAATAATGAATATTGTAACAATTGTTCCATTGTCTGTATCTGTCCGTGTTGAATCTGTTTATCTAATGATGTGAAACCTCTGTAAAAGAGCTTCTAGCTCAATGGTGTAATAATCCGTGACTAAAATAAATAAATAAAAATAAAATTAAATAAAACCAGATCCATCCTTCATATATAGGAAGTCCACAAGAGAAAACACCCTCCACAACTCACCATGTCATCAGAGGCCCTTACCAACTCACTATCCAGTAGCCAACTTGCCAAGTTGCGTACTTCACATGGCCCTAGTCCATATTCAAGCCTCACTAGCAGCTAAAGCCAGTTAACTGCTAGTCACCACCAGAGCTTCTGAGGACTAGTTCCACACAGACCAATAAACGTATTACAGATATTAAATGTAGTTCAGCAAAACCAAAGCCCTCAATGAGTGATCTTGAAAATTTGTGAGGAAAGGAGGTAGCAAACCTGCACAATACCTTAGGAAACCCAAGACCCCTTACCCCCAGTACAACATCTGGAGTGTCTGACAAATTCAGAGTTTTTTCAGGGCAAAATACTGTTAGAATATTTAGACTGTATGCTCCTCTCCACCTTGTAACTCTGCCAGAGCTGACGGAGTAGTGCTAAGTGCTCCACGGTACCCCATATCTTTCTGTAAATTTTCTTCCTTCTGAATTAAGCCTCCTATAATTTCACACTGCTAACTATCTCTGTCCTTTACCCTGATTTTCTTCTCTCTCTCTCTCTCTCTTTTCTCCCTGTGCCCTTCCTTGTGCTTTGCTGATTGTTTTTTTCTCTCTCTCTCTCTCTCCCTCCCCCCCAAAAAATAGCCCAAGGTGTTGTAGCTCTTTTTTGTTAATTTTAGTGTACCTTTTGTTTAGAGCCTTTGTTATGCAATCCACCTTCCAGCTAGCCTGGCGCGAAGGGGATTAGCTGCCACTGCTTTTGCTGCTTTAAACTGACTGTCCCTTCTTTTCTCCACAGGCTACTTTACCCTGAATGGGTGCTCACCTCTAGCTTCCCCCTGTAGGATCCACGCCTTCTCCGGCAGCTCTTCCATAGTGACCCACCCAACTGCCAGACAGCTCAGAGACCCACAGGTAGTTCCCCGCCAGTGCTTCATACCAGCTACCTACCCACCCAACCTGCTCATCGATTTTTTTTTATAGGCTCAAGGTGTCACGATGGCTCGCATTTTTTTTTTAAGTACTGACTTTTCCATTAGCAGATTAGAACATCTAGCCACTACAGGGCTATATTACAGTAGCCCTGAAGTGCAAAGCACAAACAAAAAAAGTGAATGGTAATCAAATAAATAAAGCAACAACCAGAAAATAAAATGCAAACAAAAAATGTAAAGCAATAAAACCAAGTGTAAAGTGTGTTGCTGCAAAAATAATGTAACACACAGCAAAACCAAATGTAGTATTCAACCAAAAGAAATGACAAATGCAACATTTGCTGGTTTTAGGAAAGACTGGACACCAGGTCCTGGATATTCAGACTGCACCAGGCTGTGGCACAAGCCTGGGCACAGCACAACTTGGCTGCGCAGGGGCGTTGACAGGGTGATATTCAACGGAGCTGCACCATGGCACAGCATTGCTGAATATTGCACCCTGGCCACCCGCAGTTTGCATGATGCAGTGGCACTGCGCCAGTGCAAGTGGCCAGAGTGGAGCAGGGGGGATGCACTAGCACAAGTTCTATTGCGCTAGGTGCAACAACCACCATATTCAATGGTGCACATGCAAATGGGGCCATAATGCATGCAAGGCACAAATGGGGCCATTTGCATGTCGTCTAACCCCATTTGCATGCAGGTGCACCAATCCCCGGTGACTTGTGCCTGGCACTCTGCCAGGTTGCAGCCATCAGGGACCGATGCCCCCTGCACATCGTGGATATGTGCCCCATTGCCCAATAGCGGGCATATGTAGAATTAATAACTGTCCAATATCCCTGGTGGTCCAGTGGACTACATCACGCCTGATCACGGGCCTAAGTAACACAAATACCATCCAATAACCCTGGTGGTCCAGTGGACCGCTTCACGCCTGATCGCAGGCATCAGTAAACCAATAATGCCACAGAAATCCAACCCTGGTGGTCTAGCAGTATACTTCTCCCCACCCGCACTGGGCCCCACCACCCTCCCCGGTCAGCGGCAGGCAGCAGCTCCCACCTGCTTGCCACCTCGCCACCGCCAACTGACACCATATGGTAGGGCTGTACACCCATTGTTCCACAGCTGAGCCAATGGGCATGCAGCCCGTACCATACTACACAGTCCAGATATGTGAATGGATCCTTTCACATATCTGGACTGTGTAATCTGACCTGAACTGCAGGCCCGTTGGCTCACTCTGTGGACCAATGGGTGTATAGCCCTACCATACGGTGTCAGTTAGTGGGCGGAAGGGCAGCAAGTGGAGTGGGAGCTGCCGCCCACCGCTGATTGGGGCAGAGCGGGGCGGTGGGGCCCAGTGGGCAGGTGCAGTGGGTGGGTGAGGAGGAGGGTACCGCTGGACCACCAGGGTTGGATTTCTGTGGCATTATTGGTTTACTGATGCCTGCAATCAAGCTGCAAGTGGTCCACTGGACCACCAGGGATATTGGACTTTACATTTCATTTAACATATGCCGGCGATCGGGCTGTGAGCAGTCCACTGGACCACCAAGGATATAGGACCTTACATTTAACACATATGCCCGCAATCAGGTGTGAAATGGTCCACTGGACCACCAGGGTTATTGGACGGTATATTTATTACTTAAGCCCGTGATCGGGCCTGACGCAGTCCACTGGACCACCAGGGATATTGGATGGTTAATAGATTCTCGTATGCCGGGATCGGGCATGGGGGGGCGCCGCCACGAAGGTGCAGCCAGAGCTTGGGTAGCCACCCACAGGTGGCAGCTGCCGTGTTGCACCCTGCAATATGGCAGCTCAACTGTGGGTGGCCAGCCATTGTTTTTTTTGGCTCACCTGTGTGCAGCGCAAGTAGGGGTTGTGCATGCATGGACTCAGGACATCCCAGGCAGAATATCGGGATGTGCGGAGTATGCATGGGCACGCCCCCCCACCTGCGCCGCATACATTACTGATGCACTCCGGCGCATCGGGATTTGTGCCAGGCACAATCCACTTTTGAATATCACACCGGGGCGCATCAGTGGGCTGCACATGGCGCAACAGTGTTGTGCCATGTGCAACCCTTCTGAATATCCGGGCCCATGAGTAATTTTTAACAGCTCTGAGGTTTATTCAACAAACATACATCAGATAGATCGGCAAGCCTCAGCAGAACTACTACTACAATCTGCTCGTGCACTTTCTAAAAACCCGGTCTCCACCCAAGACATACCATTAGCCCAAAACTGCAGGGGGGTGTGGACTAAATCATTCTACACTGTTACTAGGGTAAGTTACCATATACTGCATCTCCCCTTCTAGTAAAAGAAAGCAATTACCTTGATTTCAGTTTGCACATCAATGAAAAATAATTACCAAGCACTATTAACATAATGGTTGAGTCTTACTTTGCGATGAGTTAGGGTCTAAAGTCACTGGTACTGATCTCTGTTGAAATAAGTCTTTACCACTGACTTAAGTCAAAACAAAATCTCTGAACCTCTCAGGAACTTTAAGACACCCTCTTCTGGTCATTTGAGTAGACTGCACACTGGGTACAGCCTGAGGACTTTCTGGCAAAGTGTCATTGAAAACAACAGGTTCCATCTCAGGTTGCTCATACTCTTGACAAGTGTCCTCGTCCTGGCTATTGTCCCTGGATTCCACTGTTTGTGACAATACTGATTCAGTTGACTCATCTGCCTGTTGCTGTTCAGCCTCCAAAGCAACTGTTCAGTCTCTACTCGGGTGTCTCCTGTTTCTGCAGTATCACTGTCCTGCAGGTGTAATGAAACTATAGGATCTTGGATCATCACAGATTCTTTCCAGTGTAGCAGGTTGCCACCCATTAGAAGTCTCCATGCATACCCTTTCCCCTTCACTGAATGGAGTAAGTGGAGCTGTATTCCTGTCATAATACTGTTTCTATTTTTTCTGTAGTCTTTTAAGATGTTTATATGCATCCTTTGGTTTTTCAGATCACAGTGCCCTTGCATTTGCAGGTAATGTTGTCCTCAACATTCTGCCCATTAACAATTGAGAAGGTGTACAGTTCAGTCCTGTGACTGGTATATTTCTAAGATTGAGCAATGCGAGATGTGGATCTGTTTGATCTTGCAGACTTCGGAAAGATTATTTTTACTGTCTGGATCATTCTTTCAGCTAAACTGTTAGATTGTGGGTATCCTGGGCTGGAATGAGTTATTCTGAATTCTCACAACTTTGCAAATCGCTTCATTTCATGACTTGCAAATGGCACATGATCCGCTACCAGTTCTTTTGGAATTCCATGTCTTGTACATACAGCTTTCAGTTTTGCAATAACTGTAGCTGCTGTCTTGTCAGGAATTCTGAGAACCTCGGGGTATTTTGAAAAATAGTCCACTACTATTAAGTAGGGGTGTCCTCTAAAGTCAAAAATGTCTGCACCAAGCTTTAACCATGGCATATCAGGTATTTCATGTGGACACATTGGCTCTTTATGGTTGCTGGGTAAGAGTTCCTGACAAGGTCAACATGCTTCAACCATCATCTCTACTTCTCGATTCATGCCTGGCCACTACATCACAGCTCTGGTTTGTGCTTTTGACCTTTGTATTCCTTGATGTGCTGCATGAAGTCTTCATAGCATACAGTATCTGTTCTCATCTCTTTGGGAATTATGATTCTTTTACCCACCATTATGAGATCATTTCCTATGTGTATATTGTGTCTCAGGGGCCAATAGTGCTGAAGTTTGATGCTGACTTGTTTTTTCCTGTTAGGCCATCCTTTAAGGTGCATTTCTTTAAGCAATTGTACAGTAAATCACTGTCCCTCTGTGAGGCCTGTTGTAGCCTCTGTAACATGCTGTCAGGCAGTGCCTCTGTTGCTTGGATTGAGTATATGACCTTTTCACTGCTTAGCTCAATGTCTCCCTCTGCTGGTTTTCTTGGTACTGCCCTGGACAGAGTGCCTGCAATCAGAATATCTTTTCCTGGAGTATGTATTACCTGTATGTCATATTTCTGTATCTGTAACCACATCCACTGCAGTCTTACTGGAGCCTTTCCAATTGGTTTGTTCAGTATGGATTGTAGTGGCTTGTGATCTGATTGTACTTTCACTGACTTTCTGTAAATATACTGATGAAATTTCTGTAGACAGAACACAATCGGTTGCAACTCTTTTTCTATATGTGCATAGTTCCCTTCTGCACTGGACAATGACCTAGATGCATAAGCTATTGGTCTGTTTCTTTGTAGTAGACAAACACTTAGTCCATCCTTAGATGCATCTGCTTGGATTTCAGTGTCCTCTTTTGGATCAAAAAATGTTAATATTGGTACAGAAGAAATAGTCTCTTTAAGCTTTTGTAAGGCTTCTTCCTGTGCTGTCTGCTACTGCCACATGACATCTTTTTTGAGTAGCTGCCTTGGTGGTGCAGTGAGGCTTGCTTCATTCGGAATGTACTGCGCCAAGTATCGAGTCATTCTTAACAGTCTCTGTAGTGCTTTTTTATCTTCGGGAGGGGGCATCTCGGCTATTGCTTCTACTTTGGCTTCCTCAGGTCGTAGCCCATTTTCAGGTATGATATGCCCCATGTATTTGACCTCACTCACCAAATACTGTATTTTGTCACTACTGAACTTAACATTGAGTTCCACTGCTCTGTCCATCACTTTCCTCAGAATACTGTCATGCTCTTCCTTGGTAGCTGTGGCTATAAGCATGTCATAAGCTATCACAAAAACACCTGGTATGTCCCGGAAGTGTTCAGCATTTCTCTGCTGGAATACTTCACTCGCAGACCTTCTACCGAAAGCAAGTCTGTGAAATTTGTACCTTCCCCATGGACTGTTGAATGTACATAGGTCTGCAGATTTGTCATCTAATTTGATCTACCAGTACCCATCTTTTTCATCTAGAATTGTAAAAAACATTTTACCAGCAAGCTTACTCTGAATATCCTCCAATGTAGGGATAGAGAAGTGATGTCTTCTGATAGCTTTATTTAAGTCTCTAGGGTACAAACACACCCCGATCTCACCCTTTTTCTTTTTGGTAATTATGAGGCTATTTACCCATGTTGTAGGTTATCTTACCTTTTTCTTTTTTTTTGAAATTCAAGTTTATTGATTTTACAAAAAACAACAAATATAACAAAGTCGAAATCTAAATTAAGACAGTCATCCATACATGGTATAACAGAAAAAAAAACCCAAACACCACCCACTCCCCCTCCCCAAACCCAACCCCTCCCTCACCCCCCCTCTCCCACCCACCTCCCTATCCCCAACCAAAACCAAACCCTCCTACCCCCACCCTCCCAGCGGAGTGTGCCAAACAAGCCATGTAGCTAAGCTGGTTATTAAATGCAGCAACATCTCAAAAGATAATCTTGCCTTCCAAAACAAGCAATATAGGTAATGAGGATAAGAAGAACATAGAAAACTATTGTGGGCATCAGGAAGGAGGCCAGGAGATCATTGGTGCAAGTATAAGCATATAATTTACCCCATTTTTTATGAAATAGGTCCATACGATTACGCGAGCTGGCTACCAATCTTTCAGTGTTAAGATAGGCAGAAAGCTCAGTCAACCATTCAGAATAGGACAGGGTCAATTGGTCAGTCCAATGTCTAAGAACCAATTTCTTAACCACAATAGACACCAACGTAATGTGATACCGGCGTTCGACACAATTTATGTTAGCGTAGTCACCCAGAATGCAAATTTCAGGAATGAAAAGGTTTGAGAGACCTAATAAGGGATCTAAATTATCCCGGATAGAAGACCACAGAGGGGCAACTTTATTATAGTACCAGAAAATATGAGAGTTCCTTAGCTATGTGAGCACCTGGAGCAAAGGGGAGGGAAGCTTTTGGAGCTGGAAAAGTTTCCTAGGGGTATAATACATATTATTCACAATATAGTATTGGTAAGACTAAATCTATCCTGAGTGTGATATCTATGTAGGTCCTCCAGATATGAGGCCAATTTAGGTGTGGAACCAGGAGTAAGGAGGACCAAATGCTAGAGCCTGCAACAGACTCCGGGAATTTGTAATTCAAGAGGAAAGAATATATTAGCGAAATGGAATGTGGTTTAGAAGCAAGGGTTAAGATTTGAGAAAGGAAGGGGTGAACTACAGGCTCTCTGAACTGAGTTCCGAACTTCTCCGCAATGAGGTGCCTCAGTTGATATACTTTAAAGATCTTAGTATTAGGAATACCATGTTTATCAAGCATATCCATGGAAAAAGGAGGAGATCCTTGGCCATAAAAGTGTTCCAGATTGGTTTCTTTAATTTGTGGAAGCCACTCAGGAGTAATAATCGAGTTGTCCAGCTTGATGTTGGGGTTAAGGATGACAGGTTGACCCAGGTCCGTCTTCGGAAAGATTTTCAGAAAGTGTAAACATTGGAAAAGGGACTTAAGGGACGTAAGAACTGTATGGTCAGTTAACCACTGCGAAAGTACGGAGGTGGGAGTGTAGAATACAGAATAGGGATCCAATCTAGATTCCGAAAGAATCGACTTCTCAATTTGAAGCCAGATCAGGGAAGAGGGGCCAGGGTCAGTAGGGAACCACCGCCCCAATTTGGCAAGGTGAGCCGCCCAGTGGTACAGCAAAAGGTTGGGAAGCCGGAGGACACCTTTGTCTCTAGGAAGGGATAGTTTGAGAAATGAGCGTCAAACTCCCTTTCCTCACCAGATAAAGTTCGAGAACATCGCATGAAACCGTTGCAAGTAAGAGATGGGCAGCCAAAGGCCTAGTAAGTTGAGGGGAAAAGATGCGGGGGAGGATGTTCATTTTAATAATATTAATCCTACCCCAAAGGGAAATAGGAAGGGTGGACCATCGCAGCAAATCTTGCTGGATGAGAGTTTTGAGATCATCCAAATTGAGTTTTCTGAGTAGGGAAGAGTCTGTTGAAAAGTGAATACCTAAGTATTTAATCGATTTGGGGGACCATCACATACCAAAGTTGGCGAGATCCTGCTTGAAAGTGTGTATGTTTAATGGGAAAACTTAAGATTTAGAGATATTCAGTCTGTATTGAGAGAGGGTACCATATTGCCTGATAAGATCCAGTGCATGTTTTAGGGAAACAGCGGGATGTGTAGCGTGCAGAAGTATATCATCTGCATAAGCAGAAGAACTAGCTCATGCTGATGCACCAGACAGCCTTTAAGAAGTGGAGAAGACTTGAGTTTGATAAGAAGGGCTCAAATATAGATTGAACAAGAAAGGTGAGAGGGCAGCCTTGTCTGGTACCAGTATGAAGCTGGAACAGTGAGGAGAAAACTCCGTTACAGTATATCTTGGCGAAGGGAATTGTAGAGAATCTGGATCCATTTGAAAAAGGAATCCGAAGAAGCCCATCCTGGTCACCGTGGCCCAGAGAAAGGACCAATCCACGCGATTCGAATGCCTTCTCTCGTCTGAAATTAGGGCCATTGGGAACTGGGATGTCGAGCATGATAAGAAATGTGAGAGAGTTCTAAGGTGGTCCGATGGGGAACAGGAGTGCACAAAACCAACCTGTTCTGGGCTAAGAAGATGGGTCCAGATTTTCTTGATCCGTTCGGCCAAGATCTTAGAAAGAATTTTCATATCATAGTTTTGAAAAGATAAGTTGGTAACTTCGCGGATCAGTAGGAGCTTTACCTGGTTTGAAGTAGGATAATGGTGGCTTCAAGAAGGGTGAGGATCTGGTGGGAGAAGAAAAAAGGTAGTCATAGAGTTTAAGAAGTAAAGGGGCTAGCTCTTTAGAGAAAACCTTGTAAAAATTTGCGGGGACTCCATCTGGACTGGGTGCCTTATCAGGGACCATAGAAGCAATGACGCTCTCTATCTCAGAAAGAGAGATAGAGGTAGTCAGGATCTCATTATAGGGTGGCAGAAGTTGGGGAATGTCAATATCTGTTAAGTATGCTGAGATGTCTGAGAGGGGCGGGAGATGGAGGCACACTATAGGGACTTTATAGTAGTTTTCAAAATCTGTGCAATTTCCTGGGAGAAGTTTGATGGAGCCAGCAGATGATTGCAAAGCTGGGATTATTCTGGAGCTTTCTAATGTCACGAATCTTAGGGCCAAAAGCCTTCGGCTTTTCACCGTGATCGATATACTAGCTTGAGTCTTAACAAGACAGTACTCAGCCTTCTCCTTAAGGAGTCAGTATATTCATTTTTAGCTATCAGGAGGGCTTCTAGGGAGGACAACGGAGAGGAAGGGAGGTAAGTGCTTTCCAGTTCCCTAATTTTGTTCATTAGAGAGAGTGCCCACGATTGTCAAGCTCTTTTCCTTGCTGAAGCAAGTTTAATTAATTCACCCCTGAGATAGCATTTTAGGGAACACCAGATGATATCAACCTTTGTGGTAGATCCAAGATTATCCTCTAGAAAGAGAGAAATTAGGGTTCTGATATGAGTCACCGTATGGGGATCTTTAAGTAGTTGGGTATTAAGTCTCCAGGTAGTATCCCTTTGAAAATTAGGATCCGGAGAGATTTTAACCCAAACAATTGCATGATCAGAAAGATCAATCGGCTCGATACCAGACTGGAGAAGGCCTGGAAGAAGGGTTTTACTAATTAGGATATAATCTATCCTAGACCAGGATCTATGGGCTTGGGAAAAGAATGAGAAAGCATGGAGAGAGGGATTGGAGAGTCGCTAGGGATCACATAACCCTAATATATGCAGGAAATCATGCAAAGCCCTTTGTGTCAAGGTGGGCGGCCGATTGGACTGAGGATCTTTATCCAGGAAATGGGAAGGTGAAACATTCCAGTCCCCACCCAAGATGAGTTGCGAGGGAAGCAGGGCACTGATTTTATCTGCGAGGGTCATAAAATACTCAGGGCTACCCCCAATAGGGCCATAGGTTGAGCCTAAGACTACAGTGCCCCCATTGAGGGCCTTTGGCCAGTATAAATCTCCCTCTGGGTCCCTTACTGTTGTGTCAATCAGGAACACAATATATTTTTGAGAAGTATAGCTACCCTCTGCTAGAGTTGGATCCACTTCAACTATAAAACTTTCTGGAAAGCGGATCGAGAACCACTTAACCTCAGAATTATTTAAATGGGTTTCCTGTAGGAATAGGATGTTTATTTGAGATAAGTACAATGATTAAATATCTGAGTCCTCTTGACCTTCTCCCTGAGCCCATATGTTCCATGATGCCATTTAATAGTATTTATAGCCATTTCAAATACAAGGTGAGGAAGGCAGATACAGAATAACCAGATATAGACCCAAAACAAGGCACACTCGAGCCCAAATCCCACCCTCCTATAACCTGCCAATAAGAATTAACCAAGGTAATGGAAATATAAAAAGATTAACTGAAGCTAGAATGAAGCCATAGAGGTAGTAAGGCAGGCAGGCTAACTCCTCCCACCTCCCACCAAATACCCCCTAAATGAGACACACCAACTATGTACAGCCTGGTACCAGGCCTGAAGGTTACCAAAGCAAAACAGGAACACCAGAGGCCTGGAGACCAGATCCCAAATCGAGACCAAAAACCCCAGTCCACAGGGATCCTCCAGAAAAGGGAATAACCAGAACACCAAAAACATGAAAAGAGCCATTCCCAAACCAAACCAAAGGAGGTAGCGAGGACCCTGTAGAAGGACTGGATTAGCAAGCCCCTTCCATAAGCTCGTAATGCAGCTACCACAGTCACAAGGGCTCAGGAGCATACCCCCCACCAACAAACTGCCTGTCCTATAAACAGGTCATAAAGTATAGCGATCCAATCAAACATAAATCCCTATTATCTAAAAAAAGAACGAGACCTTAGGGAAGAATTCACTCACCCTGGAACAGGTGAAGAAGAGGGGCCGAGATTGGGAAAGAATACGGAGGGTGAGAGCATTGCCCCTGCTGAGCAAATTGTTTCCGGGGGGAGTTATTTAATGGCGGGACCAAAACGGGTCCCTCGCCAGAAGTCAGTACTCCGAATACTGCAACCCCTCAAAATTGGTTCCGGGAAGCCACCGAAGACAACACCATCGCGGCCTAGCTCAAACTCCGCTGGACCATCCAGGATCCTCGCTCAGCACAACGATCCCGGGATTGGCCAGACAGGTAGGGCACAGCAGAAGAAAATAAAGGGAAGGGCCAGCGAGGGGGCCAGGTTACACAGCAAAGAAAAACCCCAATAGCAGAGCAGATCAAGTTCACATCATAGCCACTATATCTGGTGACACTAAATCAGCCATTCAATTTAAAGAGATTAGGAAGTCTGGTAACAAGGTCCTTATGGGCCATGTCCGGGGAATCAAAGCTGTGGGTACTGTCGCGATGGTGATCTTGAGGGTAGCAGGGTACACCATTCGAAAGGAATAACGCCTTATCAGTTTCTGAACTATAGGATGGAATGCAGCTCTCTTCATTCTTGTTTCCTTAGGAGATCCTGGCGAGGCGTAATTTAGTTGACCCCACGTAATCGATTGCAGCTCACGAGACTTATTGAAGACATGCTGCCTCTCGATGTAACTCAGAATTTCTTAATTATAGGCCGTGGGGGAGCCGGTGGAGGTCTAGGCCTCAGCGATCTATCGCCCTCTCCAGGTGGTAGTGTGGGTTAAGAGGTGAAGGACCCACTATTTTGGAGAATTTTGTAGGAAGACAATCAGGTCCGGCTCTTCTTCAAACTCCGGCAGACCCAGGATAAGGAGATTATTCCTTCGATTGCGGCCTTCCAGGTCTTCAGTTTTTAATTGGAGCTTCTTGACCTGCTGAGCCAGCCCAGACAGCTCAGATTCCGCGTTCATCTTCCACTGCTCAAGAGAAAAAATCCTGGCCTCCGAATCAGACACCCTCGTGGTAAGGGAAGAGAGGTCGCCCCGCATAGATTTGAGATCAGAGGTAATATTCTGGAGAATATCTTTTAATGGGGCCAGTTCTTGCATGAACTTATCTTCAGTGAGGAGGCTGGCGACTGGTCTTGTCACTCATTTTCTCCAATGCTGTACCCGCTTGATTCCTTGGCTTCTTAGGTAGCTTTTAGGAGTAGCAGGCGGTATGTCGGATCACGGCCTTTTTCTCCGCCTCATCTCCCTATAAATAGAAGGAGATCGGAAAAATAGACACCCTAGGGCCGACAGGCAGAGCGTGGGCAATCCGGTGCTGGTAAAGTTGCTGAGTTAGCGATGCGGAGGATCGCGGATTGTGGCAGATAAGTTGGCAGGAGGAGAGAGCTCTAAGCCCCTGCTGCCATTCAGCAAGCTGTCATCACGTGACTCCTCTATCTTACCTTGCTAATCACCCTGATTTGCTCCAGCTGTCCCAGTGTCTGTTTTAGTCTGTCCATGATTGCACATGGGACTTTTCTGCATCCATGTATCACAGGAGTGACATTTGGGTCAGTATGTATGTGGTAAACTCCTGGGAATTCTCCTAGGCCTTCAAACACTGTTTTATATTGTGCAAGAAGTTCCTCTTTTGTGCTTGGTGGCTTGGTTTTAAGCACCTTTACTTTGCGAATCAAATCTAGGATGACACACACCTGTTGACCCAGTAGGGAAGCTCCCGATGTGTTATTGACATAAAACTGCAGAATGACCTCTCTGTCTTGTGTCTTACACTTTAGTGTCACTTTCCCTTCAGAATTAATTTGTGCTCCTTCATATGCCAGTAGGATAGTACTAGTCGCCTTGATTTGTACCTGGCATGGAAACTGCGTAATCACTTCTTTAGTCAGAGTATTGGCTTCAGCCCCAGTGTCCAACTTGAACTTAACTGGCTGTCCCATTATCTTCAAGGTAGTGTACCACCATTCATCTGGTATTTGTGTCCGCATCATTTCTTGTTTTCTTTTTATAGCACCTACAAATAGTGCTACTCCTTTGGTAATTTTCTCGTGAAGTTTGTTGGACTTTTTGGACCTGCACATTTTTGACCTAATGACCAGGTTTACTGTGGGATCTACAGACTTCTGTAGTTCTATTAATGTGACTTTTCACCCCTCTTCATCACCACTAAACATTACAATAATGTGGTATGACATAATGTATGATCATGTTAGTCCACAATGCAGTTTTTTATAATTTGGTGGATAATATGGGAGCATAAATCTATCTCACTGTTAAAACAAACAAACAAAAAAAAAACTGTTCTGAGCTAAAGTGCATGTCATAATGTAATGTTTATATACATGGAAAAAAGTCAGGAAGGAGTATATATTTCTGATTAATGCCATACTCATTTAAGCATGAAGGGGGGAGTGTTTATGTCTTTTAGCAGGGTCTCCAGCTAAACAGTCACCCACACTGCAGACAAATAGAATGGCTCTGTGTTACTTCTAGTGGAAACATGTTTATAGGTAAACAAGTAATGAATGGCAGGCTGCAGTGGCTTCCCAACACGCAGCAAATGCAGCACAATGACTCAATGATGCTGTGTAGATTTTAGCACCTGATTCTCTTGTTCTTAGGCAAACTGCCTTTCCAAATACAGGGGGGAATTTCTCAGTTGGAACAATAAAGGTAGGCTGTCAGGAAGAGCATCAGTCCTTTATAACACACAGAGTAAAAGTGTTCCAGTTGCTGTTGGAGCTGGAACTGCCTTAAAGGGGCACTGTCAGTGTTTCCCCTCGTTTTTCTATCAGAGGCTATCAGTGCACCTTTGTACACCTATCTATCAAATATGCCCCACATAATGTCCCTAAATGTGTAACAAGGGAAAATACTTACCATTTTCCTTCGTTTTATTAATATTTTACTTTCCAGCGTCCCGGCCGAAAATACCCAGTCACCCGGAAGCAGAGGAATGCCGAGAGCATGCATCTGACATGGCGCTCGGCACGAACTCCGATTTTTTACATGCCCACCCTGAAAAGCTAATTGTGGCATGCATTTTATAATTGTGGACTAGATTTGCCATTTTTATACAAAACCCGAATGCTGGAAGTGCCAGGAAATACATCAAACACAGGCACTGCGTGTCCTGGGATGTGTTTCTTGCTGCTTTTGCACTGCCCGGATTTCAGTGCCTGTTTAAATGTATTTCCTAGCGCCGCATTCAGTTTGGAAAAATAGAAATCAATCTGATATAAAATATGCCACAGTCTTTCAGGTAATTCATCGAGAGGATTCTCCTGCATACTGTCAGATCTGCGCTCGGCATTCCTACTTCGAGCTCGATATTAATAAAACAAAGAAAATAATTAAACATTTATATTTACATTAGAATAATATCATTATGGGCATATTTGATAGGGTACCACAAAGGTGCAATTGATAGCCTCTGATAGAAACCGACGGAAACACTGACAGTGCCCTACTAAAGCTTCCTTTATATTTCTTTCTCCCTTGTAGTGTGAAACAGTAGGTCATTTCCATTGTGGAACCAACTTCCATTTGCTGTCTTTTTTTGCATGCTATCTTTTCTTGATGTCAGCTACTTTTTTGGCATGTTTACCATTTTTGTTGTGCAGCTGTTTTCTTTTTTGGTTTGCGTCTTTCATTTTTGAGTTGTTGTACTGTTTTATTTGGTGCCTTATCTAGTTAGATGCTTTAATTTTTATGTTGGCTTGTGCCTGTGTGCCAGCCAACATCTTGCAGTAGCAGCAGATTTCGGAGGTGCATCCGTGTGGGCGAATGCAGGGCACACTTTAGTAGGTGTGTCCCTTATTCCCCAATAAGCCAGCATGCAAGCACTGACACACGAAATATGCTAAGTGGTCATGACATGTAAGGAAAGTGCCACTGCAATGAGAGACAAGCTCGTCATGCAGTGGCACAACACACCTCTGACTTGTCTTTCCTGGTGGAGTATTTCAATAAACATGGCGGCAAATGCCACCACCTGCCACACAATGCCGACTTCAGGGGTGCCCAGTTCCCCTGTTGGCATGCTAATTAATCCCTCCCAAAACTGTGTGGCGCACTGAGAGCCAACCCCAGTGCACCTCCCCATAATTAAAGCTGACCATCATTGGCATGTTCTGCCCCTGCCCCCATTCTGTGCCACACTGGGAGCTCACACCAGTGTGGCCAACATCAACCCCCCAAAGTCATGGGGCACACTGGGAGCCCACCCCAGTGTGCAGAACAGTTTTACACACCTGTAAAAAAGAAAACTGTCCACAGTGTTCTTTTTCTTTTTCTTTAAGTACCTAAAAAAAAGAAATGGTCCTATGCTGTCTGTGGCACCCCTCACCCAACTCACGCCCACTCTCTGCGCACCCACCTCCCCACACTCCTCTGATCCCATACTTACCTCTGGAGCACAGTGTGACAATCTTTGGTTGACCAGGAACACGTCTGTGCTTTTCAATGCTGACCTCAAACTGAAGAAATGCTGGTAAGCTGTATAATGGCACAAATAGTTTTTTTTTCAACTTAGGTGCATATCTCAGTCATTTTTGGGAATTTTGCCTCCAAATTTTCAACATGGGGTGCTTGGGACCGCACCGCATGAACACATGCATTGTCATCTTGTTACTGGGCTTCAAAAGGTCATTTCGCAGTCACTCCGTGAAATCACATTTTGGGACTGATTAGTGGAACGACAATGCCACTGTTCATGAGGTAGGGTCCCAAAAACCTGCCTTACAAATTTGGTGGAAAAATTAAAAACAAAAATGACCGTGTTACGAGCGTGCATTGTGCAGTTTCAACGCACGCTTGTAACTTTGACAACTTTTAATATTTTCACTCCAGATTTTCAGCATTGCCCTTTTTTCACACCTCCTTATGAACAGTACAGCTGTCATTTTTCACATCCTGCCCAAAATGTGTTTTGTGCATGTGGCGCATTAACGGTGAGCTGTGCAAGAAATCAATGTTCAGGACACATTAGCAAAATCACAGTGACACTGTTCATGAGTGGATTTCCTAAATGCATATGTTGAAAATATGGTAAAAAAAGTACCCAAAAGAATTGCGTTACTGGTGTGCATTGCGCAGTTTCTATACACACTCATGATGTCAACAATTTTCCATATTTTCACTCTAGATTTTCACCATTATAATATTTGTACACCTCCTTATGAATAGTATAGCTGTCATTTTTCACATCCTGCCTGAAATGTGTTTTTGCACGTCTCACACAATGATGCTGTCGCTGTGGGAAATCAATGTTTGGGTCAGATTAACAAAATCACAGTGACACTATTCATGACCAGAGTTCCCAAAATGCCTATGTTGAAAATTTGGTTGAACAAATCCTCAAAATAATTGCATTCCAGGCGTGCATTGCGTAGTTTCTACGCACGCTCGTGATGTCACCAGTTTGTCATATTTTCACTCCAGTTTTTTCAACAATGCCAATTTTTTTATACCTCCTCATGCACAGTGCAGCTGTCATTTTTCACATCCTGCCCAAAATGTGTTTTCACACCTGCGGCACCAAAATGCACACTCAAGGTACAAAATCACCTTTCGGCAGACAAACTAATAGTGTCACTGCTCATGAGGTGGGGTCACAAACAGCCCATGTTGAAAATTTGGAGTGAAAATGCCAACAAATGCCCTGAGCATTAGGGTTTCCACCCATAATGCCCCACCCTGTACAGACTGATAGGCATCAGGGGTGTGACTTGGCATTGTTTGCCATAATGCTCATGCCATTCCACCCTCACCCTGCAGCCACACAGGTGTTGAGGTATGCTTTGGACTCTTCGACCCCAACGTTCACCCCATTCTCCTACACTGCACCCATGTCAGTATATTTACTTATGGAATGGGTTGAGCATAAGGCCCAAGGAACCCAAGGCACATTGTGGCACTTGTCGGTCTCTGCTGGGTATGGTGGGGTGAAATGGCATGTGCGTTATGGCCAATGACCCAAAGGCACACCCAGTGCCTGTCACTCTCTGCATGGTGGGTCTGGGGTCAGCATCACTTCACTATTTCACTGCCAATGCAATTATGCATCTCTCTAACACCTGCACTACCAATGCCAGTGCCAGCAAGCCAACATTCAGCACTGACAAATGCTTGTCTTGTATGTACCATACATCTTCTTCTTGTTCAATTAGACATACTTTTTGCAATTCCTTTATTTTTGTTTTATTTGCATTCATATTTCACTTGCTTTCATGTTTGCATTCATGCTTCATATTAATTTTTTGATTGTATACTTTTAGTTTGCATTAATTTTTTTAGGTTTGCTATACATTTTGTTCATTTTTGTTTGGACTAATGTTGCAGTTATGCTATAGCTGTCTGCATTTCATTTTTTTTAAAGATTTCACTTTTTTTGTTTGCATTTCATGTTTTTGGTTGTTGCTTTACTTATTTGATTTGCAAATTACTTTTTTGGTTGTATTTTGCACTTCAGGGCCACCATACTATATCTCCACATCTTCACTGCCTTCCCATTACCACTGTCTCTTAACTTTAAACTTAACATGCAACCCATGACTTCATTCACATATATGAGACTGTCTAGTACAGTACGCCCTGCAAGTCCATTGGTCCACAGTGTGGACCACTGGGCTTATAGCTCATACTTTAAGCTGTCTGTCAGTGGGTGGCCTGGTGGTATGCGGGCAGATTGCAGCTGCCTGCCGATTATGGGGGGGCTGGGTAGGCAAGGGGTCCTGTGTGGGTGGGAGAGGTGGGGGTGACACTGGACCACCAGGGAGTATGATCTGTAGGGGTTACCTGTGATCAGGGGTATGGGTGGGGTGAAGAGACCACAAGACTACCAGGAATTGCAATGTTTCATTTTTCCGGCGATTGGGGCTAGGGGTGGGGGGACCACTGGACTACCAGAGATTGTATTTACTTCATTTTACTGGTGATTGCAGCTATGGGGAAGGAGGGGGGCACCACTAGACTACCAGGGATTGTGTTTTATTTACTATTACCCACAATCATGGCTATGGGGCAGGGGATGCTCTGGGTCCCCCACAGTCCACATGTCATTCTGTGCTGGGTGCCTGGTGCATTTCGCCAGGTTGCCCTGTGCAACACATGCAAATGGGGCCATAATGAAAAGCAAATGGCCCCATTTGTGCCTAGTATATATTATAGCCCCATTTGCATGCACTTTTCTGAATATCATGGGTGCTGCACCCAACGCAACTGCATTTGCACTGACGCATCCCCATGCTCCCTATCTGTGGCTTGAGCGGCGCAATGTCTCTGTGCCATGTGCATTCCATGCCATATTCAACAGTGCTGTGCCATTGCACATCACCATCGAATATCACCTGGTCCTGGCCCTGGGGCATCCCAGATGCACTGCGCCCATGCTTGCACCATTGCCAGGTGCAGTCTGAATATCCAGGCCTCAGTCTTGACAGAGCCCCTAGGCTCCAATTCAGATAGGGCCCACCTGTCTCAATTTTGCTGCCCCCCATTACTGCAGAAACTAGTTGTGCAATCACAGCCTTTCTGCTATTCTGGCACTGCATCCCATGGACATACTGCTTTCTTTTTAACTGCGGTATCCTATCCTTACATCTATGAGCTACCAAGTATCCCTGTTCATATGACGCTGTATTTGCTATCTCTCTACTATTATTCTGCTCTCTCTCCTCCTCTTCCTCATCCAGGAACCCACCCTCTAAATGGGGCCATCTTTTGCACCTTGAATTCCTATTTAGTGGACTCAAGAAACTTATCCTATTACTATTGTTATGTTCTGGTAATACTGAATTAAATTCCGGACCTCTCATATCTATTGTGGCCCCCTCAGACATTGCCCAACTAAAAGATATCAGCATTCTCCATAATAACACCTACAGCCTGCTTAAAAAGTTGGATATTATACAGGCCTGGGTCCTCCATTCCTCCCCAGATATAGTAGTGGTCACTGAATCCTAGTTGAAAGTTTCTACCACTGACCACACTATTAATATCCCTTCTTACAATGTATTTAAGACTGATAGGACTACTGTACCAGGGGAAAGGGGGGGGGTGCAAGCTATGTCTAAGTCAAGCTTTCAGTCTCTGTTTTTGATTCCACCTCCTCACCAAAGGAATTTGAAAGCCTCACCTTAAACATTTTTCATTTCTGGTTGCTACCAACCATCCTCAGGAGGACTAGGGACAGAAACATAGAAACATAGAATTTGACAGCAGATAAGGACTGCTTGGCCTACCTAGTCTGCCCATTTTCCTACCTGATGGATAAGCTGCAGATTCTAGTTAACCAAAAGCTTACTTCTTCCTACCCCCACTAGAATTGCCTTATGTCTGTGCCAAGCATTCTTGAATTCTCCCACTGTTCTTGACTCCACAACCTCCTCAGGAAGGCTGTTCCATGCATCCACAACCCTCTCCATGAAAAAATACTCTGTAACATTACCTCTGAGCCATCCCCTCTCTATCTTCAAATTGTGCCCCCTTGTTCTTATACATCTCTTTTTCTGAAAGATGCTACCCTCTTCGACTTTGTTAATTCCCTTGAGGTACTTGAAAGTTTCTATCATGTCCCCCCTCTCCCTCCTTTCCTCGAAGGTATACTGTACATATTAAACTGGTTTAGTCTCTTTTCATATGTCTTCTGGTGCAGACACTGCACCATTTTGGTTGCCTTCCTCTGGATAGCCTCCACTCTGTCTATGTCTTTTGCGGAGATGGGGTCTCCAGAACTGCACACAGTACTCCAGATGGGACCTCACCAACTGTCTGTACAGAGGGATAACAACTTCCTGTTTTCTACAGTTGATGCCTCTCCATATGCATCCCAGTATCCCCCAGCCCTCCTTACTGCCTTCTTACATTGCTTGCCCACCTTTAGGTCATCTGATATAATTACTCCCAGGTCCCTTTTGATTTTTGTTGTTGTTAGTATCTCACCCCCCCCAATGTGTACTCTCCCCCTGGGTTTTTGTTTCCCAGGTGCATTACCTTGCACTTCTTTGTATTGAATCTGAGCTGTCATACATTTGACCACTCCTCCAACCTTGTCAAGTCCCTTTTCATCCTGTCCACCCCTCCTGTGTATCAACACTGTTGCAGATCTTTGTGTTGTCTGCAAAGAGACACCTTCTAGGTGCTCTCCATGTCACTTATAAAGACATTAAAGAGGACTGGTCCCAGTACTGAACCCTGTGGTACCCCACTAGTTACCCTCCATTCTTCACTGTGGACTCTGTTTACTATTACCCTTTGCATCCTGTTGTCCAGCCAATGTTTTATCCAGACTACCACCTTGGGACTCACTCCAAGGCTGGCTAACTTGTATATTAATCTTTTGTGTGGGACTGTGTCAGATGCCTTGCTAAAATCTAGGTAGGCCATATCAACAACCCCTCCTTGGTCTACTACTTTGGTCACTCAGTCAAAGAAATCTATTAGATTTGTCTGATACAACCTTCCCGCTGTGAATCCATGCTGCCTTGGGTCCTGTGCCCCATTGGACTCTAGGTATTCAACAATTCTTTCCTTCAGAAGTGATTCCATAATTTTCCCTACCACTGAAGTCAAACTAACTGGTCTGTAGCTTCCTGCCTTTGTCTTGTTCCCACTTTTGTGAAGCAAACTCACATCCACCCTCCTCCAGTCCTCTGGTACGACCCCATCCTCCCATGATTAGTTAAAGAGAGTAGTCAGTGGTGTCACTAGTTCTACCCTTAGTTCTTTTAGAATTCTGGGGTGAATACCATCAGGCCCCATTGCTTTGTCCACCCTCAGTTTCAAGAGTTCTTTCAAAACCCTTTGTTCTGTGAATGGACTGGTATTGATCCTCCTATCCAGAGTGTGTCTCTTGTTTGGTTTAGGTACCTCCCCCTCCTCTTCCATTGTGAATACTGAGCAAAAATATTCATTCAGTTTCCCTTCTTTTTCACTATCACCCTCTGCCCACATTCCCTCCCCTTTATTAAGTCTCTGTATCCCTCCCTTGATCTTTCTTGGCTGCCTAATGTACCTAGAAAAGGTTTTATCCCCCTTCTTACCTGAGTTGGCTATCTTTTCCTTGGTTTGGGCCTTTGCTATTCTGACTGCCTTCCTTTCCTCCTTCTGTTTTAACTGATAAAAGTTCTCTGTCCTGCTCCTTTTGTGTTTCCTTATATTTCCTGTATGCTATCCTTTTCTCCTTAACCTTCCCAGCCACCTCTTTAGAGAATCATAGTATTTTTTCCTTCATTGTGTTTTGTTGATTCACTTCACACAAAGGCTTGTTGCCTCTGTGATGGCTGTTTTGATTATTCCCCATTGTTTCTCCACCCCTCCTTCTTGCCCTTTTGCTACTGCTTTCCTGAGGCACTCTCTCATTTTCCAAAAGTCAGCCCTCCTAAAGTCCAATACTCTTGCTTTTGTATGGTTTGACTCTCTGGCTGTGTCTATTGTGAACCACACTGTTTGTTGGTCACATTTTTCCAGATGGCTACCCACTTCTAAATCTGAGATCCTTTCTCCAGCCCTGCTTGAGAGTACCAGGTATAAGATTGCTCCCTCCTGAGTGGGTTCCAACACTAGCTGTCTGAGGCATGTCCCTTGTAGGGCATCAAGAATTACCATGCTCTTGGATGTGCCTGTAGCAAAGGTGCTCCAGTTAACATCTGGCATATTCAGGTCCCCCATCAACAATATATCTCCTTTTTCTACCATTTTAAGGATGCCTTCTATCATTTTTTTGTCCATTCCCTCCCCCTGAGATGGGGGTCTGTACACAACCCCCATGCAGAGTGTGGTGTCATTTCCTGTCTCCAAGGTGACCCTTAGTGACTCATCTACTCCCTGTTTACTCTTTAGTAAACGTAGAAACATAGAATTTGATGGGAGATAAGGACCACTTGGTCTGCCTAGTCTGCCCATTTCTCTACCTAATGGATAAGCTGCTGATCCTAGTTAACCAACAGCCTACTTTCTCCTACCCCCCACTAGAATTGCCTTATGTCTGTCCCATGCATTCTTGAATCCCCCCACTGTTTTGACTCTATGACCTCCTCAGGAAGGCTGTTCCATGGATCCACAACCCTCTATGTGAAGAAATACTTCCTCACATTACCTCTGAGCCATCCCCCCTTATCTTCAAATTGTGCCCCCTTGTTTTCACATCTCTTGAGGCATTTGAAAGTTTCTATCATGTCCCCCTCTCCTCCTTTCCTTGAGGCTATACATCTTTAGTTCCTTTAGTCTTTCTTCATATGTCTTCTGATGCAGACCCTGCATCATTTTGGTTACCCTCCTCTGGACAGCCTCCACCCTGTCTATGTCTTTGTGGAGATGGGGTCTCCAGAAATGTACACAGTACTCCAGTTGCTTTAATCCCTTCCCTTACATAGGGATCTACTCCTCCCTGTTTTACCCTCCCTGTCCCTCCTGTAGATTGTGTATCCTGGTAAGTTGACATCCCAGTCATGGTTCTCTGTGTACCATGTTTCAGTGACTGCCACACTATCCAGGCATCCCTCTTCCATCAAGGCCACTAGTTCAGGGAGCTTGTTACACAGAGTATGGGCATTGGTACTCATCACCCTCCATTTTTCAATGGCCTTACCCAATTTTGCCCCATCCCTGTCCTTACTGCCTTTGCTTTTTTTTTGCATTTACCCCTGTCCTGCTCTCAAGTGACTTCTCTACCTTGGTGTTTATCTCACTAATTACTGTGTTTTGTGGGGGGAGGCTAGGATTTCTCTGCTCCTTTTCAGTGCCTCCTCCTTTGCAGGCTAGTTTGAATGCTTGCCAATGAAACATTTAAACCTATCACCTAGGATCCTGCCCCCCCCGGACAGATACAGACCATCATGCCAGTATAGGCCTACTCAGTCACCTCAATAGGATCACAGAAGCCACAAATTCAGAATGTATATTCATGGGGGATTTTAATCTAGACTGGAACTCGTACTGCTCTGAACCTTTAAAACCTCATGCAACACTTTCGGTCTTATTCAACTAATCAGTGACATCACACATCCCATGAGTGCCAAAGGCACGAGTGAGAGTTGCAAGAGGTCACTGGAAACTATACAAGCTAAATGCATCATCACACACTGAACCACTTCATATTCCATTTATACAACATGTTTAGATGTTGTGTGACCATTTTGATTTTGGTAGGAGTAAATAATTTGTCAAAAAAGGGAAAATAAAATTGAATTTTATTCTGTTTTTTTTGCTAATTATAAAAAAAACAAAATGGTATCTATAAATGAAACACCACTCAGTTTGTAGATTTTTTTTGTGCTGAACATTTTTTATGCTCACAGTATCATGGTATCATTTTTTTGGTTTAAAGCTATTCGCATTTGTTTGTCAAAAAATGAACAAAAAATTCAATTTTATTCTGTTTTCTTGTTAATTATAAAAAATATATAAGGTATCTATAAATGAAACACCACTCATTTTGTAGATAATTTTGTGCTGAACAATGTTCATGCTCGCAGTACCATGCTATCTTTTTTCATTTTAAAGTTATTTCCATTTGAATATGGTTAGTACTGCTTCTGAGGCCAAACATTGTAAATGAATTCTGAAGAGATTTACGTAAGCAATAATACCCAACAGGGTGGGCATTATTGGGAAATACTAGACTGCCCAGGGGGCTTAATGAGGCCCGACGCCGCAGGCGGAGGGCCTTATAGCCCCTGGAAGATCCAGTATCTCCCAATAATGCCCGCCCTGGAGGGTATTATTCACTTAGAAAATGGCTCATCAGTAATATATTTTTAAAAAATATAAAAAAAAGCTTTGAAGTAGTGTGATTAATGTTTAAAAAACTTTGAAATACATTTTTTTGTAAAATAGTTCCCGCACTGCTTCATGTCTACCACTAGAGGGCAATCTAGTTTACAACATTTTGTCTTTATGAACTATGTGGCTACCTCATGTTTTATGGGATTTTTAGTCATGTGTAAAAGATGGGGAATGGGGTTCGAGGCCACGGAGTAATGTGGAGGTGAGGTACATTTTGTTGCGGGAGTTTAGTTTAAGATATGGAGCCCAGGTACCGGTGGTTTGGAAAGCCAGTGAGGAATCAGCCATCGGGAGTGCTGGCTGTAACAAGATGGGCACATTTTATGAAAAAGAAAAAAAAAACAACCGAGAAACAGCAGTCGAGTAGCCTGAACATGCAGGAGGAGGAGGAGGAGGAGGTATGTGGACAGTATGCGTGTTGTGAAGTCAGGGTGCGGAGCGGAGGTGGGATTTCTTGTATTTGGCTCCTGATATGTGCAGTTTCACTACTGCATCGGCCGGCTTTTTAGGAGCTGGAGCCATATGTTAGAGCACGGACACATTACCGCTAATTTAAAAAAAAAAAAACTTTTAGACTGAAGTCTGGAATACCATTTAGATGACTGTCGGGCTGCTGTTGTGTTTTTTTGTGTGTTTGGGTTGGGGGAATGTCGATCAATAAGCAAGAGGGAGAAAATGGCGGCTGATCAGATTGAAAATTTGGGGTGCCCAATCATATGATAAGTAATGGGGCACCCTGGATTGGCACTTGTTTTTTGCTGGGCATCTATCAAAAAATAATTGCCCAGCTGTGGGAGCCTGCCAGCCAATCAGTTGACAAGAATGTTCTTTGCCATTTTCTAAGACATATTATACAATGGCAAGGAAATTAACTCTATTCTGATTGGTCAGTGTGTGACTGGCACAGTGATGATATTACACAATAACATCACTGTCATTGATTCGCTTTAGCTTTGTTTATTCTTCTCTTAAGAAACAAAGATATACTGCCTTACTAAAAATCTACTAAAAACATTTTTAAAATGTTTTTTTTATTTGCATCTAGCGAGCCATTGTATAATATAATAAGGCACTCAGCTTCCACCTCATGCTTCAACCCACCCAGGAGTGACATTACAAGCAATAACACGCGGCAGATATTGGGTTATTCTGATAAGAGCATGCGCCTAGGGGTGTACTAAGGCACGAGGCCATGCCTAAGTGCCTTATTGCCTAGGTGCTCTTATCAGGTGATAACCCACACCTTGGAGTGTGTTATTGTGCTTATAAAATGAGCTATCTATTGATTATTTAATGAGTAAAAAGAAAAACAGATAAAGTAAAAAATATAAAAACAAGAAGGTTTAATACTTCAAATAGGAAAAATAGTCCCCTATGAAGTCACTTTAAAAAAGTGCTTTATTTAAAGTACTGGGTTTCTATGGCTTTCTTAGGTTATGTTTCACTGTTTTTAGTACCATTTCTTGAGAGCTAGTATGTGTTTTCACTGACAGGTGCCACCATGTCTGTCTATGTTGCTGCATCTCTGTGATCCAATATTGGCAAAATAAATGGAGCGAATGTGTTCTTAGTTGGCCGCTGGGAGCGAGCTTGTCCGTTACTGGGTGCCATACAATACCGCTTCCTGCTTCTTTGAAACTGTGGTGGTAAACATTGGGAGAAATAAATACAAGTTTTTTAGTTTTTACAGATTTTTTTGTTTTATATAGGTACTGAAGTCGCCGAACTGCCAGCAGTGTCAGGAGTGAGCGTGTTCATTGTTGGTCGCTCGGAGCGAGTGTGTCTATTACCGGGTGCTGTAGGATACAGCTTCCTGCTATTTTAAACCATGACCTACAGTGAGAAAAATTAAATGTTTGGATTTATAGTGAGAAGTATTCTGCTCCCAATGTTCTTTCTGTGTTGTAAAGGGTGTGATTTATAGAAAGTGATAAAGTTGGGGGGGCGAGTGCAGACTATGGAGATCTGAGCGAGGATGACAGAGGATCACCGGTGGAAATACGAGGAACAAAAGCTCTGTGAGTAAAAGAAAATTACACATTTACAGTTTGTGTCAGAAGGGGGATTTTGTGGCATCTCAGTGAGATATGATTACTGTGTACTGTGATACTGTGCTGGTACGAGTGCCATTGTGATGGATTGCTGCCGCTTCAGTGAGCTCTGCTAGTGAGAGTTTGTGTTTAGGCTTGGCAGAGCTCACTGATTTATTGTTGTCATTAGGCATCATGGTGGGCAGTGGTCCCGGTTGGCTACTATATCATCTGATAAGGACACAGCTCAGATGATATAGTAGCCAATCAGAGACCTGGATTTCTTAAGCCCATTTTATAATACTTGATAACATACACCCTGTCGTGCCTTATTGCTTAAGTAACTGTGTGGATAAATGGATACTATGGTGATAAATAAATTTATCACCATAGTATCATAGATAAATGGTTTTATTCTACAGTTTTTATCATGACTTCTGTTGCATAAATATATATTCATATATATATATATATATATATATATATATTATAGTGGCCCAGTCGCTCCACTATAGTCAGGGTTAAGAAGGCACTTCTATGTTAAAGTCAAAATTTGGGGCATTAATAACTTTGGACCCATTCAATAGATTTGTCTGAAATTTGGTATGCACGTGGCGGCATGGTAGATCTCTTGCATTTGCCAAATTCCATTACGGTTGGACTTACAGTCTTTGCATACGAAAACACTGAAAACTGCAAAATTATCCAGTTTTGGAGGCAGCTTTTGGGATTTTGACTGTGGCCCTGCATGGCTGTCGTGTGGCATGCTGCTCTGCAAGATGGCTCATCTGAAAGAGCTTGGCTGCCTGAACATGCCGCTTTTCATTTGGTGAAAAAATATTAAGGCATTCAAAAGTTATGTCACTTTTAAGTTCCCATTATAAGTCAATGGGAAAATTTATATGGTTGTTTTGTGAACAAAGAATGGGGTTCTGGCCATCTGATCCCACCTGGCGGTGAAAGAATTTGCAGCCTCGCAGTTCAAGAATCTTTGTCCCTGAGAATTCTTTGACCGTGAGGTAAGCCATCTTGTTTTTGCATTTCTGATAGTAAAAAAAAACAAATATCTCGGCTCAGGGGTCACTCCTGAAGTAAAACCTGGATGGGTTTTACTCGAGGGGCTCTGATCTATCTACCCATGCCCTTGGTTTGATGTAAAATGGTCTAAACATAGAGTTACAGCATTTTAAAATCTTTGATCACAGCTCGCTAACAATCTTTGATCGCGAGCCTGCAAATTCTTTGATCGCAAGATTCTTTGATCATGATCGTGCATCGCGAGTGAGGGACGAGATGGCTGAATTAAAAAATCTAATTTCTCAGCCCAGAGGTACCGTAGGAAGACAAACTAGGGTGGGTTCTGCTCAGGGGCTTTGTTCTATCAAGGCATGGTGGTGGTTTCATTTAATTCTGCCTAAAACTCGAGATTACCATTTTTAATTCTTTGATCATGAGCCTACAATTTCTTTGCTCGCGAGCCTGCAAATTCTTTGATTACGAGATTCTTTGATCGCGATCCTGCATCACAAGTGAGGGACGAGATGGCCCTCTGAAAAATGCTAATTTCTCAGCTCAGGGGTGGCCTAGGAACACAAATGAGGGTAGGTTTTGCTCAGGGGCTTTGTTCTGATCAAGGCATGATGGTGGTTTCATTTAATTCTGCCTAAGACTTGAGTTTCACCATTTTGTATTCTTTGATCGTGAGCCTGCAATTTCTTTGATCATGAGCCTGCAAATTCTTTGATCACCATCTTTAATCATGAGATGGGGACAAGATGGCCAGATTTTATAATGCATTAGGTAGGCTAAATAGTTTGATTATATTGAAACTGGGTCAAGCAGAATATAAAAGCTGAAGCAACTACACATGCAGCCACAGAAAGTGACTGATATTTGAACTATTGATTACCCCAAAAAAATATGTTGACAAAGTCCTTTCTGACCCACTGAATGAACTGGGTAGTGAAGCCCTGTTGGTTGATGGATTGTACAGCCCCCCCGCAAGACACTAGGTTGGGGTGGTGAGTGCAGAATTTGTTCAAGGACACACCTGTCGCAGTTATAGTGTTTGTTTATTTGAAAACGTGTTATTGACTGGAGTAAAAATGTTGTTTCTAACCCAACACTTTTTAACATACTTACTAATAAAGTCTGATTCTTTTTTTACTGATGTTTAATTGTTCTCCATTTTTACGAGGTTCTGTTACTTATTTCCACATTTCTACATGGGGCAAATTTGTTTTTTTCCTTCATTTTCTCAACTGGTTACACTCCTTTGCAACCAGGCATAAATAACTGCACATAAAAGAACAGAAATCATTGGTAGAATGGCATCAGATGGCACGTTTAGCACAGTGCATTAATTCCTTAGATATGCCTGCTAGAGTAGTACCCATGATAGCCACTAACGATTTTCGTGAAGTGGGGTAGTAGAGGTTCCACCACCCACCCATACAGTGAACACTGGAGAGATAGCAGCCATCTGGAGAAGCAGAACAGCAAGCTGCTCTCCGTAGCGGTGAACAGCAGGAAAGTGGTAAGCAGACGGAAGATGGGACACAAACTGCTAGTCGAGAAACCGCAGTGCCTGCAGCAAGTAATAGAGCAGAGGAGATGTACTTCAATAATCCTTTCCAGATGTTGCGATTCACAAACAACCGCATGGTGAATTTCTACTATCATGGAAATGCAGCATAGTGAGTCGGGTCAGAGCAGGCGCATGTGAAATAAAGGCACACAGACAACAGAACGAAAAGCAGCCTGCAGCACAGTTGACAGCAGAAGAAATGCTCAGAAATCACAGTACAAACACAAATCATAGTCATATAGCTGTTGTTAAATAGCAAGTAGTATGGACAAATATTATGTTGTTGTTGATCAGTGCATAATCAGTAGCAGGATACAGCACCTGAGCATTTGAAAAATGCTAATTAGTATGACAGCCCAGAATGCATAGCACACAGCCATGTAAACAGTTGATTAAACAAAGTAAAAAAAAAAAAGTTGCCATCTACAAATGTGTCAAAAAGCAGGAGCAGATACTAAAAAAGCAGAAGAACCAAAGCAGAGTATAAAACAAAATTGAACTGTATTAGTAGCTATGCTAAAAAATGTTGGGTAAGAAACAATATCTGTAATGCTGTTAACAAATGATTTCCAAATAAACACAGACTGTTACTATGACACGTGTGTCCTTTTATTTGTCTCACAGGTATAACACTCTCAGCAGCACAATAACCTGTTCATACATCCATATTACAAGTGCATTAAGGCACTTAAAGGAGAAATTTACAAGGAATTAATGCATGGTTGGGTGGTTGGAGGACACTTGGCACTTACAGCCTCGTGCCTACCTCCCCAACCATGCATTAATTCCCTTGAAATACTCTCCTTTCTTATCTTAATGCTTACGTGTGCTATGCATTGTGGGCTGTGATACTAGTTTGATTTTGTAAACCACTAATTTTGTAAACTCTTCCTGTTCTCCCACTCCGATCAATGGCTGTATCCCGCTAAAGATTATGCGTGATCAACAGTAACATAAAATTTTGATCTGCTTCTTTATATTTCACTGCACCTATATCCTTTTTATTTATCTGTCGGCTACCGCATCTGAGCGCTGCTTCTCATGTGCCATTTTTTGCAAACTCGTTCTCGTTGTCTTCTGTGCGTGGTTGAAATTCAGAAGGACCTGGTGCAAACCGACTTTTGTTGCCTCTCGCTATGCCGTTCAGTACAAGCACTAGAGTACAACATGCTGGTCTCCTGCAGATTGATGTTATATATGCTCTGTGAGGAAGTGGTAAGAACGTAGTGGATGGCATTTACAGGTAGGGAGTCTAGGTTAATATTGTTGCCAGTGAGAGACTTTCATTGCTGATTCCTAGCATACCAATGTTGGCAAATTGTACAGTTACCCGGCGACAGACAGGAAGTTTGCCCGAACTGTGACACATATTGTTATTGGACTGTATTTGCAGCATGGCACATCCTCATTTACACTGCCTTCAGTCTGTAAAATAGCAATGGTCAGGGGTTGGGATCTTATACTACAGTAGCAGCCACAGACACTGCCAACTATTTCACAAAATTTCTGTGATATTTCCAGAAATATCTCTTGCTTTCTCCATTTTCACAGTAGGGGCAGCAGAGAGATACTCTTTAGAAATTTCACGAAATATCTGGAAATAGCTGGCACTGTCTGTGGCTACTGCTGCTGTAGGTACCGTACAGACGGGAGACAACCATGATAATCAGTCAGCTAACAGTTGTGGAGAGTGTGCAGTGCTGTGCAAAACTGTGCAAAACTGTGTTCTGTGTCCTGGTTCAGTGCCTTGCCACTATTGCTGTAGATTTCTCAGAGATAGGTCCCTCTTGTGGGTATTCAGAGCATTGCGCCACCATGCATATCTAAGGAAGTAATGCATGGCATTAATACTTGCATGTAATGTATTCTGACCAATGATCTGCATTTCTCAGTGTCATTACATTAATGCCATGTTACAAAAATAATCAGTGTACTACCAGAAAGTCATGACTAAAATGCACATTCTGAAATGAGGGATAAGCCTGCAGCATACATAGGTATGGGCTCTTTAATGTGCCTAATGCCATTAAGATGTGGCTGTTTTTTTTAGTGTATTCCTAGACAGACTGATTTCATTGTCTATGAGCTTGTCCACTGATTGTGGTCCTAGACTCACACATACATGAGTTACAGATTTTGTATGCCTCCATTTATTTTTATTGTTTTAGAAAATAGGTAACATTCTAAGTTTAAATATGCTGCTTAAGTCTAAAAACGAGCACTGTAACCCATAGAAAGAATGATTAAAAAACTGCTGACTCTTTGGCTTCAAGCATGTGGTAAAGACCCATCTCCTTGCTGCAGTCATGACCGTTGGTCCCTGTGGGGAGAAAGCCTAGGCTGAGGACTGTTTGAATCCAGCTTCTGGTGCCTTTTTTCTGCTTTCTGTAACTGCTCCCTATGTAAAAGCCGCCGAAAACTTTTATTTCTCGGTGCTCGAGTTGGGACAGAATTAATTTACTCCTGCATAACCTGAACTGTATAATTTACTGAGAAGTTTATTTTATGTCCAAATCTGTGCAGAACTGACCCTGTAACACAGCGTAAGCTTGAATTAATTGCTCAAGCGCTGTTATTGTTGAAATTTGTACCACAGTTGAGCCCTAACCTAATTGCTGTGCACTACCAAATTCCCGATCCTGCCTGCCCCCCAACGTTAATCAGATCTCCCCCCTACCTGCCTATTTAACCTGAACTCTTTTTCCCTCTCCTGCAGATCACACCCCTCTTCCCCGAGGAGCCCGGAGGTCGTGAGGGCTATTTGCTGAAGCTCTCCCTGCCAAGAGAAATCCCCGGAGCTGCTGCCAAGGTAAAGATCCATCTCCTTGCTGCAGTCGTGACCGTTGGTCCCTGTGGAGAGAAAGCCTAGGTTTAGCCTTGCTGAATGCTATGCGTTCGACTGCCCACTGCCCCCACCACCACACTTGGTTGGCACTCAGCTTTATAGCTAGGTAGGGTCAGCTGACTTCTGGAAATAACCTAGCAGTCCACTTTTCCAGCTGCAGGTTATACAAGAGCAACACTAGTGGCCACTACTACATACTTTGCCCTCCCTACATAAACAATGCTATCACTGCTAGCACTGCTAATAGTAGTCCTCCTGACTTCTATGAACCTACAGCTGGCTCACTCACCCGCCTCAGAGGCACCTAACCTACATGGCAACAACTTTTCCACTCATCAATTAATTATCTATGATGACTCCAACCACTGTACCTCCATGCTCTCCCACACATGCCTAAATGATCCCACCTACTTATACATATGCACAGTCACGTTAACTCTCCCATTCACACACGATACACACTGTACCTCAGTTCTCCTCCTTCCAGACCACAGCCCCCACCACTCTTAGGCCCAAATCAGGCTCCCAATCTCACCCCATCCTGTTAACCAGCGTCATACTCAGTCTCCCAGTCCCCCACCACCAATGTTAAAAGACCTACAGCCTACCAGTCCCAACGTCACTCACCCAAACTTCACAGGTTAGCCCTTCTGCGGCACACCTGCTCCTATTCTTATTATCTGGCAATATTCACCCCAACCCGAGGACACCCTGCACAGTGGCCTCATCTAGCAGCCCATGGGAGCCTACTGCTAGCTACTCTTAACATATGCAGCCTACCAAAAACACACACCCCTCCAAGGCTGGATTGCCCAGCACGCACCTGACATCCTAGCTCTATCTGAGACATGGCTCTCAGAAAGAATACCCAATGGAGCTGTCTCCTCAGTGATTATTCCATCTTCCGGGCTGATATGACTAGTAAGAGGCGGTGGCTGTGCCATCTATGTTAGATCCTCACTTCATGCCACTGAGTACATACTCCAACATCAAATATGAGCTTCAACACTTACAGTCAAACTTAGTCTGGGTACAAAACCCTCCACATCACTGCGGCCTATCCCCCTTGCAACCAAAACTCGTGATTTGAAATTATCCTCCACAGTATCTCCCACTTCCTAATATTAGTGAAGTCATCATAATGGGAGACTTTAATGTCAATTGGCTATCCCCTGCCTTGTCCAGCTTCAAAGACACTGCCCTGGCATATGATCTTACCCAACTCGTCACCTCTCCTACCAGAAGGGACCTTAGAACAGGGATCACCACCCTTATAGACCTCATCTTCACTAACAGGCCGCAGAACCCCTCCCATGCCACTGTGCTCCCTGATTCTATTAGTGACCATTACTCAGTGACCTGCCGGTGGTCGGGTAAAATACCCCCTGCCCCCCCAAAGTCACCATACAAAGGCGACTAAAAAAAGGAGGCCTAGAGCATCTCAAAGCACACCTAACTACCAGCCACTGGCTCCCCATTTACACCACACAGTCTGTAGACCTGGCACTCTCCCACTTTATAGCCACATTCAATAAGGTCTGCAACATTTTCGCTCCCTTCACTAAACAAGTAGTGAAAACCAGATCCACACCCTGGATCACACACTCACTACTTAATCAGCTCCAACAAAGGGACAACCTATGGCATAAGTCCCTAGACTCCCAACGAACACAGGATAGACAACTATACCAGGAAGCCTGCAACAAATGTCCCTGGGCCTTATGGCAAGCGAAAGCTACATATTATCAAAAAACCTTCACCTCCTCCTGGGGAGATGGTAAAAAATTTTGGAACAATATAAAAGAACTCAGTGGGAAATCCTGCTCCGCCACCCCCACACAACTCACAGTAAATGGGGATATCACCCAGGATCCTTCTACCATCGCAGAAGCCCTCAACTCCGCCTTCTAGGACCTCTCCCACATACTCCCACCTAACTCCTACAACCCTGCCCCCACCCTCCCGTATCGACACCTCGAGCAACAACAATGCGACACCCTTTAGACTAAGAATCATATCCTACATGAGGCAAAACACTACGTTTCCAAAGCTCTTGCTAATGCCAGATACAGCAATGATTCCCTGGATCTCAAACTCATTCTGCTGACCCTGGATGTTACATTACCCCATCTCACAAAAATTCTCAACCTGTCACTATGCCTAGGTCAGTTCCCCACAACCAGGAAGAGAGCCATAATAACACCTATTCTGAAGGGCTGACCCACAAACACAAGCAACTATGAGCCGATGTCGATACTCCCACTCTCTCCAAAGCACTGGAAAAATAGTATCGGACCAGCTTACTGAACACTTAACTAACTACAACCTTCTTTGCCATGAACAGCACGGTTTCCGGAGAGGCCACAGTACTGTCACAGCCCTTACTGAGCTCACCTCATTTATCCATGAGGCCCTTGACCAAGGCTCTATGGCAGGGGCGATCTATGTGGATCTGACCAAGGCATTTGACACGGTCAGTCACAAGCTATTGCTTTGTATCCTTCCCCAACTCAGTGTAGTCCCTGAGGCTACTGCCTGGTTCACAGATTACCTCTCAGGCTGGTCACAACAAGTCAAGATAAACACCACCCTCTCCTCCTGCAAAACAGTATGCTCTGGTGTCCCTCAGGGGTCTATACTCGGCCCTCTACTATTCACCCTCTTTTTAAACTCTCTCCCCAAGTCTTGCAGCAGTCACCTACTACTCTACACTGATGATGCGGTAGTGTTTTGGAAACACCCACAGCCAAGTGCTCTCCAACTAGCCTTGCAGGACTTCTTCAGGGAGCTAGAAGCTTGTTTCACTGAACACCGCCTTATCATCAACTATCAAAAAACAAAGTCCATGATCTTTGCGCACCGACAAAGCCCACACAGTCATTCAGCACTCCTAATAAAAAACTCACATGGCTCCCCATTAGAACAGGTTTCAAGTTTTAAATACCTTGGAATCACATTAGACACCTCCCTCTCTTACCATAGTCACATACAACTTCTCTCCTCCGCTGTCAACGCTAGAGTGAGTATCCTCTACAGACTTAAGCACTGACCTACTACAGGCCATGCATCTTGTGGCTCTCCTCAATCCTCTCCCTGGTAGACTCACGGGATAGTCATATATAGCTCTGCAGAACCGACGCCCTATGTAGCATCAACACTGCCTTGAATAAAGCTTGCCGCCTAGTCACAGGCAGTGACAGGTTAACTCATACCTGTGAGCTCTATGCTTTGGCTGGTTGGCTAAACTTCCAAGGAAGACTAAAGTACCACTCCTACATCCTTGCAAAAAAGATACATCTCCAGCTAGCTCCCATCGCCTTCTCTCAATTATCAGCACAGCCCCCACAGGCGTAATACAAGACTCGCAGCCAACACCTCATTCCTTGTCCCGCACTGTAGAACATCCCTTGGGCAAAGATCCTTCCGCTATAGTGCCCCACTTTGGCTCAATAATCTACCCCCCCATCTCACAGACCCATAGTCTCTCCCTATTTAAAACAGGCCTCAAAGCACAACTCCTTGAGTCGGCAATATGTGACTGTAGATAACACACAGCCCTCCACTTGTGCTTTCACACCCTCTCCCCTGACCAATTACCTGACACAGGGTCTCTCTAGATCCCATGAAACAGCATCCTGCATGTCTCTGATAAGGGACATCTCAAATGCTGCCAACTACTGTCACCGGTTAACTAAAATAAAGCCAGGACTGCATTACCCAGTACTGTTAAGCTAATACTGTTTGTATATGTTCGTTTTCTGTAAATGTATACCCTCCACCCTCTGTAACTGACGTGGAGCCTTTGCAAAAGAGTCTGTGACTCAAAGGATTGTAATTCCGATTATATTCAGTAAATAAATAAATAAATAAATAAATAAATATACTGTATGCTCAATGCACTTGCCTGGAGGCAAGGATTTATTGGATACTTATCTTTTTTACTACAGGTCAGAGTCCTCATTTTTATGTTGCTTGCACGCATGTGCAAGAAACATAGTGCCATCATTGGAGATTTCGGAAGTGTGTCACCTCCTCCTCCAATTCAGTCAGTGAGCTGGCAGGGCGCGGCCCTGTAAGCCAATGCATTTTGGAGTATCTGAGACACGCTCCAAAATGCAGTGTGCGTCTGATTGAAGGGAGCTACGCTTCAGTGAGCTAGATAATAAGCCCACTGAAGCGTGGCTTCCCCACACGCTGGCATGCGTGTTTCGCACCTACTGCGTAGCTGACGGGTGCCCAATCCCCGCCGGCTGAGCTGCGCCTCTCCCCAGTTAGGTGCCACGCTGAGAGCCCGCCCAGCTTGGCAATGAGTCTCGGACGACGGGGTGCCCAACTCTCGCCGGCTGAACTCTCCCCAACGCCCTTGTGCCATATTGGGAGCCCACCCAGCGTAAACGGGTCCCACAACCGCTTTTTACCTGAAAACTAAAACGGTCCTGCTGGAGCGCCTCCCGACCCCTCCTGCCAACCCGCACTCACCCACTGCGCACCCAGCCTCCCCACGCCCCCACCCTACCCCATACTTACCTCCGACTCGCGCGACGATCTTCGTGACCGGAACACGTCTGCACCTTTCAAAGCCAACATGACCTGAGGAAATACTGGTAAGCTGTATAATGGCTGAATAGGGGTTTCAACTGTTGCATATCTCAGGCATTTTGGGAATTTTGCACAAATTTTCTACATGGTGTTTTAGGACTTCTCATGAATGATGTCACTATCATGGGTGTATTCGGCTCAGCGGTGATTTGCGCAGTGACTGTGAAATCACCCTTTGGGCCTGAATACTGCCATGACAGTGACATCATTCATGAGAAGGGGTCCCAAAACCCATGTTGAAAATTTGGTGCAAAATTCCAAAATGGCTGTTTTCTCGAGCGTCGTTTGCGCAGTTCCTCACGCAGACTGTAAGTTCATGAATTTCAATATTTTCACTCCAGATTTTCAACATTGCTATTTTACCACCTTCTTATAAGTAGTATAGCTGTCATTTTCACATCTCACCCAAAATGTGTTTCTGTCCATGTAGCTAGAATGGCACAGTCAGTGTCGCGAAATCAATGTACGGGACAAATTAAGAAAATCACAGTGATACTGTTCATGAGCAGAGGTCTTAAAATGGCTATGTTGAAATTTGGTGAAAAATTCCTAAAATGACTGTTTTACGGTGCGTGGCTGCCAGTTCCTCATGAGGCTCATAAGTTAGCAAATTTTCAATATTTTCACTCCAGATTTTCAACATTGCCATTTTACCACACCTCCTTATGAGCAGTACAGCTGTCATTTTTCACATCCTGCCCAAAATGTGTTTACGCCTATGTAGCACACAATGGCGCTTAGTGCTGTGTGCAAACTCAATGTATGGGACACATTAACAAAATCACAGTGACACTGTTCATGAGCAGAGGTCTTAAAATGGCTATGTTGAAAATTTGGTAAAAATTCCTAAAATGACTGTTTATGAGGCGTGCGTTGCTAGATTTCCCATACGCTTGTAAGTTATGAAATTTTCAATATTTGCACTCCAATGACTTCCAAATACCTTAACTGCACATAGAAGCAAGCAACATTCGGCATTGACAAATGCTTGTTAGGTATGTGGAGGATTTGTGTCATTTATTTTTAATTGTTCCCTTTTTATTCCTGCTGGCCCTGTTTGCCCTGTATGCTGATCTTGCCAATTGCCACAACATAATGCACAGATGAGGAGAAGCTCACACTGCCGCCAGCACAAGTGTCATACCTGATCGGTATCAGCCAAGGATCGGATGCCCCCTCCATATGTGAAACCTCAGCCATAGCAGTAAAATAAAAGCACTGGCCAGCTTCAAGCAAAGTCTGTCTTTGTCCAGTCATCTCAGATAAGTACAATAAAAGTGAAAGCCACCTGTAGGGTTGCCCCTTCCCCGCACCCGCCAATCATCCCCAGATTGACATATGACGGGGTGTGTCATTGAGGTTGTGAAGCCTAAATGTCACCCCATTCTTTTTCACTGTCCCTTCTCAATATGATTACACATGGAATGGGGTGACGTTTAGGTCTCATAACCCCAATGACACACCCAGTCATCTGTCAATATTATATAATGTATGTTATATCTCGGACATGGTTTGGTGTTTTACATTGAAATTTGGAGGGTGTTGATGGTACACACATGTTTACAAGTTGGTGGGAGTGCAGGGCCCGAAGGGCCCATGCTCCCACCAAGTTCCGTAGGTTGGTGAGAGGCAGGGCCTGAAGGGCCGTGACTCCCATCAACTCCAGTTTGGTGAGTGCAGGCCCAAAGGGCCTGTGCTCCGACCAACTTGCACAAGTTCTTACTTTTGTATTCTTTCTCAAAAAGTAAGGAAATTCTATGCAAAAAAATGCGTTAATGCATCATTTAGGGTTAAACCACAAAAAGTCAGGAAATGAAAAATGTTCAGGGTTGCCCCCCAGACCTGCCAATCATCCCAAGATTGACAGCTGATGGGGTGTGTCATTGGGTTTATGAGGCCTAAATGTCACCCCATTCTTATTTACTGTGGCTTGTGAATATAATTTCAGATGGAATGTGGTGACATTTGAGCCTCACAACTCGAATGACACACCCCGGCCAGTCAATCTTGGATGATTGGCGGTCCGGGGAGGGCAAACCTAAAGATTTTTTATCTCCGACTTTTGTAGTTTAACCCTAAATGATGCATAACACAGTTTTGTATATATATATATATATATATATATATTCCCCAAATAAGTTTCATAATTTCAGCAGCTCTTTTTTTGAAAAAGTTATGAAATCTTTATAAAATAGTTAATTATTTAAATTTATATTGGGTGCTGTTATTTATAACTATATAATATATATACCCAGATGTCTGTTTTTTTTTAATAAATGATGTATGTTTTGTGTATGTTTACATTATATGTTTGAAAGTGAGTCATTTTACAGTATATGGTGTTTCACTTTACACTTATAATAATTGAGGACACTGATGATGATGTCACCTGACTGTGCCCATTTAAGGCAGATTCTGTAGCGATGCAGCATGTCTTTTGATAAAGGACGTTTGATCTGAAACTAGTCAAGACATGCTGACTTTGTTTGTGGCACTTTAAATAAAATATTACACCTGGAATCAGCGAATAGCGTGTTTATTGTGGTGGTGAGTGCTGGACTTTATGGAAATCTGTTGTTTATTTGTCTGAAGCACCCCAGCCTGGTGCAGCATTCTGCTGTAAGGTTCTCCATTTATTTTAACCCACACTTGAGAGGAGGTATAAAGACCTCTGATATTATCTACAAATTCTGGGGGAAAGTCAAATTTTTCCAATATATATTGAAAGAACATGCCTTGAAACTCTGTCGAACACCTTTTGTTCATCTAAGCTTTAAACTAATAGAGGTGAGTGATGGGTATGTGCATGTTCAAGTATATATAGAGTTTGTTTAATATTGTTGGTTTTTGATGGTTCTTTATGAAACTGGATTGGTCAGGATGTATGATTGCTGGGAGTATTTGGTCTAGTCTATGGGCTAGAATACTTTTATAAAATTTTATAATTCTAATTAAGTACTGATATTGGGTGATGTGAATCACATAGATGTGGGAGTTTCTGGGGTCCAGTATTGCTGAAATAACTGCCTGTCTCCAAGAGATCGGGTATTCTGATGTTGAGTGGCTCTCCCTCATATCTGCAGGCAGAGGGGCTTGTGTTAGGTCTAGGCTGTCTTTATAAAGTTCAGCTGTATAACCATCTGGTCCCAGACTTTTCCCATTCTTTAGATTCATAGACCTAGATATTCAAAAGTCTCCTCAAACTTGCACAAGTGCCTGCACCATGCATCTGAGATGCACCAGCCCAAAATAGTGAGATATTCAGATGATGTGCCATGAGATGCATTTGCACATGTCCTGCTGAATATCCTGAAATGTACGATCATGCAATGAGAAGCACGGAGCAGCAGGTGATCTGAGCCTTATATGGAGCATGGAGAAATGTGGGATGCAAACCACTTGCACAGTGTGCAAATCTGTAAGATTCAGCAGGATTTGCAAATGACCTCATTGCACATTCCAAGCCCATCTCCCATATTTGCATCCATGACAAGCTGGCCTATGGTAGACAGAGAGATAACATTCTGGGTTTAAAGTTCACAGAACAAATGTACTTTTATTGCTTCAAATGTAAGCTGTTGCTCCTGAAAAGCATAATCAGTCAGTTCAACTTCTCCAGCCTGGTCAGGTAATATAAAGGTCAATACAAAACAATTATTTCAGGCTGACTTGACAAAGGAATCTTTGAACCACCTATGTGGGCCAGCAGTTTGTACAATATACAGTCTCAAACAAAACAAACGGTTTGTGGGTCAGCAGTTTTGAATGCACAGTCTCAAATAAAACACAGTTTTGCCATTTTGCCTTATTTGTAGGCTGTTGACAGCAGTACATTCCACTCACTGTTTTCGGCCCAGCTGGCTAGACTGATCCTTTACCTCAGGACTCTCTGCTCTAGAAATGGTCTGTTTCTCAGCTGCAGGTTTCAACTTTTTCCCAAAGGCTCTCTACAATACTTAATTCTTCTCCTTAGTTTTCTGCTCTGTTTCCTGTCTCACATTCCACCCTCCATCTTGCAGGGTTCTCTGCATAGGAATCTCTGCTCTCTGCAGCGGTTTCCAGCTTCTAACTAACTCCTTGCTGGTTTCTCTCTACCTTTCAGCAATCCTTCTAATTAGTAACACCTGGGGAGGTACTCTCTTGCCTATTCGTGTTGCATTCCCTGCATTTCCTGAGCCTCAAACAAGAGGTTAACCTCTTGTTTCCCAGTGTAGTATTTGCACTGTCACATATCACCCCCCTTTGTGCGAAGACGCAGTTGGTTGGCCCCTAACCATTCCCCTCCCGGGACAGGAAGTCCGCTTTTCCATTCTGGGTCCCAGTCCAGTGGTGCACCATAAAGGAAAATGGCTAGAGGGCCAAGTACCACCTTGTGATGTGGAGGCTGTCATTCTTCATCACATGTAGCCACCTCAGAGGGGCATGATCTGTGACCAGGATAAACTGCCAGCCATGCAGGTAGTAGCAAAGGGTGTCCACAGCCCACTTGACTGTGAGACACTCTTTCTCTATCACCACATAGTTTTTCTCCTGGGGAAAGAGTTTTTGACTGAGGTAGGGGATAGGATGTTCCTCCCCCTTAAACTCCTGGGAGAGCATGGCTCCTAGCCCAACTTCAGAGGCATCTGTCTGCAGGATAAAGGTCCTGTTGAAGTCAGAAGTCAGGACTGTGTAACACTGGCTCTCTGCACAGTGTCACTTTGAGTTGTGTGAAGGCCTGGTCACACTCCTCTGCCCATTGGACCTTGCTGGGGGAAGATTTCTGGGTGAGGTCTGTAAGGGGGCTGGCAAGGGTAGAGAAGTGCGATATGAACTGGTGGTAATACCCTGCCAATCCTAAGAAGGCCCTCACCTGGGTTTATGTGGTGGGTACTGGGCACTCAGCTATGGCTTGGACCTTACTGACCTAGGGTCTCACCTGTCCATTGCCTATACAGTACCCTAAGTACTTTGTTTCAGCTTTGGCCAAAGCACACTTTGCTGAATTGGCCATCAGCCCTGCTTCTCTTAAGGACTGTAGTACAGTTGCCACCTTGGATACATGGGACTCCCAATCAGTGCTGTGGCTCACCACGTCATCTTGGTAAGCAACTGCATAGTGGGCATGGGGTCGCAGCAAGCAATTAATGAGCCTTTGAAAGGTTACAGGTGCCCTATGTAGGCCGAAAGGCATGGTACGGAACTGGTATAGCCCAAAGGGAGTAGCAAATGCTGTCTTTTCCCAAGACTCTGTGGTCAAAGGGATTTGCCAGTACCCTTTCATTAGGTCCAAAGTTGTGATGTACTTGGCTTCCCCTAGTCTATCCAACAGTTCGTCTACCTGGGGCATGGGGTAGGCATTGAACTTTTAGATGGCATTGACCCTGTGAAAATTAATACAGAAGTGGGCAGCCCCACCTTCTTTTGGTACTAACACTATGGGGCTACACCAATCACTGCTGGATTCCTCAATCACCACCAACTCTAGCATGTCCTGTAACTCCTTCTTAACAGTGTCTCCTATGGCTTCTGGCAAGTGATACAGTCGCTGCTGCACCTTCTCCCCTGACTCTGTTTCTATATGATGAGCTATCATCTGGGTTGTCCCTGGGAGGAAGGAGAAAACATCCAAGAACTGGCTTACCAACTCTCCTAGTTGCTGTTTCTGTTTGTGAGACAGCTGTTCTCCCATTGGGACTTGTATCCCTAGATTCTCATCTGGTTCTTGGAGTCCCAGATCCACTATGTCTGGTTCAGGGGACTTCAATAGGCTATCCCTCTGGTTCCAGAATTTCAGCAATTTGACAAGGTAGATCTGGGTCTCTTTTCGACTGTCTGGCTGGCAAACTTCATAGTCAGCTGGGCCCACCCTCCGGGTAACTTCATAAGGCCCCTTCCATTTGGCTAGAAGCTCATTCTGGCTGCTCAGCAACAAAACTAGTACCTGATCCCCTGGTTTATAGTCCCTCAACCAGGCTCCCTGATTATAGTAGTAATCTTGTCTGTTGAGCCTTCACCAGATTTTCTCGAGCAAATTTCCCCACCCGATCTAATCTTTCCTTCAATTGCAGGACATATTGCACCACATTTTCAGTCTTGGGGTTGGGTTTCTCCCACATCTCCTTTACTACATCAAGAACGCCTTGTGGGTAGTGCCCATGGAGGAGTTCAAAAGGAGCAAACCCTGTAGAAGCTTGAGGGACCTCCTGCATTGTGAACATCAGTAAGGAGAGTAACTTGTCCCAGTCCCTGAACTCAGTAGTTATGAACTTTCAAAGCATTGTTTTAAGGGTTTTGTCGAATCGCTCTATGAGGCCATCCATCTGGGTATGGTAGATCGAGGTCCTTATGGAGCTGATTCCCAATAAAGTACAAACCTCCTGAGTCAGGCGGGACATGAAGTTAGTTCCCTGGTCAATCAACATTTCCTTCGGTATTCCCATATGACTAAAGACTTTTAATAGCTCCTCGGCTGCAGTTTTAGCTGAAAAGCTTCATAACGGGATGGCCTTGGGGTACCGGGTAGCATAGTCTACAATCACTAGAATGTATTGGTACCACCCTGCACTCTTTTCAAGGGGTCACACTATATCAACCCCAATCCGGTCAAAAGGTGCCTCCATAACAGGTAAGGGCACTAAAGGGGATTGTTCTTTGGAGCTACTAACTGGCACTCAGGACAGGATGCACAATAATCTTTAACATGTTGATAGATACTCAGCTAAAAGAATTGGGGCAACAGTTGGGCTAATGAATTCTCTACCCCACAGTGCCCTGCCACAGGAATAGAGTATGTGAGGTGGAGTAATTCCCACTGAAAGACTCGAGGAACTAGCAACTGATGCCGGGTATCCCCTATCTGGGCCTCCTTACTCACTTGATACAGGACACCCCCTTGTAACTCAAAATGAGGATAGCATGCTGCTCTAGTCTTATCTATCACTTCCCTTTCCCCTTTCCTGACAGTCAACTGGGTGTATACCCGACTGAGTATACCATCGACCTGTTGTTCTTTGGCAATGTCGCAGTGCTTTAACACATCTTGCTCTGATAGGGATGGCCCTCCGGGACTTTGGTTGGGTGGGTCAGCATTAGGGAGTCGGGCTGTCGGACTGGACCCACTTTGCCTTTGCTTCACCTCCCTCCTGTGCACCTGTCCTTCAGGACCCTTTCCTTCTTCCTACATTTTACTTAGATTTGCGGGTTCTTGTCTGGGCATGAAAAATCCCTGGTCTGGGAAAGGAAAACTTCCCCAACTGCAGGTGGCTGGCCCCCCTCCCTTCACGACCCTGAGACCGGGTAATTACCAAAGATAAGTCTGCTTTCCATAAGTCATCAAACCATTTCCAATCTCTCCCCAGTAACACCGGATAGGGTAACCTGGGGCAACCCCCACTTTTATAGTCTCTGTTTGGCCCCCCAGAGTAAGTGTAACCATGGCAACAAGGTAAGCTTTTACATCCCCATGCACACATCGGATAGGGAAGGGGTTCTGGTCCCACCAGTGTCGGGGGCTCACAAGGGCCACCCTGACTAGAGTCTAGTGGCTTCCTGAGTCCACCAGAGCCTCCATCTCTATTCCTTCTACCTTAGCAGGGATCACAAAATCTTGGGATTCAGAGCCCCCACCTCCACTGTACAGTGAATACACATCTGTAAACGTGCAGTGTGTGAAGGTACAGCTCATGTGGGGCAGTTCTTCACAAAGTGACCCTTCTGTCCACATGAAAAACATGCCCCTGTGTCTCGGCTATGGGGAGCCTCTAGGTTTAGGCAGCAGGCCCTCAGGAAATGTCTCCCAGGGCTGCTGAGTTGTTGTCTTTCCCAGAGTCTGACCCATATTTGGCCCATAACCCCCCTCCCTACATGCCCAAGGTCCCTTCACAGTTCCAGTCAATATTCCTTCAGTCTGGCTCCCAGGATGATTCCCCATCTTCCCAGGTGGCCTTGTAAGCTGAATCATGGGAAGGGAGGAGAGTTCAGCATCCAACACTTGTTCTGAGATCTGCATAGCCTCTGCTAGCTTGGTGATCTTCTGTTTGCAGACCCAGCTCTGAATTCCTGGGAACAGGATGTTCAGAAATTGTTCCAAGATGATTAACTCAGCCACCTCGGGGACACTGCATCCTTTGGGTTTTAGCCTATGCCAACACAGGTCCTGCAATTGTTGTCCCACTGCTCTAGGTCATGCACCTGCTGCAAATTTGAAGCTCCAGAACCTCCATCAGTAACTTTCTGCAGTGATGTCTAGGTGGTCCAGGATTTCTGCTTTCACCTCTGTGTACTCCCTGGTGGTGATACTGTCCATAACTCGATAGGCTGCTTGGACTTCCCCAGTCAGACAGGAGGCAAGACGGACAGCTCACTGGGGTCTGAACCATTCAGCAGCTTCCACCACTCACTCAAACATTACCAGGAAGGCCTCAGGATCATCTTCAGATGTCATTTTGGTCAGCATGGAGTTCATCCTAGGAACCCCTGCCCCCATGATTGCTGGACCAGTCTCACCAGTAGGATCTTGTTATTTCTGTTGCACCAGGGACTGCAAGAGCTGCTGTTGTTGTTATCCCAGCTGTATAAGAAACTGCTGTTGTGCCTCCTATTGTGCTTGTTGTGCTTGTTGGGCCCATTGTTGCACCTCCTGCTGCTGCTGAGCCGGCTGGGTGAGAACTTGTTATTGCTGAGTCTGTTGTGCCCATTGTTGTGCCTCCTGTTAGGCTTGCTGTGCTTGTTGCACCCATTGTAGTGCCTCCTGCTGCTGCTAAGCCAGCTGGGTGAGAACCTGGTGTTGCCGAGCCTGTTGTGCTTGTTGCACCCACTGTCGCACCTCCTGCTGCTGCTGTGCCAGCTGTCTGAAAGTCTGTTGTTGTTGTTCAGTGAGGAACTTCAGCAATTTCTCCATATCCATTTTTCCACAATGCAACAAGTCCTGCTCACTCCAGCAGGGCTTCAAATTCCACTTCTGACACCACATGTGACAAGCTGGCCTATGGTAGATGGAGAGGCAATATGCTGGGTTTAAAGTTCACAGAACAAAATGTACTTTTATTGCTTCAGATATAAGTTGTTGCTCCAGAAAAGCATAATCAGTCAGTTCAAATTCTCCAGCCTGGTCAGGTAACATAAAGGTTAACATAGTTGTTGTTTTTTTTTTAACTAGGTATAGCACACTAAGCTGAAAGCTTTTTTACAGGAACAACCTGGGAGCATAAGGAGGTTAAGTGACTTGCTCAGGGTCACACAGTATGCAAGTGGAAGCTGTGGGATTCAAACCCAGGTCTGGTCTGCTGGATGTCACCACATTTGCAGCTCAGAGCCTTAGACCACTGCGCTATACTGCCTCCTTTAAAACATAAAACATAAAACAGTTATTTCAGGCTGACTTGACAAAGAAATCTTTGAACCACCTATGTGGGCCAGCAGTTTGTTCAATATACAGTCTCATACAAAACAAATGGTTTGTGGGCCAGCAGTTTTGAATGCACAGTCTCAAATAAAACACAGACAGTTTTCCCTTTTTGCCTTATTTGTAGGCTATCAGGATTACATTCCACTCACTGTTTTTGGCCCAGCTGGCTAGACTGATCCTTTACCTCAGGACTCTCTGCTCTAGAAATGGTCTGTTTCTCAGCTGCAGGTTTCAACTTTTTCCCAAAGACTCTCTCCAATACTTAATCCTTCTCCTTGGCTTTCTGCTCTGGTTCCTGTCTCACATTCCACCCTCCATCTTGCAGGGTTCTCTGTATAGGAGTCTCTGCTGCCTGCAGCAGTTTCCAGCTTCTAACTAACTCATTGCTGGATTCTCTCTTCCTTTCAGCAGTCCCTCTAATTAGTAACACATGGGGACCTGTTCATGTTGCATTCCCTGCATTTCCTGAGCCTCAAACAAGAGGTTAATCTCTTGTTTCCCAGTGTAGTGTTTACACTGTCACAGCATCACATTACCGGAATGTATTCTGGCCATTTGAATATGCTGTGAATGCTCAGTTCCAGCTTTGCAGGGCTAGCCCACCACTCCACAAAGGTGAACAGAAGGTATTGCAGCCTAGCAGGCAGGTGTGATGAAAGGTATGTATGTGTGTGTGTGTAGGTGTACTGCATTGGCCTGGTTGCAGTGCTAATACCCATAGCCATGTACAGTGAAGCACAAAGAACTGGCACTGACCACCAACTGTAGTACACTCCTCTTGTAATGTTTCATGCCACCAAACACCAACAACACAGCACAGCACAGCACAGCTACGTACATGTGGAGGGATACTCACACCTGGTCAACTAGCTTCCCATAGCCAGTGGTGGATCCAGGATTTTACAATGAGGGGTGTTGTGGTGGTGTGCCTACTTGATATGCAACTTTTTATGTTTTTAATCCTTTATACTACCTTTTTCATTACATTTTTGACTAAAAATATAAACATAATCTATTATTTTGAATGTAGATTTTCTTACAATCAATATGTTATACTTCTCCAGCATAGTGAAATGCAGCAGCAGCAAGCAAGCAAGTTACAATCAGGGGTGCACATGCACCCTCTAAAACACCCTAGTTCTGCTACTGCCCATAGCCATGTACAGGGACAGACAGGGGTGCAGGGGGCCCACCTGGACAATAGCCACCAGGGCTACTGGTCATGCAGCAAGGGTCATACAGGGTGACATGGGCTGCTTGGGCTACCACATGTATGTGAAACTCCAGCTCCATATGCTGCATACCATCACCTGCAGTGCCCCACATACTACAGTATGGGAGGTACCAGGTGGGCACTGCAATGGATGGCAGTATGCAGACAGTGACCTGCTGCTGGGTGGCTACATCCAGGAAGAGGTGTGGGATGTTGCTTCCTAGATGGAGCCAGTGGCTCAGGGTTCATCTATCCTGGCATGACTGCTATGTGTGGGTGCCTGGAGCATATCCTGCTGCATCTCCAAGGGCTGTATTCAGACAGCCTGCCAGCAATTCTGTGGCCTGCCTGTGGGTAACTAGCCATTTAGGCATGCTTTTTCCATGCCTACTTTTGGGCAGCTCAACTCCAAGATGCGCTGAAGATGCGCCGCACATTTCAGTTGAATATAGGGATGTGCAACACATTCATGGAAACTCCCCTCTACATGCACTGTACACATTATGGATGCGCTATGGTGCATCCAGAGATGAGTGATGCATCTCTCCCTTTTGAATATTGTGGTTCTGCCCATCTTGTGAGATGCGTGGTGCATCTCCACTTTGTGCCAGACATCTGCTTTGAATATCTAGGCCTTAATAATTTGGATCAGCTTTTGAAATGAGATACAGGTTTTTAATTGCGCTTTGTGTGATGCGATGAGGTTCAGAAGTTTAAAAGAGGAAAAAAAAGAAGTCAGAATACTGGGGCTTAATTCTGGAGTAGCCATATTCAGATCTTGGTAAAAGGTTTTAAAACTCACTAGAATTTGTTCCATAGTGTATTTGAATCTACCTGACTTAGGGTCTTTTATTTTATGTACCATAGAAGTCTGTATCAGTCTGTGTAGCCTGTCGGCCAGGACTCTAGCTGCTCTAGCCCCCCCCATAATACTTCTGGAATAGCCAGGCCAAAGCTTGTTCTGTGTGTGCAGTTAATAAATGATGGATCTATTGCTGTGTTTTTGTCAGCTGATCTGTAATCATGAGGTCTCCCTGCATATGCCTATCTTGGAGGCTTTTTAGTTGGGTCTGAAGGTCTTGTAGCCTAGCATGTCTTTCTTTCTTTCTTTTTCTGTGCTGCGTATGAGATAATATGTCCCCTTACTACTACTTTAAGTGTGTCTCACAACAGTTGTGGAGAAACCTGCGGGGAGGAATTATCTATCAGAATCTGGGGGACTTTTCTTTCAGGAGCTCCTTCAATTCAGGGTCTCTCAGGAGGGCAGGAGGAGGTTGATTTCAGAGTGTATTCTCGTGTTGCCTGCTCAGTGCCAATTCCAGAATTATCGGGGCATGGTTAGAAAGAAGAATGTTAGAAATCTCCACAAAGAGTGAATTAAATCTTTATGTTCTCCTGAGATACATAAATAACCTAATCTCGAGTAGTGTCTATGGTCCCTATGCATGAAAGTTATGCAGCCTGCACAGCTGTGCATAGAGGTAGTGTGCAAGTATAATGATGCAGACATGTGCACGCCACCCAAAGGAGGCATGCACAACAGGCACATAGCATGCACACATCCAGTGCATACTGGTACGCAAGCATGCACTGTGTGCATGATGCAGGGGCAGGGCTGAGTAGCAGCATATGTATGCAGGCCATACGCGCATGCACAATGGCACATATGATGGAATGCTATGAATGCAGCATCGTGCATGATACACCATGTACAGGGTGGCATAGGGTAGCACAAAGCACCTGGAGGATGCCAGCACAGGTGTTCTGGTGTCGGCAGACCACCACCATGGGACTGACATGTCCACACACACGATGCAGTAGCATGTGGCCATGGGACAACAGTGGTCACACATGGCCATGTGACACTGCAGCTGCATGGCTATGCTGCATGTTTGGCACACAGCACAGTGTGCAGCCAATGCAGCCACACATGGCATGGAGAGGAAACACACACAAACCACAGCAGGACATGCAGGGGGGACGGCACGCACAACAGTGGAACATGCAGATGCCCCGCCATCCAAGCTGTGTGGCCACACTGGCATGACACTACCCAGTTAATGGCTGCATGCAGGCACATGGCCATGACAGCCAGAGCAAGCAACCGGCAAGGCTATGCCAATGACAGGCATCCCCACCCCCGGAGACAGTGACCACACAGAAGTATGCAAAACAACATTTATTGACAGAGGTGTAATGCCCAATACAGGCTGGAACATCGTCATTCACCTGCCCCCCAACACACCCACCAGGAGACACACAACCCCCCCCAAAAAATACCCAGGTTCACCCACACACCCTGTAACACCTATTGCAAACAGCCATGCACATCCGCCAGCACCCACCCACTAGTAGAGATCCCAACAATCAAAACCAAATACTGTACAGGCCCCCCTACACACACAGTTCTGGCAACTGAGTGATGTAGCAGTCCCCCACACAACCCACAATGCCAGCCCCAGGCTGCAGAGTCCAGCTCCAGTAGAGGGCAATAAGGCAGTACACAGTGGACATAGTTCCCAGCAAATTGAAATACATGGTAAAGTCCAGTACATGCCGCAGTGGCCACCACTTTCAGCTGGTCTTGACAACCAGGGATGGCCCGCTGGCACTACTCCTGTCCTGTGAACACTGACGATGGCCCCTCCACTGTCCCTTGCCGTGGGTCAGGCCTTGATGAGGTGGACCTTCACTGTCACTCTCCTCCTCATCCCCTGTGTCTTCAGTCACCTCCCCAGGTGGGTGGCAGCCCCTGTTCCAGATCATGATCCACCTTGTAACAGGAGGTCCAGTTTTGAAGGATAAAGCTGACATAGAGAAGATGCAATAACCCCCCTTTGGTTTCTGCTTTCACTGTATCCTGTCTTCTTCTACTTATTCTTATCTATCCTAATATTCTTGTCAGGGTGGCCAACCTGGCAGTTTTCTACTTTGCCTCAGAAAATGGGCAAAGACAATTTTCTCTTCTGATTGGCTGAGACAATTATTTAGATGGGCATCTATGTAAGCAATAATACCTGACAGGGTGGGTGGTATTGGGCAATTCCGGACTGCCCAGGGGTGTAATGAGGCCCAACGCCACAGGCGGAGGGCCTTATAGCCCTGGAAGGTCCGGTATTGTCCATACCGTCCACCTGGAGGGTAATTGCACTTAGAAATGGGCTACCTGTAGCATTTTAATATAGGATTTAGAAAAGAATAAATAAATAAAATAAAAAAAGAGTAAGAAATAATTTAAAGTCTTTTTCTAGTAAAGTAGTCCCTGAGCTGTTCCATCTCCAGTTGCACCCTCCCCATACAGCCATTCTCTTGTATCCCCACCCCACCGCTGAAATAACTAGCCCATTTTCTAGAAGAAACAATGTGTATTTGGCTAAAAGTACATTTTAAAACAGTCTGCCAATGGAGACAATGGACAGCATTCAATAGATAAAATGAAAAAAAAAATGTTTGTTCTCTGTCAAATGAGGAAATGTTCATTCTCTGTCAAAAAGACTCATCTGGCTGTAGGAGAAATTATGATTACATTGCAGACGGTAGTGCCCCCACCCACCCACACACTGAATTACAATTTGGTATGCTTTCTTTATTTTAAAAAAAGTGCAGTTCACTTGCCAACAGCCTGGACGACGGCTGCTAAACGCTCCGTCTCTTTCTCTCTCTCTCTCTCTTTTGTGGCGCCCAGACAGATCCCAGTCCAAACTGAACCGTTGTTTTTATACAATTTTATACTTTATACAATTAGACCCCACTGTGTCTTTTATCCTACCAAAGATGACTTGGGAAACAACAGAAAGCCAAGCAGCGGTGGCTGAAACTAATGGCACCTTGCCAGCTGCTCGCTTCTGCCTAGACCGTAATTTACATTTGCTGCTTTACAACTCGGTGAAATCACATGCTGGAGAAATGTGGAGAGCAGTGAGTTTTCTTAAAATATACCGTTACCACCAACTCTCTCTCTGCATTCCTACACACCCTCTTTCACAGATAGAAGCATACAAGGAAAGGAGAAATTAAAATAAAAGGGATGATAACTGCTCCTCCTGCCTTATATATTTTCAGTTTAATACAAGACTACATAGAAATAGAAGCGTTAGCTAGAAGCTGGAAGTTGCTTCATTTTCAAGAGCCACTGGATGACTGGCCGGAGGAGCGAGAGTTCGTTCTGCTCTTGAAGAGGCAGGCTGTTGGTTATGATGGTAGTGCCAAGTGTGGGCCAGTAAAGTCAAAACAACAAAGAGTAATGCAACATGAGCCCATTACATGGGGATGTACATTTTGTCAGTGGCTGCCACTGAACTACTGACAGTTTGGTGGACAGTTGCTTTATTACCGGAGTGACTGAGCAATGGGAGAGAGGAGCAGGAGAGCAGTCTGCTGTTGAAGAGTTGGTCTAGCAGTTCAGCAAAAAGAATGGGATGATAAAATATTGATAAATAAAAAAAGTGTGGGAGAAAAAAGACCATTAGTGAGTGTGATGTGCAATTCATCAGCTGCTGGCACTGAACTTATGAGCATTGGGTGCTGGTGACCAGTTCTCTCGCTAAGCAGCAGAAAGAAAATGGCAGTATTTTCAAATTTAATTCATGCTGTCAGCCAATGGGCAAGCAGGGTGGGCACAAAGATATTTGGATGTGTGAAGGAGCACTCCTAATGGAACTTTTTATTTGCTGGGCGTCTATTGAAAGTTAATGTACCCCCTTGGCGAGGGTGCTAGCCAATCAGAACCCAGCAAATAAAAAGCCCATTTTCTAACAGACAGTAGATGCCCACCAAATAAAAAGTCCCAGCCCAAACCTGCCTCATGCCTAGCCACATATTCTTGTGCTCAGCCTGCTTTGTCATTGGCCAAAACACTGGGCACACAATTTGAAACTGCCACCATTTTTTTTATCGTTAGCAAGAGAGCATGTGAGACCCTTCCTATTACATAGTTACTACTTAGCCAAGACACCACCACCCAGTAACTGCCCTAAACAAGTAATCAACATATTTTCCCTGTCATAAAGCATTCTTTAATTTCTTTTGTTTTCTTAGTTGTTTTTAATTTCTTCTATGAATAAACCCCGTGCTGCTGCCACTGCTCACTGACTTCAGACAGTCACAGACTCAAATTCCACAAGTCATACACATATGTCATACAAATCCGAAATACACAGTCAATGTAAAGCAAAACACAGATTTTTTTTTCTTTCAAACAGAGCCACCAAGCAAGTGGTTAACTGTATGATGTTTCACGCGGCGGTTCATTTCAGCGCTACTCCCGGAAGTTACAAATACCACTGTTCTTGCCTTATTGCTGTTTAGATTCATCTACAACAAAAAGAAAGGGGAGAAAAACAAAGCAGCTTGACCATAATGGAAAGAAACAGTACATTTCCAGTACCTCCCCTGCACTCCACAAAGCAGCTTGACCATAATGGAAAGAAACAATACCTTTCCAGTACCTCCCCTGCACTCCACAAAGCAGCTTTGTGATAAAAAGATGAACAATACCTCTCCTGAGCTCCATTGCCCTTCCGTATCACGGTACTTACCCTGCGCTGCAGTACCCTTTCTGACCCCGATGCAAACATTACCAAAACAGAAAACAACTTCGGAAAGAAATGTTATCTTTCCAGTACCACTCCTCCACTCCACAAAGCAGCTTCAATCACGATTAAAAAATAAACAGTACCTCTTCTGAGTTCCATTGCCCTTCCCAATCACAGTACTTCCCATGCTCCAGTATCCTTCCTGATTACAAACATTAATAAAACAAAAGACAAACTTGGTGTGTTTCTTGTACAGTAAAGGAAATTAAAACACAACAAAATGGAATGCGAGTGAGTGAGTGTGTGTGTGTGTGTGTGGGGGGGGCAGTTCCCAAAACGTGAGGTACTGTACATAGCAGTAACAAAACAGTCAAATGCAGCGCTGCCCTCTACTGGTAAGTATTGTCAAGAATACCAGTAGAGGGACTACTTTGTTAACCAAACAAGTATAAGATAATGTTTAGTCTTTTTTTCAAATATTTTTTTTTTATTCTTGAATATTACAAAAAAAAAACTTTACAGACAGTACATTTTCTAAGCGCAATAATACCTTCCAGGGTGGGTGGTATGAGCAATACCAGACCTTCCAGGAGCTACTCAAGGCCCTCTGCCTGTTAAGCGTCAGGCTCATTACACACTGGGTGGTCGGTATTCCAGCCCCGCCACATGTCGGGTATTATTGTTGCTTTACTGTCACTTTTTTGCTCTGGTATTAAAAAACTTGCATCTTGTTATAATATATATAGAAAAGAGGCTGAAATAGAATCAAGGACACTAAGAGCATACAAGATAGGAGCCCTGTATTCCAGAATAAAAATAAAATATACAAAAAAAGGAGCTGTGTCACTTAAAAGAAGCCCCAAAATGAGTAGAGGGCTGGGTTGTGGAAAAAAGCCTTCAGCTACAGTTCAATTAGTGAGTAAGGAAAGCTGAGACTGTAAAATTGCTGCAAACAGTGGAAACAATGTTTTTGACAACACAAACAAAGTACATGTTTGCAGGAAAGTGCTATAGAACCTGTGCAATTACTGTATGAGTTTAATACCCCTGTATCCAAACACAAGTTTAAATTTAGGAGGAAATTAAAGCAACTGTGTTTGGTTGCTATGGTGCTGATTCTAATAAGTCCCAAAGCAATGAAAAATGTACCCTTGGTTTTAAAACACTTGAAACTGGGCTACAGTAAGAGAGTATCATTAAAACACTACAGGCAGATTAACTGGAGTTCTGTAAGTGTCAAAAAAATTCATTCAAAAGGGAGTTGTAATTATTGAAGTTAAGCCTTCTGTGATTTAGAAGGCTGAGTTCCTCAGCAAGGTGTCGCTAAAAGTGCAGCAGCCAGATAAGCTGTTTGCTGAAAGTGCAGCAGACAGATAAGCTGTATGAGAAAAATAATAAAAGGTTCTGGAAATATAAAACAAGGGATTTGGGAAGAAAATAATGCATGACCAAAGATTAGAGTACCATATTATATGAAACAAAATATAGACGCTACAGTGGTTCACTTATGTGTGTTTTCCTTATATAAACTAAAAGACAAATAAAAAAGCTACAACCTTATATGCAGGCAGATAGGGAGCGCTCCCCTCATCTCTCTTTTCCATGCTAAGGTTATAAACTATTTGTTCTGAAACAGGTTTGGTTTATCCTTATACTTTTCACATTTGTAAAGAAAAGTTGTTTTATCCAGAGGTCTGTCTCATGCTGTAAGGTCCTACTATAGGGCAAGCTGCCCCTGAAATGGCAGGTTGTATAGATGCACGGGAATGTGATGTCACAAAGGAGGAGGGGCTCAGTGAAAACCACACCTCTTTCCTTCACTATATAAACCCTCCACTAGGAGGCATAGATATAGGTTGGTCGGTAGGGTTCTGACCAAGGTGAGAGAAGGATCTCAGCAAGGAGGTAATGTGCAGGCTTTCACATTAACAGAGGAAGGAGAGAACACAGGAATTTCTTTATAGCATCTGAAGCAAGAAATATATCCTGATGTTTGAACTGATGTGAAGAAATATCATATTTTTCCTTTCTGTAAATATTGGATTATTATTATTTTTTTTTTTGGTTTTGTGTTTTTCTAAAATAAAATGATAAATGCAGAAGTATGCATTTTTTATGCACCATAATCTGTTAGTATGATCTGTTTATTGAGACCCACACATTTACAACTGGTGTCAGAAGTGGGATTTCAACCTCTGGTGTGCCAGAAGGTACTCCAGAGGGGGTGGTGCACTGAAAATACCCTGACAGATGCAACAACCAGAAGCAGAGGATTTGGATGCATTACATTTGACCAGGTCTGTATGATTGAAGACTGGTGTTCAGTTGTTACCAGGAATTGAACCTGCAACCAGACCAAGAAGGATGGAAGAAGGAGCCACAGCTGCAGCTGGTGATCCTAAGAAGGAGGAAGGCCAGATGACTCCAGCACCAGAGGATCCACGTGAAGTACTGAAATGGCTCTGTTTATGTCAGCTGGAGATGGAGCGCCAGAGAGAGAGGACCAGAGACAGAGGGATGAAGACCAGAGGATACAGGTGGAAGAAAGAAGAAGAAGACAAGATGAGAAATGGACAGCAACGTTGAAAGCTATCCAGGACATGACCCGGGGGCAGATGGAAAGGTCAGTGCCTAGAGACAGTAAGTTAAATAAATTGACTGAAGTGGATGATATTGAGGCCTATTTGACTACTTTTGAGAGGGTCGCACAAACCTGTAACTGGCCCAGGGATCAATGGGTGATTTGTTTGGTCCCCCACCTCTCTGGCCAAGCCCAATTAGTTTACAGCCAATTAAGTGGGGCTGATAGTTCTAATTATAACAGAGTGAATGAGGAAATTTTGCGACGGTATAATATCAATTCAGAAACCTACAGGCAAAGATTCCTTTCCCAGATGTCCAGCATAGATACACCAAGGGAAACCTATGCCCGTTTAAAGGACTACTGTGGAAAATGGTTACAGCCCGCCACCAAAACTGTAGACCAAATTATGGAACTCATAATAATTGAACAATTCATACAGATCTTACCTATGAATATGCAATTGTGGGTGAAAGAACATAAACCTGAAACAGCGGAAGATACTATCAAGCTGGCAGAAGATTATCTGGCTGCACGGAGCACTTGAGCCAGAAGTAACCCAGGCAATCCAGGACCATCTAATACACTGGTAAGACCACCGTTTAATACTTCCTCTAATCAGAGACAGTTCTATCATAGGGCGAGAGGTGGGAGAGTCCCATACACAGACATAATATGCCATGGTTGTCTTGGGAAAGGGCATATTGTCAGAAATTGCCCTAATAAAAGGTTTGACCCAGAACATCTTGCCCTATCCAGTTTTGGTTATGTGACCTCTGTGGGTGTTGGGGAACAACAAACGTTGGGTTTACTGGACTCTGGCAGCATACAGACCTTAATTAAAGCTGATCTAGCCTCCAATCTACCCCACAGTGACTCAGATACAACAGTCCAGTGTGTACATGGGGATATACACCTTTACCCTGCCACATGTCTTAATATAACTGTAAATAATGAATGTCATGACATGCTGGTAGGCCTTGTTCCATGACTCCCTGTACCTGTCATTGCTGGACAAGACTTTCCTCATTTTGATCTTTTACTGCAACAGCAGAAAACCACTTCAGGAACTGTTAATGTGGTGACTAGGTCTCAGATGAAAACTCAGAAGTTACAAGACATTTTTCCCTTTTGAAACGGATTATTTTGAGACTGTTAGTAAGATCAAAAAGTCTAAAGGAACTAGAAGAGAAGAAAAGAATAACTGGAATAATAAGAATCAGGCTATGGGCCCACTTCATATTCCAGAGACTTTAGTAAAAGATATTGGACAAGAGCAAAAATTTGATGAGTCACTAACCCCTTTATACTTACATGTCAACAAGGTTGGACCCCCTGGGTCAATCACGATTCATTGAAAGAAATGGTATTTTATATAGAGCTACTGTTGAACCTGGTACTAATGAAGAACTTGAACAGTTAGTTGTGCCTAAAAAGTATAGAGCACAAATCATGCATTTGGCTCATGATATCCCCATGGCTGGTCATGAAGGGAGAGACCGGACAGTCCAACGAATTCTATCTCATTTTAGTTGGCCAGAAGTCCATAAGGATGTGGTAACCTATTGTAGGTCCTGTCCACAATGCCAGCTAGTTGCCAAGGAGGAAAAATATTGTACCCTTGCAACCTATACCGTATGTAACTCTTCCCATTTGATAGGGTTGCAATGGATGGTGGTACCCTTGTTAAAGAGTTCTAAGGATTCAGTATATCCTAGTCATTTGTGATTATACCACCAGGTACCCAGAGGCAATACCAATGAGGTTGGTTACTGCCCCTCGTATTGCAGAGGAACTGGCAAAGGTCTTTAGCAGGATGGGAATACCTAAGGTTATCCTGACTGACCGTGGGAGTAATTTTACATCCATCATGTTACAAGAACTGTACAAATTACTAGGAGTATCTGCTGTTAGAACATCACCATACCATCCCCAAACTGATGGGTTAGTAGAACGTTTTAATAAGACCATGAAATGTATGCTACAGAGGTATGTGCAGGAGGAAGGTCGGGATTGGGACAAGTACCTACCTTACCTGCTATTTGCATACAAAGAGATACCTCAGGCTACTACAGGGTTATAACCCTTTACCATGCTATATGGGCGTAACCCTAGGGGTCCCTTAGATGTAGTGAAGGAGCATTGGGAACAGGGGTCTAATGTAGCCTGCAAAAATATATCAGAATATATGATTGCTCTGAGAAAAAGGTTGGTAAAGTATGTGACTATCGCTCATCAAAATGTTAACCAGAAACAACTTAAACAAAAAGAACGCTATGACCTAGGTCTGAAACATAAAACATTTTCTGCAGGAGAAAAAGTGCTACTGTTGTTACCTTCCACAGAAAATAAATTGCTTATGCGGTGGCAAGGGCCATATGTAATCTTACACCAGGTAGGCACAGTAAACTAAGCCATTGAAATGCCAGGGCATAGACAAGTGAAGAAAGTATATCATGCCAACCTGCTGAGAAAATGGATAGAAAAACCAGTCACCAATACTGTTTGTTCAAACAAATCCTGATACAGCAGAACTAGACATAGCTTATGACAGAATTGATAAAGCTATTAATGACACAGAGGTACATATCAATCCTGAATGGACCCCTGAACAGAGACTAGAAATTGATCACCTTCTGAAATATTTCTCAGGCACATTCAAGAAGGAACCTGGGTGGGCTAAGGGTGTAGTCCATGAAATTAGGATTACACAAAATAATCCCATTCACCAGAAGCCATACAGACTACATGAAAAGATCAGGCCAGAAGTAGTGGCTGAAGTAAAACACATGGAAAAGGCTGGAGTGATAGTTCCTTCATGCAGTCCTTGGTCCTCTCCATTGGTAGTTGTGCATAAGAAAGAAGGGGACATCAGGTTATGCTTAGATTTTAGAAAAATAAACAAAGTGTCTGAGTTTGATGGGTATCTGATGCCACATATAGATGATCTCCTGGACCAAATTGGGTCTGCAAAATACATTAGTAACCTGGATTTAATGAAAGGGTATTGGCAGATTCCCTTGGCCCCTAAAATTCAGGAAGTAACTGCTTTTTGTACCCCACTTGGCCTATACCAGTTCACCACAATGCTGTTTGGCCTGCATGGAGCTCTGACTACATTTCAACGGTATATGGGTTTTGTGTTAAGACCTCACAAAAGTTACAGTGCTGCTTATTTGGATGACATTGTTATCTATAGCCCTGACTGGGAGACTCATTTAGTTCATCTCAGTGCTGTAATACAGAGCATCCAGGATGCAGGACTGACCATAAACCCTTCAAAGTGTGCTATAGCTAAAACAGAAATACGCTATTTGGGTTTTATTATTGGACATGGGAGAATCAAGCCTGAAGTAGACAAAATTGAAGCAGTGGCTAATAGTCCTATACCACCGACAAAGCACCATGTCAGGTCTTTCATTGGTTTGGCAAGCTACTATAGACACTTCATCCTGGAGTTTTCTGCCATAGCTACACCCCTTACAGATTTAACAAAAAAACAATTTCCAAATAAAGTAAAGTGGGCTCCAGCCTGTCATGAGGCATTTCATAAAATCAAAGCCATCTTGTGCTCAGCCCAAGTGTTATGTAGCCCTGATTTTTTTAAGCCGTTTGAATTACAGACCGATGCCTCTGACACAGGCATTGGGGCAGTATTGACTCAACATAGCCAGGGAGAGGAACATCCCATTTTATACCTTAGCAGGAAATTACATGAAAGCGAGAGAAGTTATTCAATGGTTGAAAAAGAGTATCTGGCCATCAAATGGGCAGTGGAGGCCCTAAAATATTATCTTTGGGGAAAACAATTTACAGTTGTGACAGATCATAACCCTTTAGGTTGGCTGCATTTAATGAAGGACAAGAATGCTCACATATTACAATGGTATCTAGCCCTACAGCCATATAAATTTACTGTGCGCCATAGAGCTGGTTCTCAGCATCAGAACGTGGATTTTTTTTATCACGCTTTGGTGCTGATCCTGCCAGTGATTCTGCTGTAAAGTTGGATGATGGCATTATAAAGTGCTTTGATGGCACAACCCCAGGGAAATAGAATGACATATAAACAGTATTGTCTGTTTTTGAATGGATGTTTTGAATACTGTTTATCTTAAGGGTCCCTGGGGGGAACTTCTGGAGTGGGTGGGCGGAAGTTCCAACCCTTCACAGGGTGAGGGGTCTCAGTCAACACAACAAATAGTATGTTGACTTCTTGTGGTGGGAGGAGTGTAACAGGAGGTCCAGTTTTGAAGGATAAAGTTGACACTGAGAAGATGAAATAAGCCCCCTTTGCTTTCTGCTTTATTCTATCCTGTCTTCTGCTTATTCTTATCTATCCTAATTTTCCTGTCAGGGTGGCCAACCTGGCAATTTTCTACTTTGCCTTTATGGTCACTTTTTTGCTCTGGTATTAAAAAACTTGCATCTTATTATAATATATGTAAAAATGGGGCTGAAATACAATCAAGGACACTAAGGGCATACAAGATAGGAGCCATGTGTTTCAGAATATAAATAAAATATACAAAAAAAGGAACTGTGTCACTTAAAAGAAGCCCCAAAATGAGTAGAGGGCTGGGTTGTGGAAAAATGCCTTCAGCTACAGTTCAATTAGTGAGTAAGGAAAGCTGAGACTGTAAAATTGCTGCAAACAGTGGAAAAAATGTTTTAGGCAACACAAACAAAGTACAGGTTTGCAGGAAAGTACTATAGAACCTGTGCAATTACTGTATGCATTTAATAGCCCTGTATCCAAACACTTAAGTTTAAATTTAGGAGGAAATTAAAGCAACTGTGTTTGGTTGCTATGGTGCTGATTCTAATAAGCCCCAAAGCAATGAAAAATGTACCCTTGTTTTTAAAACACTTGAAACTGGACTACAGTAAGAAAGTATCATTAAAACACTACAGGCAGATTAATTGGAGTTCTGTAAGTGTAAAAAAAAAAATTCATTCAAAAGGGAGTTGTAATTATTGAAGTTAAGCCTTCTGTGTTTTAGAAGGCTGAGTTCCGCAGCAAGGTGTCGCTGAAAATGCAGCAGCCAGATAAGCTGTTTGAGAAAAATAATAAAAGGTTCTGGAAATATAAAACAAGGGATTTGGGAAGAAAATAATGCATGACCAAAGATTAGAGTACCATATTATATGAAACAAAATATAGATGTTACAGTGGTTCACTTATGTGTGTTTTCCTTATATGAACAAAAAGACAAATTAAAAGCTATAACCTTATATGGAGGCAGATAGGGAGCGCTCCCCTTATCTCTCTTTTCTATGCTAAGGTTATAGACTGTTATTTGTTATGAAACTAGGTTTGGTTTGTGCTTATACTTTTCACATTTGTAAAGAAAAGTTGTTTTACCCAGAGGTCTGTCTCATGCTGTAAGGTCCTACTATAGGGCAAGCTGCCCCTGAAATGGCAGGTTATATAGATGCAAGGGAATGTGATGTCACAAAGGAGGAGGGGCTCAGTGAAAAACACTCCCATTTCCTTCACTATATAAACCCTCCACTAGGAGGCTTAGATATAGGTTGGTCAGTAGGGTTCTGACCAAGGTGAGAGAAGGATCTCAGCAAGGAGGTAATGTGCAGGCTTTCACATTAACTGAGGAAGGAGAGAACACAGGAACTTCTTTATAGCATCTGAAGCAAGAAATATATCCTGATGTTTGAACTGATGTGAAGAAATATCATCATATTTTTCCTTTCTGTAAATATTGGATTATTATTAATTTTTTTTTGGTTTTGTGTTTTTCTAAAATAAAATGATAAATGCAGAAGTATGCATTTTGTATGCATCATCATGATCTGGTTGTACAATCTGTTTATTGAGACCCACATGTTTACACACCTCACTGAGCCACTGTACCACTGCAAGAGAAAGCGGTACACATATGTATCATTAGCAACATACACACACAGGCCACACACCACATAGTCCATGGGCCACTGTACTCACTGGCGAGGGGACATATATCTCCCAGGCCCGATAGTCATTGTCTTCATAGTAGAGGTCCCTTCCAGTGCCCTTCAAGTACAGGTACCTGGGTAGCCAGTCCTGGTACTGCATGTGCCTCACTGGCATTGAGGACATGTAAACCTTTGCCCCATCTGGCTGCACCAGGAGTGCCAGCTCCAGGCAGCCTGGCACACCATGATGGTCCTGTGAAGCACAAGAGACAGTAGTTAGTACACCATACACCTGCACAGCTGCCAGAGACCCAGGACCCACTGCCTGGCCAACCCACATACACATACTCACCCTCTCAAAGGCCCTGACAGCCTGCAGGTCACCATAGCTCCAATTGTCTGTGTAGCCACACAGAATAGGTGTCCAAAGAATTGTGCATTGTGTGTCAGCATGATGCCTGCCATGATTCAGTGTCACATGTCTGATCACTGTGCATGGCAGGTGCACATGTGCAGTGCTCCCACAGGGCATATGGCAGCAGGGGAATGCCCCCTTAAAGGGGCACAGACATGTGACTGGTGGTATTGGGGATCGCAGCTGCCATTGCATTAAAGCATAGATAGCAGTGATTATACATCGGGATGTGTCCTGGCGTACTGCTCCACATCCACCTACTAGCTGACCTCACTGAGAGGCACCACCATCGCAGCCCACATCTGAATGTATTCCTCACATGTCTGGATGCCACTGCATTGTAGGACACCCACTGTGTTGAGTGGTTCAGGCTACTGCGTCCGGCCATTGCCCAGCTGTGTGATAGCATCTGCGGTGACGTTGAACCACGAACATGACAGTCACACACCATTTCCATAGAGACAAAGATGCAATTCCCCCTTTGATACTATGCCACTGGGTCATTCCAGTGTGTGATGGGCGATGCTGTCAGAGTGAGGCAGTCCTCTGTGTCTAGGGCACTGACACAGGTGACTAATGCCCTCCTCATGCACCTTTGGGAGCACGTTGTGTTCCCAGCAATGACAGCAGGCCTCACGGTGATGAAGGAGGCATTCTACAGCATGCACAACATGCCTAATGTTTGTGGTGCCATTGACTGGACACACATTGCTATACTCACATCACAGAGCCATGAGGCAGCACACAGGAACCACAAGGGCAATTAAAGCATAAATTGCCAGGTGGTATGTAACACCAGGGGCATGGTTATGGATGGGTGTGTCAAGCACCCAGGCTTGTTCCACAATTCCTACATCCTGGATGGCTCTGGTGTGGGTGCGATGCTATGTGCCGGACAGCTGGATGTGTGGCTGCTTGGTGAGTTGCATTAACACAGCATGTTACAGGACATGTGTCACAGTTACACTGTCATGCACTGATGTATTCTTCCCCCTACAACAGGTGACAGTGGGTATCCACTGCAGACAAATCCCATGACCACCTTCCATACCCCTGCTATGCCTGCAGAGATTGCCTACAACACAGCACACAAGTGGACCAGAACCATAATAGAAAGGACTATTGGACAGCTGAAGATGTGGTGTTGTTGTCTGGACCATACTGGCAGAAGATTCATGTTGAGTCCCACAAAGGCGTGCAAAGCACTCGCAGTGTGTGCCATGCTGCACAACATTGTAAAGAGGGGGAATGTGCAGATGCCTGAAGATGCACCTGATGACTCTGCAAATGTTGGGGATGATGACCTGGTGCCTGTCCACGTGCCAGGGACAGCTGGGGGATGCATGGCCTGGCAGGCACTTGTGGAGGGCACATTCAGGTGCTGACACAACAGCATGTATGCACCCCCAGAGTGGACTGCCACAGCCATTGCGCCTTGCCTTGGCACACCTCCCCACCTCAACATCATGCAATTGTGTGCCCAGCACTGTGGCCCATACCCAGTGTGTAGGTGGTGTTGTATGCCAGGGTGGTGGAGAGCCTGGTGGTGCATGATGATGAGAGCTGCCTAAATGTACCATGTATTGGGGGAGGGTGGGTACATGTGTGTGTGTCTGTGTGTTGGGGGGGGGCGTGCCACTGTGCCGTGAACTTTTGGGCACTGTCATGCTTCCAGGTCTATTGTGTGTGATGTGTGCTGATGCTTGTGCCCACATCGGGCATGGCCTGCCCTGTGGCACTGTGTCCATGTGCTACCCTATGCCCTTGGTGTCTGGTCGTGCCTGTAGCCTCATGGATACACTGCTGCTGAGTCTGCGTGCCAGTTATCTGCCATGGGGTGCACCCCTACTTTGCATTCAACAGTGGCACTGTCCATTCCAGTGCCCTCAGTTATGGCACCATCCACTGGGGCCATGTGCACATTGCAAACCAATAGCCCCTCGGGAGCACAGTACATCTGTGTTGGCTGAGACTTCACTGGCCACGGTTCTCTGGTGTTGGGTGTGCTGGTCAAGGCATTGGCACAGTATTGCTGGGTCTGGATGTCTCCCTCCTCAGTTCACAGTGTGCAGCATGCTGGCGGCATGTACTGCTTGCCCATATCAGTTGCTGCTGGTCGTGCTCATGGTCCCATCCGCTCCCCAGTGGAGGTGTGCCACACTAGCTCCTGGATGCCCTCCAATACCACCTTGCACCGCAGAATGACCGTGTGTATCACCCATTGCACCATGGTCTGCTCCTCTACCACTGCAGTGTGATGCCGCTGTGCCTCCAGCCTGTTATGCTCCAGCTGTTGCAGCTAGCAGTACTGCCCCTCTATGTATGCCTGTCTCCTTCCAGCCCTGGTGCATGTTTAGGTGCGGTCTGAGGGGCCCTCATCGCTGCTGTCAGTGTGCGGTGCCATGGTGTGCAGCTGCTGTGTTGGTCTCAGGTGCTACCACCGGCACCCATTGTTATTGTGTTCGAGGAACCTGCTCATGTGTGGCACACAACGCCACTTATTCCCCCACGGGGCGGGACTGTGTGTCCATCCCTGCAGCAGTGCCTCTACCTATCCCGGTGTCCTCTTCACAGGGGACAGTGGTGCTGTCCTCCTCAGTGGCCATCTCCATAGGTGACTCCATCACTGCCACTGTACCTGTTGGTGAATGTATTACAGGTTAAGCGGGTGCTGGCCAGTCACCTCCCACTGCACCCCCTTGGTGTGTGCATAGCAACCTGCATGCTCTTCTCCCTGTTGCCCTGCTGCAGGTGTTGCCAATGTCATAGTGGCCATCGCTCCACTCATGCCAGCACATGTGACACCTGTGGGTACATGACATGGTTGTTAGTGGGCACATTTCTGGCTGTGCTGTCACTGCACATGTATGTGTGATGTCCCTACCTGTCATACTGTCCACACCTTCCACCTCTCTGTGGATGGTGATGTCCATGAGCATCTCCACCAGCAATCACTCCAGGGGTGTCAGCTGGCTGTTGCTGCAGGGCGACCCACTCCCCATACCTTTGCATGCCCTTCTGCCAGCGGTAAGTTTCCACTTGATGGTGGCCCTCAGGTCCCATCATTTATGCTTTATGGCCGCTATAATACATGCCTCTGCCCTGGTAGCATTGACCACAGCCTGTATGTCTAGCCACAACCTGGCTTTGACCTTGGCCAGTGTGGCCGGGGACTCTGCACCATACAGGCAGCTGTAGTGCTGCCATATGTCTGTCACCATTACGGCAACCTGCCCACTGGCGAAGTTGCTTGCTCTGGACCAGCGCCCTTCCCTTCCATGTGAGCATCCTCACCCATGTTAACCTCACTGTGCAGCTCCCTCAGTCTCCAACGCTTGCTGCGCCTCTTGCTCTGCATCACTTTCCTGGTCCACCATTGCAGTCTGCGCATTTCCATCACGCTGCATTCTCAGCCAGGCAATTGCATGGGGGTGGTGCACTGCCTTATATGACAGGATCAAGGGGTGTTCCAGTGTATTGGTCCTCTGCTCGCTGTGCCTGCACAATCCAATGTGCAGCACCTTCTGCTACACCTCCTGCATGTACTGGCCTTTGTGAATGTTACGTACCTTCATGCCGCTACGCGCTGTGCAGCTATGCACTTCGCCTATGCTGGTTTTTGACATATTTTCCACATTTTCGTGTGTAGGGCACACTGAGTGTGTGAAAAGAAGGTAAACTTTCTTTGAGTGGGGTGTAAGAATCGTCAAGTATCTAACAAGTTAATATCTTTTTGTAGGCGGAGTAGGTCTCTGTCCTATTGTTTGTGGAAAGCGATGTGTTGCCGATGTGTCTATAGAGGGATTCAGGAAGCAGTTGAAGTCTCCCCAACTATCAATACACCCTTTTGATGTTTAAAGATGAAGTCCATCATCTGTTGAATACAAGATGCATCAGTACCCAGGGGAATATAAAGGCTACATAATGTTAAAATGTGCTCTCCCAGACATCCTACCACTAGTGCAATTTGGCTATCCTTATCAGAGTAACTCTCTTTTAACTATGAACAGTGACATTTTAGGTACAGTATCAGAATTACTGCCCCCCTCCACCTGCCATTTTTGTAAGTAGATTCAATTATCTGAGAAAAAAACAAATCCCAGCAACTTCTGATGTTCTGGTGAGGTTAAGTGGGTTTCTTGTAGAAGGAGAACATCAGGTTTGTATTTCTTAAGGGCAGTTATAGTCCTATATCTTTTAAAAGGGCCAGTTAATCTATTCACATTATGCAAAATAATTCTAAAGGGCACTGTCATGTGTTAAATCCCATGTGGGCATGTCCTCCTCCCCTTCCCCTCATCAAATCATTGACCTTTACTAGCTTATTTTTTACTAAGATTTGGAACTGTTCCTATCTGGTATCATTCAGAGCATCTCTACTGGTGTATGCTTTGGTGTCCATAAAAAAATACTGTGGCTGATTCATAAACATTTCCTAAATTTTTTAAGCTAAGTTCAAAAACATAACCACAACATTCAATAAACTTTGTACATAGCGTTGGGGGAATTCTAAGAACTCCCCAGTAACTATTTACAACCTTGGTCTAGAGGTGTGTGCTGACTTCCATACTCCAGGTTCCCAACAGTGAGTCCCTGAGGGTGAGGAGGTTAATACTCTGCCCTGATGGGATCCTTATACCCAATAAACGGGGGTATCCCTCTGGGAAACATTTGCCTCAAAACATTAAGGGATGGGTTAAATAAATTAAAGGGGAGGCTATATTAGCCATGAGCATTATTATAAACAAAACCTTAATTATAATTACAACAGAAAAAGAAATAAAATCTGAGAAAAAAGGGTGCAGCAGGTGAAGTCCAAACATGAGGAGTAGATCTCGCTCTCCCCCACTTCCCCACACACCGCACACTATGGTATTGTTATGGAGGGGGAAACAATCTTAAACTTCTGTTTATAGCAAAAGCTAAATGTAGAATCCTTTCTCCTCCACTGCTCCAGAACAACCATCTCGGGTTAAAATAGTCTCTGTTAGGGCCAGCTCACCGGTGCAGTGGTAGTGCTACCGCTAGTGACACCAGTGACCTGGGTTCGGGAATAAGCCTGGGAAGCTGGAGGGCTGGCCAGGGAGGAAAGCTTGAATGTCCTATGGACAGCTCGCTTCCCCTGGGGGATGGGGGTAACAGGCCGGTGCTGGACTGACCTCTGGTAGAGGCTAGAGGTTCAGCAGCTCTGATACCTCATGTGGGGGGAGCATGGTTGGACGTTGGCGTATGCACCTTGACATCACGGTGCAACCATGGCTCCGGGGAGGAAAAGGGTAAAATGGAGCTGACTGAGCTCCTCCAGCAGAAGTAGATACCCTTCACCACTCGATCTGTGAGGCCACAATGGGGGGCTCAACATAACAAAAAGGATTTGGTGGTCCCTCCACCCCAACCCCACCTGGGGGGGCTTGGCCAAGGCTACATGGGAGCGCCTGACTGGTGGATCGCAATCAAGGTGGGTAGGGGGTAGCTATTCGAATCCGGGGTGAAAAATACAAGTTAAAAAAAATTAAAAATAGTCTCTGTTCATGGTAGTGTCCGCTTTTATATGTCTCATTATTCATCTTGATTCTAGTGTTATGTACTAGGGGTGTCTTTAGCAAGAGGAAAAAATCAACTTCCTTCTCTTTGAATCCCATCTTAGTCTCTCATGTGCTGAAGGTATTGCATCCTAAGTGCAAACATGAGTTCTCCTTTCTTTTTGTATGTTATAAATATCCTGAATCTATTGTTCCCTGTAGATATTATCATATTATCAAAGTTTAGCCAGAGTCTAGGATTAGCGTATATCCTGTGTTATGGGCCCGGTTTGGTGTGAGCACGTGGTGGTGGTTAGATCCCCCACCCAGGTCTCCCCAGACTACAGTCTCACTCCCACATAAGAGGAGAAGGGGAAAGGGAGACAAGGGCCAGAACAAAGAGGGGCCGTCCCACCGCCCCACTTTCCCAAGCACGGGTCTAACTCCCCCCCCAGGGAAGACAGAAGAGGGTAAACTCCCTCCTCTCATCAGTAGGTCCCTCCATTCTGAAGAAATATTAGTTGAGGTTATAGATCTGTGTCCCTTCAACAGGCTCCAGAGCAGTTGCCCAGCTACTATTTTCCACATAGACTTTGATGTATTGGACCCCTTTTTCCTTTGTAGGAATCTTATTAGGGTCCTTAGTCATCCTCTGCCTCCCTATTTAATGGGGGTATGCGGCAGTGCAGTGTGTCTCAGAGTAGATCCTTCATAATGGCTTCCACAGCAACACTCACAACAGCACTCATATCTGGGCAGGGAATACAGGCAGGCCCAGTGACTGAATGACTACAATCTCCCTTTGCATATCAGACTAATCTGGGGAAGACTCCCACCCAGTAGGAGGTCAAAATATAATAATCCCCCCGGGCAAGAGCCCCCAAAGTCCTTCATATCATTGAGTGGAGGGCCTCCCGACACCTTATTTAGCAGGCAATGATTGCAGAGGTTCCATTGATCAATCACCTAGGCCAGCTCTGACCTCCCCCTACTCATTTTACTGTGTATCTGGGTGTATAGCAGAGGCCACATCTGGGTATATGAGAGCTGATGCACTAGGCCCTCCCAGGGCACACTTAGAGTTTTATGGGGTCATCTGCCAGATGAGGAACCCGGGAGCGAATTCTCAGCCCCCCACCCCAGGCCCATGGAGCCACCCTAGGCACCACTCAATGCCTTAGTCCTGGCCCCAGTCCCCCCGGCAAGAACAACCTGATCTAGGAGATTACCAGACAGTCTCCACCACCAACCACGTACTCACTGTGCTCCCTGGATTCATGTTGGTCTTAGAAACATAGAAACATAGACTTTGACAGCAGATAAGGACCGCTTGGCCCACCTAGTCCGCCCATTTCCCTACCTAGATGATAAGCTGCAGATCCTATTTAACCAACAGCCTATTTCTTCCTACCCCCCACAAAAATTACCTTATGTCTGTCCCATGCATTCTTGAATTCTCCCACAGTTTTAGACCCCACAACCTCCTCAGGAAGGCTGTTCCATGCATCCACCATCCTCTCTGTGAAAAAATACTTCCTCACATTGCCCCTGATTCGCCCCCATCTTCAGATTGTGTCCCTTGTTCTTGCACATCTCTTTTCTGAAAGATGCTACCCTCTTGGACTTTGTTGATTCCATGAGGTACTTAAACATTTCTATCATGTCCCCTCTCCTTCCTTTCCTCAAGGGTATACATTATTAAGCTCCTTTAGCCTCTCCTCGTATGGCTACTCTTGCAGACCCTGCACCATTTTAGTTGCCCTCCTCTGAACTGCCTCCATCCTGTCTCTGTCTTTGCGGAGATGGGGTCTCCAGAACTGGACGTAGTACTCCAGATGGGGTCTCACTAACTGTCTGTGCAGGGGGATAATAATTCTTGTTTTCTGCTGGTGATACTCTCCCATACATCCCAGTATCCTCCCAGCCTCCCTACCTCCTCACATTGCTTGCCAACCTTAAGGTCATCTGTTACGATTACCCCCAGGTCCCTTTCCATTTTTGTTGTTGTTACTACCTCCCCCCATTGTGTAATCTTCCCCTGGGTTTTTGTTTCCCAGGTGCATTACTTTGCACTTCTTGGCACTGAATCCAAGCTGCCATACTTTTGACCATTCCTCCAACCTTGCCAAGTCCCTTCTCATCTTTTCCATGCCTCCTTGTGTATCAACCCTGTTGCAGATCTTTGTGTCATCAACAGAGAGGCATACTTTTCCTTCCAGTCCCTCTGCAATGTCACTTATAAAGACATTAAAAAGGACAGGACCCAGTACTAAACCCTGCGGTACCCCACTAGTAACCCCACTTTCTTCAGAGTGGACTCCATTTACAATTACCTTCTGTGTCCTGTTGTTCAGCCAATGTTTTTCCCAGGCTACCACCCTGGGACCCACTCCCAGGCTGGTTAATTTGACTACTAATCTTTTGCGTGGGACTGTGTCAAATGCCTTGCTAAAGTCTAGGTAGGCCATGTTCACAGCCCCTCCATGGTCTACTAATTTGGTCACCCAGTCAAAGAAATCAATTAGATTCGTCTGACATGACCTTCCCGCTGTGAACCCATGCTGCCTTGGGTCCTGTGCCCCACTGACCTCTAGGTACTCAACAATTCTTTCCTTTAGAAGTGATTCCATCACATTCCCTACCACAGAGGTCAAACTGACAGGTCTGTAGTTTCCTGCCTCTGTCTTGGTCCCACTTTTGTGAAGGGGAATCACATCTGCCTTCTTTCAGTCCTCAGGTACCACACCATCCTCCCATGATTTGCTAAAAAGGGTACTCAGTGGTGTCACTAGTTCTCTGCTTAATTCTTTTAGAATTCTGGGGTGAATTCAATCCGGCCCCATTGCTTTGTCCACCTTCAGTTTTAGGAATTCTTTCAGAACCCTTTCTTCTGTGAAAGGACTGGGATCGACCCCCCTCTCCAAAGTGCTTCTGTTAATTGGATTTGGCACCTCCCCCACTTCCTCTTTTGTGAATACTGAACAGAAGTATTCATTCAGTATCCCTGCTTTTTCACTGTCACTCTCTGCCCACCCACCATCTATTCTATTCAGACTCACTATCCCTCCCTTTGTATTTCTACACTCCCTGATATACCTATAAAATGTTTTATCCCCCTTCTTAACTGAGTTGGCTATCTTTTCCTCAGTGTGTGCATTTGCTATTCTGACTACCCTCCCTTCTTCCTTCTGCCTTAATTGGTACAGTTCTCTGTCCTGCTCCTTCTGTGTTTTCTTATACTTTCTAAATGCTATCTTTTTCTCCCTAACCTTCACCGCCACCTCTTTTGAGAACCATAATGGCTTTTTCTTTCATTTTGATTTGTTTATTTGCTTCACACAAGGCTTGTTGCCTCTGTGATGGCAGTTTTGATATTTCCCATTGTTGCTCCACCCTCCTTCTAGCCTGTTTGTTAGTGCTTTTCTAAGCACTCTCCATTTTGCCAAAGTCAGCCCTCCTGAAGTCCAGAACCCTCACTTTTGTATGGCTTGACTCTGTAGCTGCGTTTATCATGAACCACACTGTTTGGTGGTCACTTGTTCCCAAATGGCTACCCACTTCTAGATCTGAGATCCTCTCACTGTCCCCATTTGAGAGTACGAGGTCTAAGATTGCTCCCTCATGAGTAGGTTCCAAAACTAACTGTCTGAGGCATGCCACCTGAAAGGCATCAAGAACGGCCCTGCTTTTGGATGTGGCTTCCGCAAAGGTGCTCCAGTTAACCTCTGGCATATTAAGGTCCCCCATCAACAGTATCTCCCCTTTTTCTGCCATCCTAAGTATGCCTTCTATCATATCTTTGTCCATTCCCTCCTCCTGACATGGGGGTCTATATACAATCCCTGTGCAGATTGTGGTGCCATTTACAGTCTCTAAGGTGACCCACAGTGCCTCCCTCCTCCCTGTTTACTCTTTTGTTTGGTTGCTTTTATCCTTCCTTCACATATAGAGCTACTCCCCTTCTTCCTCCCTGTCTCTCCTGTAGGTTGTGTACCTGGTATGTTAACATCCCAGACATGGTTCTCTGTGTACCATGTTTCTGTGACTGCTACAATATCCAGGCATCCCTCTTCCATCAAGGCCACCAGTTCAGGGAGCTTGTTGCCCAGACTATGGGCATTGGTACTCATTACTCTCCATTTCTTGATGGCCTTACCTCTTTTTGCTCCATCTCTGTCCTTATTGCTTTTGTCACTTTCTCCATTTAGCCCTGTGCTTCTCCCTATCGACATCTCTATGTTGGTGTCTACCTCACTTAGTACCCTGATATTTTGGGGAGGCTAGGATTTTCCTGCTCCTTTCTAGTGCCTCCCCCCTTGGCTAGTTTAAATGCTTGTCAATGAAGTATTTAAACTTACCACCTAGGATCCTGGTTCCCCTCCTGGACAGATGCAGACCATCATGCCAGTATAGGCCTGCATCCCTCCAGGTGGACCCCCAGTCCCCAATGAAGCCAAATCCTGAGCTCTGCACCAGTTTTTCAACCACTGATTGAATCCCATGGTGTGGAGCACCCTAGCCTCACCCATGCCATAGACAGGCAGCACCTCAGAGAAGGTTACCATGTGTGCTATTTGTCTAAGGCCCCTCCCCATCTCTACAAATGCTTCTTGCACTGCTCTGATCCCTTTCCTAGCTAGGTCATTTGTCCCTAGGTGGACAATGACATCCAGCTCCCTTCCCTGTGCAGCTGCTCCTGCGATCTTGAGGATTCACTCCATGTCCCTCAAAGCCATGGCACCAGGCAGGCACCTTACCTCCCTCTCCCCTTTCTCCCCCAGTTCTACCTTCCTAACAATGGAGTCTCCCACCAGGAGTTGTTTCTTTCCCCTGTGGGATCCCATGTCACCCTCCTGTGGGTCTCCTTTGTGGAGGTTCCCAGCATCCTCCTTGGTCTCCACTGTGGGTGCCTCCATAGAGGAACCACACTTTTCCAGAATGGCATAGAAATTGTGGAGGTACAACTGGAGGGATGAGCCTCTGTTCCACCACCTCACCTCCCTGAGCCCATTGTGGTCCAACCACCTCTTTCTTGGCAACCTCTGAGGCAATGGCAGTGACCCTGGTGGTCCCTGGAGGGAGAGGAGGTCCCACAAATCCTGGCCAACTCAGCCTGGAGATGAGCAGCCTCCTCCTCAGCCCAGAGAGGTGCCTGCAGATGGGACAACACTGCATCCTCCAGAACATCTCCCGGAAGACTGCTGCTCTACAGCCACTGCACTGCATCACTCCCATCATGTCTTTTTTCTGGCTCCCTGACTATTATTTGGAATACTTACTCTTTCCTCTGTTTGTTTAATTCTTTTTTTCTCTTCTCTCCCTACTTACTTACTATCTCTGCACCCTTTTAGCTCCTGATCTTCCTGTTCTGAGACAAGATGTTCCTATATTTCTCAGTAGTCTCCTTACTTGCTCAGAGTCAGACCTCCAGCAGCTGGGGGAGGGATGAGAGCTTTTGCCCTTCTAGGATGGTGGAGTCTTTTTGTGGCTTTGGGATCACTCACTTCCTGCTCCCAAACAGGAAGTTCCTGTTGTCAGTTAAACCCTGTGCCTATAAAAAGTAGAACTGGTTTAGGGTGGGGGGGGTGGAGGGGAGGGAAGGAGGCAATATAGCCCCAGTAGAGAAGTTTTAGTTATACCAGTAGCTCCTTCCTCCTGTTTTCTGTCTGCTTTGTGGCAGAAGCTATCTAGGGCAGTGTTTATAGCTGGTCTTAACCTGGCTCCTTCTAGCTAAGCCACTCCCCCTACTTTGCAAATCTTTCTACACTTAGTTAATTTCACAGATAACAATTCCCTTCTGACACCTGTGATAAGCACCTAGATAAGTACACAGATAACACAGATAACATATAACAATTTACTTCAACTGCCTCTTGACAAACGCACTAACTCATTTTTTTTAACCCTAAACTGAAGGTCCCAGTACAAGAGATCTAGTTCTTAGCCCCAGTAGAGAAGTTTTAGTTTTACCAGTAGCTCCTTCCTCCTGGTTTTCTGTCTGCTTTGTGGCAGAAGCTATCTAGGGCAGTGTTTATATCTGGTCTTAACCTGGCTCCTTCTAGCTAAGCCACTCCCCCTACTTTGCAAATCTTTCTACACTTAGTTAATTTCACAGATAACAATTCCCTTCTGACACCTGTGATAAGCACCTAGGTAAGTACACAGATAACACAGATAACAGATAATTTACTTCAACTACCTCTTGACAAACACACTAACTCCTTTTTTACCCTAAACTGAAGGTCCCAGTACAAGAGATCTAGTTCTTAGCCCCAGTAGAGAAGGTTTAGTTATACCAGTAGCCCCTTCCTCCTGGTTTTCTGTCTGCTTTGTCTCTGTCTTCTAGTCTGTGATCTTGATAATTGCACCAGCATTTTCTTTATTGATGCAATCGTTGCTTGCTGTGAACTCTGATCTGGAGTTGCCATGTTGGAGGTTCTCCTCTGAGCCGTATTTCTTTGAGGTAGGCTGGTGTTAGTGGGCATGATAAGGCCATGCTGCTTCAGGTCCTGGTAGGCCTCTTCAGCTGATTTATATACTTTCTGGCCTGTGGGGAACTGTACTATTAGTTTACTGGGATATGGAGTGTGACATTTGAGATTCTGTTGCCTCAGCAAAGGGAACAGTGATATATATGTCCTTCTGTGCTGCATGGTTGTGGGAGCATAATCATTATCTACAAATATTCTTGTCTGTCCAAACAAAAGTTTACTTTGTGCTCAGGCTTTTCGAAGCACCAGCTCCTTAGTTTGGTATATGAGGAAGCGCAGGATAATACAGCTGAGGTGGGCATTAGGTTGTGTAGGCTTTGGCCCCAGTGCACGTTGCACTCTTTCTAATTCAAGATTTAAGTCTGTGTCCAACATAAGAGCAGTACGAAGCACCAATTCAACAAATCCTTGTATATTTTGGCCTTCACTATCTTCTGGAATGCTGTATATGCACAAATGTCTAGTGCAATGCCTGTTTTCAGCATTTTCTTGTTTCACTACTGTAAGTTGGCGAAGTTTAACTACTTGATTAAGAAAAGACTGCATTTGGGCCATTTGAGTTGCTTATTTCCCTGCTTGTTGCACCACCATCTCTACCTGTGTCTATAGCTCATTTACTTCTGTGTGAACCGATTCTTGGACTCGTTTATAAGTCGGGAATTCTCCTTTAAATTCTTGAAGTTCTGTTAACACCTTATCCAATTTTTGATTCATTTACTTTGATTTTTTCTCTTTGGTTTATATAGTCTTAGCTGGAGTTGAACGTGCTATTTGGTTTGATCGCTCAGAAGCCCCAAAGTCAGAGAGGTCAGCATCCAAATTTTCTACGTCTTGCTTTAGTATTGAGTACCTGCTCCTCCCTCCTTTTACTTTATTTGTGTCCATCTATGAAAACTACTCTTTTCCTTCATAAATATCTTGATATTATGATGGCTTTCAAGTAAATTCAAGTGCAATGGGAGGGAGCTCCGCATTTAAACCTCCGTGCTGGGAGACAGCTGTGCTAGAAGTAAAAAAATAGTTACTTTTCTTTATTTGATATCATCCATGTGCATGGTCACATAACCATAAGTGAATCCTGATACAAATTTATGTTCAGTAAGATATATGCATCAGCCTTCAACCAATGTTTTGCTAGAATATGCATACCTAAGGTCACTAATAATTTACATATCCCTCTAGACAATAGTTCAACAAACAGGATAATGGAGCAGCAAGTTCAAAGTCTATTAACCAGTTTAAAACTTAACAAATCCCCAGGACCTAATGGCCTGCATGCAACTATATTAAAATAACTGGTGGATACTTTGGCTGCACCACTTGCAGATATTTTTAACAGCTCCTTGGTGGAGGAACAGGTGTCAAGTACTTAGAAGAATGCTAATGTAGTACCCATACACAAATAAGGTCCTAAGAGCAACTGCGGTAATTACCGCCCTATCTCCATAGTTAGTAAACCAATGGAAGGAATCATAAAATATATAATAAATAAACACCTAAGAAAGGAGGGTCTTGTTGACATTTACCAACACAGATTCGGGGAGGGGAGGGCAGGTCATGTCTGATCAATCTGTTAAACGTTTTTGATCCAGTGTGTTGTGCTATGGACCAGGGTCACCTGTGGATGTATTGTATGTAGACTTCTCCAAGGCATTTGATACCTTGCCACATCAGCAAATGATAGAGAGAGTATTAAAAATTAAATTAGATTATAGCATAATAAAATGGATTTCATCATGGTTAGTTAGAAGAAAGCAGAGGGTGCGTGTGGTGGGACACTGCTCACCATGGATAGACATCACCAGTGGGGTACCTCAGGGGTCAGTGTTGGGGTCCATATTGTTCAATTTATATATTGGAACACTAACAACTTCTCCAGGGTGCTGGAACTGCAAATATGCAGACAATGTTAAAATAGGTGCAATAGTAAACGATGCAGACTCTATAAACCTATTTCAGAATGAAATCAATAGACTTGTACATGGGTGCAACAGAACAAACCTTCACTAAATATCAACAAATGCAAAATAATGCACATGGGGAGAAGTAATAGGAGTATGTAGTACTCACTGAATGGAAATTGTCTGCTAGTGACAGACACAGAGCATGACCTGGGCATTCTCATTAGTGGTGACCTATCACCAGCAGAGCAGTGTAGGGAGGCTATGAGTAAAGCAAACAGAATATGGGGTTGTATTCTCAAAAACATCAACAGTGGGGATAGTCTAGTGTTGCTTCCACTGTATGCATCCTTGGTGAGACCGCACCTCGAGTACTCTGTACAGTTCTGGTCACCATTTAATAAGACATATACTAAATACCTTGACATGACTCAGAGGCATGCATCTACAAGTATCAAACAGATTGCAGGGAAGCAATCCAATGAAAGACTGAGGGACCTTTGGGACTATATTCTATGCACTGCATGGGACTAAGAGGTGACCTGTGCCTGACATATAGGTCATTTAATGATGGAGACTTGTGGGAATATCTGGAGTTTGTGAGAAAGGAATCAACAAGGGAAAGTAGGCCTCATCATTTGCAACTCAAGGGTGATTTTTTTAAAACAATTAAAAGGGCAAGCTGGTTAAACCAGAGGATAGTGAATATCTGGAATAAACGGCCTAGGGATGTGGTATTAAGTGGTACCATAGAATCTTTTAAATCAAACTTGGATAGGCACATGGGTGAAAACAAGTTTTCATTTCTGGATTGCACTGGCCGAATCACTATGACCACTGGCTAAAGACTCATATTTTTCCTATGTTCCTATGTCTTCACAGAGTGGTCATCACCACCTGGAATATGATATTAAGTTCACACATGCAAGATATTATACAGCAGGATAAATAATATATATTTATATATTTTTAAATAGATGTACTTACTGAATTTCATCATAACAGTACACAGACAGTAACATAATGACACTGACAATAAATAAAATATAATTTTTGATCACAGTATTTACAGAGATGGACTCAGTACATTTATGTTGCTTGTTAAAGAATGTCTGGCATTGATAAAGTGATAAAGTGTGGGATCCTAGTTTATTAGGCTATTTTTCTGCTGAGTTCTACTCTAAGTATGTCTTCTGTTCTCTAACACCAAAAATCTACTGTATAGTTATGTCTCAGCAAAATGTGTGTCACTCAGCCTTAGATGAATATGTAACCCCCTGACCCCTGCCTTTTTGCAAAACGACAGGTGGCATGCTGTTGAAGCTGACAGCAGTACCTGGTGGGGACTGGGTCTGGGAGATGAGGTTACTCAGCACAGGGGGCCTAGGTTTGGCTACTCTGCATAGGGGCACCCAAGTAAATCCGAACACAGGAAGCAATAACTGTAATGTCCAAAACCGGGAATGGGATTCTACAGTGTGGCTTTTATTCACATGCAAGTTGAACAAACAAAGCATAGACGGACCCCCACGGGGCTACATTCCTGGTAATGCAGATTAGAGACAACAGAACACTTCTTCACATTTCCAGCCCTCAGGCTCTGAACCCACCAGGCACACAGCCCAGACTTGCATGCAGCTTTGGGTACACAGCCCGACTTGTACACTACTTGGGTTTTCACCACTGACCCAGCTCCCCCGCCGACCACTTGATCCGTGGTCCATTTTAGGAAATGAACCAATTTTCCTGTTGGTGGCTCCCCAAACCACCTTAGAGCCTTCGACTCCTAGAGGGAATTTTCCTTCCAATCCCACATCTGGGTACTTCCCTCATCACTGGCCAAGTGCATGAGGCAAAGTAGAAATCCACAGAGCAAATCCGTAGAGGTGGACCTGGTCACTAAAGATAGGGGGTCTCCCACCTCCAGCTCCCACAATCCATACCATTTCTCTGGAAACTAAACAACTCTTTTCTGAAAGCTTGGCAATGTAGATTACTGGCTAGACATACGTCACATCTCCTCTACATGTCTTGATTTCCACTAAGTGCTAGACTTGAACATACTTTTACTTTTGGCTAAGCCTATTACTCTGTGCCTCCCACTATTTCAGTAGTCCAATCCCAACTATCACACAAGTCCCAGGGTGAAAACATGGGCCCTTTAGAAGGAGCAGAAACTCACCCTCCGGTTGCAGGTGCCCCACAGGCGATTCACAAATCTTCTTGTTTCCCCAAAACTCTGGAACAAATAAGGCAGCTTCTCCACTAGTGAAAAAAACAGGGGGTTGCCCCTGGAATATGCAGAAAATCCTTCCTGCCCCATCCCCTGAGGGAGGGGGCACTGAGACCTGAATCAGCAGACTCCACCACTTACAAACTATCTTCTGTGTCTCTCTTTAGGTGAGAACACACACCTTTTTTCCAGAATGTAGCCCTATATCAGGGCTGAGGCTCCAAGAGCCTAACCAGAGCTGCTGTGCTCCTCTCTCAGCAAGCTCCAAACTCCAACTGACCTACAGACTACTGTTCAAACCTCCCAACATTCTATTCCAACTCCCTGCTACAGATTCCATTGTGGCTCATGCAGCTGCAACAGTTCTATGGTGATGTCATCCCTCAGTCTCAGCTGAGACTGAGAACAGAGTGAGACAGTGTGAAATCCATTTAACTGGAGTTTCACAAGCTGTCTTCCCTGCCTACCACTCGGTCTTACTGGGATTCTAGTAACTCCGGGTAACAGGCGGGTTACACTCGCCCTTGACCAGGAAAATGACTGTCCGCAGTCATTGTTTACCCGGCTTTAGGCCATCCCACCCTATGTGCTACCGGCGGAGGGGGGTGATTAGGCCCCCTCCTACCATGTGCAAGCACAGGCAAGCAACACTAAGGGCCTAGAGGCCTTTAGCTGACATATCAGCCTCTACACTACCCACTTACTATGGATGCCTAGTGACTGTGGTATAACTGCCCACAGCATAGCCCTAATAGCTCTGCACTGCAATCCCTACTGCAGGTCAGGGCCACAGCCTGTCTATCCCCCAGCTCTCTAGGGAAAACCTATCTGCCTCTAAATTAATACCCCAAAAACCAAAACAACCCGGGGACCTCCCCTACCTTGGGAAACCTGCAACCACACACCAAGAATAATACCACATTATTATATCACTTTACTGCCTCCTCCCTACCCCCACAACCACACCTGTGGAAGGAAAAGGGTTAATACAGTAACAACAACAACAACAACACCACAGTACTTTAAGTCACTACACACTAAAGTACTAGTGAGGAACTCCGATGAGCCCCTCCTCCTCTTCTTGTCTTCTCTTCTATCTTCTCCAGGAACACCTGCAAGGAAAAGAAAGACAACACACACTCTTAATCTGCATACACAGTCTACCTAAACCCCTACCATCAAAACACTGAAGAATCCCAAAAATATATATATTTTTTTTTTTAGAAAAAGGTAGAAAAACAGTATATACATTAGAAAACAACAACATTATTTACAATACACATTTGGGGGGGATGGAGTGCCCTAAAAGTCCCAACTAGTGACCACAATGCCCAAAGGCTAGTCCAAAAGAGTCTTTCTGGGCCGGAGCCCAGTGAAGCACAGTTCTAACAGGCCAAAGTCCTGAAGGGAGTCTTTGAGGACAGTTCACACATTTTGAGTCTGCTAGTGTAAGGTGTGTACTGCAATGTCATAAAGATAGAAAAGTTTGGACTTACCAGCCACTTGTAGAATGGAAATTTCTGAACCGACCTGCACCTCTGACGAAGACTCTCCCTGGCAGCATTTCTCCCGATACAGCTGGGTGGACATCTTCCAGGAACCACAGGAGTGCACATCTGGGAAATGCTGGGTTGATGTCATCTCTGGAGATGGAACCTTAGAACAGGAACAAAAAGGAAAACAGCTGGTCTGACGTCATCCAATTACCAGGCGATGGCTCAGGATACAGCTGGGCTGGTGTCCTCTCTGGATCTGAAGTCATCTGGTGGGCCAGTCGATGGATTCTGGAAAGGCCAGTACACTGTTGAACTGATGAATGTGGGGCACCTGAGTCCTGGATGTCCATACTGGCAGATCAATAAAGGCACTTCACAGTCTGGTGTGGCAGTATTGACTGCCACAGCTCGGCTTTTCCATTTGGCAGGCATGGGCACATTTGCTGGGAGGTCCTTGCATTGAGGCCAATAGTACCGGGGGTCAGGAGCTTGAATTATTACCCCGTCTGAGCGCACATAATTCACACAGTGGCAGATTTCACATCCCTCTCCATCCACTATTCACACTCTGTCCATAAACAGTGTTCTGCCTCTCTTCCACTGGGTATATTTCTCATGAAATATTCTGTTCTTTACATGCTTGTTTGCCCCAGGATGCACACCTTTCATTGTTTCAGCCCTGATCCAGGATTTCCTGCTGTTCTCAATCTCCTCCCAGACTTTCTGAGGAAAGGTAGGAAAGGTCATACCATAGATCTCATTTGCCTTTCTACGAACCAGTCTCTCCTCTTTACTAGCTTTGGTCAACCTGAGACCGCTGGCCTGGCTTGGGGGGTGGCCAGTCTTGGTTCTGCCAGCTACGCATCCTTAATGAAATTAAAAATGGATCACTAACTTCTTCTTCTTGCATAGCCAGGGCAGTGGCATCACCACTCTCTTCCATGCATTCCTCTGAGGCAAGATCTTGAGGCTGTGTACCCCGTTCCTTTTTCACAAGGCCAAATAGGTTCCCCCCTCATCTTCCTCTTCACTGAGGATCTGAGCCCAGGAGTGAGCAGTCATCCTCACTCCTGAGACTATCCACTCATCACTAGGCGCGGAGGTCGACACATCCCATTCAAAGGCTTCTGGCATCTCATCTTCTCCTATGAGACTTGGGCTAGGCCCCCCCCTCCAGGGGTCTACTGATGCTTTATCCGAACGCTCCTTCTGGGATCCAGCATCCGGAAACTTCAACTCTTGTTCCATCTCTAACTCTGCACTCTCTAGCTTTGTGCCACATTCCCCCGAAGGGTCTTCCTCCACAGGCTCCACCTGGTGCTGTGTGCTGCCAACTGCAGATTCCTGAACCTTTGTACATGTGGGAGCCAAATGAATTTGAGGCGCTTTATACAAGGTATCTTTTTCTAGGCATCCTGCACAGTGAGGAATCATGAAGACGTCCCTTCCAGCTCTCAAGCATATTTGACACACATGCACTGGAAAACCAGGAATCGCCACATGAGGAGGCAGTTGTCCGTCCCATAGCACCACTTTTCAATATCCCTCAGTCTATTTACTGCTGCTGTTACTGCAACCCGGGCATGATCCGGATAGCAAGCTGGTCCTGAGGCCATAACTGCAGAAAAAACAAATGAAAGCTCACTGTAACTGAAAGTCCCACTTTACTGAACACCTTCTTTACTTTTAAAATGGCTCCTCTGCTGCTGTGTTTACTTTACTACCCTACCCTGTAATGGCGGCGGCAGCACTCCTGTGCATCAACATTCAGAAATTGGGTCAAGCCACTGCACACCCGATTTACACGCACTACTGATAACTTTTGTTCAAACTGCACAAACTTGCACTGTTCTTGTTTTAAACACATTTACATGATTTTCCACGGACTTTTTACATGCTGGAAACATTTCTTTGACTCACAGTCCCTTAAAGCTTCAGGTTTTTAAGCACAGGATTGCCTGTAAAACTAGGTGCTGCACATTTGGCTACAACTCACAGTCTCTCTCTGGCTTTTAAACTTTAAACTGAGGTTGAACTTCATTACTATGCAGACAGTCAATGGCTTAACAGACTTGCACTTGCTGGCAGGATTTGACACAGTCGTTACTTGAAAAGCGACTACACTGCTGCACACATATTTGGCTGGCATAGGGCAGAAAATCACTGTATGGGCAATTTCAATGTTAGTACTTACTGTTATCAGTAGCAGTTTGCTGCGATGGGGAAAAATGGCCTGCAGCCAGTTCTTGGAGGCCTCAGAACAGAAACGGGCGGGCAGTCCTGCCGATTGTCTCCTCGACCACCACACTTGCAATTCAGATGATCGATTAGCGTGTTGAGCCTGATTTTAAGCAAACATGTCTATTTTTAAATGTTTTCAGTGCTTTTAACGCTCCGCGACGCTCCTCCACAAGCCAGTACACGCATTCCACTCACACTCCCTCTCAAATGCTGGTGCAGTCACTGTAGAGCTGGCTGAGAGGCGGGACTGATTGCAGCCTCACCAATCACATGACACCATGCAAATGAGCCTCTTCTTCCTCGTGAGTGCTCTTCTCCTTACGGCGATCGTCGGGCAGGCAAATTTAAACTGCAGAATGCATTTATTTATTTATTTATTTTTCTCAACTGACTTCACAGCGGGAGCCCATTTCAGCCATTTAACATAGCCATTTACACCTGCAAGTCTCTCAGTTCATTCAAAAAGCATTTCCAATGTCCAGGGCACAATTTTCCTGTTGCTACCCCTAGTCTTCCACACTTTTATTTACCACAGTTCATTTTAAAAGCAGGCAAAAATGGTGTAAACAATTGATGCAGGACAAGGGCACACTCTTTTAGCTTTACTGCCCCTTGGTAAACAGTTGGCATTTTAAACAGCAGCACAAGATCCACAGCACACAGTGACACACTAGTTAAATTGCTTCAGATTTTGGGCTACCCACTGCCAGATAGCCAAAACGCTAGCCCTCTTGCCCGAGCACCTTTCTCCCAGAATTAAATCCAAAGCGTGCCTCCATTTTTGTAACCCTGGACCCCTGCCTTTTGCAAAATGACAGGTGGCATGCTGTTGAAGTGACAGCAGTACCTGGTGGGGACTGGGTCTGGGAGGATGTTACTCGGCACAGGGGGCTTAGGTTTGGCTACTCTGCACAGGGGCACCCAAGTAAATCCGAACACAGGAAGCAATAACTATAATGTCCAAAACCAGGAAAGGGATTCTCCAGTGTTGCTTTTCTTCACATCCAAGCTGAACAAACAAAGCACTGACAGAACCCAACGGGGCTACATTCTTGGTAATGCAGATTAGAGACAACAGAAACATAGAAACATAGAAGTTGACGGCAGATAAGGACCGCAGGACCCATCCAGTCTGCCCATTTCTTTTTCTGCCTTATAAATGTGCCATCGGCCTTTGTTCTGTCAGTGGCCTATCTATTCATAGTCATTTGTATTGCTTCCTTATGCCTATCCCATGCCTGTTTGAAGCCCTGCACTGTATTCATAGCCACCACTTCTGTGGTAAGCCATTCCATGCATCCACCACCCTTTCTGTGAAAAAGAATTTCACATTCCCCTTAATTGGCCCCCTCTAATCTTCATGCTGTGTCCTCTTGTCCTGCTATTTTTCTTATATTTAAACATGTTAGACTCTTTCACCTTGTTAATGTCCTTATGTGTTTGAATGTCTCGATCATATCACTCTCTCCCTCCTTTGCTCAAGGGTATGCATATTGAGCTCTGTTAATCTGTCCTCATATGTCTTCTGATGCAGTCCCTGCACCATTTTGGCTGCCTTCTCGACTGCCTCATTTGGTTAATGTCCTTGTGAAGGTGTGGCTCCAATACTGCACGCAGTACTCCAGATGGGGCCTAACCAGTGTCTTGTAAAGAGGGATTATTACCTCCCTCTACGACTTGTATGCCCCTATTACTACACCCTAACACCCCCAGCCTTACCTACTGCTTTAGAGTCTGCTTTGATGATTTCAGGTCATCAGTGATGATGATGCCCAAGTCTCTTCCTTCCTTTGTGACTGCTAACAACTCCTCCCAGCCTATAGGTGGCTTCAGGGTTTCTCTTCCTATGTGCATGATTTTGCACTTTTGCATTAAATCCCAGTTGCCACTCTTCTGACCATTTTGCTAGTTTATCCAGATCTCTTCTCACTCTGCCCACCCCATCTGGATCATCTACTTGTTGCAGATCTTGGTGTCATCTGCAAACAGACAAGCTTTACCCTTCTAGTCCATCTGCAAGGTCACTAATGAAGATGTTGAAGAGGACTGGCCCCAGGACTGATCCCTGAGGTACCCCACTTGTGACTTGCATCTCTTCTGACTGTATACCATTTACCACCACTCTCTTTTTCACCGTCAACCAGTTTGCCACCCAGTTGACCAACTTCTGACCCACCCGAGCCTACCCAGCTTATTTATCAATCTTCTATGTGGAACAGTGTCAAAAGCTTTGCTGAAGTCAAGGTAGGCGACATCAGCTGCTCCCCCTTGGTCCACCACTCTGGTTACCCAGTCAAAGAAATCTATGAGATTAGTTTGACAGGACCTTCCTTTGTAAACCCATGCTGTCTTGGATCCTGTGCCCTATGGATTCCAGGTGTTGCACTATCCTTTCCTTAAGAGTGCCTCCATAATCTTGCCCACTACTGAGGTAAGACTGACTGGTCTGTAGTTCCCCACCTCCTCCCTGCTACCACTCTTGTGGGAGCGGATCACATGAGCCCTTCTCCAGTCTTCTGGGACCTCTCCTGTGCTTAGAGACTCACTAAACAGTTCTGCTAATGGCTCTGCTAGTTCCACCCTTTAGTTCCCTGGTACCCTGGGATGTATGCCATCAGGTCCCATTGCCTTATCCACTCCTGAGCTTAGCAAGCTCTTGTAGGACCTTTCTTTTGTGAAGGGAGTAGTGCTCACCTCCCTCCCCTGTGTCCATGATGCTGAGCTGTGGGCCCTGCCCTACCTTCTCTTCAGTAAATACTGAGCAAAAGTATCTATTTAGGATAGATGCCTTTACAGGGTCCTCCTCCTCACATCTCCCTTTCTCCATTGCTTAGCAATACCCCTCTGGACTTTCTCCTTTCACTAATGTATCTATAGAAAGTCTTGTCACCTTCTTTACTGTTCGTGGCTAGTGTTTCCTCAGTTTGGGACTTTGCCTACCTTACTGCCTTCCCTGCTTCCCTTAGGCAGTTTGGTATGCCTCCTATCTTCATCCCACTGTGTTCCCTTTATATTTCCTGAAGGCCAGCCTTTGCTCTGACCTTTCTGCTACTGTATTTGAGAACCAAAGTGGTTTCCTTCTTCTTTGCACTTCCTTTTCTGTCTAACACAATGGGATGTTGCTTCAAGTATTGCATCCTTAATGCTTGCCCACTTTGCCTGTACCCCTCACCTGTGTTTCTTTTTCCAGGGCTAGCTTAACTCTGTTGGCCATCTTATCAAAGTCAGCTCCTCTGAAGTCCCATATTTTTGCCTTGGAATGGATGATTTAGATGTAGTAGCCAAATTGAACCATACCATGTGATGGTCACTGGCCCCAGGTGACCTTCTACCTGAGATCTGTGACCCTTCCTTGTTAGTCAGTACTAGATCTAGGATAGCCCTGTCTCTTGTGGGTTGCTGTACCAGTTGTTTGAGGCCCTCCCCCTGCAGGGAATCCACTATGTGTCTAGTTCTGGCAGATGTTCCTGCTGGTATTGACTAATCTGTATCCGGCATGTTGAAGTCTCCCATTATCAGAACCTCCCCTTTAGCTGTCGTGTTTTGTATATCTTCTAACAGTAATGTGTCTATGTCCTCCCCCTGGTCTGGGGGCCTGTAGACAACCCCAGTTCTTATGTCTGTCCCATTTCCTGTTTCCAGGGTGACCCACAGTTCTTCTGGCTCCTTATGTGTATTCTGAATTTCTGTAGCTTTGATATTTTCATTGACATACAGGACCACTCCTCCCCCTTTTGCACCTCGGTCTCTTCTGAACAATACATAGCCAGGCATGAAGTCTCCAAGTGTGGTTACTGGTAAACCACATCTCACTAATTGCTACTATGTCCAGTTTAGCCTCTGACATTATTGCCTCAGGTCTGGGATCTTATTTCCCAGGCTGTGAGCATTTGTGTACATTATTTTCCATTGGCCAGATTTTGGTGTGTTAGTTGTTGGGTGAGGTTGGCATTACCCTGTGCATCGTATGGGGAGACAAACCTTTTTCTTACCTGGTGATGCAAATGAACTGCAAACATGCTGAATCCTGTTTTACCACTAGCTGAGGGGAGGGGGTGTTCTCCCATACGACGATGGGCACTGCACCCTCTCCCCATTTGCTAGTTTAAATATTCTGCAAAGACGTCAAACTTCTGCCCCAATGCACTGACTCCTCCTTAGTCAGATGCAGTCCATCAAATTTAAAGAACTTTTGCTCCCAGAACTGTTGCCTTCCCCTGCTGAAAAAGAAGAACCACGGATGAAAGAACAAGGAGGTAAGAGCAGAAACAATCAATCAACAACAAATGCAGTAACCCTGAAAGCTTATCCTAATGTTAGATAAAACTGTAAAACCTGTAAAGCACCACCTGTAATAATTTCAGAGAAGATATACCCTGTAAGAAACACTTTGCTACAGAGAAAAATAAAGCAATGAAATGTTAGCAACAAACAGTAGCAACCCCTGTGAGTAAAAAATTAAAACAACACCACACAGTAAATCTATTTAGCCAAAATAAGTCTTAATCCTTTTCCCTTGCTCTGGGAAGTTTCTCTACTCTGCCTTTCAAGCAGTCTTAGAGGGAAAGAGCTCAGGTGAAGCTAGGTGCCTTGGCCAACAAACCAAGTCTTCTACCTCCAAGATATCAACTAACCTGACTTTTTAACCCTTCTTTCTGTTGGAAATTACTGACAGTTTGCCAGCTCCACCCCCCACATACACACCTAGTCCTTTGAAGAGCTGTGGGAGGAAAGCAATTAGCTCCTTCAAATGAGAAAGAGACTGAAACACCTCTGAGACAACAAACCTTTTCAACAAACAAAAAAAACAAGAATAAAATAAAACACAGTGTCAAACAGTAATTTTGCTTAGCCCAATGATAAAAAAGTCACAAAAATGTAAGCTCCACCTGTAATACAGTAATTTCAGAGAAGATATACCCTGTAAGAAACACTTTGCTACAGAGAAAAATAAAGCAGTAACAGAAAATATACCTTGCAAAAGACAATTTGAATCAGAAGATTACAGCAGTAATCTGTTAGCACACACCTGTAGGCACACCTTGTAATAATGCAGAAGAAGGTATACCAGCAACAACAATTTGAATCAGAGAAAAATAAAGCAATGAAATGTTAGCAACAAACAGTAGCAATCCCTGTGAGTAAAAAATAAAAACACCACCACACAGTAAATCTGTTTAGCCAAAATAAGTCTTAATCCTTTTCCCTTGCTCTGGGAAGTTTCTCTACTCTGCCTTTCAAGCAGTCTTAGAGGAAAAGAGCTCAGGTGAAGCTAGGCACACCTTGTAATAATGCAGAAGAAGGTATACTCTACTCTTCTCAATCTTCATTGGTGAGGAGGAGGACCCTGTAAAGGCATCTATCCTAAATAGATACTTTTGCTCAGTATTTACTGAAGAGAAGGTAGGGCAGGGCCCACAGCTCAGCATCATGGACACAGGGGGGAGGGAGGTGAGCACTACTCCCTTCACAAAAGAAAGGGTCCTACAAGAGCTTGCTAAGCTCAGGTGGATAAGGCAATGGGACCTGATGGCATACATCCCAGGGTACTTAAGGAGCTAAAGGAGGAACTAGCAGAGCCATTAGCAGAATTGTTTAGTGAGTCTCTGAGCACAGGAGAGGTCCCAGAAGACTGGAGAAAGGCTCATGTGATCCCACTCCACAAGAGTGGTAGCAGGGAGGAGGCGGGAACTACAGACCGGTCAGTCTTCCTCCCAGTAGTGGGCAAGATTATGGAGGCACTCCTTAAGGAAAGGATAGTGCAACACCTGGAATCCATAGGGCACAGGATCCAAGACAGCATGGGTTTACAAAGGAAGGTCCTGTCAAACTAATCTCATAGATTTCTTGACTGGGTAACTAGAGTGGTGGACCAAGGGGAGCAGTTGATGTCGCTTACCTTGACTTCAGCAAAGCTTTTGACACTGTTCCACATAGAAGATTGATAAATAAGCTAGGTAGGCTCTGGGTGGGCTGAAGTTGGTCAACTGGGTGGAAAACTGGTTGACTGGCAGAAAACAGAGAGTGGTGGTAAATGGTATACAGTCAGAAGAGATGCAAGTCACAAGTGGGTACTAGGGATCAGTCCTGGGGCCAGTCCTATTCAACATCTTCATTAGTGACCTCGCAGATGGACTAGAGGGTAAGGCTTGTCTGTTTGCAGATGTCACCAAGATCTGCAACAGAGTAGATGATCCAGATGGGGTGGGCAGAATGAGAAGAGATCTGGATAAACTAGCAGAATGGTCAGAAGAGTGGCAACTGGGATTTAATGCAAAGAAGTGCAAAATCATGCACATAGGGAAGAGAAACCCGAAGCCACTTATAGGCTGGGAGGGAGTTGCTAGCAGTCACAAAGGAAGAAAGAGACTTGGGCATCATCATCACTGATGACCTAAAATCATCCAAGCAGACCTCTAAAGCAGTAGGTAAGGCTAGGGGGTGTTAGGGTGTATTAGTAGGGGTATCACAAGTCGTAAGAGGGAGGTAATAATCCTCTGTACAAGACATTAGTTAGGCCCCATCTGGAGTACTGCGTGCAGTATTGGAGGCCACACCTTCACAAGGACATTAACCAAATTGAGGCAGTCCAGAGAAGGGAACACAAATGGTGCAGGGACTGCATCAGAAGACATATAAGGACAGATTAACGGAGCTCAATATGTATACCCTTGAGCAAAGGAGGGAGAGAGGATATGATCGAGACATTTAAACACCTTAAGGGCATAAACAAGGTGAAAGAGTCTAACATGTTTAAATATAAGAAAAATAGCAGGACAAGAGGACACAGCATGAGATTAGAGGGAGGCCGATTAAGGGAAATGAGGAAATTTTTTTCACAGAAAGGGTGGTAGATGCATGGAATGGCTTACCACAAGAAGTGGTGGCTATGAATACAGTGCAGGGCTTCAAACAGGCATGGATAGTGTATATGAGCAATACAAATGACTATGAATAGATAGGTCACTGACAGAGCAAAGGCCGATGGTACATTTATAAGGTAGAAAAGAAATGGGCAGACTGGATGGGCCTTGCGGTCCTTATCTGCCGACAACTTCTATGTTTCTATGTTTCTATGTGACATCCCTTCAATTGCACCAAAATGTTCATCTCTGCTCTACGCTGATGATCTGGTCATCTATCATAGTGCGAAAACATCAGTCTCCCTACACCATCCCCTTGCATCGGATTTTGCGAGTATCCAAACCTGGCTTACTTATAATAAACTTGTCCTCAACTCTAGTAAATCCTACTCAATGGTGTTTGGATCCCAAGCCAGACTCAGCAACTTTTTCTCCCCTTATCATCTCCTGTGCGGACAGCTCTCTACCCTCTACCAAATCTTTCAAATATCTTGTGTCACTCTGGATGAATCACTTGACCTTGACCTTCACATCTCTAATATCTGTAAGTCAGTAAATGCTAAACTAGGAAGTGCCCTGCTCATTACCAGCGCCGCGCCTACCCCTCAAGCCAGGCGTGCAGTGGCTCAGGTTTCCTTCTTCCGTCTCTAGTATATGGCTCACCGATTTTCCTATCTGCATCTAAATCTGCCCTTCATAAATGGGACATCACTTATAATAACATCTGTCACTATGCGCTGCCTCACCACGTTTCAAACACCATTGCACTTTTATCGGACCTAAAATGGCTTAGCCCATCTGCCTATTGTCTTCAGTCCTTTGGATCACTAATTGACTCAGTCATCAGAACAGGTCTCCACTATCCCTTTTTTCTGCACTAGAAATACAATCTTTCACTCATGAATTGATCCAACGATAAAGCCCTCCTGTGTACCAAGATGTAGAACTAATATGGGCAGTTGCATTTTCCTACACTGCTCCGAAATACTGGAACTCTATTCCCCTCTCTGTCCGTCTAACAAACACCCATGCTATCTTCAAGAAACTACATCGTGAATACCTTCATACCCTACATCCCTGCACTTGTTTTAACCCTCCTTGAACCTTTACTAATTGTGCACTGTCACCTAACCTCATCCTATCCACCCCGTTTATCCTTCCTCTACTCAAGATCTATACCTGCCACGCTCTTTCATTCCCTCTTCTCCCCCTCTCCCTCTCTACCTTTATGGCACTTATTGCACTGTAACTTCTACCTTCCGTGTTGTTTTTTCTTCTGATACCACCCCTTTTTCCTCTGCACTCACAGTATCTTATCTTTCACTATTCAGAATGTCAATGTACTTATTACACACTGCTTTTACCCATTTGTACTGTTCTCATGTGCTGTGTCACATGTTTATTGTTTGTATGTAAACTGTTCTCTCCCAGGTCGTGCCTGAAAATAGGCATTGTTTGCCTAGTGCACTTACCCGGTCACCAAAAGCAAAATAAAATAAATAAATACCAGCAACAACAATTTGAATCAGAGAAAAATAAAGCAATGAAATGTTAGCAACAAACAGTAGCAATCCCTGTGAGTAAAAAATAAAAACAACACCACACAGTAAATCTGTTTAGCCAAAATAAGTCTTAATCCTTTTCCCTTGCTCTGGAAAGTTTCTCTACTCTGCCTTTCAAGCAGTCTTAGAAGAAAAGAGCTCAGGTGAAGCTAGGTGCCTTGGCCAGCAAACCAAGTCTTCTACCTCCAAGATATCAACTAACCTGACTTTTTAACCCTTCTTTCTGTTGGAAATTACTGACAGTTTGCTAGCTCCACCTCACATACACACCTAACTTTGGAAGAGCTGAGGAGGAAAGCAATTAGCTCCTTCAATGTGAGAAAGAGACTGAAACACCTCTGAGACAACAAACCTTTTCAACAAACAAAAAAAACAAGAATAAAATAAAACACAGTGTCAAACAGTAATTTTGCTTAGCCCAATGATAAAAAAGTCACAAAAATGTAAGCTCCACCTGTAATACAGTAATTTCAGAGAAGATATACCCTGTAAGAAACACTTTGCTACAGAGAAAAATAAAGCAGTAACAGAAAATATACCTTGCAAAAGACAATTTGAATCAGAAGATTACAGCAGTAATGTGTTAGGACACACCTGTAGGCACACCTTGTAATAATGCAGAAGAAGGTATACCAGCAACAACAATTTGAATCAGAGAAAAATAAAGCAATGAAATGTTAGCAACAAACAGTAGCAATCCCTGTGAGTAAAAAATTAAAACAACACCACACAGTAAATCTGTTTAGCCAAAATAAGTCTTAATCCTTTTCCCTTGCTCTGGGAAGTTTCTCTACTCTGCCTTTCAAGCAGTCTTAGAGGGAAAGAGCTCAGATGAAGCTAGGTGCCTTGGCCAGCAAACCAAGTCTTCTACCCAGAACACTTCTTCACATTTCCAGCCCTCAGGCTCTGAACCCACCAGGCACACAGCCCGGACTTGCACGCAGCTTTGGGTACACAGCCCAACTTGTACACTACTTGGGTTTTCCCCACTGGCCCAGCTCCACCGTCGGCCACTTGATCCACGGTCCATTTTGGAAAATGAACCAATTTTCCTGTTGGTGGCTCCCCAAATCACCTTAGAGCCTTTGACTCCTAGAGGGAATTTTCCTTCCAATCCCACATCTGGGTTCTTCCCTCATCACTGGCCAAGTGCATGAGGCAAAGTAGAAATCCACAGAGCAAATCCGTAGAGGTGGACCTGGTCACTAAAGATGGGGGGGTCTCCCACCTCTAGTACCCACAATCCATACCCGGCCATTTATCTGGAAACTAAACAACCCTTTTCTGAAAGCTTGGCAATGTAGATTACTGGGTAGACGTATGACACATCTCCTCTACATGTCTTGACTTCCACTAAGTGCTGGACTTGAACATACTTTTACTTTTGGCTAAGCCTATTACTCTAGGCCTCCCACTGTTTCAGTAGTCCAATCCCCACTATCACACAAGTCCCAGGGTGAAAACATGGGCCCTTTAGAAAGAGCAGAAACTCACCCTCCGGTTGCAGGTGCCCCACAGGCGATTCACAAATCTTCTTGTTTCCCAAAAAACTCTGGAACAAATAAGGCAGCTTCTCCACTAGTGGAAAAACCAGGGGGTTGCCCCTGGAATATGCAGGAAACCCTTCCTGCCCCCACCCCCTGAGGGAAGGGGCAATGAGACCCGAATCAGCGGTCTCCACCACTTACAAACTATCTTCTGTGTCTCTCTTTAGGTGGAAACACACACCTTTTTCCCAGAATGTAGTCCTATATCAGGGCTGAGGCTCCAAGAGCCTAACCAGAGCTGCTGTGCTCCTCTCTCAGCAAGCTCCAAACTCCAACTGACCTTACAGACTACTGTTCAAACCTCCCAACATTCTATTCCAACTCCCTGCTGCAGATTCCATTGTGGCTCATGCAGCTGCGACAGTTCTGTGGTGATGTCATCCCTCAGTTTCAGCTGAGACTGAGAACAGAGTGAGACAGTGTGAAATCCATTTAACTGGAGTTTCATAAGCTGCCTTCCCTGCCTACCACTCGGTCATACTGGGATTCTAGTAACCCCAGGTAACAAGGGGATTACAAATGCTATCTTAAAACATTCTGGGCCACATATTCAATGCTTTACCCCTGGGATAAGTTAACACTGCCTGGAGGGCAAACTTAGCCTGGAGCACAAAGCAAGCTATATTCAAAAGGAATAGCCCGGGGCAAACAGCTTCTGAATATAGCATGGGAATGAAGCCATGCAAACTGGGCTGGGAGTGCAGGGCAAACATAGCCCTGGAGTAAGACAGCACTGAATATAGCAACCAGGAAGTGCAAACCACAACATCAACACAGTGCATAGTGACGTGAGGGCAGGTAGAGATGAATTATGTGGCCAATGTGCATGCCAGCAGATGCGTGGACTCAGTACAGCAGCAGGCAGCAGCAGATGTGAAAGATCAGTGATCAAAACTGTATGAATATCCCCGAACCATTAGCGCTGTGCTCACACGTTAGTGCAGCTTTAGCATGGAGCTAAGCTGTTAGCCCAGTGCTAACGTGTTTGCCTGGTGCTAAGATTTGCCATATTCAAAAGTGACATGCAAATGAGCCTACTTAGGTAGTCTCTGGACAAACAGCCAGATTAGCATCTCATCATTCCTTGATTTGCATGCAGTTTGCCCAGTGTTACTGCAGGTTCCCACAGCTCCACCTGTAGGTCAGTCTGGAAGTACAGGGGCTGGCCAGGTCTGGCCGCAGCTCCACATGTAGGTCAGTCTGACAGTGCATGATGGTTGCTGCAGGCTACATGTATGCAGTACAGCATAGCATTGTGTGCCCCAAGGGAGAACACAGCATAGGCACAGGTGGTGGTGGTGCTGTATGCAACTGTCACACTGTAGGCCATGCTACAGTGCACAGCAGATGCTACAGTAGCAAGAGGGTTGGTAGTATGAGGGACACAGCAATGCCTATGGTATGTAGGGCAGTGATGACCACTGCACTGTACAAAGTGACTGGCCCAGCATGCAGGTGATTACTGAAGGTGGACAGTACTGTTTCGCCATTGTGAGATCCACAGATGCTGCATCTGTGGCATGGGATGCTCACAGTGACATTTGCATGGCTGGCTGTGTATGATGTGGCTTCTGTACAGTTGTGCGGTATGTGGTCGGGGGCATGTAGGATCTGACAGGCATTCAGGTGGTGGGGTATTCCCACTACTGGCCCATGTGCACTGCATGATGTGTCCCAGCCATGTGGCCACACCTGGGCTGTGGTGAGGTCTGGCCACGTGTACACCCTCCCCTCAATGGCCACCATGCCCACAGTGCTGCATGTGTGTGCTGGCATCTGTTGGTCACCACAGATGTATGGTCTGCAGGTGGGTGCTGTATGGCCACACAACCTAGTTGTCCCCTGTGGGTCGAATCCCCCCTTACTGTCTGTGCTTGGCTGGGACTGGTGGCAGCTGTTGGCATCATAGTGGTGCCAGCAAGCCCCGCTAATCCCACGCAAACACCGCACTATGCACCATTGACATGCAAAGCTGTTTGCCCAGGGTTAAGACCAGCTTTTCCTGGATGGTAATTTCTTCCGCGTTAAGGGTCGCGCTATGTCATGCTAAACACCTTAGCATGGTGCTAGTCGCCAAATATCTCATAGCATCTGTATTCATGTTCACTTTGCCCCTTGCATATAATTATGGTTTGCTTGGTGCTAATGCACTTTGCCCGCGTTATGTGGCCTTTTGAATATGGCAGTCCCTCGCTGAACCCGTGCAAACTGTTTGCGGACTATGCAAAGCTTTGAATATCTGGCCCGCTGTAACTTAAATTTTATATTGGGGTTCTTCTGGCTGATCTGTCTTTCATACTTAAAGGACTTGATGTTGATAATCCCACCTCTAGTCTGGGAATCCCCCCCACCAAAAAAAAAAAAACAGAAACAAATTTTTATTCTTGAAGCCTCATCGGTTTAGCTTGTAAAAGGAAGAATGAAGCAGATGTCTACAGTACAATGTTTACCAAAACTACATGCACTCTTACTCAAATCAAATTTGTATCCACATTTGTTCAGGTTTGTGTATGCTAACCAGCAGGTATTTGTTTTTTAAACTTCATTCTTTATTAAAGCATCTGTGAAAAAGCACACCAAATGCATTTCAATGAATACATTCTTAATATCACTTAATATCACTGGAAACTTTAATGATATAACTAATCATGGATTACAAATCTATTTCTTTAACACAAAATTGTCAATTCAGAGCAGTCATACAAATAATGTCATCTACATCAATATGCTAGGGTCCATATATATATATATATATATATATATATATATATATATATATATATATATATATATAGCTCATATATATATATATATATGTATACTGTTATATATATATATATATATATATATATATATATATACAGTATATTGTTGTATTCATTGCCCTGCAATGCCACCTATAACCAACAGTTATCTTCTTTTATATTTTTCAGGAACAACATTTCCTGGAAATATTGCAATAAAAGACTCTATACAGATAAGATGGAAGATACAACCTCTTCTGAGTACAATGAAATATATGAAGAACTTAAGAAATTTGTGAGTAATTGTTATTTCAATGCACTTTTGGTCACTACGACTATTATGATTTTGCTACTGCCTACCTTGAGTCTAAACTATTTTGTGTTTCCTTCAGTTTTCTGAGGCTTTTGTAAATGATACTGACTATATGGAAACCATACTAATTAAACTTAGGTGAGTAAAAAATGTTTTTAATATTGCATTTTATGATATGTAGCGCTAAATACTGAACATTTCATTTTGAATTAGTATTCATCTATTTACCGATCTCTGTCTGTCTGTCTACCTGTCTGTCTGTCTATCTATCTATCTATCTATCTATCTATCTATCTATCTATCTATCTATCTGTCTATAGTGATAATTGCTCAGAAGTTTACCAGTAACGAGATATGCATAGCATTGTGCAACTGCTGTACCCATTGAATAACATGTACACCGTTACCTCACAATGACATGCTGTGTGTGGTACCGGTATACTTTTTTGTGACTACCACTCTGTCTGTCTATCTATCACCTGTCTATCTGTCTGTCTGTCTATCTATCTACAGTGGTTGTCACACAAAAATATACCAGTACCAAGCAATGTGCTTCATTGCGCAGTAGTGGTATACATGTTACTCAATGGGTTCCATGTTAAAATCATGAAAAAAAAAATAACGATCGCTATAATAGTGAGTACATTATGGTGATTGCACAATTAGCAGCTGTACAAAACCTCCCATGTCTGTATAGTGATCTGATAGTGATCAGAGTGACAGAAAATGCCTTCAGAGCAAACTGGACAGCAGGCAGGCACCCTCTGCTCCTCCCCCCCCATCTGAGTTACTATGGTAGCTATATGTTAACATTCACCAGTCAAGTTTTTAATTACAGTTATCTCCCCAGGATAACCATCTATCTACCCAAATCACTTATAAGTCTGCTTCTTTTCTCTGGGTTCATAGCACATCATAAATGGATATAAAACACTTTGACTATGCTTCACTAGTATTTTAAGTACAAAATTATAGAATCACTACTTAAAGAAAGGATTGTGGAACACTTTGAATCCAGCGGAGCACAAGATCCAACACAGAATGGATTCACAGAATGGATTCACAGCAGGAAGGTCATGTCAAACAAATCTAACTGATTTCTTTGACTGGGTGACTAGGGAAGTGGATATGGGGGAGTGGTGGATGTGGCCTATCTGGATTTCAGTGAGGTCTCTGATACCATTCCACACTGAAGACTTGAGAACATGCTGGGAAGCCTGAGAGTGGGTCACAAGGTGGTAAGCTGGGTTAGGAACTGGTTGAGTGATAGAAGACTGGGGGGGGGGGGTAAATGGAGCCCCATCTGAGGAAAGCTGGGTAACCAGTGGGGTGCCACAGGGATCAGTTCTGGGGGCCAATCCTGTTTACTGTCTTCATAAGTGACATTGCAGAGGGTCTCGAAGGGAAAGTGTTCCTTTTTGCAGATGACACTGAGATCTGTAGCAGGATGGACACTCCAGGAGGGGTGGAAAAAATGAGGCAGAATCTATGTAAACTGAAGGAATGGTCCAGAGCATAGCAGCTAAGATTCAATCTGAAAAAGTGCAAAATCATGCATCTGCGGAGGATTACATGATGGGGGGAAATGCTGATGGTCACCAAACAAGAAAGGGATTTTGGGGTAATTATATCTGATGACCTAAAGGCAGTCAAAGAATGTAACATGGCTGTAGGAAGAGCCAGTGAGATGCAAGGGTGCATAGGGAGAGGTATCACTAGCAGAAAAAAGAAGTGGTGATGCCCCGTGTAGATCATTGGTGAGACCTTATTTGAAGTAATGTGTCCAGTTCTGGAGGCCGCATCTCCATAAGGACAATGACTGGGCAGAGTCAGTTCAAAGAAGAGTAACAAAGATGGTGAAGGGCCTGCACCAAAAGTCATATAAGGAGAGACTGTGAGACCTCAATATGTATACCTTGAAAGAGAGGAAACACAAAAGAGATATGATAGAAGCCTATAATTATCTAAAGAGCATAAATAGGGCACAGGAGGGTAGCATCTTTCAGAAAAGGAGATGTTCAGGAACAAGGGGGCATGACATGAGGTTGGAAGGGGGTAGACTAAGGTGTAGCGTGAGGAAGTATTTCTTCACAGAAAAGGTGGAGGATGCATGGAATAGCCTCCCAGCAGAGGTGGCAGAGGCAAACACAGTGGGGAATTCAAAAATGCATGGCACAGGCATAGGGGAACCCTAGAGATAAGAACTAGAAGACAAAGCTGGGAATCAAGTAAGGTCTGTGGCTTTTGCCATAGTTAGGAGAAGATGGGCAGACTGGATGGGCCTAGCAGCACTTATCTGCTGTCAATTTCTATGTTCTATGTTTCTATTACAATATCTCAAAAATTATTCCATTCCCCTCGTACTCATGCATGGATGGGAGCACAGGGCTCAGAGGGAAAATATCGATACCAGTATGCAGCATGCTCCAACACAAAAATAAGGATATGATTATGGAGTGATGGGATACAATTACAATCTCTTTAAAATTATGGATGGATAGGAGCACAGGGCCCAGAGAGCCCTGCGCTCCCACAAACAAATAAAGCTATGAGTATACTTTCTCTAAAAATAAAGACATTCATTGCAAAATACTTCATTAATGCATCAGTTTGGGTTCCAGTGACAAAATATTAGGGTTTCCAACCCTAATACCCCTCTCCCAACCTGCATGCACCAACAGGCATCATCGGGGATGTGCTTTGGAGTTGTCAGCCCTGACGCTCACACCATTCTCCTATACTGTACCCATTTCAGTTTATTTACTCATGAAATGTGGTGAGCATTAGGCCTGACAACCCAAAGTCACACCCTGGACACCTGTTGGTGCATGCAGGGTGAGGGTGGGGTGTTAGGGTTAGATACCCTAACACCACATTCCCAACTTTTGTCACTGATGCATTAACAAAGTTTTTTGCAACAAATATAGTATATACATGTGAAGAGAACAATTTAACTTTTGATCTAGGATCACCATCATGAGATATTTGCAGGAATTTATGGAGGCTATGGGTCAGCAGGTAAAGAACTCCGCTTCAGAGTGGATCGGGTTGATTGCAACCAAGGGGAGGTGCCAAAGGACATAATAATTATTTTCTTTTAATTGATAGCTATCTGACTAGTGAGAAACCATTTTTGCTTATTTACAAAGTTGACTGAAGTAAAAGCTCAATATCACAGAGGCAGCTGTGATTAGAAAAGAAGATGATAGCATTATCTACATACATGTGGAATTTACAGGCTTCTAGGCAATTGGAGAGATTGTTAATGAGTGTTGAGAAAAGAAGGGGGGCAATGACTAACTCCTAGGTAACCAGTAAAGAGACTGAGAAGTGAGAGGACATTCAAGACCCTAATTTGACTGACTGGGTCCTATCAGAGAGGTAGGACTTGAACCAGTGTGAGTTTAGTATACCAGATAAGACTAGTTGGGTTAAGGGTAGCACATGATTGACTGTATCAAATTTTTTCCAAGTCTTTTAAGATTGCACCAGCCCTTTGGATGCACCCATGTGTAAGTGGATGTGGTCTGTAGTTCTGAGTAGGGAGGTAAAAGTGGAAGGAATGGGGTGAAAACCAGACTAGAAAGGAGTGATGAAGCCAGATTGGTCAAAATAACTACAGAGTTGTTGCTGACCAGCCTCTCTAGTAATTCAGAAAGGGAAGGGAGTAAATATATGGGCCAGTATATGGGTGAGTAATTTGTCAGGGCATCGGTGTCACCTAGTTTATGAAGTCAAACAACCAGAGTGTGTTTCCAGCTTGAAGTTAAGGTGCCAGAGGCCAATGATTGATTATGTGGATAATGGGGGAAACCGGGGCTGGAGCCCCTAAGACTTGGAGTCTGAAAGAGAGGTCATCAGTTCCCCCTAGCTAGGTTCGCATTTTGCTCTCCTTCCTCAAAGGTTCCCCCAGCCTCATTCTCCTCAGCTCAGTATAAATGTCCTCCTATGTAGACATTAAGCTTCTACCCAAGCTAACTTGTGCCCTCTCTTGTTAGATTAAGGCCATTATCCTTGAAGAGTCTCCTGTCCCAGAAGCCCTTTAGTTTCCCACACAATACCATTCTTCATAATGCTATTCATTTAACCACCCATGAAATTCCCTAGCCTCCTCCTTCTTCCTAATATTACCCTTTCCGTTTCTCCTAGCAATCACAAAGAGGACTTTGGAAAAAGCCAAGGTATACTGAGTGTGCCTACAATTTGTCACCCAGCCATCAAATGTTACTCTTCACTGTTTCAATATACTGGTTTGCCAGATTGGTGGAACCAAACTATGCCAGCATCCCAAGCATCCCCTCCCCACCTTCTACTATCTTCCCTTTCCTAGTCATATCTTGGATTGTTTATATACCAGGAAGGCATCTGACCACCACCCTACCCTCTCACCTCCTCCCACCCTTTTTTCCACCCCTCTAATCATACTGTCCTCCACTACTATACTTTCTTCCTTATTCATGATCTCTACTCTGGATGCCCCACGTCATCCTGTTCACCCTTTTTGACTGGCTCTGAGAACCCCCACCCCAAAGGAGTCATGTGCCTGCCCCTCTCTAGTGGTGCAAAGAGATTTAGGTTCAGGATTTGGTTTGTCTGATCAACTTCTTTTTTTTTTTCAACTATTTTTCTGGCCCTCCATCTCAGAACTCTCTTGTGCCACTGCACTCGCCGACCCACTCTACCACCCGCTGTGTCCCCTACATCTTCAATTTCATTGTGGTTCCCCAGGACGGGAGGCAGCAACCAGGGGAAACCACAGGGGTAGTGATGGGGAACCAGCATTGGGCATGTGGCAGAGGCACTGACAGGGTCGTCGCCTATCCGAGACGGAGAATATTTTCTGGATTTATGCCCTCTACGTTGGACGTGCAATGCCGCCCAGGCCACAATGTGAGTGCTCCCACCCAGGTCCAGAAGGCAGCTGCCAATGTCTACCCCATGCTTGTGAGCCTCTAAGCGTCGCAGAGCCGCTGGTCTCCACTGGGGCTGCTGCTGCGCCAGGCTTCCCCTTGATCCCTCCTCGAGAGAGGAGAGCAGTCCTACAGACACTCGATCCTCTCTCTCCCCTGCAGACCCACAGCGACCTGGGCTCACTCCCGAACCCGTGTCACCGGCGTGACGCGAGGTGTGGCATCAAGCGCCTCAACCCTCAGCACCACCGGGCCAGCTCTGATCAACTTCTTGATGACTGCACCTGCCACCTTTCCCTCTCCCAACCACTCTCCAGAACCCTGGGCCAGTGGGCCTACGAAGGAGTAGGGATATTGATTGTGCCTATAGGAACCAGCTCAGATGGTGATGCAGCATGGATATCTCTTACCATGCTGCTACCAGCTGTACTGCACTGGAGCTCCACAAATTTCCTATATTCTGTACAGTGTTCTCTCAATTAGAGCATAACCCAAGAGACCAGCACCCACAGTCCCTGCCACTGACCATCTCTTCTCTGATCCTGTGTTTAATACTTCTTGCTGTGTCTGTTGTTACTGTTTCCCCTCTTTTATAATCCAATAACTCCTTTCTATAAGTAGTATACCATTCCCTGCACTAACCTTTTTCTACCTGAATTCCTTTCAGGTGCTCCATTTAATACCTTACTCTCAATAGGGTGTTGGCCAGCTTGCTGTGTTTTGTCCTTTACTATCCCTATGCCTCTCCTTTGGTGCAGAGTATACTATGGTCCTACAATCTTTCTGCAAGTGCCCTACAGTCACTCTGCAGGCAGGCACCACACCCTTTTCTGGGGCACGCACATGATGGTATGGTTAGGTAGTGTCATTTTTATGCTAGAATAGGACTTCCTGCAGGCCCACTGGTCACGAGGTTCCCACTAGTCTCAGCCTCATCTGCACAGCTGATAATGGCTCCACTTCCTGTTCCTGTGAAAGATAGAACTTGAGAGACAATCAGGTAAAAAAATATATATTTGGCTAAGTTTCCTACTCTCAGTATGCTGGCACAATGTTCCAACCCCTATGTGCAGTGATAGCGAGAGAATATGCTGTGTTATGCCAAGAAAATGGCTTCCTACAGTTAAGCTATTGGTCCACTCGTTACATGGTTCCATCTGGTGTCTGCCTCCCTGCACAACTAAAAATGAGTCTGTTTCCTGTTCCTGTGAGGAACAGAACTGGTGAGACAATCAGGTTAGGAAAACAATCTATTTATTTGGCAAAATTTAATTTACAGTATATACTTGCATGTTGAGTTTTTAGTGCCAAAACAAGGCACTAAAGAAAGAGGACTCAACTTATATGCAAGATTGACTAATAAGCAAAGTTTCTGTTGCTGTGTGAGAGCTCAAAGAGCAGCTATCTACTTGTTTTCATTAGTACTGGTAATTTAAATTCAGTTGTGCTCGATTAAAAAACTGTTTTAATACCTGTTGTTTGTATTGTTTCTTCTGCAGTGTTTTGCCCTGTCTGTACTGTGCCCCTAAGCTGACTATAAAGACATGCATTTTTTTAATCTCTCATGAACTGTGAAGCCTTGCCTGTAATGTTAAATTTCAGCTCTTCCCTGGTGTCTAGCAGCCCCACCCTCCCTATCCCTGATCGTCTGTATTTGTAAACTTCAACTCTTCTCTGGTGTGATTGCCCATAGTTGTAAATTTCAGCACTTCCCTGGTGCTTTACCCTCCACCCTGGTAGACAGCACCTCACCACTCCATACCTCCCACTCCCAAGCCGGGGAGCAGCACAGCCCTCCACTCTTCACCATGGCTGGCCGCCTGAGCTCTCAGTGAGTATGTACTGTAACAGCTGATTGTACGGTACATACTCATTGACAGCTCAGTCAGTGGCTGGCTGTGGTGGAGAGAAGAGGGCTCTGCCAATCACCAGCTCAGGGATGAGAAGGGAGGAGCGGGGTGGTGTGGCGCTACCTGCTGGAGTGGACGGATGGGGATATGCTAGACACCAGGGGAGAGTTGAAATATACAAATATAGGCAATCAGGGATAGGGAGGGGAGCCCTCTGGACACCAGGGATTAGTTGAAGTTTACAAATATAGGTGATCAGGGATAGGGAAGGGGTCTGATAGACACCAGGGAAGAGTTGAAATTTACCATAACAACACGTGTGAGGACTCAGGCTTCAAAGCCCATCAGAGGTCAAACAAAAAAAAATGCACACCTTTGCATTCAACTCGGGGGCACAGTACAGACAGGACAACAGACTGCAGAAAAAAACAACACAACAGGTATTGAAACACAGTTTATTAATCAATGAGCACAACTCAGTGTAAATTATTAATGAAAATAAGTAGATACCTGCTGAGGACATTGGCATAAAGCAGTTCAAAGAAATCAGAGGTGGTGCTGGGATGGTGCTGAAACAAAAAAAGACTTAAAGCTGCTTTTACCAGTAAATTCACTCCTTAGAGGGAGGAGATTGACCTATACTCAAGGTCTATCTTTAAATCTACAAAAATTCACAGAGAAACTGGGTCAACTTATATATAAGGTCAACTGATTCATGAGCATATACACTAAATACTCTTCTCCACTCTCAATCCACTTCTTCTGTACACTGCTCCCTTGCAATGCACAGTGATAACAAGCAAGAATTCTGTTTTATGCTAGGAAAGGGGCTTTATGAAGTCCTCCAATTGGTCCATTGGTCATGTGGTCCCCGCTGGTATCTGCCTTCGTCTTGTGGTCATGTCAGTCTGGTAAAGAACAGCAATGCGTTCTCTCTGGATCTGGAGCCTCTCTTTCTGGACAGCACTTCAGAGGCAGACACTCAATCCCACTTTACCCGCCCTCTTTGACCCTATATCTTTTGCAGCTGAGAATTATACTGTTCCCCATTGGCTGCACCTCAACTAATGACCACACACACACACACACACACCCTTGCCACTCTATGTGCTTCAGTCACAGTGGGTGAAGGGATGATGTACCCTATGTGACATATTTGAGCTATATGCTTATGCAGCATACAGCTCATGATTAAAAAAAAATATTTTAACATTTGTTTACAGGGTGAACAAAGCAGCAGGCCACATGGCCCTTTTACAGGCTTGACCCAGGAAAAGTTTTGTGTACTATGCAAATCGGCAGTTTGCTGCTGTTGAAATTTTTTTTTTCAGATTTAATTAACTTTATTGCATTTTTACTTTTACATATTTATAAACAACACAATCTTGCACTGAAAGCTTGAGGAACAGTAATAATACATAACAGATCATATAGTCCCTTCTGCTCCTATGATAGTCAAAGGTATGGTCAACTACAGATAGGACACTTGTATTTTATCTCCACACAACAGTAATACCTTATACTAGATATCAGGAGTGATGTGAGAGTAATTAACAATACTATCTAAGAACAAAAGAAGAATATATATAAAAGATATTTATGAAAAAATTTTATATAACATCCTCCACCACCACTCTCCCCTCCCATTTTCGCCACTAGAGATAAAAGAGAAAAACACAAGAAAACCGCATCATACGTTGTATAAAGCTGGGGGTAGTACATACTGGAAAAACAACAGGATGAGTATTTATCATTAACATCTACAGAGCTCAGTCTGACACAGTAATACATTCCAAAACAATCCAAAATATTAGCCAAAGTAACACTAAATGGACAATAAAGTATGCAAGGGAGCCCATGTCATCTGGTATTTATTGCTACATTTAGAGATGCTCGTAAGGAGATGTTCTGCTTGTAAGACAATGAGAATTTCTTTGTGCCACTCTGTGTACGTAGGAGTTTGCTGCTCCAACCAGTGGCGTAATATAATTTTCTTAGTGCAAAGGGATATCAGGGTCATGTGTTTCCTTTGGTTCCCTATTAGAACCTCTCCCGAATCCCCAAGGATACAAATTTCTAGTTGAAAAGCATTCTGTAGGCCCAAAAGGTGATCAAGTTTTGATCGGATACATTCCCAAAAGGGAGTTACCTTGGCACACTCCCAAAGAATGTCAAGTAGTGTACCTCTCTGGGACCCACACCTGGTACACATATCTGACTGGAGGTTCCCCATTTTATTAAGTTTTACAGGGGTGTAGAATAGGTCATGTAATACATAAAATTGAAGTAAACTATAGCGGTCCCACCTAACATCCTTATACAGTCTATTCCAGATTTGTGGCCATTGGCGGGGGGGCCGTGGATGTTGAGGAAAGAGTCCTATCCCATACATAACAGGGGAAACCATCTAGCTCCCTGATTCGTGCCTGAAGCTCCTTATAATAAAAGGAGACATAATGGGAAGTAGGCCTCCTTGAGAGTGAGCTAAGGATGGGGCCGGTCGTATACTGGTCCCAGAGGCCACTACCAAGATGCTGCATTAATGCTTGAGAGCTTTGGAGATATTTAAAACAGAAAGAAATTAGTAGATTGTATTTTATTCTCATAGCTGAAAAGGCAAGCAACTTATGGTTCTCTGTTGGATCTATCACTGTTACTCCAATACCACCTGGCCAGAAAGATGGTTTAATGACTTTACCTCTAATTGTAAAGCTGGGATTCCCCAGAATAGGTTGGGAAGAGTTCTTCTCCAGTGAATAACCTAAAATTTTATTAAGTTGCATATGAGTTTGAAGAGATGCCATGATTGGTGAAGATTTAAGCTGTTTGGGGATTTTATTAAGGGAAAGGTAAGGTAGGCTCCCTTTATCTACTGCCATTAGAGAGCAGAGTGATTTTTCAATTTGTAGCCATAGTGGGGAGTTTGGCACAGGCCTCAGCCATTGTGAAATCACCAAGCAGTTAATTGAGAGATAATTAAGGTAGATATTGGGAACCTGTAATCCTTCCTGTTCTTTAGATCTCTGTAATTTAGAAATTGCCCTTCGAGGTGGCTTATTCTTCTAGATGAATTTGGAAATGACGCTATGAACCTGATTAAACAAGGATTTGGGGAGGAACTGATTAAGCATTTGAAGGGGATATAACAAACAGGGCAGGACATTCATTTTAACTGCATTAATACATCCCCAAAGGGAAATAGGGAGTAACGCTCAGCGATTTAGGTCTATCCTGATATGTGTGAGTAACTGGTCCAAATTATATTGCTTCATTTTGGAGTTAGATTGAGATAGGTATATGCCCAAATATTTTATTTTATCCCTCATCCAGGAGAGCCCAAGATGCTGGATGTCTGCTCTTAGAGTTTGATTATTTAGGGGCATTACCTCTGTTTTAGACAGGTTCAATTTGTAGTTGGATAATCGTCCAAATTCTTGAATAATACTTAGGGTAGCAGGTATAGATTTAGATGGGTGGGTAATATGGAGCATAACATCATCGGCATACACAGATAACTTGTATTGGAAGTGATTGATTGGGATACCAGAAATCAATGTAGAAGTGTTAATTTTCCTAATAAGAGGTGCTAAAAATAAATTAAACAAATAAGGTGAGAAGGGACACCCCTGTCGCGTGCCCTGTTTTAATATAAAAGATGGGGAAAGAACTTCATTACATAGTATACGAGTTGAGGGTTGTAAATAAAGAATTTTAATCCACTTTATAAATTGTACAGGGATATGATATCTTGGGAGTAAGTTAAATAAATAGTCCCAAGATACCCGATCGAAGGCTTTTTCTACGTCAAGGGACACCAAAACCATTGGAGTATGGGAGTCCCTGGATGCAGAAATGAGATGAAAAAGTTTGCATAGGTGGTCCTCTGGTAGGCGTCCAGCCACAAAACTGACCTGTTCAGGGCTTAGTAGGGTGTGCCAGACCTTGGCCATCCTATTAGCAAGGATTTTAGCTAGAATTTTCAGGTTCACATTTATAAGTGAGATTGGGCAGTAGTTTGTCAACAGTGCAGGATCCTTGCCTGGTTTAGGAAGCACTACAATAGTAGCCGCAGTGAGGCTGAGGTCCAAAAGGCCTTGCTTATAAATGTGGTTATAAGTATTTAGCAGAGTTGTGCCCAATTGAGATTTGAAGGCTTTATAGAAGTTGGATGTGTAACCATCCGGGCCCGGCACTTTGTCTAGTGGAAGTGCATTAATAGCTTCATATACTTCCGCTAAGGTCAATGGGGCTTGCAGAAGGGCTATTTGGTGTTGAGACAGGTATGGAAGTTCTATGTCCTGGAAAAAATGATCTAACTCAGTACTATTGAAGGGTATAGGGGAGAGTGAATAAAAAGATTGATAATAGGATTTAAAACAGGAGACAATGTCTCTGGGTGAGATGTGAAGGTTGCCCGCCACATCTCGAATAGTTGACACAATTCTGTCTGTTACTTGTGCCCTGAGTCTTAGAGCTAATAGCTTCCCTGCCTTGTCCCCTTGATCAAAATAGGTGACTTTAGATTTAAAAAGGAGATGTTCAACTTTATCACTGAGAAGAATATTGTATTGGAAACGAAGGCTTTCTAATTTTTTGAATTCCATAGTATGGGAGTGGGAAGATAGGGATTGCTCTAAGGCTCTAATTTGCTGCAGTAATAGGGAAGATTCTGAGGAGATTTCCTTTTTCTAATGGAAGCCAGACGAATAATCTCTCCTCCTAATGAACACTTCAGGGCTCCCCATAGTATAGCAAGTTTCTGCGTAGTGGGAGCATTATATTCATAAAAATTCTCTATGTATTTTTGAAGGTGAGCTACCAAGTACTGAGATTTCAGTAATTGAGGATTAAACCTCCAAACTTTATCTTGTTCGACTGAAGCAGGTAAGGACCACTGTAGAAGTGTTGGATGGTGATCGGAGATCACGTAAGAGCGATAAGCACAATTTTGTACCCTCGATAGATGCTCAATCCCCAACAAAAAGTAGTCAATCATTGAGAATGTGTTGTGAGGCAGGGAATGAAATGAGTAATCCCTTGTTGAGGGGAAAAGGGTTCTCCAAGGATCAATAAGGCCCATAGTATACATAAAATCCTTCAGGGCCAGTTGTGCTGGAGTAGGAGGAGAATATCTGGTGTTGGACCTATCTAGTGTGTTACAAAAAACTAGGTTCCAGTCTCCGACGAGTAATATAGGGAGAGTGGACCAAGAAGCCAAACTAGTCATAAGTCTGGTAAAGAATTGTGGGTCGTCCCCTACCGCTCCATAAACCAAACCCATTATCAGCTCCGTGTGGAACAGAATGACTCTCAACAGTATATATCTGCCCTGGGGGTCGCACACCAATTGGAGCAACCTAAAAGGTATGTGACGTGCTACCAACACTGTGACTCCACATTTTCGGGTGTCCAAACCGATTCCCAGTGCATGCCTCACCCATGTTCTTCTTAAGCTAAGAATTTGTGAAGTGGGTAAATGGGTCTCCTGAAGAAAAGCCACATCAATATTAAGTTTATGGAGATGTAAGAAAATCTTGGCTGTTTTAGTAGGAGATGGAGCACCTTTAATGTTCTAAGAGCAAAATTTTGACATTGCTGCCATAACCAGTCAACATATCGAGAGTAGCTCTGCAAAAGTAAAACAATCCCGGAGTAAGAAATACTACTTCCCCAGTTGGTTAATGTGTGAATGCTAAGTGGCGACCAACCTAAAGCCCTCCCCCCACCTCTTTACAATTAGCTCCAGCTCCCAGATAACCATGTCCCCCCAACCCCAGTACCCCACCCAGTTATATACTATAAGTGTGGAAAATTGAAGCAAAAAGAGCCCCCAAAAAAGGAAGGGTTATTAAAGTAACCCAACCATGGTCCCCATCCCCCCATTACCCAAAATTCCCAATCCACAGCAAAACAATCAATACCTCTAAAAAGTAGGGATAATGTTGAGACTGTCGCCCTTAACAGCCACTGGAAAATAAGCATGGCAAACAATAACTTCCAAAACTGTACACCTAACGCAGCTGTGGACATCCACTCTTCCCTATGCCAGTACGTGGTGCACTGAATAGACTGCAGATTAATCTAAGAAACCTTACCTCCTGCCCCAAGTCCCAACACAATAGCAAGTCACAAAAATCTAGTTACAGACCCACATTAGTAATAAGCAATAAGTAAATAGGTCAGCAATATTACAGTCAGGAATCACAAATGTACCCTAAAGGGAGTGCAGAGAAGTAAAATAAAAAGAAAGGAAGAAAACTAAATAAAGTCAATTTCTTCAGCTCAACGACTCTTAGGCAGTTAATTGCCAACTGGGTCTTTCCTATGCACATTAAGTAAAATAAATGAGCCGTTGGAACTCAGAAATGTAAAAACATCTGATTACTTGTGTTAAAAGGCTGCCACTGCACCTAATATGTAAGTCAGAATTGTGCTGCCCTTTTGTGGCCTTTCCAGTATTGAAAATGAAAAAACATCAGCCTTAGAGCAGACTTGCACTGGTAGTGATAATAAAAAGGGAAAACAGTGACTTTAATAAACTCTGCCAATGAACTGGCTTACCAGTCAGCAGCATTTAGGGTAAACGTCCTGTCTTGTAGTGGATCTGTAGAAACCGAGGAAGCAAACGTCTAATGGCATCCAAGCTGAATCATTCCAATGCAGTGGAGGAGCACAATTTCCCCATCTCTTCACTGCTGTGGACTCTACCGCCCTCCGGTGGTCAGACAACGGAACCATTGAAACTGTCCCAAATGAACCAATACCCTCTTGCATTCAAACCCCTGGAAAGGAGAGCAGAAAGAAAGAAACACATTTTCCTTGGACAGTCCTCTTCATGAGGCATCAGCGGGCGGAGAATAAGTCGGGATACAGAGCATGTAAAGCGGGAGCAGCTTGTTGCGCTGTATTGTATGAATGCCAGGTCCCAGCCTGAAGGACAGCCAGGCGAGATGGATATTGCACCTTATACTTAATCCCTGCAGCTATTAATTTCGATACCAAGGGATGGGACTCTGATCGTCGCTGTCTCACTGTAGCCGGCAAGTCTTGTGCCAGTCTCAGCTGTTGGCCCTCCCATAAAATTTGCTGGAAACTTCTGGCTTGATCTAGAATGTGAGATTTATCAAGATAGTTCAGAAATTTTATAATGATTGGTCTCGGGGGGGGTTTCTGACTGCAGGTTTAGGGTAAAGCGAATGATGGGCCCTCTCTGTAATGTAAGTGGAATTATTTGGAGAGGGTCCAGCTATTTTCATGAGCATCTTTTGGAAAAATAGAATGGGTGAGAATCCCTCAGTTTCTTCTGGAAGGCCGAAGATAACAATGTTGTTCCTCCAACTTCGGCATTCCAGATCTTCCAGTTTTGTTTCCATTTTGTACAGTCGTTGCCTTAAGTTTACCACCTCAGGCTCTACCTTGTCCCTCCAAGCCTCAAGGGAGATGGTATGGGCTGTGACATCAGAAATAGCCCTGTTGGTGTCTGAGAGCTCACCTCTGAGGGCTTTCATTTCCCCAGTGATATCTTGCAGAGCTATTTTGAATGGCTGGAATTCTTCCAGGAATTTTTGTTCCGATAATGGAGTTGGTATTTGCTGGGATGCTGTAAGTGTAAGATTTAGGAGCCCCCAGCTTGGCCTTTAGATCATTTAAGCCCTTCTCCAGATTTGTGGGGGTATGCTTCGGTAGAGCCTGGCACATTTCGGCCTCCATGGCGATGCTCAGGCCCCAATTTTATGGTGAAGTTTGAAAGTTATGTGCTCGTCTATTAACTCCACAAATTATTGTGTATACATCGGGAGTCTGCCAGAAACACAATTCATCATAGAAGAGGCCAAAAATCGACTAAACAATTATATTTTAAATGTGAATTGAGAGCTGGAGCAGGAGCCGGTCCCCAGAGCTGCGAGTCTCACAGAAGCATCACGTGATCTACCCTGCTGTTGAAATTTTAGGTGGCAACATTGTCCGGCAGCAGTGATGTGAATGGATGGCAGTAGTGCTTGTAGCTGCACAGTGGCAGACAGAAAAGCAAATTTCAGACAGTGGACAGTATCTGTTTGTCCACATTTTCTGCTTTTAACCCCTCTCCACCCACTCCTTTCTAGTACTCGGCCGGGGATGACTTGTGTGAGGCTTTCATGCATCAGTTGTGAGAACTTTATGGGGAAACATTGTTTTATATAAACAAACCCATGACCCTGTCTTCTGAGATAGACAGCAGGGGCACCTTCAATGCACCTTCCAAACCTGAACAAGGTTTTTCTTTTTATTATTAAGGCCACATCAGTCTTTTATAGATTAAGGACCTTATGTTAGTTAAGCCATAAGTGAAGAAAAAGGATGTCTGGACCTCAAGGTAGGGAAACAGTGCAACAAGGTGGCAGGTAAAGCAAATAGGATGCTGGGATGCATTGGCAGGGGCATCACCAGCAGGAAAGGGGAGGTCATACTTCCACTATTTAAGACACTAGTGAGGCCCCACCTGGAGTACAGTGTCCAGTTCTGGAGACATTACCTATGTAAGGACATAGGGTGGAGAAGGTTCAGAGGAGGGCAACAAAGATGGTACAGGGACTGCATCACATGTCCTGTAAGGGCAAGCTGAAGGACTTGAATATGTACTCCCTGGAGGAGGGAAGGGAGAGAGGGGATATGATAGAGACATTCAAGTACCTTATGGGGAGGAACAAGGTGCAGGAAAACACTATTTTCCAGTGACAAAGATGTTTCAGGACTAGAGGGATGAAGTTGGAGGGAGGGTGATTCAGAGGGAATGTGAGGAAGAATTTCTTCGAAAAAAGGGTGGTGGACAAGTGGAACACCCTGCCTAAGGAAGTAGTGGGGGCTGAAAAAATCACAGGATTTAAGAATGCATGGGATAGACATTAGGGAATCCTGGAGGTCAGGGATAAGGGACAACAGGCTTCTAGACAAACTTAAAGTGATCTTACATAACCAAATAGGCAGACTGGGTGGGCCATAGGCCCTTATCTGCTGACAGTGTCTATGTATCTAATAAATAATAAATAAATGACATTAAAACCAGCTGCCATTATCTGGACATGCTTCTTTAAAGTGATTGGTTTTCAGATCCCTCTTAAATGCCTCTATCAATGGGGCCTCCCTCAGAGCTCTGGGGAGCAAGTTCCAGAGGACCTGACTGGCCACTTCAAATGCACGGTCACCCAAGGTTTTCAACCTGGCTTTCAGCACCTCTAGGAGGCCCTCAGTGTAGTAGCAAAGGGAGCATACTGGGATTACAGATGTAAGGAGGTCAGACAGGTAGCCAGCACCCAAGCCATATAGGGCCTTATAGGTGAGCAAGACCACCTTGAAGATGATCCTCCATCTGATAGGTAGCCAATGCAGATCCTGCAGGACCAAGGTCACAGAACCTGACCCTGGCAGGCCTGAAAGCAACCCTAGCTGCTGGGTTCTGCACCAGCTGCAGTCGGCGTAGTTTCCCTACACTGACCCTGAAGTACAGATCATTACAATAGTCCGGACTGGATGTCAATCACTCACTCAATCAATCAATCAATCAATCAATCTTTATTTTGACAGGAGAATATACACCATTGGGAACACTCATTTACAAGGTGGTCCTGGGTACATAGATACAAGGGCAATATAAAAATACTTGTAAAAAAAAAAAGGTACAAGGACAGGGTATAACAATAGAGTTCCAGGTATCGGTACTAAACATCAGCTGGGTACTGGGGTACTGCAAAACAAACTGGCGATGTCCATTGGTCATAGATGGCTGTTCATGTTTGCAAAAGACAATAGGAGAATACATGGTAGCTGTAGTGCAAGGACAAGACATATCGTTCCAAATCAAAATTATGAATTATAAGGCAGAAAATGACTTCTGCTGAGTGAGAGACTGTTCAAGACAAATTTACAATGTGATTCAGCAGAAGTTGCATAGATAAAGTCCAATCACAATCTTACAAGCAGGTACCAAAGAACCTTGAAACAAATTAGGAATGGATAGATGGGTCATTAAGTGCTCAATGTCAGCTAGTGGAGGATTAGGTTACTGAGAACAGGAAGGGTGAAAGGGAGAAGGTAGGTAGGGAAAGGGAAGGGGAAGGCCAGAGTGATTACAGAGTAAGGATAGGGAAAGTGATAAAGATGTATATATTAGGATATCTAAAGGGGAGGGCACTTTAGGAAAAACAACTGCACAATTCTTTGAAGGAGTGGTTCAGCAGAGATTTGAAGGTGGACATCCCATTAAGGTTGGAAGTTTAGGATGTAACAAAGGCATGCACCAGTGAGGGCAGGTCCTCAGCAGAATTAAGGGTTTAATCTGGGAGATGTTCCTTAAGTTCTAAAACCACTTTGGACAATAGGCGACACCCAAACATCAAGTCTCAGCCTATCATCATTAATAATAATAATAATTATTATAATCTTTATTTATAGAACCTTTCAGTTGCCAAGGTGCTGAACAGTAAGAACCAATAAAACCATAAAATCCATAGTTAAGACAAATAAATACAGATATAAAAATCTGTTTGGATAGGCTTGAAACCATAAGTGAGTCTTTAGGGCCTTCTTAAAGCCTTCCATGGTGGTGCACTCCCGTATCTGACAGAGTAGAGAATTCCACAGAGCTGGGGCCGCATACATAAATGCACAGGCCCCCGATGTCTTCAAAGATACCCTGGGAATCTCTAGCAACCCCTCGTCAGCTGAGCAGAGCAGTCGCCTGGGGCAGTAGGGGGATAGGAGCTCTTTCAGATCCAAGATGATGCCCAGATTTCTTACCCTAGTGGATGCCATCAACATGGTAGATCCCAGGACCAGCACTGTTACCACCCCTGAGGCACCCCCTCATGCCCATTGCCAGGCTCAGTTACCAGTATCTCCTTCTCGCCAGGGTTCAACCTCAGCCAGTTAGAGGACATCCAGTCCTGGATCTTGACAGACAGTTGTTTAACACTGCAACAGCATTATTTGTTCTAATGGCAAAATACATATATCATGGAATCATAGAAATTTGTCAGTGGAAAAGGACCCCAGTGACCCGATATAGTCTGCCCGCTTCTTCCAGCCCTATAGGTATCCCTGACTCTACCCTACACCCCATTTCGTGTCTCCCCAGGTTCCAGCCCTTTTTACAACTTCAGGGTCTTATTCCTCCTCTCTTATTTAAACCCATGTAGTTGTCCTATGCACTTTGAATCCCCCACTGTTGATGCCTCAATCACCCACTCTGGCAGCCCATTCCAGGGGCCCACCACTCTCTCAATGAAATAGTGCCCTCTCTTATTACCGCTGAATTGACAGTCCTCCTGTTTCAAGCTGTGCCCCTTAGTTCTTGTATTGTTCTTCACCTTAAAGGTACTCCCTTTCCTCACCTTGTTAATTCCCTTCAGGTATTTAAAAGTTTAGATCATATCCCCCCTCTCTCTCTCCTGGTGTCCAGAGGATATAGGTCAAGTTCCTCCATCCTTTCCTCATATGTCCTCTGATGCATACCATGCACCATTTTGTTTGCCCTCCTTTGGACTTTTTCCACCTATCAATATTCCTCTGTAAGTGAGGTCTCTAGAACTGCACCCGTACTCTAGGTGGGGATGGACCATTGATTTGTATAGGAGCATTATCACCTCCCTTCTCCTACTCATGCTACCCCACCCTATGCATGCCAGCATACTGCTTGCCTTTCCAACAGCTTTGTTGCCCTTATTTGCCACCCTAAGATTATTTGAAATAAGAATCCTCAGATCCCTCTCCTGCTCTGTTACCTCAACATCCTCACCTCTTAGTGTGTATGCGACCCTTGGGTTCTTATTGCCTATATGAATTATTCTACATTTTTTGGCATTACATCTCAGTTGCCAACTCTCCAACCACCCCTCCAGCTTTATCAGATCCTCTCTCATGCTCTCCAATCCCCTGGTATATTCACTTTATTGCAGATCTTCATATCCTCTGCAAACAGACACACCTTTCCATTGAACCCTCCACAATACTTACCATTTTAAATAAATGACTGGCCCCAATGCTCACCTCCCACAAAATGAACCCAATTTACAACCACCCTTTGACTCCTGTCACCAGCTCAATTTTCTACCCAATTTATATTTCTCACTTACCCCTAGACTGCACATCTTGCTCACCAGCCTCCTGTGAGGGACTGTGTCAAAGGAATTGCTGAAGTGCAGATAGGCCATATCCACTGCCCCTCCCTGATTGCAATCCCTAGTCACACAGTCGAAGAATTCTATGAAGTTCATCTGGCATGATCTTCTCTCTGTGAACCTGCACTGTCTGCCATCCTGCAGCCCATTTTCTACAAGATAGTTCATTATCTTCTCCTTTAGGAGTGCCTCCATAATCTTTCCTACCATGGATGCAAGACTGACTGGATGATGAGTTACCCGGATCTTCCTTTCCTCCGCACTTGTGAAGTGGCATCGCATACACCTTTCTCAGTCCCCTGGCACCTCCCTGTGTCAAAGATAGGTTGAACAACCTCATTAGAGGTTCTGCCATCTCTTCCCTAAACTCTTGAAGCACCCTGGGATACAAAGAGTATCTGGGAACCATTGCCTTGTCCACCATAACTGCATGTTCCTCCAATACCCTCGAAGTCTGCTTTATCAAGCTACTGTCCACCTCCCTATCCTCATTGCCTTCTTCCTTCAATACCGTCCATGCTTCCTTTCAACCATAAACACCCTAGCAGAAATACCTGTTGCACGTCTGCTTTTCCCTGGCCCTCGCTATGAGATCTCCCCTATCCCTTTAACTCTCATTATACCCTGCTTGTTTTTCCTTCTCTCACTAATGTATCTGAAAGACTTTTATTCCCTCTTCTCATCTCCTTTGCTATCATCTCCTTCATAGCTGCCTTTGCCTTTCTGATTATCTGCCCTGCCATCTTTAGTTGTTTTCCTGTATACAGTACCTCCTTGCCATCTTTTCCTATGTTCTTTTATATGTCTTGAATACTGTTTTCTTCTCCTGTAGACATATCCACCTCTTTGAGAATACTAAGTGGCATCCTTCCCTTTTCTCTTTCCTGTATTCCTAATACACTGTTCAGCAGCCTTTACAAGTTCTCCCTTAATTGTCCCCCACAGTTCCTCCACGTCCTCAAGTTTCTTCCTATCCTCCATATAGACCCTAGAAATCTCTCAAATGTTTTTGAAATCTGCCTCCTGAAAGTTCATTACCCTCATGGTGGTTTGACTCACTTCTTTCCCCTTCCTGATCCTAAACCTAACAACTCTGTGGTTACTTACCCCCAAATTATCTTCCACTGATACCTCTGCCACACTATCCCCATTTGTCAGTATTAAAGCAGTTCTACTGGCTAAATGGAAGCCCCGATCACTTCACAGATCATGGCTTCACTGCACAGATTCCCACTGCAATCACCCGAGAAAATGAATACTTTACTAGCCTCGCCACTCATAAAAATCACTGCAGCTTCCGATCCAGCTGGCATTTTTAATTATGGTGCCCATTGTCAGTTGTGATCTCACTAGTAATAACACAAGATGATGATGTGCCACTGGCCCTGCCTTGTGGGTATCCTTATGTACATAAATATAATCAGCTATATGTGAAATGCCCATTATTATTTTTACATTCTTTGCCTACATGCCATGTGTGTGGCTGGCATACACATGGCATTTAGGCAAACTGTGTAAAAATAATGATGGGCATTCCTCTGAGAAAGACAGAGGGCTAACCACCTCCTTGCAGCCCATGGCAATTTTCCCGAACCTACTTTGAACCTCCTCTATATCATTACCCACCAGGTCATTAGTTCCTAGGTGCTGGACTAGGTGCTGGGTATCATCTACATAACAGTGAAAACCTAGGCTGCAACATCTGATGAGCTCTCCCAGGGGCGGCATGTACACCACAGAGTATCACTGACAGGATTCAACCTTAAGGGACTCCACATAACAGGGGCTTCAGAGAGGAGAAATTCCCCATCACCACCCATTGCCTCCTTCTCTAGAGATAGGACTCAAACCAGTTGATGACAATACTGGTGAATCCACAATGCTCTCTCAGGTGATCAAGTGCATGATGTGGTCTACTGTGTCAAATGCTGAGAGAGATCAAGGAGAATGAGAACTGCGTGTCTCCTCCTCCCCTCACCATGAGGAGGTCATTTCACCATAACCAATGCTCTATTGGTGGTATGCCTATCCCTAAATCCAGATTGGAATGACTCATAGATGTTAAAGGCTGCAAGGTGTGCCTCGAGCTGCAGTGCCACCACTTTCTCAACAACCTTCCCTAAAAATGGAAGGTTGGAGATAGGTCGATAATTAGCCAGGGTGTGAGGATTGAGTGATGATTTCTTCAGAAGGGGCTCTACCAATGCCTCCTTCAAGGCATCAGGGAAGAACCCATCTGAAAGCAAACACCATACAATCCTGGTGAATACAAGACCAACAGTCTTGGCGCATCCCACTAGGAGATGAGTCGGGCTTGGGTCTAATTCGCAAAAGGTGGTTCACAGCTACAAAATCACCATAACAAGTTCAGCCACCTCCACTGGCTGAAACTCTTGCCAGACAATAGGAGTTCCCCTCTTCCTACCAGGCACCCCACCATGGGGCAGATCTTACCCCACTGGTGAGATCCCGAATCAAATAGAGGACACCCTGTCAGAGAATAACAGTGTAACCTCTTTGCACAGCATGACTGAAAATGCCTTTTTCGGCTGCAGGCAGACCAGATGAAGTACAGTAGTCTGTCCACAGTCCAAAAGAGCTGATCTGATCTTTTCTTCCCTGCATCAATTTCCCTGGACAGGAACTCTGCCTTCTTATGGTCTCTGGGATATGGGATAGGATATGTACTGTACTTGAGTGTCACTGCTGGAGGTATAAGGAACCACATGCAGACCTAACTCATGTGCTTTGTAACTGTCAAATTACAATATTTCTGAAATTTGGTATCAAGTTAGTAAGGGCTGTTCTGAAGTTACGGTTACAAACGGTTACATTCCCATGAAAACATTATTGTTTTTATTAGGACTTTCTATAATTTAGTCCACATCTAATTATTATAAATGAATACCAGAAGCTTGGGGTCCTATAGTAGCTCCATTGCTTGAGATAAAATGCCTCCTTCTGTGGTGTTGGAAGACAGCCAAAGTGCATACAATGGGTATACTGTTAGCTGGGCAAAAGGAGTGTGCAAATACTTTTATTCGACTATTCGGACAAATATTGGTATTCGGGACTCCAGATATTTGTTATTTGACCACAGATAAGTGTTTTTTTTAAATAAGACATTGTAACATTGTTAAAGTCCACCACTTCCTTCATTCTTGAAGTACAACAATTAATTCTGTCAAGAACACTCCCCAAAAGCCTTTCAGCTGCCCCAAAAGGCAATTAACTAATGCACTGGTCAGTGGTCAGGTGACAGACAGTCATGATAGATTGACCGAAGGCTGCAGATGAGGTGACATCTTGTGGCTTCTCTAGGGTAATTAAAATGGCACTGGTGTAAGTGCATGGTATGTGCACCCTGGAAGAGAGGAGAGAGAGATGTGTCATGATAGAGACCTATACAAATGCCTCACAGGAGTGAAGAAAGCACATAAGGGGAGTCTCTTTCAAATGAGTAAGAGCACAAGTAACTGGGCAATGGGGCTATGTGATGAAGGGGGAGTTCAAGACAGATGTGAAGAAATATTTATTCACAGAAGGCATGGCAGATGCCTGATACAGACTGCCAGCATAAGCGATGGCAGTGAAAACAGTGTGAGGCTTCAAGCATGCATGAGATAGGCATAGGGGTGTATTTTCTAACAGGCAGGGAGGGAGGCAGCAGGGTTGCTTTAGGGTCTGCAGAAGAGACCACTAAGGCAGCGATGGAAAATCTGGGCAGACTGTGTGGGCCAAGGGGTCCTTTTCTACCAACAGATAATTAGTAACCTAAAGTACACAATAGTAAGCACACTAAAGCATGTTACAATGGTTTAATGCTTCTAGTTTAAGAGGAGCCTCATTGAGGTCCTACAGTTATATGCCAGGGAGTGGCGAGTTACCCTTTAAAGTAAGTATTTAATGTGATAGAAAAAAGGAAGGGTGAGCCTTACACTAGGCAAATTGAGAGCACTACTGTACCACCAGGCTTATGTGGGCAGATCATATTTGTAGCCAACTATTGGTAGGTTTAGCTTAATGGACACTAGTTGTTCAATGTGTTGAGGGTCCAGCTTGGAACAGTGTGACTCAACAATGTCATCAGTAGTGTTAATCATCCTCTAAGATTGCACACTTGTAGCAAGGCAGCTTAGATATTTTAAAGCAAGTTGTTCCAGGTGAGGAGAGGAGCTCATTTTCTGAATCCAGTAGCTCAGTGGATCAATGTCAAATGGCTCAATTGATTCTGCAGAGCAGTCCTTCAGTAAATTTTCTGCAGAGACTGGGCATTTGTGTTGCTGTTGATGCAATGATGTGCTGAGCAATGCCCAATCCCTCTCCTCTGCACTGCCACTATGCCATCTTTCCCCATCTCCACAGATACCATCCAATTCCAAACCATGACATGCCTGTCTCTCTCCCTCAGAAACCTGAATTGAAGCATCTTCTTCCCCTGTTGAATGTCTCACTGCCCATGTGGCACTATTTAAATCTTCACTCAGCTGTTGCCCAAAATGAAACATAGATTTTGATGGCAGATAAAGACTGCCTGGCCCACCTAATCTGCCCATTTCCCTACCTACTGGATAAGCTGCAGATCCTAGTTAACCAACAGCCTATTTTTTCCTACACCCCACAAGAATTGCTTTATGTCTTTCCCATGCATTCTTGAGTTCCCCCACTGTTTTTGACCCCACAACCTCCTCAGGAAGGCTGTTCCATGTGTCCACCACCCTCTCTGTGAAAAAATACTTCCTCACATTGCCCCTGAGCTGTCCCCCCCATCTTCAAATTGTGTTCCCTTATTCTTGCACATCTGTTTTTCTTTTTTTTTTTTTGATGTACATTTTTCTCCCTGGTGACCAGTCTGCCTACCTTATATTCACATCCAGGCATACTCCAGATATCCGGCCACTGTCTTGAGGATTCCCCAGCTTCGGCCCATAGTGAACCCCTGTGGCTTACCCCTGCGGAGGGGAGGTGGAGAGCCCCCCCCCATACTCATCCACCCAATCAGGATCCAGTGCCATGAGCCATGCCCAAGCAAATCTCCCATGAAGACGGCCATCATGCTGCCACAACTGGTGCCTTTTTCCATGTTCTGTTTTTTGGGGGCAGGGCATGCAATGCCGACAAGGACTCCCTGCACACGCATCTGCATGCAGTGCACCTGCCGGCTGCTCTGCCTACCACCCCAATCTACCAGGCTGGACACACTGACACCCAGGCTCCGCTAGGTGTCGGACTTACGCTGGACACCCCACCCTTGGAGAGGAGAACAGTCCATAGGACGCTTGAGCCACTCCCTCCATTGCTGACCCCCAGCAACCCAAGCTCACTCCTGAACCCGGGTTCACTGGCGTGGCGTGAGGTAAGGCATCCAGCTCCTCAGCCCTCAGCACCACCGGACCAGCCCACATCTCTTTTTCTGAAAGTTGCAACCCTATTGGACTTTATTGATTCCACTGAGGTACTTTACATTTTCAATCATGTCCCCCGCCTTCTTTCCTCAAGGTTATACATATTAAGCTCCTTTAGTCGCTCCTCGTATGGCTTCTCTAACAGACCCTGCAACATTTTAGTTGCCCTCCTCTGGATTGCCTCCATTCTGTCTATGTCCTTGAGGAGACGGGGTCTCCAGAACTGGATGTAGTACTCCAGATGGGATCTCGCCAAATAACAACTTCCTGTTTTCTGCTGGTGATGCCTTTCTCTATGCATCCCAGTATCCCCCCATCCCTCCCTACTGCCTTCTCACATTGCTTGACAACTTTAAGGTCATCTGATATGATTACCCACAGGTTCCTTTCCATTTTTGTTGTTGTTACTACCCCCCCATTGTTTACTCTTCCCCTGGGTTTTTGTTTCCCAGGTGCATTATTTTGCACTTCTTTGCATTGAATCCAAGCTGCCATACTTCTGACCATTCCTCCAACCTTGCCAATCACTTTCGCCTCGGGCCCCCTCCCACGACAGTGTCCTCCTGGATCTTCAAAATGGCTTCAGTAGAGTCCAGTCCTGGTTCCTGAAAAAACAGCTTAAATTAAATGATAAAAAAACAGCACCATGGTCTTCAGATCTAGTAAAAAGCTTGCCTCCCTACCTGACGCCCCCCAATAATCTCCACCCTGGATGGCTCTCCCCTTGACCTGATCCCCACCTTCCAACACCTGGGAGTCTGGCTAGACAGCCACCTCAATTTCTCTACCCACATAGAGGCCGTCTGCACCAAACTCCAGCCCAAACCTGCCATCCTCTATCACCACAAAGCCAGCCTTCCCCTTCCCATCCACAGCGAACTCGTATGTAAAACAATGCTGCCTGTATTTGACTATGCGGGCATCATATACAGCACCAACTTCATCCCTCTCCAAATGTGACATCTTACTAAACTCATTCTGTCATTTTGCCACAGCCTCCCTCCCCACTTACTCATCATTGCCCTCTCTACACCACTCTCTCCCTGGCCCCACTCTCCCATAGGAGACCCATCTATAGTGCTTCCCTCATAGCTAAATGCTGTTTGAGCTCCCTGCCCCCCTACCTCACCTCCCGTCTTGCACCAGCTAACTCCCTAGGCTACTCCTTCTGCCACAGGGATGCCCGACCTTTCCACCTACCTCGCCCCCACACTGTCTCCGGTCAAGCCGCCTTTTCATACTGTCTCCCCTTCGTATGGAACTACCTCCCACCCATCCTTCACCAGGCCTCCTCCCTCCCAGCAATTAAGCACTTCCTCAGGCTCCTCCCATCCCCTCCTTGCCAAAGGGGCACCTTGGGACCCACCCCTACATGGGTCTAATCCCGCACTAGGAGGTCTCAGTTGGTCAAATATGGCTTACACTTATCTCAATCTATAACTAAATCATGCATCTCTACTGTTCAACTCCTGCACTTATTTATACATACTGCAAGATAAATGTTTTTATTGTAAGCTCTAGATATTGTACCTACTGTCTGTAGCCAAGAATTGTTGTATGTACTGTCTGTAACAAAACAATGAATTGTACTTATTTTCTAGATAACTTCTGTGTACACCTCTGTACCCGGGTCACACCTGGAAATGAGCCTAGGCTCAGTGTGCCTTTCCCGATCACCAAATTTTAAATAAATAAATAAATAAATAAAATAAAGGCCCTTCTCATCTTTTCCACACCTCCTTGTGTATCAACCCTGTTGCAGAACTTTGTGTCATCTGCAAAGAGGCATACTTTTCCTTCCAGTCCTCCTGCAATGTCACTTATAAAGACATTAAAAAGGACTGGACCCAGTACTGAACCCTGCGGTACCCCCACTAGTAACCACACTTTCTTCAGAGTGGACTCCATTTACTATTACTTTGTATGTCCTGTTGTCCAGCCAATGTTTTTCCCAGGCTACCACCCTGGGACCCACTCCCAGGCTGGCTAATTTGCTTATTAATCTTTTGTGTGGGACTGTGTCAAATGCCTTGATAAAGTCTAGGCAGGCCATGTCCACAGCCCCTCCCTGGTGTACTACTTTGGTCACCCAGTCAAAGAAATTAATTAGATTCGTCTGACATGACCTTCCCGCTGTGAACCCATGCCGCCTTGGGTCCTGTGCCCCACTGGCCTCTAGGTACTCAACAATTCTTTCCTTTAGAAGTGATTCCATCACATTCCCTACCACAGAGGTCAAACTGACAGGTCTGTAGTTTCCTGCCTCTGTCTTGCTCCCACTTTTGTGAAGAGGAATTACAACCACCCTCCTCCAGTCCTCAGCTACCACACCATCCTCCCATGATTTGTTAAAAAGAGCAGTCAGTGGTGTCACTAGTTCTCTGCTTAATTCTTTTAGAATTCTGTGGTGAATCCCTTCATGCCCCATTGCTTTGTCCACCTTCAGTTTTAGGAGTTCTTTCAGAACCTTTTCTTCTGTGAAAGGACTGGGATCGACCCCCTATCCAGAGTGCTTCTGTTACTTGGATTAGGTACCTACCCCTCCTCCTCTTTTGTGAATACTGAGCAGAAGTATTCGTTCAGTATCCCTGCTTTTTCACTGTCCCTTTCTGCCCACCCACCATCCATTCTATTCAGCCTCACTCTACTTCCCTTAGTCTTTCTATGCTCCCTAATGCACCTTTAAAAGGTTTTATCCCCCTTCTTAACTGAGTTGGCTATCTTTTCCTCAGTTTGGGCCTTTGCTATTCTGACTGCCTTCCCTGCTTCCTTCTGCCTTAACTGGTACAGTTATCTGTCCTGCTCCTTCTGTGTTTTCTTATACTTCCTAAATGCTATCTTTTTCCCCCTAACCTTCCCTGCCACCTCTTTTAAGAACCATATTGTGTATTTGCTTCCCACAAAGGCTTGTTGCCTCTGTGATGGCAGTTTTGATGTTTCCCAATTTTTGCTCCATCCCTCCTTCTTGCCTGTTTGCTAGTGCTTTTCTAAGGCACTATCCCATCTTGCCAAAGTCAATTCTCCTGAAGTCCAGTAACCTCACTTTTGTATGGCTTGACTTTGCAGCTGAGTTTATCGTGAACCACACTGTTTGGTGGTCACTTGTTCCCAGATGGTTACCCACTTCTAGATCTGAGATCCTCTCACTGTCTCCATTTGAGAGTATGAGGTCTAAGATTGCTCCCTCCCCAGTGGGTTCCAGCACTAGCTGTCTGAGGCATGCCCACTATGGGGTATCGAGAATGGCCCTGTTCTTGGACGTGGCTGCAACATAGGTGCTCCAGTTAACATCTGGCATATTCAGGTCCCCCATCAACAGTATCTCCCTTTCTCTGCCATCCTAAGGATGCCTTCTATCATATCTTTGTCCATTCCTTCCTCCTGAGATGGGGGTCTGTATACAATCCCTGTGTAGATTGTGGTGCCATTTCCAGTCTCTAGGGTGACTCACAGTGCCTCCTCTTCTCCCTGTTTACTCTTTTGTTCCATTGCTTTTATCCCTTCCTTTACATAGAGAGCTACTCTTCCCCCTCTTCTACCCTCCCTGTCTCTCCTCTAGGTTGCGTACCATGGTGTGTTAACATCCCAGTCATGGTTCTCTGTGTACCATGTTTCTATGACTGCCATGATATCCAGGCAACCCTCTTCCATCAAGGCCACCAGTTCAGGGAGCGTGTTGCTCAGACTACGGGCATTGGTACTCATTACCCTCCATTTCTTGATGGCCTTACCCATTTTCTCCCCAATCCAGTCCTCATTGCCTTTGTCCTTTTCTTCATTTACCCCACCCTTCTCTCTATCTATGTCTCTGTCTTGGTGTTTACCTCACTTACTACCCTGATTTGTTTTGGGAGGGCTAGGATTTCCTTGATCCTTTCCATTGCCTCCCCCCTTGGGTAGTTTAAATGCTTGACAATGAGGCATTTAAACCTATCACCTAGGATCCTGGTTCCCCTTCTGGGCAGATACAGACCATCGCGCCAGTATAGGCCTGCATCACTCCAGGTGGACCCCCAGTCCTTAATGAAGCAAAAACCCTGAGCTCTGCATCAGAGTTTCAACCACTGATTGAATTCCATGGTGTGGAGCACCCTAGCCTCACCCATGCCATAGACAGGCAGCACCTCCGAGAAGGTTACCATATGTGCTGCTTGTCTAGGGCCCCTCCCCAGCTCCACAAACTCTTCCTGCATTGCTCTGATCCCTTTCCCAGCCAGGTCATTTGTCCCTAGGTGGACAATGACATCCAGCTCTCTTCCTGTGGCTGTCCATGACTATATGACAGATCTCCCATTTGAACGTAGGGTCCAACATGGTAGCAAACATGTGATGGCATTTATCCATGACTGTGGTGAACCTTGCATTATGTTCTGCATCAAGATTAATAACAAGCTCAGTGACCTCTTACTAGTACTGAGTGTATTGTCAACCAAAAACTGTTGTAATAATCTTTTGAGAATATGCACAGCTGGAATAACCTAAGTAAGGATGTGGTAGTACTTAGGTCACAAGTACTCCTCTCAAATGTCACAGGAACTATCACCATGCCCTCAAGAATTAACCAATCATGATATCCTAGGACCCCTCCAATGTCTGGATCCATAGACATTTTGTGTAGTGCCCACTTTTTCTCCAGCTGTTGTGAAAGGATCAGGTATGAATAATTTCAACAAGTGCTAACATCTTGCATTACATGATGTTGGGGCAGACCAAGGGGCTAATGAACTTCTTGTAATTTGTTAGTGACTTTTACAGAGTGACACAAATGGCTGCAGATGGAACAGGCTTTGGATAATATGTTGTTGGTCCTAGTACTGTTATGCAGTGCATGAGTCACCACCAAACTTAGTGTGTGTGCAATGCAATGGATACTCACAAAATGACCATCATTGATGGCTTTCACCATGTTTGTCTCATTGTCTGTAACAAAAAAACGTTTAAATTGGCGTCAACACTAGTCCGAGACCGCAACATGTCTTGCAGAAACATGAGACTATTATGCGCTCTGTGGCCTTCCTCCATCAGTCTGACATTCAGCAAAGCTAAACTCATGAGATTACCAGATTGTAGGGTGGGGCAAAGTTGAGCCACAAGGTAATGCATCAGAAACAGAAGCAGAAGGCTTTTGCACACACCAGTGTGCAGTTAAGGAGAGATAGTCATGCAGGGAGTTATCGCTAGTCCAGATATCTGATGTGCAGTGAAAAACACCACCAACAGCCTCTGCAAGCAGAGCAGCAACAACTGACAGCATGCCATCATACAGTCATGGCAACATACTCCGTGAAAATGTAGTACAAGATGGGATCTGATAGCGTGGGTGCAAATAGTTGAGAAGCAGTCAGAAGCCAGTATCTTCCACAACTGACATGGGCTGCAGATCCAACACCATCATTTCGGCAATAAGCTGTGTGATTTGCCATGCCGTTGGATGTGAGGCGTGATACTTTGATCGTGCATGCAGAGCATCCATTATTGGAGCTGAAATGGGAGACATCAATGTGGACCGCTTCAACATCAGTGTGTGAAGCTCTGTTGACCATCTCTGCCTTGCAGTGTCACTGGAGTCAGAAGTGACCACCAGAGTATAGGGACTCTGTGCTGGTGAAGGGGAAGAAGTGCAGTGACCACTGGGTTGCTCGAAATCTGATCTGTCAGTAGCACCACCACAGCCAGCAGTGCATGCCTGTCCACCAGAGGGGAATGGTGTTGGTGAAACAAAGGGTCCAGATTAGTGATGGATGAAGCCGACAAAATTTGCTCCACCAAAAGTTTTGTGAATAGTGCTCAGTTTGTAAAGCACAATTAGAAAAATCTGACAATTCCTGGAGCGGGGCGGGGGAATCGACCATGAAGTGTGACATTTCCACACTGAGCTACTAACATTAATATCCCTGGTATCTAGTGGTAGTACCCCCCCACCTCCTCCTCCCTGGCACACTGCCCTGGTGTCCAGTGGGCTCCCCACACCTATCTCACCACAACAACCCATATAAAAAAATTAAAAATATTTTTTAATGAAATCCCTTCCCTGGTGTCAGACAGTGCCCCCCCCGCCACCGATCACTGGCCACAATGAATCTAGTCCCCCTGGCTGCTGGCACCCTACCCTGGTATCTTGTGGTCCCACCTGCCCCTACTGATTGCTGCCCAGCTTGCACCCACATCCACATTATTTTCTTATTTAAAAATAAGTTTCATTTAATCCCTGGTGTCTAGTGGACCCCCCACACCCTGTCAGCTAGTGCCCCGCCTGCACCCCCAACTCCAGCCCAAGCAAGCCACCGGCAAAGCCCTCCACTCACCTCCATGGTAGGCAGCCTGACTGAGCTCAATGAATGAGTGCATGTTTGTACAAGCACACACTCATTCATTGACAGCTTGCAGTTGTTGCCTTCTGTTTTCTGGGGTGTAGAGAATGGGAGGGGGCTGCTTCAGTCACTGTCGAGGGTGGTGAGATGGGGGAATGGTTTTATGGACCCCTGCAGGATACACAATACCGTTCCCCTTCCATCCCATCCTCCTGTGGGACACCAGAGCAGATCCTCACCCTTCTCCATGCCACAGAAAACAGAAGGAAATGATCATGAGCTGTCAAGAATCAGCATGTGCTTGTGCAAGCATGTGCTCATTCATCGGGCTCAGCTGGGCTACCAGCCATGGAGGTGAGTGGAGGTCTGTGTCGGTGGCCTGCTCAAGTCAGGATTGGGAGGTAGGTGGAAGCACTACACCCAGGGTGGAGATCCACATACACCAGGATTAAATTAAACTTCTTCTTTAATAAGCACAGTGCATTGTCAAGGGGTGCCAGCCGGACAGCAATTTGCAGGTAGACCACTAGACACCACGGCATGGTGCCAGCAGCTGGGGGTGGATTTATTGTGGCCAGTGATCTTATGGTGGGAGCACTGTCTGACACCAGGGAAAGTATTTGATTAAAAAATAAAATTATATTTTGGGTTGTTGTGGTGAGATCCGTTGAGGGGGGCACTGGACACCAAGGAGGGAAGTCAGGCTGCCAGCTGTTGGGGGTTGGGGATGAGACTTCTCCATGCTTTGGGGCATTTTAAGTGCAATTTGCATTTAAAACCCCAAACAACAAGGCAACATCACAAATGGCGAAATTCCAGGTAATTGCTAAAAATTATGTGAAGTGCTCTTCAGATGTGAATTTGTCAACTTCGCCACAAATTCACCCACAGAGAAAACCTTTGCTGCATCTCTGGCCTGGATCCAGACACAGATGAACTTCAAAACAGTTGAGGGTGCTTAAGCTTCAAGTGGTTCTGTAATGATGTTGTGGTTAAGTTAGAGAGTGATTTCCTTCAGCTTATAGCGGTGTTACATAAAGAACAGACTGCCTTCCTTGGGTCCTCCTGTAATACAGTGAAATGCAGCCACCCAGCACTTTTAACACAGCAGTTACCAGTGATTCTGGTAGCACCATATCCTCCAGTTTTTTTTCCAACAGATGTGCCTGTCTTGTCCTGATGTTCTTGCCCTGTGACTACTGCTCCTGATGGTGCCATACCAGTGCTGTCATCACTTGGCTGTCCTTCAGGCTGTGACAGAACCTGCTGAAGAAATGTCAGTGTTGCTTGCTTGGTCTCTTCAGAGGGAGAGTGACCCTTATGCTTACTGCTACCTTTACTACCCTGGGTGCTAATGCTACTTCTAGAGGCTCTTTTGCCAGTCACCTTTTTTTTGTTATCCTCAGGATACATAGCATACTCTGCCTCATCCTCAAAGTCGCTCACATTTGCGTTTGATGAAGAAGATGACGTGTCACTGGGCCATTCATGTGAAAGTAAATACAGTACTCCAAACCAAATGACTATGCCTCCTCTACAACTTTTTCAGGAATACTAAGAAGCAGGAGGCATAACTGTATCAGCTGTAGTGGTCACACTGGTTATATGCACCATGGCAGGGATACCAGCCTGTGGTAATAGTGTTACAGTAGTAGCAGGGTTCATAGTGTCAGTAGTGGCTGGAGTGACAGTGACAGTTGTAGGACTGGCTGTAGTAGTCATGCTGCCAGTTGTTATGGAAGACAGGGTCTCTATAGTGGTGGTGGTAGGAATGACAGATGTGATGGTACTGGTGAGAGATGGCTGGGGACACATTGGTGGTTGTGGTGTGAGTCTAGAACAGTGTCATTCTGCTTGTGCTTCTTGTATCATTTTCTCTGGTGCCAGTCACAGTACTAATGTTGCTGGATTCCAGTTGCTGGAAATAGAAGTTAACAGCTGACTTAATAATGAGATACCATCAAATGCTCAGGAGATTGAAGATATACAGAATGACTTGAATGACAGTGGAACCTTGTATTTGAAGAAACATACTGGCAAATTGGGAATCATGTCATGGAATGTAGCAGAATTGAGCTCCAAATTTGTGGATGAGGAATTTTGTGATTTCCTAAACAATAAAGATGTGATAGGAGTACAAGAATCATGGCATGGAGAACAGACAGGGAATATGAACCTAAACAAATATACTTTGTTACATTCGCAAGCAAAGAAAATAAAGGAAGTGGGAAGGAGAATAGGAGGACTAGCTACTTATATAAAGATAACTGACTTTTTGAAGGTTGAAAATACTATAGTAAAATCAAACTATATTATAGTAATACTAAGGGTATGGGAAGATAAAATAATTCTGGTAAATCTTTATAACCCTCCAGTAAAATCTGTAGAATATGACTGTCACTTAATTGAACAAATTGTGAGTGACATAAAAAAATGGACAATACTAAATATACTGATATACTCCTTTTAGGAGACTTTAATACTCAATATGGAAAGTGTAATCAAGAAGATGGTCATAAAGAGCTGTTGAGGGTATTAAATATACCTAAAAGACATTCACTAGATGCAAAAATACAGATATACACAAACTGCATAAATAGTGCACCTCACAAGAGCGGGAGTAGAAGAAGCAGAATTGTGGAGGTTGGTGTTACATCTTATTATTAAAATTAGCCTGTAAGGGGTACAAGGCTACAAGTTTCACTGGGTTTGTGCACCTCTGGTGAGAGGAACATATAGGGCCAGTTGCCATGGATACTAGGGTCTTGTATGTCCCGGGGAGGCTGCCTGCTCATTAGCCCTGAGCATATAGGGAGGTAAAGGAGACACCTACATTCCCTGGCACTCTCTAAAATTACTTGGTAGCAGCTAGGAAGCAAGTGAAGTGCTCCTGGGAGAAAGTCCACCACATGAGGTGGCATCTTACTATGTTCTGTGCTGTTTGTGCTTTTTAAATACTGTGATCTTGCTCTTGCTGAAACAGGAAATGGGTACAGCTACATGTCCTCTGGGGGCTGCATAAATAATGCACTTCACGGAAGTGGGACGAGCACATGGTTTCACGTGCAGAGACATGTGCATCTGCGCCTGTTTGCTGTGTCCACTACGGATGCCAGGGACAGGAGCCAGACTCTAAGAAAAAGGGTTATGAGAACAAAAGAGTGGTAGCAGTAAACTAAAAACAACACTTGCCTGGATAAGTTGGTGGCTGGAACAGAGTCAGTATGTCACAAGGTAGGGGGAAAGACAAAATGCTGCAAAAACAATGTATGCCATGTAAAATGTATGCTGAGGGGGATAAGGAGCAGCAGTTCAGAAGCAACAATTGTCTGCTGGTGCAAACACTACAGAAGGAAATTAAAATGTTACTACAGAGACTGGAAGTGAAAAAGGAGATAGGAGAATTAGAGAATGTTATAGATTATATGTCAGATAGTCTCACAGTACATGAGGAAGGTGTAACAACTAGTACTCCTACTGTAGCTGTATACTAGGAAGGAAGAAATCTATATCTATTAAAAAGGATAAAGGATTGCTGTTAGTAGTGGACAACAAAAAAACTAAAAAAAGAAAGGGTCATATACACCAGGATGAGCCCCTACAACTCTACAGTAGGTATGAGACCCTAAGCAAAACTCCTGAAATTCAGACAGCAGCTGCAGAAAAATAAAGGATACAACTGGGGGTGGGGAATCAATCAATGTAGGAGAATTAAAGGAATTACACCAGCTGGAAAGCATTATAGATAAAAAAGTTATGCAAACTGCAGTAGCTGGCAGTCTGAGCCAAAGGGAAATAAAAGATAGAGACATTCTTGAAATCGGGGACTCAATTACTAGAGGAACTGATGAGTTAGTCTGCAAGAACAAGAAAATGTATGCAACAGTTAGCACGCTACCTGGGGTTAAAGTAACAGATTTAGAAAAACTACTGGATGGCCTAATGGAAAACATGCATAAACCCTTAGTCATATTACATGTGGGGACTAATGACATAGGAAAAAACAAAGTGGAAATTATACAGGAAGGCTTTATCAATATAGTAGATAAAATCCAATCGAAGAAGGGTGAGCTCATAATTTCAAGGATTCTGCCAATGCAAGGGCCAAATGAATATAAACACTGGGCCATAAATCAAATGAATAAATGGTTACGCTCCTTCTATGAAGATAGAAATATCAGATTTATGGATAATACCAAGACATTGCAAAAAAAAAGCTATTTTCAAACATGATGGGTTGCAACTAAATAGAGCAGTAACTAGAATACTGGGGACCAAAATAAATAAGGTAATGCAGTTTCATTTTAAACTGGGAGGAGAGGGGCAGGTACTTGCAGACATTAGGGCAACGATTGACATGGTCACAACAGGAAAACAATGTGAAGGCTGGAATATAGTGTTATTAAATTCAAGCAGCCTAACAAACAAATTTGACGAATTCCTGCACATGTTAAAAATCAAACAGTATTGATATAGCACCGATGACTGAAACATGGTGGGATGAAGCAGATCCTTGGGAAAATAACATCACAGGATACAAATTATACTTAAGATGTAGACCCCATAGAAGAGGAGGGGAGGTTGCTATATATATCTATATATATATATCTATATATATATAGATATATATATATAAAAGACACTATAAACAGTGAACATGAACTGCTCCACCTGGAGAATATTGAAATATTGTGGATAAAAATTGTGCATAAGTCTCAATCTAAAACTAGATTGGGACTGGTGTACAGGCCTCCATCTGTAACTAAACAGAAGGATGACCTTCTCTTGGACTATATTTCCAACTTAGATCCGGCAGGGGTTATATTCTTGACGGGAGACTTCAATATGCCTGAAATAGACTGGTTGGAACTAAGGGGGAAATCAAGCGTAGAAAGAAAATTCCTTAAAGTACTTGACCAAATTGGGGTGGAACAGGAACGTTATGTCAGCAACTAGGGGTCATAACATCTTGGACTTAGTCCTAACTAACATGGGGAACAAAATAAGTAATATTACGCTGGGTAGTGCCCTAGGAAACAGTGATCACTGTAAAGTGTTTTTTTTAGGATGACAGGAGAATCAAGTGCAAATTGTGTTACAGGTCTAACACATAAGCTCAATTTTAACAGAGTGAATTTTTTTGGTATAAGAGCAGAAATGACTGCTTGGGACTAGGAAACTGAGTTTTCTAATATTTCAGAAGACCAAATGTGGGAAATCCTGACTATGAAAATCACGACGGGAATGCGAAAATATATACCAAGTATGAATAAATATGAAAAGAAAAATAATAGCAAAGGTTGGGTTAATTCTAGAATTAAAAAATGGTTAGAGAGAAGTACAAAATCTTCAAGCAAATTAATAAAAAAAATAACCAGGAAGGATGGCTGTTGTATAGGGAAAAGGTTAGGCAGCTAAAGAAGGAAAAAAGAAAGCCGAAGCAGACTATTAACTTAGTTTGGCTACAAGATGAAGGGACAATCATAAAGCATTTTACACATATATAAATGGTAAAAAGAAAGGACACAGTAGTATAGGCTCTTATATCAGTGAACTGGGCAAACGTGTAACTAATACTAAGGAATTGACGGACATGCAAAATTCATATTTCAGTTCAGTATTTAGTAAAGACACTGGTACAAGAACTAAGAGAAAGTTAAGTTCTCAAGTTGGTCAGGTATTAATAGATCCTATAGATGTATTAAAAAGACTGGAAAACATTAACGTTAACAAATCCCAGGGGCCAGATGAGCTACACTCATGAGTGCTTAGGGAATTGACTGTTAGCCTGGCTTCACCACTGAAACATTTATTTCAAAAATCCTTAGATCAGGGAATAGTGGTACAGGGTTGGAGGGAAGCAATAGTGGTACCATTATTGAAGAAAGGCCCTAATACAAAACCTGAGAATTTCAGACCAGTTAGTTTAACTTCTATAGGGGGGAAGTTATTTGAAGGAATTTTGAAGGTTCATATTCTATCCCACTTGACCTTACATAATTTAACAGATCCCCCCCGATGATCCAGCTGGCCATTTTGTGAAGGTAACTCTTTGTTCAAACTTTGGCACCTTTTCTTCTCGCAAGCGGCTGCCAGATTTAGAAGAGCTCAAAAACTGTACCTGCGCTCTGAGGAAATTGGAGTCTGTTTCTCTCCGCTACTCCAAGCACCAGTTGTAACAAATAGGGTCTGGAATAGCGAGCCAGGACGGGTGTAGCTTCCCCCGCACGCTTCACCACTGCTTCCCACCCGCCCCCACCATACCCACCCTTGTCCAGCTCTAGCTATATAAGGTAGGAGACTCAAACCATGCCCATAACACTTCAGTGGCAAAATTAACTATCTCCACTTCACCATTTGCAGGTTATCATTGTTGGTAGCTGAAGGCGTCTTGGAAAGTCACTGTTTCTCTGGTTAAATACTCCAACTTTCCTGCAAACTCTTTCACAAACTCTACCACTCTCCCTAACACTCTCCCCTTACCCCCACCCCAAATGATCCTCTTAAATAATTTAAACATGGCTAACAGACCCAGCACTACACTTCTGCTGGTCATTATTATTTTCTCCTGCCTTGTTAGGCTACCTATATTTTACTTCCCTCCAACCATATACCATCAATTCACTCACCCTGATGACTTGTCGCTCTGTGCTTTGCGCACGCCAGCATGCTGGCTCCATTACTCCTCCCCTCTACTCATCCCCCATAATTTCATCTATCATCTATCCTACACTCTACAAAAATCCACGTTATACACCTCAAACTGCCTCCACCCTTCATCCACCGTAGTTATGGTACCTGGCACTCTTAGCATTAATATTAGCCGGATATAGAGCTAAACCTCGGACCTCAAAGTAATCTATCTTGCCTTGATGCAACCTGGAGCAATTCAAAGGGCCTCCACATTGTACACATGAACATTAGGAGCCTTCTCCATAATAAAACAGAACTTGAGGCATGGGTTGCTCTTTATCAGCCAGATATACTCTGCCTATCCGAAACCTGGTTAAAACCTTTCACCACTGATACCCTCTGTAATCGACCCAACTACAATATCCTCAGACAGGATAGGCCATCTGTAAAGCATGGAGGTGACGTAGCCATTTTTTACAAACCACATTTGGTGATATCCCTCGGTGTATTGCCAACACTACTAACTTGCGAAGCAGTCCATGCAACCTTACAACTAGGCTCAAAGAAACTACACATTGTCTGTGCCTATAACCCTCCCGCTGGTGGTTGCAGAGGTCTCGATGAACTCCTCTCCCAAGTTAACAGCACCATCAGCTGTAATGAAGTCCTTATTCTGGGGGATTTCAACCTAAACTGGGCTAGTAAATCTAACCTATCTGCACATACAATGATACAAGGTAACAACCTTCACCAGCTTATCACAGACCCTACTAGGGTCATGACTCCTCGGACAAGCACCTCATTGACTGGGTCCTTCACAATCGCTCCTGACAGCATAGTGCGTGGCACCTCACAGATGCCATATGTGATCATTCTATTTTTGCATCTGGCATGCTAACAAATAAACCATCACCTCCTCCCAACCAATTACTTTCGCAACATGGCCCATTTGAACCTCACCCAGTTTACTCATGATCTCTCCTTGATTGACTGGTCCCCATCTACTCTTCTCCAAAATGCCCAGGTGGCACTTGACTACTTCCATGGCTCACTTCAGCCTGCTTCAAGACACCCAGGCCCCCGTGTCACCTTCGTCAGATTTGGTAGAACACAGACTAAATGGCTAACAAAAGATCTGCTTACGCAATTAAGAGCCAGAGACAAATTATGGCGACGTTTCAAAACAACAGGGTTACCAAGTGACTACTACCAGTATCGATCTCAGAGAAACATATGTAAAAGAAATATTCACCTAGCAAAGAGCATTTTCTGCAGAGACCTGCTAACAAAGGCTGCCGGCAACGCTAAAAAGTTCTGGTCTACCATAAAAACACTCCTTGGTGCCAATTCCAGGATCTATACCAGTGACATGCTTCTAAATGGTATTCACTGCACAACCCGAGACCATAGCAAACTCCTTCAATCAGCATTTTTCAGATCTCACTAGCTACCTGACATCCTGCCAGACAACAAGTACCACCCCCAAACTGAACCTCTAGTTAGCACCCCTATTTAGGTTCCAGAGCATCACCAGGGCAGAAGTACTAAATCTACTGCTCTCGTTCCTAAAAATACCAGCTTAGGGTCTGACGGTTCAGAACCCAGGCTTTGAAAGCAGCTGCCCCGCTTATCGCCTCCTAGCCAAAATCTTCAACCTTTCCTATGTCATGGCACAGTTCCTGACATCTGGAAAATAGCCAAAGTCACTCCATTCCCAAAAAGGTGACCCAAGGAAATCAAGAACTATCGTCCTATTGCTATTCTCTCAATGCTCAGTAAACTTCTGGAAAAGCTAGTGGCCACCCAAGCAACTGAATATTTTCAGAAATATAACCTTCTATCTGGCTCACAGCATGGTTTCCAAAAAGGCCACAACACCTCTACCGCCCTTCTGAAATTTACAAATGACATCTATACCTCCATGGACTCAGACCTCTTGACTGGTGCAATTTTCATTGATCTAACAGAATGCTCGACCTGGTAAACCATGCCCTTCTTCTTGATAAACTTTGCTCCTAGGCTTCTCTCCTGATGTAGTAGCTTGGTTCAAGAGCTACTTATCTGACAGGAAAACAGGCTGCAGTTTTAACTCCAGCCATATCGGATCTCCCTTGATACAAGTTGAGTACCCCAAGGCTCCATACTTGGCCCCTGCTTTTCCCCAATTTCTATAAATGACTTACCTCCTAGGCACCAAACTGCTCGCCCTGCTTTACGCCGATGACCCCAATTTTTACCATAGTGCCAGTAAGACCCCACGACATAACCCTCTCTCTCTTTGCCTCTGACTTCGCAGATATCTAATCCTGGCTAAAAAAGAACAAACTTGTTCTCAACACTCCAAAGACACACTCCATGATCTTTGGCTCGCCTGTCAAGCTTAAAATGAACCACCCTGCCCTAGATATCCAAAGTGCGGATGGCTCCCCTCTGGTCAACACCACATCCTTTAAATATCTAGGAGTCACATTGGATGACTCTCTTGACTTTGACCTGCATATAACTACTGTCTGTAAGTCTGTGAATGCCAAGCTAGGTAGTGCTGCTACAGAACTAGCTATGCCCTCACCCTTGGCCAGACTAGCAGTGGCACAAGGTTTCCTGCTCCCAGCTCTGGCCTGTAGGCTCAGTCATCTTCCAAACTGCCTCAAAATCCCTCCCTCCATAAATGGGACACCACTTATAATAACATCTGCCACCACGCCTCTGCATCCCCATCGCTACAAACACCACTGCCAGCTCTATGTTGACCTCAAATGGCCTAGTCCCTCTACCCACCGACTTCAGTCTCTTGGCGCTCAAATTGACTGCATCACCAGATCAGGTCTCCCCCTATCCCTTGCCTCTCTGCTACATGCACAACCTCTCTCCTATGGACTATGATCCACTGATAAAGTTCCTCTTCATATCCCAAGATGTAAAACAAATATGGGTGCATGAGCTTTTTCTCATGTGGCCCCAATATACTGGAACTCCCTACCCTACTCAATCCGTCAACCTCCCATGCCAGTTTCAAACAACTGCACCATGAACATCTGTGAGTAGCCAGCCCCTGTACCTGCTTCAATCCACCTTAGACCAGTCCCCAAGTCTATGCACTTCCATACTCCTTTCCCACCTATCCCACATCTCCCCTTTTTCCCATGTCCTCTCTCTCTTTTCCAGTTTTAACCCATTTAAGGCTCTCTAATCCCTTTTCTCCAGGCTTCCACCACTCCTCTTGCTTCTCCTTGTGCTCTTTCACCTACCTCAACCAGGCACTTAAACTGTCTTATTATTTTACTGGTTCAGATTTGCCTTTACTATCTTGTTTAATGTACACCATCTCCTTAGCACTGCCTGTATTTTCTCAAAACTATTTTGTTCTAACTGTACATCTCAAAGTGTTTGAAATGCATTACCTGTATATTTAGTATTGTTGCTGTATTACCTGTTAAACTTGTTTTAACCTGTTCTGTTGCTCTGTTTTCTGCATGCTGCGTCACATGCACCCCAATGATGTATTAAGATTTTGTTTCAAACTGTTCTCCTCGGTCGCGGTTCTCGAAAATAGGCATTGTCGCTGCCTAGTAACTCCACCCGTTGTCAAAAGCAAATAAATAAATAAATAAACATGGCTTTATGAAAAACAAGATAATGCCAGACAAACTTGCTAACCTTTACCTAAATAGCGCAATAGTCCTTAGACACAGGGGATGCAGTGGAAATCATATTTTTGTATTTTTCCAAGGCATTTGATAAACTGCCACATAATAAATTAGTAGAGGTACTGACAAGCACAGAGTTACTGATAAACATTGTGAAGTGGGTAGAAGCATGGTTGAGTAATAGAAGGCAGACGGTTACTATCAGAAGGTTATTGTCAAATTAGGAGGTAGTTAAACGTGGAGTCCCACAGGGTTCCATTTTGGGCCCATGTTTATTTAATTTGTATGTCTCCTCAATCAAATGCAGTTTCTCTAACATTTGGTTAATTAAGTTTGCAGATGACTGCAGGATTGGGGGTATTGAGAATAGTACAGCTGACCAGAATAATGCACAGAAAACACGATATATGCTGATTCAGTAGACAGATCAGTATAAATTAGAACTTAATTTAAACAAGTGTGCCGTAATGTACTTGGGGAAATAAGAACAGTAAATTTGAGTACAATCTGGGAGAAATTCAGCTCCATCAGACTGTGGAGGAAAGAGATCTGGGGGAGAAAATAACTAGTGATTTACAATTCAGTATGCACTGTAGTATTATTGTCAGAAAGGCTAACCAGGCATTAAATTGTATACTGCAACATATTAGTAGTAGAGATAGCAAGGTGATTCTGCCCTTGTACCAGGCATTGGTGAGGCCTCATCTCAAATACTGTGCTCAGGTTTGGACCCCTTACAAAAAGGCTGACATTAGAAGGTTGGAGGGGGTACAGTGTAGGGCCACAATGAGAATTATAGGTCAGGGTTATGCATTATATCAGGAGAGACTACACGACTTAGGACTATACACATTGCAATATTGTAGAATAAGCGGTGATATGTGTATATGATATACAGGGCCTTCAGGATGAACCACCATGGCAGGACTTGGGACTTGGGGTAAGAAAGAACTATCTACGTGGACCAAGGAGTCATAAGTTGCAATTAGTATAAGATAAGTGGAGAACCTTGAAGCGAAAAAAATGGTTTAGCCAGAGAGGGGTTCAGCTGTGGAACAGTTTGCCAAAAGATGTAGTAATGAGTAAGATAATGGACTCCTTCAAACTTGGTCTGGATAAATACTATAGAAATAAAACATATTTAACATAGATTTAACAAGGCAAGCATTAAGGATGCAAGTCTATGTAGCTTGAAAAACCTATAAAACCTATGAAATGGAGCATCTGCTTGATTCACTGCAGTTAATATTTTATTTTATTTTATTTTAGTTTTTGTTGACCGGGTAAGCACACTAGACAAATTCTGCCTATTTTCAGGCACGATCCGGGGGAGGGGGATACAGATGAATGCCAACTGACCTTGAACTAGATTAAGCTGTTGGTGGTATTTTTAGTGAATGAGGGAAATTTGGCCAGGACACCGGGGAACTTCCCCTGCTCTTTTTCGATAAGTGCCATGGGATCTATAACATCCACCTGAACTACCACCAATCCAGGCAGATGGGACCTCGGTTTAACGTCTCATCAGAAAGATGTATATTAAATAGCTGTTTCCCCTCTGACTGTGATGGTAATATGATTTGTGTAACTTTGAGGGGTTTCATTATTGTGGATTATATGATAGCATTGCCGTATGATTTTAGTAAATATGAAGATCTCAAGGTAGTAAGTAGAACAGAAAAATGATCACTATCCACTATTACTGGTTAGGAAACCTCAGAATACCATAATAACCGAAGAACAACAAGAAGTGCAAATTATTAATAATAGGATTAAATGGGACAAATTACCAGAAAGAAAAGTGGAAGCTGTAAGTCATGCAAGAACTGACACCTAAAATTGAGTATGAAATTGACCCTATAAATGTATACAATCTAATAATTGTGCAATACAAAGAATATGAGAATAAAATGGGGAAAAAGAAAAAAATATTCAAAGAAAAAGATATAACAATTTTTTTTATAAAAACTGCAGGGAAAAACAAGGTTGGCAGGATTAGTAAGGAAAGTTAAGAAACATCCAACAAAAAATAATACATTGGAGTTAAATAAAAATAGAAGACAGTATAGAGAGTATGTCAATGTTCAAAGGCATCAGCACTGGGTGGATTTATGGGACACTATGCAAAATGCAATATTACAGAAAGACTTTCTGGACACTCATGGCCAAATAGACAAATTCCTATAAAAACAATATGACACTTCTATCGAACCGGATGTGTGGGTTGATCATTTTCAAAGATTATTTTCACTGGTAGAGTTAACTCAAAATATAAAGATGAGTGAAATAGATGAACATTTTACCTGGTTTACAGAATGGGAAGTAAAAACAGCTATAGAAAGTTTTAAGAACCATAAGTCACCTGGGCCTGATAATATATCAATAGATTAAATTAAATTGAAATCGGACTTGTGTGTCTAAATTCTATAATCAAGCAGTTATGTATGCTTTTACTCCTGACAGTTGGCTGGGGAGTTATATTGCGCTTGAGCAGCTCTCCCTGACCTATGCGGAAAAAAAAAATCATCTCCTGGGACTGCCAGACCCCTTGGATGATCTCCTGCCATCACCAGGCCCTCCTTGGTGGATTCAACCCACAGGCTTGTGCACCTGAGCGGCGCTGCCTGATCTACATGGAAAAAAAAAAGTCTCCTGGAACTGCCTGACCCCCTGGATGATCTCCTGCCGACACTGGGACCCTTCTTGGCAGATTCAACCCATAGGCTCTCGCACCTGAGTGGCGCTCCCTGACCTATGTGAAAAAATATGTCTCCTGAGATTGCCTGATCCCCTGGATGATCTCCTGCCATCACTGGACCCTTTGGTGGATTCAACCTGCAGGTATGACTGCCCTGTCACATTCTGTTCGAGCACCCGAACTACAATTGGTGATTTCAGTGCACAGGAGCTCCTGATTGGACTGCCACTACTTGGCTGCTGCTCTCCGATTGGGGCTCTTTTGCTATTGCATTATACAGGAAAAACTCTGTGCTGGTTCCTAGCTGTCCTTCCCTGCAACTGTTGCTTCAATTTTTCTCCTACTCCCACCACCCTCCCAGGCCCCTTTTTAAATACACCTCTGCTCCGCCCCACGCAGGACCCATCAGCCGCCTATTGGATATCCCAATTTAAGCCATATCTGACTAAACTGAACTAAAAGGGATAGTGTATTTACACCTAACCTGCCTTAGTTTCTACCCTATTATTAATCTCCATGAGGCAGAAGACCCTCGTCTGGGTACAACTATCCATTTAGCTCTATCACCTGCTAGACCCAATGTCTTATTACACTTGCCTACTGTTGCTGCTTGGCAGTAGTGTACCCTGTACTGTATGGCAGCACAATGTGACAGGTGCTACCCCTGACACTGCTTCCTTTCCAGTGTCTTACGCTGCCCCTCTTCATAGCACCTCCACTCTCCTGTTATTTCATTCATCCAATATTTATATTGTATACACCTCGGCCATATCCCACCTGAGCCCCACACCCATGACTATTCATCCCCTCACCATTATTTCACTAAACTACCAGCCCTGGTCCACGTATACTCACCTCACAAGAGCACCCCTGGCTAACTGACAAAATTGCACACAAAGCAAAAAATACTTCTCATTTTTAATTAATGTCCTAAAGAAAATGCTGTTACTGCTCCTTCTTTGTTCAGGCAATGTGGAACTAAACCCGGGTCCACCAGCTCAACTTTCCTCTCCCATGGATTTTACGGATGCTCCCAGTCTCAAAATTATGTTAGTTAACATCCAAAGCCTGATCAAAAATATTTGACCAACTTCAAGCATGGGCCGCATACACTCACCCTGACTTTATCATCATTACTGAATTGTGGCTTAAAAAGACTAATCTTGACCACCAAATGTATCTACCTGATTATGAACTCTTTAGGGCAGATAGGGAGTCAAGGGGGGTGGTTATCTACACCAGAACAAAGTTTGCAGTTAGTGACATAATCTGTAATTCCAAGTCCAAAGAATTTGAGATCATCTCCCTGAAGCTTCACCTTCCTTCATCCAAATGCATTACCATTATAGGTGGCTACAGACCCCCATCTGGCAGCACTGAATTCCTTGGCACCCTGAAATCCCTAACCATAGCAGCTAACTCTGAAATAATAATTATGGGTGACTTCAATATGGACTGGCTGTCTGCAAAATCCTGCAGCCTCTGTGACAAGCTTGGACTTGTGCAGCTAGTAACCGAACCTACAAGGATCAATATTTCTAATCCTCATAGTAGCTCCATCCTAGAAGTTATACTAACTGCACATCCTCATAAAATCTCCCACATAGCTGTTTTTCATAATGACATGAGTGATCACAGTATGGTGGTATGCACAAGACTGCAAGCCAAAACCAGCCAACAATCTAAACTTAGAACTAAACGGTCCCTGCGCAAGTTCAATAGTGCAAGCTTCCTGCTTGACTTAAGCAGGGTCAGATGGCAAGATCTATTCCTTGCTAAAACCATTGATGAAGCCGTCTCCATTCTTAATGTTAACCTTAACACCTGATAGACAAACATGCCCCATTCATCAAAGTAAGGATGTGTAATCCTTCCCAGCCCTGGTTTACTCCAGATCTTAAAGCTGCACTCACTAGCAGAGACAAACTTTGGACTAAAGCAAGGCATTCTAAGAGCCCTGCCAACTGGCAGTCATTCAGAGCTGCCAGAAATACATGTGTAAAAAGCATCCGTACTGCAAAAGCTCAATTCTATACCTCCACCCTGGAGCATGCTAAAGGAAACTCTCAAAAAATTTGGAGGACTATTAAATCTATTGAAGGCTGGCCCTCAGCCCCATCCATTCCATCTAAGATAATCACCAATGGGAGGCTGGTCGAAAATAAGCCCCAAATTCTTGAGGAACTTAACTCTCACTTTGTCACTGCTAGACTTGCTTTCGACTCCTCTCCCTATGCTAATCATGTTAAAAATCATGCTATCTCTACCACTGCTACTGGCACTCTAGCCCATACCTTTCAACTAAGCACTTTCACATTTAAAGAAGTTGAAGATGCTCTCCTTAACCTAGATGCTAGAAAGAGTGCTGGCGATGATGGTCTTGAACCATATTTCCTTAAACTGGGTGCTGCTTACCTTGCCGCCACTATTCTGCACATCTTTAATTTATCCATTACTTCTGCCACTGTCCCATCTTATTGGAAAGCAGCCCACATTCTCCTCCTTTTCAAATCAGGAGATCCTTGTGATCTAAACAATTATAGGCCAATCTCCATCCTGTCTCTCATGTCTAAAATTCTTGAGAAGCTAGTCCATAATCAATTAAAGCAACACATCGAATCCCACTCTCTGCTAAACCCTCCCCAATACGGGTTCAGGTCCATTCATAGTACTGTCACTGCATTGGCTAAGGTTACTAATGACTGGATTTCTGTGGTGGATTCCTAGAAGACCACCGGTGCGGTGTTCCTTGATCTGAGTAAAGCATTTGACACTGTTGACCATTTCCTTCTAGTTCAGGGCCTCACTAAGCTAGGGCTAATCCATCTACAGTGAAATGATTCACCAGTTACCTTTCTGGTATTATGCAGAAAGTCAAAGCAGATGGTTTCCTCTTGGCCCCCCTTCCAATGGCTAGGGGAGTCCCCCAAGGTTCTATCTTAGGACTGATACTATTCTCTATATATATATCAATGACCTTGACTCACTTATAACAAAATCAACTCTTCACTTCTTCACTGACGACACTGTGTTATACACCTCTGGTGCTACTCTATTGGAAGTTAGGATGTTCTGCAAGCTGACTTTGCTCAACTTGAAATTAATCTGATCGAAGCAAAGCTCCTTCTAAATGCCAAGAATACCAAGGCAATGGTTTTCTCTAGTAGCCCTACAATCAGCACCCACCCCTCAAACCCAAAGAATTTTATAGTCGCCTCACTAGGTGAACCACTAGAAGTAGTTACTAAATTTAAATACCTCAGCTTATGGATTGATAATAATCTCTTCTTCTACAACCACATCAAGGACCTATCCAGGAGGCTAAAAATATGGTTAGGGTTCTTCTTTAGAAACAGATCTCTCTTCCCTCTTGATACTCATACCAGGCTCGTATTGGCCACATTCCTTCCCCTACTCGATTATGGTGATTTCCTTTACGCCTCCACAGCAACTTCAAGCCTAAAGAAGCTGGACATCCTTTATCATTGTGCTCTATGATTCATCACCAGCTCCCCCTTTAGAACCCACCATTGTGACCTGTATTCAACCATTGGCTGGACATCACTTGCCACTAGATGCTTGCTTCATGCCTGGTCCTGGACCATTAAGATACTTCTTCACAAACTGCCTAGCTACATAACATCTCTCATCCACATCTCCTGCAGTACATATTCTCTCAGAAAATCAAATTTTGTCCTACTTGACGTCCCATGAACTCGTACTACAGTTGGTCACCTAGCCATCTCATACTCTCTCCCTACCATATGGAACCAACTCCAATCTACACTTAAACTAACCAGCATCGTATCACTTAAGCTCTTCAAAATTTTATCCTTATCCAAATTAAAAGATTCCTGTAGCTGCTACTAATGCCTCGCTCACCTATAGGTTAGTGCCCGATATTACGTACTGTTTATACTTAGGCCCTACCTGTGACTTTTGTACATAAGACTTGTAACTACTAAACTATTTGAATGAATTTGTTTAGCTGAACATGTTGTTAGTGTTAGTCCCTATTTCTGTCTTAAATGGTTCCTCTGTGACTTTCACTGTATTCTGAAAGTAATTGACTTATATTCTTATCGAAATGATACCTGTATGTATTGTCTTTAAGTCTATGTATGTGTACCAGGACCTCCTTGTGGATGAGCTTGCTTAATGGAGCATTTTCCTGCATTAAACTTAAACTTGAACAATACACAAAAAGGGCTCATATGCTCATCCAACAAATTATAGGGCTATCAGCCTGCTAGACATGCTCTCAAAGATATATGCTAAAGTTGTTTTAAGTAGAATAACCTTATGGTTAGAACAGAATAATGTTATCTCAAATGTTATCTCAGAACTTGATGCTGGATTCCGAAAGAGGACTGGAACCATAAATCAAATTTTTCTTCTCAATTATATTATAGAAAAATACTGTAACATTAAGAAACAACCAATGTTTGTTGCATTTATTGACTACTCTTCAACTTTTGATACAATACTAAAATCATTACTATGGGAGAAGATGCTTAAACTGAGGATAGACAAACATTTAATCATACTAATATTGAGGAACTATAGTTGTACTTGAACCAAAATAAAATACACAGGGGCAGGATTATTAACAGACAGGATTATGACTGAAATTGGTATCAGACAAGGATGCATATTAGTGCCTACATTATTAAACATTTATATACATGACATAATTGTGGCCCTTGATGAACCAGATTTTCATATACCAAAATTTGGTAGGAAAAAGAGTCCCAGTGTTGGTGTACACCAATGATCTGGCAATACTCTGTATAAGCTGTTTGGGTCTCTAAAAAGCTTTAATTAAAATGGAAACACGATGCTTATAACATAACTTACTACCCAACACAAGGAAAACAAAAGTCATGGTGTTTGGCAGCAAAAAGAAATATAGGGAACTTAATTTTTCAAGTAATGATCTGGAGTAGGTAAATGAATTTCCTTACCTAGGAGTGACTCTCAAATAATCTGAAATGAAATAAGCATAGACACTATTGTACCAAAAGGCTGTATAGTTCACTGAAGGCCTTGACAAGATTTATCCATTTATATGGTGGCAATAATGTTATACCAATGGTCAAAGCAATATATGCAAAAATAATAAATCAAGCATTATATGCTGTGGAAAGTTTTGGGGTAGAAAGTATAAAGAAGGTAGAGGGAATGATAAATAAAACTTATAAACAACTATTAAGTATACCTAGCAGTGCTCCCAATGCATTGGTTAGAGCACAGCTAGGGCAGTTAAGCGTTCAAGATATGATATGAACTAGATTATTAAATTATTGGGTTAAATTAACAATGGAGAAAGATAACTCCATATTGGGAGAATGTCTAAAGGAGAAAATGCAACTTCTCAAATATAACAAAACTACAGTAGATGGATGAAAATGTTCAAACACTGTTACAAGATACTTATTTAAATTATCTGAGTTGGGTGAAATGGGATTCAGCTCAATGAGGCATACAAAAACTGTTTTTAAAATAATAAAGGAAAGATCACAAGAAACAGATCTCAAGATTATAAAAACATTAAAAGTTGCTACCTGGTTATCTGATAGTACAAAAGAACACTTGCTGAAACCCTATTTAGATATAATAAAGAACCCTGAATATACAGTGGGAGTATTTATTTATTTATTTATTTGCTTTTGTTGACCGGGTGAGTACACTAGGCATAGGAATGCCTATTTTCAGGTAATAGTTACCCAATTCAGATTTGAAGTTTCCCAAGCAACATAATTGAATCCAGATATCACAAACAGAGGAATATTACTCTGAATTGCTGTTGTTATTTGCAAGAACCAGGAAATCTCAACCACATGGTGTTAAGATGCCCATGGTATGAGCAAGTATGAGCTAAAAGACTAGGAAAGTTTATTGGATTATTACATATATACCAACTAAGTATAATTTAGACCTCCTATTTATTTATTTATTTATTTATTTATTTCAATCTAGGATTACAATACCTTTGAGCTGAGGCTCTTTTACAAAGGTTCCACGTCAGTGTGCAACAGTCATCATTTTTAGTTACAAACATATAGTCATTGACTTACAGACATGTAATAACCAGTACAAAGACTTGAGCTATGAGCAAAACAAGGGGTGGGGGAAGTGAGGGAGAGATCAAGGGGAAAGGAGGTGCAGGGGTAAGGGGAGTATGGGAGTGATTGGGTGGGGCAGGAGTAGAGATACAGGGGAGGTGCAGGGCAGGGAGACAGTAGCCAGGAGGCCTTGTTGAGGGAATATGACAGGTAAGGTGCTAGGGGTTCAAAGACTGATTGTAAGTGCTGGGTGCTGGGGCATGTACAGCTGGAATGGTGGAAATGTTAAGATGGACAATCACAAGATACAAGCAGTGAGAGGTGCAGCTTGGACTTGAAGAGGCCGAGTGTTGAAGTGGTCGCTATGTCGCTGCCAAGAGAGTTGAGCCAGTTGGATGCTCGATAGGTGAATGACCTTTGTCCTTGGGTCATGCAACATCATGGGATATGTAGTAGATGGGAATTAGATCTTCTTGTAGTGAAGTTCCGATGTTCAGGCTTAAGGAGGGCACGGACACCAGTGTGCGCCCCATTATAATTTTTTCGCCATGATGCAGGTTTGGTATTTACGTGGTTTGTCCAGTTGAAGCTTTATCCAGATTGGGAATAAAGTCACATGTGGTATGGCGATGATGCCAGTGATGAGACTACAGGCCTTATTCAGGGAGGTCGTGATATGTTTGAGAGCAGTGGTAGTTGCAGACCCATATGATAGACCATAGTCTATGATGCTGACGATGGGGAGCTTTGGACGGCCACTAACAGTGCTTCTGAGTTAGATGTTTCCTGTGCCAGAATAATATGCCTTAACCTCACATTGGCAGACTTTGCAACATTGCTGATATGGACAGTGTATGAGAGGTAGGGATCAAGGGTGATGCTGAGTTACTTGAACGTTTGTGTTTGCTCTAGGATGGCTCCTTGTTTGGTTGCAATGGAGAGGTGGAGTTGTTTGTTTTTGTTGTGAGGGCTGCTGAAGACCATATAATTTTTTTTTCTGATTGAGAAGCAGTTTATGATTTAGGAACCAGGATTTGATGGAGGAGAAGGCCCCTGAAGTTTATTTTCTAATTGGATTGGATCAGGGTCCGAGGTGAGGATCACAGCATCGTCGGCGTAGAGAATTATTTGTTCTGGACAGCTGCCTGGTAGTGAGTTTAAGAATAGGCTGAAGAGGAGGGATCCCAGAATGGAACCCTGCGGGACTCCCAAGCGGACCAATCTAGGGTATGAGAGTGTATCAGCGAGTCTTACTGTTTGGGACCATTCTTCAAGGTAGCTCTTAAACCAGCCAATGGAGTCAGTTGACAGCCCAGTGTTCTGAAGCTGGACAAGCAGGAGGCGGTGATTGACGGTGTCAAAGGCTTTAGTTAAGTCAATGTAGATTGAACCTAGCAGTTCACCGGAGTCAAGTGCATTGTGGATTGCGCTGGTGAATTCAAGTAGGGCTGTGGAGGTGCTGTGACCGCTGCGGAACCCGTGTTGTTGCTTACACAGGATGTTATACGTATCCAGGTATTCTGTGAGCTGGTCCGAGACAATGCGATTCTAGTGCCCTTGGAGAGTGGGGGCGAGGGAGATAGGTCTGTAGTTATCGTGGGCAGTTTTGCTCACCACTTTTATGGATTGGGTGACAGTGGCAGATTTCCCATCTGTCCGGGAACTGGCTAAAGCTAAGGGAAAGGTTGAAAATTCTGGTCAGAGGACTAAGCACTTCATCAAGTGAGAGACATGATTTTGAGATCGAGGAGTCATTACTGAATCTTGATTTACCAAGGGCTTTGATAATATATTTACGTACTTGGTGAGCCTTGACTGCTTTGAAGTAGAAGCAGGGGGAGCTGGTAGGACTTGTGTTCATTGTGGATAGAGGGGTTTCACCATCTTTGAAATAGTTCTGGGGTAGGACATCGCTGAGGTCGGTAAAGGCTTTGTTAAAGGTATCCGCAATGTTTTTTTGGGTTGAGGGTTGTGGTTCCGTTGATGTTGAGTATTGATGGGGGAGTTTTGGATGGATTCCCGGTGAGTTCCTTTATGTTCTTCCAGAATTCTCGACCATTGCCCCAGGAGTTTGTAAGGGCATGCTTATAGTAGACAGACTTCATTTGCCGGATGGTTTTGGTGCAGTCATTGCGGGCACATTTGTAGTTTTGCCTTCCAGAGTTTCTGGCAAGCTCCCATAGGTGGTCTCTTGTTTTTGGCATCCTGAGAAGGTCACCTGTGAGCCAAGGTTTACTAAGTGATTTGACTTTGCATTTCTTAACAGGCGCATTCATGTCACAGGCCACAGTGAAGATGTTTATGAAGTGGTCATAGGCAGTGTTTACGTTGGTTGCACTGAAGATAGGGGACCAGTCTTGATGGAGGAGGTGAGATTTGAGTCGAGGAAAATGACCACTGGGAAGAACCCTGCTGGTGATAGTTTTAGGCGGTTGTTTGATGAATTTATTTGACCAGGTGCAGCTAACAGGGGAGTGGTCGCTGAGAGAGTCAGGGAGGACATTAGTGTTAGATATCCGCGATGGGTGACTGGTAAGGATCCAGTCCAAGAGTGTGCTGGTGCGGTCCTATAATTTTTCCTGGTTGGTGAGTCAACCATTTGTGTGAGGTTCACTGCAGTAATGGTATCCTGTTGCACCAGCATCGGCCGCAGGCCAGTTGATGTTGAAGTCGCCTAGGAGGATGGATTAGTGTCTAGTGGGAGTGACTTTACAAAGTCAGAACAGCTGTTAGACCAGTTCCTGTTCTTTGGGAGGGATGTAGATGGTGGCAACAGTGAGGGTTTGTTTTGGGCTCTGAGGAGGATTCTCACTGGCAGTATCTGAGCAGTTGTGGGTTGGAGTGAGATAATGATGTGGTGCCTGTATGGAATCTTTCAGGTAGAAAGCATGACCCCATCTCTTTTGGAGAGGCGATCCAGCCTAAAGACATTGTAGCCAGGAAGGCTGATTTGTCAAGGTCCGATACTGATGGCGTAGCGTTTGCGACAACTGCCAGGATGTCAGGGCAGTGTTGGCTGATGAAGGCCTGTAGGGCATCCATTTTAGGGAAGGAGGCTGCAGATGTTGATTGATATGAATGAGAGGGCACCCGAAGGCTTGCTCAGATTAGTGGCTTTAGAGCAGAATGGACCAGAGTTTGGGTGCACATTGCCTGACAGCATTAGTAGGAGGAGGACTAGCCTCAAGGAGCTGCAGCATATTTCTTTAAGGGAATGCTTTCGACTGCTAGCATCTCGGGAAAATGCAAGCATCGACGATAGTGGGTGAGGGTAAGCGTAGACAGAGGGGACCAGAGTGGAGGGCTAGGACTAGTGTGGGTGTAGGACAGTTTCAAGGCAGTAGGATGAACCCTGGGCAAGGGGCAGTGACCAGTGTACCTATGTGGAAGAAGGATATAGGATGTGGAAACTGTGGGGGAGGGAGGGAACGCAGGCTTTTGGGGCTTGCAGTAGGGGAGGAAGGCAGGCAAGAAGAAATAGAATAGGGGTAGAGAACAGTGAGGTACATGATTAAGTGTAGGATCTGGGGTATGGAGGGAGGGGGTTACAGACAGGCTGGTGGGGCTAGGGAAGGGGACAAGAGCAGTAGCTGGATCAGTGGGAAGTGAGAATACAGCCAGGAAGGCCAGGAAGCCAGGGAGTGGGAGGTGGTGACTAAAAGATGGAGGGGGAAGTCCCAAAACAGGTACTCAATGGAGCATGAGTGGGGGGGTGGAGCACCAGGGGGTGTGGAGGAAGGTCTATTAAGTTAAGGTCGGGGGGGGGACACTGAGATTCTCAAAAACCTAGTGATGTACATAACTGAAATTAAAAAAAATAAGGAAAAAATGTATCCAAGGTTTTTTAGTTCAGTAAATGAAAGTGCAATAGCTTTCAACTGCCAATAGGTTCAGGATGTAAACTTTTATGACGTTATATATTGGTTTATTTCTAAAACTATATGCCAACTTGTTTTTAATCTCTAAATGATATGCTTTATTTTACCACAAAAACATTTTTGCAAGCAGCATGCATGCATGTAGGGCATGCAATGGTGTGTGAGCAGTGAGACTGTGTGGTGTCATTACCTGGCCTTAAACTGTGGGCACTGGGAGTACAGTCAGCCAACTGCCCTCCGAGACTACTGGTGGCTAGTGACTTTTGTGAAACCTGACCCCAACCACAGATTACACCAGAAATAATTTTAAAGACAGATTTCTACAACTGAAATACTGCAAAAAATGTATACTTTTTGTGTGTAAATGTACAGAAGTTCTGATTTATTTTAGCACAGATAATTCTTGTAAGCAGCACGCATGCATGAAGGGCAGGCAAGGGTGTGCACACAGTGCAACTGTGTGGAATCACTACCTGGCCCTAAACTGTGGGTGCTGGGAGTGCAGTCAACCAGCTGCCCTCCAAGACTGCTGGTGGCTACTGACTTTAGTGAAACTTGAGTCCAACCTCAGATTACACCAGAAATATTTTTAAAGACACATTTCTACAGCAGAACTACTGTAATAAAATTAATACTTTTTATTTGTCAATATACAGAAGTTCTGATTTATTTTAGCACAGAACATTCTTGTAAGCAGCACGCATGCAGGGCAGGCAATGGTGTGAGTAGTGTGGCTGTGTGGCATCACTACCTGACCCTAAACTGTGGGTGCTGGGATTGCAGTCAGCTGACTGCCTTCTGAGACTACTGGTAGCTACTGACTTTTGTGAAACCTGAGCCCAACCTCAGATTACACCAGAAATATTTTAAAAGACAGATTTCTACAGTTGAACCACTGTAATCATTTTTATTTGTAAATATAAATGTACAGAAGTTCTGATTTAGTTTAGCACAAAAAAATTATTGAAAGCAGCACGCACACAGGGCAGATAAGGGTGTGCACACAGTGCAATTGTGTGCCGTCACTACCTGACCCCTACACTGTGAGTGGTGGGATTGCAGTCAGCTGACTGCTCTTGGAGATTACTCGCTACTGTTGGGTTTCATGAAACCCGAGACCCTCCCACTAGAATACTTAATATTTTCACCACCAAATTAAAGATATACTTTTTTTATGGCTCTGGGCGGATCCTACAACTGTTTTACATTCAGCTCCTCAAAAATGGCCAACCATGGCACGCTCCCATTGGTCTTTTGCAAGTACCCTTCCGAAAGTCCAACAGAGCTTGGAACACTCCACCATGGTTGGTCACTACAGAGTAACAGCTGCACTATCTCAGCTGTTATAGCTGTTACTTCCGTATTCCACCATCTTGGGAATGGCAGAGTGCCATTCACCACAATTACGCATGTGCGAATGCTGTGCACATGCAGTTGCATTGCTGCTGCCATCTTGGAGTTGGCACTTGGCAGCTCTCGCTCTCCAGAGCTTTACAAGCTTACCACAGCCTTATCGGATCTGGCTAGAGTTTGTTTAAATAAGTACAGCAGTCAAGCTAAACATTAGAACTACTGTAATTAATAGATATAAAATAGTTTCAATAACACTGTCTTCTACTGCACCTCTAAGCACAGAGGCTTATGAAAGCAAGGAGGAAGTAAAACTGCAAGTTAAGTCTCTCTGCAGCTCCTCCTGGTAAATAAATCACTAGAGCAGATGATTTTTCTGGAGGAAAAAAGTCTCACAGCTGGCAGGCACTAAGCAACATACTACTCTTTCACCTTCACAGAGCACAGCACAGAAGTGCCCTTGAGAGGGTGGGGGAGCTGGGGATAATTCCCGGGGTCCGGCACCAAAGAGGGGCCCAGGCCACCCAGCATACTACTGTATACAGCTGCATAGGGGCCCCAAAGTCTGAACTTTTCCTGGGACCCAGAATTCCTCTCACAGGACCCGCAGCACAGAGATCCCTGAAATGATGGTAGTGAAACTAAGTCTCTCTCTGTGCAGGTCCTGACAAATACATCACTAGATAAGATGATTTCTCTAGGAAAAATCAAGCATTTGTCAATGCCGAACGTTCGCTTGCAGGTATTTGCAGTGCAGTGGTCTTTTGCACTTGGCTATGGCTTAAAAAAGTCAGTGACAAAGAAGTAAAATGAGGGACATAATTTAACAATTAGTTATATCCCCCTGAAGCAGGCAGCATAAGAGTATTGGTGTAAAATACTTTATCTGCCGAACAGCAAGTCTGTAACTCTGACACTGTTGTGAGCATACAGTATACCCACTGTTCAGTCATAGAAACATAAATTTTAGGAGGGAAAGAAACATTTTGAGGTGGAATCAGGGACATCCCTGAAAATCAGGGAAAGCTGAGAGGTATGGTCCCTCTTCCCCCCTCTCTCTCTCTTCCCCCACTGTCTCTCTCTCTCTCTCTCCCCTATTCTCTCTCTTTCTCCCTCTGCCTCTCTCTGTTTTTCTCCTGACTGTCTTGCTCTTAACCCCCTCTGTCTCTCTCTCTCTCTCTCTCTCTTCTGCCCCTCTGTTTTCCTCTCTTTCTCTCTTCTCCCCCTCTTTTCACCCTTTGTCTCTCTCGCAAACAAGCGTTTGTCAATGCCAAATGTTGGCTTGCTGGCATTGGCATTGGTAGCACAGGAGTTAGAGAGATGCATAATAGGTCTGCCAGTGAAGTTTTGAGCTGACACTGACCCTGGCCCCACCCTGCAGAGAGTGACAGGCATTGGGGTGTGCCTTTGTGTCACCAGCCATAATGCTCATGCCATTTCACCTTACCTACCCTGCAGGCACCGAAAAGTGTTGCGGTGTGCCTTGGGGTCTTCGGGCCTTATGTTCACCCTATTCCATAAGGAAATATGCTGAGATGGGTACAGTATAGGAGAATGGGGTGAACTTTGGGACCAAAGACTCCAAGGCACACCTCGATGCCTGTCACTGGCTGCAGGGTGGGGGTGGAATGGCATGAACATTACAGCCAAAAATGGCAAGTCACACCCCTGACGCCTGTCAGTCTCTACAGGGTGGGGTGCTACGGTTGGAAACCATAATGCCCCGGGCATGTCTTTGGTATTTTCACTCCAAATTTTCAACATGGGCTTTTTGCAACCCTAGCTCATGAATAATGGCACTATGAGTTTGTTAGCTGAAAGGTGATTTTGCACAGCTACTATGCCATTTGGTGCTACAGGTGTGAAAACACATTTCAGGCAGGATGTGATAAATGACAGCTGTACTGTTCATAAGGAGGTCTAACACAATTATTTTGAAGATTTTATTAACCAAATTTTCAACAGGTATTTTGGAACCTCTGCTCATGAACAGTGTCACTGTGATTTTGACAATGTGTCCTGAACATTGATTTCACACATCGACCATGCCATTGTGCACCATGTGCACTAAAACACATTTTGGGTAGGATGTGAAAAATAGCAGCTATACTGTTCATAAGGAGATGTGAAAATATGGCAATGTTGAAAATCTGGAGCGAAAATACTAGAAATTGTATAGTTATGAGCGTGCGTGGAAACTGCACAATGCAAGCTCGTAACACAGTCATTTTTTTGAATTTATGCACCAAATTTGCAAGATAGGCTTTTTGGGATGCCACCTCATGAATGCTGGTACTGTCATTTTGTTAATTGGTCCAGAAAGGTGATTCCACACAGTGACCGTGAAATGACCGTTTGGGACCGAATAAAAAGATGACAGTGCATGTGTCCATGAGGTGAGGTCCCAAGAACCCAATGTTGAAAATTTGGAGGCAAAATTCAAAAAATAGCTGAGATATCCACCTAAGTTGACCCCCCACACACATTTATACTATTATACAGCTTATCAGCATTTCTTCAGTTTGCAGTCTGCTTTGAAGAGTGCAGACGTGTTCCAGCTCCACTGAAGATCACAGAGCTGACCTCGGAGTTAAGTATGGGGTGAGGATGGTTTGGGAGTTGGGGTACACAGAGCGTGGGTGTGGGTTGGGGAGGGTGCTACAGACGGGACCATTTCTTTGCTTCAGTACAGTAAAAAAAAAAATGAACACTGCGGACAGTTTTCTTTCTTTACAGGTGCAAGACAAGAATGTTTTGCACACTGGGACAGGCTCCCAGTGTGCCCCACGACTTTGGGGGGTGATGTTGGCCACAATGGGGTGGGTTCCCAGTGTGCCACCCAATAGGGGTGGGCAGGTGCAGGAACATGCTGACACAGTTGGCTTTTGATCACAGGAGGCACACTGAGGTGGGCTCCCAGTGTGCCACACAATCTTGAGGGAGGCATATTAAACATGCTGGCAGGGGGATTGGGCACCCCTGAAGTTGGTTTTCTGGGGGCTTGGAGAAAACACTACCTGTAGAGATGCAGCGAATTTAAATTCCGCTGGCGAAGTGACGCGTTGTCACTCCACTATGTGGAGTGGGCAATGCAAGGTGCTCACTCCGCCTTGTCATTACCACTTCGCATTAAGGCAGAATGGCAATGCGAAGTAAGGCAAAGTCATTGTTTTTAATGAACTTTGCATTCCTCATTATGATTCTAAGTGATCCACTTGGTGTTTCCAGATTGGGCAGACCCCCCCCCCACACACACACATCACATGGCCTACAGTACTATAAGTCACATGCTCTTTAGCTAGGCAGGAAGAAAGTGAATCATACAAGCAAACACTTTTACTTTCTCCTGTGCAGATGGAGAGAGAGAGAGTGTTTTGTGACTGATGATACTTTGAGATCAGAACGAGGAGGAGATTTAAACTTTGATTTAGACCCAACAACTTTTTTAAAAGCTACATTTTTTTGTCTTTTCTGTTTGCACTCTTTTTTTACTTAATTTATTCTTTCTGTAAATTTTATTTTTCTTACATAGAGGGATATCAGTAGCAAATTATGTCCGTGCTGTAACTGCTGCTGGGTCACCATGGGATCCCACATTAGTTTGTTTTTATTCCTCACACCATGTGCCCCCCCCACACCTTCCTTGCTGTGTTATCAAATGCATTCCTCCACCATCCCCGACCCTTGTATGTAATTATGCCCTTTTTTTGTTGTCTTCCATATGTATTCTGAGCAGTGGAAGTATGCTGTGCTAAACTGCATGGGTGCAGTTTTCTTTCCAGTCTGGGTATGTACTGCAGACACTGTTCAACTCCCTGACTTAAAAACATTTATTAATGAGCACAATGGTGGGGTGGTGAAGCCTGGAGAGATACTACAAAACAGGCTTACAATACATCCAAATAACTAGTAAAAATATTAATGTTGTGATTCATGATGTAATCGTGAATCATGATTTGTGACTGCATTTGTGACCGTGATGATAAAGAAACGCAAATGCCTATGGCTGTACTTCCCCGGGCCCCGAAGAGGTGTGGCACAAAACTCCCTGACTTAAAAACAGTCATTAATGAGAACAATGGTGGGGTGGTGAAACATGGAGAGATACTACAACACAGGCTTACAATACATCCAAGTAACTAGTAAAAAAAATTACTGTTGTGATTCATGACAAGATCGTAAATTGTAATTTGTGACTGCATTTGTGACCGTGATGATGAAGAACATGATTTGTATCATGAGTGACTCCTGATGATAGTCCTGACTTAAAAACGTATATTAATGAGTACAATATTCATGCTGAATTATGCACCACACCTGTCCAGTACTCTGAAGGGAAGCCAAAGAAACAACTGTGACTTAAGTTAGAGATGGAGATTGGGCCCTAAAGAGATGCAGATGTACAGACAGATTAAGATTGTGCTGTGCACTGAAGAGATGCAGATGCAAAGGCACAACACCGAACCAGTGCTCACCATCAGAAATTCAAATCTGAAAAATAATATCTTTGCTAGTTGGGGTGGGCCGGTGGGGGGCAATGTACTACACTGCTGCAGTAAGAGTCACTAGTATGAGTACCAGTAAAGATACCACAAAGAAGTACAAAAAATTACACAGCTGCAGTGGATAGCAGGTTCACATTGCTGAAATTATGTGGCACAATAAAAGGTGTCTGATTTGATGACATGCGTCACACACATACTCACACACACACTAAGTAATGCATAGCAAATTGAAAACTTCAGTACTATAACCACATACTTTAAACAAACTAAAATTATGCACTGCTGCACCACAACAATCAGCAAAAAAATGGCAAGAATTATTAAAAATATTACTGTGTGTACAATAACACAGTTGTACAAGAAATATCACCAAAATAGAAAGCACTGTCTTTTTCTCCAAGTTAATCTACCTACACCACAGATATGCCCCTCCCCCAAGCACACTTCTACTGTCTCTCAGTACACAGACTGAATGTTGTACATTAACATTCAAAATACACACACAAACAATAAATACTTGATGGTATGAGCAGAGGAGGGTTTCCTATAATCAATGAACTAAAGTTTCAGCAAAAAAAAAAAAGGCTCAAAGGGGCTTTTTTAACAGCTTTTAGAAAGTTTGAATCACAGAGAGCTCTCAGAACAGATTGTCTCCTACAGCTTCCTACACATACTACCCCAAACTGAGGCTGTGCAGAACAATCTAGAGCCCATGTGACCTGAAATCCCATGAATCACTGCAAAATTTGCCTTTGGAGCTTAAAACAAGGTGAAGTACATTGTTTTCGATGTACTTCACCATAAGAATTAGTGGAGTAGTGGTTTGGGAAGGGAATGTCTGAAGTTATTGTTTTCAATGGACTGTGGGTACTCTGTTTAACTACAGTGAAATACTCTGCTTTGCATTGCAGAGCATTCCACAAATTACCTTATACTCTGCATTCCATTATGCAGAGTGAATTGGTGCCACTTCTGCCCATCTCTAACTCCCTGCTGTGCACTGACATAATGTTTCAGTGTCAGGAACCTAGTGGTGATCCACTATGGAGGCTCTGTGCTCACTCCTTGGCTCTAGATACAATATTGGAGGGGGAGACAAGAATAATGCCTGTGTCTCTGTTGTGTGTTCTCTGTCTTTCCCCAGTCACTGTGCAGCTGCTGCCCATCCACCACATTCAGGAAATATGTGTGTCTGTGTCTGTGGGGGGTGATGAAGGGGAATGGTTCAGCAAACTGTGGAAAGAGAGTGATACGAACTGAAACTCTGACCATGCGCATTAGTGTCAACTGTAATGCACATGGCCAGAGTTGCAGCTACAGAAAGAAATGAAGCACTCCCATTGGAGTGGTTCATTTCTTTCAAGTCAAGGATGTGCCACATCAGTAGAGTTGAAAATGAGTCATTACTACAGAGGCTGGTCATTGGTGTGTACTGCCAAAACCATTGTAGTTTCAGCTGTAATTGACTTGGCAGTGATACACCTGTCATATCCCCTATTGTCCCAAGACGTTCCTTGCGCAAGCACACAAGCGAATGCAAAAAACACTCCCAATGCTCCGACTAGTACTAGGCACTAAGAAACACAGTCCAAAACAAAAAATAAAAGGTTGTTGTGATGTATAATGTTATTTTCTTCAACTGCTAATTTCTCCTGAGTCAGAGCTCTCCTTACTGTGCTCTTCACTACTGTACATCTTTCTCTGCAGCAATGTGACAGTCACATGATCTGGCTTGGCAAATGCTCAGTGAATGGCCAAAAAGCCCTACGTGATCTTAAAATCCCATGGGAATGCCAACACGAATATCGGCTGAGTGATGCCACTATTCTGTACTTGGCTCCCGAATACTGAAGAGCGCATTATTCGTGGTATTCAGGATTTAATATTCATTATTCACACACTCCTAGTGGTTGATACAGGGTGCCACAATTAGGGTGATGGGAAAAGGTTGAGAGTGATAGGAGTGTGCTGGATTTCATGGTGCTCTGCACTCATGGTGTTTTTGCAGTTGACACTGTTCTCCACCAGTTCATTCATGCCTGGACCAGGAGGACATTATATTTAGTGTTGAGGAGTGCAGGATGCAAAACAAACTCTTCTCCCTTGCTTTCCCTTGTCACCATAGCTAGGTTGTAGTGGAATATGGGGCCATGGTCATTGTGAGTGACGTGTTTCTGGTGCCCTAATTCATAGCAACCAGCTTCATGTCACAGTGCAGTGGGTTAACCCACACAATGGAAGAGTGATTTAATTATATGAGATAGATAGCTAAGAATAAGAGAATATCAACCTATGAAAAAATCAAACTTTTCTGAACATTTTGGAACTTTCTCCTTGCTCACAGTGTCTCAAAAACATACTTCACTTGCACTACGATCCTCCTCTTATACTGTATGCATATCTCAACCAGGCAGTTCTGTCCTCAGACATCAACCATAAGGGTCTGGTTGGTCACATCTTGGTGAGACTTCACTGATCCAGTAATAGCACACATCTGAGTTGGGTCCTAATGCCGCTTCTTCCTTACACAACTTACAGATCACTACAGTCCACTCATCAGTCACTTTGTTCAGTGACTGAATTTCCTTTTGTTAAACCTTCTTCACCAGAGCAAACATGGGCAGAGCTCAACCTGCTGCTTCTCTCCCATATCCTTGTACAGTTGTGCTAAGTGTTCAAACATGTGGGCATTTGTTCTAACAAGGGAAGGAACCTTGTCATAAATTCTGGATACAGGGCAACAGCAGTGTCTATGCCTCTGCTAGAATCTCTATTCCAGTCATTTCCTGGAGGACCTTGATCCATGCCATAATGTGTCCTAGATTAGGGTAGTTCTGGTCACTCAGCTCCCACAGATACAATCCATAAAGCAGATGCAACTCCAGATAAGATAAATGCTTGTCATACCAGTCCTTGAAGATGATTGCAACTTGCAACCTGTTATCAAGGATAACTCTGGCATCCACTATCTTGATGGTCATTTTCACCTCAAATGAATATCGAGGAAGTCCCATTGTCACTCAGAGCTGTCATGCTGTCTGCAGGGTAGTTGTAATTATCATACTGTTGGTGCTGTATTTGGAACTGCAGTGTGTCCCATTACTGGGTCCCTCTGAAGTTTACCTGCTTCAGGGCTTTCCAAATAAACTAATCATTCACTTTTCTCAGGTCCTAAAAACACTGACACTTTCATAGGCACATGTCCCCATATTGGTAGCAGAAGATCCCATCTTTATGCATCTGATAACATGGTGGCATATCTGCAGGTTCAGTCCTTGCTTTCTTTTTGGAGCAGTCCCACTTGATCCATGCTGGGATACTTACTGCAGGAGGTCCTTGCTCAGTGTGTCCTCCATTCCTGAACACCACTTTCTGGTATTGCAGCACATGTAGGTCATCCAGTTGGATCTGGGAAGCACAACAATTTAGAGGTCTAAATTGCATGTGTACCCTAGCACCTGCGTAGTCTAAGTCTTGCTAGTTGGCATGGCACACAAACACCCTTCAGACAGATACTTTGGGTGGTGATAATATTATATCCATCCAATTCTTCTTTAGATCCCTGAACTTCTGACTCTCAAAGATGGTGTCTTTCTTAGAGACTTGAACCTTGGCTCTGGACACAATTGAAATCAATAACACTGCTCCTCATGTTCCTCAGTTTGTTATACCTCTCTCATCAGATGGAAGGTGGGGCATTCATCTCCTGCAGATACAGCTTGAAGATCAGCAGATCATACTATCAGGTGGCCTTAAGCACTTGTTCCAGTCTCACTTTATACATGTCTTTGGACCCCACAGCACTCTTCTGATGTGCTTTCGGTAATGTCCTCTCCTAATGGGACTGATATGCCCACAGTGGTTTCCCTTTCCATTGCTTGGTTGTCCAGAACATCCTGTAGATGTCTTCACCTGATTTGGTTCTGCCACAAATACTCTATAGAGTAACTAAATACTCCTTTGCAGGAGTATCAATGTCAGTGCATTTAAAGGATTAGATGGCTTCTAGCACTGGTCCCCTGAGGTTCTCCAGTCACTCTGATTTCTCTGGCTCTGAGCATTGCAAGTTCTGACCTAGGGCAGCTGCGTAGTCCATGCAGAGTATATATTCAGGTCATTGTCACCTAGAGTGGTGGGCTTGACACTTGAGAACATCCTCAAATACTTAAATGAATCTGCTCTAAGGGAAGCATGCCTTTGTGTCACCCAACCTGTAGTTCTAGGTAGTGGCAAAGGTACATTGAATGACTGTCCATCCTCTGTGTCTGTCTTCACTTGAGCTTTTAACCAGGTTGGAATCTTGCTGCAAACTCCTCTAGCATTGTAGGATCAATGAGCATAGGTCCAGCACTTGTGTGGGTCACTATAGTCCATTTGGCACTGCTTCCCTCTGAGGGTAGTCCATCAGATAGTTTAGTTGCATCCACTACTCAATTACAGTTCATCAATACACTATGAGAATCTGTGGGCACTGTTAAAAAACCATCCCCACACTCACTTTTCTTAGGCATTTATCAACAGGTAAAGCAGTCTTTATTTTCTATCAGATAATTATGGCTTGGTCTCCCAAAATGAATATGGTCTTAACAGGATCAAGGTCCTCAAAAGTGCTCCAGCTGATAAATCTTTGCACTCCATAGTAACATTCTAAATAACAGAGGGCACCAAACTGTTCCTTAAATATAACATTGAGGTAGACAATAAATGAGGTCCAAATAAATAGGGGTACTGGAATTATTATTATTATTATTAATAAAAATTATACAAAAATAGGATGAGAAAGAAAACTGTGATACACAAAAGAGGTAGGAATGGTAGTAAAGGATGAAGTGGAGGCCTTCAAAAACAACAAGGCCAGACCCTATTGGGTCAGTTCACCGTACAGAGAATGGCGCATGCTAAAACCACGCATCAGAGATAGCGCAAGTAGGAATAGCAACAGGGTGCAAAACTGCTAGAGGATCTATGCACCATTGTACACCCTGTTTCTTTTTCCTTGCAGAGGATAAGTCCTCTGCTTGCAGGAGGGTTCACCGAGCAGCTGCCGTGGCTCGATGGGATGAGCCATGGCCAGCAATGGAGGCAGTGCGTCTGCAGACCAGGTAACAAATCCTGGTCCCAGACTTATGTAATTTTTCTTTCATTAGCACTTTGTGCAAATAAATTGTTCATCTCCTGCAGTAGTCAATTATTTTAGTTGAGAGTGTAGCCCCCCTGCATTGGGGTGCAGGGAGAAGCCCTCCCCAAAACACAGACATACAGTATGCCACTGGCAATATATCACGCTGTATTGGCAGCGTGGTATATTGCTTTTGTATAATGTCTTGGGATATCATGACCCTGTTAATAGTAAATAGGACCTCCAAGGGATGATTCTTAATGTACAAGAGCCTCTGAGCATGAGCTTTGGGTGACAGAACTGCTCTTAAGAGGCACACCTCAGCAACCCTATTAACTTATTATAAATCCCTTTAGTTTTGCTTGAATGATTTATATTAAGTTTAGAAATGTTTGAGCTTTTTTTTAATTTACTTGCTGCCCCCCCTGCCCCCGGCGCTGAAGTGGAGTGATTTCTCCTAATGCTCGCATGAGAACACACTGTATGCAAGACAAGATGTACAGTGGCTCCTCATGTTGGTTGTCTGAAATCATGTTAATGATTTATAATGCACAAAAGTGCAAAGTCATGCACATTGGGGCCAGGAACCCGAGAATGCAATACATGATGGTGGACCGGAATTGGAGGTGAAAACTGAGGACAGGGACTTTGGGGTGATAATTATAGACAGCCTGAAATAAACAGAAGAGTGCAGCAGAGCAGTGGAGAGGGCAAAAAGAATACTGGCAACAGCAGAAGAAGAGAGGTTAGTCTGCCCTTGTGTAGATCCCCGGTGGGACCTCATGTAGAATACTATGTGCAATTCTGAAGTCTACACTTAAGGAAGGACAGAGATAGAGTAGAGGTGGTGTATAGAAGGATCACAAATGTGATTCAGGGACAGCAAGTGGAGACCTATAAGGAAAGGCTTGAGGACCTCAACATTTGCAGTACATGCAGGAGGAGAGGCAGGAGATCAGTGACCTGATGAAGAAGTGCACATTTCTACATGTAGTAATCCACTGTGAACAATAGGGAATTGTTCACTTTAAGTGCCAACACGACACAAGAGGAACACAGTGAAAGTGCCTGAGATTTAAAGTGACTGAGGCCAAAAGTTTCGGCATCAATAAATTCAGAATTTGGATAAGCATATCCTTAATCGGCTGCATACCAAAAAATCTGATCTGTAAGTGACTGCATTTGAAAGTTATTAGTCATATTATAACCCTTAATTCTCTGCCTGTTCAAAAAAGACAGTTTCAGTGAAAAGCTGATGATGATGCCATCTCTTGAACTCACAACCTAGTCCTCTCTGCAAGCTACCTTATATGACTTACTTCTCATATGTTACTTAAAACTGCAAGTGTAGTAAACAACTGAAAAAAGAAAATTGACATGGGGGGCACCAAATGCAATTCCATAATGTGTAGATGCAAGGTACAATACTTCAGAATGTGATGGGGGGGGGGTGGAAAGCAGTGACAAACATGGCTTTAGAATGACAAAATTGTGTCCAATTTTTAAAACACTGCAGGTATGAGATTTTGAAATATCACCAGGTTTCAACTGTGGAATGCAGCAATAACACAGTCTCAGAAAGTAGCTGAAACACATAATTTCAGGATGTGTCAGTAACATACAATTTCAGAATGTGTCAGTGATGCACAATTTTGGAATATGGCAGCGATGCACAATTTCGGAATGTGACAGTGATGCCTAATTTCAGAATGCAGTGATGACACATAGGTTCAAAATGTGGCAGCGATGCACAGGTTCAGAATGGCAGTGAGACATAGTTTTGGAATGTGGCCATGATGCACAGATTCAAAATGTGGCAGTGAGACATAGTTTTGAAATGTGGCAGTGACACATAATTTCAGAATGTGACAGTAATGCACAGATTCAGAATGTAGCAGTGATGAACAGATTGATGGTGATGTACAGGTTTAGAATGCAGCAGTGACTTACAATTTAGGAATGCAGCTGCCATGAACAGTTTCAGAATGTGGCAGTGATGCATAATTTCATAATGTGGCAGTGATGCACAGTTTCAGAATGTGGCAGTGATAACAAAATTTTGGAATGTGGCAATGATGCACAATTTTGGAATGTGGTGGTGACATACAGTTTCATAATTTGGCGGCGACTCAGTTTCGGAATGTGGTGGTGATGCACAGTTTCAGAATGTGGCAGTGACACACAGTTTGGGAATGTGGCAGTGACAATTTTAGAATATGGTACTGAAACACAACTTTGCAGGGATGTGCAATTATGGAATTTGGTGGGGATGCATCATTTCAAAATGTGGCAGGGATGTGCAATTTGAGAATGGGGAAGGGATGTGCAATTTCTGAATGTAGCAAGGATGCATAATTTTAGAATGTGGCTGGGAGGCATAATGTCTAAATGTGGTGGGGAGTGTGATGCACAATTTTGAAATATGGTGGGTGGTACTATTCTGAAATGTGCCAGGGACAATCCATTTCAGAATAAATGGTGTATCCTGTCACATTCTGACAACATGCATCCCCACTATATTCAGAAATTGCCTGTCCCCACCAAATCCTCAATGAGTTTCCCTGTCACATTCTGAGACTGATTGTCCCACCACATTTTGAGATAGCACATCCCTGTCACATTCTGAGATTGTGTAATACTCCACCAACATTTTACAATTTTGCACCACCTTGACATTCTATGTCTTGGTTCAGTGTTACATTCCAAAACCACCTTCTGACATGTTCTAAAGTTCAGTGGTATGCATCTAAACATTCTGGAAACACAAGCAGTGCAGCTAATCATATGTCATTTTTTTAAAGGATTATTATAGCTAAGGCGTCTTAAACTTTGTAGAAGTAGGTTCTATAAGGTTGCTGGCAGGAGAACTAGAGTATGAGTTCAGGAGATGACATCATTAGTGACTCTTCACTGAAACTGGCTTTTTTGAATAGGTAATGAAATCAGGGTTAGAAAATAGCTCACAACTTTAAAATGAAGTAATGTAGAAACCTAATTTGTGGTATGAGATTTAATGGATGTATGCTTATTCTAGTTCTGAAATGAAGCACATTTGGCAGAAGTCCATCTTTAAAAAACAAAAAGACATCTCAAAGTATTTGTTTAAAGATAGAGTGGTAGGAAAGTGAAATAATTTGCTAAGATAGGTGGTCCATGCCAAAACAGTAGTGGGATTTAATCAATGGTAGAATAGGTTTATCGGGCTGGTAAAGATGGGTGAAAAGTAGGGCATGAGGGAAGGAGGATTCAGTCACTGCTACAATACTCACAACCTGTAGTGGAAATGAACAGCATTCACTGGGGGAAATCACTATCTTTCATGTAGGCTCAACCATACTGTACCTAACAGAAGACTGTGGACACATTTCCTTATTATATATTGTATGTTAACATGTTATTTATTCTGTTTTATGTGTTTTGGTGGGTACATGTTAGCCAGGAGCAGCCTTCTACATTTTACTCCTAAATTGAGTCAGGGTCCTAATTTTACTCCTGGAACTGAGTTAATCTCTTAATTTTATTCTTGGACCTTGAATTCTCCCAAGTCCCCCACCACCATTTTTACCACTGCTTGCAACATACCATAGGTAGGTTTGGGCAGACTAGATGGATTATTTGGCTTTATTCTACTATCAGCACCTATGTTACCATATTTTGGAGGTGCACATTAGTTACCCTATAGTAAACAGAAGATCAGAGAAGTTCTATCGAAGACATACCTAGCCATCATGCTCAAACACCTGACTCATGGGCTCAAAAAAGATCAAGGGACATGGGTTGTTAAACTCCTGATGTGGTTTGTCATACAAAATAGAAAGCTACCTTTCACTGTTCACATTTCCACCCAGGAAAAGTTAAAGTGGCTAGTTAACAAGCGTGGTATAGCCTCTGGGAAATAACACTATCCCACTGTGGCCCCAGTGGTTCACCTCACCTGATCCCCCACAGTGCAAAACCACATAATCATAAGTATAATGCATACTTGAAATAATACAATGGAAACAGAAGTAAAGTTCAAACCCAACAAAAAGGGCCTTTAACAGGGAATAGGATACTAGGATTTAGGGAAGAAAAGGGTAAACTTAGGTAGAGCAAATGACAGTCAACAACAATAATTAGTCACTATCTAGCAATAGTGGTTGCCCTTGGCCCACTGGAAGATTAGGTTCACTGGCAAAGGCACCTAGCTTTTCTTCTAGGTTTGCTTGTAAGGACAACATTAGCAGAGCAAGGAAAAAGATTAAGGCTTCATTTGGCTAGGTAGATTTACTGTGTGTTAACATTTTCTTTTGCACTCCGAGGTTTTATTGCTGTTTTTTTGCTTACATTTTTTTGCTTTATTGTTCTCTGATTCAAACTGCTGTTGCAGGGTATACACTTTCTGCTGCGATTTACAGGGTGTGCCTACAGGTTTGTTACTGTTTTGTGCTTACAGATTACTGTATAATCTTCTCTGATTCAAATACTTTTGTGCAAGGTATATCTTCTGTTACTGCTTTGTTTTCTTTGCAGCAAAGTGTTTTTTTTGCAGGGTATATCTTCTGTGAAATTGTTACAGGTGGTGCTTACAGGTTTTACAGTTTTAGCTATCATTAGGCTATGCTTTCAAGGCTACTACATTTGTTGCTGGTTGATTGTCTCTGCTCTTACAGTATCTCCTTGTTTCTTTTATACATGGTTCTTTTCAGCAGGGGAATGGCCCAACCACACACCCCATCCCCAACCAACCCATACTACACTTGTTTTAAAGAGTACAACAGTTGTGACATTTCCTGTAGCAAAGTAAGAAGGGGAGAATCAGAGGGGTATCCTCACAGTGACCTCACTTACAGGGGCAGAATTAATTTAACGTGTTGTAAAAAGTTATACAAAAACAAACAAACAAAACAAGCAAAAAATATATTTAAAAAAATATATTTTACTTTCATTTTCCTTCTATTTACTCAGACCAGGTTACAAACTCAGCAACCCAGCTGGAATGGATATTATTAACTGCAGGTACTGCGGGCCACTTTTCAAAAGGGCAGTTATACATGATTTAGGACACTGTCCTACATATTGGACCATCTGAGATCTAAGGGCTCAGCTCCAGGCAGCATGGGCAGAGATTACATGCCTCAAATTGCATATTCAGGAGGAACTATATTACAAGAACTGCCTACCATTTCCCCAACATCTAATGGAAGCACCTCAACCACAGAGGGTAGTTGGTCTGGGAGAATGTCAGATGGTTAGAAGGGGCAAATCGGGTGCCCCATCACTCAGTGCTCACCTATGTATCACCTCCACAGACCATATAAAAACTACAAAAAGGTATCTGCTTCTATCTCCGATATCAAAGGGGCAAAGGGTACTGCAGAGCAGGACACTGCTGCACAGGAGCTAGCACTACAAAACCAGACCAAAATAGGGTCCAAAACAAAAAAAGCAAAAAGGAAATAGAAAACACTTATGATCATAGGAGAACCCATGATCCGTTGAGCTGATATCCACCTCCAACCAGGGGTAATGGTTAGATGTCTCCCAGGTACATTGGTGTGGAGAGATGCTGAACACATTGCTAAAACTGTGCAGGAAGCAGGAGAAAACATTGATGTACTGGTACACACAGGACTAACAATCTCGCCAGTCTGTCAGTAGTGGAGAACAAGGAACACCTGACCAGGCTGGGAGACAAACTGTCATCCATTTCATCCGGCATCTCCTTCTTTGAGATCCTGCCAGTCTGGGAGGGGGCAGATGGGTGGAAGGTCAGAGAAAGGGAGATAGAGGAGTTAAACATGTGGCTCAAGGGCTGGTGCCTGGAAAAAGGAAACAAGTTTGTAGATAACTGGCAACAGTTTTGACAGCAACATTTCTTTAAAGAGGACAGAAAATTATTTTAACTGGTAGTTGTTTATGAAGTTATTATTCTCAGAAATTATATACATTCCCCTAAATTACCCATATTTAATTGTGCCTGAATAAAAAAGTGATAAGAAAAACAGTACTTTGCATTGTTTTATTTTCATGGGCAGCATTCTATTACAGTTCTGGTCATGGAACCAGTAATTTGGAGTTGTAGCTATGTCACAGATTGTGCACAGAACTCTAAGCATAGTTCTGATAGGCAAACAGCTCATAGTTAGCATTCTGTGCACAAACTGTGACATAGTGAAAGCTCCAAATTACTGGTTCCACGAAGAGAACTGTGATGGAATGCTGCCCATAAAAACAAAACAATTGAAGATACAGGTTTTGTATCCTTTTTTATTCACATACAGTTAAATAGGGATAATTTGGGGGAATTTATATCATTTCTGAGAGTAAGAACTTTATAAACAGCTAACAATTAGAAATGATTTCCTGTCCCCTTTAAATACGATGGACTGCATCTGACTAAGGATGGAGTCAGTGCATTGGGGCAGAAGTTTGATGTCTTAGCAGAATATTTAAACTAGCAAATGGGGAGAGGGGAGCAGCACCCGATAAATTGAATGGGAAGAACACCCCTCAGTTAGTGATCAAACAGGAGTTCAGCATGTTTGTAGTTCATTTGCATCACCAGGTAAGGAAAAAATAACGCACCAAAATCTGGCCAATGGAAAATCATGTACACAAATGCCCACAGTCTGGGAAACAAGATTCCAGACCTGGAGGCAACAATGACAGATGATAAACTGGACATAGTAGCCATTAGAGAGACATGGTTCACCAATAACCACACTGGGGAGACTTCAGTACCCTACTATGTATTGTTCAGAAGAGACCAAGGTGCAAAAAGGGGAAGGGGAGTGGCCCTTACTGTCAATGAAAATATCAAAGCTACAGAAATTCAGAATATACATAAGGAGCCAGAAGAACTGTGGGTCACCCTGGAAACAGGAAATGGGACAGCCATATGAATTGGGGTTGTCTACAGGTCACCAGACCAAGGGAAGGACATAGCCACATTACTGTTAGAAAGTATACAAAACATGACAGCTAAAGGGGAGGTTCTGATAATGGGAGACTTCAAAATGCCAGATACAGATTGGTCAATACCAGCAGGAACACCCAGCAGAACTAGATACATAGTGTATTCCCTGCAGTGGGAGGGACTTAAACAACTGGTACATAAACCCACAAGAGACAGGGCTATCCTGGATCTAGTACTGACTGATGGGGAATGGATTTATTTATTTATTTATTAGAATTTCGGATAAATACCTTTGAGCCAATGGCTCTTTTACAAAGGTTCCATGTCAGTATATAAAGAATAGAAGTACAGTTTATGTGAGATTAGCTGGCAAGCAGTTTGAATACAAACTTCAGTACAGGGTATACATGGTCTAAAAGCTACAGGTAGTATAAATAACAGTTAGGACAACACAATCAGGCATACATTTAAGAATGATGAATTACAACAAATAATATTTACATGAATTAAAGCTGCCAGAAGGGCATTGTCAAAGGGAAAGGTAGAGTGGAAAAACTGAGTTGCTGCTAATTGTGCCAGGTAGCATATGAAAGTAGAAGAGAGAGTGGGTGTAGAGGGGTAACTGGGAGGGAGGTAGAAGGAGAGGTGGGTGGGAGGTAAGGATCTGGGAACAAGTGCAACAGTGAGTGGGGTGAGCAGATTAGAAAAGAGAGAGGAAGGGAGTTGAAGGAGGATAAGAGTGGAGGTGGTGGACCAGGGCTAGGCAGAGAGACAGGGGTAGATATGGGGGGGGGAAGGTGGTGGCAGACAGAGGTGGTGATAGTAGAGAGGTGAGAAGAACAGAAGAGACTACCAGGGGGGTTAGGAAAAACAGTCACAGGTGGCTCTGGACACAAGCGTATGATGTAGCTTGTGTTTGAATAAGTTGGTGAGTTCACTGCCCAGGGAGTTAAACATCTTAGGGGCTCTACCTGCAAATACCACTGGTCTTGGGTGGTGTGACAGCAGGGAACAGACACAGAATAGTTGTCAGAGCTTCTTGTGTAACGAGGGTGGTTGGCTGGGTTTAAGAGAGACTTAACCCCAGGGGGCATGAGTCCCATCAATGACTTTTTTGCTAGTAGGCAGGTTTGGAAAATAATCCTTCCTTGAAGTTGTAGCAAGTTTGACTGTTCATAGATGTCGCAGGTACACATGCGGTGGGCAGCACCAATAAGGATTCTGCAGGCCCTATTCAGTGCTGTAATGATTCACCATAGTGATGTAGTTGTGGCTGCTCTGTAGATAACAAGCCCATAATTAATGATGGAAACAATAGAGCTGTGTATTGCTATCTTAAGGGCGTCAGGTGTCAGGCAGTGTCTGTGTTTATAGAGAAGGTCTATATGGATATTTACAGATTTCGTAACTGAATCAATATGGCTGGAGAAGGACAGAGAAGGGTCCGGGGTTATACCAAGGTATTTGAAAGTCTGGGTCTGGTCCAGGGTCACAGCTGAGTTGTTTTTGATAGCCAACTGTTGGTGTTTATGTTTGTTATGTGTACCATGGAACAGCATAGTCTTTGTTTTTTTAGTAATTTAGCACTAATTTCTGTGAGACGAACCAGGCCTCAACGTGCTTGAAAATTTCTTGCAGTTGTTTCTCCAAGAGGAAGGGGTCAGAGTTCTTAGAGAAAATCACTGCGTCATCAGCATACAGAATAATGTTTTCATCACAGGTAGCAGGGAGATTGTTCAGGAAGATGCTGAAAAGAAGATGTCCCAATATTGACCCTTGGGGAACACCAGCCCGGACAGGTAGTTTGGAGGAGAGGGAGTCACCAATCTTAACTTGTTACCGGTTGGAGAGATAACTGTTGAACCGTTGTAAAGTATCATGAGAGAGCCCTAAGTTGCCAAGTTGTTCCAGTAGTAATAGATGGTTGACTGTATCGAAGGCCTTCGAGAGGTCTATAAAGGTGGCACTGGCAAGTTGTCCTTGGTCTAGTGCTAGATGAATGTGGCCTGTAAATTCAAGGAGGGCAGAGGTGGTACTATGTCCTTTGTGAAAGCCGTGTTGCTGTGGGGATTGCAAGCTGTATTTCTCCAAGTACTCCACCAATTGGTCTGCAATGATTTTTTCAAGAGCTTTGGATAAAGGGGGTAGGATGGAGATAGGCCTGCAGTTACAGTGTAATGTCATATCCCCAGACTTGTGTATTGGGGTCACCAGGGTGGACTTCCTCTTGAGCGGGAACTGGAAGAGCATGAAGGACTGGTTAATAATCTTGGTAAGAGGGTGCAGGACATTGTCAAGGGTGACGGCAATGAGCTTCAAGTCAAGTGTGTCCCCACTTGATCTGGATTTTCCGAGCACCTTGAGGAGGTATTTTTTGGCATCCCTTTCAAAAACTGCCTTGAAATAGAAATGTGGATGATTTGTATCCTAAGTATGTTGATATTGGGAGGCCATGGTTTGGTTGGTGTCAAAGTAGTTAGAGGGAAGCACATAACTGAGGTCAGCGAATGCCAGATTGAAAGTACTGGCAATTGTGGTGGGGTCCAGGGTGTTGCTGCCATTAACTTTTAGCATATTAGGAGTTGCTTTGGACTTTTTCCCTATAAATTCAGAGAGACTTTGCCAGAATTTCCTTCCATCCAACCATGAATTTGATAGGGTGCTCCTGTAGTAGCTGGCTTTTTCAGGGAGGACAGCTCTGGTACAGGCATTCCTGTTGGCCCTGTATGCCTGAAAGTCTGCTTGGTTGCCAGAGGCTGTAGCACAAGCCAATAGCAGGTCCCAAGCTTTTAGTTGGTCTAGGAGTTTGCCTGTGATCCAAGGGTTGCCAAGGCCTTTAATTTTGCATTTTTTAAAGGGGGTATGGATATCACATGCTCCATTGAACTTTGAGATGAAGTATTGAAGTGCAGCATCAACATCCAGATCAGTGTCAATCTTGTTGTCGCAGGAGTGCCTTAAGTGGTGCAGGTGTCCCTTGATTAGCATCTGACTATTGATAGTATTCGTGGGGGGTTTATTGAATTTATTTGACCATATGCACTGGACTGGGGAATGGTCACTAATGGCATCAGGGAGAACTTTAGTATGGTTAATATGGTCAGGGTGATTTGAGAGAACCCAGTCCAGTAAGGTACTGGTCCCTGTTCTATAGTTGATCCTAGTGGGTGAGGTAACTAGCTGTGTAAAATGTGCAGCTACCAAGGCATCCTTGTAGTTGCTTGCACTGGGGGCAAGCCAGTTGACACTAAAATCCCCTAGCAATGTAACTTCTGAGTTAAGCTTTAGACTACTGATGCAGGTAAGGATCAGAGATCTCCAAGTAGAAGGTCACCTGGGGGCCAGTGACCATCACATGCTGTGGTTCAATTTGGCCACTAGAACTAAATCATCCCCTTCTGAGGCAAAACTATGGGACTTCAGAGGAGCTGACTTTGATAAGATGGCCAACAGAGTTAAGCTAGCCCTGGCAAGAAGAAATATGGGTAAGGGGAAACAGGCAACGTGGGAAAACATTAAAGATGCATACTTGAAGCAACATCCCATTGTGTTAGGGAGAAAAGCAAAAGCAAAAGAAGGAGGAAACCACTTTGGTTCTCAAAAACAGTAGCAGAAAAGATCAGCGCCAAAAGGTTGGCCTTCAGGAAATATAAGGAAATGCAGTGGGACGAAGATAAGAAGACATAGCAAACTTCCCTAAGGGAAGCAGGGAAGACAGTAAGGCAGGTAAAGGCCCAAACTGAGGAAACCCTAGCACAAACAGTAAATGAAGGGGACAAGACTTTCTATAGATACATTAGTGAAAGGAGAAAGTCCAGAGGGGTTATTACTAAGATTAAAGGAGATAAGGGTGTGTGTGTGGAGGAGGACCAAGGAAAAGCAGATGTCCTAAATAGTTACTTCTGCTCAGTGTTTACAGAGGAGAAGTTAGGGCAGGTCCCACAGCTCAGCACTATGGACACAAGAGGGAGGGAGGTGTGCGCAAGTCCTTTCACAAAAGAAAGGGTCCTACAAGAGCTCACTAAGCTCAGGGTGGACAAGGCACTAGGACCTGATGGCATACATCCCAGGGTACTAAAGGAGCTAGGATGTAACTAGCAGAGCCATTAGCAGAACTGTTCAGTGAGTCTCTGAGCACAGGGGAGATCCCAGAAGACTGGAGTAGGGCTCATGTGAACCCACTCTACAAGAGTGGCAGCGAGGAGGAGGCAGGGAACTACAGACCAGTCTGTCTTACCTCAGTAGTGGGCAAGATTATGGAGGCACTCCTTAAGGAAAGGCTAGTGCAACACCTGGAATCCATAGGGGCACAGGATCCAAGCCAGCATGGGTTTAAAACAGGAAGGTCCTGTCAAACTAATCTCATAGATTTCTTTGACTAGGTAACCAGAGTGGTGAACCAGGGGGTGCAGTTGATGTCACAAAAGAGAACCAGGAAGTGCCATGCTCAGGCCAGGACAGGGTACTAGTGCTGGGCTGTGGCCCCTCAGAACAACAAACAACAGAAAATTGCACTAGCACTCAAGAGACAGGAGCTATGGAGCTCCAGAGAAGTACAGGACTCAGAATTAGAGTGTTCAAAATCTGTATTTATTGCTGAAATAGCATGAATTAATGAACACAGCATAAACCAAGGTTTAAGCTGTGTGGTCAGGTGCCCCACCTGACTACCCGGTTTCCACCTTGGTTGATAAATATGGATTTTAAACACTCTAATTTTGAGTCCTGTACTTCACTGGAGTTCCATAGCGCTCTATAGCGCTTGGCTCTGGAGTGCTAGTGCGGTTTTCTGTTGTTGGGTGCAGTTGATGCCACCTATCTTGACTTCAGCAAAGCTTTTGATACTGTTCCACATAGAAGATTGATTAATAAGCTGGGTAGGCTCAGGGTGGATCAGAGGTTGGTCAACTTGGTGGCAAACTGGTTGGCGGGCAGAAAACAGAGAGTGGTGGTAAACGGCATACTGTCAGAAGAGATGCAAGTTACAAGTGAGGTACCTCAGGGAACAGACCTGGGGCCAGTCCTCTTCAGTATCTTCATCAATGACATTGCAGATGGACTGGAAGGCAAGGTTTGTTTGTTTTCAGATGACACCAAAATCTGCAACAGAGTAGATGATCTAGATGGGGTGGGCAGAATAAGAAGAGATCTGGATAAACTGGTAAAATGGTCAGAGAGTGGCAACTGGGGTTTAATGCAAAGAAGTGCAAGATCATGCACATAAGGAAGAGAATCCCTGAAGCTACCTATCAGTTGGGAAGGGAGTTGCTGGCAGTAACAAAGGAAGAAAGAGGCTTGGGCATCATCATCACCGATGACCTGAAATCATCCAAGCAGACCACTAAACCAGTCGGCAAGGCTAGAGGGATGTTGGGGTGTATTAGTAGGGGTATCACAAGTCATAAAAGGGAGGTAATAAACCCTGTTTACAAGACACTAGTTAGGCCCCATCTGGAGGACTGCATGTAGTACTGGAGACCTCACCTGCACACGGACATTAACAAAATTAAGGCAGTCCAGAGAAGTGCAACCAAAATGGTGTAGGGACTGCATCAGAAAACATATGAGGACAGATTAATGGAGCTCAATATGTATAGCCTAGAGCAAAGGAGGGAGAGATATGATCAAAACATTCAAAACATCTTAAGGGCATTAAAAGGTAAAAGAGTCTAACATGTTTCAGTATAAGAAAAATATTAAAACAAGAGGACACAGCATGAGATTAGAGGGAGGCTGATTAAGGGGTAGTGTGAGGAAGTTCTTTTTCACAGAAAGAGTGGTGGATGCATTGAACAGCCTACCTCAGGAAGTGATGGATATGAATACAGTGCAGGGCTTCAAACAAGCATGGGATAGGCATAAAGGAGCAATACAAATGAGTATGAATAGATAGGCCATTGACAGAGTAAGGGCCTATGGAATATTTATAAGGTAGAAATAATGAGCAGACAGAATGGGCCTCGTGGTCCTTATCTGCCTTCAACTTCTATGTTTCTATGTTTCTATTCCCTCCTTGATCTTTCACTGGTACCCGTATTAATGGCCAAAGTCCCTTGGAGAAAACTTAAAAGGGTTTTTGTTAATGAGCTATTAGCAGTTCAGTATGTCTTTCCTAGTGAAACTTTTGCAATAAATTAAATCAATCAATCAATAAATAAATGTGGTACCCAGCTGTTGACTTAGTGAAGCACCATCTACAGTTGCATTGAGCTTGTTATTGTATATGATGAATTAAACATTAAAAGAGTTCTTATTTGTATCTGAGGCAGGTTGTCCAAAACTGTATTCCACAAGTACAGTCCATGGGTGCTAAAGGAAATCAGTTCAGATAATAAAGTTCTCACCCCATCTAACTATCCACACATTGCAGTTTCAGGACTAAGACCCTGTTTAAATACCCATGACTTCTAGGCAATGCAGATCTCACTGCCTGTACCAGCTTTCAGCTGTTATCCCTGGTTCAGCTTTCATCTGGTTTGGCTCATCTTTGTCATATCTGAACAGCTCTGGCATTTTCCATTGATTTGTCTTTTTGCTGACACTGGTGGATCCACCCAGCTCCAGAACTGCACTGAGCCAAGCAAAATCTGCCCCCTGACCAGTGGTATGCAAAGCAACTCCCTCCATTCTGGGTTAGTCACAAGGTATAGTGGTTATTTTTCAGTCTCCTCAGACACCCTGGGGTACTTCACAGTTGCAGACCCTCAGAACTGCTACAAGTTAATGTCTCAGACAGGTTTGTAGAGTAGAACTGAAGGCTGTCTCACAGCCTCCAGTTACTTTATTCATTCATTCATGTCTTTGGTAACTGGGTAAGTGCACTGGTGCAGGGGACCATTTTTCGTCACGGCCCTGGCCACTGAGGTAGCAGGTCAGGTCCATACATAGTACAATACATTATAAATTACTAAGCAAGGTGATAACAGACACTTACACAAATACACACTCATACATAAGTATACTTAGGCACACAGTGAAATTATGATACAGAAACCAATAAGCAGCATGAAATAGTATGACACTGAGGTAACAGCAAGAGAACACTGCAGTACAGGACACCAGAGAACAGCTGGTATTACCATATGTACCATTATATCAGCATACAGATTGTAACAAACCCTAAATTATATAACAACGTGCAGCAGCCTGTGGTTGATGTAAACAATATATACAGTGCTAATGAATCAGAGGCAGGAGGTGAACATCATTATTTGCAGGTTCCAGTCATGGGTATCAGTGAATAAAGCATCAGGGGAACACCAGGTAGGCATCAGAACGCTACTATAGATGCAAAGAAAAAAGCTAGACCGGTGAGGAGAGGAGCAGAGGTATATATAGTGTACAGTGACAGGTGGAAACTGACTGGAGCCAGCTTTTTAGTTGATGTTTGAAAGACAGGTGGGTAGTAGGTGAGTGGGTGGTCAGGGGTAATTTGTTCCATAGTGAGGGTGTAGAGATGGAGAAGGCTCTGCATCCCATCTTGGTGGAGGTACATAGGATTGCAAGAGGAGGGATAGAGGATACCCTGAGCAAATGGGTGGTTATCCTGCTTGTCAGGAGGGGGGAGTATGGGGACAGGGGTATTTCTAAGAGAGCTATCCACCAAGCTGCCTAAGGTATAATCAAAGTGACCTTTCTGAGTATCTCTCTCTGGGTTCAACAATATCCACCTTCTCTACTGCAGACAGCAGAAAATCAGTGGAAATCAAGGGAGTGACAGCTGAAAACAGGGCTTGTCCAGACCCAAAGCCTTTAAATTCTTATAGAGTCAGCAAATTAGGAAGACAGCCGAAAAGCAAGGTAAAGAAAGACAGCAACTGCTGAAAACAGGACTGGCTCAGACTTGCCCACCCACAAAGCCTTTAAATTCTGACAGAGCCAGCAAACTGGTAAGACAGCAGAGAAGCAAGGGAAAGGAAGTGCACAGCAGCTGATACATATATTTTTTTCTGGGTATTGTGGTGTGGACAGCCAGTTCTGAGTATTGTATGATTTATTTGTGAACTAAAAAAATGTGTTATGAACTGTCTCCCTTGAGAAAATGCTGAAAGAGCATGTGAGATCACACACACACACACACAGATTTTAGATACCAGGTGTTACATGGAAGGCCAGAAGCTAATTACAGAATAGAACAGGCCTTGATCAAGGATCTCCTATTTCTGAATTAATTATAAGCTGTAGTTGTTAAGAGGGGAAATCACAAAAAAGTTTATGACGTTAGAGGGGGAAAACTAGGTTTAGCAAAACGGTGTGAAGTTGTAAATGTTCCTCTGATGCCTGTGTGAAAGAGGATACTGATTAAGATCAAAGAAATGTCATTTGAAGGACATGAGTCATGCTGAGGATTGCAGAATTTAATACTTGGAAAAGACGTCCTGTTTTTTATATAGATACATATTTTTTATATATTCTGACAGGGAGGAGCTAGGTGACCTCATGCAAAATAGGTGGGGGAAACCCAGCTTTTAAACATTGATTCTGTTTTCCTTCAGAACACTTTTAGCTAGACTCTGACAAAGAAAACATCTGTGAGCACTTTAAACAGGTATTTAGAAAGAGATATGAATCTAAATATTGTTGTAGGAATTTGCACTGTTTAAACCTTGTTCTTTTAAAAGATGTGTATGGCTTGTGATAAAATAGTTCTGTATTTTGTGTTTTATATATTTTTATCTATTTTAGTAAAACTCTTTTTAGAGCATGCTTGGTCTGTCTTTGAATTTCTTTCATTTGTAAGAAAAGTACATATGGTTATAGCAGATACTAGGCATAAGCTTGAATGGTGATACCAAACTGGAAAAAGAAGCATTTTAAATCTGAGGTCTTTATTAAAGTTTTTAAGGGTTCATCTCTGTATACCTGGTTAGGTGCCCATAGGCAAAGATATCTGCCCCCCCCGAAGACAGAATTATCTGAGTCTGTGCATTAGGCATGCTAGCAAGAGGTTCACAGTTTGAATACCTCCAAGACTGGAGACCAAAGGTTGATCCGAACTCACAAAACAGACAAGAGGGTTACCTTGTTCAGTTAAAATGTTCACAAGACTGTGCTCAGAGTTTGGCACTTTGGAAGTAGAGGGCTGATCTGCTGAGTGGGTTTGTGACAGATTGGTCGGCAGCGGTGGCATAATTTTGGTATCACACACTTTTATTGTTCTGTGTCAGCTTGAGACCATAAGCTCACTTACAAAGAAAGAAAAACAGCAGAGTTTTATTTTAAAAGGAACCAGAACTATATATCACTTGGTGCACAGTCAAGTTCCTACCTATTTTACTTTTTTTTTCTAAAGTGCAAGTCAGAGTAGCCACAGTCAGGGAAGAAGATGGCTTCTGACTACAGCAGGCACTCTGTAGATTATTTGAAGCAGTTGTGTGGGGACAGAGGAGTCCTGTTCATGGTGACAGCCAAAAAGCAGAACCTCATAGATGCCCTTATGGTAGCAGATACCCAGAACAGTGAGTCACGGACCATGACTGGAAAGGACCAAACCTCGAGTGTGGCAGGGCTAGCTACCAGTGCAGTGTCCAGATCCAATGAGGAGAGCAACAAGGCCATTGTCAGTGAAGGGCCACAGCAGCAGGGGAAGGTCACCAATATCCTGAATCCAGAGGTATTCAGGCTGCAAATTGAATTGCGCAGGATGGAGCTGGAAGTCCAGGAAAAGAGGGAGCAAGAGAAGTGAGAGGCAGACCATAAGGCAAAGCAAGAATGCTGTGAGGCAGGCAGGAACAGCGAGATGCAGACCGTGAGGAGTGTGAGCACCAGTGAGCTGCAGGGGAGAAGAGAGAGGCGTGCCAGAGGCAACATAAAGTGAAGAAGCTACAACTCTGACCAGCAGCACCAGAGCAGGTAAGTGGCTTGGGTTTAACTGGGACTGCAGGACTGGGTTACAAATTGAATTCCAAATTAATAGCCGAATTTAAAGAGGGGGAGGATATGGATGCCTTTTTAAATTCTTTTGAAAAAGTTTGTTCAGGCTAAAATTCCTAAAGAGTCCTGGACCTTCCAGCTATCCCCGCTACTTACCGGGAAAGCTTGGGATGCATTGGGTCAAATGGACAATGAGGACAGTAATAATTGCAGCAAACTAAAAGCTGCACTGTTAAAAAAGTTTGAATTAACTACTGAATCATACAGAGCTAAATTCTGTAAGCTCAGGAGAAGCCCTGATATGAGCTATGAAGAGCTAGCCATGAAACAACGTCAGTTTTTAAAATGTTAGTGGGAAGGAATTGTTGACAAAATTGAAAATGTGATTTTATTAGAACAGTTTTATTGGGCATGTCCAGCACAGCTAAAATTCTGGCTAGAGGACCAAGCTCCCAAAAGAGGCTGCTGAACTCTCGAACTGCTATGCCTAGAGCAGACCTGCTCTGTGAGAGAATGGGGTGGGTGTGGCAGTGCAGAAAGTGAAAAGTGCACCTTCAGGGCAGTTAAAACCCTCACTGCCTCCACTGAAACCAGTTAGCCACAGGTTTCAGAGAAAACATTTCTCTGAGAGAAGAAATGAATGTTGGTTGTGTAAAGAAACTGGGCATAATACCAGACAGTGTCCCAAAAAGCAACCAATAATACACAACAGGGTGCTAGAAAGGAAGTAGGTTGTTTGTGTGTCCCTGGAAGCATGCCATTGAACATGAGGGAACACATGCACCCATTCATGGTGAATGGTGTACAGACGCAAGGGTTAGGGGACACAGGGGCATCCTTGACCTTGGTAAAGGGGGATCTGGTAAAGCCTGGTTAGCTTATACCCAATAAATACATCACTGTACAGGATTTCACTGGTGAGGTGAAAAACATTGCCCCTAGCTAGTGTTCTCTTAGACTGGGGTGAAACAGGGGGAACTGTGCAACAGGTGGCTGTAGCCAAAACATTAGCAGTGGATGTGATCCTGGGCAACAATCAAAAACAGGGGATGGTATGTGCAGTTACCCAAAGCCAAACAGCAAGGGAAAATTGTAGTTCCCTGAACCCCAGAGAAGCCATTGTAAAACTCACTGAGAGGCTGGTTACCAGCCTGTCTCTCCTGATATGGGAGATTAATGAAGGAGTAGAAATGTCCCAGTAGCAAGTAACCACACAGCTACAGAGGTTACTCCAAGAGGGAGGGTGACCCATTGTCAGAGGGTTGGGATTGACAGTGATCCTGAGTGCCCTGACGCTAGTGCTAGGGACTCTAGTTTAGCGACTGAAAGGGACCTGTCCCATGCCTTTGAAATGTGTGAGGGTTTTGCAGCTGCTCAGAGGAGTGACCCTAGTTTAGAGAAGCTGAGGGCTTGGGCAGACTCTGACGGAGCACAGAGAGGTGACAGCAGACATAAGGTTTATTGGGAAAATGATATACTCAGGCAGTACAGACAGAGGGAGGGATACTAGGCAGTCAGCTTGTCGTTCCCCACGGGTATCATAAGCAGTTGCTCAAGATTGCACGATATTCCCTTGTTTGGTCATCTTGGAATAGCATGCACAATGCAGCGGTTGGCCCAGAATTTCTACTGGCCTAACTTCACCCAGCAGGTGAAGGAGTATTGCAGGTCTTGTCACTGGTGCCAAGAAATAGGGAAGGTGGGCAAGAAAACCCAAGCCGCCCTGATTCCATTGCCCATAGTGGAGAAGCCATTCCAAAGGGTGGGAATGGATTTTGTGGGGCCTTTAAAAAACCCAGCTCCTCAGGGAAGAGATTCATCCTGACTGTGGTGGATTATGCCACCTGGTACCCAGAGGCAGTCACCCTATCCCCACTGAGGACTGACAAAGTGGCAGATGACTTACTTAGGATTTTCTCCCATGTTGGGTTTCTGCAGGAGGTTATCACCAATCAAGGGGCTTCCTTCTCGTCGTGCCTGATGGTTTATGGGAGAAGTGTGGGGTGGTGCAGAGATGCACAACACTGTATCACCCACAAGCCAATGGACTTGTGGAAAGATTCAGTGGTACCCAAAAGTCAATGTTCTGGGAATTTGCTGAACAGCATGGGAGGAACTGGAAGAAATACCTTCCCCACCTGTTTTTTGCATACAGGGAGGTGCCCCAAGAGTCAACAGGATTTTCCCCCTTCGAACTCTTATATGGACACTGGGTATGTGGGCCCCTAGACTTGATCCGGGAGGACTGGGAAGGCAAGCATGCCACCCAGGGAACTCCCATTGTGGATTACATCCTTAGGTTTAGGGAAAGGCTGAAGGAGCTTATGGGGACAGCCCAGAGCAACCTAGCAGCTGCTCAACAGAAACAAAAAGTGTGGTACAACTGCAGAGCCAGAGCTTGCTCGTACATGGTGGGTCAGAAAGTCATGCTCCTTATTCCGGTCTGGAAAGATAAGATGCAAGCTGAGTGGGCAGGACCGTAAAAAGTGGTTAGGAAGGTAAATGATGTGAACTACATTGTGGAGTTACCTGACCAAAGACAGACAGAAAGGATGTTCCATGTCAACATGATGAAGCCATATGCAAATAGGGCTGACATAGCGTTTGCAGTGTGTAGTCATGGGGAGGGGCCGGACGAAGGAGACCCCCTTCTGGACTTGCTGGAAGAAAGTAAATGGGAGTCCTCTGTGGAGGCAGTAAAATTGTCTCCCCAGCTGACCCTGGGCCAGATCCAGGAAGTAAGAGGTTTTAGCAGACTTTGCCCCCTTGTTTAGCTCCAAGCCTGGACTAACCCACTTAGCGACACACGATGTGGAGACAGGGACACAGATGCCCATACAGTGGACAGCATATTGGGTGTCAGAGGCTGTCCAAAAGGACATTAGGAGGGAAGTGGAGGAGATGCTGCATTTTGAGGTAATCCAGAGATCCCACCATCCCTGGGCCTCACCCATAGTCCTTGTACCCAAGCCAGATGACTCAACTCATTTCTGTGTGGCCTGTCATGGACTGAATGCAGTCATGAAGTCAGATGCCCACCCGATGCCCTGGACGGATGAACTCCTGGACAAGTTGGGAGGGGCAACCTACCTTACAACCATTGACCTGACAAAGGGGTATTGGCAGGTAGGGTTGATGGACAGAGCTAGGGAGAGGTTGGCTTTCATCACTCCGATAGGCTTATTTGAGTTTAAAGTAATGCCTTTCCGAATGAAGAACACCCTAGCCACTTTACAAGGTTGGTGAACCAGGTGTTAAATGGTGCTGAGGAGTATGCTGTGGCATACCTGGATGACATTGCCATCTTTAGTACCAGCTGGGAGGAACACCTATCCCACCTTAGGGAAGAGCTGGGCAGGATACAGAGGGCCAGGCTCACTGTCAAAGCCAAGAAGTTCCAGGTGGCCATGGAAGAATTGGCATACCTCAGGCATGTGGTAGGCTGGGGACAGCTCTGTCCTAACCAAATAAAGATAGAGGTGATCCAGGCATGGCCCAGACCAGAAATGCAGAAGCAGGTCAACAGTTTTCTAGGAACAGCAGGGTACTACAGAAAATGTTTACCCAATTACAGTTCACTGGCTGCTCCTCTGTCTGACTTGACAAAGAAAAGGATGCCAAAGAAAATTACCTGGGACCCAGCCTGTGACAAAGCCTTTTCTAAACTAAAGGAGGCACTGTGCAGTGCTCCCGTTTTGACAAGTCCCGACTATAGCAAAACCTTTATAGTTCAGACTGACGCCTCAGATGTGGGTATTGGGGCAGTACTGAGTCAGACATCCAACCAAGAGACAAATCACCCGGTAGTGTACCTAAGTAGGAAATTACTTCCCAGGGAGCAAGCGTACTCCACTGTGGAAAAAGAATGTCTTGCCATAGTGCGAACCCTAAAGAAATTAGAGCCATACTTGCATGAGCAGCATTTTGTGGTGCAGATGGACTACAACCCTCTCATCTGGCTGACACAGATGGTGAAAAACAATGGCAGATTGCTAAGATGGAGTCTTGCTTTACAAGGGTATGATCTGACAATCGTACATAGGGCTGGAGCGAAAAACCAGAACTCAGATGGGCTGTCTAGGGTTTATGAGGAGTGAACTGATTTGGGAAGCTCATCCCAGGCAGGGGATAGAGGCCCTGAATTCAGTCTAGGTGGGGAGGAATTGTGACGTGGATAGACAGTTCTGAGTGTTGTATGATTTTTTGTGAAACAAAAAAATGTGTTATGAACTGTCTCCCTTGAGAAAATGCTGAAACAGCATGTGAGATCACACACACACACACATATTTTAGATAACAGATGTTACATGGAAGGCCAGAAGCTAATTACAGAGTAGAACAGGCCTTGATCAAGGATCAATCTCCTATTTCTAAATTAATTACAAGCTGTAGTTGTTAAGAGGGAAATCCTAAAAAAGTTCATGATGTTAGAGGGGGGAAACCAGGTTTAGCAAACTGGTGTAATGTTGTAAATGTTCCTCTGATGCCTGTGTGAGAGAGGATACCGATTAAGATCAAAGAAATGTCATTTGAAGGACATGAGTCATGCTGAGGATTGCAGAATTTAATACTTGGAACAGACATCCTGTTTTTTATATAGATACATATTTTTTATATATTCTGACAGGGAGGAGCTACGTGACCTCATGCAAAATAGGTGGGGAAAACCAGCTTTTAAACATTAATTCTGTTTTCCTTCAGAACTCTTTTATTTAGACTCTGACAAAGAAAACCTCTGTGAGCACTTTAAACAGGTGTTTAGAAAGAGATATGAATCTAAATATTGTTGTAGGAATTTGCACTGTTTAAACCTTGTTCTTTTAAAAGATGTGTATGTCTTGTGATATAATAGTTCTGTATTTTGTGTTTTACATATTTTTTATCTATTTTAGTAAAACTCTTTTTAGAGCATGCTTGGTCTGTCTTTGAATTTCTTTCATTTGAAAGAAAAGTATATATGGTTATAGCAGACACTAGGCATAAGCTTGAATGGTGATACCAAACTGGAAAGAGAAGCGTTTTAAATCTGAGGTCTTTATTAAAGTTTTTAAGGGTTCATCCCTGTATACCTGGTTATGTGCCTGTAGGAGAAGGCCCCCAAAGACAAAATTATCTGAGCCTCTGCATTGGGTACGCTAGCAAAAGGTTCACAGTTTGAATCCCTCCAAGACTGGAGACCAAAGGTTGATCTGAACTCACAAAACAGACAAGAGGGTTACTTTGTTCTGTTAAACTGTTCACAAGACTGTGCTCGAAGTTTAGCACTTGGGAGTAGAGGGCTGACCTGCTGAGTGGGTTTGTGACAGGTATATTTTCTGATAAACTGTGCAGGTTGTTTTGCTGATATTAAGGAAAGCACTCACTAGGGTGGTGGGTCAGAGCTGTAGTTGATTGTTTCTGGAGGAAACAAATGAGCAGTCTGCTACCCTCCCCCACCACCCAAGGGTGTCATTTCCTTTATACCAGGTTCTGACGCCGGCTTCCCCCAAGGGGCATACACCTGTAATATCCTTATAGCACAGCACACTGTGTAGGGGGTAAACACACTCACACACTTGCACACACTAACAAAAACAAAAAATGCAAACAGGAAGGGAGACAGACATGTGGGGAGTGGTGCAATGCACTGGCTGTGGGGTGGCAGTCTTCTGGGAGATGTTTTGGAGGCTGCGACGCTGCCCTAGTTGCAAGCACCTCTCTTTTCTGAGGGAGGAGGTTGCCTTTCTCCATGCCAACATGGCAAGGATTTGGGAAACCTCTTCCCCCATCTATGGACCACAAGGGCCACTACCGCTGCCTCAAAGGTTGCCAAGACAGAGGAATGATTGGACCATGATGGGATCAGGGAGGGTGAAGGTGGTGAAATAGAGGCATATCCCTCCAGCTGTACCTCTTCATGGTATGCCACCCTAACAGCGACATTTCTATGGTGACATGCATTGATATCGACAACAGCGCCATGCTGCCTTAGAAGTGCTGCTGGAAGGGTGCAACCACTTCCCCCGACCTGCACACCCTCCCCGAACTAACCATGACCTGGAGAGAAAATTTGTTAGTTTGGGAGGTGAAGCCCCTGCATGGCAGGTTCAGGGCAAAGCCACCTGATGTAAAATAAAGCTCCAAACGGTGCAGCTCCTTGCCAACTGCAACTTGCAGTCGACGTGGAGCCCATTGCTGTAATGCCAGTCACAATCTTTTTTGTCACACCAGCATTGTAGAGCCCCTCTTCACAATTCATATGCCTTTCTGAAAGAGTGTGGTTCCTCTATGGAGGCACCCACAGTGGAGATGAAGGAGGATGCTTGGAACCTCCAAAATGGAGACCCATAGGAGGGTGGCATGGGGTCCCACAGGGGAAGAAAACAACTCCTGGTGGGAGACTCAATCCTTAGGAGGGAAGGACTGAGGAAGGAGGGGAGATGGAGGTAAGGTGCCTGCCCAGCTCCATGGCTGGGAAAGACAGGAAGCTATATCTCAGGATCCAGGGAGCAGCAGCATGGGTGAGGGAGCTGGATGTCATTGTCCACCTAGGGACAAATGACCTGGCTAGGAATGAGATCAGAACAGTTTAGGAGGAGTTTGTGGAACAGAGGAGGGGCCTTAGACAAGCAGCACGCACGGTAACCTTCTCAATACTGCTTGTCTATGGCATGGGTAGACGATTAGGGTACTCTGCACCATGGGATTCAATGAATAGTTAAAAAGCTGGTGCCAAGCTCAGGATTTTGGCTTCACTGGGGACTGGGCTTCCACCTGGAGGATACAGGCCTATATTGGCAAGATGGTCTACATCTGTTCAGGAGGGGAACCAAGATCCTAGGTGAAAGGTTTAAATACTTCATTGGCAAGCATTTAAACTAGCCAAGGGGGGAAGCACTGAAAAGGAGCAGGGAAATCCTACCCCCCCAAAAAACAGGGTAATTATCGAGGTAAACTCCAAGGCAGAGAAGTCAATAGGGAGTAGGACAGGGGCAAATGGAAAAAAGGCAAAGACAATAAGGACAGGGAGGGGGCTAAAAAGGGTAAGGCCCTGAAAAAATGGAGGAAGATGAGTACCAATGCCTGTTGTCTGGGTAACAAGCTCCCTGAACTAGTAGCCTTGATTGAAGATGGATGCTTGAATATTGTGGCAGTCACAGAAACATGTTACACAGAGAACCAAAGCAACAGAACTAAAGGGTAAGCAGGGGGGAGAGGAGGCACTGTGGGTCACCCTGGAGACAGGAAATGGCTCCACAATCTGCACAGGTGTTATATACAGACCCCTGTCCCAGGAGGAGGAACTGGACAAGGAAATGGTAGAAAGCATCCTCAGAATGGCAGAAAAAGGGGAGATATTGTTGATGAGAGACCTGAATATGCCAGATGTTAACTGGAGCAACTTTGCTGCAGCCACATCCAAGAGCAGGGTCATTCTTTATGCCCTAAAGGGGGCATGCCTCAGACAGCTAGTGTTGGAACCCTCTCAGGAGGGAGCAGTCTTGGACCTGGTACTCTCAAACAGGGACAGAGAGAGGATCTGCGATTAAGAAGTGGGTAGTCATCTGAGGACGAGTGACCACTAATCAGTGGGGTTCACGATAAACACAGCCATAGAGTCAAGCCATGCCAAAGCGAGTGTTTTGGACTTTAGGAGAACTGACTTTGTTTCTTTTTTGAGGTTTTGTCATACACTATTAAGCATATGACATATTGACCCAGTAGCTCCTCTCCCTGCTCCAGGCCTCACTACAGCAAAGTCTTTCCGAGAACTGGAGGGGAGCAATAGTGGTAGGCAGCAGAAGAGTGACTCCATGGAGTCAAAATGGTAAACCCCACCATTTGAGGGGTTTTGCATCTTCACTTGATAAATCCTAATTATGTATTGACCCTCACAGAAGAGGAACACTTACTAGGTTTAGATAAGGATAGCAGAACCTGGAGGAAAAAGTGAATGAATCCATCACCAGTAGGGTGAGAGGCTTCAGTCAAGCTTAGAGTCAAAGCTTTATACTGTAGGCAGGGGCATAAATAAAATGTAAAACAAGATTAATGTCATGAAGTGCTAATTTCATCAGAAATTTATAGTGAGGTACTAACTGGGGATACTAAGAGCAGAAGCAGGTCAGGATCCCTTGGAGACTGCTCCTCTTGATTCAGTGGTAGAATGCCAGATTCTTAATACCCATTATCAAGCCATCTATATGGAAATCTTTTTGGAAAGCTAAACCACATAGTTCAAGGGGGCAGTGCAACTGGCCACACTCCCATTCAGCCCATTTAAGGGCTGCTCTCCCCACTCTACACATGAGCATTTTTTCTTTGTGGCTGCAGGAACCACCCATTCTCGCTCCCGTTCCTGTTTCTCCTCTGCTTGAGCTTTCACCCATGTTTCCATGGCCGCCTCTGGCCACCAACTTGGTCTCCTGCCACCCAGTTCCATCCCCTACTTCTGTTTGCCCCCCCCAACCTTTTTCTTCCCTCCTGCTGCATCTTCCCCATACCTTTTTCATTCTCCATCCTGGTGTTTGCCTGTCTCTGCTCCACCTGCCCAGCTCAGGCTGGACTCCACTCCTTGCCTCTCCCTTTCCTCAGGGCTTTCCGCCCTGTCACCACCTGGCCACCGCTCCATTGCCCTCTTGGTGCTTCTTGGGTGTGCTGTCACCCACAGAGGTTAAGCTTCCCATCACCCCAGTAGGCTGGGTCTACTCACTCCCTATTCCTTTGCACACTTGTCTCCCTGCCTGCATTTCTGTATTCTTTTGGGGTTTACTCCTCTTCCGAACAGCATCGCTGCTTCTGGATTCCATTGTCCTCCTCCAGGTACAGGAGTCCTGCATTGTTACCATTTTTATTTATTTCTCTATCTTAACTCCAGCAGTGCTGCCTGGCAACCTCCCCAAAACCTGTTTAATGGGATAGTGGGGATTCCTATATGTTCCCTGTATTCCACCTCATTGCTGCCCCTGGGCCTTTTTCCCCCCAGTGCTCATAATTATTTATTTATTTATCTAGTTTTTGTTGACCGGGTAAGTGCACTAGACAAATCCTACCTATTTTCAGGCATGACCCGGGGGAGGGGAATACAGATGAATGCCAACTGACCTTGAACCAGATTAAGCTGTTGGTGGTATTTTTAGTGAATGATGAAAATTTGGCCAGAACACTGGGGAAATTCCCCTACTCTTTTTGATAAGTGCCATGGGATCTTTAACATCCACCTGAACTACCACCAATCCAGGCAGATGGGACCTCGGTTTAACGTCTCGTCCGAAAGACGGCACCTCAGAAGTGCAGCACCCCTCTCATGCTGCACTACAGTGTCAGTACTGGGATATTAACTCAAGTGCCAGATGTGGGGACTGAACCCACAGTCCTCTGATCTCCTAGTCTCAGAGGCGAGTGTGCTACCTACTGAGCCACTGACACTGACATATGTTCTTAAGTTGCTGGTCCTGCCTGTGTCTACCCTGTAACTAGCCTGGATTGCCTGCTATTTACTGTACTCCAGGCATCTCAGCTTAGCTGCAGCTTCTGGTATTTATTTGACCTGTTTTAATTAGCTGCTTGGTGTGGTGATGTCCACTTTTCAACTTCTTTGTTTTTCTCATGGTGGGGGACAGAGTTGTCGCAGCAGGCATCATGGCCCCAGGCCTGTCTCTGCTCCACCTGCCCAACTCGGGCTGGCCTCCACTTCTTGCCAAAGTCAGTAAAGGCAGAGACGGGGCTGCAAGAGGTAAAGCCATCAAAAAATGGAGAGTAATGAGTACCAATGCCCATAGTATAGATAACAAGCTTCCTGAACTAGTGGCCTTGATGGAAGAGGAATATTTAGATATCGTGGCAGTCACAGAAACATGATACACACAGAACCATGACTGGGATGTAAACATAACAGGGTACACTATCTAAAGGAGGGACAGGAAAGGTAAAAGAGCAGGAAGAGTAGCTCTCTACATAATCATATCAGATGATCTTAAGGTTGGCAAGCAATGTGAGAAGGTGGTAGGGAGGGCTGGGAGGATACTGGGATATATAGGGAGAGGCATCACCAAAGAAAACAGGAAGTTGTTATCCCCCTGTATAGACAGTTGGTGAGACCCCATCTAGAGTACTGAATCCAGTTCTGGAGACCCCCCTCTGCAAAGACATAGACAGGATGGAGGCAGTTCAGAGGAGGGCAACTAAAGTGGTGCAGGGTCTACAAGAGAAGCCATATGAGGAGAGAGACTAAAGGATCTTAATATGTATACCCTTAAGGAAAGGAGGGAGAAAGGGGACATGATAGAAATGTTAAAGTACATCTGTGGAATCAACAAAGTCCAAGAGGGTGTGCAAGAACAAGGAGACACAATTTGAAGATAGAGGGGGGAACAGCTCAGGGGCAATGTGAGGAAGTATTTATTCACAGAGAGGGTGGTGGACACATGGAACCACCTTCCTGAGGAGGTTGTGGGGTCTAAAACTATGGGAGAATTCAAGAATGCATGGGACAGACATAAGGCAATTTTTGTGGGGGTAGGAATAAATAGGCTGTTGGTTAAATAGGATCTGCAGCTTATCCTCTAGGTAGGGAAATGGGCAGACTAGGTGGGCCAAGTGGTCCTTATCTGCTGTCAAAGTCTATGTTTCTATGTAAGGGAATGAATCAAATCAACAGAACAAAAGGGTAAATGGTGAGGAAAGGAAGCACTGTGGGTCAACTTAGAGACAGGCAATGGCATCACAATCTGCACAGGGGCTGTATACAGACCCCCATCTCAGGGGGAAGAAATGGACAAGGAAATGATAGAAGGTAGGCTTAGAATGGCAGAAAAAGGGAGATATTGTTGATGAGGGACCTGCATGTGCTAGATTTTAACTGGAGTGCATTTGCTGCAGCCACATGCAAGAGTGGGGTCATTCTCTTTGCAGACGACACAAAGATCTGCAACAGGGTTGATACACCAGATGGAGTTAAAAGGATGAGAAGGGACTTGGCAAGGTTGGAGGAATGGTCAAATGTATGGCAGCTCAGATTCAATGCAAAGAAGTGCAAGGTAATGCACCTGGGAAACAAAAATCTAGGGGAAGAGTACACAATGGGGGGTAAGATGCTGACAATAGTAAAAATGGAAAGGGACCTGGGGATAATTATATCAGATGACCTAAAGGTGGGCAAGCAATGTGAGAAGGCAGTAAGGAAGGTGAGGGGATACTGGGGTGCATGGGAGAGGCATCAATAGTAGAAAACAGGAAGTTGTTATCCCTCTGTACAGACAGTTGGTGAGACCCCATCTGGAGTACTGTGTGCAGTTCTGGAGACCCCATCTCCTCAAAGACATAGACAGAGTGGAGGCTGTCCAGAGGAGGGCAACCAAAAGGTGCAGGGTGTGCACCAGAAGACATACAAAGAAAGACTAAAGGAGCTTAATATGTATACCCTTGAGGAAAGGAGGGAGAGCAGGGACATGATAGAAACTTTCAAGTACCTCAAGTGAATCAACAAAGTCCAAGAGGGTGGCATCTTTCAGAAAAAGAGATGTGCAATCACAAGGGGACACAATTTGAAAATAGAAGGGGGACGGCTCAGAGGTAATGTGAGGAAGTATTTTTTCACAGAGAGGATTGTGGAGGCATTGAACAGCCTCTCTGAGGAGGTTGTGGAGTCAAGAACAGTGGGGGAATTAAAGAATGCATAGGACAGACATAAGGCAGTCCTAGTGGGGTGGAAGGAGGAAGTAAGCTGTTGGTTAACTAGGACCTGCAGCTTATCTGCTAGGTAGGAAAATGGGCAGACTAGGTGGGCCAAGCAGTTCTTATCTGCCATCAAATTCTATGTTTCTATGTTTTTATTCTAGATACCCTGCAGGGGGCATGCCTAAAAGAGCTAGTATTGGAACCCACTTGGGAGGGAGCAATCTTAGACCTGGTACTTTCAAATGGAGATGGGGAGAGGATCATAAATTTAGAAGTGCGTAGCCATCTGTGAACTAGTGACCACCGAACAGTATGGTTCACAATAAACACAGCAGTAGAATCAAGCCATACAAAGTCAAAGGTCCTGGACTTTAGGAGGGCTGACTTTGCCAAAATGAGTAAGTGCCTAAGGAATGCACTAGCAAACAGGCAGGAAGGAGGGGTAGCAGAACAATGGGGAGTAATCAAAACTGCCATCATAGAGGCAAGAAGCCTTTGTGTGAAGCAAATAAACAAAACAAAATTATGTAAAAAAACACTAGGGTTCTCAAAGGAGGTGGCAGGGAAGGTTAGGGAGAAAAAGATAGCGTTCAGGAAGTACAAAGAATCACAGAAGGAGCAGGACAAAGAACTGTATTAGTTAAAGCAGAAGAAAGCAGGGAAGGCAATCAAAACAGTGAAGGCCCAAACTGAGGAAAAGATAGCCAGCTCAGTTAAGAAGGGGACTAAAACCTTTTATAGGTACATCAAAGAGTGAAGAATGACCAAGGGAGGGATAATGAGGCTTAATAAAGGGGGTGGGGGTGGGCAGAGAGCGACTGTGAAAAGGCAGAGATACCAAACAAATATTTTTGCTCAGTGTTCACAAATGAAGAGGGGAGGTACCTAAACCAAACAAAAGAAACACTCTGGATAGGGGGGTCAATACCAGTCCATTCACAGAAGAAAGAGTTCTGAAAGAATTCTTTCAATTGAAGGTGGAAAAAGCAATGGTGCCTGACAGAATTCATCCCAGAATTCTAAAAGAACTAAGGATAAAACTAGTGACACCACTGACTACCTTCTTTAAAAAATCATGGGAGGATAGGGTGGTATCTGAGGACTGGAAGATGGCAGATGTTATTCCACTTCACAAAGGTGGGAGCAGGGCAGAAACAGGAAACTACAGACCCATTAGTTTGATTTCAGTGATAGGGAAAATGATGGAATCACTTCTGAAGGAAATAATTGTTGAGTACCTAGAGACCAGCAGGGCACAAGACCCAAGGCTGCATGAATTCACAGTGGGACGGTCATGTCAGACAAATCTAATAGATTTCTTTGACTGGGCGACCAAAGTAATAGACCAGGGAAGGGCTGTGGACAAGGCCTACCCAGACTTTAGCAAGTCATTTGACACAGTCCCACACAAAAGATTAATATACAAGTTAGCCAGCCTTGGAGTGGGTCCCAAGATGGTAGCTTGGGTAAAAAATTGGCTGGACAACAGGACACAAAGGGTAATAGTAAATGGAGTCCACTCTGAAGAAAGGGGTATTAGTAGTGGGGTACCACAGAGTACAGTACTGCGACCTGTCCTCTTCAATGTCTTTATAAGTGACATTGCAGAGGGACTGGAAGGAAAAGTGTGTCTCTTTGCATACGACACAAAGATCTGCAATGGGGCTGATACACACAAGGTTTGGTGGAAAGGATGAGAAGGGACTTGCCAAGGCTGGAGGAATGGTCAAATGTATGGCAGCTTAGATTCAATGCAAAGAAGTGCAAAGTAATGCACCTGGGAGACAAAAACCCAGAGGAAGAGTACACAATGGGGGTGAGATAGTAACAACAACAGAAATGGAACTGGACCAGGGGTAGTCATATCAGAAGACCTAAAGGTGGTCAAGCAATGTGAGAAGGCAGTAAGGAGGGCTGGGGAGATACTGGGATGCATAGGGAGAGGCTTCACCAGCAGAAAACAGGAAGTTGTTATCCCTTTGTACAGACAGCTGGTGAGACCCCATCTGGAGTACTGCATGTAGTTCTGGAGACCTCATCTCTGCAAGGACATAGGCAGGATGGAGGCTGTCCAGAGGAGGACAACTAAAATGGTGCAGGGTCTGCACCAGAAGACATATGAAGAAAGACTAAAGGAGCTTAATATGTATACCCTCGAGGAAAGGAGGGAGAGGGGGGACATGATAGATACGTTCAAAGTACCTCAAAGGAATCAACAAAGTCCAAGAGGGTAGCATCTTTCAGAAAAGAGGTGTACAAGAACAAGGGAGCACAATTTGAAGATGGGGGCAGGTCAAAGGTAATGTGAGGAAGTATTTTTTCATGAAGAGGGTTGTGGATACATGGAACAGCCTTCCTGAGGAGGTCGTGGAGTCAAAAACAGTGGACAAATTCAAGAATGCATGGGACAGATAAAAGGCAATTCTAGTAGGGGGTAGGAGGAAGTAGGCTGTTGGTTAACAAGGATCTGCAGCTTATCCATTAGGTAGGAAAATGGGTAGACTGGGTGGGCCAAGCTGTCCTTATCTGCCATCAAATTCTATGTTTCTAGACAGTGGGAGCTGCTTCACAATTGTCATATATTTTATCAGCCACTGGCTCACCAAGCCTCCTACTGCTGCCCTGCACAGCCTTTATGTCACTACTCAACCTGCAATTCCTGACAACTCTCTACCTAAGAACAGCTGGCTTTACCCAGCATTCTACCATCCCTTCCTTACTATTATGCACCTGATTCACACAGTCATCCCATCCCTCCTGTCCCTTACACTACCAGTAATGCCCTCCCCTTCCATTACTGGCAGCATATCATGTTTACTAGCTTCAAATCACATCTCCTACTGTCCTGGCTTTGCTGCCTCCTCCTTCCTACGCAGCTTCACTGCCTCCTCCTCCTCCTCTCTAACCCGTCGTCCCTGGTCTTTGCCCAGTCTCACTGTTCTCTCTCTCATAACATACAATTCAGTTCACTCCTAATTTGACTTCCTAATGAATTTGGTCGGCATGCATTCATGTGGTTGACAAATACTATTTGTCTTAACTAGACCCGTGAGAGGGTCCCCAACGCTCAGTCTGACTTACATATAGGTCTCTCCATGTCTGCTATCACCCTCATCACCCACGTGTGGATCCCTTACTGCATTACGACTAACTCATGCTACATTGCATCTACCTTCTCCACCTTTTGGAGACATGTTGACCACATCCATTACTTCCAGTACTCAGATAGCCATGTGACTGATGGTCTCTCTCTCTGCACTCCAAAGTTCACATCTTGAGCATGCAAAGCTTGGGGCAGGGTCCTTCTCACCTGGCCCATAGTTAGGAATGTCCTCACTCTGGGTGGACCTTCAGTCATTAACCACACCAACTGCACTCTTGATGTAGCATTTAAGGTTTCACCGGTGAAGAGGTGGGGCTCTTCATTGGAAGGGCCCCTTTAGCTGCCTGAGCAGGTTTGGAGGCACCCTTTAAAACTATTCTTCCTACAACCACCTCTGGTTCACCTGGTTTGTTCTTAGATCAGTAGACTGACTGAGCACCTTGGTGGCTGCTACTCTCCTCCTCCCACCTTGGAGGTGGACACTGAGATGTCCCGGTGTTGTAGAGTTTGCTCACAACTCTCCATGGCATTCCCATTAGAGGAATAGAGCATGAGTGTTCCCCAAAATTACAATTCCTCTGGATTAGTCTACTAAACTACAGTAGCAGAGCTGTCATGGTAGTCCATGACTATAGCGACCGAGACTGAGCACCTTGAAAAACAGTGAGTCAATCTCAGTGACTGTGATCATGGCTACCTAAGGAGGAGGGTGAATGGATACTGCAGTCAGCGAAAACCGCAACATGAACTTGCGCATATGCACATACACGTACCCGTGGGGGGAGAGGCAGGGGAAGGATGGCATGTGGGAGGGGTTGCAGAGGGAAGCTGCTGAGCTGGATCACTGGTGTTGTGGGGAGGGTGGTTGGCTGGGAAGCCTGGGGTACCAGGTTCTGGTCCGACTTCGTACAGAGTTTTTTTTTTTGCCACCTGGTAGCAGGTATTTATTCAAGTTTTCACCCCCTCAACATGCACCCCCTGAGTTAAGAATCCATAGGCAGGGAGGTGCGGAGGGCACAGACCCCTTTATTAAACATGGGACCTGTAGGTCTCTGGCTCCTTTTTGCTGTGCACTGCTTGAGTGCATCGCCGAAATTAATTTTCGGCAATGTACACTCACCATAATAGTGATCACTGTTTCTCGATCTCAATTATGACATGGAACCAGCTATCACTAAACAAAACTGTCCCAAAACCTGGAATGAAGACAACCTAGGCCTTGGATCCACAGAGGTTTCCTCCTCAAAGGGTTTTTTCTGTCCTCTGTGCCAATGGTCATAATATTAGATAGGCATAGTTGTAGTCCCTATGCCACTTAGTTAGGTTCTGCTGTTGGATAGAGTTGGGTAGCTGCCTCATAATTGTATCTTCTACCCCTTTGGCTGCTCACTCTTTCCTTAGGAAGCCAGGCCTTTAAGCCTTACAGTCAGACCTCTGAGTGGGTCACTATTCACCTGTCATTTAATGCCTATTCTACTCAAACAATGCTACCAAGTGAACCAGTGTGATCAAGGTACAGGTCTTAGACCCTGATAAGTGTTTACCACCTTGTATGCTTTGCTTGACACTCTTTTAGGGCTTCTTCCTAAGGTACCTTATCACTCCTGTGGCACCTCTATGGGTGGAACCCTCCTCTAGTGTTCCTTGCCTTTGTACCCTTACAGGGTAGTGTATCCCATGGATAGAGAGGCAAACAGCCAAAGATTATTTACATTACACAAGCACAAAATCAGTTGCAAAGGCATATTAAATTGTTAAAGACTGTAGTTCAAGGGGGCAGTGCAACTGGCCATGCCCCCATTTGGCCCATTTTAAGGGTCACTCTTCCCACACCACAGACAAGCACTTTTTCTTTGCCCCTCCACCCACTCCTCCTCCTCCAGCGGCAAGCCTTTCTCTCCCATGGGCTTCTTCTTAAGGTACCTTTAGCCAAGGGAATTACTCCTGTTGTACCTCTAGAGGTGGAACCCTCCTCTAGGGTTTCTTGCCTTTGTACCCCTACAGGGTGGTATATCTCATGGCTAGAGACACAAACAGTCAAAGATTATCTACATTACTGAAGCACAAAACCAGTTGCATGGGCACATTGAAATACTATTTCAGCTATTCACATATTCGGGGAGTCCATTCCATATACAGTACCAACTATTATTTGCATAAAAAAATCATTTTGTTAGTTCAAGAATGGGTAGCTTTTAAAATGCGTCTATACTTACCTGAGTTCCATAGTTCTCTCCTCAAGTAATGGTTCATCCCTACATGTATCAAACATGTGACTAAATCCCATCTTATTCTTCTTTGTTCCAATATTATCACCTTAAGATTGTTGAGCCTATTCATGTAAGGAATGTCTCTAACTCCAAATCACCTTGGCAGCCCTTCATTGGACTATTTCAATTTCTCTTATTTTACATTCAAGGTACAGTGACCAAAACTGACTACTAAATTTCAAGTGTGGATGAAACAAGCTTCTTCATAATCGCATTAAAACCTCCTTGCTTCTCAGTCTAATATTCCTGCTAATACATCAGTACATGCCAGTATTCTATTTGCCTTAGCTGTGGGTTTGTTTGTTTTTTGCTTCATTCAGAACTATCAGATTTATTGTCAAAATGTATTTCCATGTCCTTTTCACTGTTTGACTCCTGCTTTATGATCAGCTAAGATTGTATTCATGTAATTTATTGTTTTCCTATGTGCATCACATTGCACTTACCCCTGTTTAAAATCATGCCCATTTCTTTGTCCACTCAGAATGTTTTGTCAGTTCTTCTTTATCTAGTTAATAACCCTGTCTTCTGTGTCAACTAGTTCACTACTTTTAGTATCATGTGCAGACTTTTGCACCCAACAGTAAACTATACATGTCAGTTATAAAGATGTTAAACAAGCCCATCTCCAGCACCTACCTGGGACACTTCACTGGTCACTCCCTCCCCTGAAGTAGATTCCATATAGCCTGCCTTTTTGTGTTCTTCCATTTAGTCAAATTGGTAATCCAGACAACCACCTTATCATCATTGTCTAGTTCTCTCAATTTTATATTCAATGTCCTGCATAGCCAGTATAGTGTTATGCTTGTGCAACTGTGTTAGTTTGGTTTTGGCAGTTCGCACTCTCTATTCCAGAGGAATTACCACCCTGCAGGGGTACAAAAGGCAAGGGACCCTCAGAGAGGGTTCCACCTCTAGAGGTGCCATGGGATGATTCTTGTGGCTAAAGGTACCTTAGGAATCCCCCTAAGGAGAGAGTGCTGCTGCTGGAGGAGGAGGGGAGGAGGATGGTGAGGCAATGAAAAAGTGCTTCACAATGAGGCTGAGAGGAACTGCTTATATAGCTCAGGATGTGGGAGTGGTTGGTTTCTTGGCCATCGAACTCCACTCATAGCCTTTCCAATTCAATGTCTTGCACAGCCAGTATAGTGGTATGCTCATGCAACTGTGTTAGTTTGGTTTTGGCTGTTTGCACTCTCTATTCCAGAGGAATTACCATCCTGTAGGGGTAAAAAAGGCAAGGAACCCTTGGAGAGGGCTCCACCCCTAGAAGTGCCATGGGATGATTCTCATGGCTAAAGGTACCTTAGGAATCCCCAAAAGAAATGTAGTACAATCATATCCCAAAGAATGAGGTGACGCAAAGCTTACGAGCAAGCAGTAAGTGTGGCATAGGAGCAATAACTGTAATATAGTAGACAAGCATAGACAGTTTGATAACATAATGAGATGCTCAGGTTTGCATAGCATGATACTAATGGTTTGCATTGAGAATGAGGGGATCCTATAAGGAGAGCAGGAACAGCATGACATCCTCCACCTCCATTCAACAGCGGAACCTACCTAAAGAAACTAGGGGCACTACTATGCTAACTAACAGTTATGACCTGAGGCAATGGAGGAGAGAGAGAAAAAAAACCCTATGAGGAGGTAATCTCTGAGGATCCAAGGCCTAGGTCACCATCCCTCCAGGCTTGAGATAGTTTATTTAGTGATGGCTATGCAGCTGCAATTTGGAACACCCAATTAAAGGCAGGTGGAAAATATTCCAATTTGGAGGAAGGCTCTCACTCAGACCCTCTAGTGGGAATGCCATGGAAGGTTGCAAGAAAACCCTGCAACAATACATGCAGCCAAGGTGGAGAAAGAGAGCAATGACTGCTCAGGCACCCACCTGGCCTACCTTCCTTAAACTCAAACCAGGTGAACTAGAGGTAGTCGTAGGGAGAATGTGCTGAAGGTGCCTTGCTAAGGAAACCACCAAAGTCAATGGCTAACCATTATAGTGGAACACTAAAACCAAAGGAGATCATCGTAACCACCCTTCACCGCTAATCTTATATTCTACACCAGGAGCTGCTGTAGCATAGCAGGCAGCTAAAGCTAAGCCTGGGGTGAGGAAATTCCCAGCTATGGGCCAGGTGAGAAGTATCCCATCCCAAGTTGGACATGCTCAAGATGCGGACTAAATGCAGAGCGAGACCGTCAGCTGCAGGGACCCTGCACCGGAACAGAATGGCTGGCATGTCCCAGAATTAGATTGAGAGCTGAGAAGCTGGTGAGCTGATAGCGCACAGTGCACTAATTGTAATGAGCAGTGAGCGCTGAGACCTTGCAAGGTCGAAAGCAAATTGAGTGCAGCAGACATCCCAGAGGCTAAAGTCAAGAGGATGCAGTAGGCATGAGCAATCGATTACATAAGAAAGTGTGGACCTGTACATAGGTCAGTAAACAGAGTAATAAGTGGACCTATGCATAGGTCTGCATAATGTAGTAGCAATGAAACAGCACTGAATAGTGAGGCAAGCCAGCCAGGCATGTAAAAGCCAAATCAAGGTGACAAATACTCTGATAATTTTCGATGGCGAAGGTAGGATTTAGAACAGAAAATTTAACAGCCTCAGCAGGAGCTTTTTTAGCTGACCTCAGAGTATAACAGATTCAATAAATATAAAAGCAACACCTGTATGGAGTACACTGAGTTGTAACTGCAATAAACATAAATAAGGAGACACACTACTCTGTAAACAGGTGTAGCCAGGCAGTGCAATGAAGCTGTTATAATGAGGTAAGCAGAAAGAAAGAGAGAGCATGGTTGAGCTGCATAGCTAGGTTCAGTGTAAGCCATAATCAGGTGAAATTAATTGATTATGCAACATAGAGCAGCTATGGTTGAACTGAAACACAAAAATAATGATTGCAGTTGCATTGCAGTAGTTTGGGAGTTGAGTGACGAAAGCTAGTAGTAGGAACTTGGGAACAATATGCTAGGAGTTTAGAAACAAAGCCCCCAAAACTAACAAAACCAAAGACACACAAACACAGAACAGGAAACAAAGAAATAAGAAGCACACAGCCAAAGGCAAAATGCAAACCAGAAGCAGGAAAATAAACACAGAAATCCAGCAAAAACAAGTAGGAGCAGCAAGTGGGGGAGGGTCGGCCAGCCCTGCAGGCCCCAACCAGCTCAGAGGACAGACAGACAGAGCCTTCAGCTGCAAAGAAAAAGTGCTTCACAATGAGACTGAGAGGAACTGCTTATATAGCTCAGGAAGTGGGAGTGGCTGGCTGCTTGGCCATCGCACTCCAGGCATAGCCTTTCCAAATAATGGCTTGGTGAGACACTTTATCAAAAGCCTGCCAAAAGTCTAGGAAGATGGGTTCAGATTCATAAAACTTTGCCCTAGTGAAAAACCAGTTTTATGAGAGCAAACCTGGTTTTGTGCTGAGTTGGTATTCACAAAACTCCTGTTTGCTCATTCAAACTGGGTTTGTACTTGGGCAAAGTGTGGAGAGGGCCACAGTGCAAGTAAGGAGGAGGGGACCTGCATATCTGTGCTTTCCAATTTGCAAAGTATTTGCTCTGTGCAAGGGTCTTTGCAAGGGTCTTTTGCGGGGTACTCTTGCACAGAGCAAATACCACTAACCAAGACCTTGCCATAATGCCGCACAACCCTGGTGGCTGGTGGAGATTCTATGGCTGGCGTGTTTGTAAAACAAAGATGTATCTCTGTTGGTTAGTGGTCCCTCCCCCCACCTGATCACATGCTCCACAAAAAGAAAGGCATAGTCTCTGTTCCCTCCTTCATTATCACCGATCATCGGCCCAATTATAAAAAAAATCTATCCCCGGTGCCAGTGGAACACCCCCCCCCATGATTGCCAATTGCTGACCTGATGATGAAAAAAATATGTATCCCTGCTGCTAGTAGTTCCCATCATTATTGGTGATTGTCAGCCTGATTATAAAACAAAGACGAATCCCTGGTTGCCAGTGGTTCCTCTCCCCATATGATCCCTTGCATGCTCTGTTTATAATATACCCCTGGTGTATAGTGGTGTCTCCCCCACAAACTGCCTACCCGATAGACATAAATGACCATTCCCTGGTGTCTGGGGGTTCCTCCCACCACCTGATCACCCACCCGATATATTAAACATACTTCACTGGTGTCACTGGCCCGCTGGCGCAGCAGCAAGGCATATGTCTGTGGTGCCAACATCCCATGTTCCCATGTTTAGGGACAGACTTGGGAGTCAGAGGGCCAACCAGGGGGAAAGGACTGAGCATCTCAGGGAATGCTCTCCTCCTCCGGGGGGGGAGAGCATCTGGTGCTATGCAGACCTCTGGCAGAGCCCGGGGGCACCACCATGGGTGGCACCATATGCTAGGGGGTGGGGCAGACACTGCATGTCCCCACCCCGGGAAAAACCTGAAAAAATGTATGCCAGCCACTAATGATGACACCTGCCCCCACTTCCACTGCTGATAAAGGTCCACTGGGGAGTCCTGTTCCCGTGACCCCACCCTGGGGGTTAAGGCAGAGCTTAGAGAGCTGAATTCCTGGAGAGGGGTATCCACCTGATGTCTCTGCCCGGGGGGGGGGGTAAGCCTGGGGTGGTGAAGGGTCGCTAGTGGAGCGGGGGACCAGAACCTCCTTGGTGTCCATTGGTCCATCCCTCCACCTGATTACTCACCGAATGTATAAAAAATATTTCCCTGGTAGCTAGCAGTCCCTCCTGGCATGCAGACAGAATGTCGTGGTATAAATGGTTGTGGTTAAATCGGAGTGGTCTATAAGTCATGAAGACATTCCGTTGCCGATTTTTAAGTCACAGACAACCCGTCACCAATGTAATGAATTATCCTGCGATGACAATCTCATAACGCTATCAAACCACCAGAACATGCAAACAAAATCAAGTGACAGAATAATAACCCCCTTAAGCCATGTGAATGATTCCAATGACAAAAACAAAAGTACAGAATACTGTTAACTTTCAGTCATAGTTGAGATGTAAAGCAAAGCCAAAACAGGTAACTATACTGTTAAAATTCCACTCCATCTCTTCCTTGGGATTACCTCAGCACAAAACATTCACTTATCCATTCTTGCCAAGGGCTTCAGTAACACTGAGAAGCAGCAGCAGCTTTGCACTGTAGTATGCTCACTTTACCAGCTTGGAACTCCAGTCAGTTTCACTAGACAACAGGCTCTGTCCAAGTTTAGACTTTTCTAATCACCCACCCATTGCTTGCAGTAATTGCCTGTGCAGGGATCCTGCTAAATCTATCCTTGGTAGTTTCGAGATTGGGAGGATAACGGTATGCCTGAGATTGTGAAAATGCTCTAGTAAAAAATTAAAAAGCCAAAATTAAAAGAGAAATAGATATAAACCAATGTTCAGGGAGGTATATAATTAATTCCTAAGCAATCTAGCTAAGCCCAAACATAACGAGTTCCTGAGTGCTCGTAATTTACACATACAAGAACAGAAAGCGCCAGTTAAGGAGAATTAGGAAAATCAATGTTAAGTGCATTGCCATCTTGTAACTTACCAAGCTTAAAATGGTAAAAATATAACTCACTTACTCTGCCCCCTTAAATCTTGAAGCAACTTGTTACTACTATTTGCGACTTTATGTCCGAGTTTCTACATTTTAACCGCGACTTTCTGTAATAGTGCCTTTTTTGAACTGCGGCATCTTGTCCGGCATGTTAATGTCCCTGCTACCATTTCTCCACTCCGTAATGCCCGTGACTATTTGTCTGGTGGCAATATGGCCGCTCATGGTCTCTCCCCCCACCCGATTCCTCACCTGCTCTGTTTTTACTATACCCTGGTGTCTAGTGGTGTCCCCCTTGTTGATCATCAGCCTAATAGACATAAAAGACCCTTCTCTGGCATCTGGTGGTCTCTTCCCCACTCAATTACCCACCCAAGGTGGATAGTATATTCTCTGGTGACCAGTGGAACCCCCCCATCCCGATCCCCTGTATAGGAAAAGTACACATTTCCCTTGGTTCTAGTGTTCCCCCTCCCTATCCCAATCCCTTGCAACATACCCAAACATCCCTTCCCTGACATCTAGTGAACCCCCAACCTGATAGGTAGTTTCCCACCACCCTGGTCCCCTATCCAAAAACCAAGACAGTAATCAGCATAGCCCTCCTGTCTCTCCCATGGCTGACCACCAACTGAGTTATCAATGAACGCATACTGCATATAGTACATATTCATTGAATGACGGTTCACTCTGAACTGTCAATCAATGTCAATGAGTGTGTACTGTGTACAGTACATGTTCACTGCTAGTTCAGTTGGTGGCCAGCCATGGTGGAGAGAGGAGGGCTGTTCTGGTCACTGGCTCGGTTTTGTGATGGGTCAGTGTGGTGCTGGGACACTACCTGCCAACTAGATACCAGAGAAGGGACTTTTGGATGTGTTGCTGGGGATCAGGGTGGGGTCTGCTAGATACCACGGCAATGTGCACTTTTCCCATAGGAGATCAGGATGGGGGTAGGTTCCACTGGACAACAGGAATATATCATCCACGTTAGCCAGGGGAATCAGGTTGGGGGAGGGATCACAGGACACCAGGGCAGGATCATTTATGTCTATCAGGCAGGCAATTGGTGGGGGGGGACACCACTAGGCACCAGGGTATGCTATGAACAGAGCGGGTGAGGGATTGGGTGGAGGGATGGACCACTAGCCACCAGGGAAATATTTTTTATAGATAGGTAGATAGATCAATAGATAGACAGACAGACAGATACTTTATTTGTACAGCACCCCATTCCAGAGTCTCAGAGCGCTGAACATTAAAATCAACAGCAACAATTAACATACATCCAGTAGGGTGAACAACAGCAACAATAAAAACTATCTATCTTGATAAAATAGTCAGGCAAAAAATTTACATCGTTAATCATTAAAAGTAAATGCCTGATTAAATAAAAAAGTGTTCAAGCCCTTTTTAAAGGTTTCCACTGAGCATACATTGAGCAGGACATTGGGAAGGGGAAGGACCACTGGATACCAGGGAAAAATGTTTTATATATTGAGCAGGTAGTTGAGATGGGGGAAGGAATGCTAGCCACCAGGGAAATATTTTTATACATCAGGAGGGTGATCAGGTATGTTGAAGAACCACTGGATGCCAGGGCAAGCTTATATTTGTAATACCTATTGGTGCATGGCGGGACACTAGCAACCAGGGACTAAGGCTGCCTATGGAGGAGGTACTTCACTAGACTCCTCGCAGCCTATGCAAATGGGCCCATAATGGGCATGCAAATGGCCATCTAGCATCTTGCGTGCCCAATGGAGTCATTTGCATAGCTGACTTTGTGAATTGGAAATCATGCACATGTGCTATTCATTGCAGGGCCATGTTCCTGACTGCCTGTCGGAGTGGCACTAGTGGGGTAGCACTAGTGATACTGGGGTTACTGCTGCCTCGACCTAGCCCTATTCACAGTCAGATAGTGCAGTACATTTCCACTGTGAATAGCAACATTTGGCATCTACACAATCACAAAGCACAGCGCAAACTTTTGCACTGTGCTTTGCAACTTTTTTTGAATCTGGTCCATGATAGCTACTGGTAGATTGTCATCCAAATTTTCACTGAATTGTTCATAGAAGGTTAACATGTTATGCATATGTTATACATAATCTATCTGGGGACAGATATTCAAAACTTTGTTGCTGGGCACAGACAGTTTACACATGTTTTGCGAGCCGTTTGTGTGGGGTTGCAATATTCGAAAGACCAAATAGCATTAGCGCTAAAAGATAATGTATGTGTAGTGCAGAGTGAGGGGCAGGAACATGAATACTGGTGCAGTGGTATATTTAGCACCTTAGCGCTGCACAATGTACGTTAGCATGACACACAGTACAGTGCAAGTTACTTCACAGAATAAGGTAGTCTTAACTCTGTGCAAAATAAGGATGGGAGTGTGGATGCAGCAGCAACAGGCAACAAGCCTGCATGCAACAACAGCATCATGGTGCACCTGATGACCACAGTCATTGAGGAGGCAGAGAGGCCAGAAGGAAACCCTAGGCCAGTCCATATGCCAAGGAAGAGATATGCTGCAAACAGATGGTACTTGCCACAAGTCCTAGCATGATACCCTGGCAGTGCCCACAATGCCTTTATCTAGCACCAGTCCCAACCCTGTCAGGGATTTGAGGGAGGCCTAGTACCCAGTGGACACCTTGCAAGTGAGTACATGCAGCACACACACCCAATCCCCTCATAGGAGGTACACCACCACAATCAAGCACACACATGCTGCACTGAGGGGAGGGAGGGTGTACAGGTGTCCAGGATTCACCACATAGTAGGTGCTGCCACATGGCTGTGGTCATCCACACAGCAAACATGTTTCAGTGACAGAAATGCCCCTAACATTATTGGGCTTGTATTATGGTTTGTGCCCCCCCCAGGCACATACAGCACACCTCTACATACATCCCATCACACACAGCCAGCCACGTGTGTGTTACTGTGAGAATCCCATGCCATTGGCACAGAGTATGTGGGTCACAGGATGGTATGACAGTGTTGTTCACTGTCAGAACACACCTGCCAGCTGGGCCTGTCTATGTGTGGAAAGCAACATTCAATGTTACCTGACACAGTCTGCACTTAGAAGTCCGTCACAATATTGGCTACCCATGGTACTATAGCATCAACACACACTGTAGCAGAAACAGCAATATGTCTATGGCATGCAGCACAGCAAACCATGCCTGTGGTGCTTGTCTTCTGGGATACAAAAGTCTGTGCTGCTGTGTACAAACCCAGCCTGCAGATAATGACTTGTAGTTCCAGTCTGATATGCAGGTGGTACTGTGTGCACCCTGAAATAGCCCAGGCAATCTACACATGGAAATACACACAAATCAAGCCATAATGACATGCCAATACAGCTGTTTGTCCTCAGAATGCCTAAGTAGGCTCATTTGCATATCCCTTTGGAGTATGGTAAAGTTTTTGATCAAGGCAAATGTGTTTACGCTGGGAAAAGGTGTTTGTCTTGGGCAAACGTGTCTGTACCTTTGTGTGGCTCTAGAGTACTTTGCCTATACTGTTGTTTGTAATTGTTCTGCACCACTTCTTTGCCAACACCCACAGTGGCCAAGTAGTTCACCTGTGCCTGACTCCCCCACTGTGTGCACTGGGCTACTGTTGCTGTTTGCACTGCCAAGTTGCTTCATTCAGAGATGTCTTATTTGCCGGGCTATCTTTGCACTGCACTCATAGCCATGTTTACTTACCTTCGTTTGACCACTATATTCAGCAGTGTTTGCTCCTGGGCTATTCCTCTGAATATTGTGTGTTATTGGCTGTGGACTACATGTGCCCACTGAGCAGTGCAAACTTTGACTACGGGCAAAGTTTTGAATATTGGACCCCTAGTGTGAATTTAATGATCACCATTGACCTCCCTCCCATGAGCCCATAAAGGATACATAGTGATCTAAAACCTGATCCTTCTCTCACTGCACCAGCCCCCACAGATATACACCACAATATCAAAGCAAAGCAATATCACACATAAAACAGACAGTACTGACTAAAATGAAGCCAGGCAAATGAATAAACCTGTTTTTGTGCCCTAACCTATTGCCCAACCAAGCGATAGTGTACTGTTGCATAACAACAGACCGCACATGCTCACATGTGCGAAAACACTAGGCACCTGGTTATGATGTCATAACTAGGACGATTGAGGTTAGCACAAAAACAGGCAATAGGTAACAGTGTACATGCCCACAGGAGAAGCAGCAAGTGTCTTTCACTGTGTAGTAATGAATTTAAAGGATTTGGAGATAAAAAGCAAGGTGGAGGTAAGTCCTTAAAACTTTACAAAGCATTTTTATTTATTATTTATTTATTTATTTAAAGTCAAGGATTACAACGTACCTTTGAGCCAAAGCTCTTTTACAAAGGTTCCACATCATAAAAAAAGTACAATACAGTAAGTACAAAACAATATAATACAGTAAGGTCGCATAACTAACAACCATGGAAGGAACAATGCAATAGATAGGATAAACAATGTTAGTGTGAAGTAGCATAGGAGAAGAACAGTGTAACAAACTGGTATGGGGTGGAGAGGAGGGAAGGGGGCACAATGGAAAACACAAAGTGGGTTAGATCACATGAGGGGAGGTGAGAGCAGCTGGTAGCCTTGTCAACAGCACAGAGCAGAAGTATCATAGCTGAACATAACAGGGTGAAGTGCTAAATGAGGGAAGGAGGGGGTAGAGAGTCAGGAAGGGGGATGGAAGTGGGAGAAAGGGGGAGATAGGGGGATAGTAAGTGCTAAGGAGGAGGAGAAAAGAGAGTGGACTATGGTGACTATAGGTAACAGTCACAGGAACTAGGGTCAGTGAGATGGAGGTGGAGCTTTGATTTGAATGAGCCAAGAGTGGTGGTGGAGGAGATGTCAGGGCTGAGCTCATTTAGCCAGCTGGGCGCTCTGTGGGCAAAGGATCTTTGGCCCTAGGAGGTGCGACAGCGGGGGACCAGGAGGAGCCGGTGTTCAGAGCCCCTGGTGGTTTGATGATTCAGTCTTTGACTCAGTATGGCTTGGACTCCAGGAGGGGCTAGGCCCATGGTAACTTTCTTTGCCATGATGCAGGTTAGATACTTTATTCGGTTTGAAAGTTGAAGCCATCCAGATTGGGCATAGAGGTCACATGTATGTGTGAGATGGTGGGCACACAAGGTGAGCCTACAAGCCTTGTTAAGGGATGTCAATATTCGCCTGAGGGCAGTGGCGGAAGCAAAGCCGTAGATCATTAGGCCGTAGTCTATGATGGAGACCACCAAGCTCTGGATGGCGATCTTAAGAGCATCTGCCATGAGGTGTTGTCTGTGACAGTATAGCAGGCCTAAACACATGTTGGCAGCTTTGGCCACACCGTCTGTGGTCCACATAGGAAATATTTGAGTCAAGAGATATCCCTAGGTCTTTGAAAGAGTGCACCTGTTCAAGGGTGCTTCCAAGGCAGGTTGAGATAGTAAGTGGGTGAAGTTTATGCCTGTTACGAGGGCTGTTAAAGATCATTGCCTTGGTTTTTTTTATGGTTGAGGACCAGCTTATGACTGCTAAACCAATTTTTCACAGAGGCAAAGCCATTTTGAAGATTGAGTTGTAAGATCACTGGGTCCCTGTGGGCGAAGATTACAGTGTCATCTGCACAGAGGATGAGTTGTTCTGGGCAGGATTTAGGGAGGGTGTTAAGGAAAAGGCTGAAGAGTAGTGGGCCCAGAATGGACCCCTGTGGGACTCCAGAGTGGACCGGTCTGGAATCTGAGAGGACACCTGCAATTTTTACTCTTTGCGACCAATTTTTCAGGTAGCTGTTGAACCATGCTACAGCATCAGAGGAGAGTCCCGTAAGCTGGAGTTGTTTAATAAGCAGATGATGGTGGACAGTGTCAAATGCCTTGGTCAGATCGACAAATACGGCCCCTGCTAGATGACCCTTATCCAAGGTGCTGTGTAGTGCTCCAGTGAATTCCAGTAAGGCAGATGAGGTACTGTGTCCTTTTCTGAAACCATACTGTCATACCTCTCAACCTCTTTCCTCATAAATCAGGGACAAAGCTTAAAAAATCAGGGACAAAGACCCAAAATCAGGGACACATCTTAAAAATTGCTACTATTCATTCAGAAAGCTTACAGAATAAGAGGATTAGTGTAAAATGCATTTTCTGAAGAAGAAAAAGCCTGTAATTCTAATGTTTGACATTATTTTGTGCCTACAGTTGCCACCATTCTGTCACAAAAATACAAATGTTACGGGACACAGAGAAAAATTCTGAGGCAAAATCAGGGACATCCCTGAAAATCAGGGACAGTTGAGAGGTATGCATACTGTTATGTACAAAAGAGATTGTGTTTTTCCAGGAAGTCAGTGACTTGGTCGGCTACTATGCGTTCAAGGGCCTTGGAGAGAGGAGGTAGTATCAAAATTGATCGATAGTTCCCTTGGATGGTGTTATTCCCACTTTTGTGGACTGGTGTGACTGTAGGAGCTTTCCATTTGTTGGGGAACTGACTGAGGCTGAGGGAGAGATTGATAATATGAGTTAATGGGACAAGTACTTCTTCAAGGGTGAAAGATAGCAGTTTGAGGTCTAGTAAGTCCCCACTAGTTCTTGACTTAGAGATTGCCTTGTTGATGTGTTTCCAGGCTTTGAGCAATTTAACTGATTTGAAGTAGATGGGTGGGTGATTGGAAGGGGTGGGATGGCCACAGGGGGTAGTGGAGGTTGTATCCAGGAAAAAGTCTGGGGGGAGAATGCTGCTTAGGTCAGTGACTGCGTCATTGAAGGTGTTTGCAATGACCAGGAGGTCAAGAGTGATGGACTCGTCAACCTTTAGCATAGTTGAGGAGGATTTGGGTTGCTTCCCTGTGACTTCTTTGATGTTTTTCCAAAACTCAGACCCACTTCTCCTGGTGTTGGAAAGAGCTTCTTTGTAGTACATGCTTTTATGTAGTTGAATGGACTTAGTGCAGTTGTTATGGACAGGTTTGTAGTTCTGCAGAATTTAAGAATGCAAAAAGTAAACCGAGTTGTATACTAAGCAAGCTCCATGAATTGGCAAAGTAAAAAATGTATTAATCACTTTATGTCTCAACAGTAAGGGGCAAATGCCAGAAAGTCTCCTCCTTAAGCAGCTTAAAAACCAAAACAAAGGTATGGTAATGCACAGTTACAAAGTGGCAAGCCTGTTAGGCAGCATAGAATTAGAATCATTTGCCAGCAAACATTTCAGTCACAGCAACCATAAATGTCTTGCATTATTCTTTTTTAAATTACAAAAGCAAATACCTCAAACAGGATTAATACAGATTGTTGTATAAACTAAGAATAAAAAGCAGGACAGAAAACATGATGATGACAACCTTAGGACTGGTATGTGTTGGTCCAGAATAAATGTATAGATTAAATTTTGTAAAAAAGAAAAACTGAGAATGGAAAGATAAAATTTTTGCATACTTTTTAGATTAAAAGAAGAAAATTAACCCCGTGAACAAGCTCTGGCACACAGTGAAACTTAGGGGAAATCGATAAAAAGTTGAAAAACTTTTAAGCGTTGTGAAGTCTATGATTTTTTAAAGGGCCCCCAGAACACGTTACTTTGAAAATTGTCTTTGAGCCTCATCTTGGGGACTGAAGAACCTACAAAAGAGTGTCCATTTCATGCTCACACTGCAAATTCATGAATTGTTCTGAACTAAACCCCAGAAAGGAGCCAGTGAAGGGCAGGCCCACAGAATGTGGGTGATTGTGCCACAGTTTGTCTGGCATCTCCAGCATTTATCTGTGGGCAACAATCCACAGGTGTGCAACTGTTGTGGAGTTCTATGCCATCTATGCAGCACCTTAAATTGCACACATCTGTTCTGAATGTCTTTTGGGGCTTTCTTTATTGATTGCCAGCATGAGTTCCAGGTCTGAGGGGTAATGTCTGCACTTAACTCCTCTGACCATTTCTCCTTAACACTGAGTGCCATATCTGGACGATCTAGAAGGTGTCCATATATGGCAGTACTGCAGAGGGTTGCCCCCTTGTCTGGCCATAAAAGTATATCAGACCTATTGCATTGTGAGTTCCAGATACTGGGGCCCAGGGAACTCAGGACAGAGTGCCTTATTTGGAGGTATCTCTAATGATGTTGCTTGGGCAAGTCAAATTCTATCTGCAATTGCTTAAAGCTCTTCATGGTTGCTAGATGTTTGTGTTTGAGATCTTCTACATAATTTTGTGTTTGAGATCTTCTACATAATTGGTGCCTTTCCTGGCCCACTCTTTGTCCACCATAAACTTGTTATCAGTTGTTACGTGTGGATTCTCCCATAGCGGGAAAAATTTTGTTTGGTTTCGGTTCCATTTGTTTAGTTTGCAATAATCTTTCCATGTTTTGAGAATAAGCTCTAGGGTGGGAGTAATGGCCTGCTCTTTAGGAGGTTAGAGAACTGTGCTGCCAGCAGTAGGGGTTTCCCTAGCCCTGAGGCCTCACAATCTGCCCATCCTGGTGGCGGCGGGGGGAATCTTTAGCCCAGGGAGCGGTCCTTGCCATCTGCTTTATGGTATGAGCCATAATTCGAAATGGAAAATAGGGGTGTTTGAGTTTTCCCTTGTTGGAGGGGGCTTCTGAGCTTGGTCCAACTTAAATAGCTTGGGCCTGTCCCCTAGAAGAATGACCTAACCTTAGATTGTAATAGCTTGGTTATCTTAGACTATGCAGAGAGGTAAGTTGTCCAGCACATACTGAAGTTTGGAGGAAGCCATCATTTTGAAAGTGTGTTCCCTTCCCCAGTGGGAGAGTTGTAGCAGCTCCCATCTCTTAACCTTTTTCTCTATCTCTTCTAACAAGAGGATTATGTTGTCTTTTCCTAGTTGGGGGAGGATCCAGTGAAAGGATATCCCCAAGTATGTGATGTTCCCAGGAGACGTGTGTTAGTCCCCAGGGGTAGTTTGGTAATGTAGTGATGGTCAGACCAGAGGCTAGAAACTGGGATTTCTCTGTGTTTAGCTTGTATCCAGACAATGCACTGTGGACATTGATCACAGTAATGAGGTTTGGGATGGCTTCAGCTGGGTCCCTCATTAGGAGTAGAATCTCATCAGCATAGGCCATTGTCTTGTGCTTGCCTCTCATTTTTACCCCTTTAATGTCCTTGTGGCATATGGTGGCTTGTAGAAGGGGCTCCAGGGCTGATATAAATAAGAGTGGGGATAGAGGACAACCCGGTCAGGTGCCTCTGTGCAGCTTAAAAGGTGCTGATGCCTGCCCATTGGCAATGACCTCTGCTGAGGCGACAAGAGTACAGCATCTTTATCCATGATCTGAAAATGGGGCTGATGCTGAAGGCTGTGAGAGTGGCCAGGAGTTTTTCCACTCCACTTTATCAAATGCCTTTCGGCATCCAATGAGAAGAGTGCAACTGAGGGAGGCCTTTTTGTTTTCCACAGGAGGTTTACCAGTGTCTAGTGTTATCCGTCCCCTTTTGCCCTGGAATGAAACCTACTTGGTCCCTATCCACTAGTGCTGCAATAAGATCATTTAGTCTAGTGGCCATTACTTTCGCCCACACCATGCAGTATGCATTTATCAGGGAGATCAGCCTGTAGCTACTGCACATTGTAGGATCTTTCCCTGGTTTAGGTAGAAAAAAGATTTTTGCAACTCTCATAGAGGCTGGGAGGGCTCTGGTGGTGGTTGCCTCATCCAGTGCCTCAATCAGTGGATGTAGGACAACATCTTGAAAGTCTCCTAGAAATTCTGCCAGCGGTCCATCTCACCCTGAAGCTTTCCCAGTGTTGGTAGACTTTAGGGCCTGCTCCAGCTCTCCCTTTTCCATGGATCTATCTAGCCACTTTAGCTTTTCCTGGCTTAGCTTTGGAAGCTCAAGTTTATCCAGGAAATCCTGAATGGTAATGTTTGATGGTTGGACCTCCGAGGAGTACAGTGAGCCACAAAAGGAAAGGAATTCTATGTTAATCTCCTCCTCCACTCTGGTAAGTAACCCATCCTTTTTTTTGACCACCAGTATCCTGGAGCACTCTTGCCTCTGTTTGAGCTGGTAGGCCAGGAGGCGTCAGGTTTTTCCTTGATTTCCAAAGTTTTGTTTCAGGCAGAAAGTGAGTACTCGGCTTTTTGATGGAAGGTACTTGTTTATCATGTATCATAGTCCCATGACTTACACCTCAAGCTTTTGAGACAGAGTTAAAGTATCATACAGTTGCTTCTCCAGGGCCTTCAATTCCTTTTGTAATTTGCCAGGTTTTCTCCTTCTGCTTCTGCATATTGGATATGGCTGATGCACCTCCCTCATATAAAGGCTTTGAGAGAGTCCCACCTGATGGCAGCTGAAGTGTCCCTGGGCCTGCTGTTTATCAGAAAGTCCCTGATCTCCTCCCTGAGCTTGCTAACATAATTGTGGGTCATTAAGAGCCTTAGTTGAACCTCCATCTGCCTCTACTGGCCTGAGTTGCTGTAGGGGCAGCCATGTGAAAGACACAGGCGCATGGTCAGAAAACAAGATGGAGCCAATCGTGCATCTATTATGTGTGCATCAAGCCCGGGGGTTAGCTACACATCCAACCTAGAAGTGCATTTGGTGTGGGGGAGTAATAGGAGTAGTCTCTCTGTGGGATTGGCCAGCCTCCATATATTCACTAGGCTGAGTTCCTGTTTAAGGGCATTAAGTGCTTTAGAGGCACAGATCAATGGTCCCTTTGGAGGCTTGCTCCTATCCAGGAGGTCATCCATGTTGGTGTTCATGTCCCTTCCCTCACTATCAGTTGTCTTTTGTGAGCTTCTTGAAGAGATTGGGTAAGTCTTGTATAGAAAGTGGCGTCTGTGTCATTTGGCCCATAAATATTACACTGGGTGACCTCCTACCCCATGAGTTCCCCCTGCACTATAACAAACCTACCCTCAGGGTCAGTAAAAAATTTGTTTGCTTAAAGAGGTACTTGTTTATGTATTAAGATCTGTTGCGGGATGGAAAAACCATCACTATTTCAGGTTCTTGTTGGAACGACACTAAAGTGAAGAAATGCCAGACAAGTGGTGTCCAGCACAAAAAGTGGTTTATTTCTGGTATATAAAGCAGGCTTACAACCAACAGTGTGGTCACTGGGAGAATACTTCCAGTCTTTCTTATCTATGTAGGTAACAGTTTGTCTCTTCTCAGAGAGAAGGTGTAATGCAAAGGGTTGACCAGTTAGATGTGGCTGGGTTCTCATCATGGCTGCTCCTGTATCCAGAAGCATGTCTAGTTGGCCCCCGACCATGGCCCTTACACAAGGCTGTCAATTTGTGTCGACAAGTAAGTCACTCACAATCCAGACTGGGGCCTGCAATTGTCAATCTCTACAATTCTTAGAATCTTCGTCATCATCCTATCCCTGTGACCTGAAACCTATGAGAGAGCGTCTGACCTCCTCATGGTGTTGCACAGGATATGAATGCTGTACCTGTGACATCACAGGTGCGATCGTGCCCTGTTCAATTAGTAACTCCCTGATCGTCTCACCAGCCTGGCCAGTGCCTGATGCCACAAAGGGATTCTTCCCTTGGCCACTTGGTTGTTTGGTAGCCAAGGGCAGGAATGGATTCTTGTTGCTGGTTGGCACCAGGGCCACTATGGAATGCATAGGTGTGGCCTCTGTTCTGGCATGGACCTCCTCCAGTTGTTTACAGAGGGTCTAGTTCTCATCCTTTAGGGTCTGATAGCTAGGCCTGCTGTGGTACTTGCCATCGGAATTTGAATTTTTCAAATTCCAGTTGTTATTATTCTGGTTGTTTCTATAGTTCTGGTCTCCCCCTTGTGCGACTGCTTGTCATCAGAAGGGGCCTCCTGTTTATCATTGTTACCATACACAGTACAGTGGGTCAGTGTAGGGTTCACCGTGGCAACTTGGGCTGAGGCTCCCTGGGCCATCGGGGTTTGAATAGCGGTGGCCTTGTTGGTGTTTTACTGGAAGCTAGGTTACAGAGGTAGACCTGAAAGGCATGCTCCGTTTTGATGAGGATTTCAACAAAACTGGCGGTCTCTGGATAAACACTGAGTTGAACTTTTTCCTGAAGGGCTGGAGTCATGTTCCAGATGTACAAATCTTTGTGCTCAATCTGATCTTTGTGTATGAGTTCACCTGCTAGGCTCTTGCCTGCCTCATAGGCAAGCCACAACCATTTATGGTAAGCCACTGGGCTTTCCTTCACATTCTGCTTAACCTTGTAGATCAAGAGGGCTCCAACGATACCTGGCGCATTGGCAGCAAGGAGTGCCTGTGCAATATCATTGTAGGAGAGCTTCTCGCAATTGCAGACAGCCTCTGGGAGTTTGGCCCAGAGGGTAGGCTCGATGGTCTGTCTTAAGACTTTAACCTGGTACTCGGGTTGGAGAGAAAGCTTCTTGCAGAGGGAGCACACCTTCTGCAAATGACAACTAAGGTTATCAGTCATGCCCATCTGCCCAATGCTTTGAACAATTTGCTGAATAGAATGAGTGACCTGTAAGGGGTTGGTCATATGAGGAATGGCATTAATTCACATGACCCAGAGCCCTTGAGGGCACCTTTCTCTACATTGTGGTACTCCTAACACATGGACCTGGAGTTACAGTATCTTCAAACATGTGGTCAATTTGGTCTTGGATGGACCTCTGTCCATCTGTGTCACTATATTCTTGAAGGCCTCTTGTATTGTGCTGCGCATTTCTGTATTGTCTTCTCTGGAGAGGGGAGCCAAATGGAAGTGCACCACTCGGAGGTGGCCAGCATTCCATATTATGGGGGCCACCGTGTTTGTTTTGACATGACAGCATAGAGGGTGTACCAACGTGGCCACCATGTTGTGGATGGCTAGTAAATGTCACCACCCTATGGGGCAGGGGTTTGGATGTGACGAGGCATCCCACATCCTCATAATCAGAATCGTCAGTGCTGAATGACGTAGTGTCAGTGGGAGTGTACTGAAAACCATTCTTAGCTTTTACATGGCCAGCGAGAACCTCCTGATGTCACATTCTAGCCATCTTTGCTCTACATTTCTTATGACAAACCTGTGCAGTGCCCTGCTCAATATCCTTCTCTATTTCACTCTGCGATACTCGATATGCTGTGCCCTATTTGACATTCTCCCTGAGCTCTTTGTCCAGCTATGCAACAACCTTACATTATCCTCTTTCAACTCCGCATTATCCTCTCTCAAACTTTCATTCGTATCACTCAAAATGTCATTCAAATAAGAGAGCTGTTTCTTATCACATTTCATCCTTTCATTATCATCTCTTAACATGCATATTTCATGCTCAGAGTCTTAAGCAGTACAGTGCAACAGTCTGTTATTATGATCACAGACTGACTGTGTCTCCTCTGCTAATTTTTATTCTCCTTTATGTAACTCCGATGCCTGCAAGCCCATCTCTTTTTTAGAGATGCGTTTTGCAGCTCAAGGGAGGTGCATTTTGCCATTAACCTTTGAATGGCTGTATGCAAAGCCATGACCAAGAGACCTTTAGTATGACACTTCATGGCTTTCTGCTTAGACTCTAGATACTGATCAAAGATAGTAAGCAAGAGGTCTTCAGCTGACTTCACATCCAGCGTGAAATCAGTCCATCCTCTATAGGAGGTGAGGTAGTTTGAGACATCAAGTCTCAGTTCTCTGCACAATTCAGGCATAACAAACAAGGGGTAAACACAAAAACAAAGAAAGCGGTCGAAAGACTGGACTCAAATCCTTGGCACCATTGCCCGATTTCGGTCCCCTTGAGCAAACAGTGGAGCCAGGTGAGCACACTGCTACTCACAGAGAGAGTATACAGTAGTCAATGTGGTTCTGCCACAGAGACCAAATGGAATAAAACTGTAACAGAACAACTACCGCAAGCACGAGTAGGTCCAAGTAGACAAAAGTGCACTACACTGCTCGACATTCAAAGTTACTTGAATGGGATCCTCACTTTGTACATTCCAACCTGTGCACGGTCGCCAATGTTGCGGGGTGGAAAAACTATCATCTTCTCAGGTTCATGTTGAAACTGCACTAAGGTGAAGAAACAACAGACAAGTGGTGTCCAGCACAAAAAGTGATTTATTTCTGGTATATAAAGCAGGCTTACAACCAACAGTGTGGTGACTGGGAGGATACTTCCAATCTTTCTTACCTCCATAGATAGCAGTTTGTCTCTTCTCAGAGAGAAGGTGTAATGAAAAGGGTCTTATACCCTGATAATTACGTAGCAACAGCTAAAAAGATATATAAAAATCATATAATTGGTCAGTGGCAAATGACCTGACTCCTAACTAGCCTGGGAAAGCTTGCTGAGCTAGCAAAAGAATAGATAATGTAAAACAATGGATCTTGTATTCCTGTGAAGGACACTTGCAGTTACAGTTCTGCACAAGCACTAAAGATGGCAGTATTGCTTAATTAATCATTATACAATAATATATAATAGGAGCATCTCCCAGTGTTACACTAAGAATAATGGCAAAAGCATTATGATTCTCAATAAAAGTACAGTAGAACTCAGATCCTGACTCTTATGCTTATATGATAAGTGACTATTCCCTAAGGTTAGTGCATATACATATAGGTATTACTGTCTGTGAGGTAGGGGGCCATTGGGGTACTGGTCCATGGATAACAGATTGCTACCCTCCTGCTCTTTGAGTTGAAAGTTGACCCAAAAATCTGTGAAACCCATCTCTGTTTGAGATTTGGGTCTCCCCTTATGTCAGGTGGGCTTCTTGTATGAAAGCAATCCATGCTCCCTCTTTCTTGAGGTGGTCCAGGAGCTTTCTTCTCTTAACTGAGAATCTGAGTCCTTTAACATTCCATGACACCCATTGAATCCCTGTGTTAACCATTTTTTTAAATGTTATAGTCTGGAGGGTCAACGTTTGGGTCAGTGAGCATGTGGGTCGATCCACCCTGAAGTTGGCCTATCCTCAGGCATTGCAGTTCCTCTGCATATCCCTGTGGACAGTGAGACTGAGGGGGTACTTGTCTCAAGGGTATCCTAACTCTTTGTATATGTGTACTTGGTGATCCACCCAGTGAGGTTCATGTGGTGATCTGTGTCCTCTGGGGAAAAAACATTCTGAGCTGCAGTCTGTTTTGACATATTTCTGTACCTAACTTGGATTCATATTTGGAGCTGAGGTTCCCCCCTATCCAAATTATCCTGATGTGACTTTTTGATATCCATATGTGTGTAACCAATAGCTTTCTGAATTTTAAGTAACAACATTTTAACCATGATGAATTTGTTCAGAAAAACAAAACTAGAAATGCTCATTTTTGTAGTTAATGGGATAATCTGCATAGGATGGTGTGCCCCGATACTACCATTAACCACTGGCATGTCAGAGCCAGTGTCCTATAACTCAGTGAGTCTCACCTACCATTGTTCTGAAAACTTCCAGTGCTGCATACTATATATATGCAGGTAAGTTGTGTATGTGTGTGTGTGGGGGAGAGCAGTCATGGTGGAGCATGAGCAGTGAAAAAACTGGAAAGTGGGTTAGTTAGAGCTATGTCCAATGTCTCTCTTGCTTTATACTGGTGTTGGGGGAATGGGGAAAGATAGGGGTATTCTTTGCCCTATGCTTCTTCCATCCTTGTTGGGGGAAGGGGTAACTGTTGATGGCTAAAAGGTGAGTAACATGGGGAAGCCTATTCTAGTGAGCGTTCTAGTTCAACCTCATTTTCAGTTGTGGCCTAGTGGGGAGTCTCAGGGGTGAGGGGAAGAACAAAAAAAAATATAAAGGGTGGGGGGGCAGACAGTCCACTGACTTCCCCTTTTAAAAAGTTCACATCCCCAGCTGTGTTCTTGATTTGCTGCATGCTAGACCTCGTGTATTCAATATTTGAAGTTCTCCCCTTCCTCCTTATGCTTAGCAAACATTGGTAATACCAGTAAATATGTCTACTGCCCATGTTTTTGTCTAGGGCTCTTTTCATCACTTCCTGCTGGCAGAGTGTGTTGTTGTTAGTAAGCCAGTAGGGGGAGTGAGGTATTGCGCAGCTGCAGAGATTATGGGAAGCGCTCAAACCCTTCACTCTCTCTGCTAATTTGGATGAAAAGAGGAAGATGTGGAGGAGGTAAGTGGTGTTGGGGGGGGGATTCTCCAAGCCCTACTAACCACTGAAGCAGACCTAAGGTTTACAGTGTTTTCCCCAGATGGCAACTCAGATTGGGCTCATCAGTCAAGAGGGACAAGTCAAGATTTAAGAAATGAGGCTGTAATTAAATGGCGAGGAGTATCTATCTCCTTTTACAGAGATTTTGCCCAAGACACAGCTAATAAACATAGGGCGTATGGTCCCCTGAAGAAATTTCTAGCTACTCATGGTTTCCACTACAGATTTCAGGGACTCACTAATCTCCTGGTAGCCAAAGGGAAAGAGATCATGGCAGATAGCCCTGATCAAGTGGAGCTGGATCTATAAGCACTAGCCTAACCTACCTCCCCAAATACATCATCAGAAGGTTGTGGGATGCTTCCAAGCTACCTTCCGGTGAGAGCTGCCCTCATGAGGGATGAGTATCCAGCTGGACTAGGTTAAGCTGACCTTAGATTCTCCCAGACAGCAGAATGCTTCACGCACATCATCCATGGTTATCGCTGCTGAACAACCATCTCTCCCCCCTAGAGCTGCAGAATCCTCCGCTCACCACAGACAACACTCGAGAAGCGTCCAACAACCCACTCCAGATGTGCAAACTGTTGCCCCTCCAGCTAAGATGTCACGAGAGGACTCTTCAGAAACTCCACCAGCTTGTCATGCAGTAGGCCCTGAATTTTCATAAGTAGAGTCAGCCCCATCCATGGACTGGGCTGACATCCCCGACTCTTCACTAGTCGATGTGGTGGACCTTGTAGGGGAAACTCAAGCCAGGGGAGAAGACATACGTGGCTGCTGCTCATGTGATGACTCCAGCTATGCCCAGGGTAACTCCAGACACTTGAATATGGCAACATTTGTTATTGTAGACAGTTAACTCTGACTAGTGGTTTAATTGCACTCTATATGAGCTAATCTATGGCTATTAGACTGGTTTTTGTCTATCGCTTTATTTGTAGTATGCAGTACCTTAAGGTGTCAGCATGGCTCAGTTGGTAGCACATCCACCTCTGGACCAGAAGGTCATGGGTTCTCATCCCACACCGGGATTGGACTTGCACCTAAAAGTGCTGGCATCCGGGTGTCTCGAGAGGTGCTGTACTGCTGGGGTGTGCCATCCTTGGGATGAGGCGTTGAACCGAGGTCCCTTCTACCTGTCCTGGTGGATCGTCCAGGTGGAAATCTAAAGAACCCAGGGCACTCTTTGCAAAGAGTAGGGAACATTTCCGGTGTCCTGGCCAACATTCCCCTTCCCATAAACCGGTTCATGCAATTATCCAGGCTGTGTGTTGGTGATGATGTGCGATATGGCTGCCACCACACATTCAGTCACTTCACTACCAGTCTAGCATTGCTTGTAAAGCGCTTTGGATGTATGAAAAAGCGCTATATAAATACTGATTCTTCTTCTTAGATGTATCGCTATTTCCATAGTCATTGAAACACTTACCTTTTGTCTTAGTAAATAAAATAATCTGTACTGTAGTTACATTAATGTTGGGCAACTAAGCTGCCTTTATAATGGTCAATTAGGGTGACTACTCATTTTCCTTTTCCTCCCCACCATTCAGTGTTAAACCCCTCCCCCTGGAGTTGCGCCAGCTACTGCTGGATAGCTGGTGGATGAGGAATAGCAGGTTGGTTTGGTCGACCTAATCCTCTTCCGACGCGTGGAAGCTTGCATAGCTGAGGGTACATTTGTTTCAGGTACCTTCTTTCGCTATAGCTCTCCTCGCTCTTAGAGTAAAAATGCTATTTGTATTGTTATAGTTACCTTTGCATGTTAATTGAGTTTTTGTGTGAAAAGTGTGTTTCTCTCAGTACTGGTGTTTAGATTTCTTTACCTGGTATACCCTCTGTATACAATTTTTGTTCTGATCAATAGTGCTGCTATAGCTCCCTGATACCCACTGCAGTTACCCCCTTGATACGGACTAGGTTGGCAACTCACCCAGATACGTTCATTGGGTTCGCATTTTCTTATTTAGCAATAAAGGGTGAGTACTTAGGTATTACTCCAGCAGTATACTATGTCCTCCTCTGTACCTCAAGGCTTATGCCTAGTGTCATGGAATGTTAAAGGTCTTAATCATCCCATTAAGCATACCAAGGTGATACAGTTTCTTTGTTCCTTGCAGCACACAGATATAGCCCTTCTTCAAGAAACACACCTGCTCCATAAATCTGTCCCCTGGCTAAATAAATCATGGGTTAGTGCATTTCATGCTAGTTCTGTCACATCTAAGTCTAGGAGAGATGCCATCCTAATTCATAGATCTAGCTCATGGGTGGTGGAAGAATCTAGATCCGATTCTCAAGGTAGATGGATTCTGGTTAAATTGACATCACTGGTGGGTTAGTTGATTCTGGATAATGTGTATGCTCTCAACTCTGATCAGGCTGATTTTTCCCAGGTGTGAGTCAAGCCATTTCCAGCTGAGTCAACTAACTAATATTCCCCTTCTCTAGGATAACTGACTTTAATCCCACAGTATCTGACATTTTCCAGAGACAAATCAAAACCCACTCACAAACAGACCCTCACGCTTATGCAGCCTTACTAGATTTGCAGGCGGGTGGGGTCTCATTGATGTATGGAGGCAGGATAACCCCTCTGGGCATGACTATTCTTATTTTTCCTCTGTTCATGGGTACATAGCTGAATTGATTATTGGCTGACAGAATAGTGCAGCATCAGGAGCAATCTCTCACAATTCTATAGGTAGTATCCTCATCTCAGATCAAGTCCCTGTTCTCACCATGTATACCCCCATAGGCCATAGACCTATGGGTACGAGATGGCGGTGTAACCCTCTGTTAGTCAAAGACCCGGAGTTTAAGCAAGCAATGGCAAAAGCTGCCAAAGATTACTTTGCCCATAATTCTGACTGTGGAGTATCACCAAGTATTGTATGGGAGGCCTTCAAAGCCTATATTAGGGGCCATATCATAGCATTCGCATCACAGCATAATAAAGTTAGGAAGAAGTCTGTGGAGGTCTTGCAGGCAGAGTTCAGGACTGTACAGGCACAATTTAAGGCCATACCAACTGTTACCAGGGACACATCCCTATACCATAGAATAGTGGAACTTAAATATCAGATCAATGCTCTGCTACATAACAAAGCTGAATGGCTAATGCTGAGGTCCAAATACTCACACTGGGAGGGGGGTGATAAAAGGAGGTAGCTTCTTGCCTTTGAATTCGCAAACAGCAGGTTTCCACCAGATACATACCCTCCACATTGCCTTCTCTGGTTCACTAACTTCTGATCCTGCAGGAGTTACGAGACCATGGCATCTTTTTACCAAACGCTATATAAGTCCCAAGCATCCCAGTCATCTAATCAGTTGTCTCAAGATCTCACCACTTTTTGTCAACAGTTTACTACACCTGCCCTGCTACCCAAACAAGTTGCACTATTGGATGCCCCAGTTACTACCACCAAGATACAACAGGCTCTCTCCCAGATGGCCAAGGGGAAAGCTCCCGGACCTGATGGGTTGACTGTCAAACTATGTCAGATAATGACACAGGAGATTGCCCAACCCCTGTTGTTAGCTCTGCAGGATGCCCACACTACAAGCTCCCTCCCTTCTATGATGAGGGAAGCTTTAATTATACTCCTACTTAGAAACGCTATATGGCCCTATAATTGTACTAATTTTTCAACCAATATCACTGCTGCCTGTTGATACTAAGATCTTGGCCAAAGATCTTAGCTAAACAAGAGATACACAAAGTCCTTACATCATAATATATCCTGCACAGGTAGGGCTTCATGCCCGGTAAGGTGGATCTGACAACACCAGGTTACTACTCAATTTAAAATGGATTGCTTCTAAGGCCAAGATCCCTATGGCTGCTTTAGCGGTAGATTTTGCTAAGGCCTTTGACTCCATTGAATGGAATTATTTACATGAAGTTCTTCATCTCTATGGATTTGGACCTCAATTCCACCACTGGGTCTTGACTCTATATAATTGACCCTGGCCAAAGTCTTAACAAACTCAGATATTTCCCCACCTTTCACATTATCCAGAGGTACCCGACAAGGTTGCCCTCTCCACTGCTCTTTTTAGTTGCTTTGGATCCACTAATCAGAGCGTTAACTACTACACCTGGGCTGTCGGGTATCTCAGCGCATAGTAAGTCCTATGTTGTGGCTGCTTACGCTGACAACCTACTACTTACCCTTTCCCACCCTCAACATTCTTTACCAATAGCTCTATCAGTACTGCGGGACTTTTCATTACTCTCTGGGCTTCAGGTTAACCAGCAAAAAACAATGTTTGCTCCTTTAACAACTTATGCATGCAGGACTGCCTAATGGTGCAAATTGAAGTGGGCCCCCCAGGGTTTCACTTCTTTGGGAATTTATATCCCCTATAAATGGGCAGATTTGGAAACCTCTAATTTTGTACCTTTGTTGAAACAATTGGCCACCAAAGTGGAGAGGTGGAGTAAATTACACCTCTCACTACCTGAGTAAAGTAGCAGCCATGCATATGCTTTTACTTCCCAGAGTTACATACTTATTCAATAATCTTCCAGTCTATATCTCACCCAAGGTATTTTCCTCTCTCGAAACTTTTATTCTCTTTTCTCTGGGAAGGAAAGTGCTGAATGGAAACAAAAGCTTCATGCATTGGTCAAAAGGAGGCTTAGGGGTCCCAAGGTTCCAGGGCTATCATACTGCAAGCGTAGCTGCTCAAATTATGAAATGGTTTGTACCTTCTAGTGCTCCACCTCCTCTGTGGGTAGGCCTCAAATCTAATATAATGTCACCTACCACACTTCGGGCCGTCTTGTGCGCAAGTGGGTTGTCTGCTAGAGGGTTTCCCCCAGTGTTATTGGAGTCTCGACGTGCTTGGCGTCGTATCATGACTCGTTCATACACTCCCAAGGAGGCATGGCCTCCCCCGGTGAGGTACACTGAGTTGTGGAGTAATAACTTTGTCACCCTTGGAAAGCAGCCCATTAAATGGCTTTCTTGGGAAGCTAAAGGTATCCACTACATACAAGATTTAATGTTGCCAAATTCAGACATTATACTTTTCTTTCATCAGCTTAAACAGAAATTCCATCTCCCCAATAAAGATTTTTGGTGCTTTTTACAAGTATGAAGCATTCTTCAGGACCTTATTGCCAAACAAAAGACACACAACCAATGGGCCTGGCTTGCTACATTGCACAAGTCCTCAACGGCCAAAGGTAGGATAGGTAGGTTCTATGCCACTTGGAGAGACTCCCAAACTGATCCCACTGAAAATTGCAGGGCTAAATGGGAAATAGAGATGGGATGACCATATCTATGGAATCTTGGTCCTCTTGTCTTATGGACTCACATAGAATATATAGAGACTCCAAAAGCTGTTTCTTACAGCTCAAGATACTCCTGTGATGGTACAGGACGCTGACAGCCTTGTAAACAGCTGGACTCCTGTCTCATTCTAAGTGCTGGAGATGCCAGCAACCTGAAGCCCACCTGTTTCACATTTTGTGGACATGCTCCAAGATTACTACTTTTTGGACTGCCGTCACCCGTGATTGCTCTCAGGTCCTGGGTATTGATGGATTACCTTTGGAACACAGATTGCTATTATGTGACACTTCTGGATTAACCCTTTTGTCCAGGCCACAGAGGGAATGGACCATTCTAGCAATATTAGAGGCCAAAAGATTGATATTAACACATTGGAGACAGCACCACGCCACCTATTGCGCCTGGCAGGCAGCCTTGCACGTCTGGCCCTGAAGGAGCGTCTTTCACACTCACAGCATGGCCAATTAGAACATTATTTTAAGAAATGGGATGCATATCTGCACTCTTCATTATATAAAATTCCCCCTCCACTGGAGAATCCTCCCTTCTTTCCAAGATCCAGATAGAATATGTCTCTTGTCCATGTTTGGTGGTTATATTATGGGTAAAAGTGACCCACAGTGGTGTGTAAATAGTATATTAGATCCTTACTAGTGCTATTGAAATAATGAGTGTTGGTTTCCCCTATTATATATGCAATATATTACTGTATGTATGGTAATTAGTATATTATGTATTGGAATGGTATAGAATGCTTGTTTTTAGTACAGAGGGTAAATGTAATATCAAGTGTACCATTAGGTGTATTGTCTGAAATTAAAACCTCAATAAAACTTTATATAATAAAAAAAAGAAATGAGCATGTAGCTTCTCAGCACTCCTTGGTGGCTATTGGGGAAATGACAGTTTCTCTGCAACCCAGCTTGAGTAGCCACCAACATTGTGTCAGTTTAGAAACACGGAGAGCCTAGTGAGTAGCTGTTTCACTGGGTTGCTAGGCATCTGCCCTGCAATTAAGAACTTGAATCAGCTGTAGAAGCTAAACTGGAAGCCAGTGAGAGGGGTGTGGACCAGGAGCTTGTGCTCTTTGCAGTGGAGGAGGGGCAGTCAGCATAAAGGGTGCTTGCAGCTACTGTTTAAAGGGTTCCTGACATTTTTCCATGCACCACATTCTGCCTGCAATGAAGTTTTACTCTGTGTGTGTGTGTGTGTGTGTGTGTGTGTGTGTGTGTGTGTGTGAAGCTGTTTTTGCTGGACTTTACATCATTATGTGAGAAGCTGTTTTGTGCTGGATTTGAAACATTTTTGTGCCAAGGCTCCCCCTGCAATTAAGAACTTGAATCAGCTGTAGAAGCTAAACTGGCAGCCAGTGAAAGGGGCGTGGACCAGGAGCTTGTGCTCTTTTCAGCAGAGGAGGGGCAGTCAGCATAAAAGGGTGCTCGCAGCTACCACGTGAGCATGGTAATTTGAGCGTGAGTGGCACAAGTGCCACTCGGCATCAAAAAAATGTGTTTGTAGGTTTAGTGAAGGGCTGAGTTCTTTACCTTGAAGTTTGGATTTATAGATTAAGATCTATTTGTAGTAATTAAATATTCAAACTCTCACTCAGTTTAAAAGTCCAAGCTTGGTGAGTGTTATACTGAATTTCGATTGTTTTAATAATTAACCATGCAGAAATATATTATATATGTGTCCTACTTGTGATACTTATTAATCAATGGAAGAAGACTGACTAGTTGGGATCGGGAAATTGGCTCCATCATCTGCAAAGCAACAAAAAAAAATATGTTATTAGCATTTATTTATATGGGTTCAGAACTTATTCATAGAATCAGAAGAAATGGATTCTCTAGGCAGTGGAGATTATTTAATCAGGTTAGAATCCAAAGTTTTTCACCTAGAAAATCCCACTTAAAATTGACTACACCATTTGTTTGTAGCATAGTAACACTGCTTGCAGGTGATGTGGAGACAAATCCCGGCCCCAAAGGAGTCAATAAACAAAATTTAAAAATTTCACTTGAAAGTGCAAGAAGTGTTATAAACAAGATGCATGAATTTCAAATATGGACTAAAAGTTATGAACCAGACATGATAGGATTAATTGAAACATGGTTATCTCAAAACATACAGGATAAGGGAATATTAATGGATGGTTATAATCGTTTTAGATTGGATAGGGGAAAGAGGGGTGGTGGGCTTCTTTTATATATCACAGAGAAACTGGGTTTGGGAGAAGTTGTTTTTCAGGGTAATTTAGAATTAGATATCTTTGTGTTTGAAAGATTGCAGCTCTTATTTAGTGTAGTATATTCCCCTTCAAAAGTAAATATTACCAAGTTTGAATTATTGGCATCTAAATTAACATTAGTGTCAGATGGTAAAGATTTAATATTAATTGGTGATTTCAATGCTGCTTGGGGCAAGCCAAGGGGATTAAAATTGGAACAAAGTTTTGAGATACTAAATGTCAATCAAATAATAAATCAAAGTACTAGGAAAAGTGGGGTTAAAAGTCAGGGGAGTATTTTGGACTTGATTTTTCTTTCTAGGAGCTTTCATGTCAAAAAATGTTTGATTTTGTCTCCAAATTTGGGGGATCATAATCCAGTATATTGTGTTGTAAAAAATTTAAATCAAATAATTGAGGAAGAAAAGTTACCTAAAAGAAACTTTAAGAACTATCACCCAAATAATTTTGTTTATGATTTAAATTGTATAGAGTGGGGAAGATTAAATGTAATTCCAGATGTAAAGTTGGCAGTTGAATAATTTTCAAAAACTTATTTAGAGGCCTGTAATAGGCATGCACAATTTAAAAAAAAACTAAAACAAAAAAAAAGCATCTTCCATGGATAAACAAATTTTTGAAAAATAAAATTTGTATCAGAGATAGAATCTGGAAAAGAGCAAATAAAACAAAAAGGGAGGAAGACTGGGTTAATTTCAAAATTAAGCAAAATGAATGCAAAAGGTTAATTAGATCTACAAGAAAAATTTTACAAGATCAAAATTGAGACAACTCATTATCCTAAACAATACCGAAAGATGATGAAAGATGGAAACCTTTGAGAGCTAAGTCTTGTATAAAAATGTCAATAATAAGGTGAGCACCTTTGACTCAAGAAAACAGCTCAGTTGTTGAATAAATATTTCTTAACATTGCCTGCTATTACCATCCTAGCTGGTTCACAAGTACAAGCAGATTTAGTAAATAAAGAAACTAATAATGAAAATTGTCCTCTTTCTTATTTAAAAAAATTAAAATCTTGGAAGTTAGGCGGGAGATCTTAAAATTAAATAAAAATAAATCAGATGGTATGGACAATATTGAAGGGACATTTATTAAAGATGCAGTTGAAGTCTTATCACCAATACTGACTGATTTATTTAATCAAAGTTTGATGGAAAAAGTTTTTCCCCACTATCTGGAAAATAGCCAAAATAGTACCTATATTTAAGGGGGGGATTCAAATGACCCCTCAAACTATAGACCAATAGCAATCCTCTCCATACTCTCTAAGTTAATGGAATGAATGGTGTTCGGCCACTTGTATAGTTATTTAGAAAAATATTCAAAATTGACCAAATAACAACATGGCTTTCGAGCAGGTTATTCAACTTGCACTGCACTCGTGGACTTTGTTGATAAAGAGCAGTGGCCTTGGATAAGGGAGAGTCCATGGGTGCAGTGTTTGTTGACCTGTCCAAAGCCTTTGATTTGGTTGACCACCATTTATTGTATGTGAGGATGGAGAGGATTGGTATAACCCCTAGGTCATTATTATGGTTTAAATCATATTTGAGTCAAATAAAACAGCAAGTAGTAATAAATGGTCAATTTTCTGAAGTAGGTAGTATACTAAGAGGTGTCCCTCAAGATTCAATTTTGGGGCCATTATTGTTTTTGTTATATATTAATGAATTACTTACCAAAATAAATAATACACAATTCAGGCTATATGCAGATGATACAGTACTTTTAACATCAGCCAAATCTCAAAATGAAATGATGGTTAAATTACAGATGGATTTTGATGTTCTACAGGATTGGTTTTCCAGTTCTAAATTAGTGATAGCGATAAAAAGCTCAGGTTATGTTTTCAATAAAAAAACAAAGGTTAATAAAACAGATCAGAGATGAGAATACTAATGAGGAATGGGAAAAATTGATAATCACAGATCAATATAAATATTTAGGTGTAAGATTGATTATACTTTATCTTTCTCAGCTCATATTAATAATACAATAAAGAAAATTAATAATAAGATTGGGGCACTACTAGGTCATCAAGGATATTAAATCTACAAACCCGGAGATTAATTGCAAATCAATTAATAATGCCTGTATTAGAATATGGAAATATGGTGTATAATTTTATGGGTCAAACATATTTAAATAAATTAGTCATATCATATAATCGATTGGCAAGATTTGTCCTGAACTGTAGCTATGATACTCATCATTGCATTTTGTATAAAGACCTAAACTGGGACAGTTTATCAGTACGATTTAAAAAACAATATTCAGTATTTATCTATAAAATAATAAATGGGATGATTGATGGAAACATGGAATTGCCTTCTGTTAGTATATATTATCCTTATCTTTTAAGGGAAGTAAAGCATAGAGATTACACTTTTCCAAAAGCTAATACAAGATATGGTACTATGACACTTAAGGCTCAGACTGCAAATATTTGGAATAATATTTCCCCTGAATTAAGGAAAGCAACTAAACTATCCCAATTTTTTTTTGTTTGTTGTTTAACCAGGAGTAGCACACTAAGCTGAAAGCTTTGTTACAGGAGTGACCTGGGAGCACATGGAAGTTAAGTGACTTGCTCAGGGTCACACAGTATGCATGTGGAAGCTATGGGATTCAAACCCAGGTCTGGTCTGCTGGATGTCACCAGATCTGCAGCTCAAAGCCTTAAACCACTGCACTATACTGCCTCCCAAAGTTTAAATTAGGATTGGGCACTGTATTTTATGATAAATGTACTTGCTTTTAAAATGTGGATAAATGTGTTAGTTGTTGGTCTGATTGAAGATTTTTGTCTTGTATAATGTCAAAAATTATTTATTAGTAGTTTTATGTAGTTTAAATTTTTGTATGTTATATTGAATGTAATTTATTCTTAACACAGGACAATTTTGAAAATAGGACTACAACCTAAAGTTTGCTATCCTGTATAAAAATAAACCTTTTTACTACTACTACTACTGCTACATCCGGTCCCAAGCTGTGTGGTTTGCTTCTTCCTCCCCCACTCCTTTCAGATGTCTCTGAACTAAAACATGGATGGGAAAGACAGCACTATTTCATCATTCCTGTGTCCATATTTTAAAAACATCTATTTACCTCCCATTCGTGGTTTGTCTAGTGCTCGCCGTTTGGGTTGGAGGGAATGGAAAAACCACTGGGGAGTGGGTGAGCATTCTGCACTGATTACCCCATGTTTCTTGAAGCCAGTCAGTGTGAAAAGCTGCATCTTCTCCCCAAGGGCAGCAGGTTAGCCTGGTATGCCACTCAGTTATTTGAGAGCCCTTGATTTGTTTGAATATCTTCCTGTCAGAGGGTTAAGGAACTGAGACTTGTTGCAGATCTGGGTGGCCCCTTCCTTTAGACTCCCTCCTGACCACCATATCAGGTGGCAACCTGATTTGTGGTGATAGCCCAGCACCTTGGACTTGCAGTGAGCACTTGACCTTGCCATTGCAACCTGTTTCCGCCCCCACATTATTATAACTTAAAATCATACACTGTATTATGCACTACCGAGAAAGGAGTTTAAAGGAGAAAGAAAGGGAGAACAAACAGATGTGCCCTATTGTATGGTGGGTGGGTGGGGCAAGAAAGAAAAGTTCAGGAGTTCTTGGCACTGGTTGGAGAGAAAGAGGAATATAGGTAGAGGGTTGGGTGGGTAGAGATGGGGGGGCACTGGGGTCAGAGTTAACCAGTGCCACATTTACTTACAGTTTTGCTGAAATGCTGCTTACGGTTCGTGTCTGAAAACAGACCATTAAACTTTTTATAAAAGGAGAAGGCAAAATTTTCAGTTGGAAATCTTCATGTGTCCTCATATTCTTGTGGGGATGAGATTTTGTTAGGTGGGGTTCTCCAAATCCTGTTGTGCTCTGTTTGGCCCAGTTCAATGTCTATGCCATCCAGTATAACCTGACTCACTGCATCCATTCAAGACTCCAGGATTTCTTTTTGTAGGGCCCCTTCATTCATCGCTGCCTGTGGGGTAGTATCAGTTTCTTCTTCTGGCAGGTACACCTCGGGGTGCAGGATTGGTTTTTGTCCATGCCTCTTTGGTATTGGTTTACACAATGATTCACCCTGTCATGGATGAAGATCTGCTGCATTGTCTGGGTGCCATTCCAGTCAACTTTGGAGACACTGCCTGCTTACTTTTAACCCACTGTTTCTTTTTTGATTTAGGTGTTTGCCACTCCATATTACCTCCTGGATCCACTTCAGCCTGGACCGCAAATCTGTTTGGTGATCCTTGGGGTTGCCTGCCTTGTGATTTCTGGTGGTTCTATGGCAACTGCGTTCATGGGTGGCATTCTGTACAATGGGCTGTCATTTGGCCAGTGTGTAGTTATGTATTCTGTCGATTCCTTTGGGTTCTCAAAAGTCTTGCATACCCCATTTTTCAGGATCTGCAATTTAGCTGGATACATGAGGCAATATTGGACCTACACCTCCTGGAGAATTTTCCTCACCTCCATGTAGGCTTTCCATTTTTGTGCTAGCTCAGTACAATAGTCATTTTTAAATGTAAACTCTGTGCCCCTGCCACATCAGTTACCCCTTTCACTGGTGATGTTCAGGATCCCTTCTTTTTTTGGTTATTGCAGCATTTTGGCAATAATAGATCTAGGCCTGCTACGCTCCTTAGGCAGTGGTGCCAGCATTCTGTGTGAGCACTCCACCTCCAAGGCCAATCTCTACTCATACTTTAGCAGTCGGGGCAGTTTGGCCTGAATGAATTCTGCAATGTCCCATCTCTCAGCTTCCTCCAAAAATCCCACAATTCAGTGGTTGTTCCTCTGGCTCTGATTTTTTGTGTCTTCAGTGTGGTACCAGAGGAGCTGTGCCAGTCTGTCTAGCTTTTGAATTTGGGTTTTATAGCTTGAGTCTTTTTCAATGATATAGGAGAGTTATGTTTTGGCATCCAGGGTGCGGTGATGTAATGCCTAGACCTTATCCCACAAAGTGGCCACTGAAGTTTTAAAAGTTTTAATTTCTGTGAGCACCTGCTGCATCATTGATTTTATTGCCATGTATTCTAATGTATCTGCAGTGCCAGTTTGACTGTTCATTGAAGTGCCGGCCATTTTCAGGTGAGTGTGTGGTAGCGGGACCATTTGCTTTCCCTCTCTGTTTTTGACTTTCCCTTTCTGGCACAATCCCCAGCTTTCATCATTTGTTAGTTCTAGTGCTTGGGTAATGAAAAAGTTTGAAAATGTAAATGTGAAGTTACTGAAGATTTTTTTTTCTAGGAGAAATCGATGGTGGATAGGACAGAGCAACTAATTCAAGCTTCCATTCACTTTCCTGGCTTGCACATCAACCCCTGTTAATTTTAGTTAAGCAATAAAACATGACAGATTATGCATTGGTTAGGGATAACAGTATACCTTGTGTATGTCATGAGGCATGAGGCATCAAATGCCTTCAACCACCCGAAAAGTACCATTGTCCCCCCATAAAGCACACCCTGGTTAATCTTATTGTGAGTATAAAATGGTTTCAAGATTTATTTGGGGGATGCACAAAAATAAAATAATGTTAAACATTTTAATGATTTTTTTTTAAGTTCATCCATCCCAACAAAATAGTCCCAGCATATCTCAGCCCAGGCATGCTAAGTTTCAAATGTTATGCTCCAAAACTATTTTTTCAAATTTATCCATAAACCATCTATTTTCCCCAACTGACCCCAATTCACAGTACCTGTTTCTTCTCCTTTCTTTCTTCTTCTTCTTTATATTATTTCCTTCATTTTCTCCACTTGTTTTTTGCTTATCTGTCCTATATTTGATAGATGCAATGCTTACTATGAATGGCATACAGAATTCAAATTTCTGTTCAGTTCTACTGACAGAATGTAACCCTTGGCAGTCAAACAGCAGATGGAACCAGGCCCTTTGTTTTATTTATATCTGCAGATATTTCCTTAGTAAGCAGATGAGGATGGGGGGACGGGATGTTATGATCAGGAAAGAAACACCAGAAGGTAAACTGTATGTACTCTAGTACTTCATTTTCTAATTAATTCATGCATTTGTAGAAAGAGGATATGAGGGCAAATACTATTTTATCAGTATTCTTTTTAATTTAGTGCAGTTATATTTTCAGAGAGCAGCTGAAGGTTTTTAGTGGGAGTAGTAATTTTACATAGAAACATAGAAGCTGACAGCATATAATGGCCACATGACCCATCCAGTCTGCCCTCCAGGTCTACAAAACTTTCCCTGCCACCTCCTTACTTATCCCTTATGACTCCCGTGTACTTATCCCAGCCCTTTTTAAATCCCACCACTGTTTTCTCCCCCACAACCTCCACTGGAATACTTTTCCAGGTGTCCACCAACCTTTCTTTGGAGAAGTATTTCCTTACATCTCTCCTAAACCTGTCCCCCTCTAGCTTCATATCATGGCCCCTTGTTCTGGGGCACCCTTTCCTCTGAAAAATACCTTCCACTTGTAACTTATTCACCATCCTGAGGTCTTTAAAGGGCTCGATCATATCCCCCAACACCCTTTCTCCCTCCTGTGCTTCATGGTGTATATGCTTAATTCCTTTAGCCTCTGCTCATAGGACATTTGATGTAGACCCTGTACCATCTTGCTAGCCCTCCTTTGGATGTTCTCCATCCTATGTCCTTTGTGAGATGTGGCGTCCAAGACTGGAAACTGTACTCCAGGTTGGGTCTTACTTAAGACCAACGTAGTGACAACATAACTTCCCTCTTCCTGCTGATAATACCCCTACCTATACATCCCAGCATCTCACTAGCTCTCCTGATCACTTTGTTACATTGTCTGGCCACCTTTAGATCATACAACATGATTACCTCCAGGTCTCTTTCTTGCTTGGTTGTTGCTAGTATCTCCCCCCAACATTTTCTACTGCACCCCTGGGTTTCTGTGACCAAAGTGAAATATTTTGCACTTTTTGCATTAAATCTTAGCTGCCAAAAATTTAGCTACTCTTCCAGTTTTTCAAATCTCTTTCCATCCTATACACCTCCCTCTGTCATCCACAAACATGCAAACCTTTCCCTCCAGTTCTTCTGCTATGTCACTAATGAAGACATTAAAGAGGACTGGCCTTAGTACTGACCCCTACAGTATCCCACTGGTAACTATCTCCTCCTTACAGCAAACCCTGTTTGCCACCACCCTCTGCTTCCTATCCCCTAACCAGTTTCTTACACAGGTTATCACCTTATTGCCCACCCCATGCTATCCAACTTGCTTACTAGCCTCCTATGTGGAATGGTGTCAAAGACCTTGCTGAAGTCTACGTGGACCACATCCACCCCTCCCGATCCAACACCCTGGTTACCCAGTCAAAAAAAATCTATCAGATTTGTTTTGCATGACCTCCCCTCCATAAAGCCATGCTGCCTTAGGTCCTGCAGTCCACTGAATTCCAAGTGTTCTATGGCTCTTTCCTTCAATTTCCCTACTTCAGATGTAGGCTGAAAATGGTCCATTGGATCAGATCACTTACTTGATTATCAAAAACATAATAAATAAATAAATAAGATATCAGGTTGACAGGCCTGTAATTTCCCACCTCCTCCTCCTTGCTACCACTTTTGTGAAGTGGAACTACATCTGCCCTTCTCCAGTCCTCCAGAACAATGCCAATCTCCAGTGAACTGTTACACAAGTTTGTCAGGGGTGCAGCTAGCACCTCCATGAGTTCCTTTAACTATCTTGGTAACCCCATCTCACCCCCTGGAGTTGTCCACCCCTGGATTAGTGAGTGCTTTCCTGATCCTCTCCTCAGAAGAGGGACGGGTGTCCATTTCCCTACCTCCAAATCTCTTGGTGCTTATTTGTGGTCCCTCCCATTCCCTCTCAACTGTGAATACTGAGCAGAAATATTTGTTTAAGATATTTGCCTTGTCTTGGTTCCCCTCAGTATAACCACCTGCCTCCTTTATTAACTGTGCAATCCTTGTCTTGGTCTTCCTTTTCTCACTAATATACCTAAGAAATATATTTTCACCCTTTGATACTCTCTGGGCTATTCTTTCTTCAGCTTGTGCTTTTGTGCTCCTTATTGCCTTGCTTACCTCCCTCCATTTCACGAAATAAACTGCTCTGTCCTCTCTCTCTCTCTCGGTCTCCTTATACCTTCTGAATGCCATTGTTTTTGCCCTTACCTTTTCTGCCACTTCCCTAAAGAACCATAATGGTCTTCTCCTGCTTTTGCTTATTTGCCTGGTGTACAAGTTTATAGACTTTGCTATGCTCTCTTTCACTCCAGCTCATTTTCCCTCCACCATCTTCTCGACATCTTCCATGGCCAGGTCTTCTCGGATGCATTTCCACCATCTTCATAAAGTCAGCCCTTCTGAAATCCAGTGTCCCCACCCTTGTGTGGCTGGATTCCACTGTTGTTCTTATGTTAAACCATATTGTGCATTGGTTCCTGGTCCCCAGATGACTCCCAATCTGATGTCCACCATGCTGTCCCTGTTTATAAGTACCAGGTCCAGTATTGCCCCACCCCGAGTGGGGTCACTGACCAGCTACCAGAGGAATGCCCCCCTGCAGAGAGTCCAAATTGGCTCTGCTCCTAGCTGATGCTGTAGCAGGTAGGCTCCACTCTACATCTGGCAGATTAAAATCCCGCACCTGCACCACATCCTCCTTCTTATCCATTTTGCCTATGTCTTCCAGCATCTCTTTGTCTATGTCATCTCCCTGTGTTGGAGGCCTGCATATGACTCCCATGTGAATGGTGGCTCCATTTCCAGACTCAAGGTTGACCCACAACACATTGACACGCCATCTTCACTGTACCTCTGTCACTATTATGTCTTCCTTAACATAAAGCACCACTTCCTCACCTTTCCTTCCTACCCTGACACTTCTAAACATTGTTTAGCCAGCTGTGATTGGTACTACCATGCTGTGGCAACATGGAATTCGCAGACCATCACTACAGCTATGGCACAACACTTCCAATTGGTTTTGTGTCATCATTGAAAAAAAAGTGTGTTTTCTGTGGGAGTTTAAATGAATCTGCTGCTGCAATCAGAGAGAGGCTTGTCACTGCAGTGGCAGATGACATATCTCCATTACGTGCATTTTCTGATGAAACATTTCAATAAATATGGTGGCTCCTGCCATCCACCATGCAATCCCCACAAAGCCTACATTGGGGAGCCCAATCCCTGTGTCAGCATGTCCCCCTCTCTAACATTATGTGTCATTCCATAACATGGCTTCTCCTGCCATCCACCACACACGCCCAAAAAGCTGACATTGGGGTGCCCAATCAGTGTGCTGGCATCCCCCCTCTTAGTGTGCCTTTCCTGGTTAAACAGTTTCCTGTTTCCTTTCTGACACTGAGATGCCTGCTCCCAGTGTTGGATGTGCCTCCCCAACCCATCTGTATGGCTTGCCGACATCGGGGTGCCCAATCTCCATGTCAGTATCCTCCTCTGAATTGTGGCACACTGGGAGCCCATCCTAGTGTGCCTATTTTTTTTGTGTGTGTAAACTGTGCAAATAAAGAAAACCTTCCCTCACAGTCTTTTTTCCCCTTGCAAACAAGAAAATGGTTCACAGTTGTCTCCCTCATCACCTCCCCCATCCCCACACTCTCTCTGCGCACCCACCTCCCTGCACCCTGCCTCAACCATACTTACCCTCCAGAGGTCAGGAGGCCATGATCTTCTCTGAACCTGGACACGTCTGCACTCTTCAAAGTTAAACTGTAAACTGAAGAAGTGATGGTAGGCTTTATAATTGGGGGGGGGTCAACATATGTTGATATCGCAGCAATGTTTAAGAATTTTGGTTCCCACATTTTCAACATGGGGTTCTTGGAACCCCACCTCATGAACATGTCACTATTATTTAGTTTCTCTGTCCCAAAAGGTGATTTCATAATCACTACATGGAATCACCTTTCAGGACCAATTGATGAAATGATAGTGCCACTGATCATTAGGGGAGGTCCCAAAAAGCCCATGTTGCAAATTTGGTGAAAAAATTCCAAACAAATGAATGCATTACGAGAGTGCATTGCACAGTTTCTAAGCACACACGTAACTTCTCCAATTTTTAATATTTTCTCTCCAGATTTTCAACATTGCAATTTTTTCACATCTCCTTATGAAGGAGCATAGCTGTCATTTTTTGCATCCTTCTGGAAATGTGTTTTCACACCTTTGGCACAGAATAGCCAAGTCTCAGTGGGAATCAACTTTTGGGACAGATTGACAAAATCATAGTGCCACTGTTCATGAGGAGAGGTTCAAAAATACCCATGTTGAAAATCTGGTGAAAAATTCCAAAAAATAATTGTGTTACAGGCTTGCATTTTGCAGTTTCTACGCAGGTTTGTACCTTCGCTAATTTTTCATATTTTCACTCTAGAATTTAAACATTGCCATTTTTCACACCACCTCATGAACAGTATAGCTGTCATTTTTCACATCCTGCCAGAAATGTGTTTTCACATCTGTGGTGCCAAATGGTGCAGTCACTGTGCAAAAGCACCGTTCAGGATTGAGCAACAAAATGATAGTGCCACTGTTCATGAGGTGAGGTCATGGAAAGCCTATTTTAAAAATTTTGGAGTGAAAATACCAACAAACAGCTTGGGTGTTAGGGTTTCCAACCATAATGTTTGACTCTGTAGAGACTGACAGGCACTGAGGTGTGATTTTGGATCACTGGCCATAATGCTCACTCCATTCCATCCCCACCATGTAGCCAGTGACAGGCATTGAGGTGTGCCTTGGGGTCTTTGACCCCAATGTTCACCCAATTCCCCTATACTGCACCCATCTCAGCATAGTTCCTTATGAAATGGGGTGAGTATAAGACCAGAAGATCCCAAGGCAGACCGCAACACCCATCGGTGTCTGCAGGGTAGGGTTGTTGGAACAAAGGCTTATAATATAACAGTTTATAATGATGCATTTAGATTCACCTCAGGCCTTACCCAAAAATATTTCATAAATTACCAAAAATAATAAATATTCACATGTGATATTATCCTATGCTCTCCAGATTCAAAAATGATGGTGAAAAACACTGTTGCCACACTTTGGGTTATATAAGATATAAACCTATTTTATTCACATATGTAAAAGTCCTAAATATTCATACCTAGCATAAATATCAAGCATTGATAAAAATAATATGAACATAAACTGTAATGTAAACAAAATGACAGGTTTTAGAAAATCAAGTAAATCAAATAAAACAAATTTTAGCAATAAGCAATTCAAATAAATAAATAAGCAATATTCAGCTTAATAAATGACTTAATATATTATTTCTTTAGCATACTTGTAAATAGCATGACCTTTTCTTTTTACTATGTGAACTTGCAACTCATTACACTAGTGTTTCAGATTATCTTGGTATAATAATTGTTTAGACTTTATAGTATGTAAAAGTTATTTTCTTTACATCTGAATTCTAGTTTAACCATATACCCAAGATGTTAGAGCTAAAATGCACTAAGTTACCACCCCAGATCACCAAATAAGTACTAAAAGTAGGATGAAGGAATACTTATGTTTTAGTTATCTGTAGATGCAGTCTTCTACTTTTTACTTTCAAAGTCTTGGTGAGAGCTTCTGGTTTTGGATGACAAGTGTCCATGGTGGTGAGTTTGGCTTTAGTCTGCTGTCTTTTTCCCTTGAACCTGGAACTGTAGGGTCTTCTGACATCAATGAAGCAATGCAGGCTGGATCCTTCTTGCTTGACATCACAAATCATCAAAAGTCAATTCAGGATTTAGTAGGAAAAGTCAGATAACACGATTTTAGCAGTTCAGCACAGTCTGTAGAAAAATCTCCGTCTATGGACGGCAATGTTGTTTTGGTAACTGGACTCTGTGACTTTTGCCTGTTTAAGTTTATTTTTGCTCTTGGACCTGCAATGTCTGGACTCACTGCTATTTAACAGCACTGCATGCTTGCTGGCTGGTAAATTCAAAAGTCAGTATCTTGTTCAGGCCTTTAACACAAATTTCAAAACATTACTTTAATCCAAATTCTCATATACAAAACATAGGCCTTGCTTAATCCAATATTGGGAAGAGAGTTCTTCCTGTAACAGTCAGTAACTGGACTTTTTGCAGTTGTGCAGGCTTTCAGGCTGGTTTAGCACCCCCTTGTGGTGGCAATGTTAAAGCCCAAATTATGTCCCAAGCCCAACCAAAATTGTCAGGGCATTCAACATAGGTCTTCACACACCAATGAATTAAACAGTTCTGGGCTGGTTTTGCCAGCATTATGTCCCACTTACTGGCGACATCGCATCAAGTTTTGATTGGTCTGAGTACTCTTTGAGGGTGTTACTGTTAGCCCCTTCTAAGACATTTTTTTTATCAATATGACCTCATCTTCAAAATCTATTTTTGATATAAAACAACTTTTCTTTCTTGCATCTATGTGTACCTTTGTACATCTATAAGGCTTACATTACTAGATGCAGCTAACAGAGAGGATTCGTTTCTTTATTTATTTATTTAACATACTTAAGGATTACAACCTTTGAGTCAGAGACTCATTTACAAAGGCTCCGCATCAAAGTACAGAAAACAGAAAATACAAAATACTTTGTAACAGCATGATGGAATTACAGGTTACATATGCGAGTTATATTAACAACAGGAATACATGATTACAGTTGCATACAGTCATGTTTCACATTACATTTTAGGACAAACATTAGGCAGAGTTCAGCAGCTGTTATTACCCGATCTCAAAATTGGTTGGCCTAGGAAAGTAAACACATGCGAGCAGCCACAAGGCCTTGTCAGAAGGTTGACAGTGGTGTTGCAGTAAGGTGTAGGTTAACTAGCTGGTGCATAGGCATCACCGAGAGGTGAGTATGTGCTTTCTGAGTGCTACTTTGAAGGGACCTAGGTTGGGGATGGAGGATATTTTATTTATTTATTTATTTATTTAAACATCAGTTTAACAACCTTTGAGCCAGAGGCTCATTTACAAAAGTACCTCGTCACATAGAGGACAAACAGACATTAGAACAATAAACAACAGTTAATACAGATTAAGGCAAGTTCAAAATACATAGGTATAAGGTGAGGACTGGAGGGGCGGTTAAATGGAGAGGATGGGAGGAAAGAAGAGAGGTAGGGAGGAAGTTCAGGAGAAGGAAGCAGGAGCGAGGGGGTGGGAGTGCTGCTCAGCGAGCATTGTCAAGACTATTTTTTTTTTTTTTTATTTTATGTCTTCTCCCCCCACTTCAACTTCTCAGCAGCAACACCTGTGTGAATTGAGCAGGTGGTTTCTGAGGCTGAGTTTAAAGCTTGCTAGTGTGGGAGAGTCAGAGATACTGGTAGGGAGTGAATTATACCAGGAAGGGGCTCTGTAGGGGAATGCCCTTTGGCCTTGTGAGGTCCTAGCCCTTGGTATGAACAGGGATGTTTTGGACGAGCTGCGGGTGTTCACCGCTGGTGCAGTACAGCGAATAGATCTAGTTAAGCCAGGTGGAGATAGGCCATGCAGTGCTTTAAATGTGAGCAGGCAGGTTTGATACATGAGCCGCTCATCCAGGTTGAGTGGGGTAGACAAGGCATACAGCTGACATGTATCGTTTGTCTAGTGCACCAGTGATAAGTCTGCAGGCTTTGGTGTAGCAGGACCTTGCTGCGCTGTCTGATCAGCTGATCCATAGACTGGGAGGCCATAGTCGATGAGGGATAAGACAGAAGAGGTGACAGCCAGGCGGAGGGCATCCACAGGAGACATTTTTGTGCGGAAGAAATGCCCAGCCGCGGTTTGCGGCAGTGTTCAAAGCGGAGATATGGTCATGGAAGGAGGCAGGGTCAAGACAATTCCCAGGTATTTATAGGACTGCACAGGTTCAATGGGCATTTTGAGTGTGGAAAGAACAGTGAGGAAATCTGCTGTGCTTGTTTTGGGGGTGGAGAAGAGCATCGTTTTGTTTTCTTTATGTTGATTATGAGTCGATGCTCAGAGAACCAGGTTTAGCTGAGATCAAAAGCAAGTTGGAGAGAGCTTTGAAGCTGCGTGGGGCTACTATCAGCGGCAAGGAGTACAGCATCGTCAGCATAAAGCAGGATCTTGCCCTTGCAGGCACTGGGTAGCGAGTTGAGGAAAGGAAGAGTAAGGTCAAGAATAGACCCTGAGGGACTCCAGAGCGAATAGGGCAGGCACTGGAGGTTTCACTAACTTTCACACATTGGGAGCGAGCTGAGAGATAGCTGGCGCACCAGGAGACTGGTCCAGTGGCAAAGCCTAAGTGGTCCAGGGTAGTTAACAAGAGTGGGTGCGATACGGTATCAAAAGCTTTAGACAGGTCAATGAATACCCCTCCAGCCAGGGCACCAGTGTCCAAGGAGGTGTGGAGGAAGTTGGTAAACTCCAGGAGAGCCGTGTTGGTACTATGACCGGCTCTGAACCCATGTTGCTCAGGGCAAAGAACACTGTACTTTGAAAGGTAGTCGGAGACTTGGGTGGCAACAATTTTCTCTAGAGCTTTAGAGGGGGAGGATTGAGATGGGTCGGTAATTACCAGGCAGAGTCCTGTCGCCACCTTTGTAGACAGGAGTAACCGTAGCAACCCTCCAGACAGTGAGAATTGCCGAGGCAGAGGATTTGTTAAAGATGCTTGTGATGGGGTGAGGACCTGATCCAGGACCTGGCGCGGGAGGCAGGGATCAAGGAATCATTACCTATGGCGTTACCTTTAAGGGCCTTAAGGAGATATGGTCTAGTTTCTTGTAAGGTTACACAGCGCAGGTGGAACAAGGGCGTGTGATGGGAGGGCGGAACTGGGGGCGGAGGACTGAAGAAATTACTAGGAGTATTGAGCTAAGGTCGGTAAGGAGTTATTGAGGTGGGTGGCAATGAGGTAGGGTCAGTGGAGACAGTACCATTGATGTCAAGAAGTGTGGGAGGGGACCGGGGTGGCCATTCAGCTGCTTGACATTGTCCCAGAAGACCTAGGATTCCCCAAGAGGAGGTGAGGAGGCTTGGTAATAATCCGCCTTAGCTTACGGATAGCCCAGGTGCATTGGTTTCTAGCCGCAGCATAGGTCTGCCTGTCAGAAGGTCGGCCAGAGGCAACAGCAAGGTGCCACAGATTATCCCGCTGCTTAAAAAGCCGCCTCAGTGCAGGGGTGAGCCAAGGAGAATATCTTACTTTGGACCTAAGGGTAGTTATAGGAGGCGAAGATGTCACAGGCAAAGTTGAAAGTGTTGATAAAGAAGGACAGGGCCATGTCAGCGTTAGTTGCGTTTATTAGGAGGACCAGTCTGTGTGAGCAAAGTAATTCTTTAGGTCATTCAAACCCCGGGTCTAAGCCGCCTTGAGAGGTGGTTTGACTGAGGAGTGGGCTGAGAGGTTACCCAGTTGAAGAGAATAGGAGAGTGGTCACTAAGACAGTCAGGGAGGATTTGGATATTGCGGACCCGGCTTGGCCTGTTTGTAAGGACCACATCCAGGAGAGTGCTAGTGCTCTGTCTGGGGTTGATTCTAGTGGGCTGGGAGACTAGTTGAGTTATATCAATTGCAGCAAAGGCTTCACGGGTGGAGGAGGCTGAGGGGCAAAGCCAGTTAACATTCAGGTCACCCACCAGAATTTGGTCAGAGGGGTTGGGTAGGAGGTAATGTATTCAATTAGTGTGCCCAGTGCCCGAGACTGGTTTTTGGGAGGTATGTAGGCTGTAGTAAGGAAGATAGGCCCTCTAGAGGGGTCAGGAGATAGTTTGATTGTTAGTGCCTGGGCATGGTGGTCAAGGTCTGGGGGAGGGAGGGCTAGTCCAGTGAGTGGGTCCTTTAGGTAGATGGCACAGCCTCCCCCCCTCCTACCAGCCCGGTCCAGCCGGTAGAGGGAGTAGCCAGGGAGAGAGACCAGGGAGTTAGGGGTGGAGTCAGACAGCCAGGTTTCAACCAAGGCAACCACATCAGGTTTATGGACCAACATCCAGCAGTGTAGTGAGTCCAATTTTTTCAGGAGGCTACAGATGTTCATGGATGCAATACGAAGTCCAGTGGATTTTGAGGAAGGGCTAGTGTTGCGGGCCCAGGATTGGGATGAATGTTGCCAGACAGAAGTAGAGGAGGAGGAGGCTATTCTTGGAAGAGAGCTGCAGTATGAGAGTTCTGACGACTGAGGTGGGGGATGTGCGGATGTGGGGTGCAGGGGATGGAAGCGTGGTGCAGACAGGATAAGCAAACACAATGAGACACAGAAGGGGCAAGGGGTGAGTGAGGGTGACCACACAACCGGTGGTAGGTGGGTGGGCAGAAAGGGTGAGTGAAAGCTGCAGGGGGGTGGCAGGGTGGGATGTGGGGTGGGTTGCAGGCAAGTCTCTGGGGCAAAGTAACCGCTCAACAACGGGGTATAACACCACTAGGGGAGGTAACTAAGATTAGGAGTAGAAGAAGGGGAGGGAGGCAGGCGCAGGGTGATAGACATGCATGATGGTAGTAGTGTCATGTTGTCAATTTTTTTTTTTAGAACACAGCTAACACTGTCAGGGATGGTAGCTGGAGGGGGGAAGATGAGGGATGTACCCTATATAGGACTGGGGGGGTGGCACAGCAGTAGGACTGCAAGGAGGGAGACAGTGCCCACTGGTGGCCAGCAGGTATAACCTGCAAATGGGAAAGAGGGGACTTAGGTTCATGCGCAAACAGGATGTGACATCACAGGAAGTGACCCCGAGTCAATAAAGTTACGGCCGCCCCTGGGTGGGAGAGTGGCTGGGGCGGGCGGGGCAGATGACGCATAGCGTCGTCGGGCTAGCACCCCACAGCAGAAAGCCCTCCGGAACAATCAGTTGACTGTGGGCAAGAGTCCTTTGTTGTACAGCCGAAAAACGCCCCACAGTCGACCACGGCAGGAGTTCAATGTGGAGATGCCGTTACCTGCAGTATCAGCGAGGCTCCAGGTGGAGCTGCGATCTCCGTCCCTGCACGCGGTCGGCAGCGTTATGTCGCGTGGGGGGTTCATCTGAAAAAGGTAGCAAACAGGGAGATAATTAGTATGCGTGAGGAAGATTTAACAAGCGATGAACCTTTGGCTTCACACTGCCCATGCGCAGATGCAAAGCTACACCACTTATGCTACACTATATGCACACATTAAATCAGCCTAATATTAATCTGCACAGTATACCAGAACGCCTCTTAAATTTGTTGTTGTCAACACTTAGTTATCACTAGCTACCTTGGTTTACAATCAGACAATACATGCAGTGGCTAGTATTACACTTATATTCTCTGGCTTCCTTCAGTTTACATTCAAGACAACACAGGCGGGTGAAGAAGCTACTCTTCACTAACATAACAAACCTATCCTATTGCTTTCTGTCCTTTAAGCACCCCAGTATATTACATCACCAACAGAGATTTACCACGAGCAATTGAAATACAGTAGTCCGCTACATATGGGCACATTAAATTCACAGTCCACCATGATGATTAACCCGGTACCCGACCACCCTCTCAGGTAGCACCCCACAGCAGAAGCCCTCGGAACAATCAGTTGACTGTGGGCAAGAGTCCTTTGTTGTACAGCCGAAAAACGCCCCACAGTCGACTACGGCAGGAGTTCAATGTGGAGATGCCGTTACCTGCAGTATCAGCGAGGCTCCAGGTGGGAGCTGCGATCCTCCGTCCCTGCCGCGGTCGGCAGCGTTATGTGCATGGGGGGGGGGTCCGTCTGAAAAGGTAGCAAGCAGGGAGATAATTAGTATGCGGCGGGAAGATTTAACAAACGATGAACCTTTGACTCACACTGCCCATGCGCAGATTGCAAAGCTACACCACTTATGCTACTATATACCACATTAAATCAGCTAATATTAATCTGCACAGTATACCAGAACGCCTCTTAAATTTGTTGTTGTCAACACTTAATTATCACTGGCTTCCTTTGGTTTTACAATCAGACAATACATGCAGTGGCTAGTATTACACTTATATTCTCTGGCTTCCTTCAATTTACATTCAAAGACAACACAGGCGGGTGAAGGCGCTACTCTTCACTAACATAACAAACCTATCCTATTGCTTTCTGTCCTTTATGCACCCCATTATATTACATCACTAGCAGAGATTTACACTCAGGCAATTGAAATACAATGTAGTCCACTTCCACATATGGGCACATTAAATTCCATGAGTCCACCATGATGATTAACTTGATTACCGACCACTCTCTCAGGTAGCACCCAGCAGAAAGCCTCCGGAACAATCAGTTGACTGTGGGCAGGAGTCACTTTGTTGTGCAGCGGCGCCCCACAGTGCGACTCGGCTGAGAGTTCAATGTGGAATGCGTTACCTGCAGTATCAGCGAGGCTCAGGTGGGAGCAGTGATCCTTCGTCCCTGCCCGCGGTCGGCAGCGTTATGTCGCGATGGGGGTCGTCTGCAGTATCAGCGAGGCTCAGGTGGGAGCTGCGATCCTCGTCCTACGCGGTCGGCGCTTCATATGTATGCGTAAGGGAGTCCGTCTGCAGTATCAGCGAGGCTCAGGTGGGAGCTGCGATCCTCTGTCCCTGCAGCGGTTGGCAGCGTTATCTGCATGGGGGGTCCATCTGCAGTATCAGCGAGGCTCAGGTGGGAGCTGTGATCCTCCGTCCCTGCAGCGGTCGGCGGTGTATGTCGTGGGGGGAGTCGTCTGCCGAGTATCAGCGAGGCTCCCGGGTGGAGCTGCGATCCTCCGTCCCTACGCGGTCCAGCAGCGTTATGTGCGTGGGAGGTCCGTCTGCAGTATCAAGCGAGGGCTCAGGTGGGAGCTGCGATCCTCCGTCCTACCGCGGTGGCGGCGTTATATGCATGGGGGTCCGTCTGCAGTATCCAGCGAGGCTCAGGTGGGAGCTGCGATCCTCCGTCCTGCAGCGGTCGGCGTTATGTGAAATATGATATCAAGGGAGTTCATTGTACTAAGTGGGTGCCCTGAAGGAGAAGGACCTTTGGGCTAATGAGATCCTCACCCTCGGGGCCTACCATATCTGTTTGCTGGTAGTGCAGGTAATTACTGAGGTGTGGGAGGATTGGAGTGTGGCAGATACCTTCAATGGGGAGAGCCCTAGGTGAATTTTTTTTGTAAGTAGGCAGGTTTGGTAACGTATCCTCTCATCCAGGTCTAGGAGGTTTGTCATGGAATACAGGGTGCAGGTGTGGGTATGCCTATCTGCCCCTGATAGGAGTCTGCATGCCTTATTTATGGCCAGATGAATTTTTGATCAGCGCCGTGTGATCAGCGGCTGAGTAAATGGTGAGCCCATAGCTGACAGGAGAGAGGACTGAAATGGTAACAGCCAGGCTAAGGGCTTCAGGGGATAGACAAGTCTTGTTCCTAAACAATAGTCCTATGTGGGCAGTGATAGCTGATGACAGGTTATTTATGTGTGAGTGGAAGGATAAGTGGGAGTCAAAAGTTATGCCTAGGTATTTATACATGTGTACCTGCTCAAGAGGAAGGAAAGAGTGAGAGAGGATTGTAAGTTGCATATTCTTAGCCTTATTCTGATGATGGGCAAAGAGCATGGCTTTTGTTTTTTTTCACATTGACTATGAGTCTTTGATCTATGAAGCAGTTTTCAATCTGGTAAAATACATATTGGAGGGATGGTTGCAGAGAACTCATGTCTTGGTGTGAGGCAAAGAGATTTGAGTAGGGCATTCACGTAGATGCTGAACAGCAGTGGGCCAAGAATTGAGCCCTGGAGAACCCCAGAGTGGACTGGAAAGGTGGAGGACAGGATAGTGTGTATTTTGATGCATTGCATCCGGGCTGTAAGGTAGCTGGTGAGCCATGCTATGGGTCCACTGGATAGGCCTAGGTGTTGAAGAGGGTGTAGTAGTAAGGGGTGGGACACAGTGTCAAAGGCCTTTGACAGGTCGATGAAGATAGCTCCTGTGAGGTGTTTTTTATCCAGGGCAGAGTGGATGTAGTTGGAGAACTCAGAAGGGCTGTAGTGGTACTGTGCCCTGATCTGTAGCCATGTTGCTCCCTGCACAGCAGATTGTAAGTGAGAAGATAATCAGTAAGCTGGGTGGCTATGATCTTTTCAAGGGCTTTGAAGAGGGGGGAAGGATGAAGATGGGCCGGTAGTTATTGGGGAGTGTATAGTCGCCACTCTTTAGTATAGGGGTGATAGTGGCCATCTTCCAGGTAGAAGGCAACTGCCCCATATACAGGGAGCAGTTTAGAAGGTCAGTCAGTAGGGAGAGAATGGAGTTGAGTACAAGCTCAAGGACCCTCATATCAAAAAATTCGTTACAGTAGCAAGAGCCACTGAGGGCATTGGTGAGTAATGGCCTAGCCTCATTCCTGGACACTACTTTGATGTGGAAGGGGAGATACTGAAGTTTAGAAGGCTGGGTGGCTAGAGCAGGATCAAAGAAGTTGCTTGGGAGCACAGCACTAAGGTCAGAGAAGGACGCATTAAGACAGTTGGCTATGGCCTGTGGATCAGTGGGAGGGACATTGTTTACGGAAAGTAGGGAAGGGGGTGAAGCTGGATTTTGCCATTCAGTTCCTTGATGTTATCCTAAAACAGCCATGAGTTCCCCCAGGAGGAGGCTAGTGTTGCTTTGTAGTAGTCAGATTTTGCCTGCTTTATTGGCCAGGTGCATTTGTTGTGGGCTGCTTTACAGGCCTGCCTATCAGCTTGTGAACTGGAGGAAACTGCTTTCCTCCAGAGGTCATCTCTGTGTTTGAGCTGATGGAGCAATCTGATTAAGACCCAGGCAGCATTGTGCTTCCTGGTCTGTACATTAGCAAAAGAGGGGTTAATATTGCAGGCTTTATTAAATGAGCGGGTAAAGTAGTCTAGGGCTTCATCTATGGTGGGTGACCAAGAGATAGGGGACCAGTACAAGCAGGCTAGGTACTTCCTAAGTTTAGCTAGGCCACCAGGTTTGAAGCAGCACCGGGATATTTTGAGTGGTTTGGGCCTCTGCTGAAAGCATGACCAAGTGAAAATAATGGGGGGAATGATCACTTAGTGAGTCAGGGAGGACCTCAAGGTTAGAGATTTTGTTGGGACGGTTTGTGAGTAGGAGGTGGAGCAGGGTGGAATTCACCCTTGTGGGTTGGTTGACCAGCTGGATGGGATCAAGAACAGCAAAGATGTCTTTGATCTGTGAGGTCATGCTGGAAAGCCAGTTCACTTTTAAATCCCCGACTATGACATGATCTATTTTCGGAGGGAGGCTGGTGATGTAATTAGCAGTGGACTGTATTGCCTGAGCTTGGTTTCTCGGTGGGGGGGGTGTATGTTACAGTCAAAGTTGGGGGGCTCCTAGTGGGATCCAGAATAAGCTTTAGTGATAGGGCTTGGGCATTGTGGTCTAGTGATGGTACAGGAAGTGCATGACATATGACGGCATCTCAGATATACACCGCACACTCCCCCCTCCACGCTTACCTATTCTATCTGTTTGGTGGAGGGTGAAGCCTGGGAAAGTGACTGTTGAGTTGGGTATTTTTTTGGAGATTCAGGTCTCTGTGAGGGCCAGTATGTCTGGTTGATGTTGTAGTAGCCAGCAGTGTAGGTTTGTTGTTTCATTGGACAGGCTGCAGATATTCATTCGGCTACTCGAAACATGGTGTGAGAAGCTAGGGCTGGGCGTGGTGGGGCCAGGGATAGGATGGACATTCCCTGAGATGAGAAGGAGAAAGGTAATGATTCTGAGTAGGGCAAATGACTGCTGTCGGAGAGTTCTGGAATGCTGTTGCCTGGTTTTCATGTAGGTAGAACAAGGAATGGCCAGAGCAGTGAGTGAGGGATAGGATAGGAATATGACCTGGCATGGGGGTAGGTGTAGGTAGGAGACCAAACATGATGATGTCAATCCTAATATAAAATCTATAATTTATAACACCATTGTAAAACTTTTTCCTTTATAGATATCAAAAAGTATTTACAGATTTCAGAAGTACATTTTTTCCTGTTTAAAATTATGTTAGTTCGGCATACCTGCTATCATTAGAACTGTGTAAATTTAATAAAACTTCTTTAAGACAGGGGTCTTCTTTGTTTGAGGCAAATCAACCATGACTTCATGTTGTTTTGGATTTTATCCAGATGGCTTATAATCCATCCCACTAGTTGTTTTTGTTAGATAACCACTTTACTCTCATTCCATTGATAAGGTGGCAAAGTCAGCTTACTATAGACACCAAACTTGTTAATATACTGTATTTTAAACAGTTCTGGGGCTGCAGAGTTTTATAAATAACTCACACTACATTATGCTGATTGGTTTAAAACTTAATCACTGTGGAGGTTGATACATTTCCAATAACCTGTATAATTTTGAACTGTATAAGAGTTTTTGTATGTTTTCTATAAATAAAAGTCTTAATTTCTTAATGCTAGTCTATGTTAACCTTTGAGATGTGCTCTGGCTGATACTAAAAAACAAGGTCATAAATTATGTCAAGTTTTAAGCTATTCTGCTACTAATTGGAAGAGGCCATTCAATGTAAACAGACTATCCCTGAAACAACTTTTTTCTTCCTGGGGGTTGACCATGTATGCTGTATTCCTTTTCATGGCATCATTGCTCCATTTCAGTATTCAAGCCTTAAGCAGCATTGTCCTTGTTTTAGAGTTCATTTAGATATTAATGCGACCAGAAATATATATAGTACTTAATAATGCAGCCAATATACAGATACAGAATAGTAATTAAGAATATAATAATATTATAATAAAAAAATATTTCAATTAAATTTGTTCTGTTCCTACATTTCCCCTTTTGAATTAAAATGCACCTCAAAAATGCATTTGCAATTCAAAACAATAATCCTACTAACTATTAGTGTATAGTTTTAAGCATTGCAAGGAAAATGAAATATAAAAGACAATGTTGTGTCATCATGTGATAACTTGACATCATCACACATGACATTATAGGATGTGACATCATAAATATGACATGTCTAGAAGACACCATTGGAGATGTACTATTTTGCATAGATATGTGTACAGTACTACATGAACTAACACGCTTAAACATGATTACAACTATGTAAACTTTCAAAATACATTTTTTACATTGTTTTGAACATTTCACACACACAACAAATTCTCTTTACTCATCAGCTTCACTATGGTCACTACAACAATTAATATTTTAGCTAGACTCTAATTCCTGCTCACCACTCATAGATTCATTTAAAAGATTTTCCCATGTTTTGTTGCATTCACAATATTGCCTCAGCTGATTAATATGAAACCATTTAGGTACTACCACTCCAGTGCTGCTTTTCCACTTTAGTTCAATTTGGTATGCTACAGGTAAGATTTTGTCAGTGATCCCAAAGGGTCCTTGCCAACTTGGAAGAAACTTTTTGACCTTGGCTTTATCTCTACTGTAGTTAAAGTAAAACACGTTATCACCAATTTGATAATCTTTTGGACTAGTTGTCCTGTCATAATATGACTTAGAAGCTTCAATACTTTTCTCTAAGTTCTGATCAAATACAAAAGTTTATCGTAAATGCTGGTTTAAATGGGTTACATATTTATGTGCTGTAGTGGCATATCCTGAATTTACATTTCCTGTGGTATACAGGAGATATAAAGGTAACACCATCTGTCTTCCTGTCATCATTTCAAAATGAGAAACACCTGTAGACTTATCAAGAGTAGCCTATATGGCCATTAATACTAGTGGCAACTTTACATCCCAATCTTTTCCTGAAGAACTGATATATTTCTTCAGTATATACACAATTGTTTGATTAGTGCATACCATCTGTCCAGATGACTGTGGATGGTGGGACACATGTAGTTTCCTCTGTACTCCTTCCACATGTTCTTTATTACCTCTCCTGTGAAATGAGGACCTCTATCAGATTCTACTCCTAATGGTAATTCCCATAAACTAAACATGTGGTTTATTAATAAAAAAGCAGTGGTATCAGCAGTGTTATTTGGAGCAGGTATACACTCAGCCCATTTTATGAACAGACAAGTAACTGTCAAATGGTATTGGTTACCCTTGAAGATCTAGTATGAGGACCAATCCAGTCAATCTGGATGTCTGACAAAGGCATAGCAATGGCTTTTGACTGTAGTGGAGCTCTATGTCTGGGAGTAGCTGGTTTGAACTTGCAACAGGTTATACACCCTTGTACATACCCTGCAACATCATCATACATGTAGGGCCAGTAGGCGATCTCTTTTAAAGTTTCATAAGTTCTCCTATCTCCTCTATGTTCTCCTGATGGTTCGTCATGGGCATGTTGTAACATAATTCCCCTGTGGCCTAATGGAAGCTCCCATTGGAACTCTGATGGGTTTTTACCGATTCTTACCAAGAGATCATTCCTTAACTGGAATTTATCCTTCTGGTTATACATGGCTCTCAGGTCCAGGCTATCCTGTAGGTCATTGTCAGTAATCATGCTTTTAGTGGGATCCTTGATGAAACAGTAACATTTTCCTACCATTTTATCCTCTTATTGCAGGTTCACTAAATAATGGTTAGATTTTTCACTACACAAGTGTAGAACCTATTTTCCTGTTCCTGTTGCTTTTATCTGCAGGTAACCACATCCACCTTAGCTTAGACAGGAGGGACAAAGTTCCATTCTTCTCCAGTTAAAGCAACCTCCCTAGCCAGAACATCTGCTAGATCATTTCCTGTTTTGTCTGGTCCCTGAATTTTGGAGTGTCCTTTTACCTTTTTCCAATAAACAACCAACTTATGTTCCTGAACCAACTGATCTATGGCTAGGATAAGGTCTGCATGCATTGCCTTACTGCCTCTTGAACTGATCATACCATTCACCTTCCAACCTAGTGAATGTGTAAGAAAGTCCTTCCTAACACAGAGTCAATGCACATTACAATGTCTTGTAACTTACGTTGTATTGCAGTCTGTACCACTATATAGGTGGCTGCCAATTCTGCATATAGTATTGATTAGACTTAGGACTGAGCTTGTACTTGACAAGAGTACATGGCACATTATCCTGCCATACCACTCCTAAATCAGAACATCAGTCTTCACCTTGCCAGAATGAACAACCATCAATATAGGCTCTAGGCAAATTTTCACACACATTTTCATCATAGTGGTGGTACCCATTAAGTTGGTACACCATATCCAACTCAAGAGATAGGTCAGGGTCTTGTACTGGAAGTTCATCTACAGTACAATTATGCATCTCCAGGTCTGCTAACCCTTGAGCTACTGTATTCCTTTTGTTCTTTGTATACTTAACCTCTAGGGGTAGCCCACAATTCTGCTGCTAGACACATTACCATCCTTAAGCTTCTGGCTCCCCAGAAGGGTAAGGGGTTGGTGACCATTCTCTACAACAACTTTTTTTACCACAAATGTAAGTTTTGAACCATTGCACTGCCCATACAGTGGAAAAAATGCCTTTTCACAATCTGAAAACTTTTTCTCAACATCATTCAAGGTTTTACTTGCATAAGCAATAAAACATTTGTCTGAACTATGTTCGTCCTACCTCTAGATAAGAAATCCGTATCCATTCGTGAGTAAGCAAGACATGATGCTTGACTCAGACTATCTTTTAAATCTTGCATGGATCTCTCTTGCTCTGCCCCCCACCCAGGGTTCTGGCTTTTCAGCAGCCTGGTGAGAGGCTAAGCAATTTCTGCATAGTCCTGGATAAATTGTCTTGAATAGTTACAGATCCCTAGGAAGCTGTGTAACTCCTTTAAAGTTTTGGGTGGACCAATTTTTTGGAATGTCTCAACTTTGGTATGCTGAGGACATAGCCCATCAGGACCAACTTCATAGCCAAGATAGTTCACCCTGTCTCTGAACCATTGCCACTTTGGTAAGGACAACTTAGCACCAGTGGCTTTGAACTGGTTTAACACATAGGTGACTTCAGCTAAGTGTTCCTCAAAGTGTTGCTTTTGATTAGTACATCATCCATATAAACCAGATTTCTTTTGATTTCCACATCAGACAGTGCCTTGTGCAGAAAGATATTGAAATCCACTGGTGAATTTATGTATCCAAAAGGACACATATTCCATGTGTACTATCTCCTTCCAAAGGTAAAAGTCAGTTTATATTGAACTTTTTGGTCTACTTTTAATGACCAGAATCCATTTGCTATATCTAGAGTAGTGAAATATTTGACACCTTGAACTTTGGCCAAACTCTGGTCCAAATATGTCATGGGCCAGCGAGAAAAAGGCAACTGTTGGTTTAACTTCCTATAGTCAATAGTGAGTCTCCACTTTTCTGTGGGTTTTAGTACATGCCAAATGGGGAATTATAAATAGAGTTTACCTGTCTTATAATTCCTCACTCCATTAAGGTGTCCAGTAGCTCTTGTATATGTTCATAAGATGCCCATGGTATTCTATACTGGTCAACATAAACTGGACCTTTACAAGGGTCAAGTAGGCACCCTGATAACATGGAGGTCAGCATATTTTGCAAACATGTCCTTAAACTGAAGGAACATTTCACAAAACTTTTCTTTTTCTACTTCTGTTTCACAATTACAGATTTGTATAGCTTGTTCAATTTGTTCTTTAAAATCTGGGAAAGGTAAATTTTTGCCTATTCCTACCTCATCTTCTGTTATCTCAGAAACATTTTTAGAATCAATCACAAGGACCTCTTTAAATTATTCTGTTTCATTAACCATAGTGGACAGTACAAGGTAATTATTTTCAACTTTACATGCATGTATTTCTTCCTTATCTACTGGACAAATCTCTTGTAAAGCAATTAAACTATTTGGTATGGACCTGAATTCTTCACCTGTGTCATCCTGAACAATGTCTTCTGGTAACTCCCCAATAACTGGAGCAGTTAACTCCAAATCATAAAATAATTCCCCTATCGCTACCCCAACTCACAGTTAGCTGCTATAGTGATAGGCTCTACTGTTGGATTATGTACCAAGAGGTGCATTACTCTGCTGCTCATGTCCAAGCAAGGTATAAAGTGGATCTTTAAACCCCAGAGGGTGTTGGGTACTCTGAATTCAATGTCTCTGTGTCAACTGCAGGGCATGATTCTGAGAGAGCAGGGTCCACTTCCTTGGTAAAGAAAGTGAGGCATCTTGCATTAATCTCAGACTTTACCACATCATGCTTTGACAGACAAACCATATGAGCTTTACTTCTCTATGGAGCCAAATTTTCAGGATCATCTAGTGCAGACACATCAGGTATATCAGAACGTACAAAATTCAATTTAATCATTGCTTTATTTTTCTCAAGATAACATGTTCTGATTGTTTAGTAACCTTAAGACTCTTTCCAAATGGAAGGGCCTGGTTACCTGCCTACCAGGATTCCAGCAAATAGTCAGTAATCACCTGCTAAAATCTTTTTAAGAGGTCATTTCAAATCAAGAAATCATCCCCAGTTCTATCAGTGACATACACGGGTGGTGACTTCCATCTTGCTGAACCTCAATTTTAGCCACACTTTACCTAGGGTCTGTTGAGCCCCCTCCATAACCTACTATGTGTAAGCCATCAGAGAGGGTTCTTAACACCTTAGAGTCACCTACGGCATCAACCAGCTTGTTATAAAAGCTTTTGGACATCAGGGTAACTTCAGCTCAGAGTCAACTTAAGCTTCATGACTCAGGCTGTTTTCAATGTTGATGTCAAAGTAAAACCTATCCACCTCCCCCTTAGGGATTAAGTTGCCCAGGCAGAATTTGTTTTTCTTATCTCCTGGCCACATGGCAGGTTTACTGTGATACTGTACATTGCCTGCAGTAGTAACTCGGGATACCTGTATGGTAAGGTCAGGTTTTGCATTAACACTCTCATTTTCCATTTTCATAGCAGTTTTATTACCATTGTCAGCAATTGCAATTTCATTAACCTGGGCAGCATTTGGAAGGATAGAAGGCTCTAGTCACTGGTAACTACTACTGGTTCCACTGTTGCTGGAAATTACAGGAAAGTTTTGCACAGGCACAGGGAAACCAGGAGGTAGAGGGGGAAGTGGAGCAAAGCATTGGAGAAACACTTTTATGTCTCCCATCTGGTTCTTTATTCCCTGTATTTCCTCTTGTGACTTCTTGATTATCTTCTCCATATTTGGGGAGCTAGATTGAGATCTGTCTTGGAATCTGAAACCATCTTGCTCATTGTTATAGTTTTGACACCCCCTATAGGCACCTCTTCCACCTCTGTAGTCATTGTTGTATCCTCTGTAGTATCCTCTCCTACATCCTTGGCCACATCCTCTACCAGGATCATAACCTCCATAGGAGGGTCCTTGGTTTTGGTATGGCTGAGGTTGTGGGAATTGCTGAGGATTTTGATAGAACTGTGACTCAGGGCCAGGTGGTGGAACCACCACAGGGGAAGCTTGGGCAGGGTTGGTAGGTTGGGTTACTACTGCAAGGTCAGGCACAGCCACAGTAGAGGCTGCTCTACAGTTTTTCCTGATTGAGTGTTGTTCCTTTCTTCTTTTGTCTCCTGTTTAGGGGTAGATAGTTCACCTTCCACTTAATAAAGTATCTGAGGTAGTAACTTCAGACACTTGGACCTTGGGATTGGGGCTCCCTCCCTTTTTCTGTGGAAGAGAGTCATTGCCTCTTCCAGAGTCCCAGATGTGATCTGCCTGTCTGGCAATCCAATGAATGTCCCTTGACCTCCTGTTAAGCTCAAGTGCCAATTGTGTCCTGATAGCAGGGGGGAAACCTTGGTCATATGCATCTTGGAAGTCATCTAAATCACTGTCTGAGTGATCTTCTGCTCCAAAGTACACATCCTTTAGCCTACAATAATACTCCCTAGGACTTTGATCAGCCCCACACTGCATTTGGTAGGATACACATCTGGCTGTCCCCTTAGTGCGATATTTACCAAACTTTTTCTTTAGGAATTTATGCAGTTTGTCAGGTTTGCTCCTACTTTCTCTAGACATTCTTGACCACTCTGCTTGAGGATCATGAACAGGCCACCTAATCATGAAACTCTGTTCTCTCTCATCAGTAATGCACAAAGATTCAAAACACTCTTTTAGTTTTTGAATATGCTGCTCAATGCCTCCTTTCACAGATTTAGAATTATACCTCTCACTTACCAGTTTCAAAGCTTGTGTTAGTATTTGATTTTAAATACCCCTGTTCCTTTTAAGAAATATTTTTATTTTTCTTGGAACCATCAGATGAGTTACCTTTGGAATAAGAGCTTCTTTTTTGCCTAATTTTATGTCTCTTTTTATGCCTATCATGTGGTTCCTCTTCTGAACAGGAGCATTCCTTTTCAGGGGAGGATCTATCTGGGCCTGATTCCTCAGATGCATGTATTCATACATGGATTTTACATTCATGTTTGGTATCACCTTTTTGGGCCTGTAAATCTGACTTTTTTCCTAGTTTATAGAGGTGTTGCTCCAAAAAGGGTGCACCACATTTTCCATTGGCTATCCTCTTTTAATTAATTTTGTGGGGTTGCATCTTCACATCTCTTTTTTTCTGTTTGTACACAGATCTCTCTATCTTTATGTATTTTCTCTTTTGGCATAATTTCTTGTTTTAACTAGATTTCAACATTAGAATGAACAGGTGAGTGTGGTTGGCAAGGAACTATTCCTTTTGTGGGTCCTGCACTGTGGAAATCCCAACAAGGATAAACATCTTGTTCATTACCCTGGGGTAGATACTTTAGGGATGAACAGCTTATGCTTCTTTGTTCTGAGGTTTCCTCTTTCCATTTTAGCTAAGAGGTGTCTTTCTCTGTCTGCCCATTGTTTCTTATAACTTTCATATTGCTTCCTTACATCATTATACATTTGTACCATTTTATTTAGCTCCTTGGTAACCTGTTCATTAACATGCTCTAATTTTGCTTTTTTCCTTTCCAAAGTCATGCCCCACTCTTTGAACTTCTTATTAGTCTTTAATAATTTGGCCTTATCTGCCTCTGCAGCCGAGCACTGCTCTTTTAACTGTTCAGTCAAGTTTTTCAGGACAGCAATGCCATTCTTTAAGTTGATTAGGACACAGTCTCCATCATATCTTTTCAGATTACTTACATCTAACTGTGTTTTGAGCAATTACATCTGCCCTGCAAGTCTACTACATTCATGAGATTTCTCTCCTAGTTGTTGGTTTAACTGTTTTACATCATTACCTAACCTTAATTTGTCAACACATAGCTTCTCAACCATATCAACATACTCTTTATTCTGTTTATTTAATTCTTCAATTACTTCTTCAGGCCTACAACTTGGATGCAGAGGTATCAATGGCTCCTCCTTGATGACAGGTATTGGCAGCTCTAAAACTGTTGCCCCCGAGTCTGCATGAACCATACCTACAGTTGCAACAACAGCTGTCATGACTCAGGTTCTTGTTACTAAACTTTAACAACAATTACTATGGAATGTCAATAACCTTTTATCCAACACAGTTTAAACAAAGAACCAAATCTTTTCTTGAGATACTTCAAAAGTTCTTTTCCTTGCAGCTTTACTTCCACATAATTACTTCTTTTGGTCTTTTCTTCGCTGTCTAGGGGTAATTCTATCTTTAAATCCTCGAGAACAAGAACAGAAAAATATTACCTATTCCATTTAATAACTTGCAAACAATAACTGTAATAATTATTTCTCAAACAACCTAAATGTGGACTGTTATTCACTAACAGTTATCTCATGAACAAGAACCCCAAAGATGTTGGAACAAAGGCTTATAATATCACTTTTTATAATGTTGCATTTGCCTTACCCAAAAATTATTTCATAAATTACCAAAAATAATAAATATACACATGTGATATTATCCTATGCTCTCCAGATTAGAAAATGACAGTGCAAAACACTGTTGCCTCGCTTTGGATTATATAAGAAATAAATATATTTTATTCACATATGTAAAAGTCCTAAATATTCATAACTAGCATAAATATCAAGCATGATAAAAATAATGTAAACATAAACTGTAATGTAAACAAAACAGGTTTTAGAAAATCAAGTAACTCAAATAAAACAAATAAACACATTTCAGCAATAAACAGTTTAAATAAATAAGCAATATTCAGCTTAATAAATGACAGATTATACTTGTTCTTTACCATACTTATAAATAGCATGACCTTTTCTTTTTACTATGAGACCTTGCAGCACATTACACTAGTGTTTCAGATTATCTTGGTATAATAACTGTTTAGATTTTATAGTATGTAAAAGTTATTTTCTTTACATCTAAATTCTAGTTTAACCAAATACCCAAGATTTTGGAGCTAAAATGCACACAGTTATCACCCCAGATAGCCAAATAAGTACTAAAAGTAGGATAAAGGAATACTTATGTTTTAGTTATCTGTAGATGCAGTCTTCTACTTTTTAACTTTCAAAGTCTTGGTGCGAACTTCTGGTTTTGGATGACAAATGCCCTTGGAGGTGAGTTTGGCTTTAGTTTGCTGTCTTTTTCCCCTTGAACCTGGAACTGTAGAGTCTTCTGACATCAATGAAGCAATGCAGACTGGATCCTTCTTGCTTGACATCACAAATCATCAAAAGTCACTTCAGGATTTAGTAGGAAAAGTCAGATAACACAATTTTAGCAGTTCAGCACAGTCTGTAGAAGGATCTCTCTCTGTGGACAGCAATGCTGTTTTGGTAACTGGACTCAGTGACTTTTGCCTGTTTCAGTTTATTTCTGCTCTTGAACCTGCAACTTCTGGACTCACTGCTATTTAACAGCACTGCAGGCTTGCTGGCTGCTAAATTCCAAAGTCAGTCTCTTGTTTGGGCTTTTACAGAAATTTCAAAACATTACTTTAGTCCAAATTCTCAGTATGTGCAACATAGGCCTTGCTTGATCCAATTTTGGGAAGAGTCATTTCTGTAACAGTCCGTAGCTGGACCTGTTGCAGTTGTGCAGGCTTTCCGGCTGGTTTAGCACCCCCTTGTGGTGACAATGTTAAAGCCCAAATGATGTCCCAATCCTATTCAAAATTGTCAGGGCATTCAACACAGGTCTTCACACACCAAAGAATTAAGCAGTTCTGGGCTGGCTTTGCCAGCATCCCATTTATGTTCCACTTACTGGTGACATCACCACCAAGTTATGATTAGTCTGAGTACTCTTTGAGGGTGTTACTGTTAGCCCTTCCTAAGCCATTTTTTATCAGTATGACCTCATCTTCAAAAACTATTTTTGATATAAAACAACTTTTCTTTCTTGTATATGTGTGCATCTTTGTACATATATAAGGCTTACATTCCTAGATGCAGCTAACAGAGAGGATTCATTTGAGACCAAACATGATGGTGTCAATCCTAATATAAAATCTATAATTTATAAAACCATTATAAAACTTTTTCCTTTATAGATATCTAACAAGTATTTACAGATTTCAGAAGTGCATTTTTTCCTGTTTAAAATTATGTTAGTTTGGCATACCTGCTATCATCAGAACTGTGTAAATTTAATAAAATGTCTTTAAGACAGGGGTCTACTTTGTTTTAGGTAAATGAACCATGACTTCATGTTGCTTTGGATTTTATCCAGATGGCTTATAATCCACCCCACTAGTTGTTTTTGTTAGATAACCACTTCACTCTCATTCCATTGAAAAGATGGTAAGGTCAGCTTACTACAGACACCAAACTTGTTAATATATTTTAAACAGTTTTGGGGCTATAGAGTTTTGTTAATAACTCACACTACATTATGCTGTTTGGTTTAAAATGTAATCACTGTGCAGGTTCATGCATTTCCAATAATCTGTATAATTTTGAAATGCATCAGAGTTTTTGTATATTTTCTATAAATAAAAGTCTTAATTTCTTAAAGCCAGTCTAAGTCTATGTTAACCTGAGATGTCCTCTGGTCAGTACTAAAAAACAAAGTTGTAGATTATGTCAAGTTTCAAGCTCTTCTGCTACTAATTGGAAGAGGCCATTCAATTTAAACAGACTATCCCCGAAACAACTTTTTTTCTGGGGGTTGACCATGTATGCTATATTCCCTTTTCATGGCATCATTTCTCCATTTCAGTATTCAAGCCTTAATCAGCATTGTCCTTGTTTTAGAGTTCATTTAGATATTAATGTGACCAGAAACATTTATAGTACTTAATAATGAAACCAATATAAGGATATAGCATTGCAATTAAGAATATAATAATAGTATAATAATACAATATTTTAATTAAATTAGTTCTCTTCCTACAGGGTGAGGTGAAATAGCATGACAGTTATGGCCAATGACCCAAAGCCACACCCAATGCCTGCCAGTCTCTGCAGGGGGTGGGGGTGGGTTTGGCATTAGTTCAGTACTTCACTGCCATTCCTATTATACAACAGTCAGCCCCTATCTCCCATCCATTACTGTACTTCAGGGGCTGTGACAGCACAGCAGACACAGAGACTTCCCTCTGGTCTCTCCACTCACTCTAGTGCTGGCCATGATAGCATGGAACCTAAGCTCCTCCATCTTGATGCCTCTTATATTGCTTCCCCAGTGGCCCATATCTTCAACATATCCCAAGCCTCTGAGGTTATCCCCAACCTCTAGAAGGTGGTGAGGTTGTCCCTGTTCTCAAACAGGGCAACTCAAAGATCCTCAACAACTACCAACTGATTAGCCATCTTGTCGGCTATCAGTAAACTTCTGGAGAAAGCTGTGGCTGGGCAACTCACAGAGTATATTCAGGTCCATGAGCTACTGTCTCCCATGCAGCATGGGTTTTGCAAAGGGCACAGTATGTCCTCCACCCTTGTCACTGTCTCCTCTTGGGTCAGGGCAGCTGTGGACCATGGTAAGCTCTCAGGCACCATCTTCATTGACCTACAGTATCTAAGGTCTTCAACCTAGTTAACCATGTCTTACTTTGTTCTCAACTTCGGTCCCTTGGTCTGCCCCCACCTGTCATAAGATGGTTCATTAATTACCTGCAGGGCAGACAGCGACTTACTAAATTCAGTAAAGTCCTCTTGGCCACCAATCCTGTGACCTCTGGCATCCCCAGGGTTCAGTCCTAGGGCCCCTTCTCTTCTCTATCTTTGTCAATAATCTACCCTCTACTTTTTCCAACTGTAGCTCTATCCTATATGTGGATGACCTGGTTATTCTCACCCATTCCTGTGACATTGGGGTCATCAACCACCAAATGAGTGAGGATTTCAGGAATATCCAGTCCTGGATAATGACCCACAAGCTGGTCCTTAACCTTCAAAATACTCAGGCCATACTTTTTGGGTCCCTGGTCAAGATAAAGGCCTCCCCTGCCCCACTGAGTATTATTGGAATTGATGGTACTCCTGTTCTAGTCACTGACTCCATCAAATACCTTGGCATGACACTTGACCCCCCAGCTTGACCTTGGGCATCATAACCAAAATGTATGCTGAGCTGTCAACTGCAAACTGGGTCTGGCCTACAGAGCAAAGAACAATCTTACCTCTGCTTTTTGCCTTACACTGGTCAGAGGTGTGCTTCTCCCTTCTCTCTACTTATGGACTCATCCTGTTTGCACGAACCTCCTAAGTTCACCTCTCTAGGTGAAACATAGCCTATAATGACATTTGCTACTTTGTACTTGCTGCCTCTTGCCTCACCCACCACTGTGACCTGTATAACAAACTTGACTGGCTCTCCCCACCCAACCACATGAATTTTGTCTTGGACAGCTTCACAGGCAAAGGTTCTCAGAACTGGCACCCCCTTCCCCAGGACTAGCTGAGCTCCTCAAACCGGCTGCCTCTTCTTCTTACTCCCTTAGGTCATTGGGCCCTGGTGTTCTCAAAGTTCCTGCTACTTGAACACAAATGGGGGACAGGGATTTTGCTTCATGTGCCCCCAGATATGTAATTCCTTTCCTGCCCAGGTCCGCTCCTCCCCCTCCAACTCATGCCTTCGGAGCTTCTGTGGAATTACTTGAAGCTCTCCTCTGCATGTGGTTGTCCTAAACCACTATAAGTAACCCTGGTACCCTGCACTGAACTTACATGTCCTTCTTTTGGTACCCTTGCACAGGTCCTGATTATGTATCCTGCCTACTTGGGTTCTGCTCTATATATAATATATTTACTCTGTGTTCCAGGTGATGCTTTAACTGCAGCTCTGCTTTGGGGGCTCTGAGCTGTTTAGAATTATATAATACACTGTTCATAGCCTTGGTGACTCTATGTATATATTCTTTGTTCCTATACTAACTATGTTTACTGACTGCCTGTGCTATGTTCATCTGGTTCTACCTGCTTCTATGTAATGCCTAACTTGTATCATGTTGTCCTCTGTATGAACTTGTGTTTCATTGTACTCTCCTGGGTCATACCTGAAAATAGGCAAATGTCTTGTATATTGTACTTACCTGATCAAGCAAAAGCTAAATAAATAAATCTCTCTAACTCCTGCACTACCAATGCCAATGTCAGCAAGCCAACATTCAGCATTGATGAATACTTGTTGGTACAGTCACTGCTTAGCAATTAAATCACAAACTTTAGTGAGAGAGGAATAATGTGACCTACCAGACTTGGACCCAGCCCTCCAGAATACCATCCTGGTGCTCTAACCACTAGTCTATAGGCTCAGATGGTTGGCGATGGGGTTCGCAGACATACTTCTTTTCTCTGGTATTGCATATTCTGCAACTAGGAATAATTGAGATAAAAATTACTGTAGATGTTATTGGTGCAGTATTAGCCATTACTAAGCAATTAAATCACAAATCTTTCTTTTAGAGCCCAATTACTGTAAAGGAGAAATGCTTTAAATAAGTCTGCCTACATGAGTTTATCACTTTTAGCTGTGTGGGAACCATAATTTTCTTATACCTAAGATGAACTGACATTTAAAAGAAACTGCTGTTTGACATTATAGAACACTGAGAATATCAACTCCAGGCCACAAAAATTAAGCCAGAAGACAGTAGACATACGATGAAATGTGGCACTATGTAAATGGATTTTGACAGGAAAATTAAAAGTATGAATCAACATCAGGGGCTGAAAAGGAATGCATAATAAAGTAGAGGAAATGTTCTTTTTTTTTTAGCTTTCTTTATTTTCCCCTCACTGGCATGTCAGACTCTTTCTGGAGGGACACACTGCTCGACCTTATCCCGTCTGCCTTAAATCCTCAGCCTTGCTTACTGGTGTGGGGAGTGTACCTCTGCACCACATACACTGATCCTCTAACCCCCTGGATCTAAGTCCCCCTGGGCAAGTCCGTTGACTCCTCCTGGTGACCATTCTGAGATTTAGTTGGTTGACCAGTCAGCGCAGGGAGCACCAGTGGCAGGCTGAAGGATTCGACACTGGGCGTAGTGGTAGGCCACTCAACCCACCTTTGCCTATCAAGGGCCAGGGCATTTTCCTTATTTTCTCCCTCCCTGAGCATGCGCACAGGATCACCGACACAGTCAATCCCCTGACAGAGGATCCACAGGCTGCTATACTTGCAGTCACCACTGGGAGTCATCAGAGCCTGGGATTGTGGAACCCCCTCCCTCTCAGGACAGAAGAGCAGTCCTCTGGACATTCAATTCTGTCCTCCCTGCCGACCCCCAGCTCACTCTCGAACAGGGTCTCTGGTGTGCCATGAGGTGTGGCATCCAGCACTTCAGCACCACCGGGTAAGGAAGATGTTCTTAATATTTATTTATTTATTTATTGAATTTGTTGACCAGGTAAACCCACTAAGACAACAGGGTCCCTTTTTCAGGGGTGACCCAGAATTAATTATTTAATAAAGACATCAAAAGCATACAGGAGACAAAGGCAGAGCATTAATTGCATTGAATGAATGCGTCAGCAACCGTACAGGAGACACAGGCAGAAAAAGGCAAAAGTAATGGTACTCAGTTATACAAAGTCAGTAAACAAGGCTCTCAACCACAAATCAATTTCAGCAGCAAGACATATCACAAGTAGAAAATGGTGGGGGGATAATTGCAATTCTGTCAGTAAGTTCTGGACTCCAGCTCGGCAGAAGGGGTACTTGGGTTAGGTGCTAATCAGTGGACAGCATGGACTAGAGGGAAAGCCCAATGAGTTCAGGTGAGTACACAGGAAAAAAATATGAACTTCTGAAGTACTTCAATATATAATTAGTCTGCCTTGATGACTTTAATGACTATGAATCAGCATCTACTGTAAGTAACTGCAAATTTTGCTGTGAATATCAGATTGCCTTTTGTGAATAGTAGGGGGAAATATTAGTCATTCCTCAGTGAACGACTGACTTAAAATTCAATTATGCTATTGTGAACAGGTCTTTAAATTATGTAGTCTCCTGTATGGCTAGCTAATCAATTCCATATGAGGGTAAGTCATAACTTAAGTTGGTTTCACATATGACAATCTTTGTACACTACAGTTGCAGCCAAAGAAATGGTTAGATAGTTCTAGATATTTTGCATTATTTCTAAAGAGATTATGTCTGGTAGCCCAACTGTGGAACTGCAGGCAGGCAATGAATTTCTCTAAAAACACAGAAACATAGAACATGACAGCAGAAAGGAACCTCAAGAACCATCTAGTCTGCTCATGACCCTACCCCACCCTCTCTTTACTGCTACTCAGAGTAATGTTGCCTTTGTACTTATCCCAAGTGTTCTTGAAAGCATCAACTGTTTTCACCTCCACCACACCTTGGAGGAGTCTGTTCCAAGCTTCAACTACCCTCTCTGTGAAAAAGAACTTCTGTGTATTGCTCCTGAACTTGCCCCCCTTCGGTTTCATATCATGACCTCAAGTTCTTTGTATAACTTTTGATCTGAAATAGGTCCTGAACCTGTACACTATTTATATCATTCATGTAGTTGAAGGTTTCAGTCATGTCTCCCTTTCCCTCCACTACTCCAAGGAATACATGTTGAGCTCCCTCAGCCTTTCATCATACGGTTTCTGATGCAATCCCTGCACCATCTTTGTGGGTCTCCTTTGCACTGTTTATAATCTCTCTACGTCTTTTATAAGATGTAGTTGTAAGAACTGCATGCAGTACTCCAGGTGTGATCCTGCCAGTGACCCATACAATGGCATTATTACTTCCCTTCTTTTACTGGTAATACCCCTTCTTATGCATCCCAGCATACCGTTTGCCTTTGAAGCAGCTTTCTTGCACTGCTTGGACTTTCTTAGATCATCTGTTAAAATCACCCCATGATCATTCTCTTACCTTGTGGCCTCTAGTTTAATGCCCCCATGTGATATTTCTCACCAAGGTTACCCCTTTCTAGGTGCATTACTTTACATTTTTTTTCATTTAATTTTAGTTGCCATGTTTTGAACCACATATCCAATCTTCTGAGATCTGCCTTCATCCTATCCATCCCACCAGTAACATTGACCCTATTTGAAATCTTCATGTCATTGGCAAACAGGCTCACCTTGCTCTCGAAGCCCTCAGATATGTCCCAGGTGAAGACATTGAAGAGGACAGGGCCCCACACTAACCCCTGTGTACTCCACTGGTTACTTCCCTTTCTTCTAAGTTGTCATTTACTAGCACCCTCTGGGCCCTCTCACATAACCAGCTTCTTATCCAGTTTACCACCTTTTGATTGACTCTCTTTGTTGGAAAGTTTGTTTGGCAGGCTCCTGTTCAGAACGGAGTTGAAGGCTCTGCTAAATTCCAGATATACGGTGTCCATAGTGCCACCTTGATCCAATTTTTGTTATGCAGTTGAAAAAATCTATTAGATTTGTCTGGCATGATCTTCCTGTGGTAAAACCATGCTGTCCTGGGTCCAAGTTACTGCTCCACTCTAGAGAGGTAAGAATTCTTTCTTTAAGAAGGGCTTCTATTGTTTAACCCACTATTGAGGTGAGGCTAACTGGGTGATAGTTGCCAGCTACTTCCCTACTCCTGCTTTTATGGAGGTGGAAAACATTGACTCTTCTACAGTCCGTGGGGCCCTTTTCCTGTTCAAGCAACAAGTTAAATAATTCAGCCAGAGGTGCCGCTAGTTCCTCTCTTAGCTCCTTCAGCATTATATGGTGAATTTCATCTGGACCCATTGCTTTGTCAACCTTGAGCTTCCCTAATTCCTCAATAACTTTTTTCCTCGTGAATGGTCTTGCATCCACCTCCTGAATGATGGAAATTCTTCTATCCAGGGTGGACCTGCAACAGTCCTCCTCTTTGGTAACAATTGAGTGGAAGTATCTATTGAGGATCTCTGCTTTGTCCTTGTCATCCTTTCTGTGCACCCCTTCATCCCTTGTGATTTTGACTATACCCCCCGGTCTTCCTCTTTTCTTTTATATATCTAAAGAAGGTCTTGTCTGCCCTTTTGATCTCCTTATCTATCTTCTCTTCTGTTTCCACCTTTGCTGCCCTAACTGTCCTGCTTATCTATCTCAGTTTCTCCTTCTATGTGCCTTTGTCTATGTGCATCCAGTCTCCCTGTATCTCCAGAGAGTAATATTTTTTTTCTCTGACCCTGATGGTGACCGTCCCAGAGAACCAGAGCAGTTTTCTTCTTTTATTTGCTTTACTCACCTTCTTAAGGCACTGATTTGAGGCTTTTGTTACAGCCTTTTTCAGATGTGCTCATGCCCAGTACTTCTCACCCCACCATTTTGTCTTATTTGCTAGGTTATTTTTATGACAGTCCCTCATTTTAGTGAAATCTTCTCTTTTCAAGTCTAGTTCTTTAGTTTTTGAGTGTCTGGTTCCCCGGCAGTATTTATCTGAAAACACAGAATATGGTGGTTGCTGGATCCCAGGTGGCTCTTGACTTCTACCTCTGAGACATTTTCCCATTTATGAGCACCAGGTCCAGAAAAGCTTCCCACTTGTAGGGTCTCTCACCAGCTGCCTTAGACCCAATACATGCAGAGCTTCCAGGAAGTCTTTGCTTTCAGAAGATGTTAATGTGTAGGAACACCAATTTAAATCAGGTGAATTGAAGTCACCCGCCACTATCACTTCACTCTTGTCAGTCATGGTTTTAGTAATTTCTTTGTGCCCCTCCCAGCCCTGTGTCATGGGTTTGTAAATGACTCCTACTTGACTCAGTCACCATGCCATTTTCAGCTTTGAGTGTAACCCACAGTGCTTCAGATTCAGTCTGAGCATTTTATTTTACTGTTGCACTTATTCCCTCCATCACATAAATCTCCACCCCTAACCCTTCCTCCCCATCCTGTCCTTCAGGTAGAGACTGCACCCTGGGATTGTAGTTTGCCAGTCATGGTTTTTGGTGTATCAGGTTTCAGTGATATCAACTGAGTTTAGATCTGCCTCAGTGATGATTGCAGTAATGTTAGCTACTTTGTTTGAGAGACTTTGTGTGTTTGTATACATGGCTTTCCAAACCTGGCCCACCCTGCTTCTGGTGTCATGCCTTGCATTTGAGTCTTTTTTTATAGTTCCTTTGGGTCCCTCCCTTTGTAAATGCTCCTTCTGTTTTGCATTTCCTTGCCAGAAGAGGTTGTTTGGGGGAGAGTCAACAGGGTCATGTGATGCTGCTACCTTCTCCCCAGAACCTCATTTAAACATCTCATGAAGATATCAAACCTCTGTCCTAGTGCTCTATTACCTTCCTTAGTTAGGTGCAGTCAATCGTATTTGAAGAGACCTCTATCCCAGATGTCCCTCCAGTTCCAGATAAAAAAGAATCCCTCTCCAGGCACCAGCATTGAAGCCATTTGTTTAGCTCCTCATTCTCCTATTTTCAGATTCTTTGCATACCTCCACCTCTCTTCCATACTGGTAGGACCTCAAAGAAGGCAATGATAGGCGAGTAGGGGGTCAGTTTGCCACCCAAGCACATTTGGTGCATTTTGTTCTCTTCTACTATTTGATCCACAAGACCATTTGTACCTAGATGGACAAAAATGCCTGCACACTCTCCTTCCTTGTGTAGGATTTGATTGCTACAGTTGGTGTCCTGTTTTGTGGAAGCTCCAGGTAGGCATCTAACCATCAAATTTGTGCCAGTGCCCTGGCTTAGTTAAGATTCCACTCCTCTGATCATGGAATCACCTGTGATGAGTACTTTCCTGGTATTCCTGGTATATGACTTCCTGGTTTTGTTACCCTTATTCTTTCCTGTTGGGTGATGTACCTGGTGATGTCCTGGTCTTGTACTGCTATCTTTAGCCATCTCAGGAGCTAAGGATTTGAATCTGTTAGCATTTGGATGGGTACCCCTTTTGTTAGGGACTGCTGATGTGACCTGTGTGGTTTGCCTCTGTCCCTTCTTACCACCTGTCACTCCCCTGGATTAGTACTTCTTGGGGGAGTGGGGCGATCCCTTGTTGGAGGTGATATGGTAGAGGTGAGTCTGAGGGCTTGTTTCTAATTAGTATTTTTTGGAGGTGGAAGATGTGGGCCCATGCCTCTCAGAGTTGAGCTTTTAATATAGTGTGAGGATGTAGCCCTTTAATGAGGATCTATAAATGCAGTGTAGTGCAGGGTGGGTGGGACTAGTCTCTGGTCCCCAAAAAACAATCAATTGAGCTCCAGTGGCTTGGTTCAGTAAACACCTCCTCTTCTAGCTAAAAGTATGATATACAAGCCCCTGTGAAATTTTACAGGGTCCCAAATGCACTAGATATACACAGCCCTGGCCAAACAAAGATTAATAAACCTGTGTGAAATGTCTGGTTAGGAACTTCACTGACACAGCCAAACACTGGATGAAAGAAATCTCTATAAGCTGCTTTGGTTAGTTTGCAGTAACCAGATCAGCACTGGATGAAAACAATGTTCAGCAAGTCCCTGTATGCAGTTTACTTTTCAGCAAGCTCTCTAAAACCCTAAATAATGGACGAAAGAAATATCTACAAACCTTTTAGTTCAGCAAGCAGTTTTCGAGTCAGCACTGGTTGAAATACAGTTCAGTAAGCCCATGCAAACAGTTTTAGTTCAGTAACCTCACTTAAACCCCTAACAATGTCTGAAATAAAGCTCAATGATCCCCTTAGACCTGTTTACAGTTTTCTAGTCTTACAGCACCCAACATAAGAACCACACCTAAAAATAGCCATTTATAGCTAAACAAATATACCTCTTGGGAGAAGTATTAATAATGAATGTTAAAAAGACAAAATTGCTCCATTTTGCATCAAAAAAGCCCCCGCCCCCAATCAAAAACAAACTAATAAAAAAGAATGTGAACAAGTGAATAGCTATAGTTTCCTGGGCATAATTTGTGATGCCCAGCTAATGTTTGCTGACCACATAACAACAACAATTGGTAAGGTTAATGAACAATTAGGAGCCCCAAGATAAACAACAAAATGTCTGAATAAGGCAGATAGAAAAAAACTAGCAGAACATCTTTCAATGCCAACTTTAGTCTATGAAAATGTAATCTATTGAACAGCAGACTAAACTCCACCAAATAAATTGGATAAAGTGCAATATAAAATTGCCAGGTTTATCCTGCAGTGTAATTTTAACACTCATCGTTGTAAAATGCTTTCAAGGTTAAACTGGCACCCATTAAGCATTGCCTCCATTAACATATGGTTGAAATTCCCTTCATAAATATTTAATAAACTATCATAGTCATTATATTACACAAACAGTATTTTACAGAGATAGTAAACCTTCCTGTGAATTAAAGAGAATGGTCCAAAATTCACTTTGCAAAACTGAAAATCAGGTTTGGGGATAAACCTTTGCACTCAAGCCACAAACGTATGAAACATTTTACCTTATACAGTGAGTACACTATCTTCTCATATTGCTTTCATTCATGTGGTGAATGAACAATACCTGCTTATATGTAACTGTAAATAGAAGTAATGATTGGACATTGATTTAATGTATATATTGTTACTATAGTGTGATATATGTATGGTGGCCTTGTGAATTGTGCATATTGTAGTTTATTATATAGTATTTGTACTTAGTGTAACTTATAAGAAATTGACAGGACTGTATTGCAAACAGGGCTTAACCCTAACAACATGTTTAAAAATGTGTATAAAATGAAGTTTTTATCTATCTATCTATCTATCTATCTATCTATCTATCTATCCATCCATCCATCCATCCATCCATCCATCCATCCATCTATCTATCCATCCATCTATCCCACTGCTCCAGTGTAGTTCTGGCTGCACCGACACACACTCAAGCCAGTGGGGTACAGTAGTCCTCCCCCTGGAGTTTGCAGCATTTGTGTCCTCCCATTTACCCTCAGTATAGCCTGGTTTACAGCCATGTCTCTGATCATGTCCCTGTTTGTGAGCTGACTGCTTGATATCAAAAAATTTCAGAAAATATCAGACATGTCTTTTACTGTGACTTTAGTAATTCAGATACTTGTATAATCAGGTATGAAGGGACCAAGCCATATATAAGAGCAAGCATGACATGAATACAATTTGTGTCAAAGCAGCCTACATTGATCTTCTCTTCAATGCTGATCCACAAGACTAACTTTCAGTCAATATTCACCTATCCTGACTATACACTTCTTTGGGGGTCTGTGTTCCCCATACTGACAGTGGTGGCCCAGAAACAGTCCTGTGTCAAACCTTAAGCTTGAAAAGAAAATGGCAGTCATCCAGTGAAGCCCCTGCTCTGGTTGAGCAAGGGGTTATGAGTTATGGCAGGTACCCACTACTAATGCCATCAGATTTTTTATAAACTCCTGCATATGGCTTTTGGATTGAGCATCAGTATAAATATTCAATCCAGGTTTACTAACCCTAGCATGCAGACAACAATGTACTGATCTGGAAGATAATACAGATCACTGGCTATCTGACTTACAGTACATTTAGGTTGTTGGATAAATCTATTTTCAATATATTTCCTTTCTACCTTCAGGAATAAGTATATCACTGACCAATACAACCAAGTTCTGCACATCAACATAGATTTATGTTTTCAATTTTATCTTAACTATGATTTTTTACTTTCTAACACCTTATTAATCTTACTTTGCAGTTCCACTTCAACATTCAAAAGCATTCTAGAAAAAGCATCTCAAGATGAAGTATTAGCAGATGTAATAAATATGTTTAGTGATGACACTAATCTAAAACCTGAAAACATTACTGAAAGGATTAGGACGAATATTGCTGGAAATTCTTTACTTACAAACTACACAGGTAAGTTTTGATTTTTACAATATTAATGGTATTTAAGAGTCATGTTAATACTTGATCACATATTAAAGTGATATAGAGACTAAAGAGTGAGAGTTAGACTCACTTAACAGGACCTGACCCTCACTATTAAGTCACAGGTCCAGGACAGGGCCCTGTCTGATTTTGATGTGTTCTGATTTCCATCAGAAAATCTGATTAAATAATAATAATATAGTTATAAAACACAGGGCCAGATATTCAAAACTTTGCCCCGGGGCTAAATTAGCACTGCCCGGTGGGCAAACTTAGCCCGGAGCACAAAGCAAGCTATATTCAAAAGGAATAGCCCGGGGCAAACAGCTTCTGAATATAGCATGGAAATGAGGCCGTGCAAACTGGGCTGGGAGTGCAGGGCAAACTTAGCCCTGGAATAAGACAGCTCTGAATATAGCAACCAGGAAGTGCAAACCACAACAGCAACACAGTGCACAGCGACATGAAGGTAGGTGAGGAGGTGAACTATATGGCCAATGTCATGTGCCAGCAAATGTATGGACCAGTAAAGCTGCAGGCAGCAGCACGTGTGAAAATACAGTGTCAAAATGTATAATATTCCCCGAAATGCTTGCGCAGCTTAACATGTTTGCGCTGGTTTAGCGTAGGGCTAAACTGTTAGCCGGTGTAAACACATTTGTCTGGCACTAAACTTTGCCATATTCAAAGTGGCATGCAAATGAACCTACTTAGGTAGTCTCTGGGCAAACATCCAGATTAGCATCTCATTATGTCCTGATTTGCATACAGTTTGCACCGGGCTAATGGTTTAGCCCTGCGCTAAACCCGCACAAACAGTTCAGAGAATATTATACAGTTTTGAACACTGTACTTTCACATGCGCTGCTGCCTGCTGCTGTACTGGGACAACACAGCATAGGCACAGATGGTGGTGGTGGTGCTGCATGCAACTGTCACACTGTAGGTCATGCTACAGTACACAGCAGATACTACAGTAGCAAGGGGGCTATTAGTGTGTGGACACAGCACTGCCTATGGTGTGTAGGGCAGTGCTGATGACTGCACTATACACAGTGACAGGCCCAACATGCAGGCATTTACTGACAGTGGATATTTTCCTGTTACGCTGTTGTGTGACCCACAGATGCTGCACCTCTGGAATGGGATGCTCACAGTGACATATACACAGCTTTGTGTGCTGTGGCAGTTGTACAGCTGTGCGGTATGTGGCTGGGGAGGCATATATTATCAGAAAGGCCCACTGGTGTTGGGATATTCCCAATGCTGGCCCATGTGCACTGCATGATTTGTCCCAGCCTTGTGGCCACACCTGGACTCTGGCACAGCCTGGCCACCCATACACTCTCCCCTCAACATCCTCCATGCCTACAGTGCTGCATGTGTATGCTGGCATCTGTTGGTGTCCTGAAAAGTGGTTCACAGTGTGTGCTGCATGGCCACACTGCCATGCTGTCCACTGGCGGCAGGGTCACCACTTACTGCCTGGCATGGCTGGGACTGGTGGCAGATGAAGGCATCATTGGGATGCCATCAGTGAGCAGCATGTTTCCCCTATGTCTGGTTTTGTCTATGTGTCATATTTATTTGTTAGGGTCATGCAAAGCCGCGCAAAAGCTGCGCAAGCACTGTTCAAAGCCATAATGTCACGTAAAGCTGATTGCCCAGGGTTAAGACTACCTTTTCCTGGGTGGTAATGTGCGCCATGCTAAGTGTCATGCTAAGTTGCGCAAAACCACTTTGCGTGGCACTAGTCGCTGAATATAGCATTGCACCTGTATTCATGTACACACCCACTCAGTTTGCCCCTTGCATACATTATGATTTTGCCCAGCACTAATGCAGTTGGTGTGTACTATTTTGGCCTATATAGCAAACCAGCACTAATCTCATGCTAAACCTGCGCAAATAGTTTTTTCCCGGTGCAAAGTTTTGAATATCTGGCCCTCGATATTCAAAATAACTGAAATAAATACAAAAGAATGGTTTTCCAACTTTCAGGGTGTTCTGATGGTAGGTCTGAGTTATAAACAAATACAAATTCCTGAATATTTTAAAGATTGGGCCATTCATTACTTTGAACCAAGTAATCAATAATGACCACTATTTGTGTAAATGGGTAATTTTGAAAAATAAAACTTTTAAAAACCTTTCACCTCTCAACTAAAAAACACAGTTGAGACAAATATAAAATGAAGAAGAACTAAAATTCATCTCATAGACATTATTAAATGCATCAGTGGTTGGGAATAAGATGGAGAAAAGTATTTTCTTAATTTTCATTGTTTCAAAAGTAGTACTGTGCAAAGTTAGTGCCTTGTACTTTAAGCAACTTTTGCAAAATGCAAATATTTTTTCATGTAGTAAAGTGCATCTCAAAAGTACTTTTGTTACTTTAGAAAGTCCACAATTCCAATTTCTTTACACATGCAAGTTCACAAAATAGTGTGTATTTGCACAGAAAGTGTAATTTCACAGATGGCCCATTTTTATGAATCAAATGTACATGTTCATGAATTTCAGATTTTTTTAGGTTGTTGGCAAGAAGTCATGCGTTTCTGGGTTCTAACACTACAAGGGCTTATTTTCTAAGAGCTGGGAACAATCTGGGATTGTACAAATCGCTTTGCAGACAAACAACTTTCATAGTAACTTGTGGCTATACTGCTATTTTCAGCATTTTCGCTGCAGTGGCACTGATTTCATTGTTCTGTAGGTTTGCTATAGTGGGGCATATCTGTCATAGCATATGAGCCAAGAAAAGGCTGCAAGCTGCCATAAAGGGAGAACATTTTTATAAAATAGCACCCTCTTTGAAATCAGGGTCAGAATAAATGGTGTAACATCAGACTAGTGTTCTGTAGCAAGTGGGGTTCCACAAGGGTCAGTCCTTGGCCCATTACTTTTAAACATGCATATTAGTGACCTTGGAGAAGACTGCATCAGTAGTCTTAACAAATTTGCTGATGACACAAAAATAGGAGGCCCGGTGGATAGTAATAGAGACATGCTATGCATGATCCAAGATCTTGAGAAACTGGTAACAAGGGCAAATAAAAATAAAATGGAATTTAATATTGACAAAAAAGTTGTTATCCATTTCAGGAGCAGCCATGCTCTCAAAAATATAATATAGATGAGAAACAGCTTAAGGAGGTAAATAATGAAAGAGATCTGGAAATATTATTGGACAATAAATTAAAATTCAATGAACACTGCAAAACAATAGCCAGAAAAACAAGCAGGGTATTGAAGTCCACAAGGAATGCTTTGTTAACAAAAGCCCAGTTATTATTTGCCCTCCCTATAAATCATATGTTAGGCCCTATTCTATTGCTCACAGGTTTGGAGTTGTTATTTAAGTGAGGACATTAACATGTTGGATAGTGTACAGCACCATGCCACCAAATGTTTTGCAAATATATCAACTGCAACATGCAAGAAAAGATTATAATACACTGGACTCCACTCATTGCAATGGCGCAGAGTATGTTGAGACCTGATTGTTATGCACAGAATTGTAAGAGATGACAAACTCATGATACAGATGGAATATAAATTTAAGCATTATAATCACGACATTTGTAGGCATAAATATAAACTAGAAACCAATATTACTGAAAAGCAGTCCAGAAATAATTTTTTCACAAACAGAACAGTATGATTATGGAATAGTCTTCCAGAGGCAATAGTTTCATCATCAAAGAAATCAAACTTAAAAGAAAAAAAAACAACTAGATGACTTTAATGTCAGAAATGAACACAAATGGATGTAACCACTGAGTAATGGGTTGACAGTCTAGATGGACAATATTTCTTAACTGTCCCAACCCTTTCTAGTATCATTTCTAGTATAAATTCCCATACATGCAGCAGAAAATGGGGAAATGTGTTGGGAATCCTGATGCACAACTTTCCCACTGCATGTGTATCACTTAGATGACTTCAAAAATCTAGCCTAGTTTTGGTGTCAGCAGACCTTACATAGAGACATAGAATTTGATGGCAGATAAGGACCGCTTGGCCCACCTAGTCTGCCCATTTCCCTACCTAACGGATAAGCTGCAGATCCTAGTTAACCAACAGCCTGAATCCTCCTACCAACCACTAGAATTGCCTTATGTCTGTCCCATGCATTCTTGAATTCCCCCACTGTTTTTGACTCTACAATCTCCTCAGAAAGGCTGTTCCATGCATCTACAACCCTCTCTGTGAATAAATACTTCCTCACATTACCTCTGAACAATCCCCCCTCTATCTTCAAATTGTGCACCCTTGTTCTTGCACAACTCTGTTTCTGAAAGATGCTACCCTCTTGGACTTTGTTGATTCCCTTGAGATATTTGAAAGTTTCTATCATGTCCCCCCCCCTTTCCTTAAGGCTATACATCTTAAGCTCCTTTAGTCTTTCTTCATATGTCTTCTGGTGCAGACCCTGCACCATTTTGGTTGCCCTCCTCTGGACAGCCTCCACCCTGTCTATGTCTTTGTGGAGATGGGGTCTCCAGACCTTTTCTAGTACTCTGTGTCATATTGTGCAAGGTGTTGCAATATCTGGTGGTGGTACTTTAATTAATGAGGTACCTGCCCTCATCCGTCAAAGGAAAGATGGGTGATTAAAATGTGCATATTGTAGAGATGTACCTATGTGATTAGTAAAATAGGGGTACCTATTATCTAAAAGTGTAGATGAGCATGGGTAACACTGCGTGTTTTGATGGGTATTGAAACTGAACATTTGGTTAGAAACATCGCACAAGTTCAGCAAATTGTCCACATTTTGGTAATGGAGTAGCCAGAAGAATATTTTCCATTACTACTAGTTGTTCTTCAAAGAACATTCATCCCATTTGATTACAGATGGCCTGTGTACTCAAGAGAAAGAGCTCTCAAAGGAAACATCATACATTCTTCTGTTACTCTGTGAACTTTATTTTGACCCCCCAAAAAATGCAAGAATGAGCTTTAGTTTTTCCACCTTGTTCTTCCTCTCTCTGCTAATAATCTCTCCTGTCATGCCATCCATCCTTGTTACCACCCAGTCCACTCTTGTGTTTTTTTTCTGCTGCTATGCCAATGGAGATCCATGAAGTGGAGCTTGATTGTGTTAGTGGCTGTCACTTTCATGACAGGGATTTTGGATTTTTTTTTCTTTCCTCTGACCCTCCCAAATTCCTGTATGGTGCCAACTGGTCCCCTAAGGACCTCATGTACATGCAGCAATCTCTTTGTGGAGGAGCAGCCTCCCTGGCCCACCACAGGGGATCACTGTGCTGGCAAAAATCCAGCTTCAGTCCCTACAGCTTGAGGCACTGCTGTATGGCTGTGTTGCTGTGCCATGGGGCAGCCCAAGAATGAATATTTGTTTATATTTCTCATAAAATGCAATAGTTATTGTTTAAATAATCTTCTGTCAATCTCATCTAGCTAGCTAAAACATTTTGCTAAACTATATGTCACATGATAATAATGTTTGATGATGTTAAGATGATTGCTGGCTTACCCTATAGTCAGCTGTAAGTACTATTGTTAAGGCCACTGTTTTTCATTTTTTACTGAAAAATCTGGTAAAATTCTGGAATTAGAGCTGCCTGAAGACTGGTAAAAATAAAGATTTCATGGAATCTGCCATTTTATATCAAATCAGTAAATCTACAAAACTTGTGTTTTTCTTTTCATTCCTTTCTGTACTATTTTCAATTTGCTTTATATAATGCTCTGTATATTAAATAATAACATGAAAAATGATTCATTGCTTTTTGAAGCATTAAGACATGGCATGCTGTAATCAAAACTTTGGAATGGGCATTTCAATTTATTCACAGTATGCCCAGCATGAAAGTCTTGTCACACCAAAAACATCTCCTTACCCCCCGCCCCAGCTTTGCACTGATCACTTCCTGATGAGAGAGAATGGCCTCTTAGCTATGCTCCAAACTTTGTGTCCTCTCTTCCTGTTATTGGCCTTCAATGTGATTGGATCTGAGGTGATACCTACCTCATGGTGCAGTCCCTGCCATTCACTCCCTCTGTCATTGTCATGTCTCCGTCTCCTTCTCCTCAGCATTATTGTTAGACTCCATTGCTCACAAACTTAGTTTCTTTCTATTCTGCTACACCACCACAGTGTTCTGCCATATCTCCTCCTTCAATATTTTCCTCCACCTTTTTTGTATTCTTATATGTCTGTATTTCTTCTCTTTTTCTAGATTGTTGATTTCTCTTCTAACCTATGATACCCTACAGTATACCTTGACGTGTTCTCCTTTCTTGTTTAACTGCCTCCTCACCCATTCACCACCCATCCTATTTAATTGGATGTGACATGCCATTCTTCAAATCAGACATTATTATTATTAAAAGTACAAGTACAGTTAAGTGCTCACTGCTTCACATTATCTCATATTGTCTTAATATCGTTATTTTAAGTTCTTACTAGGGTTTTATTTACCTGCCTCCTTTGGACCCTTTCAGAGTAATGCTGTTCTGTCTACTCATATCCTGTTGTTTAACGTTATATTCACCACACTAGCATTCACTTCACAACAGTGCAGATGAAATAACACTGCAATCACAAACTAAACTGGAGTGTAAACAATTTTTTCTGTACTGTACACAATAATAAGAGAACAGAGTAACTTATTTTAGAAAATGGCAAAGAAAAATCTTAAAAGCTGATTGGCTGAGAACCTTTGTAAGGTGGGTATCTATTTTTTCAATAGATGCCCTCTAAAAAAAGTGCCAACTTCACACACCAGTGACAAACTGGTATCCTTCTGCCACAGAATTCACAACCAGCAAGCTGACATATTTTACTCTGTTACCAGCTGAAGACCCTCGTGATAGAAGTTCCCACCCCTACTATGAGCAGGCAAACCATCAAAAATAGACAAAAACACATTTAAAAGATCAAATCTAGCCTTTCAATGAAGCACAGTCCTTTACAAAGCAACAGACAGAATTGCAGCTTCTGCCCCCTTAAAATTTGACCAACACAGTACTGAAGCAAGCTGGCAAAGACTCTACGCATGTGGAGAGCCAAATTCAAGAAAGTGCTTCCTCTGCTCCTCATCCCACCTTTGCATCACAACATGCACACTGTCCTTATTACTGCTTACCTCCTCCTGCATGTTCAGGTCACAAGGCTGGGAACTCCTCTGCTTTTTTTTCAAAAATTGCACCCGTTTTGTCTTGATCATGACTCCTGATGGCTGATTCTTTGCCCGCTCTCAAAATGAGTGGTATGGCTGATTCCTTACCTGCTCTCCAAACAAGTGGTATGGCCAATTCCTCACTCACTCTCCAAACGAGCGTTATGGCTGATTCCTTGCCCACTCTCCAAATCAGCAGTACTGGAATCCACATGGTAAATCCTCACATCACTTTATTACATATTCTCAAACCCCATCAATACCTTACATATAGGACTACAAGTCCTATAAACCAGTGAGGCAGCTATGTACCTCATACAAGCAAAATGTCATAAAAAAGATCACCCTCTAGTAGCACACACACTACAGTACAGGGACTTCTTTTGAAAAAATATATTTTAATGTGTTTTTCAAACATTGATTAAACTATTTTAAAACATTTTTTTTCTATTGTATAAAAATATTACTGATGGGCTAGTTTCTAAGCCCAATAATATGCTACAGGGTGGGTGGTATTGGGAAATACTGGACCTTCCAGGAGGTATAAGGCCCTCCGCCTGTGGCACCAGGCCTCATTATGCCCCATGGTGGTCCAGTATTTCCCAATACTGCCCACCCTGGAGGGTATTATTGTTTACATACTCAGTGTTAGATGCAGACATGAAGATGACTAAGATTTTGAATGACTTCCAGCAGCAAGAAGCTCATAACACATTAATGTTTAGAGCACCACCCCACGACTATTCAGAAACTAGAAGCTGAGACAAATATAAGATGCAGAACAGAAAACAAATCCAATAATATCATGCAGCTGTGTTGGTTTGTTTGACTGTGTATTCATTTAGACAAAATATGGCTCAGATTTCACCATTCTGGTATGGATGAGCATTCATATCAAGCAGCTCACAGCACACTAGAGTGTTTAGGGCATCACCCCAAAACTATTCTAAAACCTGAAATTTGGAGCTGGGAAGCATATAAGACACCAAACAGTAACACAAATCTAATAATGTCAAAAACTTTATTGATTTGTTTGACTATGCGTTAGTTTATATTAAAATATGGTGGCTCACATTTAACTACATTGGTTTGTCTGACCATGTATAAAGCTGCATACATTTGTTGCTTGTATTTTTTTTCATAAATATAAATATGTTGTTATTGGTTTACAAGTACTACTGTAGTTTTCATGTAATGCTCTGAGATAAATGCATTGGTTTTAGAAATATGTATGGTTCCAGCAGACACGTATTGGTTTACATAAAAAAATGTACTGACAAAAGACATTAATATATTGGTTTCAGCAACACATGCATCAGAGCCAGTCATGATGCAATGCAGTAAGCAAGCTATAAGGCACAATGGGGTGTGGGCTATGGCCTGATAGGAGCACACCTTAGGTGCTTTATGAGGCACATGGCACTTGCACCAAGTGCATTTAGCACCTGGAAAGTGCTCTTCTCAGGCCATAACTCACATCTCAGAGTGTCTTATTGTGCTTATAAAATGGGCACAAAATTTCCAACACAGATTCTTTTTTTGGCCAGTTTGAAGAAAACAGTCCTTTTTATTGCCCCTCTATATAACATTTTAAAACCTCTTTTAATATTTAAGGGAAGATGCTGCAATGTCTCCCTGTGTCTCTACTATTCCCTCTGCCACTCGTATTTGTTCATTTTTGTTTCTGGGAGGGTATCTTCTTTGGCAGGAATCAACCTGAGGAATCAACTGTCAGTGTGATTTTACTCCAGGCAGCCTCCCCCCCGTCCTGACAATCACACACACATACACCGCCAGATAGCATATTTTTATTGAGGTCTTAGTTGTTTCTTTCTTTTTTAAATAAATGCTGTACTGACAACTTAGTTCAGTTAGTACACTGACGTGTGTGTATTGCATTCAGCAGCTGATCTGAAGTCTAGCAAGCATGTCCCTCCGGAGCAGCTATACTGAATGGTTTCTGTTTCACACTATTCATCTGAGTGTTTTACCATTCAGTGCAGTTGCCCTGTTCTTCAGAAATTGTTTTGTGGAAAGTGAAGAATTTTATTACAAACAATTATTTTTTTTCTGGGCAATCTTGAGGATTGTCTGGTGGGTGGCTCAGTGAGGTAATGTAATACTGGAGACTAATGTATAGCGGGAAGTGCATCATTGGAGTAATTTCCCATTTAAACAGCTGGACTGGAAGCTGTGGGCCTGTGATGGCATGGATGGGTAAGGTTCAAAATAAAATAACAGGTATGACTGGAACATTCATAACCTTGTTTGTCTGTATGTGTTGTGGGGGCAGGAGGCGAGTCTTGTCAAGTTTGCCATGTAGGTTCAGATAGCATGAGAGTTGGAATGTTGTGCACAATGACATCTTTCTTTTAGGGAGGCTCAGGTCAGCAGTGCTGGTTGTAAGATTATGCCCTGATAAGAGCATGACTGGAAATGGGCAATTAGGATTCAGGAAATGTTGTGCCCTACTTATAACTTGCAATGAATGACATGTGATAAAATACCACAGTAAAAAAAAGGGCTTAATTGCCATGGAATTACAATATTCTGTGCAGCATACTGTAGCATATTGTGATGCATCCTGTCTGGTGCCACAATATATTATTTTAAAAGGGGATTGAAGATCTATCTGTTTAAATTAGCTTTTGTAATGTAAGCTGCTGTTTGAATGACATTCTGTATTTGTATTGAATTGATTTTATTATGCATATGTGGTGATTTTAAACAATATCAAACTGTGATTTTATTGTTCAGTGCCCAGAGTCCCAGGAATTGGCACTTCATAAATAAAAATATCTATCTATCTATCTATCTATCTATCTATCTATCTATCTATCTATCTATCTACAGAAATACACATTGCTGTGTATAAAGATGTACTGGTTTCAGTAGACATCTATTGGTTTCAGTGAGAATACATTGGTCTCAGTGAAAGTTATTAGTCTCAGTAGAAATGTATCAGTGTCCATGGAAATGTGTTGGTTTCAGTATGACTGTATTTATTCAGTGTGCATGTACTGATTTCAGTATGTGTATTCGTTTTAGTGACAATGTGTTGAAAATTAATTTCTTGCAAAACTGCAACTGCCATGAATCAACCTTTGTTGAGTTCCTTGATCTCAAATCAGAAAACTCAGAACATTAGATAAAATATCACAGTATGGCAATAAACAGTCTCATAACAACAGATAACTGTGAACGTTATCAATCATTCAGTTAGGCAGAAAGCAGCAATAGGGTAACAATGTTACATCAGTTTTATTCCAGAAAGCATGGCAAAGGAAATGGGTTGCTACTTGCATAATCAACAGAAATGATTGAGGATAGGGCTAAGCCAAAACAAATTATACTTCATTAGAAGTGCTGCAGACTGGCAGTTTCTTCTCCAGAAAGGGACTTAGGTGCTTTGACTAAATAAACTGTATATAAAACTTTAGTCACCTCCAGGAGGCCAAGGTTAGTTTTATGTCCATCTTTACTCCATCTAGTATTTCCTAGCCTAAACCCCTTCTGCATCCTCCTATACCTGTTCAAATAAGTGCCACCCCCTGACACTGTGCTGGGAGCTGACAATGTCTTTTACAAGATATGCCCCATCATTGTCTACCACCTGTCAACAAAATTGAGTATTTAACAGTGGCCCCTCCTGGCCCCTAGTCCAAGATTTGGTGAAGGCCAGTTGTCTTAAAAAATTCAGACTAAGTCATTAGCTGCCCTTCAACAATGCCCCTGCTCCCTTTCTGTAAACCAGTCAATTGGCTGTACTGGTGGTGTGCATGCCACATATGATATTATTGGCTTACATCTCTGATCATGGTAGGGTGACTAAAAGAGCACATGCATTTTGGGAGACAGAGCATTGAGTAATCCTGGATGTTTAAGACAATTGCCTCCCTATGGTTTCACCATGTCTGGTCAACAAGAATTCTGTCGCACTCCATTATAGCAATGGCCTAGTGCTGATAGTTGGCATTGGGCCATCAGGGAAACAATATTTTTTTGTGGTGGATTGCTCCCCCCGCACCCACCAGATTTTGAAATAATCAACTCCAGTCAGAGTTGTTTTGAGGGGGGGGGGCAATACAGGGAGAACCCGTGTCTGTGTACAGGTCACCATTACAGTGAACCACCAAATTTGTCACTGTAATGGTCTTTCGCTGTATTAGATGCACTGTACAGTGAGGATATGCCTTCCAATCAGGGATTAGGTGTCAAAATAGTGTCCCCCGGTATCAAATACATCTATTTTGGGGACTAAGAGAGTCAAGGTGGGAGGAGTCTACTTAATCTGCCTTATCATGCCTATTTCCTCCCTGGACCCATACTTCAACCTCCTCTCACAGCTGCAGTGACACCTCAGAGCATTCTTCCTATAAGTAAGCCTGTTTTCCCCCTTGCATCCAAGTTTGTGGCATTGCACTACTGTGGTAGCACTCTCTAGTGGCTATCCCTGCTTTCTAAGCCAGAGACTAAATTTATTATCTCTACAGAGCATCACAGACTCAACAGACTCCACTGGCCAAGAGTTAGGGATCATGTCCTTTGAAAAGCATGGGTTCCATATGTGGTGGTGTAATGCACTACTGCTGGCATGACCAGATTTGGCCACAAAAGCTACTTTTTTGTATTTTATGAATACAAAAGTGCATTTGCAGGAAAGATTTGTCCTAGGACGTAGCGTTGGATGTACAGGGAGGATTTCAAAAGCTTGGCTCCCCTAGCTCTGATTTTTTTTTCTCCAATTGTTTAACCAGGTGAGACACACTAAGCTGAAAGCTTGTTTACAGGTGCAACCTGGGAGCACAGGGAAGTTAAGTGACCTGCTCAGGGTCACACAGTATGCAAGTGGGGGCTGTGGGATTCAACCCCAGGTCTCCTGATTTGCAGCTCAGAGCCTTAAACCACTGCGTTATACTGCCTCCCCATGTGAGCCCCAGTAGCTCACACATTACTGCCATTGCCTTATAATAAGAAGGTTGGCTCAACTTAAAGATAACACCATTATGAGCCCCCTAGCTCTCAAAGCTCATGAAATGTAATTAACAGTGCCTAGGAGTAGGAGTAGTTTTATTTGTATTTTATCACTGTTCCCTTGAGGCACAGGATGCCTTACATAATGTGCAGGAGTAACAATACATAAAATATAAGATCAAAAGAGGCATGGTCAGCTACATCATTACTTTTGTTTGTAAAAAAAAAATATAGACCCAGTCCCCTGCAGTAATAGTAAGTCTGGTTTCATGATGTGTGGGCCTGATTCCTTGCTCATGTCAAGGCTAGCAAAGCCTGTGATGCACTGCAGAAGTAGTGCATTTAAATTCATGGGTAGCAGGTGCACCAGCTGCATGAGTTCCACCGTCACTGGCTCAGCATCATGGCTATGACTGTGGGAGTGACCTCATGCAGCATGCATCGCCCTGCCTATAATATAAATGTTACTCTGAAATACAGCAATATAGATACTGTATTGATAGCAGTTAAGGACCACTTGGCCCACCTAGTCCGCCTGTTTTCCCTATATACTGTAACACTGCACACCCCTACTTGCTGGCCTCTTGCTTTCTCTTATGAACTGAAGAAGCTTACTGCTGATTGGTCTACTCACCATTATTGGAGGAACTCACCCAGACCCTTTGGAACATGGAAATAGAGTAGAGCTGGGTGGAAGGAGAGGGCCACAGGGAAGAACATAGTTCAGGGTAGGGGGGAATGGTGGGCAATAGTCCAACAAGGAGTAGGTAAACATAAGGAGCCATCGCTGGCAGGGAGGGCAGCAAAAACAGATGACTACTGGGTCTGTAATGTAGATAGGAACAGGAGAAAATATGAAAAGTGAGAGAGGGAGAGCACTACAGAGATAAGCCATATAGAGATGAGAGAAAAATAGGATACAAAGGGAGAGAAACAGAGTAATCAGAGGTCAGTGTCCAAGTAGCGCAGTGATAGGGTGTCTGACTACAGTGAAGGGGGGGCCACAGGTTCAACACCCTATAAAGGGTGGACCTGAGCACGGCAGAAGGTTATAGATAGACTGGTAAAATGGGAGTAATTTGGGAGGGAGTATACTGAGAAGAGTAAGGGGGGGGGGCAGGAGAGGTACAGGATGCAGGCAGCACAAGCCTGACCCCTGGTGGTCAGAAAGTATAATTTGCAGTGGGGGAAATAGACACTTAGTCAAAATCTGGTCATGTGGCCACTGACATCACTAAAAGGAGGGTCAGCCTTGGGTGGGGGTGGCTGGGGCAGGTGGGGCATCAACGTGATGCATCAATGAGTAAACACCCTTGTAGGCAGTGCAGAGAAGGGAGATCATCTTTACCTTTGCTATCTGCTCCTTGTGTGGTCTCTCTCTGATGAGAGGTAAGTAATTGAGGATGTGGGGGGGGTTCCAGCAGGCCTAGTGAAGAGGGAGACAAACAAAGGACTCCACCTACAGGGGGCTCTGGCAGGAAGCAAGACTAAAGGGGACACACTGTGCATGTAATGCTCGGTTGGGACAGTTGGGAGGCAACCTAGGCACAAAATACAATCCCCAGGTAAATTCAACATTATTGCCAGCCAAAGTCACTCAGTAAGCAGGCAACATGCATAGCACAAATCCCAAATAAAAACTGTCTCTGAGAGACGCTAGTGTGGTCCCTGTAGCAAGTTCTACCCACACAACAGCTGATTACCTTAAAGAACCACCCAGAAAAGCCCCGAAAACACACCAAACAGCACAAAACATCCAGCAAATAAGCTAATCAGGTGCTGTACACCGATTTTAAGGAGCTTCCAAAAAACACCCTTGTAGGCAATGCAGAGAAGGGAGGTCATCTTTATCTTTGCTGTCCACTCCCTGTGTAGTCTTTCTCCGATGGGAGGTAGGCGATTGAGGATATGAGGGGTTCCAGCAGGTCTTTGCTGTCCGCTCCCTGTGCGGTCTCTCACTGATGGGAGGTATGCGGTTGGGTAGCATGAGATAACAGCACTGGGGAATGGGGACCTGCAAAAATGGTGACCCAATTCCAAGCACATGTCTTCAGGGCTACCGTAGGGTAGGGCAGCTGGATGAGGGGGTCAGTGAATATAGTGGCAGAATGTCGCTATGTGTACGAGCGCAGGGGGAAGCAAGCATGCACAGCGAGGGGCAGGAGGGAATGTGAGGGTTGATGCCGCGGTGGGTTGCCAAGCCGACCCTGTGGCATGGTGGGTGGGTTGGCAGTGCTGGTCGGCAGGGTATTGGATTTGGGTCCAGGCGCTGGTGTGTTTTTGTTGCGCCCAGCCAGAACCTTTTTTTTTTTTATGTTTTCACCCCCCCAACATGCACCCCCCTGGAGCTGAGAATCCTAAAGTAGGGGTGCATAAAACATTGAAAATGAAAGTCCCTGGCGCCGTTTTGTTATGCGCCGGGCTGTCAGAGTGGCGAAAAGCTTTTTTAGCACTCCTGACTTCTCGATAATGGCGATCGCCTTTAGGCTTTCACCATTATTACATGTAACTGACGATTGAGGATGTGGGGGTTCCAACAGGCCTTTGCTGTCTGCTCACTGTGCAGTCTGTCTCTGATGGAAGGTCGGCATCCCATGCATTCTTGAAGCCCATTACCATTTTTGCCTCCCCACCACTTCTGCTGGGAGGTTGTTCCAGGTATCCAACACACTTTCTGTGAAGAAGTACTTCCACACATCTGTCCTGAGCCTCCCTGCATACTTCACAGAATGTCCCCTTGTTCTTCAGCATCTTTTCCTCTAAAAAGTGCTTCCCTCTTGAACTTTATTTACACCTGTGAAGTATTTGGAAGTTTCTATCATATCCCCTTACTCCATCCTTTCCTCCAGGGTGTACATATTGTGGTCCTTCAGTCTCTTCTCATAGGGCTTGTAAAGCAGACCCTGCACTATCTTGTAACAATCACACAAGAGTGTAGTGTGCATATTTATGGAACACATACAAACAGAGGTGAGAAAGAAGTAAGTGCCTCAGCTGGGGCTTGAACCCAGGCCACTCAGAATATCATTCCAATTACATTAACAAGCTGTGCCACTGAGACAACTGGAATCTGGGCTGTCCCTGAGCACATGACTCTTTCTCAAATGCACAACCCAATGGCAACACAAATATTTACTTGTTGCAATCACACAGGAGTGTGGTGTGCATATTTATGGAGCACATACAAACAGAGGAGAGAAAGAAGTAAGTGCCACAGCTAGGACTTGAACCCAGGCCACCTGGGATACCATTCTGATTTTGTATGTGTTCCATAAATATTCACACCACACTCCTGTGTGATTGTTACAAGTACATATTTGTGTTGCCATTGGGTTATGCATTTGAGAAAGAGTAATGTGCACGGGTACAACCCAGGTTCCAGTTGTCTCAGTGGCACTGCTGGTTAGTGCAATCAGAATGGCATTCTGAGTGGGCTGGGTTCAAGTACCAGCTGAGGCACTTACTTCTTTCTCACCTCTCTTTGTACCTGCATAATCTTGGTTGCCCTCCTCTGGACTGCCTCTGTCCTGCCTATGTCCTTCCTGAGATGTGGTCTCCAAAACTGGATGCAGTACTCTAGGTGAGGTCTCATCAGTGATCTACAGTATATAGCAGCAACACCACCTACATACAAACATATGAAATTGCCAATAGAAACAGGCCTTGATGGTCTATTGAGTCTGCTTGAGAGTGCAGCTCAGTTAATTTCCTGGAGCTGCCCCCTCCCCAGCTCCTCCTGGATTCAATCCCCTCCATCTCATCTCTCTCCCCTATCCCCTTTCCAGTAGTGTTCCTTTTGGTCCTAATCCTCTTTGTCACCCTATCCCATCCACCTTTGAAACTAGCCACTGTCTTTGCTGCCACCAATTGTTCTTTCAACTCATTCCTCCCCTTCATCACCCTTTTAGTTTACTAACATACTAAAATGCCAGCAGAATAGGCCTAACGGTCTTTCGTGTCTGCTCGTTTGGTCAGCCCCCACCCTGGGTGCTGACCTTGCTGTCCCCCTCGCCTTCTCTGGCTTCTCCCTTCCCAGTTCCGGATATTCTTGCTGCATTGGATTTTGCTTCCTGAACCCTTCCCCTGTACCTGTCCCACCCCCTCTTGAACCCCTCCACTGTCTCTGCCTCCACCAGCCCCCTAGGTAGTGCATTCCATGGCTCCACCACCCTCTCAGTGAAGTAGCACCTCCTCCTTTCTCCCCTGAATCTTCCCCCCTCCAGCTTCCACCCATGCCCTCTAGTGGCCCCTTCCTCCTTCCTTCGAAGCACCCTGACTGTTCCTCCCCTATTTGTTTGTTTATTTGTTAACCGGGTAAGGTCACTGGACATAGTCCTTCTTCCGGATCGACCCGGGCAAAATCATATCAAACATAAAAAATAGACATACAATCAACAAATATCATCATAAATAATAAACATCAACATTTACATGATCGATTGTGTAATAAAAAAAGACTTAAAATTAATTTCAAAAGTAGACAAAGAGGTACAATTACATAATGGTAACTCATTCCAAAGACTCGATGCAGCTTTAGAGAAAGATCTGTCACCATACTTATTTTTTAGTACTGGGAATTCAAGAATTAAGCCTTGATTTGATCTTGAATTAATGACAGCATCCCTTAAAGTAAATGAATCAAGTAAAGGAGAACAGTTTCTAATATGTAATGTTTTATAGATCAAACACCCCAATGAATAAGCAGCTTTATGCTGAAGAGAGAGCCACTCCAATGAAGAATACAAAAGGCTATGCTGGGTAAGCCTTAGTACTGCCAGAACGAAACAACAAATATTATTATATGCCACAGTTAGCATATTAACAAATATTATTATATGCCACAGTTAGCATATTAATCTCCCCTTATCCACAAATTATAATAAACAGGGGGCACATAATCTAAGTGTGGGATCAGGGTACCCATTGCATTAGTTTTTCTAGAACCCAAAGTTAGATAACATATACATTTGTACTGAAGCCACAGTTTTTGATTTATTACTCTACATACTACTTTAATTTGGTTATGAAAATGAAGGCCGGATCAAGACAAACACTCAGGTATTTAATTTCATTTACTTGTTCAGCCAGAATGTCAGAGCTATCACATATTATAAATTGAGGGGAATTCTTCAGTCTAAATTTGCTACCAAAAAGCATAGATTTAGTCTTGCCAATATTCATTACCATACTGTTTGTTGAAAGCCAACTACAAAGAGACACAAAGCAGCCTCAAGTGCTGAATTAATATCAATTTGATTTGATCCAGTTGAATATAAAATAAGATCATCAGCATAAAGAAGACATTTACTTACAGTGAATAGAGATGATATAGGATTAATGAACAGTGAAAATAATAAAGGTCTAAGTATGGAGTCTTGGGGTAGACCAGAAGAAATTGATTGGGAAATGGAAGAGATAGAACCAATTGAGACATTCTGAGACCTACCACTAAGATAACTTTCAACCCAAAACACAGCATTCTCAGATAGGCTCAATTCACTTAATCTCTGAAGTAATAAAGAGTGATTAATAAGGTCAAAAGCATGTGTCATATCCTTGAATACTGTCCCCGTCAACTCTCTCTTATCACAACCCATTAGGACAGTATTCGTAAATGTGACCAGTGCCGTAATAGTACCCTGCCCTTGTCTAAACCCATGCTGTTCATTAATCAAGAGCCCACTAGTTGCAAATAATGTAGTTAATTGATTAGCAATTATCTTCTCTAAAATTTTACTGAGAGAATTTAATATGGAGATAGGTCGATAATCTTCGGCTCTTACTGCCGACTGCTTTTTTGGCACTGGGACAATGCGTGCATGCATTAACTCATCTGGGAATACACCAGTGAGAAGACATAAATTGAAAAAAGAACAAAATGGGACTGCCACATAAGGTGCTGCCATTTTGAGAAATCTACCATCTAAGCCCCTACCACAGTCACTAAATCTGTTTGGCAATAGACGTAGTGCATCAAAAACCTCTTGATAATTTAGGCCTTGAGTCCTTGACCAGAAGAGTTGGAGCCTGTTATGGGTACATCAGAAAATCTGGCATTAAGTAAGTTAGCTACTACAGTTAGGTCAATAACCTCATGGTTCAGAGACCTTAGTGAGGTCACAGATGATCTATCTTAGGGTTCAACAAGAGAGTTTATGGTATCCCAGAAACCCTCAGTGAAAAAGTACCTCCTCATTTCCCTCATGAATCTACCTCCACCAATTTCAGGCTATGCCCTCATGCAGGACCTTCCTTTCTTAGGTTAAAGATCTTCTCTGTAGAAATCCTGTTCACACCTCTCTCTTTCTTATGGTGATATCCCTCCCTATGCTGCCTAGCATCCCGCTAGTTCTCCTCACTGCCTTGTCACGCTATCCAGCCATCTTTAGTTCATCAGATCTGATTACACCTAGGTCCCTTTCCTATTTGGTAATGGCTAATACCACTCCCCCATTTTGTACTCTGCCCCTGTGTTTCTGTGCCCCAAGTGCATTATTTTGTACTTTTTCACATTTAAATTTAGCTGCCACACCCTTGACCACTCCTCTAGATTTCTTAGATCTCTTCATTTTTTCCTCTCTCTGGAGTGTCTATCCTGTTGCAGACTTTTGTGTTATCTTCAAAGAGGCATACCTTCCCTTCTAGCCCCTCTGCAATGTCACTGATAAAGACATTAAAGAGGACCAGTCCCAGTACTGATCCATATGGCACCCCGCTGGTCTCTCTTCCTGCCCTGGTGTGAACTCCATTTACCAACACCCTCAGTCTTCTATCTCCCAACCAATTTCTCACCCAGTTTACCACCTTTGGACCCACTTCCAAGCTGCCCAGCTTGTTTACGATTCTCCTATGTGGAATGGTGTGGAAGGCCCTACTGAAATTTAGGTTGGCCACATCCACCACTCTACACTGATCTACTTCCCTGGTCACCCAGTCAATGAAATCTATTAAATTTGTTTGACATACTCCCTCTCCAGTGAATTCATACCGCCTCGGATCTTTCAGGCCACTGGATTCAAGATATTCTACAGTTCTCTCTTTTAGTACTGATTCCATTAATTTCACCACCACTGAAGTCAGGTGGACTGGCCTGCAATTTCCAGCCTCCTCTTTGCTCTCACTTTTGTGAAGTGGGACTACATCTGCTCCTTCCAATCCTCCAGATCCACTCCAGTCTCCATTGAGTGGTTAAAAAGGGCTGTCAGAGGTGCATCCAGCACATCCCTGAGCTCCCTTAGTATCCTAGGATGCACCCCGTCTTGCCACATTGCTTGTCCAGTTTCAGATTTGCGAGTTCCTTCAGCACTGTCTTCCTGTTTAAATGGACTAGTGTTTACCTCCCATCTATCAATGTTCCTGTCTCTCATGTATGGTCCCTCACCTTCTCCTTCCTCTGTGAACACTGATCAAAAATATTTGTTGAAGATGTCCTGGTTTTCCTGGTTCCCCTCCACACACTCACCTCCTTTACTCGTAAGCCTTACTGTCCCTTCCCTTACCTTTCTCTTATTGCTACATTCATGAACATGTTCAGTGATGCCTTTGTAGCTGTCAAAGGAGGATGGAAAGCATGCCTGGGGATAAAATGGGTAAGATTAGACTAAGTAGTTGCTGTCCTCATATTTATAGTGGGCATGCTGGCCTCTTGCTTTCTCCTATGAACTGAATAAGCTTACTGCTGATTGGTCTACCCACCATTACTGGAGGAATTCACCCAGCCTCTTTGAAACATGGAAATAGAGTAAAGCTGGGTGAAAGTCGTGAATTCCGCTTTTGTGGAATTTTTACGAAATTTTGGAAATTTCATGAAATTTTCTGAACTTCTGCCATTGGCAAGATCAGAATCTTCTAAATGTGTTTTGTGGATTTTGCCCTGTTCTGCAGAATTTTTTAGCTGAACTCTGGAATAATACACAAAAACGGAATAATAACCGTTCTAAGGAATTTCATTCCTGCAGTTTTAATGTATTATATCACAATACAGCACTGGGAGCCCCCCCAATCACTGGCCTACTGTAGAATAAAATTCCCTGGTATCTAGTGGTCCCCCTGATGACAATTGCCTCACAATGTAAAATACAATTCCCTGGTATCCAGTGGTTCCTCCCAACCACCAATTGCCAGCCTGATGTAGAATAACATTCTCTGGTACCTAGTGGTCTCCCTCACCAATTGCAAGTCCAGTGTAGAATAACATTTGCTGGGATATAGACTAGAGGTTAGAGCAATGAGCTGTGAATGACCTTGGTACATCCAGCTGACCAAGGTTTGATTCCCACAACCTCCACTTGCATATTGCGTTTTTTGATTTTTTTATTAATTTGAGTCTCGGATTACATATACCTTTGAGCTAAGAGCTCTTTTACAAAGGTTCCATGTCAGTAGAAAGGACAACAGATTAAACAGAACAGTAAAGTATGGTACAATAAAGTGTAAATAGGAGGTACATAACTCATAATGGACACAAAATCATAATGGACAGACAACGTAAAACAACAGAGACACATTATGGCAATCAGTTTCAGGCACACAAAAATGCATGCAATACATTGATATCATCCAGCAGGGTTTGTCAAGACAAACAGGGCACAGGGTGTAGGAAGGGATGTGGGAGGGTGGGCTGGGAAGAGTATGAAAGGGGTGGGAGTGGAGGATGTGAGGAGAGTGGGGTAAGGGAGGGGTGGAAGGGTGGAGAGGAGTAGGGATGCAGGGAGGGGTAGAAGGCAAGAGTGCTAAGTTACTATGAAAAGATTGAGTGCTAAGCTTGAGGTTTTGGAAAACAGGGTTATGGGAGACAGTCACAGGTGCTAGCTGTAGAGAGTAGTGACCAAAGTTTGACTTAGAATGGGCCCAACTTAGTTTCAGAGGTAATGTAATTTTTGAGAGCATTCATCCAGAGGGGGATCCTGTAGGCAAATAATCATTAACCCTGGGTGGTTCAGCAATGAGGGACTTGCAGGAGCTAAGAATCAGAATCTTGGGTGCAGTGTGGATTACGAAGGTGGCTTAGACGATCTTGTACTCCAGCTGGCAAGAGGCCTAAAGTTATTTTCTTGGCCATCAGGCAAGTTTGATATTTGATGTGATTTTTAAGCTGTAGCAAACCGGCTAGGACATAGGGGTCACACGTGTGGGTGAGACGGTGGGCCCCTGAGATGTATTTATTTTATTTAGCTTTTGTTTACCAGGTAGGTGCACTAGCCAGCAAGTGACTATTTTCAGGCATGACCAGAGATGAGATGACATGCCATGTTAACAGTAGAGTAGATACGCCGAAGGGCGGTATCAGTCACAGAGGCATAGATGATGAGTCCATAGTCAATTGTAAAAAAAATAGAGCTCGGTACAGCTATCCTCAAGGCTTCAGGGGTCAGAGATTACCTGTGTCTGTAGAGTAGACCAATATGAATATTTACAGCTTTAGAAATGTTATCTATATGCATCTCATATGATAGGTTGCTGTCTATGGTGACTCCAAGATACTTAAAGAATTGTACCTGTTCAAGGGCAGTACCAAGGCAGTTAGTGATAATCAGAGTATGTTTCCTGTGCTTATTATTGGAGCTGCTGAAGAGCAAAAGCTTAGTTTTTTTATAGTTTAGTACCAACTTGTGATGACTAAACCATTTCTTTACCGAGGCAAATCCGAGTTGTAGCTGGTTCTCAAGGGGTATTGGCTCTGGGTGAGTTGTGTAAATTATGGCATCATCTGCATAGAGTAGGATTTGTTCAGGGCAGGAGCTTGGGAGACTGTTTAGGAACAGACTAAATAGAAGTGGGCCCAGGATGGACCCTTGAGGAGCCCCAGAGCGAACAGGTTTGAGTCAGAGATGATGTCGACAATTTTGACTTGTTGAGTGCAGTTATCCAGATAACTTTTAAACCAGGCAGTGGAGTCAGAGGAAAGTCCTGCATAAAGTAATTGTTCCAGTAGTAGAGGGTGATGGATCGTGTTGAATGATTTTGTCAAGTCAGTGAAGGCAGAACCAACTAATTGATCACGTTCCAGGGAGCTGTGTATAGAACCGGTGAATTCCGTAAGGGCTGACGTGGTGCTATGCCCTTTTCTGAACCCATGTTGTTGGGCACATTGGATCGTAATGTTTGTCAAGATAATCAGTAAGTTGGTCAGCTGCAATATGTTCAAAAGCCTTAGAGAGAGAGATGGTAATATGGAGGTAGGCCAGTAGTTCACGTGAAGAGGCCTGTCTCCACTTTTGTAGACCAGGGTAACCATGGCTGATTTCCATTTATTGTGGAACTGTGTGAGTCTGAGTGAGAGGTTAAATATCCTGGTTAAAGGCACTACCACATCCTCAAGGGTGAGGGACAGCAGTTTGAGGTCAAGGGGGTCAACCACTGTGTCTGGATTTTCCAATTGCTTTATGGATGTATTTTCGGGCTTCATACAACAAGACTTGTTTAAAGTAGAATGGCGGGTGACTGATCATTGGGGGAGAGCTTACAGGATTGGCCGAGTTGACATCTGTATCAAAAAAGTCAGGTGGAAGAACACTGCTAAGGTCCTTGAATACGTTATTAAGGGTATTGGCAGTAGTTAGGTGGTCCAGAGTTGGAGCCCCATCAACATCAAGTAAAGTGGGTAATGTTTTGGTTTTTTTCCCTGTAACCACTTTGATATTATTCCAGAAAGCTTTACCATTGCCCCGTGTGTCAGTAAGCATTCCTTTGTAGTATTTATTTTTTCAAGGTGGATGGACCTTGTGCAATCATTCTGTGCTCTTTTGTATTTTTGAATGTCTGATTGCTTGCTGATGGCTCAAGCCCAATGCCAGAGATGGTCCATAGATGTCATGTGAGCTAATAAGTCTGCAGAGAGCCAGGGGTTGCAAGGGCCTTTGATTTTCTGCTTTTTTAGCGGAGCATGGGCATCACAGGCAACATTAAAGGTGTTGATGAAATAATCAAGTGCCGTGTTGACATCCTTCACACTGTCAGTGGGAGTCCAATCTTGCACTCTTAGGAGGAATTTGAGGGTTTCTAGATGACCCCGTGTTAGGACCCTGCTGGTGATTGTCTTTGGTGGAGGTTTGTAAAATTTGTTTGTCCATGTGCAGATGACCATGGAATGGTCACTGAGTGTGTCCGGAAGGACTGTAGTGTTAGTAATGTGATCAGGATGACTAATTAGGACCAAATCCTGCTTGTTCTCATTTAGCAGTTGGATGTAGTTGGGGAGTTAACCAACTGGGAAAATTTTGTGTCAGAGATGGCATCCCTAATACTTCTATTCACAGGTGAAGCCAATTAAATATTAAAATCTCCCATCAGAATTAACTCCAAGCCAGGGAGTTGGTTTCTCATAAAGTCCATGACAGAATTGAGACCCCTCCCCTGTACTTTAGAAGGGATGTACACTGATGCTACAGTAAGTGCCTTATTATTGGCACCTCGCAGAATTTTGATGGCTAGTATTTATGTGATTGAACCAGCGTTAGGTACCAGCAGGGGGTGTCCCATAAGTGATTCTTTGAGATAGACTGCACATCCTCCTCCTCTCATGGTAGTCCTGTCAAGTCTGAAGATGGTGTAACCTGCCAGGGCAATAGTCGTGTCTGGGATTTTTGGTGTGAGCCATGTTTCAGAAATTGTCAGGATGTCTGGATTGAATTGTAGACTTGCAGAGCATCCAGTTTAGGGAGGAGACTGCAGATGTTCATAGCTGCTAAAGTAAGTAACCCCAGCTGCATTAAAGAGGCTGCCTTATTTGGTGGGCTTTGGACAGGGTTTGGGTGAATATTTCCAGACAGCAGTAACAACATAAGTATAAGTTTGAGCATGCATAGTCTTAACTGTCTGTAGGTAAGTCTTGCCATCTGCCTCTGTCTGGTGTCCCATCTTAGTTGTTGTCAGAGTACCCAGAGGGTGGGCATGAGGAATAGAGGGGAGAGTGATAAAGTATGGGTGGATGTTACCCATCCTTGATGGTAAGGTCAAACCAGTCATAAGGCATAGAACTACTATGTGCTGAGAGAGGATCGGAAGTGAGAGTATCAGGATTAAGGTAGATTTTATTGAGCACATAACAGGGAGGTTGAGAGGGGTAGCAGGCTCCTGATAAGCTAGTGTGCAAAATGACCAATATAAGCACAACTAGGCAAAGGAGTAGATGAGTCAGCATCATTGTATTTAAGTAGGTACTTAATGTGCCAGATAGGATAGGAGCTCCTAGAGGCAGCTATGTATAACCTGCTAATAGTGGAGTGGACACAGTAAATTTCACTCCTACCAGAGATATAGCCCTCTAGTGGCTAAAGAATATAATCTGCTAATGGAAAAGTCAGCAAAAAAAAAGATAGTAAAAGAAATTTAGGCAGCAGATAGAAGAGCTCCAGGGTAGGGTGCTAGGCACTTCAAATCCCCATGAGCTGAAGCCAATCAGGGAGAGATGGAGTGCAGAATCAGCCAATAGTAGACCCAAATTCAGGCACCATCTACCAGCTGAGTTCATGGCTAGTAAGCTGGGCTGGAGCTGCCTTCCTGAACTGTACCTGGATCCTTGCTCTTGAGGGAAGGCTAGCGAGTACCAAGCATCTGTTTGTGTTCAGCCCCAGGCTGCTGCCAGACCATGTGACTCTGAGCAAGTCACTTATTCAGCCCAAAGCTCCTTGGTCAACCCTGAAAACAGGCAAATGTGCCTAGTGGGCCTTACCCGGTTAACAAAGAATGAATAAATAATAATAAATAAATAAAATGCTGTGGTGTCTGTTGGTCCCCTCCAAGTGATTGCTGTCCTGTAGTCAAATAAAATTCCTGGTGTCTAGTGGTCCCCTCCCCACTGATTGCTGGCCCAATGTCGAACAAAATTACCTGGTGTCTAGTGGTCCCCTCCTGCCAATCTGTGGCCCAATGTAAAATAAAATTTCCTGGTGTCTAGTAGCACCCCCCCCCAATCATGGTCCAGATGTGAAATAAAATTCCTGGTGTCTAATGGCCCCCCTCAACTATTGCTGGCCCAATGTGAAATAAATTTGTAATTTCCTGGTATCTAATAGACCCTCTTTCCCAATCCCCTGTTATAAAAAAATGGTAGTCCTCATTCCATGGTGTCTAGCAGACCTCCCCCCCACCTCCCCATACCTGATCCTCTGTAATAAAAAACAAAAGGTGTCCTCATTCCCTGTTGTCTAGCAGATTCCCCACCCTGGCAGATACTGCCCCACCACCGCGATCCCCCTTCTATGACCCTGAGCAGATGACAGGCACAACCTTCCTCTTTCAACTGTGGCCAGCCACCCACTGAGCTGTCAATAAATGAGCACATACCTATTCAAGCATGTGCTCATTCATTGACAGGCCAGCTCATGCTGATTCAGTGACTGGCAGCTCTGTTGGCAGCACAGACAAAGGAGGAGCATTGTTTTGGTTGCCAACAGGCGATCAGGATGGAGGGAACATTGTGGTGGATCCCCAACTGCCCGCCGGCTAGCAGAACATCAATCTGCTCTTGCCTGTGCCACTGACAAACCTCTCAGGTAAATGAATAAGTGCAAACTGGTAATGAATGAACACATGCTTGTACAAGTACATGCTCATTCATTGACAGTTTAGTGAGAGAGGAGGGCTGTGCCGGTGATCTGCTCTGGGTCAGGCTGGGGGGAGCAGGGTGGTGGTGCACTCCTGCTGGGTGGGGGTCCACAAGGCACCTGGGAATGGGGACTCCCTTTTTTTTTATTATAATTGATCGGTGATAGGAAGGGGCCTCTAGACACCAGGAAGTTATAAATTATGTCATATTGGGCGATTGATCAGCAGGGGGCCATTAGACATTTTAGATTTTATTCTACATTGGGCCAGCGATTGGTGGGGGGCACTAGACATCAGGGAATTGTATTCTACAATGGACCCGCAGGGGGGACCACTACATACAAAGAATGTTATTTCACATTGGGCTGGCGATCGGTGGGAGGGGAACAATTGAAACCAGGGAATTTTTCTTCTGTGGATTAATGTCTTATACCATGGAAAAAAGTCAGCTGAACTGACTACCAACAATGATTACTTTTACAGAATTTTTTTTTCAACAGTATCATATAATAATCTGTAATTCATACAATTATTCCACTCTTCAAGGTCAGAATTTCTGCAAAAGTTGTTAATTTGATTTCTGAACTTTTGTAAAAGTGAAAGTTTGACTTTCAAGGGAATTCCGCCACTGGAATTTTTTTTTGCACAGTTCTAAAACAGAGTAAAGGATTGTTTGCCAAAATGCAGTTTAAATCACTTTCTCTCTTGTTTGACCTCATCAAGTCTCCAAATTTTGGTTAGAAGTAAGAATTCCCACTCCTCACTCCAAATCCATGATTGTGGAGGGGGCCTAGCAGCTCAGTGTGCAGTTAACCCAATCACCATCTCCCCTTCCAAAATGGAAAATGTCCATAATGTTCAGTGAAAGAATGAGCACAAGAAGCACATGGCATGGAAGTGAGGCAGAGCAATACACAACATTTATGACACTAGGGAGACACTGTCCAGTGAGTCTTCCTAGCATCATAAAAATATACATATTGCTCCCCTTCCTCTCACTTGTGCATTCCATATACTCATTCATTCATTGAACATTGGATAGAGGAAATGGTGCACTGTGGGAAGGTGGTGTGCAATTTAGCTTGCAAGGCATTGTGCTACTGTTGCCCTTCCACATCATGGATCAGGGTCAGCAGGAGGGGCACATTATTTATGATCAAGGCCCATGGAATTCTGCTATCCCTCACTTGCAGAATTTTCTACAGAACTTCCATCCTGCCGCAGAATATACTTGTATTTAGTGCCATGGAATGCAGTGTTTTTAGTGATTTTTCTTTAAAATGCCCAATACTTCCATAGTGCCTGACCCCCTTCTGCATCTTGTTTTATTCTATGTTTTTTTTACTGTGCCCTCAGTATTTTTCCCTAAAGACATTCCTAAGCCTTCCCCCATGAATATTGCTACTGTTCCTACCACCTTATGTTGGATTTTTTTTACGCTTATATTTTCATTTGAAATTCTATTAGTTCCTGGTCATGTTATAATATTTTTATCTATTTGTCTGAGATTTTTGATTTAAGATCAAGGACTTCAAGGCTGACCAAATGATGCCTGTTGCATTTCTGTAATCAATTAATTTTGACTGATTTATTCATTTATGTATTTATTACACAGTGTCTGAATTACAATCCTTTGAGTCAGAGACTCCTTTACAAAGGCTGTATGTCAGAGAGAATAAACAGCACATTGACAAACAAACTATAGAGGTAAACATAACATATGTACAATAGCAGTAATACAATAACTAATAGTATATATACATCACAGTACACTAACAACAAATAAAGTGATTAAATATAGTAGTGTCATGCAATAGGTGTGACAGCCATACCCATAAAGCAGAGATGCATAGTTTTTGGATGTGGGAAGGCCACATGGTCCCAGAGGTGGTCCTTCAAACAGAAAAGGAAAATAATAAAAGGCTGGAGTGGAGTCCATTGTTAGTGAGGAGAGGGGTATAAGAGAGTGAGATGAGGGGGGTAATCCAAAGAAGGAGCAGTCACAGGTACAAGGCATGAGGAGATGGCTATGAAGAAGGGATTTGAAATGGCCAAGTTTGGGCTGTTGGGAGATGGAGCAGGGTAATGAGTTTAACAAGGTTGGGGCTCAGTAGGTGAAAGAAAGTTGACCTAGAGCGGTTCTGAAACGTGGCACTAGTACAGTGGGTTTTGATGCACTGTGGGTGGACACTGAAGCAGTAGCCTGTTGGAGGACAGGGATAAAGCCGTGGGTGGCTAAGCCACATGAAATCTTCCTGGAGAGGAGGCAGGTCTGATATTGCAGCCTATCCTCAAGATTAAGCCAATTGGCCAGGTCATACAGTGTGCTTGTGTGAGTGGGTCTGGGGCTCCCAGTGGCTAGGCAGGAAGCCTTGTTTAAGGAGACTTTAAGTCTATGGAGAGTAGTGTTATCAGCAGCCCTGTATATCGGAATGCCATAGCCAATGAGGGACAAGACAGAGGATGAGACTGCAAGTTGGAGGGCATCTGGGGGGAGGCAATGTCTGTGACGATAAGATCAACCCAATTCTGGAGTTGACGGCTGTGCAGAGGGAGAGGATATGGTCATGCATTATGAGGGCAGAGTTGAGCGTGATTCCCAGGTATTTATAGGCGCTCACCTGTTCAAGGGGGTGAGAGAGATTAGTGTGGATACTGAGAGGGGTATCTTTGTGCTTATTTTGGTGATTGGCAAATATCATTACCTTGGTCTTTTTCTGATTCAAGACCAGCTTGTGTAGCAGTGGCTCTAGCCACAAATGGTTACCAGGGCACAGCTGGGGCACAACAGATTGCAGACAGGGCACTGATATATTGTTGCTATGGGGGAAGCTCTGCAGTATATGGGGCACCAACTGGAGCACAGCATTTTTTTACCGGGGCACGTGCACTGGCGGGCCCTGGTGTAGAGCCGCCACTGAGCTTGTGACTGATGAACCAAGATTCAGCTGCAGTAAAAGAGTTTTGAAGGGTCTGTTCAAGGAAGGTAGGGTCTTTGTGGGAGGGGTAGAGGATAGCATCATCCACTTACAGGAGGATTTTTTTCAGGGCAGGCCTCAGTAAGGTTGTTGAAAAACAGACTAAACAGGATAGGCCCCAGGATAGATCCCTGAGGTACAACTGAGAGGACCGGGAGAGGGTGAGAGAGAGAGTACGGCCAATTTTATCCCACAGGGAGGGGTGAGTTAGGTAGTCAGAGAATCTGGCCGTGACCTACTGGGAGAGACCAATGTTGGAGAGGGTGTTTGTGACAATCCTATACATATGTGGCACAGGATTGTATTTTATTTTGTATGTTTTTGTTCAATGGGCCTATGCAGCCAGAGTAGTGTTATGCTTGTGCAACTGTGATAACTGTTTGGCTGTTTGCACTATCTATTCCATGGGGAACTACCACCCTGTAGGGGCACCGTTGATAAGTAGCCCTCAAAGAGGATTCCACATCTACAGGTACTGTGGGAATGATTCCCTTGGCTGAAAGTACCTTAGAAAGGAGCTCCCCAAGGAGAGAGGTGTGCAGCTGGAGGAGGGGAGGATGGTGGGGCAAAGAAAAATGGTTCAGAGGGAGCCTCTTAGGGACTACTTATGTAGCTCAGGAAGGGAGCTAGGTGGTTGCTTCACTCCATTGAACTACAGGCAATAGCCTTGCAATTCGGTGGGTCTATGTAAATTGAGCAGTGTTATGCTTGTGCAATTGTATGAACTATTTGGCTGTTTGCATTCTCTATTCCACTGGAAATTACCACCCTGTAATGGCACTGAAGGTAAGGAACCCTTGAAGAGAGTTCCACTCGAGAGGTGCCATGGGAAAGATTCCTGGCTAAAGGTACCTTAGGAAGGAGCCCCCAAAAGACTATTGAGTAGTAAATGTCAAACTACAGTAAGTGGTTAAGAGGACTGACAGCAATGAAACAGCTTGAAGAAATACAAATGAGATGGCAAGTTGTCAGGATTGCAGTGATAAAATGGATTGTACTGATGACATAAGGGGAGTTCCTAAGGAGAGAGGGAATGGCAATATGTCAACATTCTTCTCTATCCAACAGTGGAAACCTGCCTAAGGAAATGGTTCTATGTGATTTGAGCAAAAACAAAACAGCAAAGAATACAAGCACAAAAACAAAATGCCAACCACAAATATAGCCCACAGCAAACACAGCGAGCGTCAAAACAGTGACTTTCCCAATAAAAAAAATATCCCCCCAGGAATGCACTATATGCAACTTGAACCACCTGCATGAAAGATCATTAGACTCCACAATACCACCCGCACTCCCCCCTTAAGACATATAACATACTCCAAGACAGCACAATATTCCCCACTGTCTGATACAGTACCTATATTGCAGAGTTCACACAAGATGACTGGTGACTGTGGCTACTTTTCCACACAGGCTATTCTCTCACTATCACTGTTTTTACAGGTGCTCAAACTGAATCACTTTTATTGAGTTGCTCAATATGAGTTGCACATATCACAGGATACCAAGAAAACTGAGGAATAAACTATTTTAACAACTAACTAGATATTATGACCTTTGGCATGGAAGAGAGGAAAAAAACCTGTAAAAGGAGGAAACCTCTGGGGATCCAATGCCTAGGTTTCTTTCCCTCTAGGCATGGGATATTCTATTTAGTGATGGCTCAGCTACTGCAAATTGGAGACCCAATTTCAAGGATTTTTTTTAATTTGGAGGAAGGCTCTTGCTCTATCCCTCTATGCAAAATGCCATGTTGTGGCTGCGAAGATAGCTCTGTAGGAAAGGGAGACTTCATGCAGGAGTTCCTCACCCCAAGGCAGGAGAAGGAGAGCAACAACTGCTGTAAAGCACTCACCCGGCTTCCACAGGGGATACCTAAGGTGGAGGTAAAAGTCAGAGAAGCTACCCTGAGGACCATCTGAAAATTGAGTTGGGCAGGGAAGGGGAGGTCAAGGAGACCAGGTGAACTGTAGATGATCATAGGGAGAATAGCTTTTGAAGGTGCCACTGTATAGCCATAGCCAAAAGAGCATGCTTAGGCTTAAGGGCCCCACCCCTTGGCAGCTGAAGTCTTTAATCTGCATCAAGAGGTGTACGGTATGACGGCACTCTAAAGCTTCACATGGAGCGAGGACATTCTCACTATTTATTTTATTTATTAAATTTTGCTAACCGTGTAAGCCCACTGGGCTCTGAAGGTCCCCTTTTCAGGGGCGACTCTGAGTTAGTTACAAAAAGCAATGCAAATACATACAAGTAGTACAGTGCAGGACATAGCGTACATGAATTACTATGATAGTATGCAGTTTTCACAGTAGCGAGCAGTTATATACAGCAGATTTACACAGTTCAACAGTGGCAAATGAAAGACTTAGGGCAAGAGTTTTTGCACCAAACCACAGGGGTGCAAGTTGGCTAGCCTTTGGGACAAGAACAGCAGCTTTGGTTTAGGAAGTGTGTGCACAGTCCTATCAGGAAAATCACTAGGGAGGAGGCTTCCTGAAGGTGCACAGGGTGAGACAAGAAGACCTACGCCTCAAGGTTCACACACTCAAGATGCAGACTTCATGAGTGCAGAGCAAGACTGTCGGTTTACAGGGCAAGCCCTGAGCCAGAAAAGGTAATGGCCATGGTTGGTGATTTATGAATAAGAACATGAATCAGTTTCAAAGTGTTAGATAGAAGGAGTCAGGGTGAAGCCAGCGGCTGTAGATTAGGTAGCAGGTTGTTGATGAGGAGGCCATGCAAAGCCAGTGGTTGTGGATAAGGTAGCAGGTTAGTAATGAGGAGGCCGGGCAAGGCCAGTGGCCTAGATGAGGTGGGAGGCTGCAGTGCAAGCCAGCATTTGGAGGTTTGATAGTAGCAGCAGCCAACAGAAAGCATGCCAACTGATTCCTTTAAGGAAGCCAAATTAATGGTGACTTAGAAGGTAGATATTTAGGTAGTGAGATGCTGTGATGTCAGTGATTGAATCAATGAGATTTACCATAATTGAATCAGTGAGGTTTGGCAGATGATTGCTATGGTTTCAGCATGAATAGTGAATTGATATTATTGGCATGAATACCTTAATTGCCATTAAGACAGAGTTAGGTTATTTCAGTAAGGAGAATTTGCAAGGCAGTAATGAAATGCAATGAATATCTTGAATCCATATAGGCTGTGAGGATGTAATTATGCATGGATAACTGAAAATCCATGTAGGCAAAGGAATGGGGCAGAATTATATAGCTAACATAAAAACATGCTCCTGCTACTTGGAGCCATGATGCCCAACCATGACATCACAGTCCCCTGCTGAGGGAATAATAGGGACGTCACGAGCTGAGCACCATGAGACAAAACACCAATTGTAATGTTGGTACGGTTGGAACCCCAAAAAATAGAGGTGCTTGTACTGGCAAGTTCCTAGTTAAGGACAGAGCCATATGATAACATGCCCAGAGTAATGTTAAAAAATTGAAGGAAATTGGAAGTCAAGTGAAGCTTCTGGACTAGGTGGATGCTTACTCCTTGGTGCCATATTTTTGATGGCATTTTGTCCTACTTTAATAACTAGTGAGCAGCTGTATTTTACTTTCTCTTATTTGTTTTGGTGGCTTACGGTATGGAGTCTGCTTAAAATGGTAGCAGATGTGATGGATTGAAAGTGCCCAGCTGGATTCACCAAAAGCTGATACTGAACCTGATAAGATGGATCTCATAATCGCATATATGGCAGGCATAAAATTAACATTAACAAAAGCCATAGAGAACTTGTAACTGCTCAAGCCCACCTTGGAGGCTTTCCACTGTTGGATGAAGGATGCTGAAACATGCTCCACCAAAGACTCGCAGACCCAAGAGGTGCGGGAGGTACAGGAGTTCAAAAAGTGAGTCATCAAATTGGAGTTGAAAGTAGATGATTTAGAGGTGAGAAGTCACAGCAATAATCTGGTGCTGGTAGGTATACCAGAACTGGTAGAAGGATCAGATATGTTAGCGTTCATGTAAACCCTCCTGCACGATTTTGCCAGGCCTTCTATCTTGGGGGATAAGTATCTAATAAAGTGGGCACATCGATCTCTGTGCCCCCAGCCCCCACCTGATGGCAAGCCACAAGCCATTTTCCTTCGTCGCTTGTTATCTAGATAAAGTTTGGATCCAGCAGAAGGCTTGTGCCAAATGGCCATTGTCCTGGAAGTGAAAAACTTTTTTTTATATTCAGTGATACGATCCTGCTATTGAGAGAGTGCCAAGCTGCCTACAAAGAGATTAAACAAATTTTGTATCAATCCAGCATTAAATTCTACATACGCCTGCTTATTTGTGCATACAAGGTTGGGTACAATGGAGTACCCCTCCACAGATCAAGCCAAAGCTGAACTTGTGAAGCAATAACCACAACTGTTCTTGACCCCTGCTCGACAAAACATTACCTGATGGCCTAATGCTTGAAGTTGTTGGAGAATGTGAGTGACGGCATTTCTTTCAGTTGGGGAGTTTCACATAGCAGTCCTGTCCAGAACCTAGATTACTCCAGTGTTTCCTTTTTGACCTGGGTTTATTTGTCTGTGTCGGGGAGGGTGATGTCTTCATATTATGCTGACATGTTCTTTGATTTTTTGTTCCTGGTTGGCCCCAGTGGCTCTCCTAGGATCCTTATATGGATTTTGACTTTTGCACCATTGTCTTTATATGGAGACTTCTCAGCTTGCTCCATTATATATATATATATATTGCTCCACTGTATAGTTCATTAGTTAGACCACACCTGGAGTACTGCGTGCAGTACTGGCGTCCGTATCTGAAGAGGGACATTAAGTTACTGGAGGAGGTGCAGCGCAGATCGACAAAGATGATCAAGGGGCTGGGGGACTTATCATACTAGAGGAGGTTGAAGGAGTTGAACATGTACTCACCTGGAGGAGAGGAGAGACAGGGGTAACATGATTGAGACAACTTTAAATACATGAAAGGAATAAACAAGATGGGTACAGAGGGCTGTTCAAAGTAATGGAGGAGGGTCACCAGGGGCCATGATATGAGACTGAGCAAGGAAGGTTCTAGAGGAGATGAGGAGACACTCTTTTACAGAGAGGGTGGTGGCTGGGTGGAATGCGTTACCTGCTGCAGTGGTATGCAGTAGAACAGTGGACTGCTTCAAACGAGATGGGACAGGACAAGGGAGGGTTAATGAAGGGGAAGGGTGGAAGGGAGGGACAGCTGCAGAATAAGGGACGCTAGTTGCACATACGAGCAAACTTGATAGACATCTAGGCCTTTATCTGCTGGCAAATTTCGTATGTTCGTATTATGTATGACAGCTTGTCAGTTATGCCTGCTGTTGGATGTTTTGGTGCCAGTTCTTCACTGGATGTTTGGATTTCTCTCCAGTTTGAATGGAAGGACTGCTGTTTGAATTGCCAGGGATTCAAGGTTATTTTATCATGGTGAAACTTCCTCTGTGCTACATGGGACCACAGAAATTGCCCCTTTTTGGGTGCAGGGTGAGGACTCGGTTTTCTACACATTATAGACTAAGTTCTTCTTTGGGACTTCAATTGTTCTTTTCCAGGGTTCAACTTGAGTTTTTCTGATGATTAATAAGGACTTATAGGTGTCCCAGAATATTGAACTTGGCAATGAGCAGCGGAGACCATGGAAGCGACCCTTCTGTGGGTGCAGGGTGAGCAAAGAATCATTATTTTTCCTTTTGTTTTTGTGTTGTCACCCCACCACCAACACCCACCAACATTTGCTCCTGAATAACTTGAAAATGTAAAGGATGGTTACAGGACAAGGACTTCTCTTCCCATCTTCCCTCAACCCCTTTTTTATGCCACTTTCTGCCAATATACAAGCTCCTTGCTACAGTCAGGATGTGGTTGCTGGAGTATACTGTATAGCAGGTAATTTTTGAGTTCAGAAAATTTTCGCTGTATTTGCTATTTGGATTCTATCCGCAAAATCTACCTGAACGTGATAATTAACTGCAATTGCACCCTGTGCTGACTAGTGCCACATTTGTAGCGATGCAATGGTACAAACAGTACAAACATGCCTCAAGTTACTATACTGTACCAGGTACTGTAATTAATGTTCTCTCTGACCTGCTTTATCACAGGACATAGACACTGGATGAAGTTTTGTGGTAGTCTGACTTGGCTGGTGTACCACTCGCAACACGCCGAGACATGCTAAGACTGACAGCGTACATGTCAGTGTGTTTTTGTGATGTAATGCGTATAGCATGCATCATGGTGGTGGGAGAGGGCTAGTAAAAGCAACAACAAGGAATGCCAGCACTGTGAATCACAATTAAATTTTAATAGATTTCAAAATTAAAGTGCCCAAAAAAAAAACAGTCTCTAGAGCTTTTCCTTCGAGCTTTTCCATCCATCATGCCACGTCCTGTGAAAATGGGAGAGAAGGAACATGAAGGTTAGTGTATGAGAGGCTGTATTGCTTCAGAGTGCAATTTTTAATTGTGTTTACCTCTCGATCTGTGATTTCTGTCAGTCTACTATCTGCAAATCTTGCTCCTGAACCTGGAAAAAATGAATAATTGCAGTTTGCTATGATTCCAAACCAAGACAGAACGAGATTGACAGCAAATAAAAACTTACATGATTCAGGCAACTGATGAGGCAACATGAGGCTCTACACCAGAGCTTGTGGCAAGTGCATCACTGTCCATATCGCTTGCTTCCAGATGATACTTTTGCTTTGTGCCCTTAATCCAGCGTAGTAGTGACATGACTGACTGATTGACAGCAACACGCTGCATTTTGACAGAGAGTGAGCAAGAGATAAATCAGAGATGAATCAGTGCTCCCATTTGGCTGGCAGTATAGCCTAAAGGTTAGAGGAATGAGGTGTGAACGAGCTTGATACATCCAGCAGACCAGACCTGAGTTTGATTCTCACAACCTCCAATTGCATACTGTGTGATTCTGAGCAAGTCACTTAACCACCAAGTGCTCCCAGGTCGCCCCCGAAAACAGGCACTTGTGCCTAGTGTGCCTTACCCAATTACCAAAGACTAAAAAAAAATAAAAAATTTAACTAGTGTCCTCAATGTGAGATACAGTATTTTGTGGTAAACGTGTACCGCTAATTCTAGCTGACGCAATTAAACGCAGCAGGCTATGCTCTGTGAATACTGGGGACCGCGAATTCAACCTGCTATACAGTATATCTCAGTCTTGAATCACTACTGCCCATTTGATGCTGGGTGACCTCGTGTCATTGCTTGAGATGTTTTCTCAGCCCCCCTCCCCCTCTCCTTTTTGGTAAGGGGGAAACTGAGGACAATATTTGGTTTGTTTCTTAGTGTTGTGATGTTAAAGTTATTCATTATTCCTACTTCTATATACAGTTGGGATGCATTTTTCAGCTATTCAGGGTAGTTTTCTTATATATGTGGTTTTGGGGTGTACACAAGGGAATCAGTGTTTGATTATGAAGCAGTGAGTGACTATCCACCCCTAGATTTGGGGGTATGCTGTGTACAGTTGCCTCTCTTTTTGCTGGTGATGTTTTGGCAGTTTTGCAATTGACCTGTATATCATGGACTGTTAATATAACATACTGACATACTAGCATACTAAAAGCCAGCAGAATAGGCCAAATGGTCTGTCTTGTCTGCTCGAAAGCCAGCAACCTAATGGCTGCCCACCTCACCACCCCCCCCGGCCCCAAGAGGCTCTTCTCTAGATTCAGTTTCCCCTTGTACCTGTCCCACCCCTTCTTGAAGCCCTCCACTTTGCCCTCCTCCACCTGCCTCCCGGGAAGTGCATTCCATGGCTCCACCACCTTGTCAGTTAAAACATTCTTCCTATGTTCCCTCCCTGTAATTTCCCCCCTCCAACTTCCACTCATGGCCTCTGGTTACTCCCCTCTTCTTCAGCCTAAACATCTCCCTGGCTCCACTCCTATTTATTCCCTTTACATACTTGAAAACCTCTATCATGTCTCCCCTATCCCTCCTCTCCTCCAGTGAGTAAAGCCCAAGTTCTTCCAGTCTCTCCTCATGAGGCCTCCCCTTCATGTCCTGAATCATCCTGGTTGCTCTCCTCTGGACCCTCTCCAGCAGCGCTATGTCCTTCTTCAGATGAAGTCTCCAGAACTGTACATAGTACTCTAACTGTGGCCTGACCAAGGCATTATATATAGGGAGGATGACCTCCCTGCTTATGGACGTAATTCCCCTGGCTATGCAACCCAATATCCTGTTTGCCTTGGCTGCAATTATTCTACAGTTTTCAGAGTTATTCATTTTGACGTCTATCACCACCCCTAAATCTTTTTCTCCCAATGTGGTATGCAGTGTGATGCATGCATGCAGTTTTGACCCCAAATGAAGTACCTTATATTTCCCGGCATTACATTTCAGTCCCTACCTCCTTGACCACCCCTCCAAGGTATCCAGATCCCCCTGGACTGTCTCCCTGTCTTCCTTACAATTCGCCAGTGCTCCCAATTTTGAATCATCCACAAAGATACTCAACCTATTCCTAACCTCCCTCCCTATATCCAAAACATAGGCACTGAACAAGAGTGGCCCCAATACTGAACCTTGAGGGACCCCACTGATTACCTTCCTGGGGGAGGATATTATCCCACCCACCATTACCCTCTGTAAACATCCTGAAAGCCAATTTTCAATCCAATTTAGCTCCTGTCCTCCCACCCCCATCTCCCCCATTTTTGCTATCAGTCCATTATGAGGTACTGAATCAAAAGCCTTGCTGAAATCCAGGTATAAGACATCCACCAGCCTATGTCTATCCAAAGCCCCTGTCACTCAATCATAAAACTCTACGAGGTTGGTCTGACATGATCTCCCCGGTACAAAGCCACACTGTTTTTCATCCTGGTGTCCTAACCTATCCAATTGCCTCCCAAGCATCTCCTTGATAAAGCCCTCCATTACTTTGCCTATTACAGACGTCAGACTGACCGGCCTATAATTCCCCATCTCCTCCCTAGACCCTCCTTTATGTATAGGCACTACATAATCCATCCTTCAGTCCTGTGGCACCTATCCCATCTGCAGAGAGGTGTTAAAGAGTGCAGCCAGTGGGGCTGCCAGCACATCTGCCAATTCCTTCATAACCCTTGGATGTATTCCGTACGGCCCGGTGCCTTATCAGTTTTCAGTTTCCGAAGGGCCTCCCTCACCCTATCCACTGTGATTTCTCTCCCCTAATCCACTCCCTTATGCAACCTTCCTACTCCTTCTCGGTCTGATCTAGCCTGTGCCCTAGTCTCTTGCCATCCTATGGACTCAGACTGAGACTGTCCTATCTCTTTTACTGGCTCCTCATTTCTCCCATCAGGGTGTAGGGATCCCTTGTCACCCTCTGCAAATATTGAAGCAAAGTACTCGTTTAGCACCTCTGCCTGTTCCCCTGCTTCCTGAGCCCATACCCCCCACAATCTTAATCCTGTTTATCTGTGTCCTCTCTTTTCTCTTCTCTCTTATGTATCTATAGAATCTCTTCCCCCCCCATAGGCAGGTTTTTCTCCATCCCTACCTTGACACCCCTTCACCACTCTGGTGACCTTCCTGGCCAATAGTTCATACTCCCCTCACTCCTTATCTCACCTAAAACATTTGAAACATATGTAGGCAGCCTTTTTATCCCTCACTGCCTCCTGCACCTCCCTGGTCCACCAATATGGCTTGCTGGTTCCACCATGCTTACGCCTTACTTTAGTACAGGACCTAGTATCCTCTTGTATCTCTTCTTTAATGGTCTCCCACAGTCTTCTAGCATCCATAACTGGTCTAATCATGTCCAACCTTTCCCTTAGAATCCTACCCATACCTAAAAAGTCTGCGCCCCTGAAATCAACCACTACTGTATGAGTGTGGTTTTTCTCCCCTCCCCAAGACACAGTAGGAACCAAACGATAGTGTAGTCTCCACCCACCAGTGGACTGCACACCTCCAGGCCCCTCATTTGTTCACTGTCCACTAGGACAATGTCCAATATCCACCCCTTTCTAGTAGGTTCCCCCCACCTGTTGGACCAGGAAGGCATCCTGAAAGACATCCATCAGTCTCTGTTCCCTGGTTACATGGGGTTAATTCTCCAATAAAACATACACAAATCCTTAAACACCTTGCTATGCTTAAACCTGATATAGCAATGCTACAAGAGGCTCACATTTTAGCTAAGGATGTTCATTTTTTTTCCATTGCCTATGAGTTGGCCAATCTTTTTGGTGCTGGCATGAGCACTCATAGGGTATGAGTTATGATTTTGGTGCTGAAACACTTTTTGTTTCACGTTCTTAAGGAACATATAGATCAGGAAGGTCACATGTTAGGGTGGGGGTTCATGAACCTGTATTAGCATGCATTTATGGTCCTAATGTTGATTTTCCCTCATTTATTGCCCATCTGGGGAATATTATCACAGAGTTCAACTCACTTCATATTACAAACAACTGTATCATGAGGATTCCTATAGTCTACCTGTAGACGTTGTAACTTTGGACTACCTGTAGCAAGCTAACTTACCTCAAGTAGACCTGCGTTTGGTTAATTGTCTCGCCACCTCTGTTTCTGTCATGGAAGTGGAGAAGGCTATTTTAGCCCTTACCCTCATAAATCTCTGGGCCCTGTCAGGTTTTCTTCAAACTTTTTTTAAGCTTTGAAAGTAGATTTGGCCCTTTAGTTTGTTGACTTTTTCAGTTATTGTTATCAAGCTAATGCTTTCCCCCCTGATTTCTTACATGTTCATATCACCCTTATTTCCAAACCAGGTAAGGACTGATGTACAGATGCAAGAGCAAAACCCTGATTGAGAAATCCCTCACAGTGACAATTTTAAAACATTTTGAAATTGTCACTCTGGGGAACCCTCAGGTGAAATTTCGCTCTTTCACTGACTTTTGCCTCTCCTTCAAGTTAACTCTGACTGGAGTTAACAATCTTTAGAAGGGAAGCACTGGGGAAATACACTGATGTCTGATGGATGAAATTTCCCCTGTCAACATCAGGGATGTCTCTATGCCAAACATGAACAACAATGTTGTCGCATTGGCATAGGTAAACTGTAGGGACCATATCGATATTATTAAGTACCACACGGTTTCCTTTTTGAATGTAGACACTAAAATCCTTTTGCATATCATGGCCACTAGACTTGTGGCTTTTTGGCAGCCTCTAATTGGCTGAGACCAAACAGGCTTTATGCATGGTTGCATGGTCTCTGACCACATGCACAAGCTTTTTCATCTGCTTTCAAGTGTTCAGGGACTCTGACATCCCATCGGTGTTGGTCTCCCTGGATTCTGAGAAGGCATTTAATAGGGTTTTCTGGCCATATCTTTTCCACACTTTGGCAGCCTTTGGTTTCCCTGCAGATGTTATTAAATGGACCAAACTACTTTACTCTAATCCTAGGGCCCATATTCATTGTAATGGAGCTTTGTTGAAACCATTTTCATTACGAAGGGGTACACATCAAGGGTGCCCTCTCTCCCTCTCCCTACCTGTTTAACTTATATCTTGAACCATTTACTAGACACATCATACATAATCACCAGATTACTGGAATCTCTGTTGGTTCCCATTACTTTAAAATATCTACCTACGTGGATGATATTTTATTATGTTTAACCCATCCCATTACCAGGTTCCCAGCAATTTTTCAGGCCCTTCAGGGATTTGGGTCTATATCAGGCTACAAGCTGAATCAATCTAAAATGGTTATTATGCCCCTGAATCCCAAGACTTACAGACATGGTTCACTTCCTGATTTATGGAATTTTGACTGTTTTGGATCTCACATACTTAGGTATTAAAATTACTTTGGGCTGTCAATCTCTGATTAATCATAATTTGTCCTCACTCGTGTGTATTATATCGTCTGATCTTGCACACTGGCAGGCTCTTTCATTATCCCTATGGGGTAGTATATCACTCATCGAAAATAATATCTTACCTTAAATTATTTTTCCTCTCAATATGATAGGAGTTCATTTACCTCAATCGTATTTCACTTGAATGTATTGTTTAACTTTATATTTTCTATGGAAAAAAACATATTGCTTTTTCTAAAGTAATGTTGGTGAAGTGCCATGGGTACTCCAGTTACCCAACTTTTACTGGTATTATTTGGTATCCCATGCTAGTAAATATTTGGTCTGGTGCTTACCAAAGGTGAGAAAAGCAGCAAATCTCCCTTTCCTTTTTGGAAGGATATTGAGGTATACTTATGTAATACCAATGGTATTGCCCCAAATGCCTTACCATATTTATCTTGGTTTAACCTAACGCCTCTCTCTCTCTCTCTCTCTCTCTCTCTTTCTTGTCCCATAGACTGGTCAGTTCAAATTAATACACAGTTAAGTTGTGTTTTGTGATATGCCCCTCAAAAAGACCTCCTTCAGCCCTTATACCTTAATCCCAACTTCAAGATTGCTAATAAACCCATTCCCTTATCTTTTTTAACCCTGATTATTCTAGACCACCTTTCTTGTTTACTGCATGGTGATCAAATGATTACATTTGAACAGTTCTGCTTGGTAATCACATTACCTTCTTCAGCAGTGTTTGCCTTCTTTCAGTTAATTCACTCATGTCAAGTGTTGGCTCAGACCCTGTCCTTGGCAGTTTTTTGAGGGTGTTACCTACTGTGAGCTTGCTGCATTAGTGAATAAGGCACATGCCATATTGTTGTTCTATAAATTTCTTTGAGACGTTGAAGGAAAGCAGATGAAGCTAAAAAATGTCTATTGGGAAAGAGAATTTTCAGCCCTTTCAGATTTGTTTGACTCATCAGCCCCTTGGGATTATATATCTCACTATATTAAGCTAGATAAATTATGTCTTATACAGTTCCATGTGATGATAGTGATCAAAAAACAGTGATCGCTATCATTGCGAATGTATATCCCCGAAAAGCATTTTGGTGATTTACATTTCTCTGCAAACTGACATCTGGTGGAATAAAGTGTTTTTGTTGGGGGGGGTTACACCCCCACCACACACCCTCATGGGGGACTTCACCCCCAGCATTCTCCTTACTTAGGATTCTCAACTCCAGGGGGGTGCAACTCAAGGAGGGGTCAAAATTCTGTAAAAAAAATTAAAATAATAAGTACATAGCCACAAGTAGCTGTAAAATTATTTCCCCCAGCAAGTCTCAAACCCAGTGCCTACTGCACCATAGCCAGCCAACCTCACCACCGCATCACAGGGCTGGCTCAGTTGCAGCAGGCTCACCTATCCTCCTGAACTCTCCCTCCTATCCCTCCCGTACAGCTCCCCATCCCTCCCCTTCTGGTCACTCTAGATGCTAATCTATTGCTACCCTTACAGGGTAGTGGATCATGATAGCGCTATAAATGAGTCACTGTTTCTACAGTCGCTCACTTATAAGCACTATTATCATGGGCTACCATCTTGTACAATATAAGAGCCTATACAATGTTTATTTTACCCCTCAAGAATTGCATAAGTTTGGTTGGTTACCTAGTTCTGTCTGTATGAGATGTAATAGATCTACAGGTACAGTTAGGCATTTGCTCTGGGATTGTTCACCAATTCATAATTTTTGGGTGCAAATTACAATCTCATATGGATTCTCTTCTGGGCTTACAGGAGGCATTCACATCCAAAATGTGCCTATTAGGTCTAAGCTTTGATTAACTATTGGGTCCCAAAAGATACCACATAAAGTTAATAGCAGCAGTGGCAAAACTGATTATTTTACACCTCTGTGTAGATGACGATCCCCCCACTTACGGGGAGTGGCATATGGCTAGTATACAACATGCCCTTCCTACTATTCGGAACGGATTGGAGAAGTTACTCACTCTTAGTCTGATTGCCTAATGTAATGTACAGTATGTATTATGCCTTTTGTGATTATTTATAAGATTTTGCCATGACATATTTATTTATTTATGGATTCGTAAGTTTCCAGTTCTCCATCCAGTTATTATATGGCTGCTTTACCTCCTGCTAAATTGGTTTCTTAAACCTACAGCACTCACCATGTATATTGGGCTGTACTAACTACAATATGCTGTACCTCTATATGAAATAGCCTACAATTGTAAATAGATCAATTGCTGTTATTTCTTCTATTTTTTGACTCTGTACATGTTCATACATACCCTGTAACTTACCTTTCTGTGATATCCTCTTGTCAAGATGCGGAACCTTTGAAACAGAGCATTTTACTCAAAAGTTATGTTCGAACAATGAAATAAATAAATAAATAGTCTTCATTTCTTTTTACTATTACAATTAAATAAGCCATATATTTTAGACATGAAGGTATTAATTTTATTTATTGTACACTCCATATGTTATTGTCATGTTATGTCAATTTTTCCACCCTGGTTATTTATGATTATTGTTTATGTTTTTCATTCTTGTTCTTGTTCCTGCCTTGTAGAATTGTTTTGTTAGTTGTTACATGTTTGCTGTATTTCATATTTCTTCAGTAAAGCAGATTAATTAAAAAAAAAGTGGAAGAAAATTAATGATTCAAGGTTCAGAATAGTTAAAATCAGAAACATACTGCTAAATGCCTGCAGTTATAAGCCATGTCAGTATAATAATACAACAACATGAATATACTAGAGCAGCACAAAGAATGAAAGTTGGGAGTAGTAGCTGCCTGAATGAGCTAACATTGAATGAACTGAGCAGAGCAGCTGAGCAACAAACATAGCACAGCAGTGAGTGCTGAGCAATAAACACAGCACAGCAGGGAGTGGCAGCTAGCTGGAAGCAGGATGAAGCCTGGACTAGGTGCAAACAATTAAGGTGGAAAAGCAATGAGACAGCAGAGGCAGGGAAAACAGCAGTTTGAGCTGAAATGTACAGATAACAATTGCAGGTAAACTGAGTGATTGCTAAAAGTGTGAAAAATAAATGAGACACTAGAAATATTAGAAACACCCTAAACAAACAAACAAACAAACTAAAGCAAAAGGAGACAAAAGCAGCAGGGGGGCAGAGCCAGGAGGGTCAGACAGAATCTCTGGTCTCAAAGAAAAAGTGCTTCAGGGGTAGGATGGGAGGGACTGTTTATATAACTCAAAAAGGGGGCATAGCTGGTTGTTTCACCCCATTGAACTACAGGCAATAACCTTTCAATTATTGCCAGCTCATTGAAGAGGTCTTGAATATCAGTCTATTATAATTCTAAAGACAATTGTTGGGGGACTATCATCAATAATGTCATTAGTTTTATTTCACAGATTGTTTAGGGTCAGTAGGAACAGTCTCCATAAATTCATGATCATGTCTTTTTTTGTTTGATGCACTCTTGAGTACTGTTCTTCACTGACTCCCTGACCTTTTTCCACATGATCATAATGGTCTAAAGTTCCTTCTTGTATAAGCCTGTACCTCTAAAGCCAGCATTTTGTTCTTATAAAATATAGAAACAGAGTCTTTAACAGACAGAAAAAGACTGTTGTTCATTGTTTGATCAGTTCTGTCGTCTAATCTACCTTTGGTCAGGTTTTGACTGAGTTCTAAATTTGCAGTTCAGCTTTTCTCTCTAAATTTTTAACGATAATGGTTGTTGGTCCAAGTGACATATAGACAGTAATCAAGCTATATACATTACTTTACTAGTGGTTTGTCTATGACCCTTTTCACAAAAGTGTAACCCAAAATGTGAACCTGGAAAGAAGAATGTAAACAATGGTTTTGGGACATTACCATAGTATTATAAAATAGGCCAAGAAAGTACAATAACCTGATCTGTCAAAAACACATTCTATGGCTGATGATTGTTCTATTATGACCACACACCTTATCTGAACTATATAAATGATGACATCATCACCAACAGGGAATACATATACTCCTCACCTCCACACATCACAACACCAAAGTACCAATGATACTAAGGGCATCAAAGAAGGTCTCTATGAAATAATTATTTGGCCAGAAAGAAGGCAGACAGGCTTCCTGTGGCAATGGAAAGGGAAGCAGCTTGGGAGATGGGGTCTGAGCACATCATCTATCAACTGTAGTGAGAAAGAAAAAAACTCCACTCTGGGGAATCAAACCCAGGCTCCCTTCTCTCGTCTTCTCAGTAGCCAGTGTCTCTGTTACTGTACTAAGCTTCCTAAGCAGGACATGCTTGCTGTGGCAAAGGACATCCCGCATTGAGTGCAGACCCTCTCCACACACAGTTGCAGTTCATTTTCACAATGAACAGTCTGTCAATAGAAAGCAATGTTTCCAAAGTTGCATTCAAAGCCTGAGTTTGAACTTTTGAAGTTATCAGTGATACAGAACTTCAAACCTTGCTGAGAGTCTATTACTAATGTCAGCAATAACATCTAATGCTTTCTCTTATAATACATAAATTGTAGTGAGAAAGAAAAAAATATTCTACTCTGGAAATCAAACCCAGGTCCCCTACACTCTCCTATTTGGTAGCCTGTATTTTTGATTGTTGTTTCTTCTTTTATTTAAAAGTTGCATAGATGTAGGATAGGTTACACAAGAAACAAATCATGTTTACAGAATATCCACTGTCATAGCGATATTACAATAACACAGTGGGTCAGATATTCAAAGCCTTGCACTGGGAGCAAATAATTTGTGATGAAATTGCACTGAATTTGCATACAGCTGCAATATTCAAAAGTGCAAATAGTGCCGGCACAACCTGATAGCAGCAGCACTAAAAAATAATGTATGCAGAAGACTGAGTGAGGGGAAGAGACATGAATAGTGGCGCACCGAGATATTCAAAAGACTAGCGTCATACTACAGTCATTAGCACTGAATACTGCCAATGAAAAGCATGAGGTAATACCAGGAAAACATGGTCAAGTGCCCCTCCCTTATTCTGGAGAAATGTAAATGAATTGTACACTTTCCCTGGTAGTTTAGTGGTCCTCCACAAACCCAGTCCCCAACACACATTGAGTGAAGCCACTCTCACTTTCCTTGGTAGTTTAGTGGCATCTCATCCACGATCTCTGATCACCCATACAAATACAGTAACCATAAATCAAATTTTCTGGTAGTCTAGTGCACTCTCATCCATGATACCCAATCCCCCATACAAATATGGTTACCAGACATAAAATTCCCTGATCTCTGACCCCCCCTACATGTACAGTTACCAGGAAGCATATTCCCTGGTAGTCTAGTGGCTCCCCTTCCATGATCCCCAATCCCCTATACATATACAGTTACCAGAAAACATATTCCCTGTTAGTCTAGTGGCTCAACAACCCTGATCCCCATGCCCTAAAACATGTCATAAGTACAGTTCCGCATTAGGCAGTGTAGTCTACCCCCACCTCAGCTCCAATCTCCCACAAGAAATGTCAGTTATCCTTGGTGGTCCAGTGAACAGCTCCAGCCCTGAACCCCCATAATGTACAATTCCCGAAAACCTGGTGTTCTAGTGGAGCTCCCACCTCACAGTGTCTACCACCCCACTCCCCCATCCTGTAACTGAGCCAGTGACTGGCTCAGCCCACTGCTCACCTCTATGGCCAATTCAACTACTGAGCTCTGAATGAGCACATATATTTAATTTCAGAATTCAGGTATATTGCAAGCAGGGTAAAAAGGCAAACCAGGGATGATGTGGGATCCAAGCAGCTGAAGCTAGTATCAGGACAGTGGGAAGGCATGGAGGAGGTATGGAAGTAGCAGGGCATGGGTGTAGGGAGGGTGGTCAGCTATAATGGATGTGGGGCTGTCATCTTTCTAAGTACAATGTGTAGGCAGCTTGAGCAACTTGGGGTAAGATTTGGTGGCTGAAATAGGAGCTGGGAAGGGGAGAGAGGCTAGGGGGATGTTCAGGGACAGATGGATCAGGGTTGGCACCTCAGGTCAGCATGGCAGGTAGAGTTAGGACAGAACCAAGGAGGATGACATAGGGTCCAGGAACATCCTTATCACAAGAATCATGGGAAACCGGGGAAGGGAAGTTACTGGTCATAAAGAGTAGGAGCATGGGGGGAAAGGATTTGGGTCATGAAGGTTGGAGAAAGCTACAAGGAGTGAGAACAGAAGTTTGTCCTGATATGTGGAGGGCTTCCTCAAACAGGTTTTCGTATATTAGCCAGTTTGGAGGAATGGAGGGAAGGGGAAGCTTAAAGATCAAGTGAGTGCAGAGGCCAGTAGCAGAGCCAAGGTGGGAAGTGGTGCAGAAGGGGGTGAATTGGGGAGGAACAAGGGCAGAGATGAATGGAAGATGGGATATACAGTGAAGGAGAGGGCCAGTCTGGGTGGGAAACCGGTGAGAGAGAGGCAGGGGGCAAATGGGGGAGGCAACCCAGGGGATAACCAACAGGATAGGGTAGGGTAGGGAAGCCTGGACTTATGGAAGGAAAAGGGGGTTCTGAATGCTACACAAAAGAGTAGGCAAAATGAGAAGAAGGGGCAGGGGAAGAAAGAGAGAGTCATTATCCTGGGAGATTCAATACTGAAGGATGTGAAATGGGGAGATAAGGGTGCAAGGAACAGTCAACAAATATTGTTGATGGGGGACTTGAATATGCCAGATGTTAGCTGGAGCAGCTTTGCTGTAGCCACACCCAAGAGAAGGGTTATTCTCAATGCCCTACAGGGGGCATGCCTCAGACAGCTAGTAGTGGATCCCACTCGGGAGGAGCAATCTTAGACCTGGTACTGTCAAAGGGGGATGGAGAAAGGATCTTGGATTTAGAAGTGGGTAGCCATCTGGGAATAAGTGACCACCAAACAGTGTGGTTCACGATAAACACAGCCATAGAGTCAAGCCATACAAAAGCAAGAGTATTGGACTTTAGAAGGGCTGACTTTGGGAAAATAGGGGAGTGCTTCAGAAAAGCACTAGGAAACAGGCAAGAAGGAGGGGTGGAGGAACAATAGGGAAAAATCAAAACAGCCATCACAGAGGCAGCAAGCCTTTGTGTGAAGCAAATCAACAAAGCAAACAGAAGGAAAAAAAACCACGATGGTTTTCAAAAGAGGTGGTGGGGAAGGTTAAGGAGAAAAAGGTAGCATTCAGGAAGTATAAATCAATCTCACTTCCACAGTGGGTAAAGTTATGGAGAATATACTGAAGGAGAGGCTGATATTGTTCCTCAAGGGTATGACCTCCAGGATGGGCTGCAGTATGGGTTCATCTTGGGGAGGTCTTGTCAGACTAATCTAATAGAATATTACGACTGGGTAACAAGAGAGCTGGATATGGTCATGCTGTAGATGTCCTGTACTTGGACTTCAGCAAGGCCTTCTACTCAGTGCCTCACCAGAGACTGGGGGGGGAGCAGACTGCTGTGAAAGTGAGGACGAAGTTGACAAACTGGATAAGGAACTGGCTACAGGGGAGGCTACAATGGGTGGTAGTGGGGGGGACTCTCAACACCTAGACCGGTGATGAGCAGTATGCTGCAGGGCTCAGTACTGGGCCTAGTGCTATTTGGGCTCTTTATCTCAGATATTGCACACAGAGTTGGGAGCAGGGTTAGTCTGTTTGCAAATGATACCAAAATGGGAGTAGTGGTGGATGAAGATGATGGATGGGAACAACAACAAGGGGACCTAACCAAACTGGAGGTATGGTCAGAGAAGTGGCAGCTTGGAGTCAATGCAAAAAAGTGCAAGGTTATGCACTTCGGGGCAAAGAACCCAAGGAGGGACTACTGGTTTGGAGGGGTGAGGGTGGGAATCGCTGAGAAAGAGCAGGACCTAGGGGTGATGCCAACAGGGAGTATGAACAACTCTGCTCAATGCAGGAAAGCAACAGCTAAGGTGAACAGGATGCTGGGCTGTATCATAAGGATTTTCTCATCCAGGCATAGGGAGGTGATCCTGCCCCTCTACAGATCCTTGGTCATACCGCACTTGTAGTTCTGTATGCAGTACTGGCAGCCATATCTGAAGAAGGATATTAATTTACTGAAAGGGGTGCAAAAAAATGTTACAGGGGATGGAGAGTAAGGCCTATGAAGACAGGCTGCAGGAGCTGAATATGTGCACATTGGAGGAGAGGATGGATGGGGGGATATGGTTGAAACTTTTAAGTATTTGAGGGGGAAAAGACAGCTAGCACTGAACGGGTGTTTAAACTGAGGAGGAGTAGGAACACAAGAAGACGCAGACTAAGATTGGAGGGCAGAAGATTTAGGAGGGAGATGAGGAGACACTACTTCACAGAGAGGGTGGTATCTAAATGAAATGCTCTTCCAGAGGTGGTGATATCATGTAAGACAATAGGAAGTTTTAAGAGGGAGTGGGACAAAGCAAGAAGGAGGGTCAGGGTGGCGGGTGCTGGGGCTGTCATGGAAATGACAGATGGGGAGGGGGTTGGGGCAGCTGCAATCTAGGGTGCTAGCTGCACACTCAGGCAGACATTGATAGACCAGGTGGTCTGTTTCTGCTGAGAGATTTGTATGTTCATATGTATAAGGAAACACAGAAGGAGCAGGACAGAGAAATGTACCAGGGTAAAACAGAAGGAAGCGGGGAAGGCAGTCAGAATAGCAAAAGCCTAAACTGAGGAAAAGATAGTCAACTCAGTTAAGAAGGGGGATAAAACCTTTTATAGGTACATTAGGGAGTGAAGAAAGACCAAGGGAGGTATAGTGAGGCTTAATATAGGGAAGGGAGGGTGGGCAGAGGGTGACAGTGAAAAAACAGGGATACTGAATGAATACTTCTACTCAGTATTCCCAAAAGAAAAGGAGGGGGTGATACCTAAATCAAAGAATAGAAGCACTCTGGATAGGGAGGTCAATAACAGTCCATTCACAGAAGAAAGGGTTCTGAAGGAACTCTTAAAACTGAAGCTGGACAAAGCAATGGGGCCTGACAGGATTCACCCAAGAATTCTAAAAGAACTAAAGGTAGAACTAGTGACACCACTGACTACCCTTAACAAATCATGGGAGGATGGTGTGGTACTGGAGGACTGGAGGAGGCAGACGTGATTCCCATTCACAAAAGTGAGAGCAAGACAGAAGCAGGAAACTATAGACCTGTTAGTTTGACCTCAGTAGTAGGGAAAATGATGGAATCACTTCTAAAGGAAAGAACTGTTGAGTTCCTAGAGGCCAGTGGGGCACAGGACTCAAGGCAACATGGATTTACAGCAGGAAGGTGGTATCAGATAGACCAGGGTGGGTTTGTGGACATGGCTTACCAAGACTTTAGCAAGGTATTTGACACAGTCCCACACAAAAGATTAATATACAAGTTAGCCAGTCTTGGAGTGGATCCCAAAGTGGTAGTCTGGGTAAAAAGTTTGCTGGACAACAGGATGTAGAGGGTAATAGTAAACTGAGTTCACTCTGAAGAAACAGGGGTTACTAGCGGGGAGCCGCAGGGTTCAGTACTGGGACCAGTCCTCTTTAATGTCTTTATAGGTGACATTGCAGAGGGACTGGAAGGAAAAGTATGTCTCTTTGCAGATGACACAAAGATCTGCAACAGGGTTGATACAGAAGGTGGGGTGTAAGGGATGCAAAGGGACTTGTCCAGGTTGGAGGAATGGTCAAATGTATGGCAGCATCGATTCAATGCAAAGAACAAAAACCCATGAGAAGAGTACACAATGGGGGGTAAGATACTAATAACAACAAAAATGGAAAGGAACCTGGGGGTAGTCATATCAGAAGACCTTAGGGTGGGCAAGCAATGTGAGAAGGCAGTAAGAAGGGCTGGTGGGATACTGGGATGTATAGGGAGAGGCATCACCAGTAGAAAAGAGGAAGTTATTATCCCTCTGTACAGACAGTTGGTGAAACCCCATCTGGAGTATTGTGTGCAGTTCTGGAGACCCCATCTCTCCAAGGACACAAACAGGACAGGACACAAACAGGATGGAGGCTGTCCAGAGGAGGACAACTAAAATGGTGCAGGGTCTACACCAGAAGACATACAAAGAGAGAGATTAAAGGAGCTTATTATGTATACCCTCAAGGAGAGGAGGGAGAGGGTGACATGACAGAAACTTTCAAGTACATCAAGGGAATCAACAGAGTCCAAGAGGGTAGCATCTTTCGGAAAAAGAGATGTGCAAGAACAAGGGGGCCCAGTTTGAAGATAGAGGGGGGACAGCTCAGAGGTAATGTGAGGATGTATTTTTTCATGAAGAGGGTTGTGGATAAATGGAACGGCCTTCCTGAGGAGGTAGTGGAGTCAAAAACTGGGGGAATTCAAGAATGTATGGGACAGACATAAGGCAATTCTAGGGGTTGGGGGTAGGAGGAAGTAGGCTGTTGGTTAACTAGGATCTGCAGCTTATCCATTAGGTAGGGGGAATGGGCAGACCAGGTGGAATAAGCAGTCCTTATCTGCCATCAAATTCTATGTTTCTATGTCACAGGTCGGTGGAGTGCATACCAGGCTTGACAGAAAGGCATATGGGGCCTTTTATATCTAAGTGTGTGGGGCAGGATCATGAGAAGCCTAACACTGTGATGCATGTGGGTACAAATAATCTTGCAGGGCATGAGTTGCAGGTGTACAGGATAGGTTTAAAAAAGGTAGGAAAGATCTTCATTGAGGCAGGAATGTCAGCATCATTCTCTGAGGTGCTTCCATTTCATAGGGCAAGTACTGTTAGGGAGCAGAGAATTGAGAAACTCAATAGATGGTTGAGAGGGTGGTGCAAGACTAATGGTTATGGTTTGGTGGGAGAGTGGGGTAGAACATAGGATAATAAGAACCTATATGCACCAGGCAGCTGCAACTAGGACACCAAGGTCCTGAAGGATAAATTGGAGGAATATTTATCAACTAAATGAGGGGCGATAAGGAGTGCTACACTCATAGTCACCTGGAGAGGGGGTGGCTAGCCCTCCCCAGTAGGTCATAAGGTGGAAGAGAGGGGGGAAACAAGAGAGGGAAGGGAGAAGGGACACAGGCAGGTGAGGGACATAGAGGGATGATAGGGGGCAAAGAGGTACAGGGGTTATGCTAGAAGATGGTGTCCTTGAATGTAAGGAGTCTGGCAAACAATACAGCAGATCTCTAGGCACTGATGGTGGAAGGAGAGGTGGACATAGAGACCATCACAGAAACATGAGAAACCCAATACCATGACTGGGACCTTGTGATCCCTGGATATATATTGTACTGGAAGGACAGAGAAAAGAGGAGGGGGGGTGATGTAGCTTTATTCATAAGGGAAGGGATCATATGCACCTGGGAGGAGGAGAAGGAGAAGGAGGAGGAGGAGAAGGGCAGAACTAAAGTCTTATGGGTACAGCTTCAGAACACTAAAGGGAGAAATGTTTGAGTGGGGTGGTGTACAAACCACCCTCACAGAGCATGGAGTTGGAAAGGGTGCTGGGGGAACAGATCAGAAAGCTAAGTAGTAAGGGGAAACATTGTCATAACAGGTGACTTCAACCTGCCTGGAGTTGACAGGAGAACCCTGGCTACCTCCTGTTCCAGGGAAAAAGTCCTCTTGGAGGCTCTCCAGGAGTGTTTCCTGGTACAGAGAGTCACAGAGTCAACCAGGGATGGTGCCATTCTAGACCTTTTGCTGTTGAATGGAGAGCATATCCAGGAAATAGCAATAAAGGACCACCTTGCAGGCAGCGATCACTGCACATGTGTGGTTTTATCTCAATATGGGGAAGGAAAAGATCAAGACTAAGATGAGGGTGTTGGACTTCAGAGGGGTGACTTTGGTTGGATTGGTGACATCCTAGTAGGGCACCTTGCGAAAATCAGACCAGAGATGGACACAGATTAGAAATGGTCCATCATTAAGTTGGGTCTGACTGAGACCACAAACACATGCACAAAGACCCAGAGTAAGAATTCCAGGACCAAGAAACCAAGCTGGTTCAACAAATAGGTGAAAATAGGTGAAATGAAAGTGAGGGAAAAGGGAGCAGCCTTTTAGAATACAAACATAGTATGAGAGAGGAGGACAGGTAGGTTTACTCAAGGAAATCCAGAGAGGCAGGAAGAGTGGTCTGGGCAGCTAAGGTTGCAAGAGAACTAAGGCTAGCACAGGGGATCAGGGAAGGGGAAAAGGACTTTTTTTTAGATATATAAGGGACAGAAGAAGATGTATGGATGGGATTGTCGGGATTAAGAGGGAGGGGGATTGGCGGAAAGTAGTGAGGATGAGGTGGAGGCACTGAATGAGTACTTCAGCTCAGTCTTTACTAGGGAAAAGGATGGACCTTTGCCACAGGAAAAAATAGGGGGTTGAATGGAGGGAGATGAAACAGATGGGCAGATACTGGAGGACAGGATTTTAAAAGATCTTAGGGCTGTTTGGGCGGACAAGCATCTGGCCTTGATGGCATGCACCCAAAAGTCCTGAGGGAACTGACAGAGGTCCTGGCTGGCCATCTGGCAGATCTGTTTAACACTGTTTAATACTTCTCTGGATACAGGGTATGTACAGTAGCTCAGGACTGGAGAATGGCGCATGTGGTGCCACTCCACAAGAGTGGTCCCAGATATGAACCTAGTAATTACAGGTCAGTAAGTCTTACCTCCATTGTAGGCAAAAAGAATGACTGGTGAACTTTCTGGAGGTAAATGGTCTCTAGGATGATAGGCAGCATGGATTTTGTCTTGGGGAGATCCTGCCAGACCAACATGGTCGACTTTTTCGACTGGGTAATAAGGTAATTGGACAAGGGCCAGACAGTGGATGTCCTGTACCTGGACTTCAGTAAGGCCTTGAACTCCATGCCACATGGAAGGTTGCTCAGCAAACTGAATAACCTGGGAGTCAGGAACAAGCTGCTGGGCTGGGTCTAGAGCTGCCTGCAAGACAGGAACCACAGGGTGATTGTAGGGGAACTATATAAGCCTAGACCTGTAACCAGTGCTGTTCCACAGGGCTCAGTACTCAAACCAGTGTTATTCAACATCATTATTATTGGTGGCATAGCAGATGGGGTCAAAAGTAAAATCTTCCTATTTGCAGATGATTCTAAGCTCAGTGGGAAAGTGGACAGAGGGGAAGGGAGGCAAGAGCTCGGGAGGATCTGGTTAGGCTCAAGGACTCGTCTGGCATCTGGCAGTTGTGGTTCAGTGCCAAGAAGTACAAGATCAAGCACCTGGTAGATAGGAACCCTGGGGCCTGCTGCTGGCTGGGGGATGTACAGGTGTCAATTCAGAGGAGAAAAAAGGTTGTAGAGGTGATAGTTTTATTTATTTATTCATTCATGACTTTGGTAACTAGGTAAGTGCACTGATCCCAGGGATCGTTTTCAGGCACAACCCGCACCACCGTACAAGTCGCACAGATTTACAACTTCAGAAGCAGATTGAGACATAAAGACAAATAAAAAATGAATACAGATAGATGTCAGTTTACAAATACCCAGGTAACAAGGAGCACAACAATACAGGTTACTTAAGGGCATAGATTCCACATTGATAACAAAAGTTTGTGGTGACATGGATTGACTAAGCTTATAAAATAACACTAGTAGGAAAAAACAGGAGATCAGAAAAACTCTCAAAGCTCTATACAGCAATATTTGAGTACCCAGGGAAGCAACGGCACCTGGATGTAGTCATGAGACACTGTTTGAAGTGGGATTTGAATTGGCCATGGGAGTCTAAGGAGCGCAGCTCAGCAGGTAGTTTATTCCATAGTGATGGGGCAGCTACCAACAGGGCTCTACTACCTATATTCATGGACGCCTTAGGAACATACAGAGGGGGAATACTGTGACAGCGTAGGTGATGATAAACTGTATGAACCATGAGGATGGCAGTAAGGGAGACTCCAGGCCAGACCAGATGGCTGAGTTGACCAGGCTGCCAAGGGCGAGGCAAAGTGGTCTTGCAGTGGGAGCCATCCTAGTGTGTTATAGAGGACACAGTGGTGAGTGGAAAATGGAGTAAGCAGGGCAAAACAACACGTGCTGTTGTAAGCAGAGGAGAGCTTAGACGTCTTGGTTGTAGATGTCCTGGCATATATGGGGGAACAGTAGTCCAGAATTAGTAGTAGATTTCCCAAAATGATGGCTAAACAGGCTTCCGAGGTGAGTTATTGCTGAAACCTATAGGCAGCACCTAATTTTGGGTGAAATCATAGAACCAGAGAGTTGATGTGGTTTGTTAAACAGAAGGAGGGCTTGAGTATGACACCAAGGTATTTGAAGGTGTCAACTTGTTCCAGGGGTTGGCCATCAGGGGAAATTATATTAAGATCTGGGCAAGTTGATGCATCACATGATGCACTACCACTGAGTAGATGAGTGGCTCTCTGGATCCCACCTCAATGCACAAATATTACCTTTTAAGTTTCCCGAATGCTACAACTAAGTATTCTTACTCAACTCTAGAGCTTGATAAACACCTCAAGACTTACCTGGTTCTCTACTAAATTGGAAATGCAGACCAACCGAGGCATAATGGAGGCAGAAATGAAGCAGGCCCCTCCATCATGGACACCACCACTAACCCATAATAAACAGTCCAAATGAGCCAAGATGCAGAATGTTACTACTGGTACAGGTTCCCAGCCTGCCGCAACAGCAGCTCCTCTCTCTGAAGATAAATTCCTGACTGAAATGGCACCTCTCAAGGCAGCTTTCTTGGAATTTGCTTCAGATCTCAAGTCTATAAAATCCGACCTCAAAGATACCAACAGGGCCCTGGCGGATGTCTCTGCCCGTACCACATCGTTAGAAGGCCAGAAAGCCTGTACGGAGCCTGAATTAACCTCTCTTCAACAAACAAATCACCAAGTAAGAACTGAAATTGGAGGACCTGGAAGGCTGAAACAGGCTTAACAACCTGGTGATTTTCAGCCTTCCAGAGAAGGCAGAGGGTCATTCTCCTGTTTTTTTCACTCTAAAGTTGCTATCTAAAATAGCAGGCCCCTCTCGGAGGATAATTTCCTGACTGAAATGGCACCTCTCAAGGCAGCTTTCTTGGAATTTGCTTCAGATTTCAAGTCTATAAAATCCAACCTCAAAGATACCAACAGGCCTCTGGTGGACGTCTCTGTCCATAACACATCGTTAGAAGGCTGGAAAGCCTGTATGGAGCCTGAATTAACCTCTCTTCAACAAAAAATCACCAAGTTAGAGCTGAAATTGGAGGACCTGGAAGGCCGAAACAGACTTAACAACCTGGTGATTTTTGGCCTTCTGCAGGAGGCAGAGGGTCATTCTCCTGTTCTTTTCACTCAAAATTTGCTATTTAAAATAGCAGGCCCTCCTTTACACTCAAGTAGCTATATTGTTGAATGGGCCCATAGATCACTACGGCTCCGTCCCCCACCCAGGCTCAAAACCAAGACCCTTTATCTTATGTCTGCTCAACTACTTAGACCGTCAACATGTCTTATCTACCATCAAAGATTTAAAGGAGTTAAAATAGGAAGATTCATCCCTCTGAATCTCATTGGATCTGCCAGCAGCAACCCAGCAAAAACAAATTGAATATCACCCATCCATCACCAAACTAATTGCAGCTGGGATCAAATTTAGAATGTTGTACTCAGGCTCTTGGTCTTACATCAGGGCACATGGAAAAACTTTGAAAGTACTGCGCTCATGGCCAGAGATCTAGCAATTCTGATCCCTGACCTCTTCATTCAGCATTGAGGGGTCCCCCGCTCTGCTACCTGAAGCAGCTACTACAGGCTATATTGGGTCCTACAAGGAGTAAAAGTTTGGCCTAATCTACTGAGTTTCTTGAGTATTTTGGCACATCACAATTGTTTTAAACCAGAATAGTTTACCTTTATGGTCCCTCTCAGCTTATCAGCCCAGCCTTCTTAATCTACATTTCTGGACCTTCTCCCTCAAGATGCCTACCAGAAAGTTTGACTTCAGAATATAGCAGCTTCAGCTGTCACTCAGAAGCTCATTTTGCTCTTCTTCATGATTTCCAGCTAAAATTGGGATCAGGAGACTTTACCCCTTTGGTCTCTCGGACTTGGGCTTTGCTCCTCTCACGCTGGTTTCCCTGGAGATCTCTGTTCCAGCCTGGGTGTGTGAGTAGCTTGCCCTCCTCAACTGTACACATATTAGGGAGGGAGCAGCGCAAACCAGCAAATTGTCTCAAAGTGCTGTAAATCGTGCTTGCCATTCCTCCACAGTTACTAGCCACTTCATTTTATTTCTAAACAACTATTGGGGTTATGCCGAGAGCTTCCTATACTTGCTGGTTCTTCCTCATCCCAGGACTGCTTATTACCCAACTTTTATTTTTGTTCCTCCTCTCCTGACTTCAGTGAATGTAAGTCGGTCACGCACTGGCCTGACCCATGCACAGATGTTTACCATTCCACGTTTTGAATTTCATTTTTGCCTTCCGAGATATACCTTTTTTCTAGGAACCCTTGGAAACTATTTCATGTGGTCTGTCCTGGGATGAATATCCCCAAGTATTTTTTTTTTAGATCCTGGCACACACCCATTAATCGACAGAGAAGCTCATGATTTGATATTGGTCTGCTCATATGAGCTTTATTTCAATATTATATTTGTATCATCAGATATAAATAATTAATAATTCTATTAGTTCATAGTTATAAATAGGGATGTAGTATTTAATAGGTTCATGTTAGTATTTTTCAGCATCCACAGAGTGTTCTTCTTATATAGAATCTATGTTTAATGGCTGTAGTGTGATATATTCCTTTTATGTCCTGACTGTTTCTGTTAGCACCCTTTGCAAACTGTGCGAGAGGTGGCCTCGCACCATGCACTTACGGTGTTGACCAGCATAACATTCTGTGGTGATTTGTATATGCAGCCCATGATGCTTTGCATTGTGGGGCATGTGTAATTTTGTATTTTTTGAAACTTGGCTTCCCAGCCAAATGCCCTTTAGGTAACCCTTGCCTCAGTGTTTGCCACAGAGGTTCTTTGTCTTTAAATAGTTTTTTATTTTAATGGGTTCACCACAATATATCCAAGGCACACTGCCTTAAGGGTAGCTGGTCCATTCCACTAGGGTGTCAAACAGACGAGGCATACTGATGAGTCCTGGTAGAATGAAACATGTGTCTATGTCTTCTGTTAGCACTCTTGCAAACTGTGTGAGAGGCCTTTCGGCACCATTCAATTTCTGCTTAAAGTTGGACCAGCATAACATTCTGTGGTGATTTGCATATGCAGCCCATGATGCTTTGCATTGTGGGGGCATGTGTGATTTTATTTTCTTGAAACTTGGCTTCCAGCCAAATGCCCTTTGGGTAACCCTTGCCTCAGTGTTTGCGCACAGAGGTTCTTTGTCTTTAAATAGTTTTTTATTTTAATGGGTTCACCAATATATCCAAGGCACACTGCCTTAAGGGTAGCTGGTCTCTTCCACTGGGGTGTCAAACAGATGAGGCATACTGATGAGTCCTGGTAGGATGAAACACGTGTCTATGTCTTCTGTTAGCACCCTTTGCAAACTGTGTGAGAGGCCTTTCGGCACCATGCAATTCTGCTTAAAGTTGGACCAGCATAACATTCTGTGGTGATTTGCATATGCAGCCCATGATGCTTTGCATTGTGGGGGCATGTGTTATTTTGTATTATGGCACTAATGCTAGTTGGGGAGGGGGCATTGACTAGCTTTTTTTGAGGTTGCAGTCACAAGCTGTAAATTGGTACAGAACCCCCACAACTGCTGTCACAGTATGGGTCCCTTTGGACCCTCAGATGCCATCTATCTTGTGGGGTTCCCAGGGGCATGGTCAATGGTTTTCATTTTGTGTGTTTTCATCTGGAGTAAGGGGTTGGGAGGGGCTCAGTTTGACTAGTTTTCTTGTGGTTTGATGCTTCTTGAACATGGTTGGAAGAGGGGGGATTAGAGTTTTGGGCTGTGGGGTTGTCTGCCACTGTTAAAGGGTTTGTTACTCTAACACCAATTGTTTTAACCCAGTTGAGCTCTAGCTTCTTAAGAGCTACCTATTTACACCATCCCACCTATTATAGCTGTTTATAAATACTGTTCGTGGAATATAAGAGAGGCCCAGACTCCAGCTAAAAAATCTAAAGTTCTTCTTCACCTTAAGCACCTGCAAATTGATATAGCCTTCTTACAAGAGACACACTTTTTACCTTGCCAAATCCACTACTTACATAGGAATTGGGCTGATCACGTATTTGGTTCCAGCACGGATTCACGTAAACGGGGGGTTGTCATCATTATAGTTTGTAGAATACCTTTTCAACTTCTACAGGAAATTGTTGATCCTGGGGATCATTTAGTTCTCCTACGGGCTCTTTTGGGCCATTCAGAAGTCATATTGGTGTCCATTTACAGACCCACTGCAGACGACCTGGAGTTTTTTGCTACTTTGCTGTCTGCATTGAGCTCCTAGTCGCCTCTTCCAGTAATACTGGGAGGTGACTGGAACTGGGTCCTGTCCAACAGCTTAGATAGATCAAACCCAATTCGGCAAGGTTTATCAAAGCCAAAAAGCCATCCAGGAGCTAATGCAATTTCTAGTCCTCACCGATCTTTGGATAATTTTACATCCAGATACTAAGGAGTTCTCCTTCCACTCCCCCTTCCATCGCTGTTTCTCTTGTATTGACTATTTTCCCACATATATAAACCTTCTCTTGGGGGTCTTTCTAGCTTATTATTCCTCTAAGGTTATTTCAGATCACCAAATTGCCCACCTTCATTTGGACCTTTCTCCCAATATCCACAGAGGGTGAGTCTGGAAGCTTAACAACTAAATTTTGAAATCAGAAGAATACACTCAACACCTTTAAGTCTTCATCACTACCTTTATGGAATAAAATGCCTCCTCCATGCCAAAAAAAGACTTTCTTTGGGGCTGCCTAAAATGTGCATTACAAGGTGAATTAATCCGTCTTACTACCAAACACTAAAAACAAAGAGCTGCAGCCCTCTCCTCAATTTTAGATAAAATAGGCTGAATCTCACCTTTCTTCTTCCTTCCCTTTAGAAGACTGTTAAAAGATTGACACTCTCCATGCATAATACAACCAATTAATAGCTGAAAAGGCTGAGTTCCTTTTGCTTCGCTCCAAAGTATCTTACTTCAATCAGGGAGAATGGATTGGTAGACTTCTGGCTCTTTGCCTACATGCATAACTAGCTGATAAAATTGTCTCCTATGTTTATTCACCCTGTGGAACTCTTCTCACTTCTCCCACAACTATAGTTGCCACCTTTAGAGATTTTTATGGTCAACTGTACACCCCACCTGTTTCCCTCTCTTACTCCCCAACAGCTGGTTTCTTATCTCCAGGATGTCAATCTCCCCGTACTATCTGAATCCCTAGTGGCTAGTTTAAAAGTCCCCATCACACTAGTGGAAGTTTGCTCTACTATTGATTCACTTTCTCCAGACAAAGCTCCTGGTCAAGATGGTTTCTTCTTAAAGATTTGGTTGCTCCTACTCTCTTAGACACCTTCCATAATATTTTTAAAAAAGGTTTCTCAGATCTCTCACTTACCTCAGCAACCATTGTTGTTCTTCCAAAACCAGGTAAAAACCCTTTATTCACTTCCAACTATAGGCTGATCTCTCTAATCGACGTAGATCTTAAAATCCTAGCTAAAAATCCTTGCTTCTAGACTCAGCATAGTTGGGAAACACTGTGCAGCATAGAACAAGTTGGCTTCATTAAGGTCATCTGACCATCTAAGGAAGTTAGTATATCCTTTTTCTGTATCTAGCGAGTCCATCGCAGCTGCTCTGCTGGTTTCGCTGGATGCGGAAAAAGCTTTTGATAGAGTATCCTGGGACTATCTCTTTATGTTATTACCCTTGTACCATATCACACTTGAATTCGTACAATGGGTTAAATTATTATACACATCCCCCTCTGCACTGATTCAATGCAACAGGGTTCTATCTACTCCTTTCCCACTTTTCCAAGGTACTCAACAGGGTTGTTCCTTATCCCCTTACCTTTTAATTTATTTCTGGAACCCCTATCAGAAACGTAAGACTTTACCACTATATAAGAGGTATAACAATTGGTGACTCCAAATCCAAAATTTCTGTGTATGCAGATGACATACTCTTGCACATCTCCTACCCAGCTCAGTCACTCTCCACCTCCCTACATATTATTTCCCAGTTTGGTCTATCTCGAATTACAAATTAAAACTGGATAAAACAGAACTCTTCTCCCTAATAAGTATACTATGAGGGCAGATGTTTCCCACATAGGCTTGCAATGGTGTATGGACAAGTTAAAATATCTGGCCATTGATTTACATCCCTCTCCCCACATTATAAGAAGGGTCAATCTAGACACCATGGTTGCCACCCTCAAGAAGGACTTTAAACATTGGTCCAAACTTCCCCTATCATTGTGGGGTTGTATGAATATAATTAAGATGAATGTACTCCCATGTATCTTATATCCTTTATGAATGTTTAATTGGACCCTCTCATTAACCTGTTTTTCACACTTACATAAAATTATCATCTCCTTCCTACAGCTCAAGAAAAAAGTTAGAATAAACTATTTTAAACTTACCTGCCAAAAATAGATGGTGGGCTTCAAGCACCCAACTTTTATCTCTATTATTTAGCTTTTTATCTGGCCAAAATTAGGTTTCACTTGATTCCTACGAACCCCACTAGAGATTCCTCTTACAGCCCCATTTGGGTACAAATTGAACAAACATTGTGTTCAATGTATGCTATAGATCACAAATCTGTTCCCTATGTCCCCAAAAAGAATCTCCCTAGCCTCTTACGAGACTCACCTGTAGGCTCCTTGCTTCAGACTCAAGCCCAGCTGAACTGTTCCTTAAAACGGATGTTTCAGAGGATATGGCCCAACCTCTCTTCTTAATCCCTAACCTCTTAATTTCTGGTAAAACTCTTAATCCTCACACATTTTGGCCAAGCATGGGGTAAGAAAGTTGAGGACCTGATTATGGACCAAAGCTCATGTCTTTTCCGGCAGCTAGTTCCTGTTTCAATTGGTCTCCACCCAGATTTTCAGATACTTCCAGATCTCCCATATGTTGCCTTTCATTTTGGTTCTGATCTCTGTCAACATCTTTCATGACCATATCTTTCTACATATTTGGGCTCTATTCCCAATTCTCATACAATTTCAAACACATACAAATTTCTACTATAATACGATGGCTGATTTGGAGGGTCAAAGGTTTTAGTAGGTGTTCCCCAGGCCTTGGTCAAAACTCTGGAAACATTTGCATAAATACATTAAGTGGGACAGATATCAATATATGCAATTTCAGATTAACCACAACTTGTATTTTACTCCAGCCAAACTTCATAAATTGGGCAAGTTCCTCTAGGCAATGCCCCAAATGTCAAACAGGACTGGTCAATTTACTTCATATGTTGTGGTCTTGTGATAAAAATGGTCCTTTTTGACAAGATATCCAATGATGTCTTAACCCTTTGTTGGCCTTATCAGACAGTTTTATACCTGAGATATGTATACTAGGTGATTATACCCAGCTAAAAGGCTGTACTCAAAAAGCACACATGTCCCTAATCTCAGCTTTTGCCAAGAAAGTTATCTTGAGGCATTGGCTAGACCTGACCACACCAACCTATGTGGAATGGTCTAAGGAGGTTATGTTTGCTCTTCAAGCGTGCATATCTTTGCAGGTATTACAGACAGGATGACCAAATATAAGCAACTCTGGGAACCCACTTTTATACTCTTTAATGATCCATTAGTTCCATCTTTTTCCATATTAATTCCTTTTGAGGGTAATCTTCTTTTCCCTTTATGTTGCCTTCTTATCTGGATTTTTATTTCAGCTGTATCTTATAACTTACTACCCATGCTCGATGGCAGACAGGGAGGGTGAGGAGGGGATGGAGGAAGGTGGGTGTACAGACAATGTCATGTAGACTTTATTTCTTAAGTCATATGCATCTCCTTAAATCATGCAGGATGTTCCTATATCTTATTTTTTTTTTCGCTTGCCACATTTCAGTGATGAAGGTTTTGTCTGTACAGTGTGGTTGTATTGTTTGTTAAATATTAAAAAAGTTTACTTAATGAAAAAAGAAGGAGATCAGAGCAAGTTTTGGGTTTGGCTAGAAATGGCCTGGATCCAAACAGCATGGATTTGTTTTTTTTCTCATTGACCAGGAAGAGGTTTTCTGCAAACCAGTTATGAGCCCCAGTAGAGTTTTGCATAAAAACAGTTGTGTTATTGTTAAAAATGTATTTTTATACAGGATAAAAGAACTTTTGTTCCAATAAGGTCTTATTTACAAAGTTGTCCTGTTTGAAAACACATACAAACATAGCATAATTATCCAAAAATAGAAATTGTTCAAACAGAGGAGATAAGGCCAGGGGATTTGTCACTGTAGTACAGGACAAGGTCATCAGCATAGATGATAGAGTTGCATTTCAGGCCATCCAAGGGGAGGGAGTTTATAAATAGAGAGAATAGAAGGGGCCCCAGGATGGAGCCCTGAAGCACACTAGTTGAGATGGGCAGGGCAGGGGACCTGGCTGGTCTTATACACACAAATTGAGTGTGACCAGAGAGGTAGCTGAATAACCAATTTGCAACCTCTGGTGAGCAGCCGAGACAGCGTAGCTTGCGGAAGAGGAGGAGGTTGTGATTCACCATATCAAGGGCTTTTGAGAGGTTGACAAAGACTGCACCAGTGGCGTTTCCATGGTCCATGTTCAATAGTATGTGGTCAGTCAGTAGTGCAAGGGGGGTCGTGGTGGAATGTTTTTTGCAGAAGCCATGTTTCTGGCTACACAGGACATTGTGATTTACCATGTACTCTGTGAGTTGGTGGTAGATGGCCTTCTCTAGTAGTTTACTACGGTGGGGAAGGATGGAGATGGGACAATAGTTGTCCATAGATAGAGGATCATCTGCCTTGAAGATTAGCAACCTTCCATGGGTCAGGCATGGAGGAGGAGGGGAGCAAGGTTCAGGATACAAGTGAGAGACTTTCTGATGGCTGGTGAGATAGCCTGAAGAATACTGGGGAGGAGCCATCAGCCCCAGGAGACCCATGGTTTGGGAGGCTTTTGGGAGCTTGGCAGTGTCAATAGTATAGAGGGCTCTGAAATAGAAAGGTGTAATCTGTGGATGTGAGAAAGGCCCTGTGGTAGTTCCCAGAGGGCTAGAGGGTCCAGCTATTTGCCTGGCTAGTGGGAGTTTGCTGAGATACATAGATAGATTCAGATTCAGATTCTTTTATTGATTAAAAGGATTGTATAAAACACAGGTTTGTTGCATCCAAAAATCACAATATAAATATGCATAGACACTTCTTAAATATCAGAAAATGTACATAAAATCTAAATCTCATTACCGTTAAATTAAGTTTTAGTGTAAAAGACTCTTGCTAACCCATACATATACTTGATATCAGTCAAACTTAACGATATCTTCATAAAATCATCACCCTGTCGATCAATTAATGGTTTAAGCCATGTCTTCTTTCTTGCCATATTACACATTCAGTTAATACATGCACAATTTCTAAATATTTTTTGAAGACACATTTACACTTTTCCATGCTCATGCCATAAAGTTTATTATGTAAGTTGAAAAAAGTGTTGCCCAAGATGGCCAATCTTATCTTACACAGCAAGTTCCTATGTTTAAAATGTTCACATTTTGTTAGGTACCTCTCAGTACCCCAATATATTTTAATACTAGAATATAGCCCAAGTGTGTCAGTTTCATGGATTCTGCCCATATCTTCTTGCATTGCGATATCTTTTAACCTTACAGTTACCTCATTCACAGATGAATCAATATTATTAACCACATTCTGATTCCAAATTTCCACAAAACCAGACTTTGACAACAACTCATTCAGCTTCACAAACCAACCAGTATTTAACCCATTTTCATGTTTATTTTTATAGTCATTCCAGCACATCTTTGGAAGCCAATCCCCCTTCATTTTTAATATTTTACCTAGCCATTTTGTGGCACGATTCAAAATTTACGTTTTTATGAGTAGCGCCCATGTTTCTACTCTTATAGAACTAAGGACAATGTCTAGGAAAATTTAAAGTTGTACTCAAAAATTAGTTCTGTATCACCTCTACATTCTGTTTATCCATATAAAAGCCCCATAATTCACTCCCATATAACAGCTGTCAAATACACTTAGGGTGGGCTATTCAGACTGAGCAAAAAGATGCGCAATAAGCGGAGCAGGCGCAAGAGCAGTCGCGTCATTGGCAATGTCTTGCGATATTCAAACCAAGCGCAGGCCAAGGTGCACCTGCACAACACAGCTGAATATCGTGCCTGATGCACCATGGCACAACCAAGGATGTGCAGTGGAGCAGGGCCGACATGCAGTAGCACATCCAGGGATGTGCAGGGACAAGAACAGGAAGCAGGGGTGCGCTAGCCATGGATGCACCATGAGTGGAGGAGCATGTAGCAGGCCAGACAGACCAACCCCCCCAAGGCACCCCATGAGCTTTACATCCAGAGGTGAGCTGAATGGACCACCAGCCCATGAACCCCAGCACTGATCCAACAACACAGGCACGGTGTCCCAGCACACTCCCCGGGCAAACAGTGACCGTAACACAAGCAGGGCCGGTCCCTCCCATGCCACAGCACCTCACCAGTGCTGACTACCCCCTGTACAGTGATCCCAAGAAACCTGACCCAGAAGCATTACCAAACAGCGCATGGCACTGAAGGTATGCCACCACCACCACCGTAACAATGCTACCCTGTGCCCCACGGTGCCATGTATGACAGCCCCACCATGATACCCCTGCAGCAGGCTACACCAGCCACTGACATCACTGCAGCATACACAATGCCCCCTGCATGGCCCCCACTGTGGTACAGCAAAGAGATCGACCTTGCATCAGTACCCAAGGGACCCAGCATGTGACAAGACCCACCTTGGATGCCACCACCAGCAGGATGGCACCCCTCACAACCACCCATGCACACACCCTGTCCCATCACTGGCCCCACAAGAGAGCACAGCAGTCCACTGTGGTGCATGGAGGCATGCACCACACAGGATACAACACAGGGCATCAACAAATCCCCCAACAGGTCCCAAGGGTACCTGCCACAGAACCACACAAAGTGGGGGCAACAGATGCTGCTGTCATGTGTCTATTGTTGCCATGTACCCATAGCCTGAACACCATCATGGCGCTGGTGAGCTAGCCATGTGGTGCATGCACCATTAACCTGTCCACCACCAGCATGCAGCTGGAGCACATACGAACATATGACATACAAAATTTGCCAGCAGATAAAGGCCTAGAGGTCTATCAAATCTGCTCAAATGTGCAGCTAGCACCACTTATTCTGCAGCTGCCCCTCCCTTCCACCCTTCCCCTTCATTAACCCTGCCCCTTGTCCTGTCCCATCCTCATTTGAAGCAGTCCACTGTTCTACTGCATACCACTCCAGCAGGTAATGCATTCCACCCAGCCACCACCCTCTCTGTAAAAAAGTGTCTCCTCATCTCCCTCCTGAACCTTCCTCACTCCAGTCTCATATTATGGCCCCTGGTGGCCCTGTGACAGACAACAGACTACAGGCACCACCCTGGACACCATCGACAACATGGAGGGGGACAACAACAGCACCGCTCATAGTGTCACTGGAGGCAGATGTGCAATAGACCTGGAGTCAGGATGCCAGCTGCCAGGGCACCATGCCCAGAGGGTGGCTGGCGTGGACTGCCACCAATGTCATGCCAGCAGACATGCATGCAGTGGAGGGGTCAGCATGACCCTGCATACTACAGACATGCATGGAGCAGGCATACACTGCCTGGGGCAACTGGGACACGGTGTATGCACCTGAGAACACTGCACACAGGCATACAGTACACAGTGCACAACAAGCATACCACAGACAGGGACCATGGCCCCCACCCACACCAGTGGAGGGGCCCTAGCAGACACACCCATTACCAGGCCAGCACCACCCCAGATGCCATGCACACCACTGTAGCAAGGCACCAGACACCCACTGCAAATCAGAGATCATCACGGTTGTAGTATGAAACATATATATAATTCAAAAGGTAACAGAATGAACAAGAACTATATACAGTACTATATATAAAGTGGGGGAGGGTACAAGGCTACAACTTGGGGGATGGGCATGAGAGCAGAAAGAAATAAGGAGGGGACAAAGGGTATGTGAGAGTGAGGTCTGGGGGAAGGAACAGCGCAGGTGCATGAGCCCTACTGGCAGCCCATCTCGTCCACCTCCCTGTGGAGCCTTCTGTGCCACCACTGGTTACTCTGCCCATGCCCTGCAGCAGCTCCCAGTGTGGCCCAGGTCTACAGTATCTCCTTATTCATGATGCTCCAGGGTCGTCAGCATTGTCCACCTACGACAAGGGGCAGAGTCAGTACTTGTGACTGGCCAGACCCCCACAGCCCACCCAATGTGCATGGCATACAGCTGTGGGCTTCGCCCCTGTGATGGCATGTGACCACTCACAGTGGGTGCGCCCACATGACCTGCCTACCCAGGCACCCATATCCATGCAAACCACTGCACACCTCCACTGCCCATGCACTGCACAGCACCAATGTGGCCATACAGTGTCATGGCTATGCAGTGTGATTGCAGTGGCACAGCCAGGTGCTCAGTGCATGAACAGCCAACCTGCGACACCCACCCACACATGCAGTCCCACAGGACAGTGTGGAGTGCACCATGGGGTCTGCACAGAAGTGGGGCCATGTGCAGGGGGCCATGCCCCACCACCAACCCTGCAACCCACCATGCACAGATGCAAGGGAAAACAGAGCACTCACCTGCGTCCTGGGCAGCAGGGCACTGCTGAGCCCCGGCACCACCACTGTGCCCTGGCTGCAAGGCCACACCTCCGGTTTCAGCCTGCCATCCCTGCTAATGGGCCGACCGGGCCCTATGGTGATCCCTGGGTCTAGAGTGCAAACATGGAGAGGGTAACATCAGTACAGGCCAGTAACATAGCCCCCCCTTGCTGTGTGTGTGCCCACACAGGCCGGCCATGATGCGGTGGTGCAGGGTGTAAGGGAGGCACCCCCAACACTGGCAACACAGGTATGGCCCCCCCGCAGCATGGCCTGACGACCACCACGATACCTTGACAGACAGATACTACCAGTGATGTGCTGGGCACATGCCTGCAGTCACCCTAGGTGGTCAGGATCCCACTGCTGGAGGTCCGTATATCAGTGGCAACACTGCTCGGCGGTCCTGCTGCACTCCGTGGCCTCCTCAAGGCTGTCTGCCACCTCCTGCCACACTGCTGTCTGTGGCCTCAGGAGTAATACCTGGCCAAAGAGGGCACCTGCATGGGGCTCCTTCAGCACCACCAGGTTGGCCAGCTCAATCACTGTCCACACAGGTGCTCTGGTGCATGGCATAGTGCTGTAGCTATCGGCCACAAAATGGTGCCCTGCAGCATACGTGCCCATGTGCAGAGGCAGCGCAGTATTGTGCTGCCAGTTGCTGGCACTGAACTGCGCAATAGGGGTGCAGCCATGCATACGCATGGTGCCTAGGGGGCAAAGGTCAGCCACAGGGTCAATGATCTGTTCATGCACGGAGCACCACAGCACTATTGGGAAGCCCTGCATGTTGTGCAGTAGGGTGCTTTTGTGTGATGCCTTGCAGTGGCCTACCACACTGTGGCACCATGGTGCCCACAGCACACCATGGCATGAGCGTCCCTTGAGTATACAGCACACTTGCACCACAGGCACAGTGGTGGCCATGCCCTGTACTGCCTACCCTGCACAGCACATCAGCAGCGCCACTAGCATCAGTGTCAGCACTGCTGGCATGTGTGGTGCGGTGCCGATTGCGTACATCATAGTGGTGCACCATAGCTTGAGCACAGTCAACACCATTCGCAAGGTGCAACAGCACGATATTCAGCCAGGATATGCATGAGCCATTCCACAGCACATCCATTGAATTAGCATCCCATTACAGTTGTGCCTGCCCTCATTTGCATGCGTTGCACTATAAATGTGTAACCTGAGGCTACATAGGCCATGGGTTGGTATTGCAGTCCTTTGATGTAGGTTGCATGCTGTAGGGATGTGGAGACAGTGGCCTGGGAGGGCTTTATGGGACTGCATAGTCCAAGGTAACACCTATCCATCCCCCAGGCATGAGTATGACACAAAGAGAGGAAGAGGAAGAGCAGGGAAGGGTGCGAAGGAGGAGGCCCAACTTTACCAGGGCTGAATCAGATGCCCTATTTGAGGCATACCTTGACAGGGAGCCGCTACTTAGCGGACAGCGGGGGACACCACAGGCCCGTGTTGCAGCATGGGGTGAGGTGAGGTGGCATGTGCTGTCAACCAGCAGGGTAGCCACCAGCGGTGCATGCAGGACTGCAAGAAGAAGGTTGGCACAGACAGGAGGTGGATTAAAGATAAGGTGGCCACCATCAAGGCTGCACGTGCTGCCACCAGTGGGGGCCAGCAGGATGTCCCCCACTTGATGCCATGGGAGGAACGGGTGGCCAGCAGCATATAGCATAGTACCGCCGAGGGTGTTTTTGGTGGTGGCTTCCAGATGGGCGGCAGCCCATCATTGCATGCTAGGTCCAGCACTGGCAGTGTGTGGGTGGTAGGTGGGAAGGCCCCAGGGTCAGGCAGAGACACTAATGGTACTGTGTTCCTTTGCAACTCCTGAGCATCTGCATGGGGCAGCGGTGGTGGGTGTGTCCCCCGAGGGGGAGGCCTTGGACATGGTGGAATGCCCATCCACCTCCACAGGTGTCCAAGGGACCGACCGTCTGCAGCCCTGCATGTCTGTCTGGACTGATACCAGTGGTGTGGGTGCAGACATGGTCCTGCCTGTATCCCAGCGTGACACTGCCCTCAGTGTACAGTGTGCTGGGACATGGATCAGGGCCGGCTCCAGCACTGATGATGATGTGACACATGTCCCGGACAGTGATGTATGTGGGACACAGGATGATCCCATGAATGGCAGTCACCCAGGTGGTTCTGTGGGTAGTGCTGGCATGGCTGCCTGCACAACAGCCCATTCCCAGGCTGCATCTGCATGCTCCAGTGGGGCAGCACTGGTGTACAGCCAGGGTGTGGGGCTGTTGCTGCTGCTGTGGCCATGCCAGTGTCCCCTGGCAAATGTCAGCCAGAAGGGCAGTGGCAGCAGATGGCCAATGTCAATGGGGAGACAGGGGCAGGGGGCAGTGGCAGTGCACCACGTGTGGATGTACCCTAGAATGGCAGTGCTGTGCAGCACCCACCATCAAGGGGTGCTGGGCAGCAGGGCCAGGAATACCACAGGGGACAGCATGCTGGACATGCAGACAACCCCTTGGATGACCACAGCCATCTTCTTCTGGTCTCAGTAGATCAGTAGATGCAGCTCATGGTGGCGGTGGATGCGCTCAGTGCTGTTCTGTACCAGGCAGAGAAGTGGCACAGCAGGAACCATGCCTTGCTCCCGGCAGAGATGGCCCAGAAGCGGGCGAATGTGACTGCTGCCATTGACAGGCAGACCACTGCAATGGTGACTGTCATGGCTACACTGGCCACCAGTTGGGTGCCCAGCTGCTTCACACCCCGAAGAGTGCTATGTCCACCCCCCTTCCCGGTGTCGTGTGACCCCTGCTATGTGGATGCCAGGTTCAGCTGTGGGCATACCAAGCATGCCTGGTGCAGGCATGTTTGGTGGCCTGCAGACCCCTACATGGACACAGTCATGTTCACACAGTGTCACCCCTGGGGGCCCATCAGAGCCACCCCATGAGGCCACTGTTCAGCCTGGCATGGCTGGCAGGTCTCAGTGGGGCTACACAAGCATCCGTAGTGGCCGTGGCACTGTGCCGCATAACTGACCCATCTTCATCCATGGCCACTGTCTGCTGCTGCCATGTGTGCACTATGGTGTTCTTTGTGCCATGCATTGGTGAGGTGCCCAGCCCTGCACACGCATGGTCCCTGTACACATCCTCCTGGCTGTTGGCCACTATGATGTGTGCATGATGATGCCTGCATAGCGCTGTCCACCACTGTGCAATGGTGCCCAGTGACTGAGGCACACACAGTGCCAGCCAGTGAGCATGGTTGTGTGTGGTCCTGTGTGGGGTTGGGGGTGCCTGTTGGGGTGGGTGTGCCTGTTGCCCTGTGGGCATGTGTTGTGGTGTGTGTGCATGTGATGTGTGTAGCCCTGCCTGTCCCTGCCTTTGTGTGTGGTCCCACACTCATTCCCACGCCCTTTATGCCATCCGCCCCTGATGTCCACCCCTGCCTGTCTGTGGGCTGTGTCATTGCCCTTGTTGGTTGCACATGGCCCCATTGCCTACCTGTGTTGTCCAAAGTGCTCCTCTGTGATGGTGTCCCAGTGCTGCTATGCCATCCAGGTCAGCTGGGGGCCCTGTTACCCAGGGGGTGTGTGCCTTACACCAGCTGGACCGGCACCCTCATTGTTCCCACCGCTGTTCCCCTCCTCGACCTCAATGGCTATCCCACAGTCAGTGGCCATGTTGTGCAGGATACAGCAGGCTAGGAATAGCACACAGGCCTTTGAAGGGCTGTACTGTAGGGCACCGCCTGATGTGTGCAGGCAACAGAACCATGCCTTCAGTAGCCAGAACACCTACTCAATGACACTCCGTGTTGTGGCATGTGCCTCACTGTACTGTTGCTGCACTGGGGTCATTGGGCAACTGTATGGTGTTAGCAGCCAGGGCCATAGTGGGTAACCACTGTCACCTGTGTGTAGAGGGGTGTCATTAGCATGGTGGTCTGCATCACTGTGCCATGGGCCATCATGGCCATTTCCCATGGCACCTCTACCAATGCCCCACACCCCCCACATGTCTGCTCCCATCGTCCAGCTTGTTATGCTTACTCACCTACCAGATAGCTAGTGTGGATGTCCCCACTCTCAAACCTGTGGCACAGTGCAGACTGGTGCCAGATGAAGACATCATGTGCTCCTCCAGGGTGCATGGCACAGACATTGATTATGCACCACCTGGCATTGCACGCCGCCTGGCAGTTGACACTCAGGTAGCCCTTGCGGTTGATGTACGCCACCCCCTCCAGACCAGGTGGCATGCGGATGCCTACATGGGTGCAGTCTATGGTCCCGAGCCCAGGCAACCATGCTACCCTGTGGAACTCCTGTATGTGTGCTGTGCACTCCGCCTGTGTGCTGGGGAAATGGATGTACTCCACAGCATGTGGCAGCAGTGTGCTGAGGAATGTTGTAAGTAGGTGTGACACGGCCGACTGGGTTATGCCTGTCATGTCCCTGTTGGTCTCTGGAAGGTGCCCATGGTGAGCAGGCACATGACGGCTGTGACCTTCGTCTTCACAGACAGCGCATGGCTCCGTTGTGTGGGTGCCTGCATCTCATTACTGCACAGCTCACAGAGTTGCATCAGAATCACCCAGTTCAGGTGGTACCAGCCCACAATCTTAGTGTCACTGTACTGTTCGAAGGTGGTGCGGGCTCGGTACAGCCTGTTCTGGGCATACCACCGATGGGTCCTTTCACTACTGCACCTCCCTGCTGCCTGCCATCTCACACCGCTCATTACTGCCTCCATCTGGAATGTGTCACTGGCCATGTCTCTGGCTGGTGTTCCCCTCACCGGGCAGCTGTCTACCTGTTCCCCCCGCTGTGTGTTGCTTGTGCTGCCCCTGCACAGGGTTCAACTCTGGCTGTTCACATCTGTGTGCCCTGCCTCTTGCCACTGCCCTCCATCCACTGTGGCCCTCTCAGGTCCTCTCGCACACACAGGCACAGACACACACACTCCTTCTCTCACTCAGGCACACCTCCAGTGGGCTCTTTCCACCTCCTGGCCACACCCACCCCCTGCTTCCTGTCTTGCCTCCCTGCCACTCTGTCTCCATGCTCCCACCTATGGCTGTACTGTGGTGCATTCATCCTCCCCTCTCTTGCTTCCTTTTATTTTGGCTCATTTCTGCTGTCGCGCAACTTCCACTTGCTCCACTACTGCGCACGTCACCTACTGATGAATATCACACTGCGTACATTATTCCTGGTTGTGCCCCCTGCAGTTGCACATGCATTCATTACTGTTGCACTGTGGTGCATTGCATGTTGCCCTGCGCTGCCACTCTCGCTGAGTATTGCACCATGGCACATTTCCGCTCTTGTGCTGGTGCATCCCTATTGCACAAGGTGCATCTGCTCTGAATATCCCACCCTTAGTATCAAAAGTTTTCTTTAAAGCCGCAGATGAATTATCTTCAAATTTATGAGCAAAACTTCTAATTGCAACCAGATGTTTTTTATGCATTGGACTTGACCTCAGTTAAATGCTGTACCAGGATGATTTTTTACCAATTACCCCAGGAATCTATACTCTTCTACTTCCTCAATTTTACTATTTTCTATTACCTAATTTTTACCGCCATTCCCTTCTTTTGTCCAAGCACCATGATTTTTGATTTGCTCACATTCAATTCTAAATCCAGGAACTTCAATGACTCCATAATATTTAATATTGTTCTTTGTAATCCTAAAGGCATTTGTGAAATATCTATCACATCATCTGCATATAAGAGTATTTGAATTGACACATTATTTAACTTGGGTGCAAAAGAATCAGTCAGCTTAATATTATTGATCAATGTTTCTACATATAAATTAAATAGAAGCAGTGCCAGCAAGCACTCTTGTTTCACCCCTTGAGAGATTTTAATTTCCTTGGACAACGTCCCATCTCGACCATACCTAATATTTGCTGTGGTATTTGTATGCAATGTTTTTAAAATAGCCAACAAATATCAGTCGATTTTCAAGCTGTCCAAAATATCCCACAATTTGTCTCTATTTACTCAATGAAATGCTGATTTAATATATATGAAACCAACCTACAAAGCTCTTTTTTCGTTCCTCACATAATTATCAATTAGGTGGTTAAATTTGAACACCAAGTCCATAATTCCACACTCTCTTCTAAATCCACACTGAAATTTTGATATCACTCATTTTCCTCTAGCCAAGTGAGCAACCTTTCTAAAATCAGTCTGGAGTATATTTTCTGTGTTACAAGCAACAAAGAAATAGGGCAGTAACATTTTGGGTCCTGTTTGCCTCCTTTTTTAAAGAGGCGTACACTTTTTCCCTTATTCCAAGTTTGGGGTAACAAAAGAGAGGTGTTTATGTCATTAAAAACTTGTGTTAGAATACTAGCCCATAGTTCTAAATTATTTTGTAATAACTCCACAGGGACACCATTTCCCCCAGCAGCCTTGTTCTTTTTTAGTGCATTAATCACATTTTTAACTCCCTCAAGACCAAAGACTAGTGGTATTATTAACCACAATCTTTAAACTTTCTTTAACTGACTTATTTTCATTACACTCTTTATTCACCCATTCATAAATATTAGTAAAAAGTTTAATCCGTTGATCTTCAGGGATCATACCTACAATATTATATTGCACATTATCCTCATTGCACCCAAAGTTGACCAACGTTCAAAACGACTTCATATCTTTATTAACTATACCAACTTGCAGTTCTTCCCACTGTCTATTTTTATAATTTGCCTTTTTTCCCTTATTACAAATCTATATTCTGTTTTCAGCCTACTAAAAGCCTTCAAAACGTCTACCGATGGTTATTTTATTCTTATTTTTCCCACTTTTTTTATTTCATTCCTCAATATAAGACAGTTCTTATCATACCATGGATGTTCTACTCCTCCCTCTAATGGCTTTTTTGATCTTTTCTTTTCTCTTAAAATGTCAACAATAATAGTTATTAATTCATCATACATCTCAATCCTACCTTCCCCGTCCCTAGATTATTAGATGTAATTTTAATTACTACCCTTTCTAATTGTTCAGTACTAAGTAAATTGTCCATTATCTGCTTTGTATATCCATTCCATGTAATCCTTTTACCATACATAATACTCATATGCATATCTGCCTGATATTCTACACTTTTTTTCCTTTTTCCTCACTCCTAGATTTATATTTAATTTGCATTTTAGAGGAAAATGGTCACTATCCCAAATTCTCATTATTTTAAACCTCTCTACCAAGTTATAAGCAATGGTTTTGACCATGCATAGATCTAGAACACTCTCTCCACTTTTAGTCAAAAATGAAAATTCTCCTGTCCAGTTACCTTTAGTTCTCCCATTTAACAGTCTGAAGCTGTATCTCTCACAAAATTGTATAACACTCTTGCCTTTATTGGATAAAACCTTATCTCTTGAATTTCTAAACAGTATATTCATGGCATCATCAAGACACCAATTATGTGAATGTTCTTCTAACATATTTCCCACATGTGCATTAAAGTCACCTGCTATTATAATCTTAATGCCTATAAATCTTCCTTTGACTGACTCTAAACTATTTCCTATAAGATTCAGTATGGACTTATATTCTTGTAACTTTAATTTAGGGGGGATATAGATATTATAGACTGCCCACATACATTCATCATTTACTATAACAATATACATAAAATACTCAGAGGCAACATTAACCTATATACCTCTACATTTCAGCAAAATATCTGCCAAAATCATTAGACCACCTTTTGGGTGTCCAAATCTTTTTAACCTTGTGGCTGCAGCTGACCATGAGGTAAAGCCCTTCAATAATGTAATTTCCCCTTTTTCCAACCAGGTTTCTTGTAATAGTAATATAGAGAATTTTTTCATCCATGCATGGCATTCTTTATCTAGTAATTTCTCTTTCAGCCCTGCCACATTCCAATAAAGCAACTTGATAAGATCTTTCCCTTTATTTCCCATCTCTGGTCAATTAGTCACATCCTGTACACTCTGTGAGCTCTTGCTACTAACAAAGCTCACTGAGTTTACATCTTCCAATATATCACTCTCCTCTGTTTGCTCATCTATCTCTAATATATCTGAACTGTTAATCCTATTCCCCAGGTGTCTCCTACCCCTTTTGTCAAATACTTCTTCTTCTTCACTTCCTCTATTATGTGCTATCTCCACTGGTGTCATATATGCTGTTAACCCATCTGGCACTTGGGTTAATATCCCAGCACTGACACCGTAGTACAGCATGAGAGGGGTGCTGCACTTCTGAGGTGCCATCTTTCAGATGAGATGTTAAACCGAGTTCCCTTCTGCCTGGATTGGTGGTAGTTCAGGTAGATGTTAAAGATCCCATGGGACTTATCAAAAAGAGTAAGGGAAATTTTATTGAAAAGAAACTGAACAGAAACAACAACAAAATAATGTGAATTTTTACAAATACATTCAATAGAAGAAGAGACAACAATCAGTTTACACAGATTCTTACATTTTTGAAGCACCCTATCCAATGTTATCTTTCATGAAAGGTACATTCAACCAACAGAGCTGCCATACTCCTACATTCATATGTTGTTTCTCAAAATAATATTGCTTACCTAAAGCTTGTTCAATACTATGGATGACTGTATCCGGATCTTGATAGACTGGCTGCAAAACCAGTTTGCATCTAACTTGCCAAAGAATAAATTTAATGAATGATAAAATAAGTCTAACCATATACCTTTGCAAAGCTAGGTCTGAAAGACTAAAACCTCCTACTATTTCTGAATACAAAAGAACCTTCCAATAGGGCTGATTCCTTCTAGTAGCCAGTTTATACCACACAGTTTGTACAAATGGACATGAAAGCAAAACATGCTGCATTGTTTCAACCTTCTCTATACAGTCCTGTCTTGGGCAATAACGTTCATCACATTTTTATGTTTGCATTCCTTTCACATTTAGGCATCCATGTGCACACAACCATGTCACATTCCATATTCTAGGTGCTAGTCTAGGATCTCGCAAAGTTTCTAGTACATGCATTCTAAATTGTGGCTCTACACCATGGAATTACACTTATAATTTAGGAATTCCCTGTTGGATAGCCTTATACATTCCTTTGTTTGATGTTGAAGTAAGCACCTTAACAGACACCTTCCATAATTTTAATTTCCCTAGAACAGGTCTAAAATATACACAAGAAGTTTTGATCTGGGCATTCAGTATTCCCTGCTCTTTCCACTTAGAATATACTGGACCCAACCAATGATCAGCTAAAGGAAGCCATACAGCTAGCTGTGGTTTTGACATATCCAATAAGTTATAGTGGAAGAAGATAGTAAACAGGAAAAGAATAGGATTTGTCAAATGTAAACCTCCCTTATCTATAGGTAAATACAGTATCTCTCTCTTTATTGGGTTTAACCTACATCCCCATATGATTTGAAAGACCAGACCTAACAGACATGATTCCAAATTCCATGGCAATGGATATACAGCACTAAGAAACAGAAATAGTGGCATCAGATAAGTTTTGACCAGCATAACTTTCTTTTTTTTTCCTAAATTCCACGACTTCCATATATTGACTTTAGCTGCAGCTTCCTCCAATTTCCTTGGCCAATTAAACACACTGTTATTCTCCTTCCCATACCAAATACCCAAATATTGGAATGGCATGTGTGATACTGAAATACCCTTCCATTCCATAGAGCCCTGATATGATTTATCTAAAGGATAAATTATACTTTTTTGTTTATTCAAAGTCACTCCTGTAGATTTAGAAAGTTCATCCATTAAAGTTAGCACCCTCCTACCTGACTTCTCATCTGCCACTAACACACAAATATCATCTGCATAAGCAGTGACTCGAATTTCTGGACCCCCCCAATGGTAGGAGACCCTTTACCTGTACATCTTGCTGAATAAACCTTAACAAAGGATCTAGACAACAGACATACAAAAGGGGGCTCAAGGGACATCCATGTCTTACACCATTAGAAATGTTTATGTATTTCCCTAGATGATCATTAACCAAAGGGATAGCTTTAGCTTGGGAATACAAAGTAGTTATCCATCTTACAAATTGCTCAGGGACCCCATAGGTCTGTAATATGAGAGAAATATAAGAATGTGGAACACGATCAAATGCCTTTTCTTGGTCCAACGTCATTATAAACCCCTGTAAAAGTTCCTCTTTGCCTTGTTCTACCAGTTCTGTCATTAACAATAAATTGTGTTGAATAGTACCCTGGTATAGTACAGGTTTGAGCAGTAGAAGTAAATATGGTGTCAACGGCAACAACCTAGTAATGTAAAAGTTTCATTAGAATCTTGTAATCTGTATTTAATAAACTTAAGATCTCCAATTATCAAACACACCTCTCACCCTTCTTATATACCATAATTTGTACTGCTACACAAAGTGAAAATCTGCTTGTAATGTCAGTAACACCAATTAAATACAACTTTTAATATTCCTACTATTAAATCCTTAAAAGTCTGATAAATTCAGTAGGCAAACCATCTATACCAGGGAATGTATTTATTTTGAGATTAGTGATAACTTGATCAAGCTCTTGTTCCATGATAGGCTCTGTCAAATGCAGGAACTGATCCTCTGATAGTAAGACACTATAATGGATGAAAACATCTGCTTTGTCTGTTCCATCCCAACGTAGAAGAGGTGTATATTGACTCTAGATATTGGGAAACTGTATTTTAAAATACAGGCCCATCTGAAACTATCTCTCCTGTGTCTGTAGTGACGGCTGACATAAAGTGTACATTTACCTCTGTGTACTGAGTTGGAAGGATCTCTCAGCCCCGTTTTTCCTGTGTACAAATTTTATGTTCAGTATAACAATGATTTGGCCCTGTCATTATTCAACAAAAACATCTCCTTTTTAATATTACAGGCCTGCCTGTCAAGGAGATATTAATAAATTTACAATTGAATAAATTCTATTCAACCATACAGCTTTAAACACTGTCTATACTTCCCTGACACTGTTTGACAGAGTGTTTTTGAAAATACTTCTCAGTCCAGTTTAGTGTGTTCCCACCAGGATGCTTCTATTATGTATCAACCCTGCCATTGACATACGGGCTTTAAGATACTCCCTGACGTGGGTCTGTAGATGTTTATCTGGCAGAAGTGCTGTATTCAACTTCCAGTACCCTTTCCCATACTGAGGTCCATTAACTGTACCCAGAGTGATCATTAGAATGGCATGATCAGAAATTTCCATTGGCAACACAGTCACTTTTTCCATTCCTATATTATTTTCAATAAATAAAAATCTATTCTCATGGAAAGGATCCCGCAACATATGTTTACCCACCAAGCTTGTGTACCTTTCTGTATCGTCAATCATCTGACTTTGGGCTAATAATCTAAGCAGATAATTAGTGTCACTATATACCTTTAGTGGTCTTTGCCCTCTATCTCCAATATTAACAACACAATTGAAGTCCCCCCAAATAACCAATTTGGTAGTAAACAAATAAGGTTTGATCAATCCAAACAAATCCATCCTCCCTTTCTTTGTAAGAGGGCTATAAATATTAATTAATCTCTAGGACATACTCCCATATGTAAAATCTATTATCAGAGCTCTCCCCAAAGATACCTCAATCAATCTGGAGATACGAAAGGCATCCCCTCTAAATAAAATACCCACACCCTCACACATATCTGTGCCATAAGAAAAAAAAGAAGGCCCCCAACACCATAATTGTTTTGCAGCATTAATTAAAAAAGTTGTATTCAGGCTTGTGTCTTGTAGAAGAAAAATATCACATTCCATGTCTTTCAACCGTGTCAGGGCAATCATACGTCTTTTAGGATTTCTAATGCTGTTAACATTAATAGTTGAAATTCTCAACCTAGGAAGAGATGGAAACAACATGGTGATATGTTATTAAATCAAGGTAGCTTTTTAACCCTAGAGCTTCTACGGACACGGGTTCTATGTCGAGGGCCATCTCTGACTTGAGGCACTTCTCCTGTTCCCCATCAGTGTTGGGAGGGGGGCTAAAGAAGAACCTCAGAATCTCCACCTGGTTTCAGAATCCAAAACTTGAGGTTTCAAATCTCATATTTATTCATTAGCTCAGTACTATCATCTTTCCCAAGGATGCTTTGCTACCTTAGATCCACAAAGTTGTTTCAAGCTCCTTTTCCTTTGCCATACTTTTACCTCTGGAAGGCATTTCAAAAAGTGTCCTCCATCACCAGTGGAAGAGAAGTAACCACTGTACTAGAGGTCTAAGAATTTTCTCTAGAGGCAGGCTGAGATGGAGGCCCAAGTGATCTTCTGCTACACTATCAACTGAGAAGATGGTGGGAGGTTGGGAGGACTTGGCCTAGGTTCCACGGGGGTTCCTGCTGCCGAGCCCTTTTCTTTAACATTTCTTTTTTCTCGCTTCCTGCAAGATACTGTCCTGACTAGTCCTATCAGCTCGATTATGTGTGGCCCAAGAACATGATTTATATGAATGCCCAGATTCGAACACAAATTACATTTTAAATCAGCCTGACATGTAGAACTATGATGCCCATAGTCAAGAACAAAGGTTACATCATAATCTATCACAGGTGGACCTAAATGTGTAAGGGCCCCATTTAAAACACACACCCTAGGCTGACCTGATAAAAACAGTGCCTCGCTCAGAACCTGGGAAAATACTACTTGGAAGTTATACAGGCCCCATCTGATTATTTCTTAAATGTACCCGAACACCCACCCTCCATTCCAAATACATTCATCATCAAATATAGGCACAGGAGCCCCAAGGACTTGCACCTCTTTTGCAACCAAAAGACAATATGGGTGCACTGATACTGATTCATTTTGAAATAGCACTGTCACAGTTTTAATAGATGGTTTAGTCAGAGGGATAGCTTTAAAGGCATCCATTATTCAGTGTATTTTAAGACATCTAATTTTGACCAAAAACGATCCAAATTTTGTGGAATAACAAAACTAACATCAAAAGTTATAAAACCCGACACGTATAAGTGCAAGGGTTTCATTTGAAAAGAAACCTATAAAGTCCTTCAATAAAGTTTTCCCCACATAGAGACGATCTGGCATTAAAGTTAGACCCTTTTGGTATTCCAAACGTACTGCATTCCTCCGTTGTAATGGGGGGGGGCACCTGAAAAAGGATCTTTTCTTTGAAATGACTCCCAGGCTGTTTTTGCTTGCTGACGGGGGCTGAGGGAGGCCCTATTTGTTGCAGGGAGGTAGCTACAGAGTCTCCCCATTCCATATGCACCTGCTCCATACTTTCTGAGTCCGAAATAGATACATCCTGCCAACCTGCATTCTGAATCAGTTTTCCTTTATCGGGCAGCAGGGAACGGGGACACTGCTCCCTGTTTCACTCAAATTCCACTGTTTGAAATAAAGGTGCCCTGGTATGGGACTGTGGGCCAGGTCAGGAACCCAAATTCGTTGTGCGCTTGCTTCCAGCCCGCATTAAGCAGTGAGCAATCAAGGGAGTACTCAAACGTTTACAAGGGGCCTGTGGAGGCTCAACATCAGTTCTACCTTTCCGTAAGGAAAAGGTTATGTCCTGCTTTTCTAAACTTCTAGTATTTGCAACATTAGAGATACTCACAGCAGCAGACCTATTTTCAGTCCGACCATCCACCACACTCGCCGTATCCACCTGAAAGTTAGTTGTTAATTTCCCCACATCAAAGGGACGCTCTGTCAGAACCCTGCTGACTCACACCTCCACTCGTCGTAATTTCCACCATTACAGTATTCACTAATTCTTCCTGAATAACGTGTGTAGCATCTCTCAAGAGGTCAGAAGCAATAAATTCATCTGCTACTTCCACAGAAGTCATAGGCATACCGTGTAATAAATTCTCAGTAGGTTCCATTTTTTCTGGTTGTTTTAAATGTTGATTTTACTGCAAAATGTTATCCAGCCAAACAGCATCAGGGCGAAACAGACCTGCTGTAGCACAGAAAGGTGGTAAAATTGAATCCGTCATAAATTCCTCTGTTTCCAGACACTTAGGCAGAATTTCATCGGTCTCCAAAGCTGGACCTAGAGGCAGGGAGACCTGCTCACCTCCAGGTCGCCAGCAGACTGGCCAGCCAACACATCCTCCTCCATGGTAGCAGCTCCCCCAGGATCTGGAAGAGCAGACATCTTGGAGTCATCGGCAAAAGGGTTCCCCTGCTCACAGGAAGCAGAGTAGTGGAATTTCTCCGGTGTCCTAGCTAAATTTCCCTCATTCACTAAAAAAAATACCACCAACAGCTGGTTAAAGGTTAGTTGGCATTCATCTGTATCCCCTCTCCCCTGGGTCGTGCCTGAAAATAGGCAGGATTTGTCTAGTTCACTTACTCGGTCAACAAAAATTAAATAAATAAAAAATAAAAATATCCTTGCTTGCTTGTAACCATTTGAATCCCTATTTTTTTTTTCAGTCATCACACACTGTCCCTTTACTATTCTTACCATCCTATTTTGTCTGTATTTTTTGACTTTTCCTTATGGCAACATCAGTGAAACCCCATTTGTATACATTACTCTTTATTTGCCAATATCTTTCTTCTTTTATCCTCTTCTTTAAGTTCTACACAAACCCAGCCTTTTGCCAGACTGGCTTTGTACCGATAGTTCAACTTAAGATCATGCCAAGTCACTTTATGCCCCAATATGCCTTTAAGCACAGTATGAACTGTTAACTTCAATGTGTAGTTGTTATCATTTCTTGATTTCAGCAACCGATTCACATATATTGTAGGTAATAAGTCACCTTTAGCTATTCTATCATTCTTTTGTTCTTCTATTGACTCATCAGTTTTAACATGTTTTTCCTTTTTGGTCCTTTCACTAAATCTTACCTTTTTCTCTGCTAACAATTCAGCCTTCTTTTCCTTCACTGTTTTTTTCTTGTCCTCCTTCTTTTTACCATTTAGTCCATCCTGCCTTGCTACTTTCCCCTTTGATTGTACTTTCCTATCTATCATAGATCTTACCCTGTCTTCCTCTTCTCCTTTCTGTAACCCATTACTTTCATTAATCTGTTTTTTCCTTCGATTAAGGTCTTTAACTAAGAAATCTATTACTTTTATTTCATTTTCAGCAGTTTCATCAGTTGTTGTCTTTATTGACTTTTTGTCATTTCCATTTACTATGTTTTCCACATTATTTAATTCCCTAGACCAAATATAACTTTTGTTTACATCCTCTTCTTCATTAGTTAAACAAGTGTCATCAGTTATTTGCATTTTGCATTTTCCACCACATTCACATTTATTTTTGTTGTTTACATAAAAATAAAAAAAAAACACATGAAAAAGGGTAACCAGTTCCAAGAGTTGGACATTGTTACAATGTTGTTCTTTTTTAAATCCAGGAGAATACTAGGCACTGATTTATTCCCATCTCTGCCTTCTAGACCATTATTATCAGTATAGCTGGGGCTACCACCTTCTTCATCATCAATAGTAATTTTGTCAACTACTGAAGCAGCCTCATCTTGTGTCTCTTTCTCCCATATAGGTGGAATTCTTTTTCTTGTTTTGTGCCTTATTGAGGTATTAATATTATAATCTCTGATACAGGGTGTCAAAAAGATTCTTACTTTTCTAGGTATGTACCTCTCTTGCCACTCTGCTTTTCCAGTCTGTTAATTGGACTTATTAAACCAATTGGCTCATTAATCATTCTTTCCTTTCTTGCAATTGTTTTTTCTTTATTGACTAACAAAACCATCATTTGTCACTAACTTGACATTAACATCAGCATAATCATTATCTTTCACTATGCTCCATTCCATGCTAACCAATTCAGAAATATGTAATTCAGGGCCAGTTACACTTGTTTTATTCCCCCCTTAATTATTTCTACCTTTTCTGTTTCTTCTTCCATATTTCTAATGAAATTCATTAGGGGATGAGTACATGAATAAACCACCTCATTCAGTGTTCTTACTGGGGATGACGTCATTTTGGGATCAAACTTCTTCCTTACTATCCTCTTGATCCCTTTTAACTATATATGTTCTTCTTGTCGATTTAAGAACTGTGTAATTTTATTTGAATCCACCTTTTTCTTAGCTTTTTTTGTTAACTCTTTCTTTTTACCTTCACTTTTCTTTCTGTCCTTTTTCTGCATTTTTTGTTCCACAGCATTCATCCTTTAAACACCTATCATCCTTTTCTGCAACCCTCTGCAACCCTGTACAGCACTCACACAACACTTATTACTCAGGCAACAGAAAAAGCCTGTGCTAGATCTTAAATGCAACTTTTTTTTTCTCAATTCTTTTTCCCTCCAGTCACGGCCCTAAGGTCCACTCTCAGGCAACCTAGCCTTGTCCTGCCCACCTGAGGATCCCAAGCTAAGACTCTCTCTCCCTCCTCCCTGATGCCAGCACCCCTGCTAACCTTATCCGTAGGTTCCCCTCCTACCTGGGTACCCATGAAGTCAGACTCTGACACGGATGAGGAGTAGATCCAGGAAATTGAAGGCCGCCCATGAAGAGCTCAGCATTAGGCATGGTGGATAGGTGCCATTGCCTGATCCTCGATGCAGGGTTTTTCTGTGTTCTTGGTTGCCCCCCTGATGTGAGATGTGCAATGCCACACAGCTCGTAACATAGGTGCTCCCACCTATGTCCGGAGGCAGCTGTCTGATGTCGTCCCATTACTGTATGAGCACAAGTGCATAGCAGTGCTGTCAGTCTCCACCGGGGGCCGCTGCTGCACAGGGCTACTCCTGGATCCCTCCCCGAGAGAGGAGAACAGTCCAATGGATGCTCAATCCTCTCTCACCCCTGCCAACCCCCACTGGTCCAGGCTCGTTCCCGAACCTGAGTCACCGGCGTGACGCAAGGTATGGCATCCAGCACCTCAACCCTCAGCGCCTCTGGGCCAGTCTAAATGCAACTTAATTGCAACCTAATTGCAACCCAGCTGCAACTTTCTTCTATTGGCTATGCACCCTTAATAACTTTACTTATCTAAATTATACAATTCTCTTTCTTGATTTTTATCCTCAGTCAAAAAACAGTATAAGATCTTCCAAGTCTCAAAGATACACAACTATCTAGGTATTACAAAATACAAAATACATACAATATGGGCCAGCTAAAAACATCCACTTTCTTGGTTCCCACCAATCTTGGCACACACTTCTTTCTAGCATGAGTCACATCAAAACATGTGTGAATCCAATCAATGCTGCCTCAACAAGATAACTTCTTATGATGAACCCCTTAAATCAGGCTTGAACAGTATTATCCCCTTTGAATCCCTCCTGTCATAATATAAGCTCCTGTTTACACCTCCCAGGTTCTGTGGGGTTAAACAGCTACAGGTCTTCCCTTTTCTCCAATACAGAAAAAAGAAAAGAGAAAAGGGATAGAAGGATGCAAACTACAGTACCATGCACCAATATCATACAAAACAAAAATAATACCGGTATAACGCCGCAGCACCAGTTACGTCTCAAAAAGCTAAAAACAAGTAATAAAATCCAAAACACTTCCTAACACTTACTTCCACTATTAGTATTCTCTTCACTATACAATCCAAACTCAGCTGCCACTGCAAATCATTTTAGATCTTTTAATCCTTTCTGCAGCTTTTCCCAGATCTATGGCACTTTAGCACTGACAAATATTTGTCACTATTGCAGCAAAATCACAGTCAAAATGGCTTGGGTATAACACCAGAAATTTGCTTAATACTACCAGGTTAAAGTCTCATAGTTTAGCATGTAGTACCGATTTTCTGCCAGCTCTTCAGCACCTATCTCAAAGCCTACTCACAGCTTATCACTGCTGCTCACTGCTAGCTACCAGCCATCTGCAGCTCTTCATTCAACAAAAATGCATCACGCATCCACATTTAATCTTTGGCTGCAAGTTCATTTGCATACAATGTGGACTTTTAGTTAATCAGCCTCACACTTTACGTGCTTTTCCTAATTATTCTATTAGTCCCACAGATGTTCCCACTGATTAAAATTGACAAACTTAAAACTTAAAACAAGAAGGAGGTATTATTCTCGCTGATGATCCTACTAATTGAAATCCCACAAATGACCCTACTAATTGAGAATACAAGCTAAGAGCCTCTAAGTAAAAATGTTTTAACATCTCCTATCAATTATACCACAAAAATAAAATAAACAATTACAGTAGCTAAAAAAGCAAATGCATGGTATAATATATATATATATATATATATATATATATATATATATATATAACAGGGTTAGCAAGAACCTACACTTCATAAAAATAAAACATGTTCTTCTAAATCCTAAAATCACACTAACATTAATCCGCACACATATACATGAACTATTTGAACAAAATGGACTAGTAGGTCCTTGTACCCCCCTAACATCCAAACATTTCAAAATATCAAAATATCCAAATGGCCATATATCCTTGTCCTTCTACTTAGAGAGAGAGAGAGAGAGAGAATAGTATTTCTAAAAGTCAGTGCAAATCTAGCCCATTGAATGTCGCTCTGAACGGCTTCTGTGGTAAACACAAGCTCTTTTCTGGGTATTTTTCAACTTTTATGTTTTTTGAAATATTGAGAAACTGCAGGTCATCTGCCCCCCAATTGGAGAGCAGCCAGAAATTCCCCAAGATATCTCAGTCACAACTTATCACTCACTGTCTCACCTCCTTGGCTCGTCCTTGGGCACAGTATTCACTCAACTCCCTCAGCATAGCTCACTCAGGTCGGCTTGCCTCTCAGGTCAGCTTGGGGCAGGTCAGCTCACTTGTCTGCTTTCTATTTTTGGCTCTCAGCTCTTGGTTATTCTCCAGGGACTCAATGACTGGGCCAACAATCAACCTTCTGCAAAAACACAGAAACAACAGGCAGAACACATTGGACAGAGGACCACAATAAGTTTGACTGGTAAGGGAAGACAAATTCAGATAACGGTGGTATACCTATTTTAAAAACTAAACTAACAAATGTTTTATTCCCCTGCTTCCAAATCTCCCTCCTCAAGATCACGAAGTGCGTAGCAGTCATCCGTCTGTCTCTCTTCATAGATACATAGATAGGTCAGTGAACTTGTCATTGAAAGCCATGGCTACTTCCAGTGGGTCAGCGATGGGACCATCAGAGGAGTTCAGTTGCAAGGGCACCTTACCAGAGTAGGGGTTAAGGAGGGAGTTTATGGAAGACCAGAATTTCCTTGGGTCACCAAGGTTGGTCTGTTGGAGCTGATGGAGATTATTTTGTTTGAGGGACTTGGCAAGGTGTTTACGTAGATTTATCTGGCACCGATAGGTATCCCAGAGAGCAGGAGAGGGGGAGGCCTTGAAAGTAGACAGGGCCTGATCCCTGTCTTTCATCAGGGTAAGAAGGTCCTTGGTGACCCAGCGTGAGCAGTTTCCTTTTACCTTTCTAGTTGAGACTGGAAAGTGCCTGTTCTGGAGGGTCAGGAGGGTCTGAGTAAATAGGATTACTGCCTTATTTACATTGGTGAGCAACGTGAGTGATGACCAATCCAGAGCCCAAGCTTCCTCAAGAAGACATGTGATATAAGGGTTCCTGAAGTTCCTGAAAGACAGGTACTTGGGTGGCAGATGCTTAAGCTTGGATGATCAGAGGAGGTATGCCGGAGAGTGATCACTGATAGAGTCAGCCATGGTGCCAGCATGCAGAACACAGTCATCTCTACTTCTAATTATCCAGTCCAGAAGAGTCTGGGAGGTTGTGTGTGGATTTTGTCTGGTAGGAAGGGTTATGATCTGGACCTGGTTGTGTTCCTTAAGGTGGGTAATGTAGTCAGGCTGGTGGGTGCCCATCCAGTTTAAGTTGAAATCCCCAAGGAGAATGGAGTCATGGTGGGGGGACTGTGAGATGAAGCTCAAGAGGAAGTCATTCAGACCCTCAGTTCCAGCAGTGGGAGGGTTGTAGCAGCAGCCTCGGAACAGTTTCTTGCTGTTACCAAGGATCAGTTCCGAGAAGAGCCATTCACTTGGATATTTGGGATCAGAGCAGAGGACAATGTTAGCTGAGAGAGGTTCTCTTATGAAAAGAGCAACACCACCACTGTTTTTCCTACCTGGCCTATCGTGGCATAGAGAAGAGTACCCAGCTAATTGATAGGCAGAGGTGGTGTGGTAGGGCTTTAGCCATGTTTCTGAGTGTCCTAGGATGTGACGCTTATAAAGAGTGACCCACACCTCCTGTTCAGGGAACTTGGAGGGAAGACTGCAGGGGTTTATATGGGCAATCTTTAGACCAGGGGCATTTATCTATATGTCAGAGGAAGAAGTGATGTGGGAATTTGGAGGCCCAGGGTTACTTTTGATATCCCCTGAAGCAGGAGGAAGGATAGGAGGAGTAGAGGGTGAGCAGGAGAGTGAGGCCAGGTAGTGTCCGAGCCAGGGGCATTACAGGTTAGAGAGAAAGCAGAGTGAGATAGGCCCTAGTGGGGATAGTTCCCAAGTGGAATGAGGTGTGGGTCACAGAGGGGAGGAGTGGGAGTCAGAGAGGAACACTAGGTGCACTAGGTCCTTGGCAAGCATTGTAGCACAGGAGTCAGTTAGAGCGAGGCAAGCTAGTAGCAGGACGACAAGGAGTGTTGTTGCAGCAGGTTCATGATTGCCAGTTGTGGAGTTCGCAGGGAAAGAGGAAAAGATGTTGGGAGGGCAGTAGGTCAGACAAGACTGATGCAATCCCCTCAATCAGTAGTTAATTAGGGGGGAGAAAAGGAGTGAAAGACAGTAAGAAGATTAGTACTTCAGAAAGTAGAGATATAAAACCACAGAGCTAGACAGTGTCAGGACTGGCAAAGGTGGGAATGGACCAGTGAAAACAGGCAAGTAGGTATTCTAGTAGGGGAGACACAGTAGTAACACTGAGAAAGAAAGGTGTTTTCGTCAAGGATGGGAAAAGGACTAGACGCGCTGAGGGTGGCGGATTTAGAAGAATCTAGGTGCTAGTCAGGAACCAGTCCAGAGATTGAGGGATATGAGAGGGAGGTGCTTAAGTGTATATAATAAGAAAGGGGCAGGGTGGGTGGGATGGACGAAAAACCCAGTGAAGAAAGTGAGTAGGAGATGCACAGCCTTGACTTCACCAGCCCTGTACTCCTTCAATATACCTGCATGCTGGTTTTGGCTGTGAGTGGCAGGAGGCTTCTTCCTCGGCATGAGATGGATTCCTTTAGGAGGCAACCGCAGATGTGGTTGTAGCTCAGAGGGCTAGTGAGGGACACCTGAGGGAGAGAGGGAGCAAACAAGGGGGTAGATAGGTTTCTGGAGCAGGTGGGGGGGTGACTTAATTTTTCCAAAAACACAAAAGGAGCCTCAGATACTAAGGAAATAAGAACAGGTGGGGGTCGGATCTCTGACCGAGGGCTAAGTGCCAGCAGGGTCTGGGAGAGAGGGAGGAGACAAAAGAAACAGCAAATCAGGGGCAGGCCAAGGCCTTGGAGATGCAGTGGCTTAATTGCTGCTCAGTTTACAGATACTCAAAACAGCACATTTTGTAGAACACAAAAAGAAAACGATGCCCTTTGGCAAACTTCAGAAACAATTTCAGTCCTTACGCAACTTAGTTTTAATACAATACTGAGGTTTTAAAATGCTGCTTGGTTAACTAGTAATTAAAAATGCAGCACAATTAATAGAGACATTACATGCAGTCATGAGCTGAAATCACCTAAATGCAAACTCTGGAGTCAGATTCGGTTAGGGGAGATATGAGATATGAGACACTGTGCACTGTGCTGTAAAGTGGCTGCCAAAGCAAATAAAATGCTGGTAAGCATCGCCAGAGGAATCACTTCCTGAAAAGAGGAAATCATTCTGCCATTGTACAGGTCTTTGGTGAGACCACACTTAGAGTACAGTGAAATACAAAAATCACACATGCCCCTACAATGCAAAGCATCATGGCCTACATATACAAATCACCACAGAATATTATGCTGGTTCAGCTTTAAGCAGAAACACATGCTGCCAAAAGGCCTCTTACACAGCTTGCAAAGGGTGCCAACAGTGTGAAGTTCTGGTGCCTTGTTTGAAGAAAGATGTCAAACAACTATAGAAGGTGCAGCATAGAAACATAGAAACATACAAGTTGGTGGCAGTTAAGGACCACAAGACCCATCCAGTTTGCCAATTTTTTTCTACCTTATGAATGTGCCATAGGCCTGTACTCTGTCAATGGCCTATCTATTCATACTCATCTTTATTGCTCCCTTATGCCTGTCCCATGCCTGTTTGAAGCCCTGCACTGTATTCATATCCACCATTTACTGAGGTAGGCCGTTCCATGCATCCACCACCCTTTCTGTGAATAAGCACTTCCTCACATTCCCCCTTAATCGGCCTTCCTCTAATCTAATGCTGTATCCTCTTGTTCTGCTATTTTTCTTATATTGAAACATGTTAGACGCTTTCACCTTGTTATTGCCCTTAAAATACTTGAATGTTTCAATCATATCTCCTCTCTCCCTCCTTTGCTCTAGGGTATACCTATTGAGCTCCATGAATCTGTCCTCATATGTTTTCTGATGCAGTCCCTGCACCATTTTGGTTGCCCTTCTTTGGACTGCCTCCATTTTGTTAATGTCCTTGAGCAGGTGCAGCTTCCAGTACTGCATGCAGTACTCCAGATGGGGCCTAACCAGTGTCTTGTAAAGAGAGATTATTACCTCCCTCTTATAACTTGCAATACCCCTGCTAATACACCCCAACATTCCTCTAGCCTTACCTACTGCTTTAGTGGTCTGCTTGGACAGTTTCAGGTCTTCTATGATGATGTTGCCCAAGTCTCTTTCTTCTGTTATGATTGCCAGCAACTCCCCTCCCAACCTATACGTGGCTTCAGGGTTTTTCTTCTCTAAGTGCATGATCTTGCATTTCTTTGCGTTAAACCCAGTTGCCACTTTTCTGACCATTTTGCCAGTTTATCTAGAGCTCTTCTCATTCTGCCCACCCCATCTGGATCATCTACTCTGTTGCAGATCTTGGTGTCATCTGCAAACAGACAAACCTTACCCTTCAGTCCATCTGCAATGTCACTGATAAAGATATTGAAGAGAACTGGCCCCAGGACTGATTCCTGAGGTACCCCACTTGTGACTTGCATCTCTTCTGACTGTATACCATTTACCACCACTCTCTGTGTTCTGCCCACCAACCAGTTTGCCACCCAGTTGACCAACTTCTGACCCAGCCCGAGCCAACCTTGCTTATTAATCAATCTTTTATGTGGAACAGTCTCGAAAACTTTGCTGAAGTCAAGGAAGGTGACATTAACTGCTCCCCCTTGGTCCACCACTCTAGTTACCCAGTCAAAGAAATCAATTAGATTAGTTTGACAGGACCTTTCCTGTTGTAAACGCATGCTGTCTTGGATCCTGTGCTCCTATAGATTCCAGGTGTTGCACTATCCTTTCTTTAAGGAGTGCCTCCATAATCTTGCCCACTACTGAGGTAAGACAGACTGGTCTGTAGTTCCCTGCCTCCTCCCTGCTACCACATTTGTGGAGTGGTATCCCATGAGCTCTTCTCTGGCCTTCTGGGACTTCTCCTGTTCTCTGAGACTCACTAAACAGTTCTGATAAAGGTTCTGCTAGTTCCACCCTTAGTTCAATTAGTACCCTGGGATGTATGCCATCAGGTCCATTCGCCTTGTCCACCCTGAGCTTAGCGAGCTCTTGTAGGACCCTTTCTTTTGTGAAGAGACTAGTGCACACCTCCCTCCCCCCTGTGTACATGGTGCTGAGCTGTTGGCCCTGCCCCACCTTTTCCTCAGTAAATACTGTGCAGAAGTATCTATTTAGGATAGATGCTTTTCCTTGGTCCTCCTCCTCCTCACACTCCCTCATATCCCCTTTGATCTTAACAATACCCCCTCTGGACTTTCTCCTTTCACTAATGTATTTATAGAACGTCTTGTCCCCTTGTTTTACTGTTCATGCTAGTGTTTCCTTGGTTTGGGCCTTTGCCTGCCTTACTGCCTTCCCTGCTTCCCTTAGGGAAGTTTGGTATGCCTCCCTGTCTTCATCCCGCTGTGTTTCCTTATATTTCCTGAAGGCCAGACTTTTGGCTTTGACCTTTTCTGCTACCGTTCTTGAGAACCAAAGTGGTTCCTTCTTTTGCTCTTGCTTTTCTCTCTAACACAGTGGGATGTTGCTTCAAGTATTGCATCTTTAATTCTTGCCCATTTTGCCTGTACCCCCTCACCTGTATTTCTTCTTGCCAGGGCTAGCTTAACTCTGTTGGCCATCTTATCAAGGTCAGCTCCTCTGAAGTCCAATGTTTTTGCCTTGGAATGGGATGATTAGTTCTAGTGGAAAAATTGGATCATACCATGTGATGGTCACTGGTGCCCAGGTGACCTTCTACCTGGAAATCTGTGATCCTTTCCCTGTTAGCCAGTACTAGATCTTGGCTAGCCCTGTCTCTTGTGGGTTGTTCTACCAGTTGTTCGAGGCCCTCCCCCTGCAGGGAATCCACTATGTGTCTAGTTCTGGCAGATGTTCCAGCTGGTATTGACCAATCTGTATCTGGCATGTTGAAGTCTCCCATTATCAGAACCTCCCCTTTAGCTGTCATGTTTTGCAAATCTTCTAACAGTATTGTGTCTATGTCCGCCCCAGTCTGGAGGCCTGTAGACAGCCCCAGTTTGTATGGCTGTCCCATTTCCTGTTTCCAGGGTGACACACGGTTCTTCTGGCTCCTTATGTGTATTCTGAATTTCTGTAGTTTTGATATTTTCTTTGACATAAAGGGCCAATCTACCCCCCCCACACTTTTTGAACCCCGGTCTCTTCTGAACAGTACATAGCAGGGTACTGAAGTCTCCCAAGTGTGGTTACTGGTGAAGCATGTCTCACTAATGGCTACTATGTCCAGTTTAGCCTCTGTCATTGTTGCCTTCAGGTCTGGGATCTTGTTTCCCAGACTGCGAGCATATGTGTACATGATTTTCCATAGGCCAGATTTTGGTATGTTAGTTGTCAGGGGAGATCTGACATTTCTCCTGTGCATCATATGGTTAGCTGGACCTTTTTCCTTACCTGGTGATATAAACATGCTGAACTCCTGTTTGATCAATAGCTGAGGGGGGAGGGGTGTTCTTCCCATTCAACGTTTCGGGTGCTGCACTCCTCTCCCCATTTGCTAGTTTAAATATTCTGCAAAGACATCAAACGTCTGCCCCAATGCATTGACTCCTTCCTTGGTCAAATGCAGTCCATCAAATTTAAAGAACTTTTGCTCCTAAAACTGTTGCCAGTTACCTACAAATCTATCTCATTTCTTCCTGGCACCAACTCTTGAAGCACATGTTTCGGTCCCCTTCTCTGACCTTCTGTCCATCTGCCCCCCTCCCAGACTGGCAGAATTTCACAGAAGGAGATGCAAGACAAAATGGATGACAGTTTGTCATGCAGCCTGGTCAGATGTTCCTTGGTCTCCACAACTGACCAGCTGGCGAGATTGTTAGTCCCTATGTGTACCAGGAAATCAATGTTTTCTCCAGTTTTCTGCATGATTTTAGCAATGCGGTCAGTGTCTCTCCACATTGATGTACCTGGGAAACATCTGACCATTATCCACGGCTGGAAGGAAGTATCAACTCCCCGAATCATGGAGTCTCCTATGATCAGAAGTGTTTTGGATTTCCTTTTTGATTTTTTTGTTTTGGTCACTGTTTTGGGCTAGTTTTGTTGTGCTAGCTCCTGTGATGCAGTGTCCTGCTCTGCAGCATCCTCTACCCATTTGTTTGATTTTGGAAATAGCAATAGATACTGGTTTGTAGTTTTTATATGGTTTGTGGAAGTGGTACATTGGAGAACAGTGAGTGACGGGGCACACAATTTGCCCCTTCTAACCACCTGCCAACCTCCAGGACAAACTACCCACTGTGGTTGAAGTGCTTCTGTTGGATGTTGGGGAAATGGTGGGTGGTTCTTATAATATATTTCCTCCTGAATATGTGATTTGAGATGTGCAATCTCTGCCCATGCTGCCTGGAGCTGAGCTCTTAGATCTCTAATGGTCCAGCATGTAGTACAGTGTCCTAAATCCTGTTTAACTTTTAGAAAGTGTCCCACAGTACCTGCAGTTAATAATCTCCATTCCAGATGAGTTGCTGAGTTTATAACCTGGTCAGAGTAATTAGAATGAGGAAAATGAAAGCAAAAGTTTGATTTTGTGTTTTGTTTGTTTTTGTATAACTTGTTACAAGTTAAATTACTTGTGCCCCTGTAAATGAGGTTACTGTGCGGACACTACTCTGATCCTCCCCTTCCTGCTTTGTTACAGGAAATGTCAACACTGTGCTGCCCTATAAAAGGAGTGTAGCATGGGGTGATGGGGGTGGGTAGCTGGGCCCTTTCTCTGCCAAAAAAGAATCATGGATGAAAGAAACAAGGAGGTAAGAGCAGAAACAATCAACCAACAACAAATGCAGTAGCCCTAAAAGCTTAACCTAATGATAGAAAAAACTATAAAACCTGTAAAGCACCACCCATAATAATTTCACAGGAGATATACCCTGTAAAAAACACTTTGCTACAGAGAAGAATAAAGCAGTACAGAAGATGTATCTTGCAAAAAACAATTTGAATCAGAAGATTACAGCAGTAATCTGTAAGCACAAACCTGTAGACACACTCTGTAATAATGCAGCTGAAAGTATACCCTGCTACACCAATTTGAATCAGAGAAAAATAAAGTAGTAAAATGTTAGCTACAAACAGTAACAAACCTTGTGAGTACAAAAGAAAATAACACACAGTAAATCTGCCTAGCCAAAAGAAGCCTTACTCTTTTTCCTTGCTCTGATAAGGTTCCTTGCACTGTCCTTGCAAGCAACCTAGAAGGAAAGGGCTCAGGTGAAGCTAGGTGCCTTTGCCTGAAAACCTAGTCTTCCACCTCCTAGGGGGACCAGGATGATCCTGGGCCTGGTGACAAACGATTTGGGGAGAGATTATGGGAGCGCAATATGTATTCTCTGAAGGACAAAAGGGGGGCTGTGGGACATGATAAAAACCTTCAAGTACCTAAAAGGTGTAAACGAGGTTAGAAAGGAGGGTATTTTCAATTTAAAAGGGGAGTGGACCACAAGGGGCATAGTCTGAAACTAGTGGGGTTAGATTTAGACAGAAAATGAGAAGACACTTTTTTTCACTGAAAGGGTGGTGTCAGAGCTGGTCTTATTGAAATATAGTGGGCAATTTTAAAAGGGGGTTGGTGGGTGAGACAGGGTAAAAAGGAGAGTCTTAACTGGAGGGAGGAAGGGGAGTGGGAAAAAGAGGGTTGGGGATAAAAACTCCTGGGAGAAAGGGTAGAGGGGCAGCTCCAGTAAAATAGACTGAGTTGTACACTCTAACAGACTTGATAGACCATTATGGCTTGTTTCTGCTGGCTTTTTTTACATGTTCATATGCTCATATGTACCTTTGAGCTTGACTTAATGCATAAAAACAAAAAAAAGCAACAACAACAAAGAATACACATGACGTTAATAGGTGCTTGTAGCTATGCTGTTGGTGGCTAAAAACAAATCATGTAGCTATTCATTGCATTCCACACTGTACACCACCACTGCAATTTTGAAAAAGTGCTATTCCTCCAGTATGCACAGCAAAATGGCATGCCCACCCAGCCACCCAGCTGCCAAGCCCCCTAACTGATTTGCCAACATTTTTTTTAAAGTGCATCTGTGATCTCCCCCATACTCTTTCAAGCCTCCCTTGTATTGAAAATATTTGATCATCCATCTTTGTCTCCTTACTGAGTTAAACGGAAAGAAAATATGTTAAAGTTTATGGCTACGGTTTTGAATAACAAACAGATATTAGGGAGAGGAATTGTTTATGGCAGCTGAGTGGATGGATTAAGCATTATTCTACTAAAATATTTATTGAGCCACAGTGTGTGTTCATGAGATAATATAATAACACACTTCTGAGGTGGTTGCAGAACTTAACAGCCACCGTAGGCATACATTATTCTTTTCTGACCAGAATCTGTTGTGTGTTATTCCTTACTTAACACATGACGAACAAGGTATATTAAACACTTACATGATTCTGCAGACAGTGCTGATAGTGCAGAAGCAAACAAAAGAAGAAAAGGGATCCCAAGATCCAGTTCAGGACTGGAGAAGCAATTGAAGCATGCACACAGTGGCACACTCAAGACGTTCAAAGGCATTATTGAAAAATTCCCAAAAAGTACAAGTAAAGTCCATAGAGGTATCAGAGCCAATGTGGTTAGCTGCTTCCCACCATTTCATTTTGCTTTGCAGCTTCCACATAGGAGGCAGATAGTCTCAGTGTCTTTGGTTATAAACATCATGCACCCTCTTCCACCGCCACCACAATATGTCAGAATAATCTGTTTGCTATAACAGAATAAACACATATGAAATAATTAGTAAACCAGTACTCAATTTCATAAATTAACTGACAGATAAAATTACCAGATGAAATTTAATTAATTAAAAATAAGTAAGCAATAAGACAGTATAGCAAGGTGGTGGTCATGGAATAAACACCTTACCAGGTGCATAGTGAGGCTCAAGGCACTTGTGCCAGTGGTCTTCAGCACCTGGAAGGGTGTTTGGTGCATGACAAACAGTAACCTGGAATGTCTTATTTTGGTTATAAAACGGGTGCCCTCTAAAACTGAAGAACAAAGAAAAAAGCAACTGAATAAATAAAGGAATAAAAATGATATATTTTATAGAAATAAAAAGCTAGTCCCTGTTGTATCATACTGTGTGGTGGAGTGTTATTACAGTGGAAAGACAAAAAACCTTAGTGTGCAAGCAATGAGGCAAGGTTTACCCTAAAGGGCATTGTTTAGGAAGTAAAGTTTCAAAGAAATACAAAATTGCATATACCCCATAATGCAAAGCATCATGGGCTGCATATTCAAATCACTACATAATATTATGCTGGTTCAGCTTTAAGCAGAACTGCATCATGGGGGTATGTGTGATTTTGTGTGATTACAGTGTCTAGTATGTGGAGCTGTTGCATTTGAAAGCCATTTAAGACTCCTTTGCACTTCATAGTTAGAGAGAGAGAGAGACTTGTGCCTCTGGCTGTTTGAGTGAGACTGTTACGAGAGAGTGATCCACTTGTTACAGTGTGTAAGAAAGGGCTGTGCATGTGCAGCCATTAGCAGATTGGATCAGCACTAGTGAGCATGATGCTGAGCTAGTGCCGCATACTACACATCTGTCGATAGTGGCAACAGGAAATAGTTTAGGTAGCACTTGGTAGAGGCAAATGAAAAGAAACAAATCACCTTTGAATGTGGCATTTTTTCCCCCACAAAGGTTTTTATCTTCCTCTAGCAAAGTTGGGCAGCAATCAGCCCTGCCCCCATGTTCCATGATTGTCCCTTGCCTCCCTCTAGTCTGGGATCTTAGTTCCCCCTGCAGATTTCTCCCATTGTGGGCTGGAGGGATGGCCATTCTCTCCTTTTCTGAGCTGACACATCCAGATTTCACCTCCGGTCTGGAGTGGCAGGGTGGATCATGAAAGCACAGACAGGGCTTCACAAAGCCTAGCTTCCTACCTGTTTTGCTTTTCTAGTCCTCCCCCATGCTGCAGTAGCAGAATGTGCACATGGAGGTGCACACTTCCTATACAACCACAGCCCCTACTCTTTGAATCACTTGCCCCTGCACTATCACCGGACCCCCACCCAGTGGCAGTCATTGACCTAGATGGCTTGGCCACCTGTCACAAGAGAGGAAAGCAGTCCCTGGGATGCTCTCACTCCTCTCCCAACCCACTAATTCCTGGCAACCCATGCTTATTCCTGAACATAGGTTGCCAGTGTGGCAGGCAATAACAAATTCAACACCTTACCTCTTCTTGCCACTGAACCAGCCACAGTGTTGCAAATTGATAACTGGGCAAGGAAGTGAGCTAGCAGGTAGTTGAGTGGGTGGGCAGGTAACAGTCACATCTATGAATAAGCACCAAAATGTGGGTGGGTAGTTGTAAGGCAATGTAATGGTACATGGACAATGTTTGAAGAATTTAGGAACAAGGATTGGAGGCTTAGGAAACAAGACTCACAAGAAAGAAAAAGCATAGTTGAGGACATGGGTTTAAACATGCTATGTTCACCAATAGGAGTGTGAAAGACCATGGGTGGCAATTTTGTTATGTATTTAACTGTAGTTTTGACAGTTATGGCAAATGATGAGTGTTCAAGATTTAAACCTTACAAACATGCTGTCATAAATATTTAAAAAAATATGTGAGGCAGAGATATCAAAGTGTTCTGAATCTTGATTAGAGAAGTGCAAAGCTGGAAAATTTCATTCTATGAAATATTTCATGAAATTTGTGCATTTCACAAAAAATTTTGCAGGTAAGAAATGTAAAATTCCACAAGTGAAATGTGAAATTTCATCTGAGAAATGCACAATTTTGCTGTGAAATGCAAAATTTTGCCCATGAAACGTGACATGTTGCCCATAAAATGGTGAAATTCAGGCAACATTTTGCAAAATTTAGAATTTTGTGGCAAACTTTTGCTTTTTGAGGGTGACTTCACAATTTTGCATCAGGCGAAAAATTTAGCGTAATGGCGAAATTTCGTGAAATGTTTTGCTCAGTGAAATTGCCAATTTCTCGGCAATTTCAAAAGCAACATTTAATTTCATAACATCTCTAATCCTGATTGCTGAAACAGTTCCTGGACAGATAGTTGTCACTATGTAAGCTCCTGGGCTTCAAACCCTCTCAGTCAATCAGGAAGGAGCATTTTTCCTACCCATTTTATACAGGTAAGTGAAGTTTTTTTATTTTTTTTTTTTTAGTTGTGTTTAACCAGGATTAGCACACTAAGCTGAAAGCTTTCTTACGGGCATGACCTGGGAGCACAGGGAAGTTAAGTGACTTGCTCAGGGTCACACAGTATGTAAGTGGAAGCTGTGGGATTCAAACCCAGGTCTTTAGAGTAATGGCGAAATTTCGTGAAATGTTTTGCTCAGTGAAATTGCTGATTTCTCGGCAATTTCAAAAGCGGCATTTAATTTCATAACATCTCTAATCCTTATTGCTAAAGCAGGACCTGGACAGATAGTTGCCTTATATATATCACTTTTCTGTATGACAATTGATAAAAGCATTCAGTTTATATTCCCAGTTATTATATGAATCATGAACAGTGTCACCTACAGTAACAGGTTTACAAACAAGCATTTGTCAATGCCGAATGTTTGCTTGCTGGCATTGGCAGTGGTAGTGTAGAAGTTACAGAGCTGCGTAATAGGAATGGCAGTGAAGTATTGAACTGAAGCCAACCCCACCACCCTGCAGAGGTGACAGACATTGGGTGTGCGTTTGGGTCATCGGGCACTCATGACCATGCCATTCTACCGCCACTCTGCAGAGACTGACAAGTGGGCACGTGTTCCTTGGGTCTTTGGCCCTTATCGCACCCCATTTCATTAGGAAATATGGTGAGATGGGTGCGATATAGGAGAATGGGGTGAAGTTTGGGGCCGAAGACTCCAAGGCATACCTCGATGCCTCCCAGTGACTGCAGGGTGTGGAATGGTATGAGCATCACAGGCAAGAATCCCAAGTCACACCCTGATTCCTGTCATTCTCTAGAGGGTTGGGCGATTTAGTTGAAAAGCCTAATACCTCAGGCATTCATTGGTATTTTCACTCCAAATTTTCAACATGTTTATTTTGTGACCCCACCTCATGAACAGGGGGAATATCAGTTTGGTAGCAGCTGCTTATGCACAGTGACTCTGACATTTAGCACCAGGTGAAAAATATTCTGAACAGGATGTAAAAATGACAGCTGTACTCTTCATGGGAGGTGTAAAATGGCTATGTTGCAAATGTGTAGTAAAAATATTTAAAAAAATGGTGAAGTCACGAGTGTACATAGAAACTGTGCAACGCACACCTGTAATATAATTAGGTTGGGGATTTTTTATAGCAGATTGTCAACTCAGGCATTTTAGTGCCTCCGATCATGAACAGTGTCACTGTGATTTTCTTTATCTGTGCTGAACAATGATTTCCCACAGCGACCATGCATCTCTGCACTGAAAGTGTGAAAACACACTTCGACCATGTTGTGAAAAATGGCAGCTGTACTGTTCATAAGGAAGTGTGGAAAAATGCCACTAGTGAAAATCTGGACTGAAAATATTATAAAGTCATGAACTATCGAGAATGCATGGAAACTGCACAATGCTCACTCATAACAGTCATTTTATGGACTTTTGTCACCAAATTTTCAACATAGCCATTTTAAGACCTCTGCTCATGAACAGTGTAACTGTGATTTTCTTAATCTGTCCTAAACATTGATTTCGCACACCAACAGCACCATTGTGCGCTACATGTGCGATAACACATTTTGGGTGACATATGAAAAATTGCAGCTGTACTGTTCATAAGGAAGTTTAATAAAATGGACATATTGAAAATCTAGAGGAAAATATTAAATTTGCAAACTTACGAGCATGCATAGGAACTGTGCACGCATGCTCGTAAAAAGTCATTTAGAATTTTTCACCAAATTTTAACATAGCCATTTTAAGGCCTCTGCTCATGAACAGTGTCACTCGGTTTTGTTAATGTGTTCCATACATTGAGTTTGCACACTGACTGCACCATTGTGCGCTACATGGGTGGAAACATGTTTTGGGCAGGATGTGAAAAATGACAGCTGTACTGCTCATAAGGAGGTGTGGAAAAATGGCAATGTTGAAAATCTGGAGTGGAAATATTGAAAATTCGCAAACCTACGAGCGTGCGTGGGACCTGTGCAATGCACACTCGTAAAACAGTCATTTTTAGGAATTCTTTCACCAAATTTTCAACATTGCCATTTTAAGATCTCTGCTCATGAACAGTGACACTGTGATTTTCTTAATGTGTCCCATACACTGAGTTCCCACAACGACTGCGCCATTGTGCGCTACATGGGCAGAAACATGTTTTGGATGAGATGTGAAAAATGACAGCTGTACTACTCATAAGAAGGTGTGGAAAAATGGCAATGTTGAAAATCTGGAGTGGAAATATTGAAAATTCGCAAACCTATGAGCGTGCGTGGAACTGTGCAATGCGGCTAAGTAAAACAGTCATTTTAGAATTTTTCACAAATTTTAAACATAGCAATTTCAAGACCTCTGCTCATGAACAGTATCACTGTGATTTTCTTAATTGTCCCTTACATTGATTTCTTTTACTCTCGTCATTCTGTGCTACATGGGCGGAAACACATTTTGGGTGAGATGTGAAAATGACAGCTGTACTACTCATAAGAAGGTGTGGTGAAATAGGCAATATTGAAAATCTGGAGTGAAAATATTGAAATTCGTGAACCTACGAGCCTGCATAGGAACTGCGCAATGCTGCATTTCGTTAAACAGTCATTTTGGAATTTTGGCACAAATTTTCAACATGGGGTTTGGGCCCCTTCTCATGAATGATGTCACTGTCATGGCGGTATTCAGGCTTGAAGGATGATTTTGCGGTCACTGCGCAGTCACTGGCGAAATCCTCGCCGGGCCTGAGTAGCGCATGACAGAGCATCATTCATGGAGGGGTCCCAAAACCCATGTTGAAAAATTCCGCGTATCCAAAAATAACTGAGCTCATGCAATAAAGTTGAAACCCCCTATCTAGCCATTATACAGCTTACCAGCATTTCCTCAGTTAGCGTCGGCTTTGAAGAGTGCAGGCGTGTTCCCGGTCCACGAAGATCATCGCGCTGGAGTCGGAGGTAAGTATGGGGTGAGGGGGTGTGGGGAAGCTGGGTGCGCAGTGGGTGGTGCGGGTTGTGGGAGGGTCAGGAGGCGCACCGCTGGACCGTTTTTGTCTTACAGGTAAAACAAATAAAAAGACGTCGTGGGACCGTTTGCCACACTGGGGTGGGCTCCCAGCGTGGCACAAGGACTTTGGGGGGGCATTCAGCCGACAGAGTTGGGCACCCCGTCGGCAAAAATCACTGATTGCCACACTGGGTGGGCTCAGCATGGCACCAAGTACTGGGAGGGGGAGGAGATGATGCAGCTCAGCCGGCGGAGATTGAGCACCCGTCAGCTATACACACACATCGGGGAGACACACTGCGCCTGCGGACTGGGGGCTGGCGTGAGAGCTTCTTATCGCTGCTCACTCAAGCGTAGTCCCCTTTCAACTGTATGCCACTGCATTTTGGAGCATGTCATAGACAGCTCCAAAATGCATTGGCTTATAGGGGCCTTGCCTGCCAGCACACTGCCTGAATTGGAGGAGGAGGTGACACACCTCCGAAATCTCCGATGATGGCACTATGTTTCTTGCACATGCGTGCAAGCAAACATAAAAATGTATGAGCCACATTTATAATTCCCACATGGTAAAGGATTATTTGATGTAGCACGTCTTTGTACATAGTGACTCCGAGTCACCATGTCAGCAATATTATGTCCCTTTTTGTATACTGTTTTGAACATTTCCATGGTCTCCGCAGGAGACTCTCTGAGCCAAACATATAGGGGGTATTATTTCCTTAAACAGTTCATTAGGAGGACAATTCAATGATCCAGCAGTGACATATTTTGCTGTTGCTCTTTTGCCCATTGATCTGGGTTTTAGGGGCAAACTTGAAAGGCTGGTACTCAGGCATCCAGATGAAAAAGATGTAACCAATGGCAATGTGTCCCAGCAAAGCATGTTCTGGTGATGGATTATGACTCAACAGCAACTCACAGTGGAGAGCTGTGCGGTTTGTTATAGGAACTACGTGCATGTGTGTCACTCCTTTGGGGTCATGCACCCTTCTAACAGCAGTGGAAGACGGGACAGAAAGGCAGGAAACCACTGTGTTGTAAAAATGATAAGTCACTGATACTCTTGAGCCATACATGCCATGGTGACCTCCACTGGCTACAGCAACGGTAGTAAGGGCTAACTGGGTTGGGAGGATGTTGAAAAAACTGACCTGACTCACCACACATGGTGTCATGGAGAAAAACAGGATAAAAAAAAACAGTTAATTAGAACCACTAGCTCTTTCTGGCTAGATGTCACATATTGCCCACTCCCTTTTCTGTTCTTTTACCACAGCACCATGAACACCTTTCTATTTTGACAGTCTTTTTGATTTATTTATTTATTTATTTTAACATCAGTTTAATAACCTTTGAGCCAGAGGCTCATTTACAAAGGTACCTCATCATAGAGAGGACAAAAACAGTGGTACAACAGACAACAGACAGGCAGCAATACATACAAGTACACAATAGATGTCAGTCAAAGTTACAGGCATTTCTAAGGCATAAATAAAGCATACAGGTGAGTTTGGCATAATAGACAGTGGATAAAGGAAGATCGATTCAGAAGGTGGATAGCGGAGGATGAGAGGAGGTCAACAGAGAGAGGAGAGTAGTCAAGTGATGGTGGCCTAGTCAGGAGGAAGGGAGCTGCTCAGTGAGCATTGTCAGGGAGAGGAGAAGATTAAGGGCAGCAACAGCTGCGTGAGGTGAGCAGTTGTTTTCTGAGGCTGTATTTAAAGCACGATAATGAGGGAGCTTCAGAGATTCCGGCAGGGAGGGTGTTATACCAGGAGGGGGATCTATAGGGGTAAGCCCTTTGACCTTGTGAGGTTCTCACCCTTGGTATAACCAGTGCAGTTTTGCAGGAGCTACGGGTGTGCACTGTGGGGTTAGCCCAGTGGATTGTGTCAGACAGGCCGGGGGATAGGCCATGGAGAGCTTTATAGGTTAGTTGGCAGGTTTGGTACATGAAGCACTCATCCAGGTTGAGTAGATTGGCCATGGAATAAAGAAGGCAGGTATGAGTAAGTCTAGGAGCACTGGTTATAAGTCTACAGGCTTTGTTAAGAGTAAGGCGTATCTTGCGCAGGACCGTCTGGTCAGCCACACCATAGATGGGAAGGCCATAGTCGATTAGGGATATAACAGAGGAGGTGACTGCAAGGCAGAGGGCATCAGTGGGGAGGCAGATTTTATGACGGTAAAGGATACCCAGCTGTGTATTGGAGGCAGAGGTCAGTGCAGAGATGTGGGCATGAAAAGAGAGGGCAGCGTCAAAGGTTATACCTAGGTATTTATAAGAGGGAACAAGTTCAATAGGGAGATTGAAGGTGGAGTGGACAGAGAGAGGAAAGTTGCTGGACTTATTTTGTGGGTGGGCAAAGAGCATGGCATTGGTTTTCTTTAGGTTGATGATGAGTCGGTGCTCAGTGAACCAGGTTTGTGCTGCATTGTAGGCTTGCTGAAGAGAGTTCTGGAGTGAGATGGGATTACTATCAGAGGCAAAGAGTACTGCATCATCAGCGTAGAATAGGATTTTTCCAGTACATTCACTGGGCAGGGAGTTGAGGAATAGGGAGAAGAGCAAGAGCCTGAGAATAGAGCCCTGAGGGACTCCAGAACGGATGGGGCAGGTACTGGAGTGTTCACCTAACTTTCACACATTGCGGAGTGGGCTGACAAGTAGCTGGAGCACCAGGAGACTGGTCAGCGGCAAAGCCTAGGTGCCCAACGGTAGCTAACAAGAAGGGATGTGAGACAGTATCAAAGGCTTTTGATAAGTCAATGAACACAGCACCAGCCAAGGAGCCAGAGTCCAGTGAGGTGTGCAGAAAGTTAGAGAACTCCAAGAGGGCAGTATTGGTGCTATGGCCGGCTCTGAAGCCATGTTGTTCAGGGCAAAGGACACCATATTTGGAGAGGTATTCAGAGATTTGGGTGGCCACAATTTTCTCTAAGGCCTTGGAGAGAGTAGAGAGGATTGAAATAGGCCGGTAGTTGCCCGGGTGCATCCTCTCACCACCCTTGTGGATTGGGGTAACAGTAGCGACCTTCCAGGCAGAGGGGAATTGCCCTAGGCAGAGAGACTTATTAAAGAGGCAGGTGATAGGTGAGATGACCTGGTCTAGTACCTGACGTAGAAGACAGGTTGAGCTTACACTTTTCTTTTAGTGTGAAGGAACATTTTATAGTATGGGCATATTACGTATAGAAAACAGACCTTTCAAACTGTTATAGTGAATGTTCTACAAAACCTGTTTTACATGTTCCATCATCAACTTCACCTATATTCCTGCTTGCTCTGACTTCTGTTACTTTAATTTATTTTAAACAGAAGCACTTCACTTAGTAAAAACCATTAAAAAATTGCTTACTTTCTTACCTTTGTCACTCACAAATTACTGAAAATGGCAACTCACAAATTATCGCACAAATGTGCAATCTGTGTTGAAAATGTTTTTTTTTTCCCCCTTAATGGGTTACTGGTAACATTTTAATTATGTTACAAAATTAAAAAAAGAAAACTCTTAAGAATGCATAAAAAATGATAGTAAACCCATGTTCTTGTAAAGTAGTCCCTCTACTGGTATTCTCGCCACTAGAAGGCACTGCTGTGTTTGACAGACTTTTTTTTTACTTTTCCACTTTTGTAGTGTGTCTGCCTTGTTTTCTGCCCCCACCCCAGAAGAAGTGCAGTGTGACCCCCAAGCAGTGCATTTTATGTCTTTTCTTTCTGTATTGTATACATTTCATTACAGCATTGGGGGTACCGTTTCATGATCTGTTCAACTAATTCTGAAAGACAGCATTTGTTTATGTTTTGCCATTCCAAAAAGTAAAACACAGTTGGGACTTGGGAGAGCTGAAGACAGCAGCACAAATAATATATACTAGATCAAGTGTGTTATTTTTTTAAATACAGTTACTTTCTTAGGCAGGTTGAGATGAATCAGGGAATGGAGCTAGCAGTTCATTAGTGGATCACTGTCAGGAATGGGGTTGGATGAGATGCAGTATGATTGGGTGTGGCAGGGTAAAAAAGCACGGAGGTTGTGCAGTTAAATAATGTGATTTTTGCTTAAAAACATAAAAATGTCACTTTATGAAGTGGGTTGAGGTGAACCAAGGAACTGGAAGTGGCAGTTTTAAATTTGGTGTGAATGTCATTTCAGCACTAAGGAAAGCAATCAACCTCAGGGTGTTGTCACTGACCAAAAAAACAATAATGCTTTGGGTGACCCTATTAAGATACATTTTATAGAAAGCTAGTGTGGTTTTATTTCCCAGGATCTTCACAGTATAGTCTACAAAACAAAATGTGGATTCAATAACAAGCATTGGAGAGGGTGTAAAATTGTGACATTTTGAAATAAAAAATTATATGGGTACAATAATATTAGAAGTTATCAGGCAACCAGACACTGGGACTCACTATTTCCTGGTTTCTGCTGCTTGATACCAGATTGGCTAGTTGGTCTGTTTAGCCAGTCAGGAACAATGAATCTTCTTACCCAGTTTCTAATATTGTATTGTTGACCCCTATTATTCCCTGATTTTCACTGACTGACAAATGTCATTATACACTGATAGCAGTGAATAACTAAGTGTGAAAAGCAAAGTATGAATAACAGAATGAGAATACCAACTAAAGACATAAACAAAGACTCAATTACCCACTACTAGCAGTAGATAAGAACATGTACTTGCATAACAACTATACCACTACACATGCGTACTAATAGGGAATACCTCATTCACTCTCAGTTAACACTTTCAAATGCATTACCATATGGAAACGTTCCATAAATACAAGCCCAATTCATTACCATGTAATTTAACAAATTACAAATAGGTGCCTTTGAAGAAATTTGTGATAAGTTCATCTAGTGAATCTGGGGGCAGAAAAGACATTCAACCTTGGTCTTGTGCCGTATTTGACCTTGCTTCACTTTATGAAATTGCCACCTTGCTCTTCACAGATGGTTCCATGTCACAATGGCAAATATATAATAGCACCATACATATGAGTAATTGCACAACGCCAAAAACAGAAATGGGGTTTGTGCAATACAGCAACCAATAAAATAGGGGAGCATAACAACACTCTACAAAGCCATATATGCATAACTTTTTATGCAGGGGCTATGCCCCCTGTGATCCCCTTGCAGGGGGCTTCATCTCCACAATCCCATCTCTTATTATAATCAACTTTGAGGTGGGGCCTGACACTGGGGTAAAGAGGCAACCTGGAGGGGGCTATTCAGGGGTGGGGGTGACTGGGGGGACCATGGATTACAGTTTTGGGAAGTTGGGTATGGGAGACAAAAATACAAGGTAGGGAACAGGAGACAGAAAATACTAAGTACAGCAAAACACAGTGTTAAAAATATCTGTATGCACCTAGCAAGGTCCAAATCTGGGACTTCCTGCACTGGAGGCACCGATGTAAGCAACAGCACCAAGCAGACAGCTGGGAGGTACTGCGCCCAACTACTTGCCATATGCTTCTTCCAAAAATCTGCCTGTACCTTTCACTGTCATTCTCAGATGCCATTCTGTCCCTTCCACAGTAGCTCAATCCATGCCATGCTATACTTTTCCATTCACTTATGTGATGGGCGATCTGAGCTGCTCAATTTGAATTGCCTACATCCCTAGATACCTTCATGGTTACCTATGCATAAATCTATATATAACTGGTGAGCTTTTTCTCCCTAAGGGAAAGACAGTTATCATTTGCCTTTATAACCTGTGGGTTATAATGGTGAACATGTGCCAGTTTCCCTTGCTCCATGTATGCACCAGCTGCAGCTCTTCCCTTCCTCAATGCCAGACACTTCACCACCACTACCACTTGGCGGTAATTAAATTAAAAACAAACCAACTTGCCTTTTATCATTGGAGATTTTGCTTCCTTGATTAAACCTTTAATCCTTAATTAACCCTTTAAAAAATGGAAAGGTTTGTTTCAGTAGCGGCTCTGCCATGCACCGTGCTTCATCCCGACCGGACCACAGCTGGACAGTGATGTATTTATTTTTTATAAAATTGCTAAGGTGCAAAAAATGCTCCCCAGCAATTATATGAAATAAAACACTGAGTGGTGTGCATAACTCAAATTTTACACACACTGTCAGTGTTGGATGCTTAAATAAACCACTGAACTTCACTCTGGGTTTATGCAGCATCCAACTCTTCAGGTGTGTGTGAAATCTCGTTAAGCACACCACCCCATGTATTATTCTATATAACATTAGTAACAATCAAGCATGCATGGGATAGGCACATGAGTGTAATAAGTAGGGTAAGGGAGGAGGGAGAAACACATGTGATTGAATAGAGTTCATTCAGGGTGTAGTAATAGGCAAGAATAATAGGGCAAACTAGAAGGGCTTACTGGTCCTTTTCCACCAACACATTCTGTGTTTCTAATTTTTGTTTCTATGTTTCTAATTTTCTGCATGCCTCTGTGACCTTTCACTCAATTTAAAGGTTATGCCTGTGATTTAATGGGTGGTTTCAGTCCCCTTACTGAACAATTAATTTAAACTTGCTTTCTCCAGACTTATTTGAAGGCTCTGTTTCTTTGTTTCTGCCATCCTCTCCTCCAACTCCTCCTTCTCCAGTGCCTCATCCCTCTCCATGTGCTCCTCCCTCTGGTACTTACAGCCAAACAGAATTAAGTGCCTGTGGCACCTCTTGAGGTGGAAACCTTCTTAAGAGAGTTACTTTACCCTTGTGGTGCTCCAACATGTTGGTAGTCCCACAGGGATCAGAGAGTGTGACTGCCAAAACATCCACATATAACAGTCAAACAACTCAGTCATGCAACTGGCTCATCAAGTGTTCACAAGCATTACTCCGTATTTTGGTCTTCTATATCGATTGAATAAATGGGGCATAGGGAACTATTGGAATGGATAAAATTTGGAATCATCAGAACTGCTGGAATATGCAAGCTGTACATTCCAATGGCTCCAGACATTCTGGATTTTACCCATTCCAGCGGTTCCAGACATTTGGCATTTTCCGTTTCTGCATTCCCCAATAGCCAAAGCAGCTAGTTACAGAACTTATTGGGATTAAAGTAATAGCCAGAATACTAGAAAGACTGGATTTGCAATAGGGATGTTCAGATCCTCTGAAATTCATCCTGTTTTGTGCCCATTGGAATTTCAGTGATTCCAATTCCTACTCTGACTCTGTTCCACTTTGACTAAGGTGCCAGAGTCAGAACTGAAATTCCAGTTCTGTCTCTGAATACTAGCATACATTATTAAATAGTACCCAACTCTCTCCCACCCAGTACCTATTCAAAATGCCGACAGCCTATTCACACTGTCAAAAAAATGTGCAGCAATAAAAGCGTGTGTGGTCCAGGAGCTGGTATACTGTATATAACCTAACATGGTTTGGTGCCATGCCTAGATGCTGGAACTGCACCCTGAGAATATTGCTGGTGCCATTTTTTGGTTTAGTGTTTTCACACCATGCCCTACCACCCAGCACACAATAAAATAAAGCCCCTGTTAGACCTGCCAGCAGCCTGATCCCATCTGTGTCACACACTTCTTCTCTCCCTTATAGCCCACTTTAGTTGGCTACCATAGTGCCTGGCCCCACTGCCAGCTATTGTACAGTAGTCTACCTCTATCCTTTTCATAGCTGGCCAGTAGTGACTGCTTCTGTGGTAGCCGATTACCCATAAAACCACAGAAACCCACAACCTGCGCCATCCAACAAAAGCTATGCTGGTACAGAGTACTGACTAACAAGCTGACCCAAAAAGCCCATCCCTATCAGGCAGCTCTCTCCTCCAGTAGTGCACACTACCTAGCTTACCAGGCCAGCACCCTGTTTCTCCCTTGTGCACCAAGACATCACATCTTCAGGAGGTGAGACAGAGTGAGAGACCCATGATGACCCTGAAAAATGGAGACATACAATATGGCTTTTCAACAGAAAACCCTGGGAAGCAGTTCAGCCCCTCCACTCTTACTGTGAGAAGATATGGACTTCTTTTTTTTGGGGAGGGGGGGCCTGTTGCACTGCAGCCAGCACAGCTACATGGGGCTTGGGCTTCAATGGGGGGTTCTAAGTCCCAATCCCACAGTGACTGGATTAGATTTGTCTGTGCTGGCTAGACCACTACTGACCAACCTGAGCAACAGACAGGAATTAGAGTGGAGACAGTCACACTGGACCAGTGTCTCATCCCATCACACAACCTATCCACGTAAGATCCCATCCAGGGCTTTCCAGCAGCTAAACAGATGAAACTAGGATAAGGGAGATGGGCTGGTCTACACAGGTGGCGGAAGGTGGTAGGTTTTACCATTCTTAATCTTGATTCTTCTCCTCCCTGTGCAGCAACTATTTATTTAATTTTGGTAACTAGGTAAGCCCACTGAGTCCAGTAACGGTCCTTATTCCAGGGGTGACCCAGAATTAATTACAGATACTTTGAACTATAACATTTGTAGAATTACAACAAATAATATTTTACATATCATATGGAAAGGAGAACAATTAAAAACATACAACACTAGTAATATTTGTTAATACATTTAAATATATTTGTGAATGTGCTCATTCACTGACAGATTTTTTTGAATCAAAAGGTCCAAAGTTGAGATATCAGTAGTGGCAACTGCATTAATTTAGCTCCAGCAGGCGGGTCTTTTCTTTTGGGTTGTTTAACCAGGAGTAGCACAATAAGCTGAAAGCTTTTTCACAGGAGTGACCCAGAAGCAGAGGGAAGTTAAGTGACTTGCTCAGGGTCACATAGTATGTAAATGGAAGATGTGGGATTCAAACCCAGGTCTAGTCTGCTGGATATCACCAGATTTGCAGTTCAGAGCCTTAAACCACTGCACTATATTGCCTCCCAGGGTCTTTATTCCCCTTTTAAATCCCCCCCCTAATAAGTTGCACTCCTGGAGATTTGTTGGGAGTGCATTCCAGAGGGGAGGTATGAAAGCTGAGAAAGCCCAGGACCCTTGGGTGGACTTCACACTGGGTACCATGAGGAACTGTCTTCTTGAGGACCTTAGTGTCCTGCCATTCTTTTTTGTTCTCTGTAACTCCACGAAACTCGGGGGGGGGGGGCAATGGCCAGCCTGATCTTGTAGGCTGGGCAACTGGAGGATGTTTTTCATGTTTTAAAAATGCATTCAGTTGGATGCAGAATCAGATTTGGAAGCAGATGCTGATACCTCATCCCATTTTGCATGTTTTTTTTTTAATTTGGACTGTTGGGCCGGAATGCCAAAATCCCAATTTAGAATAACTGCTTGGAATCTAAGGAATCTGAGACAGTGATTCTGAGCATCCCTATTTTTCATAAATGGTAAAATCTGGAACTGCGGGAATGAGAAGGGGAGATAGGGGAGCTAAACATGTGGCTCAAGGCTGGTGCCAGGAAAAATGACACAGATTTGTAAGGAACTGGCAACAGTTCTGGGAGCAAAAGTTCTTTAAATTTGATGGACTGCATCTGACTAAGGAGGCAGTCAGTGCATTGGGGCAGAAGTTTGATGTCTTTGCAGAATATTTAAATTAGCAAATGGGGAGAGGGGTGCAGCACCCCATACATCGAATGGGAGGAACACCCATTCCCCCTCAGCTAGTGGTCAAACAGGGATTCAGCATATTTGCAGTTCATTTGTATAGCCAGGTAAGAAAAAAGGCCCATCTCCCCATACGATGCACAGGGGAAATACCAAACCTCACCCAACAACTAACACACCGAAATCTGGCCAAATGGAAAATCATGTACATAAATGCTCACAGCCTGGGAAATAAGATCCCAGACCTGCAGACAATAATGTCAGAGGCTAAACTGGACATAGTAGCAATTAGTGAAACATGGTTTCGGTAACCACACTTGGGACACTTCAGTACCTGGCTATGTACTGTTCAGAAGAGACCAAGGTGCAAAAAGGGGGGGGGGTGGAATGGCCCTTTATGTCAATGAAAATATCAAAGCTACAGAAATTCAGAATACACATAGGAGCCAGAAGAACTGTAGGTCACCCTGGAAACAGGAACTGGGACAGCCATAAGAACTGGGGTTGTCTACAGGCCCCCAGACCAGGGGGCAGCAGGGTGCATAATCCCAGACTGTGTGGGAGAAGACCATGGGCAACAGAGTGCAGCAACATCAAATGTGAAGCAGAAGGCAGGGGTTTGTGGGGCAGGAACTGGTGGCAATAGAATGCAGCTGCCTCAACTGTGGGGCAGAGGCACAGTGCATCAGGATGCCACACAGTGTTTCTAGTTATACCTAACATGATGTATTTTCACACAGAAACCACCAACGAACTGAAATGTATGAGTTCTGAAAGGTGCCTGTCACACTCTGCTACAGTATATCAAGCACTTGTACTGTTTGTCAATCTAACATGAAAAATAATTTTCTTACATGAATGTATTTATGAAGGCTACATCAAAGACAAACTGTTTCTGTGAATGAACACAATTTAGATTTATTTTATATTCATTTAATAGCCCTGTGTTATATAGTTAGAAAAAAAATTGAGTTTAGATTAGAAAGAATTGCGAGCTGTGATACAGACATGTTGATTTCTCAGAGAAAGACTTCCACTACTTCAATTCAGTATTGAAATTAAAATGATCAGCTTTTTATGAGGAAATAATGATATATTTTAAGCTGATCTATTTAAAAACAAGCCAGAGACTAGGTTTGTAAGAAAGTTGGGGGAGCTCAGCACACCATTAACTCTACAAACTACTGCTCTGATTGGGAATCTGAAACAGCAAGCTACTCCAAAATGATGTCATCACACTCTAAGTTTGACTGAGAGGATAGAAATAACTCTACTGTTTTCAGCCACTGTAGAGCAAGTTAACAAATACTGATTTAAAGAAAACTACAAAATCAAACAGCATGAAATTTTCAGGAAACACTGACCATGACACAGGGATTTGAATTTCAGTTTTTCGAGCTTTTATAAAAAATGTGTAGAAACTGTTGCACATGATCTTCAAGTTTAGTTATATTTCAGCACAACTGGATACTAAGCATGAGTTTGTTTTCAGGACTGTTCTGTGTACAGACAAATGAAATGACTAAAGCAATAAAAAATTACATACAAAGTAAAGTACAAAATACAAGAAATTTTCAGGTACTATCACAAACTAATTCAGACCACTTCTAAGTTGGCAAATTCTGTATCCTAGGAGGCAGTGAATTCCATGCTGTTATCACAGTATAATTAAATTACATTGCACCATATTTTATCTTGTCTTTGGAACCTGAAGGCCTCTGCCAACTACTTCCCAAGAGGAGTATTTTGAGGAAATTGGAGTTAACTTATCTAATAAATAGGGTGAAGCCTTATCTGACATGCATTGATATAGAAAAGTTAACAAAGCCCCCCCAAAAAAATTTTTTAAAGTTGTCCAATTTACTTCCAAAAGCAATGTGCAATGATGCATCAAATCATGGGAGGATGGGATGGTACCTGAGGACTGGAGGAGGGCAGATGTGATTCCCCTTCACAAAAGTGGGAGCAAGGCAGAAGCAGGAAACTACAGACCTGTTAGTTTGACCTCAGTGGTAGGGAAAATTATGGAATCACTTCTGAAAGAAAGAATTGTTGAGCACCTAGAGGCCAGCAGGGCACAGGACCCAACGCAGCATTGATTCACAGCAGGAAGGTCATGTCAGATGAATCTAATCGATTTCTTTGACTGGGTGACCAAAGTAATAGACCAGGGAGGGGTTGTGGATATGACCTACCTAGACTTTAGTAAGGCATTTGACACAGTCCAGCACAAAAGATTAATAATCAAGTTAGCCAGCCTGGGAGTGGGTCCTAGGGTGGTAGTCTGGGTAGCAAACTAGCTGCACAACAGGACACAAAAGGTAATAGTGAATGGAACTCACTCCAAACAAAGTGGGGTTACTAGTGGAGTACCTCAGGGTTCAGTACTGGGTCCAGTCCTCATAACATCTTTATAGATGACATTGCAGAGGGTCTGGAAGGAAAGGTATGCTTCTTTGCAGATGATACAAAGAACTGTAACAGAGTTGATACACAAGGAGGGGTGGAAAGGATGAGAAGGGACTTGGCAAGGTTGAAGGAATGGTCGGATGTATGGCAACGTAGATTCATTGCAAAGAAATGCAAAGTAATGCACCTGGGAAACAAAAACCCAGGAGAAGAGTACACAATGGCAGGGGAGGTACTAACAACAACAGTGATGGAAAGGGTCCTGGGGGTAGTCATATCAGATGACCTAAAGGTGGGCAAGCAATGTGAGAAGTCAGTAAGGAGAGCCGGGGAGGGGGGGATACTGGGATGCATAGGGAGAGGCATCACAAGTAGAAAAAGGGAAGTGGTTATCCCTCTGTACAGCCAGTTGGTGAGACCCCATCTGAGTCCTACATGCAGTTTGGAGACCCCATCTTTGCAAGGACATAGACAGGTTGGAGGCAGTCCAGAGGAGGGCAACTAAAATGGCACAGGGTCTGCATCAGAAACCATATGAAGAGAGATTGAGAGAGCTTAATATGTATACCCTTGATGAAAGGAGGGATGGGGGCATGATAGAAACTTTCCAAGTACCTCAAGGGAATCAACAAAGTCCAGGATGGTAGCATTTTGCAGAAAAAGAGATATGCAAGAACAAGGGGACACAGTTTAAAGATAGAGGGGGGATGGTTCAGGGGCAGTGTGAGGAAATATTTTCACGGAGAGAGTGGTGAATGCATTAAACTGCCTTCCTGGGGAGGTTGTGGGGTGTAAAACAGTGGGGGAATTCAAACATGCATTGGACAGACATAAGGCAATTATAGTGGCAGGTGGGAGGAAGTAGGCTGTTGGTTAACTAGAATCTGCAGCTTATCCAATTGGTAGGGAAACGTGCAGACTGGGTGGTCCAAGTGATCCTTATCTGCCGTCAAAATCTATGTTCCTATGTTTCTATTGCCGGAGGATGTGTAAACCCAAAATAAATCTTGCAATACAGCAGTGCAGTCTATCCAACTTTTGCAAACTCCTTTTTCCAGCCATTCCATGGACTGCACTACCACAATCCAACATGGGCAGTTCAACTGATGATGCCAGTTTCTTTCATTATGTTTGCATGCAAGACAAGAGGTTAGAGTAACAAACTGTGAATGATCTTGGTACATCCAGCAGACCTGAGTTTGTTTCTCACAATCTTTCCAGAACCTCTACTTGCAAACTGTATGACTCTGAGCAAGTCACTCAACCAGCAAGTGCTCCTGGGTCACCCCTGTAAAACGGGTCTTCTGGCTCAGTGGGCCTTACCAGGTTACCAAAGAATAAAAAAAAACACCAAGGCAGTCACAGGGAATCCTCTGGCAAAGCTACACTCTGGCAGACATGGAGGGGCCATCCCTTTAGCAAAAGCTGCCTGTAGAAAAGGACAGCGAGTGTCAAATGACAGCTTGGTTACAGTTTGGGACATAGGAAACCTGAAACCTGGGAGGTGAGTGTTAGTGTGTAGAGATCACTAATTATTAACTAAAGGATAGGGATCCCTAGATCAGTGTTCGAGTGTACAAATTAACCTTGATCTTAATTATTGGAAGGCTGCGCCTGTAGTTCAGTAGAGTAGAGCAATTAAGAACTTCCCCCTGCTTAAGCCATAAAAGGTCATGCTTTCCAACTTCCCCTCAAAGCATTTTTTGTTGTGGTCAGGGGCTTTTCTGTTCCCTTCTCTCCCTGTGCTTTGGTCTCTGCTTGTTTCTGCCATCTCTACTTGCTTGTGCGTCTGTTTGTTTTCATTTGTGCGTGTCACTGGTATGTCTTTCTCCTGCTTGTCTCCCTGTGTTTTGTCTGCCTTCATCACTGCTTATGTTTTGCCCTGCCTTTCCCCTCCCTGCTCTTCCTCTTTCTGATCTCCATGGCCATATGTTGTTCCTTCCCCATTCCCATCTGTGCCCCTTTCACTTTCATTGCCACTTACCCCATGGCTTGTCTTTCTGGTTTGCTCTTTATTCTTTTGGGGGGGAAGGTTGCCACTCATAGATTGTGTGGCTGTGTCTCTCCTACCTACCTTCCCTCTTGCCTTTTGGGTCCCTTGTGTCCTTGCCACTCAGCCATTAGCTCCTCCTCTGGTTCCTTGTTACAGTGTTTGCAGCTCCTTAGCTTCTGTATCCATGTTCCCCCTTCCCTTGTCCCTCATGGTTCCTTTACTGCACCACCATTGTCAGCCATGTTCTGCTGTTTGTGGTCCACCCGTCTGGTGCCCCGGGACCAATTCTGCCTCTTTTGGGGTTTTCTGCCCTTTGTCTCCATTTCACTACCCATACATTTACTTATCTTAGTCCTTATACAGGACTTATCTGTATTTATTTTCATACATAAAACTCAGTATTTGCAGTCCTATGACAGGACTCCCATATATTTGTTAGCATGATTTATTACAATCATCACCGGTCCACATGCTCAATCCATGGTAGGTTAGCTGGCTTACAGCTGCTGGCATTTAATTATTTTCTGTATCCTGGACCTTCACTATTTAAATTAGCATTTTGGTCTCATGGTGCCTAGCTCGTGGCTTCTCTGTTATGCCCACAGTGGGAGACTGTGATGTTGCAGCAGAGCATTGTGGCTGCAAGCAGCAGGAGACTGCTTTATGTAATTTAAGTGTATTTTATCGGTCTCTGGCTCTGCCCAGCCTCCTACTATTGCTCTGTGTACCCTACATGGCATTAAAGCAGCCTACATGACATTAAAGCTGTGCTGTTACTGCTTGCCCCACAGCTGTCTGTGCTGTTGTCTATTACCTCCAACCCTGCCACTGTCTCTACTGTTGCCACTCACCCCACAACCATCTGTGCTGCTGCCGCTCACCTCGTGGCTGCCTAAGGTTTAGATGTTCACCCCACTGCCATCTGCTATTGTCGCTCACCCAGTGGCTGTCTGTATTGTTGTCACTTGACCCATTGCTGTCTGAGTTTTCCCTGCTTGCCCCACAGCTGTCCATATTGTTTCATCTGTCTTATGCCTCATAACCTATGTGGTGGCCCCATCTGCCCTATGTCTCATTCCAGATTTATGTGTAGATCTCATTACATGCTACTCGTTCTTCTCTGAATTGATTTTCCCCTTGATTGACCTTCTAAATTGCAGCAGTAGAGCCGTCATTAAACAAAATGTCCCAGAGTCTGTAAGGAAGGTGACCTAGATCTTGGATCCCCCAGAGGTTTCCTCTTCAAAGGTTTTTTTTCCTCTCCTCTCCTCTGTGCCAATAGTCATAATACCTAGATACTGTAAGTTTTAGTAATATATTCCCTAGGTTATATAGGTAGGTTTCGCTGTTGGATGGAGATGGATTGTGGCCCTCCTTTGCTGTTCCCTCATTCCTTAGGAAGTCATGCCCTCTTGCTGTCAATTCAGACCTAAGAGAATGTTTACATTCATTCTGTTGTCTTCCACTACCATACGTCAAGCTCCTACTTATGCCATACCTACTGACCTACGTGCAGGTCCTCAATATCAATACATACTCATCCCTTCTGCCATGCTTTCTGCTTTACACTCTTCATGGGATGCCTTCCTATGGTACCTTTAGCCAAAGGAATCATTCCTGCAGCACCTCTAGGGTGAAACCATCCTCTAAAGTTCCTTGTCTTTCATACCTGTATATCCCGTGGATAGATTGGCGAATTGCCACAAAGATATATCACAAGTTGCATAAGCATAACACTATACTAAATTGTGTAAGCCCGCTGAATTGGAAGGCTGTGCCTGTAGTTCAATGAGGTTGATAATCGCAGCTATAAAATAGCACTTGGCAATTCGGCTAGTATTAAATAGTGAGACCAATAATAGCTCCTAGTCTTTGCAGCTCCTGTGATAGTAGCAGCAATGTAATATTCATGAATGCAGTGCTCCAACCCTGCTCTTCTAAAACTGCTAGTATCTTACTAGGCTGGCTTTACAGCCTAGAGGTTAGAGTAATGAGCTGTAAATGAGCTTGGTACACCCAGCAAACCAGACCTTGGTTTGATTCTCACAACCTCCACTTGCATACTGTGTGACTCTGAGCAAGTCACTTAACTGCCCAGTACTCCCAGGTTGCCCCTGCAAACAGGCACTTGTGTCTAGTGGGTCTTACCTGGTTACCAAAGACTAAAATAAAAAAAGAAAATAAAAAAATCTTTTACCGTCTCTGTCCTCCAGTGTCTTATGATGCAGTAGCACAGGTAGCACAGGTGTAGCCCATTTCCAAAATGGGATATATGGCTCTATTTTGTGGTCCTTCATCCACTGTGCTGAATGTTACAAGAATGGAGACTTAACTGATTCCGAGTCAAAAAGGTAGGCCCCTTGCTCTGTACGGAGAGTTTGTTTACCGAAAAGAGAAAGAGACAGCCAAAAAAGTGTACTGGCAATGTGCAGATTCACATAAATATAGCTGCCTAGCTCGACTTCACACTGTGGCAAATAAGGTAACAGTCATGTAGCTGATGCGGGTGATGTTGTGGTGCAAAAGGTAATATCTAGCATTAGGGAATGAGCCCATGGAACTGCTGAAAGTACCTCACAGGTTGTTGTGCAGTGTACTACTAGTGCACCAGACTCTGTTGCAGGCTGTTTATCTGGTGTTCCACTTATAAAAAAGTACAGTCCAAAGAATCAGACAGGTGGAGCACAGGTGTCCTGTGTCACCTAGCACTGTAGAGGAACTCATAGTACCTCCTGAATTCATTGTAACAACTTTAAGTGAGCTGTTCCTAATATTTGACAGCGGTAAGGAGCAGGACCACTTCCTTATGTTTGCAACAAATGCCAATTTGTAATTCCTCAAAGACTGGATGTTTGACAGGACAATTAAATCATGTCCTTCTCTGTTCGACCAACTGTACACAATACATGGCTTGAAGTCAGGGGCTGTTGTCACAGCCCTTTATGTGTTTATGTTTTGCGGAAAGTCTGCTACCTATTCAAGAATCTTTAATTAGCTAAAATCCATATGCCCTGCACTGCAACCAACAACTGCCATTATGGATTTTGACAAATCAACATGGAAAGCTTTTGTTTCAACTTCCCCAAGTCTGGACGTAAGTGATGTTTTTTTTTTTATTTTGCACAAGCAGGAAGATACAAAAACACCCGCTTGTGCAGGAAAGGTACTGTATTGACCTTGACTTCGTGTTACACCTATGCATGTTACTGCCTCTTGCTTTTGTTCCCCCACATGATGTTGCCAGTGTATTTGATGAAATGAAAGAGTGGGAATTTTTTCAAACTAAAGAAGAGATGTTATTATCACTGCTACACTGCTTTGAAACAACATAGATCAGAAGACCGAAGAGAAGATCCGGTAGAAAAAGAGCTGCTTTCCCTCTAGAGCAGTGGAATGGTAACGATGCCACTGCAAGAGGTCTAGCCCACGTGAACAATGCAGTGGAAGGCTGGCATCATGGTTTTAACAGCCATCTGGGTGAGTGTCACCCGAGTGTGTGGAGGCTTATTCTGTGCCTCCAGGAAGAACAAACAATGACAAAATTGAAACTGGAACAGATCATATCTGGAGCAGTTGGAAGTGGCAATAAATGGAAGTACAAGGACTCTAATGTATTTATTTATTTATTTATTTAGGAGTTTAACTAGGAAGGCATACTGAGCAGAGTACAGAGTACCGCTCAATTCCAGATGCATCCTGGGGGGAAGGGAGAAAGGGAATATACAGTAATGTACAACAGGTTTAGATAAATACAAATACAGCATTTTACACAGGGATTGTACAGCTAGATATACAGCATCGTACATAAGGATTATACAGTACAGGCATCTCATGAAAGATTATATTTCAAATCAGTGGGTGCAAAGGGTAAAGTAGCTGTGTGAAGAGCAGGGAAGGAGTTTATTTATTTATTTATTTAGTTAAACATCAGTTTAGAAACCTTTGAGCCAGAGGCTCATTTACAAAAGTACTTGTCACAAAGAGGACATCAGAACAGTAGTACAAGGGACACAGTACTTACAAACAAAAAGTTACAGTTCAATTACAGTTTTGTTAAATAGAGTACAATCTCCAACCAGCAAAAGATAACAAAAGGTGCAAAACTTATGGTCGGGGAGAGCTGGTGGGGGTAGAAGGGAGGGAGATAGGGAGGAGGAATAAGTAGGGAAAGGAAGGGGGAGCCGCTCAGTGAGCATTGTCAAACAGAGTATATATATATATATATATATATATATTTTTTACACTAGGCTAGCGGCAGTTGCATTTCATGAGCTAAGCAGGAAGTTTCTGAGCCTGGGCTTAAAGCAAGCTAAGGTTAGAGAGTTTGAGATTAACCTGCTAGTGGGTCCATGGGACTAATAATTAGCAGCCTTGCAATGCCCAAGTATGGCACTGGCCCATGAGTACTAACAGAGTCACAAGTATGATTTAGAATTCACTATCAGCTAATGAGCTCCAGATACTAGGGTGTGCACCTAGACAATACTTAGTGAGGAGCCAGTTATGCGGGGAAGCTAAAGTGGGGGGTGAAATAAAAAGATATCACGGGGCGGCGGCCTGCATGTGCAGGTAGGGTGACAAGCATCTTGAGGAGAAGGTTGAGTTGTTTAGAGTTGTCAGTGTGCCTAATGTCAACCGGTAAGGAATTCCATAGTTAAGGTAACCGGTAACTGAAGGCGGCTCGGCCTTCGACTGTGGTCAAGTGTGGGACATTTAGAATCCAGGAGTCTGTGTTCCTGAGAGAGTACATGGAGGGTTTTTGGGGTGAGAGGGTAGATTCCAGGTGGGGGGAGGGACTGTGACCAGACTTTAGCAGTTGTCCTAGCACAGTGGACTAGTCTTCAATTCTGGAGTGAGGGTAGTTGTAGAGACTTGTAGAGATTGCAGTGGTGTATTGGGGGGGCAGTCCAAAGCAAAGCGGAAGAAGGCATGGAAGAGGGAATCAAGTCTAGCTAGGGTGGTCTTAGGGGGTGGTGCTATAAACAACATCACCATAATCAATTAGAGGGAGGATCATTTTCAGCAGGATTTCCCTGCGGGTCTTCAACGGGATTCAACCCCTGTTACGATATACAGCACTCATCTTGGGGTGCAGTTTCTTGTGTATTGAAGCGATATGAACTGAAAAGTCGAGGTACTGGTCGAGCCAGACCCCAAGCTACCGGAAGAGGTGCAGGACCCCAAAGGAGTCCCACCAATGATATGGAAGGTGGGGTGGGTGGGGAGTCAGGAGAGTCTCTGTCTAGTGCCGAAAGTAAGGGAGGTAGTTTTCTTGGGGTATAGAAATAGCTGGTTTGAGCAAAACCAGAAGCTGGGCAACAATGAAGTCTTTCTCAAGTCTAGCAGCCACTTCTGTGTGGGAGGCACCCAATGCAAACAGAACAGTGTCATCTACGTACATGTGTATGGATGTGTGCAGGCATACAGATGGCAGGTCATTTAGGAAAATGGAGAACAATGTTTGGCCAAGGATCGAGCCTTGGGGGACCCCAGTGGTTAGGGGGAGGGGGTGAAGTATTGTGGCCTATTCTAACAGATTGATTCCTGCTGGTTAGGTATGATTGGAACCAGTTAGTGGTGGTTTCCAAGAGTCCAGCATGGGCGAGTTTGGATAGTATGAGGGGGTGGGAGAGGGTATCGAATGCCTTGGCAAGGTCTTTGAAAATAGTTGATGTGATGTGTCCATGATTCATACCCATGAGGATGGTTTCAATGAGCAGTAATAAAGAGGCGGTGGTGGAATGGGACTTTCTAAATCCAGATTAATAAGGTGAGAGGAAGGTGAAGGAGTCAAGAAAGGAGGAGTTGGGCAGGCATGAGGCATTCCAGGAGTTTGGCTAGGTTATGGAGTAGAGAGATAAGGCGGTAATTTCTTGGTGAGGAGGGGTTACCCCCTTTCAGGAGGGGGATGACTGTGTCATGTTTCTAGTCTGTTGGGACTGTAGCGTGTGAGAAAGAGAGGTTGAAAAGAACAGCCAGAGGGGCAACAATGGCTGTGGTAGATAGGTGGAGCATTTGGAAACAAGGCCCAATGGGCATTTCCCTTTAGATGGGTTGAGCCCCCACAGGGGGCTTCTAGCACTTCAGTTGGAGTGACCATGTGAAAGGCAAAGGATGGGGACATGGGTGGAGAATTGGTGTCCAGGCTCAAGCGGTGTTGGGGGACAGAGGATAGCAGAGTGGATGCACAGCTAGTAAAAAAGGTGTTAAAAACAGAAGTCACAGCACCTGGTTCAGTAATAGTGATGCCATCAATGATTATGTCTGGGGTGGGGGCTGTGCCAGAGGGGAAAGGAGGGATTTGATTGATTTCCAGAATTTTGCAGGGTGACTTAGGTTGGATTGGAAAGAGGCCTTGAAATAGGTTGCCTTGGCCTGGCGTAGTATCCTGGTGCAGGAGTTGCGGAGTGCCCGGTAGAGTTGGAGTACTGCCTGGGTGTTGGTAGCCTTGTATGCTTTCCATGCCTGGTCCCTGGTGTGCAATTGGTCAATAATATGGGCAGTGACCCAGGGCAGGTGGGCACCCCTTACATGGGTCTTCCTCAGTGGTACATGACTGTCCCAAATGGTGAGGAATCTGGAGTTGAAAAGGTCCAGGGCAGTGTCGATTGGGGATGCCCGATGGATGAATGACCAGTCAGTGCATTCCAGGTTGAATAGGAGTGCATTGATGTTAAGGGACTCATAAGACCTGTTGAGCAATATACGCGGGGTGGGGGCTTTGGGCCAGAATGTTCTCCTTACCACATAGATTATGTGGTGGTCACTTGATGAGTCTGGGAGGAGTCCAGCCTCTAGAATTCTATGGGGATAGGAGGTAAGGGCCCAGTCTAATAGGGAGTGGTTCTGGGATTTGGGATTCAGGCAGGTGGGTTCAGAAATTTGTTGACAGTCTCAGTGCCATCACATGGCTGTGCAGTTTAGAGCTATAGCGTGAGAGCCAGTTTGAGTTGAAATCACCAAGGATATGCAGCTCACCCCCAGATCCAAGTGATTTTAAGGTGCTCAGGTGGTCCATTACGCCAGCCAAAGGGATGTTGGGGGCACAATAGGACCCAGTCACAAATAGTGGAATTGAATGTGGCAGTGGGAGTTTAATTAGTACAGATTCAATGGACACTGAAGACAGGGAAAGCTGGACAGGGGTGAACTGGAGCTGAGAGGATATGTACATGGCAATGCTGCCCCCTCTCTTTTTACCCTGTCGATCATGCCGGATGAGAGACTAGCCTGGGATGAACAATTCAGCATCCAGGTTGTGAGGCTTTAACCATGTTTTGGATATAATCAGGATGTCTAGCTGTAGCATTAAGACACTTGATTGTAGGATGGTGAGTTTGTTCAGGATACTGCATATGTTGAGGTGCATTATTTTGAGACCCCTTGAAAATTTATGAGGAGGGGAGGGGTTGGGGAGAAGTGGCCCAGGTTTAGTCTTGACATCACCTGCAAGGAGTAGCAGCAGTGTGAGAAGGTGTTTTAATTTTTGCAAGAGCCCTTGTGGCTTCTGGGGGTCACAATGCCACTGGAAGTGTTCAATGGAGCTCCTAGTATATGAGAATCTAAGTGCAGTCAGTCCAGCGTGGAAGGAGGGGGCAGGATGGTTGCATCTGGGTGCCAGTTAACCAGGGGGTGAATATGCGGCAACCCAATGGTGGAGGTGGCATTGTAATAAGTAGAAGCTGCACTATTGACTGAAAAACTACAGTTTGACTGTGGCACAGGGTAAGGTGAGTGAGGGAGAGATGTTAGAGGTGTGAGCATGCACAGCACGGTAAGATAAAGTAGAAGCATAGTGATCTTTGCTGTGCTTGGATGAAGGATTGACTAGTGTGGCCACTAGTGGTAAATGCAGATAAACTGCTAATGGAAAAGTGGGCTGATAGTTTTTTATTTGAAGACATGCAATAACGCCCACAGTCATGTGGTATAGTTTTCTTATTTGAAGACATGCGATAACGCCCACAGTCATGCGGTATCACCAGTCTATAAAGGTCTGTGCTCACCTAGGGTGGTGGCGAGGGTTGTGGGGCAGCTGACGCACAGTGCCAGTAGGGCCAAGTAGTGCAGATGGAAACTCTGGCATTCCACCACAGTAGCATGTCTGGTGTACCTTGAATTTTGTCCCAGGACAGCTGGGGTCCGACTCGAGGGAGGGCAGACCAGCGAGGCCCTCACGACCTCCTAGGACTGTGGAAAAAGAGGAAAAAGCACAGTTATTAACATGTTTGGAGGAGGAGGGGGAGGTCACAATTTCAGTGCAGACAGGGCTTAGATACAAATTACAGCAGGAGGCTCTGCAGGTTGTGTTGGTCAGGGTTACTTTTAAACTGTGGCAATCAAAGTTAGTTTCCCTAAGCTTGGTTCATGATTTGGGGCCTATTCAATTAAGCATCTAGTTTTTAAAACTTTCCTAATTTGCATGCAGGACAGGAGAACTGTGCAGCTTGTAACTGATTTAGTCAGCATCTAGGTTTACCTAGGCTGTTACAGGTACCTTTGCTACAGATAATTGTTTCACCGTTTTAAACTTAGTTGCATTTGCCCACAGACTTATTTATTTATTTATTTTATTTATTTATTTCGTTTTTGTTTACAGTGTAGGTGCCATTAGCCAAGGCATGACTATTTTCAGGCACAACCCAGGAGATTTACAATAGGCAGAGTTGAACAATAGAAATACAATTTTTTTTTTACCATGTCAAATTTTATTAAGTTTATCACATATCAAGCACCGTAAGAAACAGCCTTCATATACCATGTATACAGCATAGTCATACGTGCCCAATACATACATATCTATTCTCAGGACATAAAGGGTTATCTACATATACTGCAAATAGTATTCTTTAAGCAGATGTCTCCTAGCGCGTAATACAAAATATAAGCTCTGTCAAACTTCATGAAAAACTTCTCACACAGTAAAGAAAACTAATTATCATGGTCCTTCTGCTTAAGTCAGCCAGTTGCTCCAATCTCATATCAGGGTTCCAGAACATTATCACCTGCTATCCACTAATATAAAACATCTACAAAATAACAGTTACACAACAAGACCCTTATATAAGCTAAGATGATCTGTCCATCCAATTAAAACAGGTAAAACAAAAACAAACCATGAGGGTCCAAATGTATACAACAATATAAGGTAGGAGTAGAGACAAGACCATACAGCCACAAGCTCCTAAATATGCTATAATCATATTACCCTGTCAGCTATACTCGGGGCAGGGGGGTTGAAACGGCGGGGGTGTAACTGAACATATGTGGGAATGTAAATAAGCTCCCCATTTCTTATAGTATTTGTCAAGTTGGCCCTTGGCTGCCATTGATAGCCTCTCAAAGTTAGCCAGTCTGGCCATGGCAGAGCACCACTGTAGAACCATTGTGGGGGGTAGGCTGTCTCCAATGCACCAGAACGGCCCTCTTAGCTTCCATCAAAGCTACTAGGATCCATGCGCACTGGGGGGGGGGAGTGGATTTAGCGCCGAGGTGTCTCCCAGTAAGAGGGAATCATTTTGAATCTGGATTGACTTGCCAATTATCCTGGAGCAGTCCTCTAGAACTAGAGTCCAGAAGTTTATCAAAGTCGAACAGGTCCAGAGAACATGTAGCAGGTGAGCAGGGGAGGAGTGGCATCACCAACACTGGTCCTGCGGTAGGATCTTCAGACTATGCAGTACTGCTGGGGTTTTGTACCACCTTAAAATAATTTTCAATTGCATTAATTGACTCTTGGAGTCCTCATAGGCTGTATGAGCTGCTCTAATGCAAAGCGACCACTGTTGTGGGTATACTGGGTGGAGAAGGTCATTTTCCCAGGCGGCCCTACTAGTAAGAGTACCATCAGGTTGGGTGTCCCTAATTGTCTTGTATAGAGTACTCACTAACCCCTGGCCCTTTCTGGGTAGATGAAGAACTCCCAGACAGTACCAGGAGTTTTGTGACGGAAAGACTAAGAGAAGAGAAGAGAAGAGAAGAGAAGAGAAGAGAAGAGAAGAGAAGAGAGAGCACTTCTCACCTGTAAATATCACCAGAAGTCTGAGGGTCCTGCCCCAAGTCTATCCTTAATCTGATCAAAGGACATTACCACTAAGGAGTTTGGAAGTAGTAGATCCCCTAGTACTCGAATGCCCTTCAATGCCCAGTGGGGCCAAGAGAGCGGTTTATGGTCAATCATAATAAGACGGTTGCTCCATAGAGGGGCGTATCTAATCGGGGGGGTGGTGATCTGATTTCGGGACCCCAGTGATTGCCATCGCCCTCTGCCATGCTCTGTATGTTTCCCATATAATTGGAGTAAGTCTGCTCTCCACTTGCTTTATGCCACTGAGCAGAGAAAAGAGGGGGTTATCTATTGATAAGGAGGCCTATAATACTACCCATTGCGGGGGAGGGGGGTGTGATATGGGGAGTAAACCAGGCTGTAGCTTGGGCTATTCTGTAGGCCAGGTGATACCCCTCAGACCAGGGAAGACCCAGTCCACCTCTAGTCCAATGTGCAGGGAGTTCCGACTGTACCCACCTTGAGGCTTTTCCCTCCCATAGAAAAGAAGCAACTAGTCTATCTAGGGTCTTGAATAGTTTTGAGGTCAAAGGAATGGGAAGATTATTCAGTAGATACGAAACTCTAGAGAACAGAAACATTCTGGTAGCTTCTACCTTGCCTTTAAGGGTGAGTCAGAACCATTTCCACTGCTGGACTTCAGCCGTTAGAGAGGTCAGCAGGGGGAAAAGTTTGAGGACTCCAAATCTTTCCAAGCCATAGTAATAAAGACCCCCAGATAAGGAAAGCCTTGCGGGGCCCAAGTAATAGTGCCTGTGAGACAGAATTTGGTACAGGTGCCATTTAGGGGGCACAAAATGGTTTTCTTCTGATTTACTGTTAGCCCTGAGAGACATGCAAACTCCTGTAGAATTGCTAAAAGTGGAGTGGTGGAAGATTGGGGGTTAGAGAGTGTAAGGAGCATATCGTCTGCATAGGCGTTAACCAGATATGTCGATCCTTTTATAGGGATGCCTGTTATATTCAGGGAGTTTATAAGTTTTCAAATTAATGGGTCCAAAGCAATCAGAAAAAGAAGAGGGGAGAGGGGGCATCCCTGCTGGGTGCCTCTTTGTAATGGAAAAGGAGGGAGGTATCTTTGTTAGTGACCACTCTAGATGAGGGGAAGTGATACAGGGTAGAGACTCATGAGCAGAAATCTGCCCCCAAACCATACATCGTACGAACTTTATAAAGGAACTCCCATTCTAGGGAGTCAAATGCTTTGACAAAGTCTATTGCCAAGGCAGCCATAGGAGTTTTGGACTGCATTGCCAACCACTTGAGGTTCAAAACAAGACACAAATTATCTGCACTTGATTTCCCCTTTTAAAAACCTGTTTGTGAAGGATGAATTACTGTGGGCAGGATCATGGCTAATCTATTCACTAGAATTTTGGCCAATAGTTTAGTATCCACAGGGAGGAGTGATATGGGCTGAAAATTTGCACAGAGAAGGATGTCAGATGACTTTTTAGGGATAAGAGTTATTAACGCCTCACGCATAGTCGGAGGAAGCAAGATGTCTTTTTGGGCTTCCTGCAGTGCTTGTAAAAGCAGCTCAGTGATGTGATCTTGGAGCACTTGGTACATTTCTACTGATACCCCGTCGGGCCCTGGTGCCTTACCCTTCGCCATCTGGGATAGTGCTTCTAGGAGCTCTTCCAACATGATGGGGGCATCTAACTTATGCTGCTGAGCCTCCGAGAGTCAGGGAAGCAGAATACCCTGTCACAAACTGTTTAACTGGAGGGAGAGGTCATCATCCGAGAGTATATTCTAGGATTGGTAAAGCTCCCGATAAAAAATTTTGCATCTCTACATTTATAGCCTTCTGAGCCGTGAGTAGTTCTCCCCTCTTATTCCTCAGTGCCAAGATTCTAGAGAAAGTCTGCTGCTTCTTCAGGTAGTAGGCAAGTAATTTCCCTCCTTTGTCCCTGCCTTTCCATGCCCTATGTTTTGCCCAGGTCAGCTGCCATTCCACTTTTCTATTTAACAGCACATTAATCTGATATTTTAGACCTGTTATGGGGTCAAAAGTGGGGAGTTTAGTGAATTCTGAAGGGAAACCTTAAATTGTTTTCCAGTTTTGCTAGTTGGTCCTGTAGATCCCAAAGATGCTGCGTACACTCCTTATTTTAAGCAGTTGCATAAGAAATAACTCTTCCCCCTGAGGACAGCCTTAAAGGCTTCCCATACCGTAGTCACTCTCGTCTCTCCAGGGGTATTCAGGGCAAAATATTGGTGTGTTTCCTCCTCTATATACTCCCAGAAGGCTGCATCTTGCAACAAAATGAGATTGCACCTCCATCTAGTAGATGGGGGGCTTTGACCTGGTGGTGAAAAAGTGATTTCTACTGGGGCATGATCTGATATCAGAATGTTCCCTATGGTTGCATTGCTTATGCCTGGCATTTCAACATGATTAACTAACCAAAAATCTAATCTACTATGGGTACCATGCACATTGGAATAGAAGGTGTAGTCACGCCCCTGTGGATGATTGTTCCTCCAAGGGTCTCCCAGAGCCCATTCCGACATCAGTGTGCTTAGGGTAGCTAAAACATTGGGATGAGTTTGTGGTGTGGGAATGGATTTGTCTAGGAAGAATAGAAGTAAAATTGATTTGGGGTAGAGACAAAATACAGACAGAGCAAAATGAGGTTATACAATTAGGTAAAAGTCAAGATTGAGGCAAGGTTTTACAATCACTAAAAGGTAAGCAGGGTGCAACAAATAGAATACAAATTGATTTGGGGTAGAGACATAGTATTAACAGGCTAAACAAGGTTTTACAGATACATGGTGGGTAAGAAAGCTTAACAACAAGGTGTACAATCACTTAATTGGGGAAGATAAAGGTTCGGTAGTTACAATACATTGCGAGAGACAGTTAGAGAAATAACATTCTGCTGACAGTTTATTCTTAATGGCAGCTGCTGTACAGACAGGCTGAGATAGATAAGTGCCCAGGGATGTAAAACTGACTAGAGGGAGGTGATCAGTTTAGGTGGCTTGGGTTAATGGTGAGAGTGGTCTGAGATTCAGGGTGGCTTGATGCAGGAACAGGACATCTAACTGAAGAGGAAGGAGTGATACCTGCATTTGAACAGGGCATGACTGGGGACTAAATGGGCCTCAAGAGGCAGGGAGTTCCAGAGTTTGGGTGCAGAATGAGAGAAAGCAAAAGCTTCTTTGTGCAATTTACATGTGGGTATTTGCAGCAGTGACTTATCGGCTGATCGAAGTCCATGGGAGGAGGTCAGTGGAGTGAGTAGAGATGCCAGTGAGATTGGGGAACCAGCTCTAATGATATTGTCTGCCAGGGAACCAAGAGCAAAGGTTTGAGCCCGAAGCAGGAGGGAGCCAGTTTAGATCAGCATACAGTGGTGTTTAGACCAGGGAGAGGCAGATGTGTAGCAGCATATGCTGTTGTAGGTTGTGTCCCATTCTCTAAGGAGAGTTTTGGGTGCATTAAGATATGTGGTTACCCCATAGGATAGAGATGGGAGCAGGATCTCATGGACAACTGTGAGTCTTGCTGACTGTGTGAAAACAAAGCTAGTTTTATAAGTTACTCCTATATTGGCGTTAACCGATTTGCAGGTGGACATTATATGTTGTCCAAAATTGAGATTTTCATTGAGGAGTACACCTAGGTACTTGAAGGAGCATACTGGTGCAAGGACAGCACCATCCAGACCAGAGACAGCCAGTTTGTCACAAATTTTGTTTAGTTTGACTACTAGTTGCTTTTGCCCACAGACTGAGTGTAACCAGTAACTTTCAACATACAGCTCTGGGCATACAGACCATTTCAAGCCCATATTTAAAATTAAAGCTCCATGCAATTATCGCTTAAACACAGGGAAATTGCAGTTTTGTATTACAGCTCCTTGCAGAGAGACCTAAACACATTGAGTGTAACCAGTAACTTTCAACATACAGCTCTGGGACATCCAGACTGTTTCAAGCCCACATTTATAATTAAAGCTCCTTGCAATTATCAGTTAAACACAGGGAAAATGCAATTTTGAGTTAAAGCTCCTAGCATGAAAGGTTTCAGACCATTATGGCACAGTATGAAAGAAGTCACTATGATTTCCTGAGAAGACTTGTGTACAGTTTTCAATTTCAGGTGTGAGGCATGTCATATTAGCTCCGCAGCATGCATAGTGTGAATTGTTTACACTAGCAGTAGTAAATAACTGCAATTGCATCTGTTAGCTGATTTGTATGATTTGGCTAATTAGGTATATTTTTAAATTGGCCTTAATTGCGTCTGTTTCATTTGGTTTGATTCATTTTTTTTTTAACTAAAACTTGAAATAAAGCTTTGTGTTTTATTTGGCCGTTTGCGGTTGCTAATAATTCAGCTAATTGTTTATTTTTTGTTCTGAAAAGTCGTTATTTTGACATGCCAGAACACATGAATAACATGTGCTTTCAGGAAGTAAGAGAGCTTCTTGCTTCATACTGTGCTGAGTCCTTGTACTTCTGCTTACTCTCACAATATATGCCTTTGTCACCTCTGCCTTTGTCGCCATTGTCACTCATTTGCTCATTGTGATTACTGTGCAGAAGTACCAAGCGCTATCGCTATTTTTACAACTTTGCCATTTAATGTGACTTGCTATTATTTAGATCGCTATTATGCGATCAGGATTTTAATTGAGATTTTGTACTCACTATTATAACTGGAAGCTGCAAATAACCACTCTCCCGCTTGAGTCATAAAGGGGGGCAGTTGGTGTGGGCAGCCCTTCAGGGCACTTACTGTACTGGGGTGTGTACAGTAGGGAGATGGGGCAGGATCGTGGCCCAGAGTCTAGAACTGTTTGTGCGGTACCTATTAGGGTAACAATGGGGGTAGTCTAGGCATGGGGGGATACATGGATCAGGTTCTACAGAACCCTTGAAGGACGTATGTAAGTTACACCAGCTAAATGTAGGTGTAACTTACGATGCCAGTTCTCCTCCGAGGGTTCTTGTAGAATCACAACATTGGGATCTTTGTTGCTGCGCTTCTGGAATGGGGCGCAACTGCTGCCGTAAACCCCCTAGCGCTGTGTCACAGGGGGTTTATGGTGTAACTGCTGCTCAGTGCAAGCAGCCTGCGACATGTCGGAGGCCACTTTGTAGAATCGCACAAGATGCAACTGCTGGCGTAAGTTGCTTCTTGTGCCATTCTTCGTGGCACAACTGCTGTTACACCAGGCATAACTTTTCTAGACTAGGGGCCCATATCTTCATAGTTATCGCTATCCATAACCACAACATTACCCCCTTATCAGCTGGCTTGATAACAATTGTTTTATTTTCATATAATGTCATTAATGCTTTCATTTCCAAGAGGGTAATATTGTGGCTAATGAAACTCTCTGTTTCCAAGACTGTCTTCACCTGTCGTAAGACAGTTTTCTCAAATGCTGAAATAGAGCTATTAAAGACCATAGAACAAAAAATTGATTTTTCTTTAAAAAGTACCTTACTACTGTTGTTAAACTGTAATATAATATCAACACTGCTAACATTAACATTACTATCCTGCCAAAACTCTAATAATACATTGAAATCACTTTCATCACAAATGTCCATTTATTCAACTTCCACCACAGCCCGATTTTCTCTCTTGTGGCTTTAATCTTCTATTTAAGACAAAATTAATCTTCCCCCAATGGTTCCTCCATTACTTATAAATATCCTATGTTGTCCTGTGAAATACATTTCAATTAATTTAACTTATAAAAATATCTTAATTTAATTTTCCAGAAGAATTTATATAAGTCCACTTGTATTTCAAAATCGCTAGGCCTCAGAGGGGGTGAAAAATTCAGTACTTTACTTTTCACAGATAATTCAATCTCAGATAGTTCATAGCTGGAAAGATTTATAAGTTGTAATCCAATTTCTTCAGAGCTCGTAGTGTTCTCCTTGTGTTTCCATCTTCCTCTACCTCTGGCTCCTCTATGTGTTTTCTTCTTACTATTTCTGTAGTGGCCCCTGTTTCTAGATTCACATCTGATTCTCCTCTAATCAAAAATTGAACATTTTTTTCCTCTTGATGACTGTGAAGCAAATCTATTGCTTCTATATCTGTTTTTATTTCTTTGTCTTCCCCTTCTAAAGGATCTTTCTCTCTGCTCAAGGTTCTGTGGCCAGCTAAAAATATGCCCCTTCTCATAATCTGATTGGTCTCTAATTAATTTGGTTTGCTTTCATTCTGTTAGATCCTTCTCATGTTTGTTTATTTTACTTTGAAGAATTTTATTTAAACTTGAAAAGTCTGATGAATCTTTATGCAGAGAAACCTTTTCTTTTGCTTTATCTATTTGTTCTACTACTTTATTGTACCTATTCATATCTGCCCGTATAATTAATCTAATGAACCCAATTGAACAGTCATGAGTCAATTTAATTTAATCATCCTTGTATTCGAACTTGTTAAGGCCACAGGATGGTGTTTTTAGAATTCTTAAGCCACAGGGAATAATGTATTTCTCTAAATAGGTTTTGAGTGTGATAATGTTGTAAGATAAATTGAGTTCTTGCATTAACAATCTTTCAAGAGTGTAGAAAGCCTTCTTAATATTTACTTCAAAACCAATAACAGTACCTGATTTCTCCGAGTTGTTGCCAATGTTTTTGTTTTTGTAACATTTTCCAGTGTGAATAATGTAATTGATTATTGTGTGTGTATATATATATATATATTTATAAATATGTAAATTTGATAGCTTGCAAAAAGTTATGCTGCAGTCTGAGATCTTTTCAGGATTGTTTGAGAGTCTTTTTTATATTTTGACCTCTGAGAATTTACTTAGATGTAACAGCTTAATTTGTTGCCAACTGGTGTGTTGAATGTTTAGTTCTTTTATACAAAAATAAATTTGTCTTTTGCTTGATTAAATGTACATTCTGGATTAAAAATACATTGAGTGTTAGTGATTTAAAAAATAACTTTCCTAAATGGTTTTTGAAGTGCAACTTTCTGTCGTGGAAATAAAATACCTATTGTTTGGATTTGTTCATTGGTGAGACTTTTTACAGCAAAACAAATTAGGTTATTTTACGAATATGCAGCATGACTGTTGTTTGTATGAACTGAATGACCATTATTAAAATTTTGAAAGATTATATGGAGTCTACAAATGCACAGTTATGTTTTCCATTAATTGAATTTCATTTGGATTGTAAAAATCTTACAAGAAGTCGCATTGCACTGTGTTGACAGTGTAGGGCATTTTAAAAAGAAATCAGTCCTTTTTATGAATACGCAGCATGACTGTTGTATGTATAAATTAAATGGCCACTATTTGAATCTTAAAAGGTTATATGGAGCTTACAAATGCATAGTTGTGCTCCGTAGGAGTTAAATTCGACTACTTGGATTGTAAAAAAGTATTGTACTGTATTAATAGTTATCGGGCAATTGGTGCTGCTTTAAAAAGGCTATTTTTCTAATCTCTTGAATGTATAAATACTAGGACACACCAAGTGGCAACTGGGATGTTAGAATTGAGGTATTTTGTAATTAAATTAGGTATTATGATTCTCGTTGTTGCTTCCAGTATCTCCACGGACTGAGGTAAAGTATAAAGGATATGTTTAAATAATGAAATATATGTTCCTGTTGAAGTGGGTGGATAGCTATTTTTATAAGTTTTTTTGTGTATTATTTAGATTGATTTAGTTTTGTAAAACCCTTTGAATGTTATTGAAACACTGATATTTACTGTAATTGATTAATTAGGAATAGGTGCCAATGAAATGCTGATGTCATAAAAAATAGACTATAAAAATGAATTGACATCTCAGTAATGTAACCCCCTTATGAAGCCTTAAGGAGAAGGCGAAGCACTGGAGTTTTTGTGCCTGTGTAATTGACCAACTTTAACTTGTAGAGCAAGTTGGCTGAGTAATAAATATTCTAAAAGTGCAATAATCCATTGTTGTCATGTATATTTTTTTCTCCAGAGTGCGGTTAATAATTTTCTTTATTTAGAGATGGAATGGGGTTAGCTCTAGGCCTGAGAAGCCCAAGACACACACCACACCTTCTTTCCTACATGGTTTGAGAGGGTGAGGTGTTAGAAAACCCTAATGCCTCATTTCACAACATTTGTTGCTTTGACCCCAACTGAAGCACTAACAAATTTTCTAGCAAGTTATATACAAGATATCTATATCTATCTATCTGTCTGTCTATCTATCTATCTATCTATCTATCTATCTATCTATCTATCTACATATTTTCATGGTAAAAAACTCTGTTTAATGCATCAGTTAGGGTTGTTCCACAGTGACAAAAGTGAGGAAATTCGATGTTAGGGTTGCCACCCTTTGCACTCCACACCCACCCTGTCCGCACTAGCAGGCATCGGGGTGTGCGTTGGGGTATTCAGCCCTAACTCTCACCCCATTCCATGTGTAAATAAGCTGAGGTGATGCAGTGTAGGAGAATGGGGTGAGAGTTAGGACTGACCACCCCAACGCACAACCTGATGCCTGTTGGTGGAGATGGGGTGGGCGTGGGGTGCAAGAGATGCCAACCCTAACACCTAATTTCCTTGCTTTTGTCACTGTGCAACAACACTAACTGATGCATTAAACAGAGTTTTTTGCCTTGAATTTTCCTTCTTTTTGAGAATGAGCACTATAAATAGTGAATGGAATGTGATTTTTTTGTCACATAGTAACTAACGGTAACGCAAAAGCAAGCGCAAATGGTAATGCACATGGTAATGCAAACATAAATGATAATGCAAATGGTAAGAGAAATGCATGCACAAACTTTAATGAAAGCAGAAATGGTAACACAAATGCTAACAGCAACAGAAATGCAAACGTTAACAAAAACAGTAACACAAATGCTAATGGCAATGGAAATGCAAACGGTAACAAAAATGCAAACATAAATGCAAACGGTAAAGGCAGCAATGATACAGAAGGAAACAGTAATGCAATCAACAACAGAAATGCTACCGAAAACACAAACAGTAAGGCCAACAGAAACGCAAATGGTGACGAACATGCAAACAGTAATGGTAATGCAATTGGAAATGCAAACAGTTATGGTAACAGCAACGATGATGTCAAAGCAAACAGTAATGCAAACGCAAGCATGTATGCAAACACAAATGGTAATGCATATGGTCATGGTACCGCAATTGGAAATGCAAATACTTACAGTAACACCAATGATGATACCAAAGGAAACATAAACGCAACCAGAAGTGAGTACATAAATGCAAACAGTAATGCACACAGTGACGCAAAATGAAACTGAAACAAAAACAGTAATGGAAATGCAAATGGTAACAGTAACACAAATGCAAGCGAAAATGAAAATGCAAAGGGTAATGCACATGTTGGCGTAGACGGGAATGCTAACACAAACAGTTACTGAAATGCAAGTGGACATGGTAACTGTAACAGCAACAAAAACACACACCCTTTTTTCCCCCAAAAGCTACATTGAGAAACACAGTGAATACAAAGAATGTATGCTTAATAACGGGCCTTGGAGCAAAAAATGAAGACTTGGAATACTAAACTGCTTATATCTCAGGAACAGTACGAGTGACGTAGAAAATAATTAAACTTTCATATAATTTATGACTGTCCTGCTAGTTTTGCACTTAGCCCCAATGTGGGGGCTAAGCATTTTCTGACAAAAAGTCCATATTCTAAACGTTTTGAGATACGGGCCCTGAAAGGCATGGTGGATGCTGTAATGTTAGCCTATGGAAAAAAGTGTCAACTTTGGAGTGCTGTAACTTTGCAGCCCTCTAACATTTTGTCACCAAACCACCAAAAGGCACATCTCTGGGATCTTGGCTTTCCTCCCTCTAAAGTTCAGCCCAAAAGACCAAACTGTACTTTTGCAGCAGGGTGGCAAAGATTTCATACTATTTTGGGCATAGTGTCACAAAGTAGTGTTGCAAATCACGACACTTTCACAAAAAAAATCATGAAAGTGTCGCAAGTGCGACACTACTTTGTGACAATACAGTTTACAAAAATTTGAAAAACATATTTCTGGGGTGTTTAACCCCCCCAAAAATGACATGGCTAGCATCCTCAGGGCTCAACTAGGTGAACACAAAAAGAATTGTGTCCATAGAGGGTCCCAAATTTAAATGACCAGTAACTGAAAATAAAAGGGCTGACTCATGACACTACAGGGGTAATTTGCGACACTAAAAACTGCATTTGTGACACTGTCAAACTTTTTGTTAACTTTTCCCATTGACTATAATGTGAAATTTTTTGGAAAACTTTTGAACCGTTTAATATTTTTTCACAAAATCTTCAAAAGGCACATCAGGGACCTGGCTGCATGTTTCCTGAAGGTTTTGGACCAGTCATACAAACCATGCAACCTGTAGGCGTGAGCAAAGAATGTGCAAAAAAGCATAAATGTGACTTTCTATTTCACTTTATAGCTCCACAACCGTATATCCAATTGTTACAAAACTTGGCAAATCCAGAGACCTATGGAACTGCTCTATGTCTGCCAAATATCAGGCAAATCCATCATATGATGGCAAAGTTATTAAGCTGCAAAATTTCACACTTGGACCTTAAATTGGGTACGCAACCCTAATATATATATATTCATGGCAAAATACTCAGTTTAATGCATCAGTTAGGGTTATTCCACAGTGACAAAAGTGAGGAAATTAGATGTTAGGGTTACCACTCCTTGCACCCCACCCCACTCCCACCAACAGGCATTGGGGTGTGTGTTGAGGTTGTCGTCCTAACTCTCACCCCATCCCATGTGTAAACAAACTGAGGTGGTGCAGTATAGAAGAATGGGGTGAGAATTAGAATCGATGAACCCAACATACATCCCGATGTCTGTTGGTGAGGGCGGAGTGGGTGCAAGGGGTGGTAACCCTAACATCGAATTTCCTCACTTTTGTTGCTGTGAAACAACCCTAACTGATGCATTAAATGGAGTTTTTTGCCATGAATTTCCCTTCTTTTTGAGAATGTGCACTATATATAGTGAAGTTATGGTAATGCAAACACAAGCACAAATGGTAATGCACATGGTGACGCAAACATTAACAGTAACACAAACAGTAATAGAAATGCAAGCATAACTGAAAACAGAAATGCAAATGCAAGGGCGTACGCAAACACAAATCGTAACACGCACGGTCACAGTAGCGCAATTGCAAATGCAAACACTAACGGTAACACCAACAATGGTGCCAAAGGAAACAGAAATGCAAACAGAAATGCAAATGGAAGCACGTACGCAAATGCAAATGGTAATGCACATGGAGATACAAACGTAAAAGATAATGCAAACGGTAATAGAAACACAAGCACAAATGGTCATGGAAACAGAAGCACAAATGCAAGCGGGTACAGAAATGCAAACCGTAATGTGCATGGTCATGGTAATGCAATTGGAAATGTAAATGGTAACAGTAACAGCAATGATGACACCAAAGGAAAGACAAACGCAAACAGAAGCGCGTATGCAAATGCCAATGGTAATGCACACGACGACTCAAAACGAAACGCAAACAGAAACAGTAGAAGAAATGCAAATAGTAACAGAAATGTAAACGCAAGTGCAAACAAAAATGCAAAGCGAAATGCACACGGTGGCATACATGGGAAAGCTAACGCAAAAGGGTATGGAAACACAAGTGGGAACGCTAACTGTAACAGTAACAGAAGCACACACCCTGTTTTTGCCCTACAGCTGCATAGAGAAAAACAGTGAGTACAATGAATGTATGCATAATAATGGGCCTCAGAGCAGAAAATGAGCACTTGGAATACTAAATTGCTTATATCTCAGGAACCGTACAACGTAGAAAAAAAATTAAAATTTCATATGATTTATGACTTTCCTGGCTAGTTTTGCACTTAGCACCCTGGTGGGGGGCTAAGCATTTTTTTGACAAAAAGTCTGTATCTCAAAGCATTTCAGATACGGGCCCCTAAAGGTGCAGTGGATGCTGCAATGTTAGTCTATGGGAAAAATTGTAATTCTATATACTTATATATATATAAGTTGTTAATGCATCAGTTAGAGTTGTAACTAAAGTGACAAAAGGAAGAAACTGTGGTGTTAGGGTTTCCAACCCTAATACCCCACCCTGCAGACACTGACAGACATCAGGGGTGTGCCCTGGGGTTGTCATCCCTAACACTCATCTCATTCCATAAGTAAATAAGCTGAGATGGATACAGTATAGAAGAATGGGGTGAACATTGGGCTGATGACCCCAAGGCACACCCCTGAAGCCTCTCAGTGTCTGCAGAGTGAGGGTAGGGTGTTAGGGTTGGAAATCCTAACACCCCATTTCTCTGCTTTTGTCACTTTACTAACAATCCTAACTGATGCATTAAAGGCACACTGTTAACCCCCTTTGGCCTCAAAATGCCCCTAGTTTAAAAATACATTTTATGATTTTTCACATTCTGTATAGACTACTGATGCAGCTGATCCATTTTTTATTTTAAAAAGTGAAAAACTGAGTGCCTATTTGTGCTGGGTGGAATTTTCAAATCCCAGTGGAACAAAATTCTGTGAAATGTTTGAAATTCTGCAGAAATGTTGCCAAATTTTGCTAGAAATGGAATGTCAAAATTATGTGGCAGAAAAATGTGGAATATATCTTTCTGCAACAGTTCCATGGAATACTACCAAGCAGATCTCAGTATTTTCTGCCAAAATGTTTGCAGAATAATCTTCTGTGGATAAAATGCTGTTCTGTAGATCACAGCAGGAGGAATTTCACTGAAGAATCAGAAAAATTCTGGCAGAAATTCTGCTGGCGGAATGATTGTTCTGCACTAATTCCACTGGTAGAATTCCGCATTCCACACAGCACTAGTGTGCACTATACTGGTGTTACCACACCAAAACATGTTTGCTTACATTTTTTGACCAACTCCTACTTTGTCTTCCTGGAATCATGAATATGCCCAACACAATCTAGCCACTCATTCTGCAGTGGTAGTAAAGGAGACTATTATATCATGAGAGATTGCACTTTTTGAGGCTGTTTCTGATTTTCAGGATGTGTGCAATAAGAGTAGTTCAATAATTTGGAGCAAAACAAGGCTAGGTATAGCTATGCATTATCATGCAATTCAGTTCTGAGAAGCAAAGAGGCAGATGAAACCACCTGCTTCATCAATGAAGTTTAGAAAAGGAAATCAATCATAAATTGTGGGGTTTTACCTAAAAATAATATGATGCAAAAAAGATTGACAGTGTCCCTTTAATGAAGTTTTTTTGCAATGGTTTTTCTTAATTTTTCAGATAGTATACTCATATCCTTATCTGTCTGTGGGAGCGCAAAGAGAGAAGGCACTGTGGGTCACCTTGGAGACTGGAAAGGGCACCACAATCTGCACAGGGATTGTGTACAGACCCCCATGTCAGGGGGCGGAATGGACAAGGATATGATAGAAGGCATTCTTAGGATGGCAGAAAAAGGGGAGATACTGTTGATAAGAGACCTGAATATGCCAGATGTTAACTGGAGCACATTTGCTGCAGCCACATCCAAGACCAAGGCCATTCTCAATGCTCTACAGGTGGCAGGCCTCAGACAGCTAGTTTCGGAACCCACTCATGAGGGAACAATCTTAGACCTTGTACTCTCAAATGGGGGCAGGGAGAGGATCTCATATCTAGAAGTGGGTTGCCACCTGGGAACAAGTGACCATCAAACAGTGTGGTTCACATTAAACTCAGCTACAGAGTCAAGCCACACAAAAGTCAAGGTACTGGACTCCAGCAGGGCTGATTTTGTCAAAATGGGAGAGTGCCTCAGAAAAGCACTAGCAAACAGGCAAGAAGGTGGGGTGGAGCAAAAATGGGGAAACATCAAAACCGCCATCACAGAGGCAACAAGCCTTTGTGTGAATCAAATAAACAAATCAAAATGGAAGAAAAAGCCACTATGGTTCTCAAAAGAGGTGGCTGGGAAAGTCAGGGAGAAAAAGATAGCATTCAGGACGTATAAGGAAACACAGAAGAAGCAGGACAGAGAACTGTACCAGTTAAAGCAGAAGGAAGCGGGTAAGACAGTCAGAATAGCAAAAGCCCAAACCGAGGAAAAGATAGCCAACTCAGTTAAGAAGGGGGATAAAATATTTTATAGGTACATTAGGAAGCAAAGAAAGACTAAGGCAGGGATACTGAGGCTGAACAAAGAGGAAGGTGGTTGGGCAGAGAGCGACAGTGAAAAAGCAAGAATACTGAACGAATACTTCTGCTCAGTATTCACAAAAGCAGGGGAAATACCTAATCTGGTCAATAGCAGCACTCTGGATGGGGAGGGGATGATATTAGTCCTTTCACAGAAGAAAGGGTTCTGAAAGAACTCTTAAAACTGAAGGTGGATAAAGCAATGGGGCCTGATGGGATTCACCCCAGAATTCTAAAAGAACTAAGGGAAGAACTAGTAACACCACTGACTACTCTTTTTAATAAATCATGGGAGGATGGTGTGGTACCTGAGGACTGGAGGAGGGCAGATGTGATTCCACTTCACAAAGTGGGAGCAAGACAGAGGCAGAAAACTACAGACCTGTCAGTTTGACCTCAGTGGTAGGGAAAATGATGGAATCACTTCTGAAGGAAGAATTGTTGAGTACCTAGAGGCCAGTGGGGCATAGGACCCAAGGCAGCATATATTCACAGCAGGAAAGTCATGTCAGACAAATCTAATTGATTTCTTTGACTGGGTGACCAAAGTAGTAGACCAGGGAGGGGCTGTGGACATGGCCTACCTAGACTTTAGCAAGGCATTTGACACAGTCCTGCACAAAAGATTAATAAACAAATTAGTCAGCCTGGAAGTGGTTCCCAGGGTGGTAGCCTGGGTAAAACACTGGTTGGACAACAGGACACAGTGGGTAATAGTAAATGGAGTCCATAGTAAAGAAAGGAGGGTTACTAGTTGGGTACTGCAGGGTTCAATACTGGGGCCAGTCCTTTTTAATATCTTTATAAGTGACATTGTAGAGGGACTGGAAGGGAAATTATGTCTCTTTGCAGATGGCACAAAGATCTGCAACAGGGCTGATGCACAAGGTGGGGTGGAAAGGATGAAAAGGGACTTGGCAAGGTTGGAGGAATGGTCAAATGTATGGCAGCTTTGATTCAATGCAAATAAGTGCAAAGTAATGCACCTGGGAAACAAAAACCCAGGGGAAGAGTACACAATGTGGGGTGAGATACCGACAACAACAAAAATGGAAAGAGACCTGGGGGTAATTGTATCAGACAACCTAAATATAGGCATCTGCCAGCAATGTGAGAAGGCAGTAAAGAGGGCTGGGGGGATACTGGGAAGCATAGGGAGAGGCATCACCAGTAGAAAACAGGAAGTTGTTGGCCCTCTGTACAAACAGTTGGTAAGACCACATCTTAAGTACTGTGTATGGTTCTGGAGACTACATCTCTGCAAAGACATAGACAGGGTGGAGGCTGTCCAGAGGAGAGCAACCAAAATGATGCAGAGTCTGCATCAGAAGACATATGAAGAAAGACTAAAGGAACTAAAGATGTTTAGCCTCAAAGAAAGGAGGGAGAGTGGGGACATGATAGAAAGTTTCAAATACCTCAAGGGAATCAACAAAGTCCAAGAAGGTAGCATCTTTCAGAAAAAGAGATGTGCAAAAACAAGTGGGCACAATTTGAAGATAGAGGGGGGACAGCTCAGAGGTAATGTGAGGAAGTATTTCTTCACACAGAGGGTTGTTGATACATGGAACAGCCTTTCTGAGGAGGTCGTAGAGTCAAAAACAGTGGGGGAATTCAAGAATGCATGGGACACACATAAGGCAATTCTAGTTGGGGGTAGAAGGAAGTAGGCTGTTGGTTAATTAGGATCTGCAGCTTATCCGTTAGGTAGGGGAAATGGGCAGACTAGGTGGGCCAAGCAGTCCTTATCTGCTGTCAAATTCTGTTGCTATGTTTCTAAAACAATCTGAAGAGCCAGTGGGAGAGAGAAAAAACAGTATTTAATGATAGAGAGTGGTCTCACCCTTGGTAGTCATATAGCCAAGTCCCATTGAAGTGCTGCTTGTGGCTTGGACTCTTGGAATTTTTGTAACATCCTATGGATGTCTTGCACTGTGCATGTGGCTTCTCACTTCCTATAGGTCCAATGATGGTGTTGCTGTCCTGGCTTCCAAGGGGATCGTTGTGGGCAAGAGGGTAGTGTGGATGTCTCCAGTTTCTGTGTGGACCATCCTCGCTCTGTTACTGCTTGGAGAACTTCCTCTGGAGTAGTGCAGAGAACAGTTTCACTTTCCCCAAAGACCTGTAGTTTTGCAGAGTAGGGCATCTTGAACTGCACATGGTGAGCCCTGCGTGTATGGAATCTATTCGTGTATGCCAGACTCCATTTTAAGATCTCAGGCGTGTAGTCCTGATCAAAAAATAATCAGGCTCCATTGTAACTAACTTGTTTTTGGCTCCATGCTATCCTGAGGACTTCTTCCTTAACCTTATAGCTAGCAAATTTCATGACCACCAATCTCTGTCTGACTTTGGGATCAGTGTGCTTTGGTGTTAGGGCTCTATCTGTCTCTTTATTCTGAACTGGAAGGTATCTGGCATTTCTAAAACATATCAGATAGATCTTCCATGAATTCAGACATCTTGTCAGTTTGTGAGCCTTCAGGCAGCATATAAATTCTTGTCAAACTAAACTTCAATCACCGAGTGTAGTTGCCAAGTTCGATCTTTGACCTCAACCACATGGTCCTCAGGCTCCTGAATCCTTTTTTCCACCTCTGTCAACTATGTATTTAGGCTTCTAAATTCTTGCTGAGTCTATCTTCTGAAATGTTTTATTTTAGTTAGCTGTGCCTCAAATCCTGAACAAGAGAGTTGTTCTGCTTCAGTGTCTGTGTTGGCGTCTGTTCCTGCCATGCTTGTGGTAGAGGAGTTTCTGCTCATTAGAATGTCTTCTGGATTACATCCACAGGCATCTGTCTGCTTGGCATTACTCTGCTCTCGGGATCTGTTAACTCTGTCTCCTCCAGATGATCCTGATACCATTATGCTATTTATCTCAGTGTTTTGATAGTTTCAGGTGAGTTTGTTGGCTATCGTGCAGCGGAACTTTAGAGCTAGCCTGCCATTCAGTCGGTGACATCACCAGAAGCCCACAAAATCACTTTTCAGGCTGGATCTGAAAAATTCCACCACCCTTGTTCAAGAGGTGGGGTACCAAAAATGCCATGTTGAAAATCAGGTGTAAAAATATACAAAAATGTAAAAGTTATGAATAAAAGTTCAAACCCCATTGAAATACATTTTAGCAGACTTCTTATTTTCTCATATCACAGTTGTCAGTTGCAGCTGCAATACATGTTTTTAATTGGAGAGTGAATGTGTGCCATGGACATGTTCAGGTTAATGAGTGTGTGTGGAAGGATGTGCAGTGGTGGGTGTTGAGTGGGGGGGGGGTTGACATGGGTGGAGTCTTGGGGTCAGATCGTCTAGGGATTGTTTTCTTATTTACAAGTGATTTACAAGAACAAGGAAGACTACAAGGGACTGTGTTCTTTTTTCCAGCTGTAGTACTGGATCAGACACTGGTGATTGAGCACCCCATTGTCAGATTTTCTCTATGGTGACCACCTATTTACTTAGGGGCTGAGCAGGCAGCCCAGAGATGATGGGTTTTACTGGGACTGGCACCCCAGTCAACATTTCACTGCATATCTAGGGAGACATGAGGGAGAGAGGACTGGCTGAAGTGTGATGGAGATGGGGGGAAATATAAACGTAGATAGATAGATAGATAGATAGATAGATAGATAGATAGATAGATAGATAGATAGATAGATAGATAGATAGATAAGGAGATCACAGGCTCACTGCTTCAACTGAAGCCAGAAGCATGACTCCAACTACAGCTTCACAATTTGTGAAAGTCCTGCTGTTCTCATAAAAGAACAATAGTTCTTTTGTATGAGCCTTACTAAGCCTGAAGTCAGCAGCACAACTCCAGCTGCGGCTTCACAATTAAAGGAAGTCCTGCTGTTCTCTTGGAAGGACAGTAGTTCTTTCATATGAGCCCTCACTGAGCCTTCCACCTAAGATTTTATGGATAACCCAAAACATATTTCAGAGCTGTAGGCAAGATCAATGTGCTTGCTTTTCTCTGGGACAACATTTTTATGTTTTTTTTATTTATTTTTTAAATCAGAAAACAGGATGGTGGCTATATGAAAGAAGAATTCTGGCTCACAAAAGAAGAATTTCTGGTCACACAAGAAGGGTTTTCTTTTATGAGCCAGAAATTCTTTTTTTGCAGCAGACATAAATGAAAGACCATATTGAGCATGCTCAGAACTGGCTCTATGATGCCAGACTTGCCGGTTCAACAACTCTGTTGTCGACCATCATCACAGCAATGGATTTATGTGGACCACAAGTTGCCATTGACCTAAATCCAACTGGAGACCCTGGCTATTGTTTCATTGGGGTAGTTTTGCCCCCAAAACCCCATGCGGGGGGGCTCTGCCCATTTCACCCTAATCGCTAGGATTATCAACTGCTAGTTGGAATTGACTCAGGGAGGGGAAGAAGGACTAGGGACAGAGTGCCGAGGTCTCACGGGGACTATTACAGTGAACACATCTATGTTGTCAGCATCAATGTGTTTGCTGTAATAGTGGTGCCTTACTGGGGACATAGCCTCAGAACCAACATTTCAAATCCTTATAACTCAGGCACTGGGTAATATTACCACCCAATTTCCATTCTCCCTATCCTAGTCAAACTCCAGAACACCCGGTCATGTGTCAGCTCTCCACCTACCTATCTGATTCTAACTTTTTCACCACCTTCCAATCTGGCTTTAGGAAAAATATCACTCCACCACCACCTCCCTATTTAGGCTCACAGACTCCATCCTCACAGGGAAGGACCGTGACCTAATCACCTCTGCCATCTTCATCGACCTTGCAAAGGCTTTCAACATGGTTTCCCACTCCCTTCTTCTAAACAACTTCTCCTCAGCTGGACTGTCTGTCTCTGCCACAAATTGGTTTAGAGATTACCTTACAGATAGGACACAATCACTCAGGATCACTGACACTGTATCCCCCCTTCCAACAGATACCAGTGTCCCTCAAGGATCAGTGCTTGGCCCCATACTTTCCTTTATATTCCTAAATGACCTTCCATCAGTGTGTACCTCAACCGCCACCCATACGTATACTGACGACTTCTGGCTTAGCACTCACCAACATTCTCTAAATGCCAAAAAGACAGTCTCCATGACCTTTGACACAAGGCAGAGACTCTGCAGGCTCACCTCCCTTCCCTTATTCCACACCCTTGATGGGACATCGCTGGAGAACACCTCCTCCTCCTTCAGATACCTTGAGGTCTGGCTCAACCAGCACCTCATCTTCTCTGGACATGTGGACGCTATTCTGAAAAATGTATGCACCAAACTTGGCGCCCTTTTCAGGAACCGAAAATCCCTTCCTTTTTGGGCAAGGCACAAATTAGATCAGAAGATGATTCTCCCTATCTTCGACTAATGTGATATAGTCTACAGTGCTTCCCTGAAGTCTGCCTTAACCAGATTGGATTCACTCTTCAGCTCCTTTTGCCACTTCGCTCTTGATGCACCTATATGCACCCAGCACTGCAAATCTTTTCCACTCCCTTGCTTTCCCCTCACTTACCAACTGCTGGCTGACCCATATTGCTAAATTAACCGTAAATTCTGGTTCAACGCCCTTCCCCCATTTCAATTGCTCTGACTATCCCTCTAACACCCGAATGCTCACTCAGATCCAAGAACTTTGCTTTAAGCATTGCTCTTTTTTTTCTTGACAAAGGGTATAAACGTGAAACGATGAGGTGTTTGAACCTGGAGGGGCGTGCTTGGTCCATGTATGCTGTTTTATGCTGAAAAATAAGAAGGAGCAATGATTAAAGCAAAGTTCTTGGTTGTATTTTCCTTCATGATGGAATTGGTGTGTGAGTGCACTTGGCTTTTTATGCTTTGTTGATTATTTGCCATAGGCACCACAGACTGTAGAGTGGCTTTTTGAAACTTCAGATATTTGCTCACTCAGATCCGTTGACACTAGGACACTGGTTATCCCTCATAGACTCACTGCTGCTGGCCAGTCTGCTTCTCTCACAACTTCCCAAAGCTCTGGAACTCATTGTTACCTCAAATTAGACACTCATCTTCCTCTTCCTCTGTCTCCTTAGCCCTTACAAATTACTACTCCTCAAACTGTTTATGCCCCTAGTTGTGTTCTGCTGATTGCTTGCTCTGCTTAATTGCTTCATGGCTCTACTGTCATTCAGTGGTAGTTGCCCTCTAGCACTTGAAAATACTGTTGCATTTTAATCACTCCGAATTAGTGGTGCAGCATTTCTGCTGCTTAACTAATGTGTCTTGTTAGCCTTGATGTATCACTGTCACAGCATCCAATGTCTGTACAAATCTACTTTACTGTATATGAATGTTTGTATTTTTGACTGTTCTTTGAATTTGTATCTGTATCCCCCATTACCCTCTCCCCCAGGACGCACTGGGAGATGAGCAACTTGTTGTTCAGTGTGCCTTTCTAGTGAAACGTTTCAATAAATAAATAAAATATTTTTACCAAACCAAGAAAATAGCTCTTTTTAGGGAATGCCCCTTTTACCCTAACAACTAAGAACAAAATTCCAAACCATCTTGGCTGTAAGTGACAGTAAACACACACACACACACACACATTTTCCCCTTTTTGCTTTTCCAGATCTCGGGTTCTGGACATGTGACCATTGTGAAACTTGCCAGATCAAGAGACTTTGATCCCCAGACCATGCATGCAAAATTTCCTTGCTGTTCGGTCGAATAGGGGCAATGTTATTAAGGTGCAGCGTTAGTGGTTAACATTAAACACCCTACTCAAACCTAACCATATAATATATATTGAATAAATAATGGGTAAGAGTGGTGTACAAGGATGTATACCCATTGAGGGGGTGAATAAGGTCCATCAGCCCAAAGGGAACGTGACTTTATTACCCTAAGGTAGCCCCCAAGATGTGTATATTTCCGAGTGTTTCACCCATACCCATTGTTTGCTGAACATAATACATTAGTATGGTTATTGTTATGGGGATTACATTTGCAATTATGTCATGGCACCCAAAGGGTTTTTGCAGCAAGGAGAAAATGATGTACAGTGAGTGCAGGTGGGAATATGGGGGATTTTGGGGTTTGGGAGGGTTTTTGTATCTTTTTCCAGGTTCATTGAAGCTTGTTAATTGGTTTGGCTAGCTTCCTAATGATGTGTTAATTCTGTTAGTACTATTGTCCTGTAGGTTTAATTCAGGGCCACCTGGGGGGGAGCAAGTGAGGCAGCATATTCCAGGCCACAAGCTTAAGAGGGCCCACAATATCCCTATGCCTGAGTTTGAAAAGCAATATATACAATAATACAAATACATATCAAATAAATGAGAAAACGTTTTCATAATCACGTTCTTGAGCTCACATGAGTGATTAAAGTGAAGGGCTGGGGAAACACATGGGATCTAGTTCCTGTGTGTGCCTTCATGGTGATACACAACATTATGGTGCATGGGGAGAGAATGCATATTTGCCCCATGACCACTACTGATAGTCACTATGGTGCACTTGCTGTCACGTCTTCTGTCACAATGTGACAGCAAGTAGTAAAGCAAAGCTGCCTGCCATATTTCTGAGGCTTTAACTGTTTTCTGCCTTATCTACAGGGCACTGTCATCACACAATGATCTGTTAACTAGCAATCTGATTGACTGCAAGGGGTTCACCTAGATATAATTGTTATTATACAGTTTACCCCAAATTCCTGCATGTTGCCTCACAATTCTATTTAAGTGTCATAGCTGGTAATATTCATTATTGGTCTTACATCAGATAAAACTAATTTGCAATGCTCTGTTCTCAGATACTATCACTGGTGGCCCCTTTAAAGCCCCTGCAATAACATACACATGTTCTTGCAGTGTTGACAGACCTGTAGGTAGCACTAGTATACATACATAAACACACACATACACAAAGATAAAAAGCAACACAACAGCACAACAATCTGTCAAAGAAATTCAATGCAAGAAACAGCCAAGCGTACCCATCACAACCTGCCTTTAAAAAATAATGTGCACAGGCACAGTCACTCATGCTCGTACCTAAGTCTTCTCTGTCCTTCTCCTGGCTGCTGCTTCTTTCCAACTATCTCCCTTCATGACTCAAGTTAGGGGAGCTGCCAGAGAGACTGAGAGCAAGCCTGTGCTTGCGCCAAAACTGACAGTCACCTGATCAGCTGCTATTTGGTCATGTGGCTGGGAAACGAAAGGGGTAAGCCTGTCTGGTGCAGGATCAGTCAGTGAGTGTATGGCTGAGATTGTGTATGGTTGGATGTGCTGGGCTGCTCCTCCAGAAGTTTAACATCATCTTGGGTGGCATTTTCTGGCTCTAAAGCCTAAGTGGCTTACTGCTAGCTTGAGGCTTAAAAAAAACCAAAAACTTAAAAAAAAAATGGAAAAAAGGTAAGGGAAAAGAAAGAGGATCACCCTGACTGGAAGGAGGAGATAGGAAGGGAAGGGAAGGCCAGGCTGGTGTTTTCTGACCTATTATAAAACCTAAATGGCTTACTGCTGGCTTGAAGCTTCTATTTAAAAAACAAAAAAACTTTAAAAAAAAAGGAACAAAAGGGCAACTGGGCAAGGGGAAAGATGGGGGGAACCCAGAGTGGTGTTTTCTGAGTGACTGTAAAGCATACGTGGCTTACTGCTGGCTTGAGGCTTTCACTTAAAAACAAAACAAAAGTTTAAAAAGGAACAAAAGGGCAACTGGACAAGGGGAAAGAAAGTGAGATCACACTGTCTGGGAGGAGGGAAGGGAAGGAAGGAAGGGAAGAGTAGGCCCACAGCATCATTACTGACTGACTCTAAGGATAAGTGGTTTACTGCTCGCTTGAGGCTTCCATTGAAAACAAAAACAAAAAAACTAAAGAAAAAAAGAACAAAAGGTGAAAGAAAGGGAGATCACCCTGGCTGGGGGGGGGGGACTTATGGGAAGGCCAGGGTACAACATGTAATCTTGTCTGTGCTATGCTGTGTTGTGCTGTGCTGGCAGCATTGTCCTTCTTGAACTAAAGTCTAAGTGGCTTACTGGCTTCTAGTTAATTAAAAAGAAAACAAAACCTAAGAGAAAAAGGAACAAAAGGGCAAGGGAAAGAAAGGGTGATCAACCCGGGTTGGGGACTTAAGTGAAGGGAAGGTCAGGATATAACAAGTTGTCTCATGTGTGCTGGCTGGCTATGTTTTCATTTTGAACTAAGGTCTAAGTGGCTTACTGGCTTCTATGTAATAAAAGGAACAAAATGGCAAGCAGAAAGAAAAGACAATCAACCTGACGGGGTGGAGGAGACCAGGGCAGTGTTTTCTAACTGACTCTAAAGCCTAAGTGGCTTACTGCTGGCTTGAGACTTCCATTTAAAAACAAAACGAAAAAGCAACACCCAAAAAAAGGGGCAAAAGGGCAACTGGACAAGGGGAAAGAAAACAAGATCACCCGGGCTGGGAGTGGTGGGGTGGTGGAGGCCAGAGCACCATTTTCTGATTGACTCTAAAGTCTAAGTGGCTTACTGCCAGCTTGAGGCCTCCATTAAAAAAAAAAGGAACAAAATACCGTGGGGAAAGCAATGGAGATCACCCTGGCTGGGGGGGGGGGGGGACCTAAGGGAAGGGCAGGCCAGGGTATATCACGTCCTCTCATGTGTGCATTGTTGGCAGCATTTTCCTTCTTGAACTAATCTCTAAGTATCTTTCTGGCTTCTATTTAATTAAAAACAAAACAAAAAACTTAAAAAAAAACAGAAAAGGAATAAAAGGGAAAGGTGAAAGAAAAAGAGATCAACCTGGCTGGGTGGGGAACTTAAGGGAAGAAAATGCCAGGGTATAACATGCTGTCTAGTGTGTGCTCTGCTGGTGACAGTTTCCTTTTTGAACTAAGGTCTAAATGGCTTCCTGGTTTCTATTTAAAACCAAAACCAAAAAAGGAACAAAAGGACAAGGGGAAAGAAAGGGAGAGCAACCTGGCTGGGGTAGGGAATTTAAGGGAAGGCAAGGGTAAGACATGTTATCTCATGTGTGCTGTGCTGCCAGCAATTTCCTTCTTGAACTAAGATCTAAGTGGCTTACTGGTTTCTATTTAATTAAAAAAAAAGTGAGATCAACCTGGCTGAGGGGGTGGGTGGAAGGCCAGGGTACTGTGTAACTGTGTTCAAGATGGTCGTCAAGCTTGGAACTTTGCAATATTTATCTGGGGCAGCTAAACAAAAACTAAAGAAAATGTGCCTGGAGAATGAAACAAAGAGGATGCAACCTTTAGAGGAATTTGGCTGAGGAGTAAAAAGAACATTAGAGGATGCTTGTCACAGTTTAAATGATGCAAGAAGATCTCACAACGAAAATGATAATTTCAACAATGAAAACACTGAGGACACCGACAAGATGGACAAAGCCAATAACAATGAGTGTGGAGGCTGTACCAGAAGTAATAGTATGTTAGATGAGTCTACAGCAGCAGACAAAAACAAAAAAAAACTCCATGATAAGGATATTGCTCCTGATCTTGGCAAAGATAAAGAGTTGCCAGGTGGGACATGGAAACAGCTGACAAGTAAAAATAGACATTTCATTATATTGAATGGGCCCCCAAAAATCCAGCTTGTTTTCCATGAGATTCTCTTGGCCTTGCTTTTCCAAAGTAATATGTTTTCAAAACCTTACCTAATGAAGAAATGTGCCCAGAATTGGTTTGGGAGCCAATCAAATTCAAGGCCTGTTCTGGCTTTCCTTGCTGTCTGATTGATAACGTAGCAAAAGAAGTAAGCATCAATGTTGGAGAGCTGGTGGTAGTCTTAAAGGCAACTGGATAATGTTGTGCAACACAGTTCAAGATCATGAACATAACCCTGTCCTTTGCCACTTATTTTGATTATAAAAGCTGGAGACAAGTTTAAAAATGCATACTGGAATCGATGATGCTTATCAAAAACAAATTGAGGCAGAAATGTTGAAATGGCAAGATATTTTCGAGTGCATCTTAGATGTCACATGTTCTTAACAGAACAGAATTTCCCATTCTGCGGATCCGACAGCAAAATAGGAGACCATGTAAGCAGTCTTTTTCTTGGTACCTTGGAACTGCTAAATTGGTACAACAAGGTCTTAGAGCTGCATTTCCAAGAAGTGAAAAAGCAGAATCAGGAGTTCTGTGTGCAAGCATATTATCTTTCTTGGAGGTCCCAGAATGAGATCTTAGAAGAGTGTGGAACACTAATCATGAATAGGAAGGGAAGGATCACTAAGACACATTAGTTTCATCAACCTTGAAGGGGAAAGAAAAATAACCCCTCCCCAGCGGATGGATGTCTGAGTCCAAGCAAGGAGGAAGGAGACTACTGAAGACTACAGGAAGTTCCTGTCCCAGAACAGGAAGGGTGAGAGTTGTAATGGTACATAGGCAGTACAGTAAGTAAGTGGGAAAATATGTAAGCGGGAGGAGAAGGTAAGCATAAAGCAACAGGAGGGCCCACAAAATAAAATCATGATGGGGTGGTGCAGTGCAATGGCTATGGTGGCCTGGATCTAGCAATGCCTCACGCTTAATAGCGCATTTACATTATGGTGAACCCGTATATCACAGTATGTTATGGCTACTGGTGCAATACCGCGATACTGCTGTATATGGTATTGCACCGGTAGTGTAGGTCCCAGGCAGAAGATAAGACCTCTGCTGGGAGTGGGTTCTGACAAACAGCTGCCATGGCTCACAGGACTGAGCCACAGCAGGTGCTGCGGCTGGCACTGGGTTTGATTCCCGGTCCCAGAAACTCTTATTTTTTTCAACTTGCATGCTCACTGAGTTGCACCCCCCTGGAGTTGAGAATCTTTAGTGGGGGGGATCCAGGGGGCACAACCCCTCCATAACAGGGGTGTGGGGGCAGAGCGCCCCCACAGAAAAAAGACTTATGCCTCTTGGCAGAAATCGTGCTGTATTGGCAGTGTGATTTTGCTATGCGGCACAATGTCTTGCAACATTATGACCCCATGCCATGGGGCAGCAATGTTCTGGGAGACATTCTGGAGGCTGCAATGCTGCCCTATTTGCAGGCACCACTCTGGTTTGAGGTTGGAGGTTGCCTGTCTCCATGCTGACCTGGCTAGGATTTGTGAAACCTCTTCCCCCACCCAGGGACCACTGAGGCCACCACCGTTACCTCAGTGGCTGCCAAGAAAGAAGAGCGGTTGGACCAAGGTGTGCTCAGGGAAGGAAGGAGAGGGTGGTGGAACAAAGGTGCATCCCTCCAGCTGTACCTCTCCACAATCCATATGCTGCCTTTGTGAAGAGTGGTTCCTCTATGGAGGCACCTGCAGTGGAGACCAAGGAAGATGCTGGGAACCTCCACAAAAGAGACCCACAGGAGGGTGGCATGAGACCCGAGAGGGAAAGGAAACAACTTCTAGTGGGGGACACAATCATTAGGACGGTAGAAGTGGGGGAGTAAGGGGAAAGGGAGGTAAGGTGCCTGCCAGGCGCCACGGCTTGGAGGGACAGGAAGCAAAGCCTCAGGATCATGGGAGTAGCTGCACGAGAGAGGGAGCTGTATGTCATTGTCCACCTAGGGACAAATGACTTGACTGGGAATGGGATCAGAGCAGTGCAGGAGGAGTTTGTAGAGTTGGGGAGGGGCCTTAGACAAGTGACACATACAGTAACCTTCTCAGAGGTGCTGCCTGTCTATGGCAAGTATGATGCTAGGGTACTCCACACCATGGGATTTAATGAATGGTTGAAAAAATAGTGTTGCACTCAGGGTTTGGCTTCATTGGGGACCGAGGAGCCACCTGGAGGGATGCAGGCCTATACTGGTGCAATGGTCTGCATTTGTCCGGGGGGAACCAACCAGGATCCCAGGTGATAGGTTTAAATGCTTCATTGGTATGCATTTAAACTAGCCAAGGGGGGAGGCACTGAAAAGGAGCAGGGAAATCCCAGCCTCCCCCCACAAAACACAGTAATTAGCAAGGTAAACACCAAGGTATAGAAGTCATTCGGGAGCAGGACAGGGGTAAATGCAAAAAAAGGCAAAGTCAGTAAGGACAGGGATGGGGCTAAAAGGGGTAAGGCAATCAAAAAATGGAGGGTGATGAGTACCAATGCCTGTAGTCTGTGTAACAAGCTCCCTGAACTAGTGGCCTTGATGGAAGAGGGATGCCTGGATATTGTGGCAGTCACTGAAACATGGTATACACAGAATCATGACTGGGATGTCAACATACCAGGATACACAATCTACAGGAGAGACAGGTAGGGTAAAAGAGAAGGAAGAATAGCTCCCTATGTAAGGGAAGGGATTAAAGCAACAGAACTAAAAGTAAACATAAAGTAGATGAGTCACTATGGGTCACCTTGGACACAAGAAATTACACCACAATCCGCATGGGAGTTGTGTACAGACCCCCATCTCAGGGGGAAGGAGTTTCTGCTGGCACATTTGTATGTTTGTATCTTCATAAAATGATAGAAGGCATCCTTAAAATGGCAGAAAAAGGGGAAATATTGTTAATGGGGGACCTGAATATGCCAGATGTTAACTGGAGCACCATTGCTGCAGGCACATCCAAGAGCAAGGTCATTCTTGATGCCATATAGCTAGTGCTGGAACCCACTTATGAGGAAGCAATCTTAAACCTGTTAATCTTAAATGGGGATGGAGAATGGATCTCAGATTTAGAAGTGGGTAGCCATCTAGGAACAAGTGACCACCAAACAGTGTGGTTCACAATAAACACAACCATAGAGTCAAGCCATACAAAAGCAAGAGTATTGGACTTTAGGAGGGCTGACTTTGGAAAAATGAGAGAGTGCCTCAGAAAAGCACTAGCAAATGGGCAAGAAGGAGGGGTGGAGGAATAATCAAAACAGCCATCACAAAGGAAACAAGCCTCTATGTGAAGTGAATCTATAAAACAAAATGAAGGAAAAAAACACAATGGTTCTCAAAAGGGGTGGCAGGGAAGGTTAAGGAGAAAAGAATAGCATTTAGGAAATATAAGGAAACACAGAAGAAGCAAGACAGAGAACTTTATCAGTTAAAGCAGAAGGAGGCAGGGAAGGCAGTCAGAATAGCAAAGGCCTAAACCGAGGGAAAGAGCCAATTCTGTTTTGCAGGGGGATAAAACCTTTTATAGGTACATTAGGGAGTGAAGAAAGACCAAGGCAGGGATACAGAGACTTAATAAAGGGGAAGGAATGTGGACAGAGGGTGATAGTGAAAAGCAGGAATACTGAACAAATATTTCTGCTTAGTATTCACAAAAGAAGAGGAAGGGGAGGTATCTATACCAAACAAGAGAAACTCTCTGAATGGGGGGGGGTCGATACCAGTCCATTCACAGAAGAAAGGGCTTTGAAAGAACTCTTGAAACTGGGGGTGGACAAAGCAAAGAGGCCTAATGGGATTCACCCCAGAATTCTAAGGGTAGAACTAGTGACACAACTGACTACTCTCTTTAACAAATCATTGGAGGATGGCATGGTACCTGAGGACTGGAGGAGGGTGGATGTGATTCCACTTCACAAAAGTGGGAGCAGGGCAGAGGCAGGAAACTCTAGACCAGTTAGTTTGACCTCAGTGGTAGGGGAAATGATGGAATCACTTCTGAAGGAACGAATTGTTGAGTACCTAGAGGCCAGTGGGGCACAGGACCAAAGGCAGCATGGAGTCACAGTGGGAAGGTCATGTCAGATGAATTTAATAGATTTCTTTGACTGGGTGACCAAAGCAGTAGACCGGGGAAGGGCTGTGGATATGGCCTACCTAGATTTTAGCAAGACATTTGACACAGCCCTACACAAAAGATTAATATGCAAGTTAGCCAGCCTTGGAGTGGGTCCCAAGGTAGTAGCCTGGATAAAAATGTGTCTGGACAACAGGATGCAAAGGATAATAGTAAACAGAGTTCACAGTGAAGAAAGGAGGGTAACTAGCCGGGTACCGCAGGGTTCAGTCCTGGGACCGGTCCTCTTCAATGCCTTTATAAGTGACATTGGAGAGCACCTTGAAGGAAAAGTATGTTTCTTTGCAGACAACACAAAGATCTGCAACAGGGTTGAGACACAAGGTGAAGGTTGAAAGGATGAAAGGACTTGGTAAGGTTGGAGGAATGGTCAAATGTATGTCAGCTCAGATTCAATACAAAGAAGTAAGGTAATGCACCTGGGAAACAAAACCCAGGGAAGAGTACACAATGGGGGGGGGAATGAGATACTAACAACAACAAAAATCAAAAGGGACCTGGGAGTAATTATATCAGATGACCTTAAGGTGGGCAAGCAATGCAAGAAGACAGTAAGGAGGGCTGGGGGGATACTGGGATGCATAGGGAGAGGCATCAACTGTAGAAAACTGGAAGTTGTTATCCCTCAGACAGTTGGTGAGACTCCATGTGGAGTACTGTGTGCAGTTCTGGAGACTCCATCTCCGCAAGGACATAGACAAAGTGGAGGCAGTTCAGAGAAGGCCAACCAAAATGGTGCAGGTTCTGCAACAGAAGACATATGAAGAGAGACTAAAGCAGCTTAATATGTATACCCTAGAGGAAAGGAGGGAGAGGGGCACATGAAAGAAACTTTCAAGTACCTCAAGGGAATTAACAAAGTCCAAGAGGGTAGCATCTTTCAGAAAAAGAGATGTGCAAGAACAAGTGGGCACAATAGAAGATAGAGGGGCCAGCTCAGAGGTAATGTTAGAAAGTATTTTTTCATGGAAAGGGTTGTGGATGCATGGAACAGCCTTTCTGAGGAGGTTGTGGAGTCAAGAACAGTGGAAGAATTCAAGAATGCATGGGACAGACATAAAGCAATTCTAGTGTTGGGTAGGAGGAAGTAAGCTGTTGGTTAACTAGAATCTGCAGCTTATTCATCAGGTAGGGAAATGGGCAGACTAGGTGGGCCAAGCGGTCCTTATCTGTTGTTAAATTCTGTTTCTATGTAATGCTATTTTTGAAAAACTGAGTAAGGCCTACTGCTATTATTATTGTTTATAGCACACCAGATGTCTCTCATATGGAGCAAGTCACTTTTTTGTGGTATGCTCATAATAATCAGGATAATATTTGGGAAATAAGAGTACGTTTTGAAATTCAAGGATTGCAAGAAGAAAAGAGGACAGGACATTGCAGAGCTAATTTGCAAAGCACTAGAAGAAAATAGTATTGACCTGCAAAATTGTAGAGGCCAAGGATATTATAATGGTTCAGACATGTTGGGATTTGCAGTATAAAGGAGCTCAAGCTAAAAGTTTACGGAAGAATGCTTACTCAATCTATTCACCATGTAGAGCACACAGTCTGAATCTTTTGTGGTATGCTTGCAACAGAATCTAGTCTGGAGGTGAAGAGCTTCTTTGGAAATGTTCAAAAATTCTACACCATGTGCAGTTCAAGTCCTACCCAGTGGAAGGTACTACAGGAAGCTGAAAACATTTCATTACATAGCATGTCACAGACACACTGGAGTGCAAGAATTAAAGCTGTGAAACCACCAGCAAAGAGACCAGCAGAGATTTTACAAGCATTGTTGAAACTGAAGGAAGAACTCAGCTTGCCTGTGGAATTATGCAACAAAGTTGACTGCTGAAATGGTTAAAATCTTTTGAATTTGTTGTAGCTGCTACCTTTTCATTCAAACTTCTACAAGGTGTCGACGATGTTAATTGTTTGATCCAAAGTTCTGAACTCACACTTGATGAAGAATTAAGGTTAATAAAAACATTGCTAAGTGAGATTGAGCACCTTTAACAATGTTGACCTCTGATTCTTGAAGAGTATAAAGTTGTGGCAGCTGGGTTAGGACCTGAACTGGATTTCAGAGGAAATGGGGTAGAAAGAAGATGTTCCAAAATGAAGGGAGACCCACCAAATACCATCATGATAATGAAGAAACCAAATTTAAGGTGGTCATTTTTTATGTTGCTATGGCCACCCTTATCTGAAAAATTGCAAAGAGATCTGAAACAGTCAAAAAAATCAACTGCTTGTTTTCATTCATCTGGACCTAGAGGTCCCCAGCTGCAGATGATACCAATAGCTGTATTATCAAAGCTTCAGAAATATCAACATGTTATAAGAGAGAGTTGATAGAAGAGGATTTTGTTGAAGAAACCCATCTCTTAAACAAGCTGAGAGAGACACTCTTTGGGAATGTAACTTCTACTAAATTGTGAAACAAAATATATAAAAAGGGACTACAAAATATTCTCCCTTAAACCTGCATGGTTCTAAGGAATTTTGGATCAATACCTGTTTCAGTCTCTGAAGGGAAACAGTCCTTTAGCAAGCTAGTCATTGTGAAAAACTGCCTGCAATCAACTATGCATCGAGAGTGCATGTCCACCTTAGTAATGTCAACAGAGCATGACCTGACTAGAAGCTTGAATAATGGCAGTGTTATAAACACATTTGTATAAAAAGCACAAAAGATTAATGTACTGTAACATGACTTTTTGTTGAACTAAAACAGTTTTAAGCTTTCCAATTGTATTTATAATTTCTTGGGTAGAGCTAATGGAGGGACCTCAGTCTCAAATTGTACCCAGGGCACCCCAAAACCTGGCCACCTATGGGCACCACCTTCCCTTTCTTGACTTTGCTAGAAGAGTCCTCATGCAGGGAGGTTATGGTTGTGACCTCCAAGATGATATAAAACAGGCTGTGTACTCATTGTTTGATTTAGTATGCAATGGCACTATGTCACAAAATACATTAATGTATATACCTTATGTGTATGAAACCTGGAAATGTTGAAAATACCATGACACTAGGTGTTTTTGATAAAGGTAAAAAGTACTAGGTGACTGTATATTATACAAAATGAAGTTAGTTATGCAATTTAAAATGCATGTAAATTGCTGTAAGTTGAACAAGTCGGAAATGTCATAGTGATTTACATATATTTATTTATTTATTGAAATTTCAGATAACACCTTTGAGAACAAGCTCATTTCATTGGTTCCACATCAGATGAACAATATATATTGGGAAAGTATGAGACTGAGAACAAACAAAACAAGGAATTATACAAGACATTACAAGAGTGTATAACTAGAGAAGTTTCAATACATGTGGCATTGTACAATGTATGCCATGGTGCATATTTGATTAAAACCTGGAATTCAAAGGGTCATATTAGAGGGGGTGGGGTCTTATGAAATGACCCTTTACAGGAAAATGAGAACAGACTCAGCCTAATATCTAATAATCATCAAGGTAAGGGATGGCGTCAGCCCAAGGGCCTTGTCAGAGGTGAGAAGGTATGAGACAAAGCATTTTAATGTGAGCAAGGGAGCTCAGGAGCTATAATGGGGGAGGGGAGATGGGGGAAAGCCATAGAGGGGTGAGGGGAAAGAGTGGAAGGAATCAAGAGGAAATGTGAAGGAGAATGATTAGCAACTTAGAACAGTTATTTACATGCTCTGAGAACCGTTATGCATAAGGTCATGATAGCATAAGGTTAGAATAAGTGCTGGTCACAAGAAGGAAGGTAATTGGATGCAGTCACAACTGGCATCAGCAACTAGCTGTTGCTTAAGTTTAACCTTGAAAGAGCCCAAGGTGGATGCTGATGTGATGTCATGGTGCAGCGAGTTCATCCATAGCAGGGCACAGTAGGCAAAGGACCTTTGTCACAGAGAAGTGCGACAGCAGGGTATATTAAAAATCTGGCTAGTAGAGCTTCGGGTGCCATGGCGGTTGATAGTGGGGGTAATAAGTTTTTACACTCCTGGAGGCATTTTTCCTAAACTTACTTTTTTGGACAGTAAACGTGTTTGGTATATGAGTCTGCCTTTGGACTAGAGCCAGTTAGCCTGAGCGTATATGTCACAGGTATGGGACAGACAGGCTGAGCCGGTAAGAAGCCGGCATGCTTTGTTGAGTGCAACTATGATGCAGTGAAGAATAGTTTCAGTAGCTGATTTATACATTGGTAAGTCATAATCAATAAGCGAGACAAGAGAGCTTTGAATGACCAGGTTAAGAGCCTCTGGGATCAAACATTGCTTATGCTTATAAAGTAGCCCAATGCGGGTGTTAACAGCATTAGCAATGTTGTCAATGTGATATGCATAGGTCATTGTACTGTCAATAGTAATCCCTAGATATTTAATAAGATATGCTTTGCATTATGGAAGTATGTGTGATGTGTTTCTTTGAAACTTGGCTTATTGTCAATGCTCTTTGGAGGAACCCATGTTTCAGCGCTTCTGCACTGAGGTTCTTTGCTTTAGCTTGTTTTGTTTTTTTATTTGAGCCCCCACTATTCCAGCAAACAGGGCATACATGAGGTGGAGGCTGAATCTCAACTGCTAGGTAGATCAGAGATCAGTGAGTCAGTAGGTGCTGGCTATATGCAGAGAAAGGACATACATAGGCTGTTGCTGCAAACTTATGTACTGAAGAAGGGATTTGCAATTGCTTCTGGTTATCTCCTGCAGTTTGAATAAACATCATGCAGAGATTGTGTGTTGAACTTGAAGTTTGGTGTCTGGTCCATCTGTTATCCCACAACCCTTCCACAGTGTTTATACCCCTCCCATTTAAAAAAAATTCCACCCCTTTTTTACAATCAGACTCTGTAAGGCTCACAACCATGCCCATACAAAAAAAGAAACGGTTGCTCCTAAGTCTTGGTTATAGAAACATAGAAACATAGACTTTGACGGCAGATAAGGACCGCTTGGCTCATCTAGTCTGCCCATTTCCCTACCTACAGGATAGGCTGCAGATCCTAGTTAATCAACAGCCTATTTCTTCCTATCCCCCTACAAGAATTGCCTTATGTCTGTCCCATGCATTCTTGAATTCTCCCACAGTTTTAGACCCCACAACCTCCTCTGGAAGGCTGTTCCATGCATCCACTACCCACTCTGTGAAATAGTACTTCCTCACATTGCCCCTGAACTGCCCCCCTTATGTCTTTAAATTGTGTCCCCTTGTTCTTGCACATCTCTTTTTCTGAAAGATGCTACCCTCTTGGACTGAGGTACTTAAAAGTTTCTATCATGTCCCCCCTCTCCCTTCTTTCCTCAAGGGAATACATATTAAGCTCCTTTAGTCTCTCCTCATACGGCTTCTCTTGCAGACCCTGCACCATTGTAGTTGCCCTCCTCTGGACTGCCTCTATCCTGTTTATGTCCTTGCAGAGGTGGGGTCTCCAGAACTGGATGCAGTACTCCAGATGGGGTCTCACCAACTGTCTGTACAGAGGATAAAACTTCCTGTTTTCTGCTGCTGATGCCTCTCCTATTCATCCCAGTATACCCCCAGCCGTCCCTACTGCCTTTCTCAACATTGCTTGCCAACTTAAGGTCATCTGATATGATTACCCCCAGGTCCTTTACTTTTTGTTGTTGTTACTACCTCTCCACCCATTGTGTATTCTTCCCTGGTTTTTGTTTCCCAGGTGCATTATTTTGCACTCTTGCATTGAATCCTAGCTGCCATACTTCTGACCATTCCCTCCAACCTTGCCAAGTCCCTTTTCATCCTTTCCACACCTCCTTGTGTATCAACCCTGTTGCAGATCTTTGTGTCATCTGCAAAAGGCATACTTTTTCCTTCAGTCCTCTACAATGTCACTGGCGAAGACATTAAAAGGACTGGACCCAATACTGAACCCTGTGGTACCCCCACTGTAACCCCCTTTCTTCAGAGTGGACTCCATTTACAACCACCTTTCTGTGTCCTGTTGTCAGCCAATGTTTTATTTGCTACCACCCTGGGACCAACTCCCAGGCTGGTTAATTTGACTATTAATCTTTTGTGGGACTGTGTCAAATGCCTTGTTAAAGTCTAGGTAGGCCATGTCCACAGCCCTCCCTGGTCTACTACTTTAGTCACCCAGTCAAAGAAATCTATTAGATTCATCTGACATGACCCTTCTCGCTGTGAACCCATGCTGCATTGGGTCCTGTACCCCACTGGCCTCTAGGTACTCAACTATTCTTTCCTTCAGAAGTGACTCCATCACTTTCCTACCACCGAGGTCAGACTGATCAGGTCTGTAGTTTTCTGCCTCTGTCTTGGCTCCCACTTTTGTGAAGGGAATCACATCCACCTCCTCCAGTCCTCGGGTACCACACCATCCTCCCATGATTTATTAAAAGAGTAGCCAGTGGTTTCAATAGTTCCTCCTTAATTCTTTTAGAATTCAGGGGTGAATTACATCAGGACCCATTGCTTTGTCACCTTCAGTTTTAGGAGTTCTTGCAGAACCCTTTCTTCTGTGAAAGGACTGGGATCGACCCCCTATCAAGGTGCTTCTGTTAATTGGATTAGGCACTTCCCCCTCCTTTTTGTAGAATCCTGAGCAGAAATATTCATTCAGTATCCTGCTTTTCACTGTCTCCCTCTGCCCACCCACCGCTCATCTCTATTCAGCCTCACTATCCCTCCCTTGTCTTTTCTACACTCGCTGATGTACCTATAAAGGTTTTATCCCCTTCTTAACTGAGTTGGCTATCTTTTCCTCAGTTAGAGCCTTTACTATTCTGACTTCCTCCTGCTTCCTTCTGCCTTAACTGGTACAGCTCTCTGTCCTGCTCCTTCTGTGTTCTCTTATACTTCTGAATGCTATTTTCTTTCTTCCTGACTTTCACAGCCACCCTTTTGAGAACCATAGTGGCTTTTTCTTCATTTTTATTTTTTATTTGCTTCTCACAAGGCTTGTTGCCTCTGTGATGGCAGTTTTGATGATTTCCATTGTTGCTCCACATCTCCTTCTAGCCTGTTTGCTGTAGTGCTTTTCTGGGGCACTCTCCATCTTCAAAAGTCACCCCTCCAAAGTCCAGTACCCTCACTTTGTATGGCTTAACTCCTGTAGCCGAGTTAATGTGAACCACACTGTTTGATGGTCACTTGTTCCCAGATGGCAACCCACTTCTAGATCTGAGATCCTCTCACCGTCCCCATTTGAGAGTATGAGGTCTAAGATTGATCCCTCACGAGTGGGTTCTGAAACTAGCTGTCTGGGGCTGCCACCTGTAGGGCATCAAGAATGGCCCTGCTTCTTGATGTGGCTGCAGCAAATGTGCTCCAGTTAATATCTGGCATATTCAGGTCTCTCCATCAGCAGTATCTCCCCTTTCTCTGCCATTCTAAGAATGCCTTCTATCATATCCTTGTCCATTCCTTCCCTGACATGAGGGTCTGTACACAACCCTGTGCAGATTGTGGTGCCCTTTCCAGTCTCCAAGGTGACCCACAGTGCCTCCTCTCCTCCCTGTTTACTCTTTTGTTCAGTTGCTTTTATCCCTTCCTTTACATAGAGAGCTACTCCTCCCCCTCTTCTCCCCTGCCTGTCTCTCCTGTAGGTTATGTACTCTGGCATGTTAACATCCCAGTCATGGTTCTCTGTGTACCATATTTCTGAGACTGCTACGATATCCAGGCATCCCTCTTCCATCAAGCCTCCAGCTCAGGGAGCTTGTTGCTCAGACTACAGGCATTGGTACTCATTGCCCTCCATTTCCTGATGGCATTACTCATTTTTGCGCCACCCCTGTCCTTCTTGCCTTTGTCTCTTTCTCCATTTGCCCTGCCCTTCTCCATGCTCGACACCTCTATGCTGGTGTTTGCTGCACTTACTACTGTGATTTTTGGGGGGGGCTAGGATTTCCCTTCTTGTTTCCAGTGCCTCCCCCCTTGGCTAGTTTAAATGACTGCCAATGAAGCATTTAAACCTATCACCTATCACCTAGGATCCTGGTTCCCCTCGGACAGATGCAGCCCATCATACCAGTATGAAGCTTGCATCACTCAGGTGGACCCCAGTAACCAATGAAGCCAAATTCCTGAGCTCCACACCAGTTTTTCAAACCACTGATTGAATCCATGGTGGAACACCCTAGCCTCTCCTATGCCATAGATGGGCAGCACCTCCGAGAAGGTTACCGTGCATGTTACTTGTCTAAGGCCCCTCCCCAATTCCACAAACTCTTCCTGCACTTCTCTAATCCCTTTCTTAGCCAGGTCATTTGTCCCTAGGAGAACAATGACATCCAGCTCCCTCCCCTGTGCAGCTGCTCTGGCAATCCTGAGGATTCGCTCCCTGTCCCTCCAAGCCATGGCGCCAGGCAGGCACCTTACCTCCCTCTCCCCTTCCTCCCCCAGTTCTACCTTTCTAACAATGGAGTCCCCACCAGGAGTTGTTTCCTTCCCCTGCAGGGTCTCTGCCACCCTCCTGTGGGTCTCCTTTGTGGAGGTTCCCAGTATCCTCTTTGGTCTCCACTGCGGGTGCCTCCATAGAGGAACCAAACTTTGCCAGAATGGCATAGGAATTGTGGAGAGGTACAACTGGAGGGATGTGCCTCTGTTCCACCACCCTCACCCTCCCTGAGCCCACTATGGTCCAACCGCTCCTCTTTCTTGGCAACCTCTGAGGCAATGTCAGTGGCACTGGTGGTCCCTGGATGGAAGAGGAGGTCCCAAAAATCCTGGCCAACTCAGCCTGGAGATGAGCAACCTCCTTCCTCAGCCCAGAGAGGTGCCTGCAGATGGGATAACACCACATCCTCCAGAACATCTCCCGGAAGACTGCTGCTCCACAGCCACTGCACTGCACCACTCCAATCATGTCTTATTTCTGGCCCCTTAACTGTTTGCAATTCTTACTCTTTCCTCTGTTTTTTTCTCTCTTTCTGCCTGTGTGCCCTTTAAGCTCCTGATTGTCCTGTTCTGAGACAAGAACATCCTATATTTCTCAGTAGACCCCTTACTTGCTCAGAGGCAGACCTCTAGCAGCTAGAGGGGGCCGGAGAGCTACTCTTGCCCTTTTAGGATGGTGGGTCTTTGGTGGCTCTGTGATCACTCACTTCCTGCTCCCAAATAGGAAGTTCCTGTTGTCAGTCAAATCCTGTGCCTATAAAAGTAGAGCTAGCTTTGGGTGGGAGGGTGGAGGGGAGGAAGGAGGGCAATATGGTCCCAGTAGAGAAGTCCAGTCACACAACAGTCCTTTCTCCTGGTGTCTTCTGCCAAGTTATTAGCCATTTTACAGAGAATCATACTATTTAATAATAAATATTAAATAACATAGTCCTGGCCAGTATATTGATGCTGCAAACTTAATTACCTTAATGTTTATAAGCTCCTCCCTCTGGCCAGTATGACTTGCAATAATTTCTTCTATAAATACAGGACACTAGAGTCCACTGTCTCCTTATAGGGTACAGTCTTGAGAATCCCTCCTACGGGTGGATTCAGTCTTTATTTGCAGTCTGCTTACTATTTATTTATACAATAAGACCTTCTTATATAAATATACAGCTTCTTTGTAGCTCTCTAAAATATTTGTCAGGGCTCAGGATTCAGGAGGGAGGGAACCTTAGCGACATATAGTGTCTCTTAACTCTTACTTTATTTCAGCAAATTTTCTTTTATGTTTATTTATTGTTTTACAGAGGGGCACCAGGACCTCAGGTTTAATTCACAAGGGATGTTTCTTTTCCATTTTAACTTATTAGGAGCTCAGTTTTCTTGTGAAGCTTGTCAGAAATATTTAATAAGTAAAGGTGTAGCAGCCCCATTCTTATTTGTACCACAGAGCAGACGGAGAGAAAGAGAGAGAGAGAGAGAGAGAGAGAGAGACAGAGAGAGAGATCCCATTTTTAACTTATACTTTTCATCTCCTCTCTCTCTCTCTCTCTCTCTCTCTCTCTAAGTAGAACTTCTCCGAAAAACAAAACATTAAAGGCCTTCCCTGTTCTTCACAAGCTTTTCTCACAGAGTGGCAATGAAAGTGAAATTTACAAACAGCCACTCTGTGACAAACTCCCATTTTATTCAATCACGAGATCAAGGGTTTCTGCTCCAAATAATAAAAACATATTTCTAATACTTTACTTAATAACAGCACAGTTCATTTATTTGGAAGAAGCTTATTTTTCTTAATTTCAATTTCTACTGCAATTGGTAGCTTTCAGTCATGGAGCATCAGTGAAAGTGAAAGTGAAAGTGCAAGCCACTCCATGACAGACTATACTTTCCCCATACACTATCATGCATCTGTCTTGTAAGACAGCATTTATTAAAATATGCCTATCATACAGGAGTACAGTTCAAAATGAATTAAAGCCTCCATTAATTTCTAAACAAAAGAGGTAAACAGGGACATTTACTTGTACAGTAGAGTGGCTTGTTTGAAATAAAAGTAAATGTCCAAGCCGCTCTGTGCTTTAAACAGACACTCTATCTATGATAATTATTTGACTGCTTTTTTTGTTTGTTTTTTTGCTAAAGGGCCATTCCAAAACCCTTTAAACATGACCAGCAACATTCCCCCAATACTATTTATTTCTTATTTTATGTATTCTGCTTTTTAAATATTTCAGCACTGTAAGCACCTTATAACTTAATTGTTGCACATCAATGATTTCATATAAGCACCTGAAAGCACCCTTCCTTAGCACTTTGTATTATAAACAGCCAGCCAGCATGCTTGGCATTATAAAAAGGCACATGGCCATCATGCTGCTTTCTTTTTCTATTGTAATGTTCTGGTAGTTCATGGTGAGAGATGGAAATGATGAAAGGGAAATAAAGAAAGAAAAAGAGTTAGAGAGGATAGAATAGGGCTGTCGTAGGTGGCCAACCTATATCAGTGTTAGAAACAGAACAGAACAGCATGGATGGCTCTACACCAGGGCATGCCAGGGCACGTAACCTGGTAAAAATGCTGTGCCCTAGTTGGTGCCCTATATGCTGCAGAACTTCCCCTATTGTAACAATATATTAGTGCCCTGGCTGCCATCTGTTGTGTCCCAGCTGTGCCCTGGTAACCATTTGTGGCTAGAGCCACTGCTGCAGAACAGTTATAAGAGAGCACTGTTGTGCAACAGAGTTAAAGATCCAATAAAAAGGACATAGCAAAATCATCCCTTTACCCATACATTCCTTGAGGTAGACTGTAGTTCTACTATAGTCTACCACCATCCTGCCTGTACCTTAATCACTGAGTTTTGCAAATATCCCTGTTTCCATAGTGTAGTGTCCTACCCCTTGCCCTGATCCCCAATCAACTTGCTTTGTAAATATCTCCAGTGTCCCACCTCCTGCCCCAAGCCATAATTGCCGAGCTTTGCAAAAATCCCCATTTCCATAGTGTAGTGGTCCCTCCCTCCTCCTTAGACCCCATTGCCCACCTGATAGGTTATTATACAGTTTTCCATAGTGTTGTGGTCCCTCCCTCCCTCTGATCCCCAATCTCTGACTCCAAAGCAGTTGAAATTCCATGGCAGTCTAGTGAACCCCCCCAACCCCTCACCTGGTAAGAATGTCCCACCACCCTGCTCCCAGCCCGACCCACTGCTGGTGACCAGCACAGCCCACTGCTCATCACCATGGCTGGCAACTGACTGAGCTCTCAGTGACAGTGTACTGTATTCAGCATGGTCCATTGACAGTGATCTGTCAAGCAGTGGCAATGGGCCATGCTGAATACAGTACACTGTTATTGAGAGTTGAGTCAGTAGCCAGCCATGGTGATGAGTACTAAGCTGTGCTGATCTCTGGTTGTGAGTTGGGCTGGGGTGGAGAGCAGGGTTGTGGGACTTTCTGTTACTGGGTGGGGGTCCACTAAACTGCCAAGGAGTTTTGACTGCTTCAAAGTCGGGGACCAGGGAGTGGGTGGAGGGACCACTACCTATGGAAAATGTACAATAGCCTGAGGTGTGGGCTATCAGGGACTGGGGAGGGAAGGACAGCTACGTTATGGAGTAGTAATACCCGACAGGGGTGGGCATTGTGTGGGATATAACAGGCATGAGGGGCGTAATGAGGCCCGGCTGCAGGCGGAGAGGGCCTTATAGCCCCTGGAAGGTCCGTTATATCCCATAACGCCTACCCTGGAGGGTATTATTACACTTAGATAATGGGTTAGAGAGAGTAATTTCTGAAAAATAATATACAAGAAAAAATTTAGATATAAAAAATAAGAAAAAAGCATGGAGGAATAATGTTCCTTATAAAATAGTCCCAAGTGTGAAGTGCTAGAATCATCACTAGAGGTCGCTGCTGTGTATTTTATTAATGGTGTTTCTCATTAGGTTGCCCTCTTGCTTCCTCGGTTTTACACACACACACACACACACACACACGGATTGAAAACTGGTGTGTGAGAACAGGAGAAATGCAGTTTTATTTTAATATAGGATGGTTTAGAACCGTAGTGTGAATGTGTAGCTGGATTTAAAATTGCGCACAGGATTTACAGGCAGCGTGAGTACGCTCGGTGAATGAAAAAAAGAACACGGAAGATCGGGAGGTCGAGTTACGATATATCGTAAGTGTTTAAAAATACTTATTTTTGTGGTGGTAAGGAGGAACAGAGGCAGCTGAAAAGGTCATATGAAGCTATAAGTGGAATTTTCATGCAGCACAGTGGCAGGGCTGGTGTGCCAATGTAAATGCGGATGGTACAATGGTGGCTGGCAAGTTTGGGGTGGTGAAAGATTGAACTGGCACTTTTTCTGAGCGGGACGTTGTTAAGAAATAACGGCCCGGGTGCCAGGCTCTTTCAGCCAATAAGGAAGCGACTTTGAATTTACCCATTATCTAAAACTGTATAATAACCTGTCGGGTGGGTAATCAGGGACTTAGAAATGATCATGGGTTAGAAACTTTAATATTTTATATGATAGCTTGGAGTCAGATCATCATAGATATATGAATATGTAAAAAAATATCAAGACTTTTTTAACATATCTATGTATTACATTGCAACCACCCATTTCCTATCCATCCCCCTCTGCTAGTTAACCTCTTTTACCAATTTTGCCTACTTAATTGTATAGCATACAACTCAATGTACTCTGTAATTTGAATGTTAAGCTTCATTAGTTCTGTACAAATATATTGCCCTACATTGGCAGCATGCTCCTTTAGCTCTCAACTTGACTACACCATTACCAACATACTGTACATGTACACTTTTTACACAGTTTTTGTCTTTCTCTGAAATTCATTACTTGTACTGTCCTTTTATTGTCCATGTTCATGCACTTATTGTTGTCACTTTGTTATTGCTTTTTCACTCCTGGTTATAGCCACTCTCTGTCACACCTGCAAATAAGCCCTGTCTCAGTGTCCTAAACCTGGTCATCACATTTTAAATAAACAATATGTGGATTATGTACCAGGAGGAATTATCTATTATGACATGACTCCAATCTCTTACTAAAATATTAAATATCTGGCCTTAATCATTCCAAAGTTAGCCCTTTTCAAATAAATAATATTTAGAAGAGGCAAACTTTGGAACCATTGGGGTAAAACCTTATGTTTTGTCAATACAGTTTCCACGTACTGACAGGATAATGAACTATGTGAATGGTCTAAAAGTACTTCTTCATATACTGTATTTTCATGATTAAAAATATGTTTTTAAATTTTTTCAGATTTTGGTTCATATTCAGACCCAATAAATAAGATTCTATTGATTTTATATATATATATAATCACATTTCAAAAATCTTAGAAATCTTCCTCTTTGCAATTGGAGGATCTTGACTCTTCCATTACTGGATTATTCAGGTTACACCTATGAAAACATTCAAAGATCATGAAAGCACTGGAAGATGATGATGAATAAAGAAAAACATGGTTTATAATTATGCTATCCTACTGAATGGATTTATGTGTTAATGGTAACTCCTAATGAGTGCCAATCACAAAGAGTGACACATAAACCACCCAACACAAGCAGGGAGATGGACCTCAGGGCAACCATCACAAATAGCAATGGTCTCTTAATGCAACCCAAAAAGACACCATATTTATTTTTATGTGCCCCCCGCACCCTCCTCTGTGGGGTGAAGCCCCCTGCACCCTTCAAAATAAATATAATCAACTCCACAGAGGGCAACAGACTTAGAAGAAAAATAAATGTTTTTTATTTTGTCTGGCACAAGACCTGAATCTGGGTCACTGGCTGCTGGGGCTGTAGTGTACACCACTACGCTATACGGCCAGCTCAGCGGAGCTAGGCCAAGCAGCATCCCATATTCTGCAATAGTGAGTGTTGCTCCCTGCTACACTCACTGTACAGCATATAGTGACATTTTTCATCAGTCGCTGTCCTTTCAAGCGCTATTACTGAGTGACTCATACTGAATCACTCAGTAATAGTCACTCATATAGGGTGCTACCCTACTGAACAGTATGCTGTGAAGAAAGTAGATATGAGACTATTAATTCCCATGTTGTTTCCCTTTGTAGCGAAAGACCTGTGTGATGTATTTGGCTGTGATGAACACACAACTGACTGTATCCTGGATTCTAGTGACACACCTGTTTGTTATTGCTCTGAGGGCTACTCTAAATCAAATCCTACAGACAAAAGCTGCAGAGGTAATATTCTTATTAATCAGCTTTTCTATAGTGTTATATAGTACAGTGTTCATTGTAACTACTCATTGGGCAACAAACATTCCTTTCAGTTTAGTTTTCTGTATTTTTTCTTCCCAGTATACATTACTCACTGAAGATGTTTGTGTTTATATTAAGATCCTTCACACTTGTGCTGAAGCTGCTCCTGTTTCTAGATCATTCAGCAGAATCACAATGCTGTGTGTGGAACCTCCCCCCAATGGGGCTATGTACAAAAGTGTGCTTTCACTGCAGAAGTGAAGGAAAATTACTGATCCAGATGTTACCCAGAACTGTGATGAACAGTGAGCCATAAAACATCCCTTATATCATCCCTTATATCATCCCAGTGTAAAGTTGCACATGGAACAATATGAAGCATAGCAAGTGCTGAGCTTATGTTGCAATGCTACAATGTAGCAGTGTGATGCCAACCCCCACCACACCCCATCTAAGCAATCCCTGGTATTTGATTATACCCTGGCACCTTCTCCCTCTCACTATCCATGCTCTAGCTCTCCCTGGAATCTTTATGACACTTTTGCATCCTCATTAGTGATTCAGAAATGTATTATGTGATAGCAACAACAACAAGGAAATTGCAGGGAAAATGCCTTTGGTTTATAAATATTGGGCCCACATTTCAAAGCATCTGCACATACAGTTTGATTGCTCCTACAAAGTTTAACATACATTTTGAACTCCAAGCATCACAACTAGGCAAGGTGAGCATGGTGGTTCACCTGTCTGTTTACCACCTTTTTTCCTAGGGCAAATTTTCTCCCAAAGACCTACTACCATACAGAGTTCACAGACTGAGTGGGTTACCCACTCACTAAACAGAGATGGGTTGAGACAAGTCACACCCCACCACGCTCTGGTTGGTACTACCAGGACAGAATTTGAGACAGTTCCATCATACAGTATGTCAATTTTCTGTCTCATTCTATGGATGGATTTCTCCTCACAACAGAGGGATGTATATTCCTATCAACAAGACCTACTCCCCAGGGTCACACACTATCAGCAGGGGCAACCCAACTTTCTGAGGCAGGAGGCATCCAAAATGGATGCACAACAGTGCCTCTGCTGCCCACTATATTAATCTTGGGTTAAGTACACCAACATAGATCATCATCACAGTAAGAACATTTTTTCTTTGGCGACTGGGTTGCCAAAAATGACTGAGTGTTTACAAGATCCTGGTTTGGCCCAGACCTGGAGAAGTGTGTGCCATTCAGGGCTTCTCAATACAAAAAGGACAGCAAAGCAGCAGAGAGGGTGCAATGTAGAACCACCAAATTAATCAGCAGTATGATTGACAAAAGTTATGAGAAGAGGCTAGAGGTACTCAACATGTTCAATCTGGAGAAAAGGAGGCTGAAAGGGGACACGATCTCTGTCTGCTCCACACAGAAGGGTATAGACATATGAATATATGAAGGTACCAGTAGAAGAAGGTCACATGATCTATCCACTCTGTTTATTGTGAAGACCCATGAAATTATACTGCATGGTGACATCTTCCTCTCTTTGTCCTCTTACCTTCCCACCTGACCCTATCCCACTCTCTTTTGAAGCACGCAATTATTTTGGGATACTTCCAATCAGCCGAAATGCGTTAGCCCGATTGGCAATATTCCGACACCGGGCGCCCTGAACCATGGTTGCCCGACATTGGGATTTAGCACCCCCTGAGTGAGGAGACTCTTAAGTATGGGGAGTGTGAGGGGTGGAGCCTCCCACATTGGGGGATATGGAAGTGAAGCCCCTGAATCACTCCTGAGCATAAAATCCAATGTCGGGCAACCATATTTCGTGCCCGGCGTTGGGATAATAACACTCAGGCCAATGCATTTAGGCTGACTATAGTATATCCACTATTTTTGACTAACAACCTCTTTTGGAGGTTCATTCCACATAAAGAAGTGTCTTCTGACCTCATTATTGAACCTTCAATCTAACAATTTGGAAGTGTGCCCTACTGTGTTTTTATTTTCACTTAGAGAAAAAGAGATTCCCAAACTCATCCTTGTTAACGGTTTTTATGTATTTGAATGTTTCGTTCAGGTCCTCACACTTCACCCTGTCCTTGAACTAGTACTGTACTTGCTAAGAATCCTCAGCCTTTCCTCATCTGGGTGATCATACTGACCCTGCACAGTCTTTGTAACCATTATCTGCACTGATTCCAGCTGTTTTATTTATTAAATTTTGATAACTGAGTATGCCCTCTGAGACAAAGTCCCTTTCAGAGTCAATGCAGAGTTAATTCCAGAAGCTAGAAATCAAAACATAAAACATATTGGCATATATACAATGTTGGAAACAAAAGTAACCACGCAAATGCAGAGTACAAGAAAGCAAATTCATATATTAAATTAGTTTAGACAGACATACTGGTAATTCAGTACAGAGTAAACAATAATGCTAAACAGAAACATTGGAGGAGCTTCTTCAGCAATGACAGCTACAGTGACTACACTTTTAATGATATGCCTTAAGAGAGGTTTTGAACACCATGGCTGAGGAAGTTGTAAAACTTCAGCAGAAGAGTCTTCCATAAGCCAGGGACTGTAGAGGCAAAAGACTGTAAGATGAAACTTGAAGTATTTATTTATTTATTTTTACAAAGTTTCACCAGGAAAGTCATACTGAGCTGCAATAGTTCATTTCCAGATACTGTGTGTCCTGGGAAGAGGGGAAAGGGGACACATTTAAATAAGAGATCAAAGTAAAATATACATAGATTTAAGCCTGTGCATGCAAACTAATTCATTTCAAACTATGCAAAACATATCTGAGGTATAGGTAGGCAGCACTTGGCATTCAGGTACACATACATACACTCACATATATATATATATATATATACTCCCATACTTACATACCCATAGACATATTGTACTTCATATACATACAAACAGAACATATTAACGCATATAACATTTCCCTAAGTTAGCTCTTAAGTAGTAAGTAAGAGCTTTGCCAGCCTAGGGAGATGGTGTGAGTAAGGTGAACTTTCACCCCCTCTGGATGCACATCTCACAAGGGGATTTGACAAGGAACAGGTGAGGAATGTTGAGGGGTAGTTGGGGGACAGAATCTCTGATACTGGCACATACAGCAAGAAGGGGGTGAAATGAAATGGAGGTATAGTGTAACACACTGGAGCAGAACATCACAATGGTAACAACTGCATGATGTAGACGAAGATTGGGAAATTAAAGAGGAGAGAGGTTGTGGGAAGGGGGGGTTGGGAGACAAGCCATAACTCTCAGAAGAGGTACCCAAGGGTAAGAACTCTGCTCAATGAAAACCCAGCCAGTGCATATGTTTTTGGTGTGCAAAGGAAGGGGCAGAAGGGGGGTGAAATTGGTAGAATAGGACAGTAGTGGGGAAAAAGAAAGGTAGTGAAGGAGATATGAGTCAGGAGCAGATTGCAGGATGGAGTAATGTATGTGGATCAGGAGCAGTTACAGGTTGGAGAAATGTAGTGTCAAAGAAGACAGGACAATGAGTGAGTAGACGGGGCAGAGCAGCTATCCAAGGGGAGGGAGTTCCAAATGTACAGAAAGTGATAGGAGGAAGCAGCTCTCCCTGAAGTGGAAGTTTGGCCTGGGAGGGTGAGGGTCCTATAGGGAGAATTGCAGAGGAAATAGGAGGGGTGGGAGGGGTGGAAATGTGGGCATTGAGGTAGGGTGGAAGAGAGCCAAGCCAGAACATCCCAACTAAAGAGGCACTGTGGGCAAGAAGTCTGGCCCGAAGAGGGTGAAAAGAGAGAGCAGTGTAGAGGTCACAGTGATGTGTACGTGGTGGACAGGCAACAGTAAAGTGACAGAAGAGAGTGCCCAGTCTGGTAATGGTGGACTCTGAGCAACACTGTAGACTATGTCTCCAAAATTAAACATAGGAAGGAAAATCTTCTGGAAAATCTCCCAGTGGGTCAGAGGGGGAAGGCAGCCACAATGTCTGTACAGAGTGCCTAGTTTGTGAAGTAGCTTTTTGTAAATTGCATCCACATGGTCAGCAAAGTCAAGGTTCCGGTCGAGCCAGAGCCCAAGTTATTTGAAGGTGGAGACATCCTCTAATATTGACCCCTTAAGGGTATGGAACATAGGGGTGGCAGTAAGCCTGGCAAGCTTTTGACTGGTGCCAAAGGTCATAGAGACCATCTTTTTGGCATTTAGTGGCAGTTGATATGAATGAAACCAGCACTGGACATTTTTTAAATCCATCTGGAGGCTGGTCACCACATCAGAGGGTGAGGTACTGGAGGCATACAAAACAGTATCATCCCATAAATTTGGGTATCAGTTGTAGAGCAGGCTGTGGGTAAGTTATTTAAAAATATCAAAAAGAGTATCTATCTGAGTACTAAAACTTTAGGCACTCCGTGTTTATGGGGAGAGGGGGGAGAGGGAATTGCCTATCCTGACTGACTGGGTCCCACCCAAAAGATAGGAACCGAACCAATGAGTGGTTGTCTTGGAAATGCCAGTTGCTATAAGCTTGTTGAGGAGAAGGGTATGGGCAACAGTGCTGAAGACTTTGTCCAAATCAGTAAAGATGGCAGAGGTGCTGCATCCCTGATCCATGCAAGAGAGAACATTTATTTATTATTTAAAATTTGGCAACTGGGAAAAGCACACAGAGCCAAAGCTCATTTCCAGGTGCAACCTGTGGACAGAGGGTACAGAACAAACAACGGGGGTACAAAAAGAAAAATACAAAATACAGATATTGAACAGCATACAAAAATAATACACTATAGAAGTAAGGTTAAACGGTCATTAATATAAAAGGCAATAAGAGAACAGTATCCCATGTCAGAGCAAAATGTTGCAACTGTAAATTATGATAGATGGGGGCAGAGGTTTAGTCATGAGATTGAAACTAAGGATAGCAGCAGTCTCTAACTGGAAATGGTCTGAGTAGGTGCTTAAATGTATGAGGTGGACATGGGCTGGGGGAGCAGATTGGTCTGAGGGGAAGGGAGTCAAACAGGAGAAAAGCAAGTAAAATGTGGATGACCTAGCACAAGGGAGGGTGAAAAAGTGGAGAATAGTTTGTCAGCAAGGGGTAGGGGGGTGATTGAGCTATGAGGGAGGAAAGGTAATGAGCAACAAAATTAGCAGCAAGAAGTGAGAGATGGATAAAGCAAAACCCAGCAGAGTGACACATACAGGTCAGCCAGAGGGAGTGACAACAGTGGCTACAAAGCATTAGGGTGGTGAGGAATGGGGACACTGGGAGCAAGGTTGGAAGGGGAGGAGTCTAAAGAGCCTCTTGAAGTAGAGGGGAGAGGAAGAAGGAGGATAGATGAAGGTCAGGGGAGTTTATTCCAGAGAGAGAGAAGGGGAAATGAAAAGACAGATTACCCTGAAACAGAGTGGGAGTGAGGGACAGAGAAGGTTTGAGGGTCTCTGTGGTGAAGGGAGTAATCTGAGGTGGCCACCTGGGAGAGATGGAAAGAGAGATATGAAGGGAGCATTACAAACCAGAATTTAGCAGAGAAAAGAAGCACAGTGAACCAGTCTCCTTTGGGACAGGGGAGCAAGTGATAGGGCAAAGTAAAGAAGACAGTGGTGGATAAGAGGAGGGGAAACTGGCAAAGTGGCATTAGGAGTTTAATAGAATATCAAGTTTTCCTAACGAGGCCTGAGAAGCTGTGCCATACACCACATCGGCATAGTCAAAAGTGGGTAGTATCATTTTGGTGACAAGATTAGGGGAGAGTACAGGTGGCCAAAATGTGTTGAAAATATTGGCTACTAAAGCAGGGTCGGATACAAGTGATCCATCAGCAAGCAGAACTGGTGAGAAGTATTGGGCAGGAGGGTCTAGGAGGGAGTGGAGAACCTTCCAGAATGAAGCAGGAGTGTGATGACCTTGCTGTAGATTACACCTGAAGTAATTGGCCTTAGGGAGATGGATGACCTTTGTACAGTTATTCCTGAGGGCTCTGTATGCTTGAAAGTCAACCTGAAGAAGAGTGGCTTTATAGAGGTGGCAAACTTTATCCCTAGATCTGCACTTGGCCAGTAGGTCAGCAGTGATCCAGGGGTGGTGTTGTCTCTTCACTTTGGCTCTTTTTAGAGGGGGGCATGGTGATTCCAAATTAACAAGAAGAGGTGGGAGCAAAGAGATAGAGCAGAGTTGACATCGCATGAGGAGTGGATGAGAAGCCAGTCTGCCTAGTATAGGTCTTGTTGTAGGGCAGTGATATCTAGATTGTGTAGGGAGTGGGACCAAATGTACTTGGAGACAGCATGGGGGGACCGAATCTTTCTAATACACTAAGTGATGCAGTGATCACTGATGGCATCAGGTAGTATTCCAGATGTGGTGATATGATGGGGGTGAGAGGATAAATCCCAGTCAAGCAGTGTGTGGTACTGGGCACAAGGGTTCAAGTGAGTGGGTTCTTGGATCAGTTGAGTAAGGTTTAAAGCTTCTATTTTGAGGGTGGTGGGCCTGGATGAGGGTGACAGCCAGTCACGGTTGAAGTCCCTGAGAAGCAACAGCTCCCCACTAGATGTGAGGGAGAAGATAGAGGAGATGATGGAAACTAAGGCATCAGGGGTCGTTTTGGATGGGGCATAGATGGTGTCACTATAGAGTGGGGCAGAGGAGGGGGATGGATAGTTGTGCTAAGATTACTTCATGGGAGGAGGTTCTTGCTTCTCTGTAAAAAAGATAAGGCAGTAGATAGATTGTCTAATGTACAGGGCAATGCCACCACCTCACTTCCCTCTGTTTTGATGAAATAAACCTAGGAATGGTCGTGGCAGAATCTGAGATTTTAGCTGATAGCCAGGTTTTGGTTACACACCAGATATCTGAAGGGTATTGGGAAACCCAGGCTTTAAGCATGTCAATTTTAGGGAGGAGTCTGCCTGCATTTAGGCAAAAAGTCTTGAGTCCCTTGGGAAAGGAAGAAAAGTTTACGTTGGAGACTGTGAGCTGAGGTCAAGGTAGGAAGGTGAGACAGTGGGCCAGGGTTGGGATGGAGAATGGAGTCAGAGCCAAAGAAGGGAGGTTGTGGTGGAATGGGCCTTGTGGAAGCCAGACTGGAAGGGGGTGAAGAATGAGAAGGAGTCAAGGAAAGGAAAAAGCTGGGCCAGAGCCAGGTGCTCTTGGAGTTTTGCAAAGATAGGGAGCAAAGATATCAGATAATAGTTTCCTAGGTTAGAGGAGTCACGACCATTGGGAATAGGGACGATGGTGGCCAGCTTCCAGGCATCAGGAACTATGGCAAGTGTAAAGGAGGGTTTCAGAAGGGTGGAGAACAATAGTGTGGGCAGAGAAGTGCAGGAGTTTAGTCAAGCCCATCTGTGCTTTTTCCCTTATAGGGGATTAAGTGCTAGAAGTGCTTGTGGGGTGTCAGCGGTGGGAGACTGGAGAGAAGGAGAAGCAGCAGGAAGATGAAGTAGGTGCTGAAGGAGCTGGCAGTGTGGATGTTGAGGGGGGAAGGGATGCAAGGAGGATGTAAACACAAGTGGTGAAGAAGATGTTAAATTTAGTAGCTACAGCGTGTGAGGGGCAGGGATGGTGCTGTCACATACCTTGAGGACTGCAGGAGGAGATTGGGTGGGGGGAGGTGAATAGAGCATGGACCACCTTTCAGAATTTTGAGGGACAGTTAAGGTTCTCTTGGAAAGTGGCAGAGAAACATTCTGCTTTGGCAAGTTGGATAGCCCTGGTGCAGGCATTATGGAGAATTCAATATTTAAGCAAATTTGTGAGAACCCCCAAAGATTTGGCCCAAAAAAGAGAATAAATAATGTTAGCCAAAGACTGGAGGAGTCTCTGCTGAAATTTTAGGTCAATACTGTTTTGGAGATTAGGAGTAAGACAATCAATTAGTGTATACACAAGACAAAGTACTGGATGACCCATTCCACCTTCCAGAGAAAGCCAGTTAAGGGAGGAGACAATGTCACAGTGATGCTTACTATGGAAGGCACCAGCAGCAGATCAACCAATCCTGCTATAGAGTATTTTTTTCTGTATAAATTAGTTTATTGCAATTTTCTTAAAATGTACAAATAAAACACAAATCATTTGTGTGTAACATGATAACACTTATATGACAATAAAGAAAAGAAGGAAAAATGGAACCTGGCCTGGGGAAACCCCCTTGGATATACATATCTAAATACACTAATTGTAATAACAGCAATAATACTTTACAGACTGTTTTGTTATAATCAAATATTGAGCATAGTATAATCTAATTATCCAGTACCTAGATACATTAAGAAGTATATTGATAAAACACAGAAACAGCTTCTGTTTAGTTCTGTTTCCCTTAATGAATACAGGACTGGGGCATCATGCCACAAGACAGGATTTAAGATGCTATTGGAGATGATTAGTCATGCCTCCTGTGTGAGGTATGCCCTTTGTCTATATATCGAGCAAAGCTTCAGGTGAATAATTGTGGACAGATACTTCACATGAGGCCTAAAGGATAACTCTTGATCTAAGTGGACCCATAAGTAGTAGTATTTATTGATCGGCCATTGACCATTACAAGAACAGCATATCAAGAAAGAAGGAACAGTCATACAGTCATAACATTAAACAAAACCTTAAAAGTTTAAAAGGAAAAAGAAAAAAGAATCAAAAACAATACCATATTAAAAGAAGAAAGATATAAAATATTTTGTAGTGACATCAAATTACATAAGTCCTAAAATTTTAACCAAGGTAATAATAAATAATAATAATTATAAAAGAATTATCATTTTCAGTAGGCGTCATATAAAAATACTGTTACTTTACCAAATCAGCAGAGCATCAAGAATAAAACCCCTGATGTATATGGTCTATATGGTTGTAAACCCAAAGGGTACAATTACTGATGAATCACATCCCGTATTAAAATATGGGCAAAAATCTATTCTTTTACCCAAGCAGCATTTTTTCTACCTTATAAACTGGATTTATTTTTTATTAAATATGATGCCATATTCTCTACAGTATATACAAATAAAGTTTATTTAGTTACCCATGCAGCATATTTCTTCCTCCTAAGGTGAAATATTTTTATTACGTATAATGCTAGGTTCTCTAAAATATGTACTTTCTCAGAGTTAAATAATAAGTCTAAGATAAATCTTGTTGGCATTATCAAGAAGCCAATAAAGGTATCTAAATACTTAGTTCTCAGATTATTGTACCATGTACATACAAATATAACATGATGCAGGTTTTCTGGTTCTTTTACCTCATATTGAAAATTAATTGAAACAGAACTGTCTTTTTTTGTATTTTGCAAGGAGTATGTTGCTGGGAAATGTTTAAAATCTGAATTGGGTAATAATTCTCCTATAATCTGGGCCATATAGGTTCGTTAAATAGTATTTAAAACTATGTTCTTGGGTATTTTTAGACAACCAAGTCGAAACTCTTAGAGCAGATATTCAACCGCTGCTTTTTGTGAGTTAAGCCCGCTGCTGCTGCACAAAATAGTCAGCAGGGTGGCCAGAGCGATAGTCAAAAGAGTTGACCCTTGAGCAACTCCTTTGAATATCACCCCAACCACAGCCACTGTGCATGGTGCAGTGGAACTTGTGCCACCGCAAGTGGTCAAGTGGATCATTCAACTTGCGGTGGCAAAGTACCAATACGCCATGTGCAAAATCCGATATTGAATGGTGCAGAGCAAGAGTTAGTATGCAGTCCATACCGCATACAAGACAGTCCAGTTTGTGAATGAATGTATTTTTATTTATTATTGTGTATTATTCATTCACAAATCTGGACTGTCTCTGTACGGCATGTAGCGCCCATTGGTTTGCTCTGCACCAATGGCATGAGTCTCACCGGCAGTCGTCGGCGGGCGGCGGGCGGCAGGCTGGTGGATGCTGCTGCCCACTGGCTGTGTGGGGCGCGGGTGGTGGGGCTTCATGGGTGGGTGCGGGGGATACTCAGGCACCCAGGAGTATGTTTGGGGAGGTGTGTTTAACTACCCAGCCCATGATCAGGCTTATCGGTCCACTGACCACCAGGGATATGTCTCGGGGAGGGGGGTGTGTTTAACTACTCTAGCCCGCGATCAGGCTTTATTGGTCCACTGGACAACCAGGATATGTCCGGGGAGACACTCACGCCCACGACCGGCCTGGTGGGGGGGGAATTAAAGCTGTGCCCGCAATCGGCCAGTGGGGGGTGGTGGATTTTACACTCTTTTGCTCCGTGATCGGGCTGCAGGGGGGGCAGGAGTGGGTTGAGGCCAGCCAGTGTGGCAGCTGCTGTGTTGTGCTCTGCAATGTGGCAGCTCACCTGTGGGTGGCCCTCGACTTGATCCTTTTTTTTGGCTCAAAAGTTGTGTAGGCTAGGTTGGGGGGTGTGCTCAGACATCCCTGCACAGCCCGCTGGAATATCGGCTGCAGTTTATGCATGGTTCCTCCTCCAGTTCAGCATGCATTCATTTGCATTGCGCTGTTGCTCAGCATGTTTTCAGTGGTGCAACTGCCTCCTGCTGAATATCACAGAATGGAGCAATTTTGGACTTTCGCAGGTGCAACCCTATTGCGCATGGCGCAACCCTTTTGAATATCTGGCCCTTAATGTCTTAAGAGACTGTAAATCCATCTCCTTTGCTTACTTTGTTATTGTATCTGTTATGACTTTATATTATGCTGTATTAATAGTAATTCCTTTTTCAAGATAGGTACTTAGGTATGTTAAGCCATAAACCACGGAGTTCCTCAAACTTCCATGAGCTAATTTCTGTTTTTATTTTTTTGTCCATATTTACTTTCACCTTAAAGCATCTTTCATGATTTTATGTTCTACATTTAAGGCTAGCTTCAACCAGAATCTTAATATCTTGATATGAATCAAGGCATTTATGCCTATCTGACCTACCTGAGATCTTAATAAGGAACTTGAGGTACCTAGGGGGACCCCTAGTAATTGCTTATATGCTATATTTAGGACTATATCCAGATCTTTTGGGGGTGACAGTCCCCAAGATTCTGCTCCATATAGACCCTGATTAATAACTTTTAAATTAATAAGCATAAGCATTGGTTCAGTAGAGGACCCTCCAAATCTATAATAAAATCTTTTGAGACCCAAAACTGATTTATTCATTTTATTGGCCGTTGCCTTAATGTGTTTATTCCATTTTAAGTTTCCAGTAAACGTGAACCCAAATAGGTAAATTCTTTAACAAAATCAATAAAAGTCCCAGCAAGCCATAATTTGCTAAAGTTCTTCCTTGAACCAAATACTATTGTTTTTTGTTTTTTGAGGGTAAGGTTTTAATCTTAATTGTTTGCTAATTGTATCTAATTTATTCACGTTTCTCTGTAGGCACAGTCTAGAAAGGGAAATGGCAGCTAAATTGTATGCATAGGCCAATACAGGTATCTTCTGTAAGCCAATATTTGGTGAATGGAATTACTCTCTCTCCAAATTCTTAATCAGTTCATTAATGTATATATTAAATAGTGTAGGCACAATAATGATTCTTGGTGGACCCCTAATGTAGTTGGATTCCATTGTGAGACAACAATTGTTGGTAAACTGAACCTTTGTCCAGGTGTCTAAGTATTTAGTAAGTATAATCAGATTTACGTCAATACCCATTTTAAATGTAACCCCCTTGTTTCCTGGGGTTACTAGAATCCCAGTAAGACCTAGTGGAAGGCAGGGAAGGCAGCTTGTGAAACTCCAGTTAAATGGGTTTCACACTGTCTCACTCTGTTCTCAGTCTCAGCTGAGACTGAGGGATGACATCACCAGTAGAACTATCGCAGCTGCATGAGCCACAGTGGAATCTGCTGCAAGGGAGTTGGTATAGAACGTTGGGAGTTTTAAACAGTAGTCTGTAGTCAGCTGGTGTTGAGAGCTTGCTGAGGAAGCAGCACAGTAGCTCAGAGTAGGCTCTAGGAGCCTCAGCCCTGACAGAGGGCTACTTTTAAGGTAAAAAGCGTGTGTGTCTCCACCAAAAGAGAGACACAGAAGATAATTGAAGTGGTGGAGAAGGCTGTTTTCGGGTCTCAGTGCCCCCTCCCTTAGGGGATGGGGGCAGGAAAGGGTTCCTGCAGATTCATGGGGGCAACCCCTGTCTCCTGCTTGTAAAGGAGAAGCTGCCTGTTTGTTCCAGAGTTTATTTGGGAGAACAAGAAGACTTGTGGAGTTCCCTGTAGAGGCACCTGCAACCCAGAGGGTGAGTGTTTGCTCTTCCTGAAAGGGCCTATGTTTTCACCTGGGACTTGTGGACAATGTGGGGATGAACTACTAAAATAGTGGGAAGCCTGGTAATGGGCTACAACAAGTAAAAGTAGGTTCAAGTCCAGAGCTTGTTGGGATGAAAATGATATATAGAGGAGATGTGACAGACATCTACCCAAGAATCTATATTTGCAAGTTTTCAGTAAAGGAATTGTTTAGTTTCCAGAGAAATGGCCAGGTATGGACTGTAGGAGCTGGAGGTGGGAGGCCCCCCATCTTTAGTGACCAGGTCCACCTCTATGAATCTGCTCTGTGGGTTTCTACTTTACCTCAGGCACTTGGTCAGTGATGAGGGAAGTACCCAGATGTGGGATTGTAAGGAAAATTCTCTCTAGGAGTCAAAGGCTCAAGTATGGTTTGGGGAGCCACAACAGGATAATTAGTTCATTCCCAAAATGGACTGCGGATCAATTGGCCGGTGGGGGAGCTGGGCCAGTGGAGAAAACCCAAGTAGTGTACAAGTCGGGTTGTGTGCCAAAGCTGCGATGCAAGTCCAGGCTGTGTGCCTGGTGGGTTTAGAAGCCTGAGGTCTGGAAATGGTGATAAAGTGTTCTGTAGTTCAGGAACTGGTGCATTACCAGGAATGTAGCCCCGCTGGGGGTCCATCTATGCTTGTTTGACTCAGCTTGGATGTAAACAAAGCCACACTGAAGAATCCCATTCCTGGTTCTGGACATTACAGTTATTGCTTCCTGTGTTCAGATTTATTTGGGTGCCCCTGTGCAGAGTAGCCAAACCTAGGTCCCCTGTGCCGAGTAACCTCATCCTCCCCGAGCCCAGTCCCCACCGGGTACTGCTGTCAGCTTCAACAGCATGCCACCTGTCATTTTGCTAAAAAGGCAGGGGTGAAGAGTTACATAAACATCTGGGACCATAGACAGTCTCTATCAGTGGAATCAAATGCAGAACTAAAGTCCACAAATGTAACAAATAGTTTCTGTTTCTTAATTAAGCAATATTTTTCAATTAGATGATTCAAGAGAAATATATGAAAGTTGGTTCCACAGCCTCTTTTAAATTCCGCCTGCAGATTAGTAATCACATTGTGTTTATTCAACCAGAGTATGAGTCTATTTAATAGCAGTTTTGTGTAGACTTTCACCATAGTATCAAGACTTCTTATTGGGTGATAATTCTTTGGGGATATTTTTTTTTTACTTTTTCATAAATTGGAATTATGTGGCTACCTAACCATGAAGTTGGTGTGTATGCATACATTATCGCTTTGTTGTAGAAATCCGAAAGAGTACCAGACCACCAATCAATATCAGACATATAAAGGTCAACTACGACCCTATCTGGACCCAGTGCCTTATTTTTTTTAAGCTATTTAAGGCAATATCAACCTCTTTAGGTGTGATCCATATAAAAATCACCATTTATTTCTTTTGGAATTTTTACATATGTTTCTTTATTATCATTTGCAGATGTGTTTATTAAAGACCTCATATATTTAATCCATTGATCGGGCATTATATGGGCATCAGTTTGTATTTTATATTGATTTGTGCTTTGTGCAACCATTTTCCAGAAGGAAGAATCATCTTTCTCTTCAATGGCAACTAGCATTTTTTCCCATAATACTTTTTGATTTATCATTTTCTGAAGAATCACATGCTCTTTATATTCCCTTCTACATTTAGAGAGATTATTAAGGTTGTCTCTTGCTGGTTGCTTCCTAGTTATCCTCACAACTTTAGCAAGAGTTCTCTTTTTAGGGCATGTTTTATAAAACCAGTTTTTCATATCTATAGAGCTGTCTCATTTTAGTTATGACCATGATTTCTTACAAATCAGTATAGTCTTAATTATGGCCTCATAGATATTTCTGGATCCAGCTCTTTATTTACCTGAGGTATTTACAGATCACAAACTGACCCATTAAACATTCAATATTCTCCTGAGAGTCCATTCCATCTAATTTGCTTTTTATTTCTTATTTCCAGATTCATATCTGTAACTTTATACCTTTCTATTTGAATTTTTCTTACTACAATAATTGGGAGATGGTCACTATCCGACCTCATAATAATTTTCAAACCCTGATATTTTGAATAATCATATGGAGTAATAAGGACATAATCAACCAGAGAACTACCTTTGGCACTAATGCAACTAAACTCCTCATTATTGTCTGCATCTGATCTCCTGTTATATATCACTAGATTCAAATCTGTCAGGAAGTTTTCAAACCTCTGATCTGTATCTGTATTCTTTTTATCCCTGGAAAGCCTGCTTTGAACTCCTAAATTAGTTTCTATTTCTGCAAACTCATTATCTGGATGCGAAATCAAATGGCCAGTTCTAATATTAAAATCTCCAGTTATCAATGTTTCCATGTTTGGATAAGTTTGCTGGAAGTATTCTATGTCCATCTGAAGTTTATCAAACAAATCACACTTCCTGTATAGTGAATTCTTTGGTGGATTATACACATTTTTAATTATTATAACTGTGTCTTGTAATTTTTCAACTACCTCAAGAAAATTCTTATATATCCTAGAATGGAGGAGTTTTAAATTCTCCCCCACTCTTAGACATACAATAAGACCACCTGCAGATCTTCCCATTTTGTTTGTTTTTACTGCTGGACTATGTATAGCATGGACTCCAGTTAAGCTAATTAAGTCATCTTGATCATTACTGTACCACGTTTCCTGTAGATTCACTATATCAAATTCTTTAAGGAGCTCCACATAATCAACATAAACCAGTTTTGAGCAATGTCCAGCAACATTCCAAGTAATAATCTTAAAATGTTTTTCATATTTAGTTATACAAGCATCCATATCATGAATTCAAAAGCTATTTACAGTATTGGAGTCTAGACTAACCACTGTTTCCGGGTTTGTTTTACCATGGTCCCTAGTCAGTCAATTATCCTCATCAGTAAGCAGATTGTATCTGTTACTGATTTCCACATTATGGTGCAGTTCAGGATCCCCAGCAGTTTCATCTAGTGCTAGATTGTTCTGCAGAATATCAGTCTCATTAAAATTTACAATCAGAATGCCCAGCGAATCATGTTTAACTAAAGCAGCCAATATATGTTGTGTTAGTTTTTCATTAACTAAGGTGACATTGATTTGACTTCCTTCAGAACCCTTGGTAAAGGCCCTTACTGCTTTAAATATGTCATTTTCATAGAAATTGAGGCCCATAATGTTTGAAAAAAGATGGGTAATTAAGGATTTTAGATTACCCTCTTTTCCAGTATAGGCAAGTCCAAAGACTGAGAGTACCACATCCGTAGGGTTATTCTTTTTTTTTTTTGCAATTTAAAGTTTATTATTTTTTATCCACAATGCCAACAAAGCAGACATATATACAAGTACACCATTCGCATTAGACATTCACTAGTCATAAGTCTGCTATATCCCTGCCTGTCCCAGCCCCTCCTCCCTTCCCCAACATCCCCAATAGCCTATCTACTAGGAAAATAAAAGAGCAGTGTGATATGTTGAGATCTATCCCTTCAATATCATCTGAAGGAGTTGTTAAAGCCTACTATTTAAAAACTAACCCTAAAGTGAATAGATGGCATGGAGGGGGGCCCTTATCTTTTTATATGTAATCATGGTATTGCTCAAATTCACAATGGTCTTCTCGGTACGCAAATTTGCTAGGATTTCTACAAGCCATTCATTATAGGAAATCTCCTGTTGGTCCAGCTAATGTAGTAGGACCAGTTTCTTAATGGACATAGATACATAGACAGTGTCGGCAGATAAGGGCCTATGGCCCACCCAGTCTGCCCATTTGTGCTTGTAAGTTCAGTTTGTTTTCCTAGATGTCTGTTGCCCCTTACCCCTGACCTCCAGAATTCCTTCATGTCTATCCCATGCATTCTTAAATCCTGTGATTGTTTCAGCCCCCACCACTTCCTCTGGCAGGGTGTTCCACTTGTCCACCACCCATTCTGTGAAGAAATTTTCTCATGTTTCCTCTGAATTGTCCTCCCTCCAACTTCATCCCATGCCCTCTTGTCCTGGAACAACTTTTTCACTTAAAATAGTATTTTCCTGCACCCTGTTTCTCCCTGTAAGATACTTGTATGTCTCCAGCATATCCTCTCTCCTCCTCTCTCCAGGGAGTACATGTTCAGTTCCTTCAACCTGTCTTCATAGGACTTGTGATGCAATCCATGCACCATCTTTGCTGCCCTCCTCTGAACCTCTCACCCTGTCTATGTCCTTACATAGGTATGGTCTCCAGAACTGTACACTGTACTCCAGGTGGGGCCTCACTAGTGTCTTGTATAGTGGAATTATGACCTCCTTTTCCTGCTGGTGATGCCCCTGCTTATACATCCCAGCATCCTATTTGCTTTACCTGCTGCCTTGTCACACTGTTTCCCTACCTTGAGGTCGTCAGAGATGACAACCCCAAGATCCCTTTCCTGCTTAGTGCATGCTATATCCTCACCCCCCAACTGATATATTGTGCCAGGGTTTTTGTGCCCCATATTCATTATCTTGACATAGCAATGAGAGTTATATGATATTTCCTATTACAAATTTTCATACCTGAAAGGTCCCCCAGGAGGCAGATTTCGGGGGTAAATAAGTCGTTAAGACCCAGCAGGGGATCCACAAGCTGCTTAATATTATTCCACAGAGGGAGTATTTTTGAACATGTCCCGAAAATATGCAATAAGGATCCTTCCTGTTGCTGACATCTGATGCATAAGCTGGTATTCTTTAAACCCAATATAACCAATTTGGGAGGAGTATAATAAGCATTATGTAAAATAGAAGATTGCATCAGTCTTAATCCGTCCTGTTTAATGAAATGATGGCAGGTATGCCAAATGGTTGTCCAGTTAATATTCTGACCCGGGAAAAACGATTCCCATAGCTCAGTGGGTCCAAAGCAAAAGGGGAATTTCCAAAGGAATAATATATTGTAAATTTTGGATATCGCCTTAGGACCCCCACTCCATTTACGTTATTCATTATGGAATGGAATGGGATATCCAGTCTCAGGTTTGTGGCCAAATGATTGTACCAATGTGTGCCTAAGTTGAATTAGTCTGAATATACATTTATTAGGAATACCCAATTTGGCGGTGGTTTCCTGGATTGAAAGCCAATCGTTGTGATCATTAATCAGCTCCAAGATCTCCAAATCCTTTAACAAAGGAAACCAGGATTGGGGAATCAGTTTGCCAGCTATTTTAAGGCTTAGATTATCTACTATCAGTTGGTTAAGATCTTTAGTGTAATCATAGATGAGGAATCGGGAAATCTGCGCGTGTATTTTTAAGGATGTAGAGATTGTCGTATTTTTGAGTTTTATCGAGAGAATACTCTCCCTGATATGTAGCAGTCCTGTGGGATTTAATCCAGACAGCTGTATTAGGGCCAGTTCGATTTTGAGCCAGGCGGGGGTTGTGCATGAATATTCTTGAGATATCCATCGCATGTACTTATTAGCGTGCGATGCTCAAAAGTAAAGACACACGTTAGGGATCCTCAAGCCCCCGTTATTCTTAGGGGCCATCAAAGTGTGATAGACTATATGGGGAGGCTTGTTTAACCAGAGAAATTTAGAAAACAGTGTTCGAAGTTTCTTGAACCAGGATAAGGGGAGCCGATATCAAGCATAGAAAGCGGATATAGTAAACGCGGGAACATGTTCATTTTGATTAAATTTACTCTTCCCCATAGTGAAATAGATAGAGATGCCCATCTGTTTAAGTCTTGAGCAATATTATTTACCAAGACATCCAGATTTAACCTGATAATTTGTTTGGAACTACGGGATAGTTCTATACCGAGATATCTGAGGGAGTTTTGTTTCCAATTAAGCCCAAAAGTTGCAATATCTGATCTGAAGAGCCTATGATTAAGTGGGAACACTGTCATTTTACCAATATTTAGTTTATAATTGGACATTTTGCTAAAAGTATTGATGATATCCAGCATATATGGTATAGATGAACAGGGGTTGGCGATTTGGAGAAGTAGATCAGCCGTGTATGTGGAAACCTTTATCTCACAGGGATAGATATGAATTCCCTGAATATTCGGACAACTTTGTAATCTTCTAATTAATGGTTCGAGATAAAGATTAAATAGTAATGGAGACAGAGGACAACCCTGCCTAGTACCAGAATAGAGGGCAACATTTTCGGAAATCACCCCATTTCCTGAGACTCTCGCTGATGGTAGTTTGTACAATGCCCGTATCCAGCTTGTGAAATCAGCTGGGAAACCAAAGTTTTCTAACACCAGGAAAAGATAGTCCCAGTGTACCTGTCGAATGCCTTCTCCGCATCCAGGGAGACCAGTGCCACAGGGTAGAGTGCATCCCTGGTCACAGAGAAGACATGCGACAGGGTCCTTAAATGATCCACTGGTGATCTGCCTTTCAGGAGCCAGACCTGCTCTGAGCCTATCAGAGTGTCCATTACCTTTTCAAGCCGAATAGCCAATAGCTTGGAGAGAATTTTTATATCATGATTTATTAATGATATAGGACGGTATTTGGTTACACAATCAGGAGGTCTGCCAACTTTAGGGATCAGGACAATCATTGCCTCGAATAGCGATGGGTCAATGTCTGCACCCGATAGAATATACTGGTACAGGGGAAGAAGCATTGGTGTTTATTGAGCCTGGAATTTTTTATAAAATAGAGCTGAATACCCATCAATCCCCGGGGTTTTGTGCAGAGGTAGATCCTTAATAACCGCGGCGATTTCTGCAGCAGTTATCGGCTCCAGAAGTCCATTCTGTTGCTCTGGCAAAAGTTGGGGTAAATCTGAATCACGTAAATAAGCCTGTAATTGTTGTATTGTAGGGGGAGATTTCATGGGGCTGTATAGGTCCTTATAGTAGCTGGTGAACTCTCTTATAATGTTGTCTGGATGTGTTTTAAGAGAGCCATCTTGCAAGGAGAGTATGGAGGTAATATAGTGAGATGATTCCATTTGTTTAACCTTAAGCCAGTAACTTGGCCGGCCTTTTCCTTGGTCAGTATACAAAGCCTGGGTTATTAGAAATGAATAATCTGCCTCTCATGAAGGAGTTCCTTATATGCAGCTCTCAGCCTGATTAAATCCTGTCGGGACAAAGAAAAGATCTTTCTCAAGCATCTTAATCTGAAGAGCAGTTGGGCCAATCTGTGATTGGAGACTTTTCCTGTGTGTGGCTATGCTGAGCAAGACCCCACGGAGGTATACCTTGAAGGCCCCCCACCACATGTCTGGCCTACCTTGGGGATCATTGTTGGACTGACAGAAAATATCAATCTGCTTTTGTATCTGTTCGCTAAAAGAAGCCTCTTTTAGTAATAGATTGTTTAATTTCCACCTGAAACATCGTTTTGGGAGGGAAGTCATTGAGACCAAACACGAGACAATGGAGTGATCTGAGGGGGTCCCTGGTAGAATCAAAGAATCTAATGTTCCAGATATAAGAGAATGGGAGAAAAATAGATAATCAATCCTCGATAAGGATAAATGCACTGTGGAGACAAAAGTAAATTTCTTGTCCCGGGGATATCCGCCAGATATCGCATATTCCGGTCTGTTCGATAAACTCCTGGAGTGCCCTTTGGGCAGGAGAAAAAGCCATTTTCTGTGGGTTCAGTCGGTCCAAAATCAGGTTGATTACTAGATTAAAGTCTCCCCCTATAATTATAGGTATGGAGAGGTGGAGTTGCAAAACTTGTGTTAATTGGGTGAAAAACTCAGGTGTATCATTATTGGGTCCATACACACTACCCACCAGGGTTATTCATTTTTTCATTTTGGAGGATCGGTTCCTGTAAGTTGGGATAATTATCCAGTTCTAAAGTCAAATTCCTCATAGAGACTTGAGACCATTCTGGATTTTGTGATAGGTACTTTGTATAAGTTGGATAATCAAGTGAAACATTATGATCCAACAATCTCTCAGAATTCCTCCAGATATAGTGCTCAACTCGTGCGTTCTTGAAGAACACCAACAAAATATCATTTTTATTTCCATATTCATATGTTCTTCTAACATCCAAAATCTCGTCAGAGGCTATGTCCAACTTTAAGCATTCATTGACTAATAGTTTAAGAATTGTTAAAACCTCAGTATTTTTTAGAGAATCAAATGGAATACCCCTTATTAAAGAAACTGCCTGTACATCTTGGAGTTGGCAACTCATTGTAGCATTTGGATTTCAATCAGGGCCAGAGGGATGGATATTTTGAGTATGGGCACTACTCTTAGTATAATCTGTGGCTGAATCATTTAGCCCCAGGTCTGATATTTCTAGTCTGCCACAGACCTGCACAAGTGTTACATTACAGAGCTCATTATCACGTCCCTCTAACTCTTTATCATCTGTAAGTTTAGATTTCAGTTTTTTCCTTTTTGTTTCTTTTTTGTCTTTATTATTCACCTGCACCTGCATCTGGTCCTTTACCTTAGTGGCACATTTCTGCTTTTTCCACACAGGATTTACTCTAACTTTTTTCTTCATTGTTTTATCTTTGTTCTTTCCCTTCTGAGCTAGGCGATTACCCTCAGTTTTTGAGTCCATATTGACCTAATGGGGGGATCCTTCATGATATGATTATTAGTATCAGGAGGGGTGTATTTTAGTATGAGGATTTGTTGAGTTAAATCACAGAGAATCACTGATGGTGTATCACTTACTGCGAATTTCTTTTTCTGAGTAGCTAGGAGTTCCTCTAATCTGGCAGCATTAAGTGCAACTTCATCTCTTAAATCAGTAACCTCTACTTTATTCATTACCAACTGCTCCATGATAGCCTCATTAGCGACATGCTGATGTTTTAGAGCCTTAATAAAGTTTTCGTCAATAAAAAGTGTATATGTAATTTGAGGGCCTACATCCCCATCACTCGTATGATTTTGAGTTACCAATTATTTCAGTCCTAGGGTAATGTCCTATAATTCATCCCTTATTCCTAACAAGGTCCTTGCCTGAGCAGTAGTCTGCTTGAGCAGGGTTGGGATCTCCTGTATACTATTATATGATAGGGAGATCACTGGGCAGTCAGATATACTATCACAAGAGCAGGGGAAATGGAAGTGTAGGGAAAGGGTGAAAGGTAGTCCTGCTAAATGCCAGGAGCTTGGGTAATAAAATGCCTGAGCTCCAGGTGATGCTAACTGAGAGAGTGGTGGATGTGGATGTGGCAGTGGTCACTGAGACCTGGGCCACCACAGGACGCGACTTGGACCTGAACCTGGAGGGTTACACTATGTTCAGGAAGGACAGGTGGGAGGGAAGGGGAGGAGGGGTAGCAATGATAGTCAAAAACTGCATTGGCATATGGGGAGTAGAGGAGGCGGAGGGAACCATAGAGGTGATTTGGATCACCTTGATAACAAGGGGGGGCAAGAGAGTAAAAATAGGAGTGGTGTATAGACCCCCTGCACTGGCAAAGGAGCTGGAGGAGAGTCTGTTGGCAGATGTCTGGAGACACTGCAGACTGGGCAGGGGAAGGGTGGTGGTGTTGGGGGACTTAAACATGCCAGGAACAGACTGGGAGACTATGACATCCTTGGTGGCCAGGAAACAGAGGTTGTTGGATGTCTTTCAAGATGCATTCCTAACTCAGCAGGTGGGGGAACCAACCAGGGAGGTGCGGGTACTGGATGTGGTGCTGGCAGACAGTGACCAGATTGGGGGTCTGGAGGTAAGGGACCCATTAGAGGGGAGTGACCATGCCACGGTCTGGTTCTGCCTGGACCTAGGAGGGGTAGAAGGCTGCACAAAGACAGAGGTAACTGACTACAGGGGGGTGGATTTTAAGGAAATGGGAAGTATCCTTAAGGAGCATTTGGATGGGATTGGGTTAGACATGAATGCTGATAGTAGGTGGGAAATCATCAGGAGAGGGGTGCAGGATGCTACCAGCACCCGTGCAAGAATAAGACAAAAATGCAATAGGTCCCGAAAACCCTGCTGGTGGACCAGGGAGGTCCAGGAGGTGGTGTGGGGAAAGAAGGCAGCCTATAGGCAATTCAAGTAGAGAAGGTTCAGAGGAGGGCAACAAAGATGGTGCATGCATTGCATCACAAGTCCTATGAAGACAGGTTGAAGGAACTGAACATGTACTCCCTGAAGGAGAGGAGGGAGAGGGGATATGATAGAGACATACAAGTATCTTACAGGGAGGAACAGGGTGCAGGAAAACACTATTTTAAGTGAAAAGATGTTCCAGGACTAGAGGCATGGGATGAAGTTGGAGGAGGACGATTCCAGAGAAACATGAGAAAAATTTTTTCACAGAATGGGTGGTGGACAAGTGGAACACCCTGCCAGAGGAAGTGGTGGGGCTGAAACAATCATGGGATTTAAGAATGCATGGGATAGACATAAAGGAATTCTGGAGGTCAGGGGTATGGGGCAACAGACTTCTAGGAAAACAAACTGAACTTACAAGCTCAAATGGGCAGACTGGGTGGGCCATAGGCCCTTATCTGTTGACACTGTCTATGTATCTAAGTGCTCAAGGAGTGAAAGGGATCAAGGGGAGTATGAGCTGGTGGCAAGAAGAGCCACTAGGGTGGTGAGAGCAGCTAAGGCAAGGAAGGAGCAGAACCTGGCCAGGGAAATTAGGAAAGGGAACAAGGGGTTCTTTAGATACATTGGGGAAAAATGAAGGGTGAAGGGGCTGATTAGCAGGATTAAAACAGGAAAGAGATGGGCACAAGACCCAGGGGAGCAGGCTGAGGTACTAAATGAGTACTTCACCTCAGTTTTCACCAAGGAAAATGGAGGTCCTGCATCATACATGGGAGGAGACAATGATACTGAGGAGGGGGGGACCCTTACCGATTGGCGGGTTTGGGGAGTGGGGAGGCATCACTGGCAGGAGGGGGAAAGGCTAAGCAGGGAGAAGAGGTAGTGGAAGTGGAAATCACAGCAGATAGAGTGAGGGAAGCCCTCAGGTCCCTTAAGACAGAGAAAGCACCAGGGCTGGATAAATTATATCCCAGAGTGCAGAGAGAACTTGTGGATGTCCTGGCGAAACCCCTAGCGGAGCTTTTCATCATCTCTCTGAGGACAGGGTGGGTGCCCCAGGACTGGAAGTTGGCACATATAGTGCCTATCCACAAGGGGGGATCAAGGGAGGTGGCAAGGAATTACAGGCCTGTCAGCCTGACATTGGTGGTGGGCAAGGTGAAGGAGGGCATTGTCAAGGAGAGGCTGGGGGGGGACCTGGAAAAGTCAGGGTGCCTGGATGATAGACAGCATGGATTTGTCCTGGGGAAATTGAGTCAGACAAACCTTGTGGAGTTCTATGACTGGGTGACAAGTGCCTAGGACCTGGGTAGACCAGTGGATGTCCTCTTTCTAGAGTTCAGCAAGGCATTTTACTCTGTTCCTCCCATGGGCCTGTTGGATAAGCTGGGAGAAATGGGGGTGGGGAACCAGATAATCAGATGGATAGGCAATTGGCTCCAGGACCGGACCCAGAGTGTCATAGTTGGTGGGATAGTCTCATCACCAAGGAGGGTCATTAGTGGGGTCCCACAGGGATCAGTCCTTGGGCCCCTCCTGTTCAACGCCTATGTCTCTGACATAAGGACAGGTATCAGGAGTGAGATGAGTCTCTTTGCAGATGACTCAAAACTGGGGGCAGTGGTGGATGGGGAGGAGGGAGGGTGGCCTACAGGGACCTGAAGGCTCTGCAAAGATGGTCTAGAAAGTGGTGGCTGAGGTTCAATGCAGGGAAATGCAGGGTACTGCACCTGGGGACAGAAACCCGGCCAAGTGTACACCCTGGGAGGGAATGCTACAAGTCTCGATGGCTGAGAGGGACCTGGGGGTGGTGGTGAATGTCAAGATGAACAACTCAGAGACTTGCAGGAGGACAGCAGCCAAGGCCAACAGGATGCTGGGATGCATTGCATGGGGGCTCACCTCCAGAAGGAGGGAAGTGATACTCTCTCTGTATAACTGCCTGGTGAGGCCGCATCTCGAGTACTGCGTGCAGTTTTTGAGGCCACACTTAAAGAGGAACATTAAACCCCTGGAGAGGGTCCAGAGGAGGGCAACCACAATAATTTGGGGCTTGGGGGAATAGGACCTATGAGGAGAGGCTCGAAGAGCTAAATATGTACGCATTGGAAGAGAGAAGGGACTGGGGGGACATGATAGAGGTCTTCAGGTACATGAACGGGATAAATAGGGGAGAAGCAGTCAGGGTGCTCTGAAGGAAGGAGGGGGACCACTAGAGGGCATGGGTGGAAGCTGGAGGGGGGAGATTCAGGGGAAAAAGGAGGAGGTGCTACTTCACTGAGAGAGTGGTGGGGCCATGGAATGCACTGCCCAGGGGGCTGGTGGAGGCAGAAATGGTGGAGGGGTTCAAGACTGGATGGGACAGGTACAGAGGAAGGGTTCTGGAAGCAAAAACCAGTTCAGCGGGAATATCCAGGACTGGGAAGGGAGAAGCCGGGGGGGCAACAAGATCAGCTCCCAGGGTGACCAAACGAGCAGACACGAAAGACCGTTAGGCGTATTCTGCTGGTATTTTAGTATGTTAGTGTTATATATATATATATATATATATATATATATATATATATATTATAGTGGCACAGTAGTGCCATTATAGTTAGGGTTGAGTACCCATTTAAGGTTAAAGTGTGAAATTTTGCAGCTTTATAACTTTGCCACCATATTATGGAGTTGCCTGAAATTTGGTAGGCACGGAGCAGTACCATAGATCTCTGGATCTGCCAAGATTTGTACTGGTCAGATATACAGTTGCGGAGTTATAAAGAGACATTCCATAGCGCATTTATGCTTTTTGGGAATTCTTTGCTCACGTCTACAGTTTGTGTGACCTATCCAAAACTTTCAGGGAACATGCAGCCAGGGTCCCCGATGTGCCTTTCAAAGATTTCATGAAAAAATATTAAACAGTTCAAAAGTTAATTAAAAAAAACAAGTTTCCCATTATAGTCAATAGGTAAAGTTGACAAAAAGTTCAACAGTGTCGCAAATGCAGTTTTTAGTGTTGCAAATAACCCCTGTAGTGTCATGAGTCAACCATTTTATTTTCAGTTAGTGGTCACAGAAATGCTGCATTTAAATTTGGGACCTCTAGGGACACAATTATTTTTGTGTTCACCTAGTCGAGCCCTGAGGATGCTAGCCATGTCTTTTTGGGGGAGTTTAAACACCCAGGAAAGTATTTTTCAAATTTTTTAATTTGGTGTGTCACAAAGTAATTAATAGAACTTGCAACACGCTCATGATTTGCTATTAATTGCTTTGCGACACTATGGCCAAAATAACAGGAATTTTTTATCACTCTGCTGCAAAAGAACGGTTTGGTCTTTTGGGCTGAAATTTGGAGGCGAGAAAGCCAACATCCCACAGATGTGTCTTTTGGTGGTTTGGTGACAAAATATTGAAGGGATGAAAAGTTGCGCTACTCCAAAATTGACAATTTTTCCCATAGACTAACATTGTGGCGTCCGGCACGCCTCTCGGGGCCCATATCTCAGAAACGCTTTGATATACATACTTTTCATCAGAATAAGTGCAAAACTAGCCAGGAAAGTCATAAATCATATGACATTTTGATTGTATTTCTACATTGTACAGTTCCTGAGATATAAGCAATTTAGCATTCTAAGTGTTCTTTCTGTTCTGAGGCTCATTATTATGCATACTATCTTTGTACTCACTGTGTTTCTGTATGTAGCTGTTGGGCAACAACAGGGTGTGCACTTCCATTACTGTTATAGTTAGTGTTTCCACTTGCATTTCTGTACCTGGTTGCATTAGCATTCCCATGTACGCCACCGTGTGCGTTTTGCTTTGCATTTTTGTTTGCATTACTGTTACCATTTGCATTTCCACTACTGTTTCTGTTTGCATTTCATTTTGTGTCACCGTGTGCATTATCATTTGCATTTACATATGTGCTTCCATTTGCATTTGTCTTTCCTTTGGCATCATCGTTGCTGTTACCGTTACCATTTTGCATTTCCAATTGCATTACCATGACCCTGCGTGTTACGGTTTGCATTTTTCATACCTGCTTGTGTTTGCATTTCTGTTCCATTACCATTTGTGCTTGCATTTCTGTTACCGTTTGAGTTATCGTTTACATTTGCATCACCGTGTGCATTACTGTTTGCATTTGCATCGCACTTCCATTTGCATTTGTGTTTCCTTTGGCATCATTGATGTTACCATCGATGTTTGCGTTTCCCCAATTGCATTACTATGACCGTGCTCATTACGATTTGTGTTTGCATACACACCTGTGTTTGTGTTTCTGTTTTCAGTAACATTTACGCTTGCGTTTCTATTACTGTTTGCATTACCATTAACATTTGCATCACGCTGTGTGTTACTGTTTGTGCTTGCATTTGTGTTACCTTTACTTCACTATTTATAGTGCACATTCTCAAAAAGAAGGAAAATTCATGGCAAAAAACTTGGTTTAATGCATCAGTTGAGTTATTCCACAAGAGACAAAAGCGAGGAAATTCGATGTTAGGGTTGCCCACCTTACCCACCACCTCCTACCAACAGGCATCAGGTTGCGCGTATTCAGGGTCATCAGTCCTAACTCTCACCCATTCTCCTGTACTGCACCACCTCAGGTTGTTTACATATGGGATGGATGAGAGTAAGAACGCATGACCACAACGCACACCCGATGCCTGTTGGAAGGTTAGGTGGGGCTTAATTGGTGGCAACCCTAGGATCAAATTTCTCACTTTGTCACTGTGGAACAACCCTAACTGATGCATTAAATTGATTTTTTGCCATGAATATATATATATATATATATATATATATATATATATATATAGATTATTCATGGAAAAAAAATCCATTTAATACATCAGTTAGGGTTGTGCCATAGTGACAAAGTGAGGACATTTGATGTTAGAGTTGAAAGCCTTGCACCCTCCTAGCCCACCCCCAACTGGCATTGGGGTGTGCGTTGAGAGTCGTCGGTCCTAACTCTCTTCCCTATCACAATGTGTAAACCAGCTGAGGTTTAGGAGAGAATAGAATTGAAAGTTAGAACCGATGACCTCAACACACCCTATGCCAGTTGGGGTGCAAGGGGGGCTTTCAACTCTAACACCAAATTTCCTGGCTTTGTCACTGATGCATTAAACAGAGTTTTTTCCATGAATTTCCTTCTTTTGAGAATGTAGACTATAAATAGTGAATAGAACACAAAGAGCCTCGCTCCCGCAAGTGATGTCTTGTAACATAGTAGCGGTAACCTAGCCAGGCACTTAAGCCAAACGTAGCAGCATGGAGATGGAAATGGTAATGCAAACGGTAACAGAAATGCAAGCAAAAGTGATGCCAACACAAAAATTAAGCAAATGGAGATGCAAGTGAGTACAGAAATGCAACTGGTAATGCATGGTCATGGATACTGCAAATGGTAATGGTAACAGCAAAAATAATGTCAAAGGAAACAGAAATGCAAATGCAAGCACGTACAGAAACGTAAACCGTAATGCACATGGTCATGGCACCACAATTGTAAATGCAAATGGTGACAAAATATTGCACAGATGGAAAGTTACGGTGCTCCGAAGGTGACGCTTTTTTCCATAGACTAACACTGCGAAGTCCGACGCCCCTTTGGGGCCTGTATCTCGGAAACACTTTGAGACACAGACTTTTCATTGGAAGCAAGAAACTAGCCAGGAAAGTCATAATTTATATGAAATTTTAATTTTTTTTCTACATCGTACGGTTCCTGACATATAAGCAATTTAGTATTCCAAGTGCTCATTTTCTGCTCCAAGGTCCATTATTATGCATACATTCTTTGTATTCACTGTGTTTCTCTATACAGCTGTTGGTGAAAAAAGGGTGTCGCAGCTTACGTTCTGTCTGATTCGTGTTCATTCCCACCCATTTCTGTAACCATTTGCATTAAGCGTTCCCATCTACACCACCATGTGCATTACCCTTTGCCTTTTTGTTTGCGCTTGTGTTTGCGTTACTGTTACCATTTGCATTTCCATTACTGTTTCTGTTTGCATTTCATTTGGCATCACCATGTGCATTACCATTTGCATTTGCATACGCGCTTCGGTTTGTGTTTCTTTTGCCATCATTGTTGCTGTTACCGTTAGCATTTGCGTTTCCTATCATGGTACCATGACCATGTGCATTACCATTTGCATTTCCATATGCACTTGCATTTGCGTTTCTGTTACCATTCCCGTGTATGCCACCACATGCATTACACTTTGCGTTTTCATTTGCACTTGTATTTGCTTTACTGTTAACATTTGCATTCCCATTATTTTTTTTGTTTGTGTTTTGTTTTGCTTCGCCGTGTGCATTACCATTTGTGCTTGCGTATGTGCTTCCATTTGCATTTCCTTTGGCATCATTGTTGCTGTTACCATTAGCATTTGCATTTCTTATTGTGGTACCATGACTGTGTGTGTGTTACCAGTTGCATTTCAGTACACGCTTGCGTTTCTGTTTCCAATTGCGTTACCGTTACCGTCTATGCCACTGTGTGCATTACCCTTTGTGTCTTTGTTTATGCTTGCATTACTGTTACCATTTGTGTTTCCATTATTAGTTTTGTTTGCATTTCATTTTGCGTCACCTTCTGCATCACCATTTACATTTACATACGAGCTTCTGTTTGCATTTCCTTTGGCGTCATTGTTGCTGTTACCGTTAGCATTTGTGTTTCCTATTGTGGTACCGTGACCATGCCTGTTACCATTTGTGATTCTGTATGCCTTGCATTTGCATTTCTATTTGCATTACTGTTACCATCTATGCCACCGTGTGTGTTACCCTTTGCTTTTTCATTTGCACTTGCGTTTGCGTAACTGTTAACATTTGCATTTCCATTACTGTTTTTGTGTGCATTTCCTTTTGTGTCACCATGTGCATTTCCATTTGCATTTGCATACCTGCTGCCATTTGCTTTTGCGTTTCTGTTTGTGTTTCCTTTGCTGTCATCGTTGCTGTTACCTTAACTGTCTGCATTTCTAATTACATTACCAGGCCCGTGTGTATTATGGTTTGTGTTTCTGTATGAGCTTGTATTTGCATTTCTGTTTTCATTAACATTTGTACTTGTGTTTGTATTGCCATCTGCATTATCATTTACAATTGTGTCACCATGTGCGTTAGCATTTGTGCTTGAGTTTGCGTTGCTGTTATTTCATTATTTATAGTGCACATTCTCAAAAAGAAGGGAAATTCATGACAAAAAACTCTGTTTAATGCATCAGTTAGGGTTGTTCCACAGTGACAAAAGTAAGAAAATTCGATGTTAAGGTTCCAACCCCCTTGCACCCCACCCCCACTCTGCCCCCTCCAACAGGCATCAGGGTGTGCGTTGGGGTTGTTGGTCCTAACTCACTTTCCTTATGAGGTCCCAGGTGGCTCTGATAATCATTTGTTCCAAGGGTTTTTAAGTCAATTTGAAGGCATTAAGGAGCTTCTGTTCTCCTAGTCCTTAATAAAATGCAGGGTCTCCACAATTCAATCACTCCACAGACTTGTTCTGTTGCTTGGTCCAGATCCCAAACTAGTGTATCTTGTTCCAACATGATAGATCCACCTATGCCATTCCACATGAATCAGTAAAAAGGTGGGGTGGATTTTAAGGAGCTTCTCAGGTAGAGGTGGGGGTGGATCTTACTCTCAACAAAAACCTAATGCTGCCTCCCACTACTCAGGTACAAGTTCTTGTACCACCCTTTTAAGAAAGAAAATAGTACCCTGCAACCATTGACTAACATGAAAGTGTATTTATTTGAGAGCAGAAAACATTTCTTGGAGGAAGCTACCAGAGCTTCTATAGCAAGCCTGGTGTTGTTGTGGACTGAGGGTTGTACTGCTGACATCACTATAGGACAGAGGAGTGACTCATACTGTGCATTATAGTGCAGTCACAGCAGTTTTGCAAGGGAAGTTACCAATACTCAGTGTTCATACTGAGTTCCCCCTTCCCCAAGACACCCTGTTAGAAATGCATTATGCCAAAATCCAAATGCCTTTTCAGTATGTTTTGTGAAAAATTCATTTGTGTGCGAGTCACTCCTCTGCCATATAGTAATGTGAGCAGTACAGCCCTGGGTCAGCATAAACACCAGGCTTGCTACAGATTCTCTGCTACACCCTGCAGTTTTTAGCAGCTCAGAATACAAAAACTAACTGCAGAGGATAATAATGACATACAATTCCAGAATCAATGCAAGAAGGGGTAAGTTATGCATGAAAATCAAAAGGACTGGGAAACGTGCTCTTTAAATCTCAATCTCTGTCTAGCTCTCCAGGAAATATTGCTCTCTCTTATAAGATGTCTTTTCCTAACAATTGAAGCTCTGCCTCCTGTTTTTGTAAGTTTCATGTCCTGTCTTTCACAAAATGGGGTAATTTATGCATGAATGTCAAAAGGAAGGGGAAAGGTGCTGACTACAACTCTATCTTATCTCAATCCCCATGCTTTGTTACAGAGCCAGAAGTAAATCAATTTTACAAAAAATATACTGACAAGGCATTTCTATTTTCGCATAGTGCATCGCTAACACCATGTCTTGAGGAAGGGGGAACACAGTATGTACACTAAGTACTGGTAGTTTTTTCTTGCAAAACTGCTGTGACTGCACTGTACTATACAGTGTGAGTCAGTCCGCTGCCCTATAGTGATGTCATTGGGAGCCAGCAGCCCAGCAGCTGAACAGCAAAGTCAAGTGTAGCAGGGCTAAAGCAGGGCTCAAAAACAAATCCAAATTATGGAAGACAGAGTAAACCTTGACCAAAAATAACAAATGAACACACCCTTTCAGGTCTAGTACTGCATATAAAGACTACAAGATGTAACATTTTGGACCATCATGAGAGGTGCTCTTTAATTGATATATATTGACAAAGCTGAGCCTGCTTAATGTAACCAGTCCAGTGAGGTCATGGATCTTTTTTTCCAGTGCTGCTGTGCCAAGATATCAGCACTGGGTTTTGAACTCCTAGGCCACTTAGATGTCTGGATTTCTTTAAAACCCATTTCCTATAATCTGAACATAAAATATATTACTATAAAGTAATGGGTGACTTTATAGTCAGAGGTCAAGGGTACATCACTCAAGCTGCATGGATAGATTTGTTCTGTGTCTTCCAGGAGCAGCTGCAGAAAGGATCACAGCTCACCTTGAAAGGCTAATACACAGGGAAGTGGTGCAGCCAGATACTTTACCTAGTGGACCTCCCATCCCTGCCTCTACCACAATAGCCTGTGTCTCATAATGAGCCTCCTGCAGTTTTTCTGTTCTATACTTGGCCTGATTAAAAAAAGGATAAATATAATTCAAACCTTTTGGATGAGGAGGATGAAGCTCCCATGTATCACAAGTTTAGTTCCACTGTTTGCTCTGGTATGAACGACATCCTTATTTCAAGTATTATTTCACCTTATACAGGAAAAGCTCCAATTTTCTGGTAGAAAGAGGACTCCACAAATAGGAATCAGTATGAATTCTGAGGAAGACACTGTTGTATCTTCTGCAAAAATTACATAATGCCAATGATTAATTGAACATACCAAACTCTGGTGTTTTGGACACTGGCTAAGTGGCTCCAAAAGAACTCAATTTCTGTTCAGCACTTCAACATCATTATGCATTATTTTTTACACTAATTTTTAATAACTTTTAACTAGTCATTATAATTACATACTAAAAAATATAAAAAGTGACTGGTTCTGAAAATATCCCATCCTCTTCATCATCCTCCCTCCATCATGAAACAAATTTTTCTTGTTTTGCATCTCTAGATATGTGGGTAACACCCCCTGCTTCATTGTCTGTACACAACACAGATGGTACTATAAAGTAGGGCTGGTATTCAGCTATAGGAGATGGTGCTGGTGTCACCACTAGTTCATCTAAGTCATCACTGCAGCAGCAGTAGAAGGGTGTAATACTGTTTCAAGAAAGTGGCAGAGATGTTTGTGACACAACTCACAGACAGGTATGACAACATTAGATCAGCCTTGCAATTTGGCATGGCAACACTACTGGATACTGATGTGTTCATTCTCCATGGATGCATAGAATATAACAAACAGTAAATGTAGCTCATACTTATCTTGGGTGTTATTCACCTATCTGATATTGCAGAGATTTGCCAGGTGCTACTGGATCAGCACCCTAGCCCTTATGTTTTGAACCCAGCAACTGCCTCTTTGGTGAAGGCTAGAACAGAGGTGCTTGTGCCCAATTTTATGGAAATCATGAATGCCTATCTGAGGAAGGAGTTATTTCTGTATACTTTGAAGGAGGTGGTGGTATGACCTTTCCTTAAAAAGGCATCTTTAGTCCCTGACAATTTCTCATATTTCAGACCTATCTTTAAGGTGCCCTTTTTGGACAATGTTATTGAGAAGTGGTTGTGAATGGCTGACAAAGTATCTAGAGGCATACAACATATATGTGTCTTTCTAATCTGTTTTTTTCACTCAACACAGTAGTGACAGCCCTAGTAAGAGTTTCTAATGATCTTTTACTTGCAAGGAACCATGGAGCGGTTTATTTCAATGTTATGGTAGATTTACCTTCTGCCTTTCACACTTTGGAGCATGCAGAACTACTGGATCATATGTGGAGGATTGTTGGGGTGCCTGGAACTGTGTTCAGCTGGTTGTAGTCTTTTCCCCAAAATTACCAGCAATCTGTTGTTTGTGTTTTTTTTTTATCTCCCATCCATATGACATTGAGTGCTGCATCCCTCAGGGCTCCAGTTTGTCTACACTATTGTTCACAGTGTTTTTATCTCCTTAGGAGATGTGATTCAAGATCATGGTTTGGGTTCTCATTGCTATGCTGAGTGATGTACCCTACTATATATTTCACTTAAACCGCAACAGGCCTCTCTGATAGCTGTGCTGAGACTGCTTCATCTGAAATCAGTTTGTGAATGGCTTTCAGTGGATTAAAGCTGAACCCTGGTAAAACTAAGTCATTACTATGGGGTTTGATTGTCTGAGATCATCTATTTTGTTCAGCCTGGGTCTTCCCACAGTTGATGGTTTCAGACTCAAGACTAAGCAGGCTGTCCATGACCTAGGGGTCACTTTTGACTGGGAACTGTCACTTGCTTTGCAAATATCAACTGTGGTCAGGAGTGACCTTTATCATCTTACAAATATTGCTGGGTTGTAGTGCTACCTTGAAGCTGATGCTATACATACACTAGTGCATGCTTTTGTCATGTCATGCTTTGACTTCTACAATGCATTCTGCTGGAATTTTTCAGCTGGTCAAATCTGTTGTCTCAACTTAGTGCTGAACTAGAGGTACAAAGGCAGACACAGATCTGTGAATTGCAGAGGTGATCAAGAGGGGAGAGACAGAGTTTTTAATGTTCATAAAAGAAAAAGGAAGACAAAGGAAGAACTGTTAGGCTTGTTGGGGGTGGGAGGTTAGGGTAATACAGAGAATGATGAGCAGATGGAAACTTTTTGAATGACTACTTCTGTTCAGCATTCATGGCAGAGGAAGGTGGGCCTCTACCAGAAAGTTGATTTAAGGCAGCAGAATAGGGCATTCAGAAAATGGGGAGGCTAGTGTTAAAAAGACTAAGAAAAGGGTTTTCTTCCCTGAAAGTATATAAGGCACAGGGACCATATAGGATGCACCTGAGAGTGCTCATGGAATTGGAGTCAGTACCAGCTGGGCCCCTGACAGTGCTATCAATAGCTTGCTGCTGTCTGAGGTGGTTCTAAGAAATTGGAGGATAGTGGGTGTGGTTTTACTCCACAAGGGAGGGGAGGGGATAGGGAGGCTCTGCAAAATTACAAACCCGTCAATCTACCCTCCATTATAGAGAAACTGAATGAGACACTAGTCAAGAAAGACATGATGATCTAAAAACTAAGCTTTTGGTTACAGGATAGTAAACAGCATAAGCTTGTGGTAGTTAGGACTTGTTAGACCAATCTGCTAGCATTCTCTGACTATACTACTAGGGTGGTAGATAAAGGACAGGAAGTAGATCACTGAACATTATGGCTGTTCATGATAGACCAAAAGCACCTGGATACATGAGCACTAAGCTCCACCCATCCTGACAAATAATGCAGGAAACTGGATACTTTGGGCAAAGAGGCTGCTTTAGGCATATGTATTGCTATTTATGAGCCTTCTAATTAATAATTGCAACTGCTGATGGAAGACAATGTTCACCATTGTTGATAGTATGCCTGATGGCACATTCAAGACTGAAGCTTGTAAATGTGTTTCCCATGACTTGGAAGCAGATAAGCATTTAATGGATTTTGTATATGAGTACCCTGATGCTTCCTCTCATGCTACAGCATCAGGAATTTGTCTTTGCAGGTATTCCTGGCTGGGTGTGGATGATTTTGTTACTAATGTGCAGCTATCAGTGCTGAAATCTCACTTGTGTAGCTATAAATTGTTCGGTCATGAAGTGCAGCTTACTGTCGGGGAGGTTCCGTCTTCCTTAATGTCACTTCACTCAATCAAGTTCCTTGGTCCTCATGATCTCATGGTTAGAATGGCAGCTTCTTTTGGAGTGAGTGCCTCTCTTCCATCTTCAGGTATTTGGGCAGGATGGCCACCTCTGCAGCCTTTCATGAGCAGCAATCCTTGGGAGCCCATTTTATGGCACCAAATGGAAAGGGACACTTGGTGCCCCCAATTCCCCATCCCCTCTTTTTCACTCCCTTCCTCCACTTTTTCCCTCTTCCAGGGCTCATCTCAGGAGTAGGATCTTTTTGTTCCTGATTGTTCCTGACTAAGTGGTAGGAAATTATATCAAGCAGGTGGGTCCTGCATATTATTCTGGAGGATCATGCTCTGCAGTTAGTATCACAGCCTCCTATCCATTCTCCCAATCATTTATTTTATCCTCTGGTGAACATGTTGACTTTGAAGGAGAAAGTGCCAGGTACTGCACGAGCGCAGTAGCATGAGCGTGGGTGGTGCATGCGCCACTCAGAAGAGAACATTTTCTTGGACTGCCACAGTGAAAGGTCACAAAAAATCATTTACTGCTTCTGTATTATTGGATAGAATTCTGTGGACATTAATAGATTTAGAGTTTGCTTAATATACTTGAAGCCCTACAGGAAAGGTCTTGTTTTGTGGATTTGTTCTCCTGCGTTGTATGTTTATATGATACTGTTGAAAACTAAATTTGAACGCACTTGCAGTATAGCCATGCTCTAATTTTAAAACTGTTATGTTTTTAGATAAATGTGTGTAGTTTTACTTGTATACATAGTCCATTTAAGTGATTTCATTATTTGTGCTTTCTTTTTTTTTTTGTGGGGGTATTCCCTAAGTATAGCTTTTCTGTGATACCTGGAGGAAAGCCTTTTAAGCCTACTTGCTTAAATTACTCTTTGAGTCTTAGCAGTTATAAAGTATGGCTTATTTTGCTTTTCTGTTAGGAATGCTGGTTTAGCACTTTCAGATAAACATATTTTTGGGTTTCAGTCGGACCCAGAGATTAGGACATGTTCTTTCTCCATAGTTATGACAAAAATGTCTCCCCCCCTATAGAGGGGGTTAGTAGAAATTTCACCTTTGTTGTCACATGGGTAAGAATGGGCCCATTGTACAGAAATTAGGGCAAAGTGTCACACTCCCAAAGGCCATTAGGGGTTTGCTATCTCTCCTCGTCATTGCTTTGGCCAGTGGGGTATTAAATCAAACCCAGGTCCAGTAACCCAGACTGATACTGTCAGGATAGCTCATGACAATGCCAGAAGTTTAGCTGGAAAACAGCCTCTAATCGACCACTGGGTATCTGAAAATGATTATGATATTATAGGTATCACGGAGACTTGGCTCTCAAAAAAGCATCCAGATTCTGAATTTCAAAAAGAAAATTACAATTTTTATAGATATGATAGGCCAACTAGAGGAGAAGGTGTTGCACTCTATTATAGAAATAATCTGGGTCAAGTCGAGTTGCTTTTTTCAGGAAACATTGAAGGTATTGAGATATTACTGGTGTACTTAACTGGATTGAAAATGTGTTTTGGAGTGATATATTCCCACCCAAGAATTAAAATGTCATTTTTTTGAGGTACTGGCCTTAAGATTAAGTGAATTGTTGAGGCAAAGGGAAGCACTTCTGATTGGAGACTTTAACGCAGCATGGGGAGCAGAAAGAGGTTTTAAGCTTCAATCTGAATTTCAGTCCCTTGGCCTCGACCAAGTAGTAGATACTCCAACACATAGAAGTACTCATGCCAGTATAAGGAATATCTTGGATTTCATATTCATAACAAATGGTATTCACCTATTGGATTACAAAGTCAGTCCTCCGAATCTAGGAGATCATAGCTATCTTAAGTGCAATATAAAACAAAACTTTGGAAATACTGATACCCTAAAATGTCGATATGTTAGAGACTTCACTCATTTTAACAAATCTTCCTTTCAGTTTCAAATGGGACAAGTAAACTGGGCTCGCATAGACTTATCCCAGAAGTAGATATGGCGGTTAGAGAGTTTACAAAGATTTACCTAGATATATGTGATGAAAATGCCCCTTTTAAAAAATCTAAAGAAAGATATAAACATAATCCCTGGGTAAATGAAGCAATTGAAAAACAAATAAGATGGAAAGACAGAGTATGGAAAAAGGCAAACTGATCTTTAAAAGTAGAAGACTAGGAATTGTTCAAAAAGATTAGGAATAAAAGTAAAAGCATGATAAAAAAGGCAAGGAAAAGATACTATAGAAACAAAGTAAACCAAACAAAAAATCCAACCCAGTACTGGAATCTAATTAAAGATTTGGAAGGTAGGGAAAGGAAACATTAGAGTATAACTTTTAAGGATGAGTTAGGAGGGGAGATGTCAACAAAGCAAGTAGTAAATAGCTTGAACCAATACTTTTACTATCTCCCAGACATAAAAATGGAACAGGAAGACGGCAAACAGAAATATGCTTTTCAACAAACTAAGCAGTTGGAGACACACTATAGGGAGAATATTCCATGCTTCTATTTTCGAGTAATCAAAATTAGTGAAGTAAAGAAACAAATAAGGCAATTAAATCCACAGAAAGCAATGGCATGGCCAAATAGAGACAATCTTTTTAAAAGCCTCAGTAGAACAAATAAGCCCAATTCTGACCAACCTTTCTAATTTTAGTTTACAGCAAAAAAGTTTTTCAGACTTTTGGAAAAATTCTAAAGTGATTCCTGTATTTAAGGAAGGGGATAAAAATAATCAATCAGATTACCATCCGATAGCTTTGCTGTCGATCATTTCGAAGGTCTTCAAGCGTCTGGCCTGTGCCCAGTTATATGAATATTTGGAGAAGTACAAACTATTGACAGATTGTCAAGCAGGTTTCAGACTTGGGAGGTCAACATACACTACTCTGATGGACTTCTTGGACTCTGTGGCAAGTTGACGTGAGGCACGGGAGTCTGTTGGGGCGGTGTTTGTCGACCTCTCAAAGGCCTTCGACTTGGTCAACTTCAATATATTATTGGGGAGGTTGGCTCAGATAGGCATGTCTGAACCTGTTCAAACCTAGTTACTATCTTACTTAACTGAACGCACACAACAGTCTGTATAGATGAAACAATGTCAGATATGGAAGGTACCTTTAGGGATGTCCCTCAAGGCTCAGTTTTGGGCCCCCTGTTATTTTTGATTTATATAAATCCTCTCCCATCATGTATTAAAAAATAGCAAGATTTACCTGTATGCTGATGATATGGCCCTCATAGGAAAAGCTACAAACATGGATAATTTACAAAAAATCCTTCAATTTGATTTTGACATTTTACAAAACTAGTTATTACAATCTAAAATGGTTCTCGGTACAAAGAAAACACTGGTAATGCTTTTTCACCCAAAAGGTAAATTGCCTTACAATCAAACATTAAACATATATTCACTAAAGGGTGTTAGAGCAGGCTCAGGCCTATAAGTACTTAGGAGTCTATATGGATAGTTCTCTTACTTTTTCTACACATATAACAAATGTAACTAAAAAAGTTAACTCTAGATTGGGTGCGTTAAGAAGGAAAACATCGATTTTCTCGAGAGAATCAAGAAATAGAGTGACTGTTCAGTTACTCTTACCAACATTAGAATATGGTAGCTTAATGTATCAATTTACCTCTCAAACATTATTGAACTGTTTGAATAAAACATATTATAGAATGGCAAGATATGTGGCGAAATGCCCTTTTTCCACTCATCATTGCATTCTACTTCAAAATCTTGATTGGGATTCTCTTGCAATTCATAGAAATAAACATGTAGGGTATAAAGCCTTTATGGAGTATGGGGCCAAAGTTAAGCACGAAGTGAACTCTCTTGATGCTTCTATTTCCCATAGGTACAGTATAATCTGAGGCAATTGAAACATAGATGTCAAAAAGTCCCCTTAGAAATTAATATTTATAGTAGAATGCAAAGACATTTCTATTTACCAAAAATATAGAATGAGATAGATCCAGAAACTAGGATTATTGATAGTTTAGGTAAATGTAAGCACTCTCTAGATTTAATCTGGAGAAATAGATGTGCTTGCTATAATGTTATTTAGTGACACTACCATTTGTTTTTTTTTTGTTTTGTTTTTTTTGCCTGGACTGTAGATTGTCCCTAATTTTCTCTTTGCTCTATTGTTATTTCTGTGTTGGGGTATTAGGTAGCATTAGGGGATGATATTACCAATTCCTCTCCCCCCTTCCCTTTCTATGTTTCCTTTCTTAGACATGAAATGCTAAAAATGCCTTGTATTAACTGTATATATATATACTTATTGCCTTGCCCATTTCTCAAATGCTTATTTGTATTCTTTGGTATAAAAATCTCCTAGATTTTTGGTATATTGTGTATTTCTGCTTTTGTATGTATTCTGTGAAACTATGTGAGTGATGTCCTTAAGATTATTCCTGTAATATATGTTATTATATGATGTTTTGTATTTGTTGAAACTGTGTTCCAAAACAGGACAACTTTGATAAACAGGGCCTCTTTTGGTCCTAAAAGTTATTTTCCTGTCAAAAATAAAAGTTTTTTATCTATCTATCTAACTTTGTTGGTGACTTGGGCAATGCAGCCCATGCTTCATACTGAATAAAGGTGGTGATCTCATTCTGACCACAATGATCGCCTATCCCAGCTGCACATCCAGTATCACCTCAAGCAGGTGGACTGGCAAGACAACATTGTGGTTCGAATGGGGTTGGGTGGATGGAAGCACCCAGTAAGGAGAGGCAGGAGACAATCTATAAGTTTGATGCCCATCGGGCTTTATATATACAACAGGGAAAGGTAGACACAGTCACAAGGGAAAAGGGGAACCAAACCACACAGAACAGCAAGTAACACTCTAGGCCAACTCTAGAAAGGTGCACCTTAGCCTAAGGCCACTGTTTATCATGCTCTATAGTAGACTTTTTCTAAGTGGCCTAAAAACAATTTCAAGCACCTATCACTTTATCAAGAGATGAGACAATTATTGCAGTGCACAATGGATACCAGGGCTAATCCTGGAAGATTAGGTGGCATAAACACCTCTAAAAATCCATCGGGTCAATGGAAGTCCAAACTTTTCCTGCCATCTTCATAGGTACAACAGAAGAATGGTGAAGCAATGGGGTAAATGGGGAAAACGGGGCTCCTGCTTGGTACCAATCTACACTTGTGAAACCTAGGAGAGGTTGGAAAGGGAAATGGAGAGATTTTTAAACACACCCTGATTCTTTGGCCAACCCACTCTCCAAGGTGGCTGGAATACTTCTGACACAGGAGAATTGAACTTTGCTGAGCTCTTCCCTGGCACCACAAACCCTCAACCAGGGCTGCCAAAGATGAAGGAACACACATACTTGGCATAGAATCCACTTGCAAGGATTGCCAGGGATGAAGATATGCTGGAAGCTTCTCTGGTGAAGGATCCACAGGAGGACCACCAAATTGAGCTGAATCCCAGAAGACAACACAGTGCATGCAAGGTGGAACAAGCAGGAAGATTAGTATGCAGGGCAAAGTCAGAACCCTGTACTGTCCAGAACCAGAAAAACAACAAGCCGGCGGACACGGGCACACTCTGGCCACATCGAACTTGACTTTTAGTGGATGACTGGGAGTGACGGACGAGGCTTCTTCCAGGATGTTCCACTTCCAGGCTGACTGAGCCACAAGGACACCAGGAACCGGTGGCCTCGACTCAAACCAGGTTATGTTGACTTCGACCAATAGCAGATGACAGGGAAGGAAGATGTTGTGAAGTTCTTCACTGGCTGAGGACTGCTTTGGTGCAGAATCAGTTGTGAACAGCCCCACCAGGGGTGTTGCCGTAGAAGACTGCGTCCATACACTTTGCACTAAAACATTGGTAATTCCACTTTACACTACACCATGGTGTTCAATGATGACTGGGGCAATTGTTTGTTGCAGGAGCAATTTGCCTGGAACAGGAGCAAATTGCTGAAATCCAGGGCAACTGCTCATTGCAGGGGCAATTGGCCTGGAGCAGGAGCACATTGCTGAAATCCAGGGCAATTGCTCATTGCAAGGGCAATTTGCCTGGAATAGGGGTAATTCACCAGAGTCTGAGGCAAGTGTTCAAAGCAAGGGCAAATTGATGAAATCAGAGGCAACTGTTCGTTGCTGGGGCACTTTGCTGAAATCTGGGGCAATTTACCAGAGTGAGTCAATTGTTCGAAGCAGGGCCAAATGACTATAATCCTAGCATAATACAGTCTTGATACTTTGCAATCCATGCAACATTTCAGATGCCGAGTAATATGCAGTTCATCAGCTGATGGTCATTCAATAGCAGTTGTGTGCTAAGCACCCCTTGTTTGGACCCTTCACAGTTCTGGGCCTCCTTCACTAAGATCTGGCTACCCCTAGCAACCCTCAGCATAACTGCTATCTTTCCACTGGGTCTTCCTTCCTCTCTTTTCCCCTGAGCCCTTTTGACACTGGGGCCTAACATTGCCCCTTTAGCTGTGGGCCTACTCTTCTGGGCCCCCTTGAATTACTTGGGTCTATGCTGCCCTTTAAATACTGGGTCTGTGCTGCCCTTTTAATTCTTAGTGGACCAGTGATGCCCCTTTAAATGCTGGACCTGTGTGGCCCCTTGAAGTGCTGGGCCTAAACTATGGCTTTGCTGCCAGTCATTTTGGGCTGCCCTGCCTTTATTCAGCCCCTCCTTATGAATATTCACTTTGCTCCCCTATGTGCCTTAAGGTCTGGCTCCTCTCCTGTGTGTCGTTGCTCCCAGAATGTTTAATTAGTGTAGCTCTGGCCCCTTTGGCCCACCACCTCCCTCTCCATCTGTTCTCCTAGGTGCCCTTTTGGTGCTTTAAACAATTTTAATATATTTCGCTAAGAGCTTTTGTCAGCGAGCAGTCTTCCCTGTGCAACTCACCGCCCCAGCCCAGGGTGAAGAAACTGCTGTAGGGAGGAGGGAGGTCTTCTGGCAGAGGGAGGGATGCACCAGAGGAAGAAACAGACAAGTTGTGGGTGGCAGGGGGCCTTGGGAGGGCCAACAGCTCCTTGGTAGCAATGCGACTCTTCAGTGCTGCCAACGAGGGACCGGAATTTTACTTTTCATAAGCGGGCGTGGAGAGGCACAAGAAAAAAAACAACATGGACTAAGCAGAGCCCAGACTGCCACAGGGACAGGATTCTTCACTTTTCATCAGTGACAATTGCAGGCACTCGAGTGCAGGACAGCAGCACTGGAACAGCAACACTGGAGTCTTCATTGGCTGGATGAGGGGGCACTAAAACAGTCAGCAGGATGGCTTCAAACACTCCCGGTAAGCCCCTGTCTCTGTCACACTCTTTAGGTCCCTATCTCTCTCCACAGCTCAGTCCGAACTACCCAGAAAAATGGCTCAAATGCTTTGAAAAATGTTCTGGGTTCTGGTTCTAGAACCCCAAACTCATGCCCACACAAACTGCCAGGGATTTTTAAAACAGGGCACCACACAATGGCCAGGGACAGTGCTCCCAGAACGTGGGTACCCACTTTCGTGCTGCCTGCTCTGGGGAGGGGTGGAATGGAGCAGGCAGACAGCAGAGAGCCAGAGGAGCAGAAACTTCACTTTTTTTTATTTATTCATTGAAATGTTCCTGCCTGATGATTCTCTGTGGGGGGGGTACACAAAGGGGCCCTTTGACACAACCACTAATTCCCCACAACACCATGCGGGACCCTTGGGGCAGTCATAACCCTCTTTCCTTTTCTGTGGTGCCCCCTATACTTTGGCCTTCTTACTTTGGGGCACTGCACAAAACTGGAGTTTTGCTCCTGCTATTCTCCACTGCTGAAAAGGACATGGGATATGTTTCCCATGATATGTCCTAAACCTCAGGGTTCTGAATAAGTTCATAGCATACACAATGTTTTGCATGGTACCATATAAGTTCCTCCTATCTTTTTGTAATGGGGCTGGCTTTGTGCCTTGGACATGCAGGAGATATGTTAGTGCATATATGTCCAAATTACCAAATAAATAAAATATTAAAATCAAACACTGCCATGGGCAGCACTGTCACTTCCTTCTGGAGAAGACATGTCCACCTTCATGTCTTACCCTTTGGTTTGTCTTCAGCATTGCAGGTTTTTACTCAGTGTTTTGCCATTATAGCTGCAACCCTTTTCTGACACACACTGCACAGTATGTCTTCCCATACCTGGAAAACTGGCTATTCAAGGTCTTCTCCATTGATTTAGTGATACAGACAACAGCATAGTGACCAGTTGTTTGATCAACCCGGTACTCAGTTGTTCAAATCCATGTCACTACTCATTTTATGACAATGGCTGCAGGTCATGATGCCACACAGATGACAACATTATTCTGAGAAGACCTTACCTCCACTCTGATCACTCAGGTGACCAATGTTTCCTCCAGTGATTGGTTCACTATCAAGTCCATGCTTCAATTGCTGGGTCTTATGGCTGCTGTCCTTATGACTGTCCCAGCAGTCTAGAATGGTGATAAAGAGGAGATATTGCTGATGGGTGATCTGAATATGCCAGATGTTAACTGGAGTGCAGTTGCCACAGCCACTTCGAAGAGTGGGGTTCTTCTAGATGCCCTACAGGGGGCATGCCTTAGACAACTAGTACTGGAATCCACTCAAGATGGAGCAGTCTTAGACCTTGTCCTCTCAAATGGAGATGGCGAGGGGATCACAGATGTAGAAGTGGGAAGCCATCTGGAAACTAGCGACCATCAAACAGTATGATTCACAATAAACATAGCAATAGAGTCAAGCCATACAAAGGCAAAAGTACTGGACTTCATTAGGGCTGACTTTGCCAAAATGGGTGAGTGCCTAAGGAATGCACTAGCAAATGGGCAGGAAGGAGGCATGGAAGAACAATGGGGAATAATAAAAACTGCCATCACAGAAGTAACAAGCCTTTGTGTGAAGCAAATAAACAAAACAAAACAATGTAAGAAGCCACTATGGTTCTCAAAGGTGGCAGTGAAGGTTCAAGAGAAAAAAGCATTCAAAAGTACAAGGAATCACAGAAGGAGCAGGAGAGAGAATTGTATCAGTTAAAGCAAAAGGAAGCTGGGAAGGCAGTCAGAACAACAAAGGCCCGAACTGAGGAAAAGATAGCCAACTCAGTTAAGAAGGGGATAAAACCTTTTAGGTATAGTCAGGGAGTGAAGGAAGACTAAGGGAGGGATAGTGAGGCTTTATAAAGGGAGGGGTGGGCAGAGGGTGACTGTGAAAAGGCAGAGATATTAAACAAATATTTTGCTCAGTATTTACAAATGAAGAAGGAGGTACCTAAAACAAACAATAGAAACACTCTGGATACAGAAGTTGATACAACCCATTTACAGAAGAAAGGGTTCTGAAAGAACTCTTAAAACTGAAGGTGGACAAAGCAATGGAGCCTGATGGGATTCATCCCAGAATTCTAAAAGAACTAAGGGTAGAACTAGTGACACCACTGACTATCCTCTTTAATAAATCATGGAAGGATGGGGTGGTACCTGATGACTGGAGGAGGGCAGATGTGATTACCCTTCACAAAAGTGGGAGCAAGGCAGAAGCAGGAAACTACAAACCTGTTAGTTTAACCTCAGTGATAGGGAAAATGATGGAATCACTTCTGAAGGAAAAATTGTCAAGTACCTATAGGCCAGAGGGGCACAGGACCCAAGGCAGCATGGATTCACAGTGGGAAGGTCATGCCAGATGAATCTAATAGATTTCTTTGACTGGGTGACCAAAGTAGTAGATCAGAGAGGGGCTATGAACATGGCCTACCTAGGCTTTAGCAAGGCATTTGACTCAGTCCCACACAAAAGATTAATATATAAGGTAGCCAGCCTGGGAGTGAGTTCCAAGATGATAGCCTGGGTAAAGAATTGGCTGGAGAATAGGACACAGAGAGTAATAGTAAATGGAGTCCACTCTGAAGAAAGGGAGGTTACTAGTGGGTGCACATGAGGTTCAGTATGTAGGACCTGTCCTCTTCAATTTCTTTATAGCGACATTGCAGAGGGACTGGAAGAAAATATGTCTCTTTGCAGATGACACAAAGATCTGGAACAGAGTTGATGCACAAGGTGGGGTGGAAAGGATGAGAAGGGACTTGGCAAGGTTAGAAGAATGGTCAAATGTATGGCAGCTTAGATTTAATGCTAAGAAGTGCAAGGTAATGCACCAGGGAAACAAAAACCCAGGGGAAGAGTACACAATGGGGGGTGAGATACTAACAACAAAAATGGAAAGGGACCTGGGGGTAGTCATATCAGATGACTTAAAGGTGGGAAAGCAATGTGAGAGGGCAGTATGGAGGGCTGGGGATACTGGGATTCATATGAGAGGCATCACAGTAGAAAACAGGAAGTTGTTATCCCTCTGTACAGACAGCTGGTGAGACCCCATCTGGAGTACTGTGTGCAGTTCTGGAGACCCAATCTCCACAAGGACATAGACAAGATGGAAGCTGTCCAGAGGATGGCAACTAAAATGGTGCAGGGTCTGCACCAGAAGACATATGAAGAGAGACTAAAGGAGCTTAATATGTATAGCCGCGAGGAAAGGAGGGAGAGGGGGGACACAATAGAAATGTTCAAGTACCTCAAGGGAATCAACAAAGTCCAAGAGGGTAGCATCTTTCAAAAAAAAGAGGTGTGCAAGAACTAGGAGGCACAATTTAAAGATGGGAGGTGGCTCAGAGGTAATGTAAGGGAACATATTTTCACAGAGAGGGTTGTGGATGCATGGAGCGGCCTTCCGGAGGAGATGTGGAGTCAAAACAGTGGTTGGATTCAAGCATGCATGAGACAGCCATAAGGCAATTATAGGGGTTGGGGGTAGAAAGAAGTAGGCTGCTGGTTAACTAGATTCTGCAGCTTATCCATTAGGTAGGGAAATGAGCAGACTGGGTGGGCCAAGCGGTCCTTATCTGCCGTCAAATTCTATGTTTGTATGTTTTCTTCCTCCAAATTAGGATTTCCAGGTAGTTGAAAAAAGAGAGGGGAAGGGAGTGTGCAGAGAGGGGCCTAGAAAAAACAGAAATTCTAAATTAATACTTCTCAGTATTTACAAAGGGAGGGGAAGGGAAGGGGAGGGACCAAAAGTAGAGGGTAGAAACACACATAGGTGGTAGGTGGCCACCAGTCCCTTCATGGTGGAGAGAGTCCTAAAACAACTCTCAAAACTAAACATGGACAAGGCAATGGGACCAGATGGGATGCATCACAGAATACTGAAAGAACTTATGGAGGTACTAGGGGCTCAACTGACAGCCTTATTTAACAAATCACTGGAGGAGGGAGTGGTGCCAGAGGACTGGAAGAGGGTGAACGTGATACCACCACACAAAAGTGGGAGTAAGGTGGAGGCTGGAAATTAGTCTGGTCAGCTTGACCTCAGTGGTGGGGAAAATTACAGAATCCATGTTAAGGGAAAGGATTGTGCCATATCTGGAGGCTAGTGGAGCACAAGAACCTAGGTAAAATAGATCCATAGCAGGGAGATCCTGTCAAACAATTCTGATAGATTTCTTTGACTGGGTAACCAAAGTGGTGGATCAGGGGAGGATAGAGGAGGCCTACCTTGATTTTAGCAAGGTATTTGACTCCATCCCACACATGAGACTAGTAAATATGTTGCGCAGTCTAGGAGTAGGTCCCAAGGTGATACAATGTGTCAGAAATTGGTTGAGTAACAGGACACAGGGGTTGGTGGTGAACAGAGTACAATCCCAGGAGAGGGCGGTGACCAGTGGGATGTCACAGGGCTCATTTCTGGGGATGGTCCTCTTCATTTCTTCATTAGCGACATTGCAGAGGTGCTGGAAGGAAAGGTGTGCCTCTTTGGGATGACACTGAAATCTGCAATAAGGTAGAATACTCAGGTGTGGTGGAAAAAATGAGAAGAGACCTAGGCAAACTGGAGTAGTGATCAAAGAGTGGCAGTTTAAATTCAGTGCAAAAAAGTGCAAAGACATGCACTTGGGCTGTAGGAATCCTGGAGAGGAATACAGAATGGGGGGGGGGGTGTAATAACAAAATAACTGGAAAGTGATCTAGGGGTGAACATAACAGATGATCTGAAGGTGGTCAAGCAATGTGAAAGGCGGTGGGGAGTGCCAGAGGGATACTGGGGTGCATAAGTAGTGGCATCACCAATAGAAAACAGGAGGTGGTGATGCCACTGTACAGACAATAGGTTAGGCCACATCTGGAATACTGTGTTCAGTTCTGGAGACTGCATCTCTGGAAGGACATTGACTGAAAGAAGTGGTCTAGAGAAGGGCAAAAAAAACGGTGAAAGGATTACACCAGAAAACACGAGGAATGACTGAAAGACCCCAATATATATATATACCCTGGAGGAAAGGAGGGAGAGGAGGGATATGATACAGACATTCAAGTACTTCAGGGGAATCAACAAGGTCCAGGATGACAGCACCTCCAAAAAAAGAGATGTGCAAGAACAAGGGGTCACAATATAAGGTGGGTGGGGGAAGACTCAGGGGAAATGTGAGAAAGTAACTTTTCACAGAAAGAGTGGTGGATATTTTTATTCTATGTCAGTTGTGGTGATTGTGAAATAGGACATTGCTGTCCCCAGAAAGGTGTAAAATGTATTTCATAATGTATAGCAAACTCATCAGAACAGCTAATATTTTTCCTAGTCAAACTATCTCTTGTTGGGAGCTGCAATATTGAACATAAGATTTGCAAGAAAGCTAGTTGTGCTCACAACAGAGGGAGGGAACCTTTCAATTGTCTGTGGTTTGTAGCAGATATACTGCAGGTGGAGGCTACTTCTAACTGAAAGGTGAAGAAATTTAAATTATCAGGAAAAGACAGTCTTGTTACAATTCTTAAGATTTTCAGTGCAGGAAGATTTTAAACCTGGGCTAAACATTTGTCACAAATCCTGAAATAAGTGCAGGTACAGGTTGTGTATTTGACCCAGACAGTAAACTGTTTTCTGTGTTTATCTTTGTTTGCCTTAAAGGCAATTCCAAACTTTCTCAGGAAGTGATTACATCACAGAGACTTAATCAGCCAATAGCTTGGGTAACAGACCTGAGAACAATAATATATAAGCAAGTGTTTATAGCAAGCTCATCAGAACAGCTAATATTTTTCCTAGTCAAACTATCTCTTGTTGGGAGCTGCAATACTGAACATAGGATTTGCAAGAAAGCGAGTTGTGCTCACAACAGAGGGAGGGGAACCTTTCAATTGTCTTTGGTTTGTAGCAGATATACTGCAGGTGGAGACTGCTTCTAACTGAAAGGTGAAATAAGGAACTTACAATTATCAGGAAAAGACAGTCTTGTTACAATTCTTAAGATTTTCAGTGCAGGAAGAGTTCAAAGCACAGCTGACTTATTTTGGGGTGACTGCTTTCAGAGCACAAACCACCAGGCTGTTTTGGGGCTGGGGAGGTTTACCTGTGTCTGACTTGGATGTCTGGATTTTCTCTGTTTGATTAGCAGGGATTTTCTCTGTCAAATTGTTGTGTATAGTATCTTGCAGACAGGAAGGCACTCATTGCAGTGGGTCAGAGCTCTTAGCTGATTGTTTTGTGAGGGCACAGTTTAGGCCCAACCCTTCCCACCCCTCACCCACCCACCCTGGAAATAGTTCCTTTATACCTGGGGTTCTGACATCATTTCCTCAAGAGTGCAAGGTGCATATCAATGTCATATCCTCTCTAGCACACAGCACTGAAAATATAAGCATACACATTGTATAATATATATATATATATATATATATATATAATATCATATACAAACAACACACACAACACACACACACAAAAAAAGTACATAGTCATGTGGGAGTAGTGCAATGTAATGGCTGTGGGGCAGCAGTCTTCCGGGAGTCTTTCTGGAGGCTGAGATGCTGCCCTATTTGCAGACAACTCTCTGCCCTGAGGAGGAAGTTGCCCGTCTTCAGGCCACACTGGACAGCAGTAGAGAACCTTCCCCCAGGCCAGACTGGATGGTAGGAAGGAAACCCCCCCATCCAGGGAGCACCAGAGCCACCACCACTACCTCAGAGGTTGCAAACAAAGCACAGCAGTTGGACCACAGTGGGCTCAGGGAGGGTGAGGAGGGTGGAACAGAGGCACACCCAGTCAGTTGTTCCACTCCACAATCCATACACCATTCTGGAGAGCACAGCTCCCCTATGGATGCACCCACGGAGGAGATTAAGGAGGCTGAGGACACCTGTCACAAGGGAGGCCCACAGGAAGGAGGCAGAGGATGCCACAAGGAAAGGAAGCAGCTCCTGGTGGGGGACTCAATTATTAGGGGGATAGAACTGGGGGGAGCAGGGAAAACTGAAGTAAAGTGCCTGCCTGGTGCCATGGCTTGTAGGGACAAGAAGCGCATCCTCAGGATCACGAGAACAGCTGCAGGGAGTCTGAGCTGGATGTCATTGTCCACCTAGGGACAAATGACTTGGCTCAACATGAGATTAGAGCAGTGCAGAAGGACTTTTAGAACTGGAGGGGCCTAAGACAAGTAGCACACACAGTATCCTTCTCAGAGGTGCTGCCTGTCAATGGCATGAGTGAGGCAAGGTACTTCACCATGCAGTTTAATGAGTGGTTGAAAAAATGGTGTGGAGCACAGGGTTTGGCTTCATTGGGGACTGGGGTTCCACCTGGAGGACACCAGCCTATACTGGCAGGATGGTCTGCATCTGTCCAGGAAGGAACAAGTCTTTTGAGCAATCGGTTTAAATGCTTCATTGGCAAGCTTTTAAACTAGTCAAGGGGAGGCACTGATAAGCAGCAGGAAAATCCCAGCCTCCCTACAAAACAGGGTACTAAATGAGAAAAAGACCGAGGTAGAAAGGTCAGTGGGGATGCTGCAACAGAAAGTAAAGCCATCAAAAAATGGAAAGCAATGAGTACCAATGCCCGTAGTCTGAGTAACAAGCTTCCTGAATTAGTGGCCTTGATGGAGGAGGAACATCTGGATATCGTGGCAGTCACAGAAACATGGTTCGCACAAAACCATGACTGGGACGTAAACATACCAGGATACACTATCTACAGGAGGGACAGAGAGGGTAAAGAGGAGGAGGAGTAGCTCTTTACATAAGGGAAGGAATCAAAGCAACAGAACAAAAGGGAAAACAGGGAGGAGAAGAAGCACTGTGGGTAAATTTGGAGACCGGCAATGGCACCACAATCCGCACAGGGGTTGTATACAGACCCCCTTCTCAGGGGAGGAAATGGACAAGAAATGATAGAGATATACTTAGTATGGCAAAAAAGGAGATATTGCTGATGGGTGATCTGAATATGCCAGATGTTAACTGGAGTGCAGTTGCACAGCCACTTGAAGAGTGGGGTTATTCTAGATGCCCTACAGGGGCATGCCTTAGACAACTAGTATTGGAGCCCACTCGAGGAGGGAGCAATCTTAGACCTGGTTCTCTCAAATGGAGATGAAGAGGATCACAGATGTAGAAGTGGGTAGCCATCTGGGAACTAGCGACCATCGAACAGTATGGTTCACAATAAACACAGCAATAGAGTCAAGCCATACAAAGGCAAAGGTACTGGACTTTAGGAGGGCTGACTTTGCCAAAATGGGTGAGTGCCTAAGGAATGCACTAGCAAATGGGCAGGAAGGAGGGGTGGAAGAACAATGGGGAATAATAAAAACTGCCATCACAGAGGTAACAAGCCTTTGTGTGAAGCAAATAAACAAAACTAAATGATGTAAGAAACCACTATGGTTCTCAAAGGAAGTGGCAGTGAAGGTTCAAGAGAAAAAGAAAGCTTTCAGGAAGTACAAGGAATCACAGAAGGAGCAGGACAGAGAACTGTATCAGTTAAAGCAAAAGGAAGCTGGGAAGGCAGTCAGAACAGCAAAGGCCCAAACCGAGGAAAAGATAGCCAACTCAGTTAAGAAGGGGATAAAACCTTTTATAGGTACATCAGGGAGCGAAGGAAGACCAAGGGAGGGATAGTGAGGCTTAATAAAGGGGGGGGGGTGGGCAGAGGGTGACTGTGAAAAGGCAGAGATACTAAACAAATATTTTTGCTCAGTATTTACAAAGGAAGAGGGGGAGGTACCTAAAACAAACAGTAGAAACACTCTGGATACAGAAGTTGATACCAGCCCATTTACAGAAGAAAGGGTTCTGAAAGAACTCTTAAAACTGAAGGTGGACAAAGCAATGGGGCCTGATGGGATTCATCCCAGAATTCTAAAAGAACTAAGGGTAGAATTAGTGACACCACTGACTACCCTGTTTAACAAATCATGGGAGGATGGGGTGGTACCGAGGACTGGAGGAGGGCAGATGTGATTCCCTTCACAAAAGTGGGAGCAAGGCAGAAGCAGGAAACTACAGACCTGTTAGTTTAACCTCAGTGGTAGGAAAATGATGGAATCACTTCTGAAGGAAAGAATTGTTGAGTATCTAGAGGCCAGAGGGCACAGGACCCAAGGCAGCATGGATTCACAGCGGGAAGGTCATGCCAGACAAATCTGATAGATTTCTTTGACTGGGTGACCAAAGTAGTAGATCAGGAGGGGCTGTGGACATGGCCTACCTAGACTTTAGCAAGGCATTTGACACAGTCCCACACAAAAGATTAATATACAAGTTAGCTAGCCTGGGAGTGGGTCCCAAGATGACAGCCTGGGTAAAAATTGGCTGGAGAATAGGACACAGAGAGTAATAGTAAATGGAGTCCACTCTGAAGAAAGGGGGGTTACTAGTGGGGTACCGCAGGGTTCAGTATTAGGACCAGTCCTCTTCAATGTCTTTATAAGCGACATTGCAGAGGGACTGGAAGGAAAAGTATGTCTCTTTGCAGATGACACAAAGATCTGCAACAGAGTTGATGCACAAGGTGGAGTGGAAAGGATGAAAAGGGACTTGGCAAGGTTAGAGGAATGGTCAAATGTATGGCAGCTTAGATTCAATGCTAAGAAGTGCAAGGTAATGCACCTGGGAAACAAAAACCAAGGGGAAGAGTACACAATGGGGGGTGAGATACTAACAACAACAAAAATGGAAAGGGACCTGGGGGTAGTCATATCAGATGACCTAAAGGTGGGCAAGCAATGTGAGAGGGCAGCAAGGAGGGCTGGGGGGATACTGGGATGCATAGGGAGAGGCATCACCAGTAGAAAACAGGAAGTTATTATCCCTCTGTACAGACAGCTGGTCAGACCCCATCTGGAGTACTGCGTGCAGTTCTGGAGACCCAGTCTTCGCAAAGACATAGACAGGATGGAAGCTGTCCAGAGGAGGGCAACTAAAATGGTGCAGGGTCTGCACGGAAGACATATGAAGAGAGACTAAAGAAGCTTAATATGTATAGCCTCGAGGAAAGGAGGGAGAGGGGACATGATAGAAACTTTCAAGTACCTCAAGGAATCAACAAAGTCCAAGAGGGTAGCATCTTTCAAAAAAGAGTGTGCAAGAACAAGGGGCACAATTTGAAGATAGAGGGGGCGGCTCAGAGGTAATTTAAGGAAGTATTTTTCACAGAGAGGGTTGTGGATGCATGGAGCAGGCCTTCCGAGGAGGTTGTGGAGTCAAAACAGTGGTGGAATTCAAGCATGCATGGGACAGTCATAAGGCAATTCTAGGGGATGGGGGTAGGAAAAAGTAGGCTGCTGGTTAACTAGGATCTGCAGCTTATCCAGTAGGTAGGGAAATGGGCAGACTGGGTGGGCCAAGCGGTCCTTATCTGCCGTCAAATTCTATGTTTCTATGTTTCTATAGATGTTGGCTAGGAGTCAGGACAGTCATCACACTTCTTCTGTGATTGGTTAAATCTGATCTAGTTTATTACTATATTTTTAAAAGTTTCTGCACATGCCTTTTTTGTTTTGATCTTGAGGACCTTTGAGAGCAGTAACCTCAGTATGTCTTGTTAATTGCTATTTTCTTTTTCACTTGTTTACTGCGTTCTTTATTTTTGTAATCTCAGTTTTGAAGCCTCAGAGTACTGCCGAGTGTTATGTTGGCAGTTCACAAAACTGGAAATGAGGCAAGTTCAGAACAATGCATCTACTTCTGTGTCCCTCTACCGTATGCCACAGTGATTGCAAATGTAAGTGCATCACCCTGCCACTTATTTTGTTTCATATCACAATAATATTTCTCCATTATATGTGTATGGCTGTCCAGTTTGTATTTGTGTGTGTCATTGTCTTGTCTCACTTTCCTGAAAGTAGGTCTCTCTGCCCCCACTTGATCACCCGACCCGATAGTTAATGTTATATTATTTCATAATTTTCACTGGTGCTAGTGCCCCCCGCTGATCACCACTTGCTCCCCCATCATAATCCTGAGCTAGTGACAGCACAGCCTCTCTCTTCACCATGGCTGGCAGCTGACTGAGATGGAAATGAAAGCATACACTGTATGTACTTCAATATCTGTAAAGATAGCTCATGTACATACTCACTGAAATCTCTGTTAGCAGTCATCTGTAATAGAGAGAGGTGGGCTGTTCCTTTCACCGGCACAGGATTGGGATGGGAATCAGGGTGGTGGGGCACTACCAACAGGGTGGGGAGGTCTGCTAGACCTCATGGAATGGGATTTTTTTCCTATATGTGTTTCACAGGGGATAGGGAATGAGGGGTCTGCTAGATGCCAGGGAATGATTACAGACTGGAGATCGGGGATGGAGAGAGGGAGGGACCAGTAGACACCAAGGAATAATAATTTCTATACTGGGCATGGGTGTGAGTGGGGGAGGGACCACTGGAAACAAGGGATACCTCTAATTGGTATCAGTTTGGTGATCAGTTTGGGGAGAGTACTAGCACCAGGAAAACTCTATTGCCTGTTGGATTGGGGATGGGGGGATTTATAAGTAAAGTGTGTGTAAAACAGGTCTACTTTGATTTTTATTTTATTCCCTTCTTCCTGCCTTTTTTGACAGCTCTCATGCTGTCTTCATTGATATGAGCTACTCAGTCCATGTGTGATTGCAGGCAAAACTACTTTGGACATGAGTAGTTGTTTCCTTTTTCCCAAAATTAATGTACAGCTGCAGTGGATTTATGGAGAATTGTCGATGGCTTTATAAATAAAGTGTGTAGAAATGTTATACTTTGATTTGCATTTTATTCCCTTCTGCTGGCTCTTTTCACAGCTGTTGGAGTCAGATGCAGGTCTGTTAGATGTTACAAGCTCATTTATAATAATAATAATAATCTTTATTTGTTGCAAGCACAATTCAATAAATACCAAAGCACTTTTACAGAAAACCAAAAAATAGTAAATATTTAAAACCATTAAAATGACAGAATTCCATTAATTATTTATCAGGGTAAGCAAGAGAGAACAAAAATGTTTTGAGAGCAGATTTAAAGCTCTCCACAGTCAAGCCCCCCTTTTCTGATGAGGTAGAGAGTTCCACAGTGTAGGAGCTGCAATAGCAAATGCGTGGGCTCCTGAGGTCTTCAAACGGACCCTGGGAATCTCCACAGCTTGTTTCTCTAACCTCTATTCTATACTGCCAGGCCCATTCTCTCCTTCCCCTTGCAACATACTAACCCCTTTACCTTGACCTTTCAGCCTCCCTTTTCTTCATATAGAAGCAGTTTTACACCCCAATCCAACATATATGCCTCCTGTTTGTGTATGTACTGCCAATAGTTCCTTTTGACACTCCAGCTCACAATTGTAGACAGTGGGGATCCATTCACAGTGGGACCAAAAGGTGCCTGTAACCATTGTTTAGACAGCTACGTGCACAAATGTTTTGGACCCAGTTTTCTGCCGTAGCTTATAGTCCTTCCCTTTGCTGGACTCCATCATCCGTGCAGTGAGAATAAACTCATAGCACCAACGTATGGGGTCACTATGGAGCCAGAACCCACTGCTAGCCCTCCACAAACAACAAAGCTTGCCATATACTAGATACATCAGCCTGGCATGCCTCCTGATCACTAACCCGATAGGCAAAAGAGCCTTTCCCTGGTGCTAGTGGTCCTCCCTGCTAATCACTGGCCCAATACCAATAAGAGGTTTCCCTGGTGTTCGGTTATCTTTCTTTCCCCACCGACACCCATGCCCAATATAGGAATCTTTATTCCCTGGTAAGCAGTGGTTCCTCCCTCCACCTGCACCCATGCCTGATGTAGAAATCATTATTCCCTGGTGTCTAGTGGTCCCTCCCCCCAACCCTATCCCTGATCTGCTGTATGTATCTAGAGGACCTCCCTCCCTATCCTCTGTGAAATACATATAGAAAAAAACATATTTCACTCCCTGGCATCTAGTAGATCCTTCCACCCCAGCAGGTAGTGCCACACCACCCCCACCCCCTCATTATGATCCCAAGCCGGTGACTGGCACAGCCCTCCTGACTCCACCATAGCTGGCTGCTGACTGAGTTGTCAATGAGCATGTACTGTCAATCAGCATGTACACAGTACGTGATCATTGACAATTCATGTATGTGCTCATTGTCATCTCAGTCAGAGGCTGGCCATGATGGAGAAAGGAGGCCTGTGTCAGTTACCAACTCAGGATTAGGATGGGGGAGTGGATGGTGGGGCACTACCTGCCAGGGTGAAGGGGGTCCACTAGATGCCAGGGAATGGGATTTTTTTTAATATGTCTTTCACGGATATAGGTGATAGGGAGGAGTTCTGCTAGATGTCAAAGAATGAGTTACATACAAGGAATCATGGATAGAGTTGGGAGAGGGACCAATAGAAACCAGGGAATAGTGATTTCTCTGTCAGGCATGGGTGTGGGTGGAGATGTAGGCCACTGGGCACCAGGGAGTAAAGATTTCTATACTGGGCATGATTGTGGGTGGGGGAGGGACCACTGGACACCAGGGGTACCTCTGATTGGTATCAGGCTAGCGATCAGTGGGGAGGACCGTAGCACCAGGGAAAGGCTCTATTGCCTATTGGGTCAGCGGCTAGATGCCAGGAAATGGGACTTTTTCTATATATCTTTCAGAGGGGATAGAGGATATGGAGGGGGTCTGCTATATTCCAGGGAATGGTTTACATACAGGGGATTGGGGATAAGGTGGGGAAAGGGACCACTAGGCACCAGGGAATAGTGATTTCTATATTGGGCATGGGTGTAGATGGAGGGAGGGACCACTGGACACCAGTATAACCTCTTATTGGTATCCGGCCAGTGATTGGCAGTGAGACCACTAGCACTAGGGAAAGGCTGTCTTGCCTATTGGTCCAGGGATCAAGAGGCATGCCAGGCTGAGGTATCCAATGTGTGACAATGTACATTGGTTTTGCAGGGCAGGCAGTAGGTTCCAGCTCTATAGTGATCCCATCCATTGGTACTGTTAGTTTACTGTCACTGCAAGGATGCTGGAGTCTGGCAGAGGGAGGGACTACAGACTATGTCAGAAAGCTGGGTCCAAAACATTTGTGCACCAAGCCATCTAAATAATGACAGGAGGGACCTTTAGATCCATCTCTGTATGTATCCCCCCAGCCACAATGGTGAGGTGGAGTGCCAGAAGGGACTGCTGGTAGCATGGATACAGACAGGAGGCATAGATGTCAGACTGGGGTGCATAAACACTTAAGCCCCCTCTGGGAGCTTACTTGTTAAGGGCCCTTTAATTCAGCACTGTCCAGTGTTCAGATCCACCTGCCAGTGGGTGGAGCTGGGGCTGGAGTCCCACTTAAGAGGGGTGGTTTGGTGTATTTTTGGAAGGTTGGAGGGGCCCAGGAATAGGAGGTAAGGCTCTTGGGCTGAAGATCTTGGGCTGCAGACAGAACAAGTTTAGCTGCAGGGCAGAGGTTCAGGACAGGATGGGGTGATCACCATCCCAGTCCACCCTGGTTATGTTTTTGTCCTAATCGTTGTATATGGTAGCGGTCGGGTATGGGACCATTTTGGGCTACAGTGATGGAGAACCCCCCCCCCCGGAAAAGGAGATGAGAGCCGGGGCCTTGTGGTAAAGTGTGTAGCCTACCTCATGATTCCTGGCACAGGGGTAGACCTTGGGTGGAGTCCTTAAGAATGTCCATTGGTTGCTACTGGTTGAGCGTGGTTCAGGGTGAGCGACTGCATTGTGGTGGACAATGGTGACAGCCTGTCTCTGGGAACCCAATTTGGGAGCACGTATCCAGTGGTGTGGTCTCAGGGCTGTGTGGAAGAAGTGGTGTCACAGTGTGGCCCTTTAGGCCTCATGGCCTACTATGAGAATCATGTGTGGGGCACCTTTTGCCTTGGAGTTGCCATCCCCATTTGATGAGTTGGGATTGGCACACTCAGGCTGGTGGAGCAGAAAAAAAACACCTCGCACTTAGAAGCAAAGTTGAAGTGCCGGAGAGAGGCTGATATGTGTTTTCAGGGTTCTTGTGCTGCAGCCACTGTCAGTAGGGACTCCTGACTTCCCAGAAAACAAAGTGAAGAAATTGTGCTGTGAAGGACCTTGGGCCTGCACTAAACTGTTATGCTCACAGCTGTTTCATGGAGTTGTGATTGAGTTTTTACATGTTAAATCAAATGTTTTTATTCTTCATCTGTGCCTGAAGAGTTGGCTGATTCAGTTGCTAACCAGTTTGCCCTCTAGCTCCCTGGACAGGATTTTCTGTGTCCAACTGCCCATTGGGACTATCTGTACAAGCTTGCTGCACCCCCAAAGTCACCTGCTTGGTGGCACTATCTGTACCCAGGTATGATCTTTTATTCCTTTGGACTGAGTTGCTTTGCTGTGTTTGTGGAGTGCTCCCTCCCATTTTCTTAACATTAGGAATACAAGTGGATGTGGAGGGGGGTCTTATATATATATAAAAAAAAGAATAATAATTATGGTCAGGGTAAAGGGGTTAGTATGTTGCAAGGAAAGGGAGAGGATGGGTCTGGCAGTCTAGTATTTATTTTCTTTATTTATTTGGCAATTCAGATACAACCTTTGAGTATACACTATTTTATAAAGGCTCCACTTCAGGATGTAAAGCAGCAGAGACATAACAAAAACTTGGCAGTTAACACAAAACATACGATTGTGATATAATACAGAAAATAGATAAATAATACATCTGAGTGACCTAGACAACTGAAATTGTACAAGCGGGAGGAGATTACCAATTAGCAATGTATGGCATAGCTGTCCGGGGGCCTGTCAAGGTACAGTATCAGAAAGGGATGGAAAAAGAAAGGGGGGAGAGTGCGAATGAGGTTTCCCAATTAGCAACATGCAGCATAGCTGCTCCAGGGGGGCCTGTCAAGGTAAAGTATCGGAAAGGGTAGGCGAGAGAAAGGGGGAAGAGTGTGGAAGAGGAGTAGATTAGAGAGACAGAGAAAGAGAGGAGGAGAGAGAGAGAGAAAGAGAGAGAAAGAAAGAGGATTGGAGAAGGAGAATATTTAGGGGAGAGTGGGTGGAATGGGGAGGTGTTGGGGAGTATGGGAGGGAGGGAGTTGAGGAACTGGGGGGTGGCAATGGACAGCAGGTGGGGGTTCAGGGTAGGTAAAACAGGAGAAAAGCTCAGACAGGTGAGGGGGGTATCCGGGTTGAGGACATGAACTCAGGTAAGGGAGTCAGAGGTGTTTAAGAGGAGGTGTCCAGGTTGAATATATGGATTCAGGTAAGGCAGTCACAGGCGTTTGAGTTCAGCAGGTATTGCCTGTATGTCTTTTAAGGGACCAAACATTTGTGGTATTAAGAACTGCAGCAGGGATCTCATTTAGCTATAGTGGAGCTCGGTACATGAAGGATCCTTGTCCTAGGGAAGTTCTACAAAATTGTACTTTCAAGCTGTGTTGTCACTGTTCTTTGTATGTTGTATTTGGAGCTTACTTCCTTTACCAGGTCTGCAATGCAGGTAGTGGTTAGGGAGAGCAGGGCCTTTCTCCCTAGCAGGTGAGTTTGGTATCTGATTCTGGATTGAAGCAGTAGTATGGGGGCCAGACCATACAGGGTACAAGTGTGCATGAGCGGTCATCATTTAGCAATAGTTTGCAAGCCTTGTTAAGGGCAGAGGCAACTCTTTTGAGGGCTGTATCAGTGGCAGCACTATAAACCACCAGCCCGTAGTCAAGCAGGGAAAGGGCAGAGCTGGAGACTGAGAGCTGGAGGGCTTCAGCAGTTAGGCTTTTCTTCTGCCTGAACAGGATCTCTAATTTATTGTTCACAGCTTTCACCATCATGTCAATGTGCTGAACATATGAGAGGGTATCATCTACAATGACACCCAGGTACTTGAAGGAGTGAACCTGTTCCAGTGGGGCAGTCAGGAGATTTGTGATTGTTAGTTCTGGGCATCTTCTTTTTAGTTGAGGGCTAGAGAGGAGCATCGTCTTGTTTTTTTTTTTTTTTTTTTTTTGTAGTTTAGTAGCAACCTTTGGGAGTAGAACCAGGTCTTCAGTTGCAGGAAGAATGACTGTAGCTCAGCCTGTAGGTGCTCTATGAGAGAGTGACAGTTACGTAGGACAGCATCATCAGCATATAGAATGACTTTGCTAGTGCAGGCATCCAGTAGGCCATTCGGGAACATGCTGAAGAGCAGTGGACCCAGGATGGACCCTTGAAGCACCCCTAGTGAGACTTCCTTGGATGCAGATACAGAGTGACCTATCTTGACCCTTAGAGACCAGAAGGTTAGATAGTCCTGGAACCATAAAACAGCATTTGGGAAAACACCAAGGGCATGCAGTTGAGACAAGAGGAGTGGGTGGCAGACTGTGTTGAATGCTTTTGTTAGGTCAATGAAGATGGACCAACCAGTTTTCCCATATCCAGTGCCTTATGGATATACTCGGTGAAATCCACCAGTGCAGTGTCCATACTGTGGAGTTTCCTAACGCCATGCTGCTGGGAACATTGCAGCTGGTATTTGTGAATATAGTCAGTAAACTGGTCTGCCAAAATCCTTTCCAGTGCTTTAGAGAGGGGGGAGGGGATAGAGATGGGCCTGTAGTTTGCGGTCAGTGACCTATCGCCTCCCTTATGCACCGGAGTCACCAGCGATTGTTTCCAAGGAGAAGGGAATTTGGTGAGCTGGAGGGATTTATTGAAAATCATAGTGATGGGAGTGATGGCTTTGTTGGTTCCCTGTGCCAGCAGTTTCATGTCAATGTTGTCAGACCCCATTCTGATTTTCACCAGGACCTTTTTAACATAACCCAGTGCTTCTTTGACAGTGACTCTCTTGAAGTAAAATTCAGGGTGCGAGTTGATGTCCAGTGGGCATCTATTATCAGCTTCAATAGGCTTCTGAGGTATCTCAGCTGGTAGAACAGAGCTAAGATCTGCTGAAGTGGAGCTGAACTCTTCGGCAATGGTGTGGGGGTCCATGGTATTTATGCCATTAACATTTAGCAGTGATGTCTGTGTTTTGTCATCCTTCCCCGTGAGTGCCTTTATATTGTCCCCAAACCACCTCCCGTCACCCCAGGTTCTTTCCAATTGATCCTTGTAGAAATTAGCCATAACAGTCCTGATGAGATATGTGCATTTGTTTCTGGCTGCCCTGTATCTTTGAAGATCACTGGGCCTACTGGAGGCCCTGGCTTGATACCAAAGGTTGTCCCTTGCCCTCATGTTATCTAGAAGGTCACATGTAATCCATCCATTGTAATGGCTGCCTTTTTTTCTTTTTTTGAACAGAGCAAATCTGTCACAAATGCTATTTAAGTTATTAATAAAATACTGAAGTGTTATGTCAAGGTCATGCAGTACCTTCAGAGGAGATCAATCAATCTGAGAAAGCACCTCCTTGAAAGCTGAAAGCTGCCCTTTCCTGAGAATTCTGCTGTTCACAAAGACAGATGGCACTTTTTTGAATTTATTAGACCACAGAAAGGTGGTATGGGAGTGGTTGCTTAGCAAATCTGGCAGTACCAAGACATCAGTAATCAGTAAACCTGTCAGGTGAACTTGCAAGGAGCCAGTCCAGGAGCATGTGCACACTGATCTTATAGTTCATTCTAGTAGGCTCCATGACTAATTGTTTGAGAAAGGAGCTGGCTATGGAGAATCTGTGTGTGGCTAAGATCATAGTAAATTGGGTGGGTAACTGTCTAAAATTGAGGTAACAGAGAGTTGTAGTCAATGGAATCAAGTCATGAGTGAGGGAGGTCATGAGTGGGGTACCACAGGGATCTGTTCTTGGACTGATCCTCTTCAATATGTTAATTAGTGACATTGAGAAGGTTATCCATGTCAGGCTGTGTCTCTACACAGATGACATGAAGCTAGGTGGAAGGGTGGATAGTGATGAGGAAATCGGGGAAATGCAGAGTGATGTATGACAGCTAGAGGTGTGATCCAAGATTTGGCAATTGAAATTCAATGCCAAAAAATGGCAAGACAATGCACCTAGGGAACAAGAAGAATACTGGATAGGTGGAGTGAGACTTAACACTACAGCTGAGGAACAGGACCCTGGAGTTATCATCATCGACTCCCTCAAACAATCCAGTCAGTGCAACAAGGCATCTAGCAAGGCAAGTATGATGATGGGAAGTATCAGGAGCACTATTGATAACAGAAGGAAAGAAGCAATATTTTCTCTGTATAGATTCTTAGTAAGATTACACATGGAGTGTTGCACCGAGTTCTGGAGTACTCACCTCAGGAATGATAGATAGGCTGGAGACAGTGCAGCACAAGGTAATAAAAATGATTCAAGGCCAACAGAGCATGTCCTATGAGGAGCACCTCAATTCACTGAATATGTACTTGCTGGAGACCAGAAGGGAGAGGGGAGATATGATAGAGGATTTCAAGTTACATAAATAAATTAGTACGGTGAACTTTGGGAAAATATTTCGCTTGAATACAAGTTCATGGTCACATGAACATGAGTGAAAACTGAGAGGAGGGAGGCTAAGAAGGGAAGGAGAAAATATTATTTTACATGAAGGGTGTTGGAGCCGTGGAACAATCTGACTGCTGAACTGGTGGGTACTAAAATTGTTGATGAGTTCAAGCATGGTTGGGATAGATAGAATGAGTGGTATAGTGGTTGCTTAGGGCAGTAAAAGCTGGTAAGGGAATGGGGGAAAGTATGGTGATGGCTAAGACACTGGAGAGACAATAGATCCTATGGCTAAATAGGGAACTTGGCCAAACTGAATAGAATGTTATTATTTTTCTGCCATCAGTCTGTGTTTCTGTTTCTATATTCTGCCACCACATGGAGACAGAGCAATGCTTTCACAAAACTTTACAGTTTGGCTTCAGTGGCCCTTATATGGGTCTGCATTGGTCTTGCCATTCTTCTTGGCCTGCTGCCTTACAGAGTTGCATGTCTTCCTTGTCTGGGTTTTCTCCTGCTTTGAAATCTTGAATTGTTTGGGAATAATTTAATATGCGTGGCTCTATGGAGGGAGATGTCGGCAGAGAAGATAATTTTGTTATTTACCGGTAACGGTAGATCTTTGAGTGAATTTCCTCCATAGAGTGAAAGCTCTTTCTTCTAAAAACTTCCTTTGCATTTTGTGGTGAAATATTCCAGAAGACCAGTTATATCCCCCTATGGACTGATATAATCAATCATTTTCTCAAGACATCCAAAAAGTCTATAAAATACACTCAGAACAAGGTTGGGGTTCTTTTACAGGTATAAAAATGTTTCTCCTGAGTACAGGAAGCAACTAACACAGGCCACTTTCTTGCCACAGCTGGTGGTGACTTCATTTAACTGAATAACACGCATTCTTATAGTCATGTCTCCAGCTGGCAGCAAGAAAAGCAGACTGGTACTTATTCTTGTAAATACAAAACTTCCTCACAAAATTCTGGACACAATAAAAGATGACCATGGGAGGATGGTACTTATTAACATGCACATAAAAGAATAACTTTTTATTATCAGTTCTCTGTATGCACCTCTCCTAGGATGTAATAATTTTATCACTGATATCAACACTAAAATTTGTGAGTTAGGAGAGGGTCATATTATATTAGTAGGATATGTCAATTGCCTGATTCAACTAGATTTAGACAAACTGAAAAATATAAGTTCCTGAGAAATATATCAGCCTAAAATATTAAACAAATTTTTCAAGATAATGATTTCATTAATATTTGGAGGTAAACTCAGCTGATAGAAAAAGATTACACTATTACTTGAAATGCCATAAAGTGTTTATAAGAGCTGATTATTTCTTTATATCAAAAGTAATCTTGATGAACACAATTGTATGTTTGCTCTATGCAGATACGAGTGAACATAATGCTATGATACTAGGTTTGGAGAGATGTGTCACTGTGGTCCAATGCAGGGCAGTCTGCAAGGGGCTTGTTCTTCAGCGTCACACCAATCATCAACCAGGCTGATCATGACACAGTTCTGGGTTGCTGGGCAGAAAACTTGTGTACTTCAAAGGAGAGATCTGGCCCAATCATAGGGTGGCTCTTTCCTTTGACCTACATAACGGTGCCTAGTAAGCCCAGTTGATCTGTCACGATCCGCCTGCTGTGGTTCCTCCCATGTATATAATCCCTGATGCTGACTACAGCTCCCCACCCTGCCCGTTACATTGGGTGATGCTGGGGAGCCCATGTTGTTTTTCTTTTTTTATTTGTACCAGGATTGGAGACCAGGGTGGGGGGAGGGAACACTATACTATGGAAATATTTTTTTTTCCTGTCTCTTTTGATGGGGCTTAGAGATCAGAGAGGGGCTAAAATACCTCCACAACCCTCTAGGGTTTGTGGGGAGGATTGCCATGTTTTTCTGGGTGGTGATTTGCTCCACTCAACTGCCTTTGTGAAAGGCCATTACATGGAGCAAATGTTTGTGAATGGGAGTGCGGGGATATGCAGGTTCTCTCCCACTCATTTGCATTGATGCTCCCTCTCCACTTTGCCCAGGTGCAATCCCAGTTTGCGGGGGCTAACTAGGCTTTGTGAATAACAACTATTCACAAAACCCTGTTTGCCCCAGCCAAACAGGTTTTGCACCTGGGCAAAGCTTTGTGAATCCTGCACCAGATTTTTAAAATATTCTTTTTTCTCTCACCACCTCAATAATGTGACAGCTGTCATTTCTCAAACCCTACCCAAAATGTGTTTTCACAATTGTGGCACAAAATGACATTTTGACCATTGTTTTAGAAATGACACCGGTCGTGCTCAGAAGGAGTGGTCATAAAAAGATTATAGTATATGGTTAGGGTTTATTGTGGATGGAAAACAGTGGTTTTCCAAATCCTGTTGTAGGACAGTTCAAAGGTCAAAAAAGTTGTACTATCGTTCTGATGTCACAATGATAGTACAACAACTTCTTAACCTTCAACTGTTTCCCAATTGGCTGAAACATTGGGCTTCACAAAAAAAACCTATACAACATGGCGGCGGTGCTAAGCGAGCAGTTGGGCACGAGCTTCTGAGATAGTTTGGACACGGACTGCCATAGTCGGCGCCATGTTTCCAAATTATCTATTTGTCAACAATCTTTTATTTTTTTTAATAAGTCAGTTGTCCTGGGGAATAAAGCTAAATCAGACGACAGCAAGAACCTTCAGGGTCGGTAGTGGAGTAGGACCCCAGCATGCACAGGGAGGAAATGGCAGTGTCAGAACAAGCTGCAAAAAGGTACAGAACCCGACAAATACTTGCTGGCACATTTTAGGGTAGCCATATATTATATAAAATAGGATCAGGGGTATTAATATGTTGTAGCTTCTATATCTATTGATGACATTAGACCTCTCGAGCTTCTCGCCTCTTGAGGTCTATGATGTCCCCAACCCCCGATAGTAGAAACACAGCCTTGTTGTGCATACAGTTCACTATCCATTATTCTATATATGTTGAAATGTGGGTTAAACAGTGAAAAAACAATTACGTTAGGAAACATCAAATTCTTCCAATGTTTACTTATATCTTTGTTTTGCACACTTTAGCTTGTAATGTTCAACAGATCCCTTGTGTTATCCCACATCCTTAACACTGCAGGTGTCATTTTTCAAATCCCCTCTGAAACCTGTTTCCACAGACACACAAAGAAATCACATTTGGGATACTATTTTAAAAATTCCACCTGTCTTGATCATAACTTCATGTCATAGATTGTTGGACATTTGGGGTCAAAATACGAGAGCCCACTTAAAAGTAGATATTGCCTCTCAGCTGCCCTATCCTGGGTAATTATAATCTAATGACGTGTAAAAGAAGGACATCACTGAAAATGAGACATTGCATCGTATATGCTCTATCCTGGGTAAATATATAGTAAACATGGTATCACATCACTTGAACGATGCAATTATAGTGAAGTCAATTCAGCACATCCAATAATAACTAAGACAATTACAGCGCAATACACATTACAGTGACTGAGGCATTTGAGCAACTATACATATTAGCGACTGGTAAATGCAGCACAAAACAATATGAGCAAGTTAACAGCTGCTACTTACCCCCAGTGTCCATTGCGTCATGGAGATGGAATCCTAGAATGGGTGTGGACACAGCCCCCGCATAACGATATAGGCTTAATTAGTGTCAATTAGTGGCAGCGATTGTGAAAGTTATAAATGGGTGTGGCATAGTTGGGTACAGCACAGCACAGCTGATGTCTGGAGCCGCTGCTGCTGAAGGAAAGTGCCAGTATCAGGATCTGACCGAGAGGATCGTACAGCTTGTGAGGGAGTACGGGCATCATCCTAGGATGGAATACCTGCTGGGGCTTGCATTTAATTTTCAGATGTAAGTGTAGGTAGCAGTTTGTACCATCACTGAACTCACTAAGATGCTCTGAAAACATTTGTCAGCAAAATTACTAATTGCTGAAATTGCATTCATTAAAACGCAGTCTCTGTAATTGTCAATTGGTGATATTGCCTCACTGAAATTACGTGGATCCAGTAAAAATGTGTACAAGCACTCAACATTGGCTAATACCTGTTTTTTTGTCAGATATTGAACCAAGTTATCTGTGAGACCATGACCCAATAATCCTAGTAGTATCAGCATTACTGAAAACAGGGAAGAGAAGTCAAGGGAGCAAGTGTCCCACACAATAGCACATACCAGACAGCTGTTCCATGCCCTAGGGATCACAGTCAATCTTCCCAAGTCAGGTTTGACTTGTTGTCAGGATCTGCAGTATATAGGGGCAGTGCTGAACAGGGCTCAGGGATTTGTCTTCCTGCCCCACAGGGTAAAACGTCAGATGGCTCAGGTCCAGCTGCCTTACAGCACCATATATGTCATAGCCACAACATTCCTGAGGCTATTGGGGCTGATGGCTACAGCCATTGACATGATACCCCTAACCAGGCTGCACATGAGGATCCCTTGATGGATGTTAAGCATCCAGTGGGATCAATGCACCGATGACCTAGAATGGCAGGTTCTAGGCATATTCCCTGTCAAGAAGATACTTCAGTGGTGGATGAAACCCAGCAATCTGTTGAAAAGGATTCCCTTCCTCATACCCTCCCCTCAACAGATTCTCATCATGAATGCTTCAGGGATAGGATGCGGGGATAATCTGGGGCCTCATCAGACTCAAGAGAAGTAGACCAGAGTGGAGGCCTCCCTCCACATAAACATTATAGAGATGAGGGCCATTCTATATGCTCTGCAACCCTTCCAGAACCATATGGCCCCTGGCCATCTGCTGGTGCAGACAAACAATGTCAGTGTAGTACAGTACATAAACCAGCAAGGGGGGAACCCACTCATACCCTCTGTACCTGGAAGCAATGAAAGTCTGGTACCAGGCTGTAGAACACGGTCTAGAATTGTCAGCCATCCATGTTTCAGGTATCCTAAACATCCTGGCAGACAGCTTAAGCCAGTCACAGTCTCAAATGCATGAGTAGGAGTTGCTGACCTCAGTTGTAGAACATCTGTTCAACAGGTGGGGTTATCCAGAATTGGATCTTTTTTGCATCCCCACTCAATGAAGAACTGTTACTTTGTAGCTCATTTTCTCCAGGGCCTGGGCTTTTCTGGCAAGATGTGTTATCCATTCTTTTGGAAAAGGAGGTTTCTTTATGCCTTTCCTTCTTTTCCTCTTATCCAGAGGGTGCTCATCAAACTCCAGATGGAGGGCACCACTCTAATTCTGGTGGCCCTCTTCTGGCCTTGTCAGATATGATTTCCCCTGCTATAGCAGTTAGAACTGGAACCTCCAGTGCCCCCTGCTCCAGTGCAAGGGCTTACTCTCACAGGAACTGGGAACTTTGGTCCATTCAGATCTCAGGTCACTCCATGTCCATGACTGGCTCCCAAACACTGTAGTCATTGTGATATTCAGAGTGTCCACAAAGGTGGCTGATGTCCTGTGGCCACTAGAAAGTCTTCCACCAGGGCCATTTATTCAATGAAGTGGAAGTGATTCACTTTGTGGGCCACTTCTTATCACTTGGACCCCTTTACTTGTTCAGTGAACCAGGTTCCAGAGTGTCTGTTGTCCTTGTCAGATGCAGGACTGCAACACTCTTCCATTAAAGTTAGAGAGGCATGGATATCAAATCCAATAAGGTGATCTAATGGGATTTCACAGTTTTTCTCAGCATCCAGCCCAGTTAGATACTGCTGTTTATGGGCGGGTCAGGTAATGGCTAATTTAGTAAAATACAAACATTTATCAGAAAAGTCATTTTTCACATCCCACTTTGAGAACATTCCTATTTGCTGTTTTTCTTATTTGGGAGTTTCGTGCATTTGAAGATCAGCAGCAGACTGTTTCAGGGATGAAAGCTGATTTATTAAGTGTTATTGGGAGTGCAAGGGGTCAGGAATCCATCTGTTTCAGCCTTCTGTTTACTGAGAGAGTGTGCACATTTATGAGAGTGGTCTTGATGACATCCGAGGAGTGAGTTAGTAACTTTTGGGTTATACTTCTTGTTATGTATGCCTTGAGAAGTGAAAGAGATTCAGAGTGAACAAAGAGAGACAGAATTCATTAATTACATATAGACAGGCACTCATTAGTACAAGGAGCTTCTACATCATGGGCCGTTACCACTTCTCACTAGGTATGTAATAACCTGCCAACCTGATGCCACTTTTTTTTAAACAGAAAAGAAGCATACATACCTGTAGCAAGAAGCATAACCAAACACAAATTGAATTACCTGCCCACACAGCAAGGTACAAAATGGGACAGTTGTTAACCTTCCTAGTAAGCAATCTATTGATCGCGGTCTCCCTGGAGCAAATGTGTGGTGTGTCATGGATCAGCTACAATCATGCACTAGCTGCCAAATGTGGAGATAAAAAGAGATAGTCTAAATGACAGAGCGGGTAGAGGATTTTCACTTTTTTATTTATGCTTGCTGTTTTTGTTAAGGTATCTGGCTTTGTTTTAACTGGTAAGAGATCATCTTCATGGAAAAGTGGACAGTCAACAACAGGAAGTAAGCGTGTGATTTTTACATTACTGTTATTTTGTGTTATACTGTATACAGCTGCATTTCATTTCTCCACGGTCCAGTTAAGATGTGTCACAGCAAGCTAGCAGCAGTATTATAATGTGAAGGTTGAAATATACTGCCTGTTGAAACTTTTGATCATGCTTTGGAACACAGTGTGTATAAACTTGTGATGCATGACCTGAAAGTAACTAGCCACACCCCCCATATCTGACCCGATAAGAAATCTGATCCAGTTGGATCAAAGTCTGAAATTATCCAGACCCAAAATCCATGTCAATTCCTATATCTGTACATCTCTAATTAAAGTGCAATTGCCTGCTCTTTCAGCTTTCCATTTGCCTATTTATGGCCATATAGTGGCACAGCTAGATGTAACCCATATATTCTTGAGAGGTATCCTGCATTTGAAGCCTCCCATTTGCAATCCAAACCTGAATTTTGTGTTAAAGAAACTCACTTTTGCTCTATTTGAGCCAGCTGCAACTTACGAGTTACACTTCCTCTCTTGGAAAGTGTTATTTTTAGCTGCTGTTACTTCTGCTTGAGGGATTTCTGAGCTCCAGGCTCTTATGTGTGATTCTTCTTACTTGATTTTCCATAGAGAGAGGGTGTCTTTTTGATTCAACCCTAAGTTGCTTCCTAAGGTAGTGTCAGAGTTTACTTTGAATCAAATTATCCACCTACCAGTTTACTTTCCTGACCATGCCAATCCAGGGGAAGTATTGCTCTGTACCTTAGATGTACATAGAATACTCAGGTATTATGTTCATCATATGAAGGACTGTAGGTAATCCTCACAGACGTTTGTTTTGTTCACCCCTGGGAAAGATGGTGTTCTAGTTTCTAAATAGCGCCTGTCCAAATGTTCGGCCAACTGTATTACAGTTTGTTACAGGAAGTATTGTAAGGAACTTCCTGAGGTTGTATGTGGCCATTCAGCCAGAGGCATGGCCATCTCTGTTGCCTGTTTCAGGAATGTGTCAGCTGCAGAAATTTGTACTGTTGCAACCTGGAGTACTGTCCACACATTCACTAAACCTTAAAGTGTGGACATTACCTCTAGAAGAAGGACAGACTTCAGCATAGCTGTGTTTCAGGGCCTCCTTTCTTAGGCCAGTAGCCTCCAGTCATCCCAGACTGTCTTTGTGTCAGTACTGCTTTGGGCTTGTTCCATAAGTATGGCCTGATGAAAAAGATATCCTTGAAGAATTTACTATAACAGTAGCACTTTGAGAGAATCTCTTTCATCTGGCCATGCCATCCCTCCCTCCATCTCCATCCAGCTCAGAGCTCCTCACTCCTGTCTGTCTTTCCAGGACAATGCACCTTCTGTTTTCTACCTTGTCTGGTAGCAGGAACCTTAAGCTCTCCCTCGGTTCCCCAGGAGGAGGTCTTGAGTATGATATCTGGTGGGGAACTAAGGAGGATGTGGGGCCACCAACATTTATATAATACTGGACAACGACATATAGACATCAACATCTGATGTCATCATAGACAGCCTCTAATAGACTGCTAGCGAAAAAGTTTCCAAGTGGTCCTGGTGCCTGACAGCAATAGTTCCATAGGTGTGGTCTTATGAAAGAAATTCTCTCAAAGATTGGCTGCTATTGTAAATTCTTACAAAAATGTACTTTTCTTCTACTGTTTATTTCTTGATAAACAGAAGCAGGTACAAGAACCATCCAAGGACGAGGGTCCTGTATTTCAAGAGGGCAGATTTTATAAAGATGGGTAAATGTCTCAATAATGAACTGGTGGGAAGATGACCTAGGTGGGTTGAAAGAACAGTGGGTGAAACTAAAGAGGGCATAGTGAAGGCAACACACCTATGCATCAAACAACTGAGTAAGAGTAAGAGGAAAAATGGACAGCTATGGTTCTTGAAAGAAGTAGCTGAAAAGATTAAGGTTAAAAGGGTAGCATTCAGAAGGTATAAGGAAGTGCAGAGGGATGAGGATAAGGAGGTGAATCAGGAGAAACAGAGAGATGCATGGAAAGCAGTAAGAACAGTGAAGAGGCAAAATGAAAAGAAAATAATGCAAGCAGTAATGAAAGGAGAAAAGACATTTTTTAGATAAGCGAGTAAAAAGAGGAAGATCAGGGAAGGGATTGTAAGGTTAAAAAGCAATGAAGAGGCTAGTGCAGAGGAGGACCAGGAAAAGGCAGACATCCTGAAGAAATACTTTTGTTCAGTGTTTACAGTGGAGTGAGAAGAGGATGGGCCACAAAAAAGTAACAGGATCTCTGAAGGAAGGGAGGTGAACACCAATCATTTTTCAGAGGAGAGAGTCCTAAAGGGACTCATTAATCTGAAGGTGAACAAAGCAATGGGACCAGATGGTGTACATCCTAGGGTATTGAGGGAGCTCTGAGAGGTAATACCTTTACCTCTGAAAGCACTATTCAACAGCACACTCAAACAGGTGTGGTTCTGGAGAACTGAGGAGAGCAGATGTTGTCCCACTTCCACAAACTGGTAGCAGGGAGGAGGTAAGCAATTATAGTCAAGTTAGACTGATATCAGTGGTTGGAAAGTTAAAGAAATCCCTGCTGAAGGAGAGGCTAGTGGAATATCTTGAATCAAATTGGTTACAAGACCAAGACAGCATTGATTCATGGATGGGAGGTCATTTCTAATGAATCTGATAGACTTCTTTGATTGGGTGACCAAGGAATTAAATTAGGGTGGCACAGTAGATGTGGCCTAACAAGAATTCAGTAATGCATTCAACACAGTTCCACAGAGGAGACTATTAAGCAAGCTGAGTAGCATAGGAGTGGGTTAAAACATGGTAAACTGAGTAAGAAATTGGTTAGGAGATAGATTTCAGAGGGTGGTTGTAAATGGAGTTCACTCCAAAGAGGGGAGGTTGACCAGCAGGGTGTCTCAGGAATTGGTGCTGGGACAAGTCCTCATTAATGTCTTTATATGTAACATTGCAGAGGATCTGGAGGGGAAGGTCTGCCTATTTGTGGATGACAATAAAATCTGCAATAGGGTGGAGACTCCAGGGGTGGAAAGGATGAGCAGAGACATGAAAGAACTTAAGGAATGGGCTTGAGTCAGGCAGCTGGGATTTAATGTGAAAAAGTGCAAAATAATGCACTTGGGGCACAGAAACTTAGGGGGTAAAGTACAAAATGGGTAGAGTGTTAATGAAGACCATCAAGCAGGAAAGAGACCTGAGGGTAATAAACTTCGATGACCTAATGGTGGTCAGGCAATAGGAAAAAGCAGTTTGGAGGGCTAGTGGAATGCAGAAGTGCATAGGGAAAGGTATCACCAGCAAGAAAGAGAGAGGTGGTGCTTCTTCTGTATAGATCACTTGAGAGAGTTAGACTAAGGGGTAACATGAGAAAGTATTTCTTTACAGAAGAGATGGTGGGAGTAAAGTTGGTGAGGGAATTCAAAACTGCATGGGCTAGACATAAAGGGACCCTAGTGATTCAAAAGAAAAGGAAAAACAAGAGATTAAGTAGGATCCCTGGCATTTGTTGCAGGTACTATAGGGAAAAAGGCAAACTGGATGGGCCTAGAGGGCCTTATCTGCCATCAAATTCTATGTTTCTATGTTTTTATCACAACTACGACCTCACTTAGAATACTGTGTGCAGTTGTGTAAGCCACATCTATGGAACGATAGGGACTGAGTGGAGAGAATCCCAAAGAATGCAACTAAAATGGTGTGAGGTCTGCATCAGAAGACCCTTGGAGGAGAGACTGAAGGAACTCAATAGGTACACCCTGGAAGAGGGAAGGGAGAAGGGGATATGACAGAAACCTTTAAATACCTCACATGGTGGTAAATAAGGCAGATATGACAGAATCATTTAAATACCTCACAAAGGTAGATACTGTAAGGTACAAGAAGGGAGTATTTTGCAGAAAAAAAGATGCAGCAAAACAAGGGGACATGCTGTGAAACTGGAGGGAGTAGATTCAGGAGAGATGTGAAGACGTACATCTTCACAGAAAGAGTAGTGGATTCATGGAACAGCTTACCAACTGAGGGTGAAAAAGTGATGGAGTTCAAGAATGCATGGGTTATGCATAAGGGGAATTTCTTTTATATTTTTTTGGAATTCAAGTTGTTATTGTTTTTAATTCTACAATTACTGTATAAATTCTTTGGTAATCGGGTAAGTCCCATGAGGCACAAGTGCCTGTTTTCAGGGGTGACCCAGGGTCACCGGGCTGGTTTAAGTGACTTGCTTAGAGTCATCCAGTATGCAAGTAGAGGTTGTGTGAATCAAACCCAGGTCTTCTGGATGTACCAAGCTCATTCACAGCTTGTTACTCTAACCTCTAGGTTATGCAGCAAGCCCAATAGCATTCATAAGGTTTGCAAACTGTGTATGGAAAGAGATTAATTATTTGAACAATAAATACTGTAACTATTTATACAATACATAAGTTCGTATCCTAGCTCGGGGTTCCCCCTTGGAAATACAACTCAACACCTTAAACATACTTTGACAAATCATTTGTTTTATTATAGGTAAGTTTAGCTATGCCAAAACTGTATCTAGGTCAACTATAATAATAATTTCTCTGATTCCAGATATTCCCTAAAGGGACTAAATCTTTCCTCTGCTCTGGTATTTTGGTGTATCCTACTCCCTTCCCTCTATTCACTCTGGTGGCATTGGTCCTGCCCCTTCTCTCTCCCCTTCTGAGTCTAAGTGAAAGGCATACCACTGTCACCCAGTCAGTGGGTCAATGCCATTTTTAGGTGGGGAGATATCCTGGCATAAAATACTCTGATGGGATCTTACAGTAAGCTGATGTGAGATACTTCCCTCAGATACTAATGAAGGTGTTCATCTTGCCCCTGGTAGAGAATGGAACTCTCTCATAACTGGTTTCCATAACTTGATGGCCACCCATTTTGATCAGTTTCTTGTGGAGTGGACTGACCAGACATGTGTCAGACCATAACTTGAGGTCCTCCATCTTGCTATAGTCATGGTGGACTGTGTCTGACTGCTCTGATTTAGCTGTCCTGTCAACCCTTGGATTCTGTCCTTTCTCCTGGCCTGATCTCTTTGGTGCTAGTTCTTCCACCAAATCAGGTATGTGGGATGATGACCTGTAATCCCTGTTGCCATCTCTCTAACCTTGGGTTGTATGCCCTTGTGACTTCTTACAATCCTTTGCTCTGGCTCTTTTTAAGTGTGTTGTTTGCCAGTCCATTTCCAGTAAAACAGTATTAGATCTAGGGAGTGTTGTAGATTGGGACCCTTATGCACAGTGGGCAGCTGTTGACTGTGACTTGTTGTTGGCAGCTGTCGCCAAGATCTCCAAGTGCTGTTATTGTTCTGGCTAGTGTTGGCAGAAGAAGCCCACTGCTTCTTCAGGCAATTCAATGGTGTGAGCTATTCCATTCTTTGGTATCAGAAGTCAGGCTAAGTGCTGTAGCTGGCAGGGGATGCCTAGTTGTTGAAGCGCTTTCCTGATCCCATGTACTCTTTCATTATTGTGGCCTGTTCAGATGAGTTATCATTAAAAACAAAAATCCAATTGTCTGGCTATGTCAAGGGTCAATTTTGCCTTGCCAGTGCCAGAATGTGTTCTTTTTTGGGGAATTGCATAAACTTTGCAAGTGTTGGGTATCCCTCCTGTTTTGTTCAGGGCCGGATGAGGGATTGACACATATGTTGTATATACATGGGAATGTGTGGTAGTATATACATGGATATATAAATATATATCTATATATATATATATATATATATATATATATATATTCTATGCAAAAGACTTAATGTCTCAGTTAGGGTTATTCTACAATGACAAAAGCAAGGAAGTTCAACATTAGGGTTCCCACCCCTTGCACTCCACCCCCACCCTGGCCTCACCAACAGGCATCATGCTGTGCGTTGGGGTCGAGATGGCCAGAACCCCATTCTTTGTTCACATAACATACATATAAATGTTTCCATTGATTTATAATGGGAACTTCAAAGTGGCATAACTTTTGAATGCCTAAATATTTTTTCACCAAATGAAAAGTAGTATGTTTGGCCACCAAAGCTCTTTCAAATGATCCATCTCGCAGAGTGGCACACCACATAACAGCTGTGCAGGGCCACATCCAAAATCCCCAAACCTGCCTCCAAAAATGGATAATTTTGCATTTTTCAGTGTTTTCGTACTCAAAGACTGTAAGTCAGACTGAAACACAATTTAGCAAATCAAGAGATCTACCATTCCCCACTGTGCATACCACATTTCAGGCAAATCCGTTGAATGAGTCCAAAGTTATTAATGTGCAAAAGTTTGAATTTAACATAGAAGTGACCACTGAACCTGAACTATAGTGGTGCGACTGCACCACTATTATATAAAATATATGGTAGAACGTTTAAAGAATGCCATTAGGGTTGTAGTATATGCTTATGGATATTTGTAGTCTTATCTAAGGTGTAAGTTCCTGTCATTCCCAGTATGATTTTCTTTGAGTATGTGCACTGATGTGTGTCAACTATCTCGGAGAAGAATAAAGATAACCTCTGAACATACATGCTGTAATTGAGTCTCCCTGCATAGGCATATACAATACTACACTGGTGACTGAGGAGCAAAGCAAGACAACTCACAGGCATGCAAGACAGATTAGGTGAGCCAATGCATGTTTTTTTCTTGAAGGGCATTTTTTTTAACTGCTGTAAATCCCCACCAACCTTGTGTTGCGTTAGTCAGACTGCTTATCTTTCCTTAGCAGCTAGGCTCCTATAAGCATTATACAGTTGTCAGCTGGAATCTCTTGCTTACCTACAATCAAGAGTGAAAAAAAAACTCCAGCTACTGTGAACTGTCTGCTTAACTCACTGAGTTTGAAAAGAAACATATTACAGAGTGGGGAAAAAAGTCCTTTCTTTCTGGTATGTGAAACCCACCAGCAAACAGTCGTAAATTATGTTAATGCTTACATCAGCAGCTTAAGTTCCTGATCACATCAGCAGAAGCAGTTCAACAGCAGCCTATTGTGGCATAATAGAGAAATTGCAACACATCCTGAAAAGCCTTTGAAAATAAAAAAACAACTTTGTGGACACTGCAGCTACTGTACAGGACACCTTTCCACAGCCATCATGACTGCAACTGGACGAGTACCAGAATTTGATTAATCAAAACAGAACTTTGATTCTTATTTGTAATGTTTTGAATACTGGCTAGAGGCAAATGAAGTTCCTGATGCAAAAAAAGGCAAAGGTTTTTCTTGCAGTTTTGGGACCTACAGTGTACCAACTCCTCAAGAATTTGACTGCAGCTGCCAAAATAGTGGATGTGCCGTATGCCCAACTCACAGAGACACTTTCACTGCATTTCAAGCCCAAGTCAATTCTCATTGCAGATTTTAAGATTTGATCATCAGAACCAAGAGAAGGGGGAAGCTCTTGTCGATTACATCATTACTTTCAAGCATCTGGCAAGCACTTGTGACTTTGGCCAGTTTCTGGAGGATGCCCTCCGAGACTGTTTTGTCTGCGGTTTCAGAGGAGAAGCCCATCAAAAGTGTCAGTTATTAGAAAAGGACCTAACCTTGAAAACATGCCTGTGAGAATGCCTTTGCTATGGACCTTACTTGGAAGGACACCAGGGAACTACAGGAGCATTCTAAACCCCAAAGAAGTAGAGTTTGCAAGGTCACCCATATTCCAGTACCCAAGGGACATTCCACACCAAGAAGTGGTCCTCCATCTGTTTCTCAACAAACACAAACATTTTAGAAGTCAGCACCAAAGGCCACTTCCGCAAAGTCAAAACCATGTTACAGATGTGGAGGTAACCACCAGCAAAGCACATGCCAATTTCAGCACAAGAAATACCACAGTTGCAGAAAAGTGGATCATATACTGACATTGTGCAAAAGTACATCACAGACTGCTGCTGCATGGAATGTCACAGATGACACTGCAACCACTGACACAGAAGATGAGGCATTGCACCTGTTCATGGTTTATGCAAAACAGGCAAAAGCAGCAGAAATTTACCTCCAAATGGAGCTGGAAGGAAACTCAGTTAGCATGCAGCTAGGCACTGGAGCCTCAATATCTCTTGTGCCTGAGCACATCTACAAAGAGAAACTTCAGCAGTGCCCATTGCAACCATTGTATATTCAACTCTCATCTTATTTGGGAGGCCCAATCCCTCTGCTAGGGGAGACTGAAGTACCAATCACCTACAAGAGAGGAATGTGGACTTTGCCTCTAGTGGTGGTACAACTAGAAAGACCTGCATTACTAGGCAGAGGCTGACTCATACAGATCAAATTGAACTGAGAAAAGATCTTCTGCTTAAATACTATGACCAAAGCACAGCAAGAAGTGCTAAAGAAAGTATTGGACAAACATGGTCCTAATTTCCAGGATGGTTATGGCACAAGGGATGAAGATGGACCTTGCCTCTAATGGTGGTACAAGGAGAGAGACCTGCATTATTAGGCAGAAACTGGATCATACAGATCAAATTGAACTGAGAAAAGATCTTCAGTTTAAATACTGTGACCAAAGCACTGTAAGATGTGCTAAAAAAAGTATAGGACAAACATGGTCCTAATTTCTGGGACAGTTATGGCTTGATCTGGGATTTCATGGCAACGATTAAAGTGCAAATGGGAGCCACTCCAATTTTCCACATGACTCAACCAGTACCCTACGCTTTAAAGGAAGCAGTAGAGAATGAACTGGACCATCTCAAAAGCCATGGTATCATCTCATGAATAGAGAGGAGCAACTGTGCAGCACCTATCATTGCGGTACTGAAATTAGACAAAGCAGTGAGGCTGTGTGGTAACTATAAGGTTACAGTGAACCGTTGTATACAGCCAGACCCATACCCATTACTAAATGCAGAAAACTTATTCATCTCACTCACAGGGGGCAAGTTCTTTAGTAAGTAAGTAAGTAAACTTTATTTGTATAGTGCTCTTCAACAAAGCATATTAGCGCTTCACAGTAAAATAACCATTACAAAAATAAAATCCTATAATACAATAACTTAATAAGCCATAAAACCACAGAGTAATCAATACAATATAGCACCAAATGCCTTCTGAAATAAATACGTTTTGAAGGCAGTCTTAAATCTCCACTGTCAGGCACTGAAGTACCTGACAAGACAGAAATTTCACAGGGTAGGAGCCACAAAAGAAAATGCCCTAACTACAGATGTTTTAATCTGTACCCTGGAAATCTCCAGCAATTTCTCATCAGTCGAGCAGAGTGGCTGGAGAGGGAAGTAGGGGTGCAGGAGATCTTGTAGGTAGCTCAGTTCCAATCTGTGTAGGGCTTTATAGGTCAGCAAGGTGACCTTAAAGGTGATCTGCCACTGAACAGGCAGCCAGTGCAGTTCGAACAGCATCGGCATAATATGACTGGATCATGATGATCCAAACAACAGCCATGCCACCACATTCTGCACCACCTGCAAGTGGTGGATATCAACCCCAGGAAGCCCTAGGTAAAGGGAGTTACAGTAGTCAAGGCGTGAAGTTACAAAGATGTGGATCAGAATAGACCAGTTGCTAGACGGAATCAGGTGCCTAATCCAGGAAATGGTCCCGGATGGAAGAAAGAGGACTTAAAGGCCAACACCTGGGAATGAAGTATCAAACCATCATCAAGTATTACCCTCAGATTATGCACCCAATCAGAGGTCAGTAACTGTGACCCTCTGAGCCAAAGTCCAGAGGGACACCCCATCTCAACCCCTCAATCTGGTGACCTGGGTCCACTACCAACACCTCAGTCTTTTCTGGATTAAGTCTCAACCAGCTTGTGTTCATCCAGTCCTAGATTTGAGCCAGGCAGTTTTTAAAGACCGATCATGCACTATCCTGGTAGGGTACAAAAGAGATGTAGAGCTGTGTATCATCTGCATAACAGTGAAACCTCAGCCCATACCATCTCACAATGTCTCCCAATGGCAGCATATACACCGTGAACAACAGAGGGAATAGCACGGAACCCTGAAGTAACCCACAAAATAGAGGGAACGCCTCAAAGGAATAAACCCCAAGACCACCCTCAGATCTACCAGTGAGGAACAAACAAAACCACCTGAGGACTGTACCAGACAGCCTGCAGATGGCATGCAGGTGGTCCAGCAAAACCAGAGCAGTCTCGGTACTATGCCTTTTATGAAATCTGGACTGGAGGGGATTGTAGATTTCATGGATGGTAAGATGGCTCTCCAACTGTAGCACCACAACCTTCTCAATAACCTTTACCACAAAGGGAAGATTAGAGATTGGATGGTAGCTGGCAGAGCTGTCTGGGTCAAGAAAAGTTTTCTTGAGAAGTGGGGTCACCACTGCTTCCCTTAGGGAGCAGGGAAACCCACCCGTCTCCAATGAACACCAGACTATCTCAGCAAGGACTGTGCCGATGACATCAAGACAGCCTAATAAAAGCTGAGTAGGGCCCAGATCCAAACTACAACTGGTTGGGTGCATCTCCCTGAGAATCCTCATGACATCCTTGATCACTAGTCTATCAAACTCTGTCCAGCAAAACTGAGGTGTAACAAGATTCAGCTGACCAACTTCTCCCCTGAAGAACAAGCCAAATGGATCTCTGCTCTGATGTCGGCAACCTTATCAGCAAAGAACTGAGCAAACTCCTCACACTTTTCATGAGAACATGCTATCCAAACTTGTAGACAAGCTGGATTGCACAGTCTGTCCACAGTTCAGAAAAACTGAGCTAGTTGATTCTGAGCTGCGGCAATCTCCCTGGACAGGAATTCTTCCTTTGTACGGGTGATTGCCGATTGATAGTCTCTAAAATGGACCATCAGTCTAAGTTTGTTGGCCTCCAGGTTGGTTCTTCACCAGATACATTCTAACCTTTTCCCTGTTAACCTCAACCCCCTCAGGACCCCATCAAACAAAGGCGACCAAGGAAGGTGGGTGAGAGGGCGAACACAGACAGGTATCCAGAGCCCTCACCACAGCCCAATTATATGCTTGTAGAAGATTCTCAGGGCCCTTGCGTGTACCCGGTAATCCCAATAGGTCCAATTCTGCCAGAAGACCATCAGAGGTCGCAACTCACAATGGGCGGTATTGTACCATCTCCACAGCAGCAGGTCTATAAGAGGGAGCAAAGAAACTGAACCTTATGGGGTGATGATCAGACCAACCAACTGGTTCCACCACCAAGTTGGCAGTCTCCATCCCCAGTAGGAAAATCATATCCGACAAGTGGCCTTTAATATGAGTCGCAGAAGTAACTACCTGTGTGAGGCCCAATGATAACATAAATTTGAGTAAGTCTTGACCAAAGGGTGAGAGTTTGTCACCAACCCAGGCACTGAAGTCACCCAGCACCATCAATCTGGGGGACTTCAACACCATGTCAATGATGAAGTCTGCAAATTCAAGCAGGAACAACTTCTCATCCCTGGGTTGACAGTAAATGAGAATGATCCTGCACCCCACACCAATGACCAATACACACTTGAAGGACCTGAATCCCTCAACTGGCACATCCACAAGGCTCAATTCTGATCTAAAACAGATAGCTACACCCCCACCCCTGTGATCCAACCTCACATGGTGTATCACCAAGAAACCAGCTGGAATTGCTGTGGCCAAAATAGGGCCAGCATTATCATCAACACAATGTCATGATACCAAGTCAGATTAATTGATCAACAAGATCAGCTATAATAGCTGTCTTGTTCTTTTAATTCAATAAGCTTCATTAATTTCAACTAGAATTACATAACACACAATCCCCTGAGGGGAGATGGCATTAAAACAGCAAATAGAATACAGCAGACATTTCCACACAGATACATCATTCCCCCCACCTGCCATAAACCTCCCTCCCTCTCCCTCCCCTTACTTCAGATCTTCCCTAACTCTCCCCCTCAGAGCCAAGTGTTACTCTTGCTCCACTCAGTTAAATAATCACAACAATGGTCTATAGTCTAACCTGGTTAGGGCTTCCAAATGGCAAGCAGGGCCTCTAATACTTCCCATTTGCTCTGGAATGCTGCGTGCCTATTACGCATTAGACAAATGTGTTTCTCCAATTGCAAAGCCAGCAACACCTCTTTGTGCCATTCCAGGACAGGTGGGGATACATTGTCCTTCCAGTGCCGCATTATAACCAACTTTGCTATTATAGTAACCAGGGCCATATGGCCTTTTCTGACCTTGGGTGTACCCTGAGGAAAAAAATTCAGTAGACAAACTTCTGGGATAAATAAAGGATCCAAACCCAAGAGTGAATCCAAAGAATGCCTAATTGCCTGCCAGAAGATTTGCACTTTTGGGCATGGAACATATGGAACAGAGTACCCAGCTCACTTCCACATCTAGTACAGGCTGGGAAAGCGAGTCACCCCAATTTGTGAAGTTTAAAAGGAGTCAAATATAAATTGTGCATGATATTAAATTGGATAAGGTGCAATCTATCCTGCTTAATAAAATTATAGGAGTTCCGCCATAGTTTCTTCCAGAAATCTGCATCTGTACCCAGGGGCAGCTCCTGAATCCTATAGTAGCAAATGCCCTGAGGCAGGTTACTCTGTAATATTTGTAACTTTTTATAAACTAAGGAAATTACATGGGATTGCCTAGCCAATATCAAAATAGAGAATAGATCCACTTTGTCCAACTCGGGGCCCCAGGTTTTACCTATGTGGGAGACTATAGCCTCCTTGAGCTGTCTATAATGGAAGATGCTACTAACATGTGTATTAAATCTGTTTCGGAAAGTGGGAAGGAGATTATTTCTGCATCAGCATACATATCATCACTTTCTTCCCCATCAAACTAGGCCAGTAAGACACTGGGATAGGCAGATGCCCTTTTCTAAAATGAGGGTTGCCCAATATGGACTGTTCTAGTGAGGTATGCCAGTTGGTGGACATATCCACTTGCAACTGATGTAACACTCTGATAGACCATCCTAAAAGGGTGGACCTTAAGGGTCTAGGAATTGCCCGGGGGGTGATATATAGTAAAGCCAGGAGGATACACTTATACTTGGCTGCAAGGTACCGCTCTATTTTCAGCCACTTTGGTGAGTAATCTTGTGGATTTACAACATGCGTTTCCTGTGCCCAACAGGCTAGCTTACTAAGATGGTGGGCACAGTAATACAAAAAAAAAGGAGGGAACAGCAAGACCACCCTGCTCTTTTGGAGCAGTTAATTTAAGATAGGACCTTCTAACTCGCTTACCCTGCCAAATGAAGGTGTTCAGTATTGATTGTAGCTTGGTGAACCATTTTTTAGGGAGGAAGCAATCCAGCGTGCCCATTGGGCATAAGATACGGGGCAGCACATTCATTTTCACCGTAGTGATTCTTCCCCAAAGCGACAGGGGGAGAGCACCTCATCTATCAAAATCTGCTTTAATTTTAGTCAGTAAATCTGAAAGGTTGGCTTTCACCATAGATGTAGTATATCTTGCCAGTTGGATTCCCAAATATGAGAGGGATTTCGACTCCCATGAAAGAGCAAAGTCAGTCACCTCTCCTTGGGAAACCCTATTATTCAGTGGGAACACCTTAGTTTTGGCAAGGTTGAGCTTGTAATGGGAAACCTTGGAAAAGGCCCAACCTGCTCCAAAAGGGCTGGCATGCTTCCTTGTGGGTCTTCTAAGTGCAACAACAAGTCATCCACGTAAGCTGAGAGAGTGTATCCTTGGTCCCCCACCTGGATCCCCTGAATGTTTGGAGTAGCTTCCAGATTCTGAATGAGGGGTTCTAAATATGTATTAAATAAAAGAGGGGAAAGGGGACACCCCTCTCTAGTACCTCTGTGAACAAAAAGACCTCAGAGTGAACCCCATTGCATTGAATTTGGGCCGAAGGAGAAGAATATAACAACCTAATACACTTAAGGAAGCCCTCGGGAAGACCAAACCTCAACATGGTAGTAAAAAGGAAGTCCCATGACACCCTATCAAAAGCCTTCTCGGTGTCCAGTGACATCAGTACCATGGAGAGCTCTGAGCCACTAGCCACTGAGAGGAGATGTAACAACTTCCACATATGATCTCCCGAGGACCTTCCTGTCATGAATCGAATTTGCTCTTTGCTTATTATGAGGGGCATGAGAGGTCCTAACCTATTGGCCAAAATCTTTGCAGGAGTTTCATATCGGTATTAATCAATGAACTAGGCCAATAACTTTCTGTGTATTGTGGGTCTTTGCCCTTTTTAGGAATAAGCATGATTATTGTCCTCAAAAACGTGGGGTCAGATAGCCCCTTATCGAACCAGAAATTATAAACCTCTGTCAACAATGAGGCTATCTCTGATATACAGGCCTTGTAGAGGCCATTAGAAGTCCATCTGGTCCCAGGGATTTGTCTACTGGAGGAGCTCAATGGCCCTCACCACTTCTTCAACCTTAATGGGGCCACTAAGGAAGAAGTGTGAATGGGTGACAACCTAGGTAAATCAATTAATCTGAGGTATTTCATGATATCTGCCATAGAAGGGTGATTAAGCAGATCCTCGGTGTATAAACTCTGATAATATTGCCTTAACACCCCTACTATCGCATGGGAGTCAGTGACAACTGGTGTATCTTTATCCAGGCTGATACCCGGGATAAACCGAGATGCATCCTCTTGCCTGAGCCTCATGGCCAGTAATTTACAGCTCTTTCCCCTGATTCTAAGTAGAAACTTTGGACATTTCAGTAGCTCAGCTTTCTGCAAAATGGACTGAAATATTGGGCTTAAAGGCAATGTAGCTTGACCCAGTCCTCGTCAGGTGATAGCGAGAGATTGTAGTTTCAATTGGCAGATTGAGGAGTAAGAGTTCACTTGTGACTTGGTGCCTGGATTTTTGTTGGGGCCATCCAGATACACTACCCCCTCAGAGAACATTTTAGGAGCACTCAAACTACCTCAACTTGTTAACTCACTCCCTATTGATCCTTATGAAGTCAGTGATAAAATCTCTTATATGCTGCAAGGAGCTGGGTTTCTGCAGTAACTGGGTATTGAACCACCAGAGGGTATCCCTCTTAACTCCAGGTCCTACTAGGAAAAGAAGGGAGACCAGTGAATGATCGGAGATGACCCTGGCATGTATATCGGCATTAATGACACCTGGGAGGGCAAAAGAACTCATAAAGAGGAAGTCGACTCTCAAAAATGTTTTGTGTGGTGGAGAGAAAAAAAAGTGTATTGACGTTCCTCAAAGTGCAAGACATGCCAGACGTCAATGAGATCTGCTCCCTTCATGAGCTCATGTAAGGCCCTCTGGGCAGGGGAAAATCCTCTTTTCAGGGAGTTGGACCTATCGGTATGTGAATAATAGGTAATATTCCAATCCCCCAAGATGGTGAGTTTAGGGGAGTTGGAAACAATGAACTTCATCAAATGTGTGAAAAATTGGGGGGAGTCGATGTTTGGCCCATAGGCGCTCCAGTATAACCTGAGTGCGATTCCAACAAACCATGCAGCGATAACATGTCGACCGTCAGGACTAAGTTCTTTTTCAGGGTGAAGGAATCTTTTTTATTTATTAGGATTACCACTCCTCTATTAGTGGATTTACCCACCCCATGGACTTGACCGACCCATGCTCTGCGGAGCAAAACAATATCCTCCTGCCGGAGATGCGTTTCCTGAAGGAAAGCAATCCCGGTGTTCAAAAATTGCAAGTGTAGAAGAATAATGTGTCTTTTACAGCGGTCTTGGGTGCCTTTTATATTCCAGCTTATACACTTATATGGGCCACTCATAGTAATATTTCGACTGTGACATTACTCCTGTTGTTGTTTTAGGTATAGTAGGATGAAAACACTTGTGCCTTCCTTCTATCCTTAATACCCCTGCCAGACACCTATTAATCCCCTCCAAAACCCATACCCAAAACTAATACTAAATACAGCTATCTACTTCCTCCACTATTCTATACCCCAGTTCTAAACAACGACTCCACAATACCACTTCCTGAAATGCATATATGCACTGCAGCCTCGTCCCCATAACACCCAACCGCACCTCCACCCCGCTATTACTGATCAAGGAAAGAAAAGTCCCCAACAAATCATATAGCTCCATGACACTCTCAGGTGCATATATCTGTACCAGTTTTCGGAGATAATTCACTCCCCTTCCCTGGTAAAAGAAAATCAAAAATTCACATCAACAATGAGTATCAGAAAAATAGTAGGAGGACTAGCATAACCACTAGCTAGAAAAAATAAATCCTACCACTTAGATAAGATGTAAAGGTGAAGGACAATTGCCCCCCCATAATTGACTCTGCGCTTGGTCCTTTAAAATATTGACCGGGTAAACACACCTACGAGAAACAATAGTAAGAAATAAAGATCATTGACCATCCTACCCATATTACAATCTATTTCCCTTAATATACAGCCAAATTGCCTGTGTTACAGTCTTAGTAACTTAATCTCGTAAAGCAAAGTCCAGTGTCCCACCACTCTGTATTTCAGGGTAGACAACCAACGCGGACCATCTCCGTGTCATGAAAGGGCTAGGCAACATTCTGCACCTAGTGTCCTGTTCAAGTATTCAGATCACTGTGTTACTCTCACCATTGAAGGGGCTATGCCATTCAAATGAAACAAAAACGATCGATTTTCCTCAGGTTTACAGGGGTGGTCTCTCTAATTCACCATCAGGCAAACATACTGAAGAGTGTGCTAACATACAGTACCCAGCCAACAACTCTGTGTTGCTCACACTTTCATTCACAAATGGAAACTCGCCCTGATACTGTCCTCACTTGAACAAGTCAGGGAACAGGATCTTGAGCTCTTTCATTGCTTGTTCCTGGGATTTTAATGAGAGCCATTGCTCTCCGGATTTGACCTGAAGTTTCGTAGGGTATCTCATGAGAAAGGGTTTCCCTGTGGCGATCAGCTTGGACACTGTCGGGTGCAATTCCTGCCATTTCAGTCGGACAGACTGCGGGAGATCCTGGGTGATGCGAATTTTACGGCCCTCCCAGAGAACTTCCTGCAGGTTCTTAACTTTGCTCAAAATAAACTGCTTGTCTAGGAAGTTTAATAACCTGAAATGATGGGTCGAAGAGGGGCATCAGGAGGCAGAGGAAGACGGAGAGCTTGATGGGCACACTCAATAATATAGGTTGTACTATTCAGGGATGGCCCGATGATCCTCTCACACAACTTCTGCACAAAAAGGATCAGATTATTTCCTTCCTCTTTCTCGGGTATTCCAATCACCAGGAGGTTATTCCTTCTGCTCCCCCCTTCTAAATCTTCAAGTTTTTCCTTGAGTTTCTAGATCCTACAGCCCAATTGAATGGCCTCCTGTTCCATTTTATCCTGTTTTACCTCCAGTGAAGCAATATCAGCCCCAGAGTCCCCAACACATATTGCTAGTGATTACATCAATGTTTTAATTTGATGCAGGTCATCCAACGTGTCAGATATTTTTTCCTGTAAGGGCTGCATTATTTTGAGAAATCTCTCCTCCGAGAGAGCTGTAGCTAGCGATGAGGATTTAGAAACCCTTGTAGCTTGCTGTTTTGGGTGCTTTGCGGCCTTATCCTTCTCAGGCATTGGCGGGGGGGTGCCACGGAGGGGCTTTTTTCATAAAAACTTCCTTTCCTGCCACATAAATTCCCAAGTCGATCAGACGTGCAATGCCACCGTGAACAGCCAAAGCCACTTAAAAGCCACAACTGACTCTCGGTATGAAATAAAACACTCAAATTAACAGTGGGAGAGTGGAGCAGCTGGTGAGTGCTGCTTCTCTTCAGGCTGCTATCACATGACTCAGCTGTCCTGTTCTTAATGGATCTAACATTGCATAACACTGTGTGAGTTGGATGAGACACCAGGACCAACCCAGCTACTGGCCCACCCAAATTTTAGCAAGTTGGACTTATCTTTTGTGTACCAGCAGTTGGAACTGGAACCAGAGTCAGAACCAAATCTAACCATCAATACCCATAAGGGACTTTACCGGTATCACCACTTGGCATATTAAGTTTCCACAGTGCCAGTGATTTTCCAAAACACAATGAACCAGATATTGCATGTACTGGTCAATATAGTATGCTTTATGGACAATATTTTGGTAACAGCGCCCACAGTGGAAAAGCTGACAATGCTGGACCAAGTTCTGACCAGACTGCAATGGTATGGACTAAAAGTAAATAAACATACAAGCATAGAAACAGAATTTGATGGCTGATAACCACCATTTGGTCCACCTAGTCTGCCCATTTCCCTACCTAACGGATAAGGAAATGGGCAGACAGGTGGGCCAAGTGGTCCTTATCTGCCATCAAATTCTATTTCTATGTTTATTTACTCTCCGTCCATGCCATTGCAGTCTAGTCAGAACTTGGTCCAGCATTGTCAGCTCTTCCACTGTAGGTGCTGTTACCAAAATATTGTCCAAATGCCAATTTCTGTAAAATTCTGTTGAGTATCTAAGTTGCTGAATTGAAGCACAAGGCCTACGCTCAACAGAAAGCGAAGGTGAATGCTACAGTCAAGGTACCTGCGCCAACAAATGTGACAGAGTTAAGATCATTTTTAGGACTCTTGAACTATTATGGATAGTTCCTAGCCCAATTGTGCAAATTGTTTCAGCCACTCAATGACTTGCTACAGAAATAAGCTCAATGGAATTGGTCACCACAGTGTGAGGAAGTATTCCAGGCTTGCAAGAAATGTCTTCTAAGTAGCAAATGGTTAGTGCATTGTGACCCTTCCAAATCTCTGAGGCTAGCATGCAGTGCATCACCATATGGGAGTGGGGGCCATCATATCTCATGTGGTACCTTCTGGGCAGGAACACCTGATCGCTTTTGCTTCCAGGATGTTGTCCCCAAGGGAAAAAGCTAAGCTCAGATTGAGAAAGAAGCTTTGAACATAAATTTTGGTGTTAAGAAGTTCCATTGGTACTTGTATGGATGGAAATTCACTTTTCTAACAGATTACAAGCCTCTACTGGCACTGCTGGGGCCAAAGGCCACAATACCAACTCTCACAGCATTCAGAATGCAGTGATGGGTCTTGATTTTGTTGGTATATGACTATGAAATTGAATACAAACATTCTCACAATCACGCAAATGCAGATGCAAGATTGATACTGCCATGCAAGATACTATAGAGAAGGAAGATAATGGGACAGTATTCCATCTTTCGCATCTTGAGGAGTTACCCATTGCTTCATAGGATGTCCCAGCAGAGACATAGCGAGATCCTGTCCTCTCTAAAGTCCTAGATTTCACCCTAAATAATAAGCTCAACTTCATGAGTGACCCAACTCTTAGACCTTTCTTAGACAAGAAGGACCAGTTGTCCACAGAGCAAGACTGTGTTCTGTGGGGAGCTCACGTTGTGCTACCTCCAAAGTTCCATAAGAGGATACTTTCTGACTTACATGACAGTCATCCTGGAATCTCTCGAATGAAGGCATTGGCCAGAGGATACCACTGGTGGCCAGGACTCGACCAAGATATCCAACATCTTGTCAACTAATGTGCACCATGTGTGACTGTCTGCCACTAACCATCAACCCCACCCCTACATCCATGGTCCTGGGCTACCACACTGTGGGAGCACATCCATATTGACTATGCCAAAGTGGACAAACTGCATTTCCTAGTAGTAACTGACTCCACTCTAAAAGGCTGCAAGTGTTGCTCACACAAGTCATGACTACTGAAAACACTGCAAACCTTCTGGGACAACTTTTTGCCTCTTATAGCCTACCATGAGTTAGTGTTGGACAATGGTCCCCAATTGTCTTCCCATGATTTCAAACTGTTCTTAAAACAGAATGGTGTCTGACATATTTTAACTCCACCTTACCATTCAACATCCAATGTTGCAGCCAAAAGAGCTGTACAGACATTCAAAAAAGCTTGGAATAAACCAGATTTACATCACGTACCTTCAGCTCAAAGGTTGGCTCAATTCTTGTTCACTTACAGAAACACTTCTTGCATAGTTACAGAATGAATACCTGCTGAACTGTTTCTCAGACATCAGCCTCATACCCGTTTATCATTACTCAAGTCTGACTTGGCTGATACTGTTGCAAAGCATCAGCTATAACAACAAAAGGGTCATGACAAGTCAGCCAAGTCAGTACACATTTTTTTATCCTGGGGAGAATGTGATGGTTTGAGACTGTAGAAATACCAAAATTTCTTGGATTCCTGGAGTGGTGATTGAAACATGTTGACCTTTGACTTAGGCAGTTTGCTATGGGACATCGACTTGATCATGTACATGTGGATCACCTGCTACATTCCAGGGTTCCAGCAAATGCAGCAAAAGATGTCACTTCAGATGAGGACAGTGACACAGAGGACTTTGCTCCTGCCAGTGAAGCGCCACCAAGACTGGTGCCAAATAATAATGAAACACCTGTTTTGCTAGCAGCAGTTATTCCAGCCTACATATATCCAATTAGGCACTGAAGACCACCATAAAAAATTGACCTTTAAAGTCATGTACTGAATGTGTACCTCTGTGCAACTGAATTCTTACTTGTACTATTAGTTAGTGACAAGTTCTACCCAAGGGGATGAATAATCCCCTGAATTTATTTCTGGGTGCCAAATAGTCTACTTTGGCCTAGAAGTTAGGAAATGTTACTGTTGAAGTATTTTAGACAAATTTCTGTCTAATTGGGAGGAGTGTAGTATATACATCATAGTACTGTAGTAATGTGTCAGCAGAAAAGAACCATCCCGGTCCATTTAGTCTCCCATTTCCCTCTCGCCCCCTACTTGTCTCCACTTCCCAGGAATATCTTCCTATGCCCACTAGCCAACCCTTTGTGTCTGTCCCATACCCTCTTGAATTTCTCCACTGTTTCTGCACATACCAGGTCATTAGGTAATCTGTTCCAGGGTTCCACCACTTCTCAGTGAAATAACATCTCTTTACATTGCTGTTAAATCTTCCCCCTTCCAATCTTAAATTATGACCTCTAGTTTTAACTCATATTTTCCTTTTGAATAAGCCACCTTCTTTCACTTTATTTATCCCCTTTATATGCTTTAAAGTCTCTATCGTGTCACCTCTATCTCTTCTAACCTCCAGCGGGTATAGATTTATATTTCTATCTAGTCTCACACGGCTTCTCTTGCATATCTTACGCCCTCTTTGTTGCCCTTCTCTGAACCCTCTCCAACCCATCTATATAATTTCTTAAATGAGACCTCCAGAACTGTACCCCATACTCCATGTGTGGTCTGACCATGGTCTTATAGAAAGGAATCAACACCTCCTTCTTCCTACTTGTTATACCCCTTCCTATGCACACCATCATTCTATTAGCTTTACCTAATGCCTTACTACATTGGTCTCCTACCTTAAGGTTGCTTGAGATTATAATCACCAGTTCCCTTTCCTGTTCTGTTTGCTTTATCAGTTCTCTCCCCCAGTGAGTATTCAGCCAGTGTATTTTTATGCCCCACAAGCATCACTGCACACTTCTTAGCATTGAAGTTCAGCTGCCAAATGTCCGACCACTTCTGTAGGGTGCTCAGATATCTCCTCATGGCCATATATGGGCATGTATGGTAGTATACACATGGATGCAGTCTAAAGAATTACATCAGGGTTATGCATATTGATATTTGTAGTCCTATCTAAGTTATAAGTTTCTATCTGGCCCAGTGGGTTTTTCTTTGTATATGTGCACTGATGTGTGTCCACTATGTCAGAGAATACAGTATGTGCTGTAACTGAGTCTCAGTGCACAGGCACAATAAAATACTACAGAATCATTTCTATTTCTGGGGTGGAGGGGCTACCAGTTGTATTGCAGTATCTTGAGCAGTTCTTTTTGTAAAAAGGTGTCTGTGTCTGGTCTGTGAACCCTCTCAGGAAAACCAACAAAATGTCAATTGTTTCTTCTTCTGTTTTCAGAGTTATTTTAAATGGCAAATTCTGAGATGTCAAAAATGTTATAAGTGGGATGCCTCAGGGGTTGGTACTAGGGCTGATGTGCTGTTTAAATGCATATAAGGGACACAGAAGTTAGATTGCATGACAAGGTGAGTCATTTATAGATGATGTAATGCTCTACAAAAGGGTAGACTCTGATGAAGGGATAAAGAAACATAAAGAGAGATGTGGTGAGTCTTGAACAGTAGTCAGGATTCGTATCATGGCGGTTAAAGTTCCATGCCAAAAAAATGCAAAGAGAAGCTTATTCACAGTATGAATCTACAAATACAATGCAGCATTAATGGTCTCATGGTGAACCTTTCAGTTGAATAATATGATCTAGGTTTAATAATAAACAGCAGTATGGAATCTTCATGCTAGTATGTGGAAGTGTATGGAAATGCAAATTAGTTACTGGTGTGAATGAGAGGGGGCTTCACTAGCCAAAACAAGGAGGCGATCTTGCCACCATACAGGTCAACACACCTAGAGCATTGTGTGCAGTTTTGTTACCCTCATCTGAAAAAGAATAAGGACAGACTGGAAATCATTCAACAGTCAAGAGTGCAACACAAGTTATTAATGGTCAATGGGGAGGGCATATCCGGAGGGGCTTGATAATGTAAACATGCACTCATTGGAGGACAGGATGGGGATGATATGCCTTGCAAATATAAGTGCATAACACAGTAGTCATCACAGAATTATTTCAAGATAAATGGCAGACACCCACCAGGGGTGGGGAGTAAAGTAAGTTTGAAAATGTATCCGGAAGTATCTCTTTACAGGAAGGGTTGTACTGTAGATGGATGGAACAAACTGCCCAAATACACAGTCAATGCCAGTGCAATCTCAGGTCAAAATGCAATGAATAGCTTGGGGGCTTGGTGGTGGTGGGGATTAGAAACAAGCAGAAGGTTGAAGAGAACACTTGGAGTTGAAAATGATTGAGAGGGTTGATGTGGGTAAAATAAGGTGCACTGATAGACTCTTGTCTTTATCCATCCTCAAACATCTCTGTATCAATGTACCTTTGCCTTTTCACCAGCTAACATGATGGTCTCCTCTCAGAGCTGCACAAGGAGCTTGATATGGTAATACACAACCACAAGGTGACTTGAGAGATGCAGAAGTACAGCATTCAGAGGAGCTGGAGGACTAATGGTCATGGCAGAATTGAAGAGGGGGGGTCCCTATCATAACCTGAGGGAGAAAAAAAAGAAATTAATTTTGGCTATTGAATGTGCATGAGTGGGATTCCAAACCTACAAGCCAAACTGCTGTATTCCATTGACATGAATTTAGATAGGTTTTCAAAGCTTCCTTTGACATAGTAGTTTGATAGCTACATGTCAATACTAGTCATGTTTCTGTTTGTATCACACTGACCTATTTGGTTACTTATGCAGGTATTCTGTGAAATCTTGATTCTATTTTGTATTATTCTTGCTTCCCTTATATCAAAAATGTTTTTCCCTGTTTATCCCTACCTATTGTAATCTCCCAGGTCGTGCCTGAAAATAGTCATGTCTTGGCTATGGTACTTACCCAGTAAACAAAAACTAAATAAATAAATAAAATAAACATACACTATGTAAACTGAACATTTTAGGTGTCATTTGCACATCAGCTTATATAGGGATATCCCTATATATCCAGGGGCGTAGATAGTGAGACATAAACCTGGACTGTACCCAAAGGGTTTCACACTATGAGGCATTATCTAATGATTGCCTCTGATGAACACAAAATTGTTTATAGTGTATGGTAGAATGTTGTTATGGATTGAAATCCATCCCTAGAATAGGGTTGTTATGCTGCAGTAGCTACATCATGGTAGCTGTTATGCTGTACTAGCTATTTAGATACTGCAGCCTAACAACATCAAACTTGCTCGAGTATGCACATTACACCATCAGGAAGTGGACGCAGCGGTGAGAGTGAAAGTGGTGTGGAGCGGCAGTAAAAGAAAACAAAAGTAAGAATACAGCAGGGTTCAGAAATTCTTGTGACCACATAACAGATACTTTTAACATTTCAAAGAGGGCCATCACTATAAAAGATAATGTATGGTCTTCAATCTATGCCAAGCATATGTACTCATCTCAAGGTTGCCATGGTGACTGAACCTCTCAAGCTATGCTCTCAAGATTCAAACGGTCACCATAGCAACCTCTCTGAGTACATACATTTGTTAAAGATAGAATACTATACGTTATCCTCTATGTTATATATTAAGTTGATTTTATACTAGTGACTTGTTTATTTTTGTTTCTGACTCAGTTTCATAAAGATATAAATCATTATAATAAAGGCTTTTGTTTGTATGTTATATTTATGACTCCTCATTTTTATTCCATAAAGCCATTCAGCTATCAGTAAACTAAACTGAAGTTATCACTCAAGGGGTATGTAACCTGAAGAACTGAGGTTCTTTCTGCTCTTTGCTTTTTAGTTCTATACGTCATAGGTGAGAGTGAGACAGTGGAATTATCCTCTCAAGCTGTACTTGACCTCTTGACCTCACAACTAGCAAAAGCCAGGAGTGAGGTCAAAGAGAGTCAAGTAGGTGAGTGAAAGATTTTTCATCTTACTCTCACCCATGTCATATTTGATTTGTACAACGGGTGTTTAGGTGATTTTTGTGATAGGATCAAAAGTTACAAAAGGAAAAAAAATACAAAATATAAACTGTACCCTTCTGATCAATGGCTCAATCAAGCTAAGTAAATCAATACATTACAAATCAGTACAGTACAGTACAAGTCAATACAATCAGTACAGCACATGTTAATACAGTCAGTACAGTACAAGACAATATAAGCAGAATGAATGTGAAGTAGAAAGCAACTAAGTCTACAAAGCATCTCATATATGCTGGTTTTTGTGCTGCACATTGCTATTGTGATGTCATCAGCATTGTTAAAGCTGCTGTCTGATCGAAACATAAAAACAGAATTTGATGACAGATAAAGACTAATTGGCCCATCCAGTCTATCCATTTCTCCCCACCTACACTTTTATTGCAGACTGTGCCCAATCTATAGTTCCTTCTCCCCCCCCTCCTTTCTATGAACATATCGAGGTCCTTTAGTCTCTCCTCATAAGGCTTTTGATGCAGACATTGCACCATTTTAATTGCCTCCTTTGGACTGCCTCCACTCTTTCAATATCATTCTGGAAAGTGGTCTCCAGAACTGGACACAGTACTCCAGGTGGGGTCTTACCAGTGATCCATACAGAGGCAACATTTCTTCCCTCCTTGTGCTAGTGATACCCCTCCCCATGCACCCCAACATCCCACTCGCCCTCTTATAATTTCTTATATCTCATCCAAATTATCACCTTTGGACCCACTCCTAAGCTACCCAGTTTGTTTACTGAAAACTAGGTAGGCTAGGTCCACTGCTCCATCCTGATCTAGTTCCTTGGTCACCAGACAAAGAAATCTATCAGATTAGTTTGACATGACCTTCCCCCTGTGAAACTATGCTGCCTCAGGTTTTGTAACCCACTGGTTTCAAAATATTCCGCAATCCTTTCCTTCAGCAGTGATTCCACTAACATTCCTACTACCAATGTCAGGCTGACTGGTCTATGATTGCCAACCTCCTCCCTGCTACCACTTTGGTGTAGTGGGACTACATCTGCCCTCCTCCTCCTCCTCCTCCAGAACCACTCCTGTTTCTGGAGAGCTGTTAAATAGAACTATTAGAGGTTCAGCCAGTATTTTCCTGAACTTCCTGAATACCCTTGGATACATCCCTTCTGGCTCCATTGCTTTGTCCACCTTCAGATTAGTAAGTCCCTTCAGGACTCTCATTACCAAAAAAGGAATAGTGTCCATGTCCCTCCCTCCAAAGCTTTTGTTACTTTTTTGTGGCCCCTCCCCTTTTCCTTCCTCTGTGAACACTAAACAAAATTGTTTGTTCAGGATGTCTGCCTTTCTCTGGTCCTCTTCTGCTCAGTCCTCCCCTTCCTTTTTTAACGTTACAATCCCACCCCTAGTCTTCCTCTTTTCGCATACATACCTAAAAAATGTCTTATCCCTTTTTGTTACCTCCTAGACCATTCTGTCTTCAATTTGTGTGTTTGTGCTCCTCACTGCTTTCCTTGCTTCCTTCTGTTTACCCCTATACACCTCACTATCCTCCTCCCTCTGTGTCTCCTTATGCCTTCTGAATGCTACCCTTTTAGTTTTTACCTTTTCAGCCACCTCTTTTGAGAACTATTACAATCTCTTTTTATGTTGTCTTGCACCTGCCCAAGAAACCTGTTGCTGTAACTTTGGAATAGCTGGTTTTGGAGGCACGGTCGTGCTGTGGCCAGTGGCTCCACTGATTTTTCAGGCTGGGCTCTATGGCACAAATTGGATTGCACACTGTCTATGACAGCAGTGCAAAAGCCATGCCACCACTTTCAAATGTTTTAGCAGCTGCACTAAGGGCGCTCCACCTCATTGCAGGGCGTGCCTTGTGTGGTGTAACATTTCAATAAACATGGTGGGCAGTGGTTCGCCATCTGCCCTTACAGTCCCTCTGTAGCCAACTTCGGGGGTACCCAATCCCCCTGTTGACATATGTGCCCCCTTCCCTGCTGTGGTGTGCCAAGGGGGTGCCCAATCCCTCTTGGCATCAATCATGCCTCCAAAGGCAGACAGCCTTGCCGACCAGGGTACCCAATCTCCCTGCCAGCATGTTACCCCCTGCCATTTTCCTGACACTGCCCCAATTGTGTACCACACCCACACTGGGAGCCCACCCTAGTGTAGGTGACATGACCCCCCCTACCAATGTGCCACACTGGGAGCCCACCCCAGTGTGACCACAACCTGTTAAAAAAACAGAAAATGGTCCGCGGTGATTTTTTTTCAATCTGAAACAAAGGGAACGGTTCCTTGCTGGCTGTTGGCAGCTCCCACCCCCAACCTGCAACCACCTTCTGTGCACCCCACCTCCTCACACTCCTCTCACTGCATACTTACCTCCAGAGCCTGGCGCAATGATCTTTGGTGGACTGGGAACACCTCTGCATTCTTCAAAGCTGACTGCAAACTGAAGAAAATCCATTAAGCTGTATAATGGCATAAATAGGTTTTTTCAACTTTGGTTCATATCTCAGGCATTTTGGAGAACTTTGGCACCAAATTTTTAACATGGAGTTATTGGGACCCCTCCTCATGAATTCAGGCACTGTCATGGCATTATTCTGTCCCAAAAGGTGATTTCACAGTCACTGTGTGAAATCACCTTTTGGGACTGATTAACAAAATGACAGTGCCACTGTTCATAAGGTGGGCTCCCAAAAAGCCTATGTTGCAAATTTGGTGAAAATATTCCAAAAAATTACCATGTTACGAGCGTGCATTGTGCAATTCCTATGCACGGTTGTAACGTTGAGAATTTTAAAAAATGTTGCTCCAGATTTTTAACATTGCCATTTCTTCACACCTCCTTATGAACAGTGCAGCTGTCATTTCCCACATCATGCCCGAAATGTGTTTTTGCACATCCGATGCATAGTGGTGCAGTCGCTGTAGGAAAGCAATGTTCAGGACAGAGTAAGAAAATCACAATAACACTGTTCATGAGCAGAGGTTCCAAAATGCCTATGTTAGAAAATTTGGTGAAAAAATTCCCAAAAATGACTGTGATACTGAGCATTAATGTTTGCGCAGTTTCACACCTCTTAACTCTCAGATTTTTAATATTTTTCTCCAGATTTTCAACATTGCCATTTTTTCATGCATCCTTATGAACAATACAGCTTCATTTTTCACATCCTGCCTGAAATGTGTTTTCTCACATCTAGCACACAGTGGCACAGATGCTGTAGGAAAACAATGTTCGGGACAAAGTAAGAAAATCACAATAACACTGTTCATGAGCAGAGGTCCCAAATGCCCATGTTGAAAATTTGGTGAAAGAATTCCACAGAACGACCATGTTACAACTGTGCCTTGCGCAGTTTCCATGCATGCTTGTAACTTCAAGAATTTTTAATATTTTTACTCCAGATTTTCAACATTGCCAATTTCACACCTCCTTATGAACAGTACGGCTTCATTTTCCACATCCTGCTCAAAATATGTTTTAGCACATCCGGTGCACAGTGATGCAGTCGCTGTAGGAAAACAATGTTCAGGACACAGTAAGAAAATTGCAGTAGCACTGTTCATGAGCAAAGGTCCCAAAATGCCTATGTTAAACAGCTGGTCAAAAAATTCCACAAAATGACTATGTTACAAGCATGCGTTGTGCAGTGTCCACGCACCATCATAAGTTCAAGAAAGTTTAATATTTTCACTCCAGATGTTCAACATTGCCATTTTTGCACACCTTCTTATGAACAGTACAGCTGTCATTTTTCACATCCTACCCAAAATGTGGTTTTGTACATCTGACACACAATGGCACGGTCGCTGTGGGAAAACAACATTCGGGACAAATTAAGAAAATCATACTACCACTGTTCATGAGCAGAGATCCCTAAATGCCTATGTTAAAAATCTGTTGAAAGAACTCCAAAAAACAGACTGTTATGAGCATGTGTTGCCTAGTTTTCATGCACGCTCATAATGTCAAGCATTTTTAATATTTTCATTCCAGATTGTCAACATTGCCATCTCTTCACACCTCCTTATGAATGGTGCAGCTGACATTTTTATGTGATATAGAATGGTGCAGTCACTGTGGGAAATCAGTGTTCGGGACACATTAACAAAATCACAGGGACATTGTTCATAAGCAGAGGCCCCACATGCTTTCATGAGGTGGGGTCACAGAAAGGCCATGTTGAAAATATCGAGGGTTTCTAACCACACCATCCCACCCTGTACAGACTAACAAGCATCAGGGTGTGCCTTTGGATTGCCGGCTATAATGCTCATGCCATTGCACCCCAACCCTGCAGCTACTGACAGGCATCCAGGTGTACCTTGGATTCTTCAGCTCCAAAGTTCACCCCATTCTCCTATGCTGCACTCATTCTAACATACTTCCTTATGAAATGGGGAGATCATAAGGCCTGATGACCCCAAGCCACAATGCAACACTTGGCAGAGTCTGCAGGGTGGGGTGAAGTAAAATGGCAATAGCGTTATGGTCAGTGACCCAAAGACACACCCTAATGCATGCCACTCTCTGCAGGGTGGGCTGGGGTTCACGTTGGTTCTATACTTCACTGCCATTCCTAGTATGCATCTCTATAACTCTTGCGCTACCAATGCCAATGCCAGCAAGACAACATTTGGCATTGACAAATGCTTAGAAACATAGAAACATAGACTTTGATGGCAGATAAGGACCACTTGTCCCACCCAGTCTGCCCATTTCCCTACCTACTGGATAGGCTGCAGATTCTAGTTAACCAACAGCCTACCTCTTGCAACCCCCCACTATAATTGCCTTATGTCTGTCCCATGCATGTTTGAATTCCCCCACTGTTTTAGACCCAATGGCCTCCTCAGGAAGGCGGTTCCATGTATACACCACTCTCTCTGTGAAAAAAATGTCCTCACATTACCCCTGAGCCATCCCCCTTTTATCTTTAAATTGTGCCCACTTGTTCTTACACATATCTTTTTCTGAAAGATGCTACCCTCCTGGACACAGCTGATTCCCTTGAGGTACTTGAAAGTTTCTATCATGTCCCCCCGTCCCTCCTTTCATCAAGAGTATACATATTAAGCTCTCTCAGTCTCTCTTCTTATGGTTTCTGCTGCAGACCCTGCACCATTTTAGTTGCCCTCCTCTGACATCCTGTCTATGTCCTTGTGTAGATGAGGTCTCCAAAACTGCACACAGTACTCCAGATGGGATCTCACCGACTGTCTGTACAGAGGGATAACCACTTCCCTTTTTTCTACTTGTGATGCCCCTTCCTATGCATCCCAGTATCCCCCGGCTCTCCTTACTGACTTTTTGCATTGCTTGCCCACCTTTACAGTAGGTCATCTGATATGACTACCCCCAGGTCCCTTTCCATTTTTGTTGTCAGTACCTCCCCTGCTATTGTGTACTTTTCTCCTGGGTTTTTGTTTCCCAGGTGCATTACTTTGCACTTCTTTGCATTGAATCTAAGTTGCCATATGTCTGACCATTCTTCCAACCTTGCCAAGTCCCTTCTCATCTTTTCTACCCCCTCTTGTGTATCAACTCTGTTACAGATCTTTGTGTCATCTGCAAAGAGGCATACCTTTACCTCCAGCCCCTCTGCAATGTCACCTATAAAGATGTTAAAGAGGACTGGACCCAGTAATGAGCCCTGAGGTACTCCACTAGTAACCCCCCTTTCTTCAGAATGTGTTCCATTCACTATTACCTTCTGTATCCTGTTGTGCAGCCAGTTTGCTACCCAGGCTACCAACCTGGGACCCACTCACAGGCTGGCTAACTTGATTATTAATCTTTTGTGCAGGACTGTGTCAAATGCCTTGTTAAAGTCTAGGTAGGCCATATCCACAGCCCCTCCCTGGTCTATTACTTTGGCCACCCAGTCAAAGAAATCAATTAGATTCATCTGACATAATCTTCCTGCTGTAAATCCATGCTGTTTTGGGTCCTGTGCCCCGCTGGCCTCTAGGTACTCAACAATTCTTTCTCTCTGAAGTGATTCCATCATTTTCCCCACCACTGAGGTCAAACTTACAAGTCTGTAGTTTCCTGCTTCTGCCTTGCTCCCACTTTTGTGAAGGGGAATCACATCTGCCCTCCTCCAGTCCTCAGGTACCACCCCACCCTCCCATGATTTGTTAAAAAGCATGGTCAGTGATGTCACTAGGTCCTCCCTTAGTTATTTTAGGATTCTGGGGTGAATTCCGCCAGGCTCCATTGCTTTGTCCACCTTGAGTTTTAGGAGTTCTTTCAGGACTCTTTCTTCTGTGAATGGACTGGTGTCAACCTCCCTACCCAGAGTGCTTCTATTTTCTGGTTTAGGTAACTCCTCCTCATCTTCTTTTGTGAATACTGAGCAAAACTATTCATTCAGTATCTCTGCCTTTTCACTGTCTTCCTCTGCCCACCTCCCCTCTCCTTTATTAATGCTTGTTCCTCTTGCTTTTGCTCACTTGTTTGACACAAAGATTGTTTGCCTTTACTATGCTCCCATTTTATCTTCACCCACTGTTCATTCACCCCACCCAGTTCCTCCCCCCTTCTAGGTCACCCGTAAGGCATTCGCCCATCTTTTTAAAAGATGTCATCCTGTAGTCTAGGACCCTTGCCCTTGTGTGGTTCAATTCTACAGCTGTCCTTATACTGAACCACATTGTATGGTGATCACTGGTCCCCAAGTGGCCTCCTACCTTGATGTCTGCAACCCTGTGCCTATTAGTGAGTACCAGCTTCAGTATTGCTCTGTCATGAGTGGGTTCCCAGACTAACTGCCTGAGGAGCACCCTCTGCAGAGAGTCCTGGATGTCTCTGCTTCTAGCTGAAGCCCCTGCTGGGATGTTGCGGTCTACATCTGGCAGGTTGAAGTCCCCCACCTGCAGCACCTCCCCCTTTTCTGCCATCTTGCTAATGACTTACAGAGAAACATTGACGTGGTGAGCAGATAAGGACCTCTTGGGCCACCTAGTCAGCCCTATATTCCCTACCTACTGTGCCACCACAGACCCTACTCAATTTCTAATCTTCTCCCTCCCTTGCCTTACTTCTAAGAACCCGTTGTATCTATCACATGCATGCTTGAATCTTGTTACATTTTAGCACCCACCACTTCTGCTGGGAGGCTTTTCTATGTGTCCACCAACTTCTCTGTGAAGAAGTATTTCCTCATATCGCCTCTAAGCCTCCACCCCTCCAGCTTCATAGTATGACCCCTTGTTCTGGAGCATCTTTTACTATGAAAAATGCTACCTTTCTGTACTTTATTAATACCTGTGAGGTATTTGAACATTTCTATTATATACCCCCTTTCCCTCCTTTCTTCTAGAGTACATATTTAGTTTCTTAAGTCTTTTCTCATAGGGTTTTTGATACAGGCCTTGCACTATTTTGGTAGCCCTCCTTTGTACTGCTTCTACCTTATCTATGTCCTTCTGGAGGTGAGGCCTTCAGAAGTAGATGCAGTACTCAAAGTGGGGCCCTACCAATGATTAATACAGGGATAATACTACCTCCCTCCTTCTGCTGGTGATGCCCCTCCTGATGCACTCAAGCATCCTACAAGCTGCCTTATCACACAGCTTGGTTAGTTTCAGGTCATTAGAAATGATTACCCCTTGATCTTTTTCCTGTTTTGTGGTTCCTAATACCTGCCCACTCAATTGGTAAGTTGCCCCTGGGTTTCTGTCCCCCAAAAGCATGATTGTGTACTTTGTTTGCATTGAAACTCAGCTGCCATTCCCTTGACCAATCTTCCAGCTTTTTCAGATTGTCCCTCATTCTTTCCATAACCTTGGTGTATCCACTCTGTTGCAGATTTTTGATCTGTGAACAAGCATACTTTTCCCTCCAGGCCTTCTGCAATGTTGCTAATAAAGACATCGTAGAGGACTGGGCCTAGTTTGGACCCTTATGGCACTCTGCTTGTCACCTTGCCTTTCCCAGAGTGGACCCCGTTTACCATCACCCTGTGACTCCTATTGCCTAGCCAACTTCCTAACCATTTTACTACTATTCGATCTTCTATGTTGCCTACCTTGCTCACTAGTCTTCTATGTGGAATGATGTCAAAGGCCTTACTGAAATCCAGGAAGACCACATCTACCACGACTCCATATCTCTAGTCACTCAGTCAAAGAACTTGATCAGGTTTGTCTGGCAAGACCCCCCCCCCATGAACCCATGTTGTTTTGGATCCTGTAAGCCACTGGTTACAAGGTATTCCCCAATCCTTTCCTTCAGTCACAATATCATTACTTTACGTACTGCCAAAGTCAGGCTGACAGGTCTGTCATTTCCTGCCTCCTCCCTATTTCCACTTTTGTGTTGTGGGACCACATCTGCCATCCTCCAGTCCCCTGGAACCTCGACTGTTTCTGATGATTGGTTAAACAGAGCTGTCAGAGGTGCAGCCAACACCTCCTGGAGCTATCTCAGTATCCTAGGGTGCACCCTGTCTGGTTCCTTTGCCTTGTCTACTTTCAATTGCTCTAGTTCTTTGAGGACTCTTTCCTCTGTAAAATGACTAGTGTATGCCTCCCTCCCTTTAATGCCCTTTTCCCTGATCTTTGGCCCATCACCTACCCCTTCATCCAGAAACACTGAGACAAAGTAATTGTTCAATACATCTGCTTTTCTTTGGTCCTCTTCCTCCCAATCCCCCACCCCCATTAGCCTTATTATCCCTGTTTTGGCTTTTCTTTCTTGTTTATATATCTAAAGAATGGTTTATCCCTTTTTTAATGATTGAGCAATTTCTTTATTTTTATTTATATATATATCTGTGTGTATATTTATATATATATAAAATCTCCTCCATTTGCACCTTTGCATGCCTAACTGCTCTCCATGCCACTCTAGTTTTCCTGGTAACTCCCCCATCCTATTTCTGTATCCTCTTGTACCTTCTTAATGCTAGTTTATTTGCCCTTACTTTCTCCACCACTTCTTTAGAGAACTATAGTGGTCTCTTTTTTCTCTTGCTCTTGATAACCTGCCTGGCACAGAGATTTGCTGCCTTTTCAATAACCCCCTCTGTTTTCACCTGTTGTTCCTTAACTTCCCCCAGTTTCCCTGAGGCATTCTCCCATTTTCTTAAAATCTGCCCTCCTGAAGTCCAGGACCCTCTTCTTAGTGTGGCTCGATTCTGACCCAGTTCTTATATTGAGCCACACTGTACAGTGAGCACTGGTCCCCAGGTGGCCACCCATTGTGACATTAGCAACACTGTCCCTGTTTGTCAGTAAGAGGTTCAGTATCCCTCCCCCATGAGTGGGTTCCTTAACTAGCTGCTTGAGGAACTCCCATTGCAGGGAGTCCAGGATGTCCCTACTTCTGACTGTTGCTGTAGCTGGTAGGCTCTAATTCACATCCAGTAGACTGACATCCTCTACCAGAAACACCTCCCCTTTGTGTGCCATCCTTTGGATTGCTTCTATCATATCTTTATCTGCCACCCCCCCCGTGCTGGAGTTTTGTAAATCATTCCTGTGTGAATGGCAGCCCTCCCTCTCTGTCTTCAGGGTGACCCACAGTACCTCAGGTCCTCCATGCTCTCCCTGTATTTCTGTAATTTTTAGTTGTCCCTGATATAAAGAGCCACTCCTCCCCCCTTTTTATTTACTTTTTTCTTAACACAGGATACCCTGGTGTGGCTACATTCCAGTCCTAGTTTTCATTGCACCAGGACTCAGTAATTGCTACTATGTCCAGGTTAGCATCTGCCATGGTGGCCTCCAGGTCTGCAGTCTTATTGCCCAGATATCAAGCACTTGCACACATGGCTCTCCAGATTATCCTGCCAGCCGGCCCCCCCCCCATTTCCCATTTGTCTTTCCTTATTTCCTCCACTGTGTTTTTTTTTTTGTTACTATCTCTTTCTTTCCTTTTACCACTTGGATTTCTTTGTTATTTGGTTCCTTTTGGAATTTCTCTCCCTCAGGATTCCTATTGCTGGCCTCATAAACCTGTGTGGGGGGCAGTTAATGTCTCCCTGACTTATTCCACCTCCCCCCTTGATTTATTAAAATGCTCACCAATGTAGCATTTAATTCATTCACTCAGAACCTTGGTTTCCATCCTGGATGGATGTAGGCCATTACCCCAGTACAGGCCCTTATCCCTCCAGGTTGGGCCCAAGTCCCCAGTGGAGCCAAACCCTTCCTCTCTGTAGCATTCATTTAACCATGCATTGAAGATCCTTGTGCTGAGAATCCTATCTTCCCCCTCTGTTGTAGACAGGCAGCACCTCCAAGAAGGTCACAGATCATGCTACTTGCCTAAGACACCTACATAATTCCCTAAAGCACTCCTGAACTATTGCTGGCTCATCCCAAGCCAAGTCATTTGTCCCCAGATGGACAATGAAGTCCAGCTCTCCCTCCTTTCCTGCTGCCCCAGTGATCCTTTGGATCCTCTTCCATCCCTGTGAGCCACGGCACCGGGAAGGTACCTAACATCCCTCTCTTTATCCTTACCTGCTCCAAACTGTATCCACCTTCATTATGGAGTTCACCATCAGGACTGGCTTTCTCCTCTTCTGGGGTCCTCTGTCACCTCCCTTGGGGTCTCCACTATGGAGGACCCCAACATCCACCCCAGCCATTACTTTGGGTGCCTTTGTGGGACCTTCCCATTTGACCTGTGCAGTGTAGGTGTTTTGTAGTGGTGCAAGATGGGGGATGTGCCTATGCTTCACCACCCTAACTCTCCCTGAGCCCATTGTTGTCCAGCCGTTCCTCCTTCTGGTCACCCTCCAAGGCAGCAGTGGCAGACTAGGTGGTCCCTGGGTGGAGGAGTAGGTCCTCCCACCTTAAGTCTTGCAACCTCCTCCCTCAGCCCAGAAAGGTGCATGCAGAAGGGGCAACACAGTACCTTATATAATTCATCCCAATGTGCTGAAGGTCTCCAGATTAGTCCATTGTGTCCCATGGTACCTCAGCCTCCCCTATATTCCCTGTATCTCTGTTACTTTTATGTTTTCCCTCACATAAAGCACCACACACCCTTCTTTCTTTCTCACCCAGTCCTTTCTGAACAGGGTATAGCCCAGCATGACTATGTTCCACTCATAGTTTTCAGTGCACTATGACTCATTAATGGCCACAATATCCAGGCTGACCTCTGCCATGATGACTTCTAGATTTAGAATCTTATTTCTTAGACTTTTATTGTTTGCACATATTACCTTCCAGATTTTGTCTCCACTTTGCTTGTTGCCCTCCTTTTTTATGGCTGCAGTGAGTATAGCCCTGTAGATGTCTTGCGAGTACTGTAGAGAAAAGAGAGTTCAGCGAATAAAGAATGGACTTTTTAATAGTGGAGGTGAACAGCTATCACTGTGCATTCTCCTCACACTTTTTTTGTCTGTTGGTACCATTGTGACGCAGCACTGTCCACCATGTCCAAGATGGTGGCCAGTGTTCATTGCACATGCGTGATGACTCTCGCATGCACACTGAACCCTGGGCATGGCAGCATAGTCTGTCATGTCCAAGATGGCTGCTGGAGCCCAGTGTGCATGCGTGAGTTGTTGCGCATGCCCAGAGAACTCTGGCAGTCATTTTGGATATAATGGACTGTGCCGCCATGCACCGGAGTACAGTGCACATGTGCGAGTCATTGCATGTGCACAGTGCACAGCCATCTTGGACATGCCAGCACAATCCATCATTTTCCTTACTAAGCTCAGCTGCAGCTGTTCCAGCTCTGGCTAGAGTTTGTTCCATTTTGTCCTCCCTCATTCCTACTTCTCTTTTTAATGCCCTGATTCATTTCCTGTTTATCTGTACTACCCTGCTTCCTTCATTAATTTGCACCCTGGGATATTCTTCTCCCCTTGGGTTCACTTTACTGTCTACTTCAGTATTGGTTTAGTATTCCATTGTGACATACCCAGCTTTGCAAGATTGTGGTACTATCTTGCAAGTTGGTCATGTGTTCCACTGTGGCATACCCAGCTTTGTGAGATAGTAGTTCTATCTAGGACGTTGGTCATAAGATAGTAGTTTTATCTTGGCCATTCCACACACACACACACACACACACACACACACACACACACCTCTTGTATAAATCCTGTTATTTAGTAGGGCTTCAATTTAAATCTTTATTGACATGGCTACTTTAAATGTTGGTATTACTTTATGATACTATGTAAATTAAATTTTATAGCTGTGTTTCATCTTGTATATGCTTGTATTCTTCTAGATTGTAGCAACTGCGATGGAGATAATGAATGGTGTATTCACATCGATAGTAAACCGACATGTCGATGCATGCCTGGATATAATGGAGCTCGTGGTCAATGTAAACAGTTAAGTATCTAAATTCTGATTTGTTACCTTGCAACATTTACAACAGCAAGGATGTATAGGGAAGCATTAAATTTTGGCCATATGATTAAGGGCATAAGATGAATGAAAATTAAGTTGCAAATTACATAGTTTCTTATTAAAGTGCATTATTACCAAAATTCAGGAAACGTTACAAAAACTGTATCATTTTTTTATGACTCTATGGGAGCCATTATCATATATTTCCTAGTACACAGCACCAGTTACTGCTGTGTACCTCTGGAGGTATACAGGAGGTATATAGCTGTAACCACCTAATTAAGACTCTCAAGTAAATCTCTATGGGAGAAAAACTTCCCTTTCCTCCAGTCCAGGAACACCCCTCACCAAGCACCCCAAACCTTTTTTATCTCTGCCTCACCTCCCAGGTCTCCACATAACAAAAAAAAAAAAAAAGTTTGATGCCAGCTGCAGGGAACACAACAGAACCCCATGACCACACATACTTTCAAGCCACCTTTTCCTTGAAGCTCCAGCTTTCTTGCATGCTACTGCTACAAGCCACTTACTCCACAGGCTCCTTGAGTCTGATGGCACATGCTGCTCCCCTGATCCCGGACCACAAACCATCCTCCTGACCTCTGATATTACTCTGCACCACTGCCAAAATGTCATGCAGCCATAATACACGATTCCACAAGCAAGGACACCTAGCCTGAACACTTACCCTTTTATTAGGGAGCCGTACAGTATGGACACAAGAACAGCCCAAAGGAGAAGCCCTTTCCAAAACACCACTATACTATGGAAATACACCATTTTAACCCCCAACACCCCATGCAGAGAGGCTGTTCCAAGCATCCATCACCCTTTCAGTAAAGAAGTACTTTGTCACATTCCCCCTGATTCTACCTCCCACCAACTTCATATCCTATCCTCCATTTTAGTAGCTCTTCTCTGGACTGCCTCCACTCTGTCTATGTCCTTTCTGAGATGCAGCTTCCAAAGCTGGACACTGTACTCAAGATGTACATCATGTAAAAAAATCAGATCAAGTACCACCCCCGCAGTCCATCACTAAAAACCTGACAGCATTTCACTTCCCTTTATTGGAGCTTCAGTAGAAGGGAAAAAAATGGAGTTATCTATCTGCTTTTTTCACATGATATGGTCTGTGAGTATAGAACTAATAAATTATAGTTTTTAATGCACTTTGAGCTCTTGGCATTAGTGTCCTATGGTGTGAGTTGCAAGGCTTCTCTGTTGCTAGAGCCTCTGAATATTGCCCCACCCAGTGTAGTGCCCCAGAGTTCCTGGTACCCTCCAAAAATTGGCATCCAGGCACTCTGGGGGCTGGCTAGGCAGGTTAGGTGCCCCTGGATAGGTCCCCTCATTTGATGCCTCAGCTTAGAGTTAGGTACCCATCCTCAAATGGGAAGTCTTAACCGGGCTTATGTTTTCAAAACAGTTACTTGTCCCCCCACCCAGTTATCTTGCACCGGGCACCTGCTCTCGTGGGTCCTGGTCATGAGGGCATGCAGGCAGTGATGGGTTAGTGAGGATTCAGATATGGAATCCTCAGCAGTAGTTTAATTGGCAACAGCCATTTGCCAGATTCAGTTAATGAGGGAAGGAGCAGCAGCAGCATGGAGAGGAGAGCACTAGGCTGGCCCCAGCTTGGCCAATGGGGTGAGGCTTACCTGATGTCCTGGAGTCCCTCCTGATGTTCCAGGCAGTCTGTAGTGGATCGCTCCCTCTCCTCTGGTGGTGGCAGCAGTTTGTCAGCTTCTCAGTGCTCATGGTGGTGGACAGACCCCTTCTGGAGGGGTGGCAGGTCCAGGCCAGCCCTTCCAGCAGCAACTGGCCAATGAAAGTCCTATTAGGAGGGGAGGCCAGCCCAGGCTGGCCCCTCCACTAGCCTAGCAGCTAATTCCATTGGGAGAAGCAGCAGCAACAGTAAAAGGCCATCCCCTCCAGTCTCCAGTCAGCAGCAGCAGCAAAAGGTTCGCGGGAGAAGGCAGGTCCAGGCCTGCTCATGGTGACTCCAGCCATAGTCAAGGAGGTGAGTGGGGGGAGATGGGTCTAGGCCTTCCCCACCAGCAGCAGCACCAGCCCCGGTCCTGAGGGAAGAGAGCAGCAGGGTGAGTGGTGGCAGCACCAGGTTTGGATGCTGGCCACCATCTGAAAGGACTTTTTTTTTTAATAAAAATAAAGAAACTTTGCCTCTTCTAGGCACTGGCAGAGACTGTGAGGTGGGCAAGGCCCCAGCAAAAGGACCACCCAAGGGGCGGAGTCTGGAAGAGGCTCTGATGAGCTAGGAAATGTGGGGGTGGGCAAGGCTCCAGTAACAGACCGCCCACTGGGCGGGGAAAGAAGCAATGTTCCGTAGGGCCAGAAACTGTCATGGTGGAGCAGCGGCGGAGCAGGCTGTAATGATTGACAGGAAGGCCTTGCTCTGGCCTAAGGAATTAAAGGGACAACATTAGACCCATATTATTTAATAGGGCAATGACAGGACCATCAGATTCAGTGGGGCAAAGGCAAGCCCCAGGCTGCAAAAAGGGGCCAGCAGAGTACACTTAGTGCTCAAAGGGGCCAGCAGATCAACTCCATGATTTTAAAGGGACCCAAACTGTGAATGTTTAGACTAAATTGGAAGGATTTGAGCAGGTGCAAGACTCCATTGAGCCAGGAACTCTAAACAAAGACTTGTTGGCATGAAGAATACGGATTAATGCCTGACAGCAGAGTTAAAGTGGCTTGTATCTGAAACCAGATTTGAAGGGGTGACACACCCACATAAATGTACTGTTTGTAAATAACTATGCATAAATGACTAATGGTATTGTTTTGGGGCCCTTGACATTGTGTGATCCACTGTACCAGCATCTGTGTGCCATCAGGAGATGGTCACTAAGAGACTGTGCCCCTGTGATTTTACTTAATCTGATGACCAGAACTGTTTTATTGTTTGTAAAGTGCCCAAACTGAGTAATGTTTTGCTAGAAATAAATACACCAACACCAGGAAATGTTATATTTGTGCCAGTGCCACCACCCCTTTGCCTGCATGTTATCCCAGGTGCTCCAACCCTGTTCTCCCCCTGTCCAGCTGTCCTGTTTGCCCTTTCATCCTTATCTCCCGGCAGTCCATGGAGGGGCTGTGGCTAGGCAATCTTGGCAGAATAGTTCCTGGAAGAGTGTCCTTTTCTGGTGGTCCATGGAAACCTGTGAGCTGAAGATTCACCAGCCTCGGATTAGCCTTGGCCGTGTTCCTGTTCTGTGTTCTCTCCCTGCCCCAGACAGCTGGTTCCCCATCCTGTTTTCCTTCCCTGTTTTAGACAACCAAAGGTGGCTGGTTAAGATTACAGTTCTTGGAAGCTTGTGTCCATGATTATGACTGATTTACAGTATAGGATATTGTGTAATTTAGTGATATTATAGTTCCTTTTCCTTTTAGAGATTTATAGTTTAGACATTTATTGTAACATTATTCTTAGTATGTTTAATAAACCTTTACCTTGCTTTTACATTCAAGTCAGCTTCACACCTCTCCTTGTGTGTTCCAGCTTGTGTCAATTAGACTTGGGCCTCATTCCCCCAAATTCTCCAACAGACGCTGGCTGGGTGTCACCTTAACAAAAATCTACCTTCAGGAGATTTGCATAGTTTGATTCCATGTTTTACTTCCAAGTGGTAGCTGGGGTGGACTTGTGCCCTCATCCAACCAGACCATTTTGAGAGTGGTCAGTGTCAGTGGCTCCCCACACCCATTACATAAAGCGGGTCCAAATATGTAATACCCCAAAGTATAGGGGGCTTCCCACCAGTTCTCCAGTGTCCCCCTAGTAGTTCCCAGTAGTCCCCAGTGTCCTCCAACATAAGTAACCAGGTGCCCCAGTAGTTTACATGGCAAGGGTGGGAGGCCAAACACCGTTAGGTGCTCCTGCAAAATGAAAATTGCAGCATGCAGTTTTAAAAAATTTTTCTGGCTGTTTCCCTGCAGCCTGCCCAGTTATGGCATGAGCCCATGCCATCTCAAGCCCTCCTTGCTCTTGGCAGCTGCTTGCTTCCCTGGTCACTAGGGACTTGGCATCCCGAATGCCAGGAAGGGCTCTATAGTGGGCAGTAACAGCTGTTTTAAAGTTGAAAATTGTGGCCAGCAAGCAGTGTAGTCAGGAGAGTGCTTTTAGGCACCCCAATGAAGAAGAGAAGAAAAGAAAGTGTTTTGCAGCCAGAGAAGGGAGAGACAGGATGCAGGGAGGTAACTGTAATAGGTAAACTGTACCTGCAGTCTTCCTCTCATCCCTTCATAGTGTCGGCAGTAGTGTGTTGACTCCCTGAAGTGCTCCAGCAGGTCCCCATGTGCAGCAGTCTGCGGGTGGCAGGATATGCAGTGTGGGCTCTGTACAGCCCCTTTTTTTTATTTTATTTAAAATTTTAAAAGTTAATTGCTGGTCCCTCATCGGCAATGCCCACAAGTGGGGACCACATCCTCTGAGCATCAGGCCAGCAGAGAGAGAGCATCAGGAGCAGCAAGGCCTCCAGAGAAGACCTGTTACTGCCTGCCTCCACTGCCAGCACTTCCCACCACCTCCTCAAGCCCACCTCCATCCAGCTTCTCCCCAGGCTGGGGTGGTGAATTGGCGGCAGCACCACTGAACAGGTGCTGACTGCCAGAACATTAAAAATAAATAAATAAAAATTTACCTTGCACTGAAGGGGAAGCCAAGGAGTGGGACACACAAGCCCCATTGGAGAGAATCGCCTGTGGCCGGGCTTATGTAAATACATTAATTATTTAAATAATCTCCTGCAAGGGAGCCATTGAGCAGGGACAGGCCATATTTAAATTAAGCTCCTGGTAGGTGGAGCATGGGGTGGAAAAGGCCTCAATAAATGAATGAATAAATAAATTATTAAATAAAGTTAAGCTACAGTCAGGGGCAGGCAAAGCCCCAGTATATATACATTAAGGTGGTCAGTGGCCAAATGAATAAGGGCTAGGAAGCCCAAAACTTGAATTTTTATTTAAAATACTAAATGAAAGGACCAGTCAGAGCAAAGAGGGCCCCAGCTAAGATTGTAACATAACTAGCCAGCTAGGCTGGTGAATTAGGGGCCAGATAGCTCAAGAGAATTTATTTTTTGCATTTGATCCAGCTCCAGGTGGGCCAGCTGAGGAAAACAAATCCCAGATAGAGGGAAAGTGCCCCAGAGTGGAGAAAGGTGGATAGCATCCAAACAGCCACCAGTAGCCAACCACAGCTAGTATTTAAAGAGTCCAAACTTTTGCTATTTGAAAAGTTGCACTCAGGTGTTAGCCTCAGTCAGCAGGAAGGGAAGGGGAGCAGGACAGACAACCACCCCAGCAGTGTAGTAGCCACTATCTGAGCCAAGGGCTAGTAACCTGTGTGCTGTCTCACAGCCCCCTGGCTAGTGGGGGACAGTTAAAGAGGGATCCTTAGCATGCCAGCTATTCAGATTACCCTCACCAATAGGGTAACCCTCCTGTTAGGCTTCTTTGACCCCAATTGCTTGTGGGGAAGGGGGATCATACCCCAGCATCACTGAGTAGCTAGCTATCCAGCATTTGACAGGTTTTCCCCTTGCATCACCTTCTTAGAGTTCCTTTTATGGGAAGCATTTGTGTGGAACCTTTTGAAAGTGAAATGCTGAACTGTGTGTGAATTGTGAAAAAGGCAAAACCTTCTATTGACATTCCAACTGCATTTAAAGGGACAGCGCCTGAACATAACAGTGTAACTGCCTTTCTTGCTCAAGTTTGTCTTGGTTATTGTCAAAGACTGTGGATTAACCCTGAATTTGTCCTGCATGTACTCAAGTGGCCTTCCTGTTTGAACTTGCCATCTTTGCTCCAAAGGACTGTTGGATTAACCCTGAACTTTCTTGCTGAAGAACTGACTGGCCTGCAACTGAACTGCCTACTTGTTCAAGAATTCCTTTGCCTAATGCTAATCCTTTCATCTGATTAGTGCTTGATTTCAGACTGTCACTAGCAGTGACCAGCCAGAGACTGTGACCGCCATTCCTTCAAACAAATTGGGGCTGGTCGCTAGCATAGGAATAGTGCAGACAGCAACCTGTCACTTGTTTCTTTTCCAGATCTACAGGCCATTCCCTTGCTAACAGTATTAATAGTGCAGGGAGCTGCCCAGGTTCACAGATAGGGATCCATCATCTGAGGGGATGGTTTTTGTTGCAAGTATCCAGCTTTCCAGAGGTTCTCCAGCAAAGGTGTCTCAGCGCTTCAGATGTTCCAGTTTTCAGACAGTTTCATCTGCACTTTATGTTTCCTGGGATCCTGCTTCAGCCCAGAGGCCTTCAGCCAGTTTCATCTGCATCTTGTGTTCCCTGGTATCCTGTTTCAGCCCAGAGATTTTCATCCAGTTTGTCTGCATCTCATTTTCCCTGGTGTCCTGCTTCAGCCCAGAGGGCTTCATCCAGTTTCATCTGCATCTTGCATTCCCTGGGATGCTGCTTCAACCCAGAGACCTTCAACTAGTTTCATCTGCATCTCATTTCCCTGGGGTCCTTCAATGGCCAGGAGGCTGTACAGTTGATTTGCACTTGTTCTTTAGCTTTAAAGTCAGCTTGTTGACTTTCAAAGCCCTACACGGGCAGAGTCCACGTTACCTGCAAGAGCTCCTGCATCCTTACTGCCACCTCCAACCACTCCGCTCCACTGACGAGGGATTGCTAGAGGTTCCCAGGGTTCATTTGAAGACATCTGGGGCCCAGGCATTTGCATTTGTGATTTCCACACTGTGGAACTCTCCACCTCATCGGATACATGAGTGCCTGATGGTGGAGAGCTTCAAAACAGCCCTAAAAACGCATTTTTTTAAACTAGCATTTGTTGCTAATTGAGTTACTGAGATGTTAATGGATTATGGAAATGGTTTTATAGGTTTAAGTATGATATTTATGTAATTTTATTGTACAAACACTATGATCAGCATGAATAGAGCTTTTTAGAAATAAAGACGAATTGAATTTTCTGCATTTCATTTTCCTTGGAGTCCCTCTTCAGCCAGGAGGCTTTACTTTTGCTAGGGGCTCTTGTTCATTTTAGTTCTCTCCCTTTCATTTCTTTCAGGTCAGCTAAAGCTGGCCAATGAAGTGCACTGGTGGCCACCACTCTCAATCTTTGATGAACACTATGCTCTGACTTTTGGTCTCTACTAGTCAAGCTGATACAGTGTAATGGAATAATAGAATGATAGAGTGATAGCATTCTTGAATTATAGAGAATAGAGTTGTAGAGTATAAGGTTTTCATAGAGTTTATAGAGTAGAGTTGTATCGTATAAGGTTATTGTAGAGCATGGATTATAAGGTTATCATAGCGTATAGGGGATAAGAGTTATAGCATGTACAGCTGTGTAATTGCCTATCCTCTTTGGTGCTTTGCACCCAGTAAACTGTTTCCATTCTCTGAGTTTGTCTCCTGCTTCTCTTTATCCAAGCACTGCTACACCATCAGCAAATAAAAACCAGTGCTTTACAACCAATTACTAAATCTCCATCACTAAAAACCCAAATACATTTCAATTCCCTTTACTGCAGCTTCAGTAGAGGGAACAAAATGCAATTGGGGTTTTTGGTGATGGACCGAGGAGGTGGTAACTGATCTGCTTTTTTAACATGATGTGGTCTTTGAGTATAGAATGGGAAGGCTTTAAGCCCGAGGTTAAATGGGTGGAGCAACAACATCACTCCCCCATCAGGCCTTAATAGGCCACTCCTGGACTATTTTGGGATTTGTTTCTTCATTGCAGGTGAAGGCACCACTCTTCCTCGCTCCCCTTCCCTTCTCCTGTTGGGCTTCTGCCCATGTTTCTGCAACTGCCTCAGGCTCTCTCTCTGCCTCCCTCTCCTCCTCCTCTTGCCCATTCCCACTTGCTCTGTAGCCCTTCCCTGTACCTTACTGTGGCTTCCCCCTCGCTGCTCTGGCTCCTCTTGCACAGCTCCTATGCATGGGGATGGGTTCAGGCCACCATCCTGTTCCTTCCTCCATTTCTGGGCACACCTCTTTCCCAGAGTGCTGCTTGTCTGCTTGTTCCTTCCAGTACCCCTCTCTCTCTCATCTGTCCTTGCTCCCCCTTTTCACTTTTCATGCTTCCTTTCCCTGTTTGGCAGTCGGTGGCCTGTGCTTCCTGCGGTTTGCCCAGTGACACTTTGACTCCAGGTCTGCCAAGTTATCAGCAGCTCCTTGGCATTCTCACTACCCTGCATTTTGTGGTGCTGTCACTGTAAGGGACACTCGAATTGTCCTTTCCATGTTTAGCCCTAGAGTGCTGTTGCCTTACGGCTGCATTCCTGTCTCATTTAGTTTTTGCATCAGGATCACATTTTTCATGACTGTTTTCTTTGCCCTCCATTTGGTAGTCATTTCCCCTACCGATACTTGTTATCTGCTGGGGATAGGAACTTTTTATTTTATTTTACCAGCCTGCGCTGCAGACTGCTCTGCTTCTCTGGGACCATTCTGTGGGTCAGGTGCAGGGTCAGTGATGCCTGCTTGCCTCCGGCAACCTCCCCCCGTGCCTTACTTTGGTGGTCCAGTGGACCTGATTGGTTCTGGCAGGTTGCAATCTGCAGCTGAGTGAACTGCCTGCATTTCCTCTGGCTGTGCCCTTCCATCAAAAACTCTCTATTGCCAGTTATTTTATGGCTGCAGTGTGTGATAGGAAATTGACTTGAACTACACAATAAAAAAAAAGAAAACCTCATCCCTTGCTTCCCTGGTTTTCCTTTGGGGCCTTTCTGTTTTCCATCCAGCCTTCCTGCCTATGGCTTCTGGTGCCTTCAAATGGATCATTTCCCTAGCAGCTTACTCTGCTTTCAGCCCTTTGTTGCATTCCATTGCATCCAGTATGCTCCTTCCTGGATTCTTTTAACTACCTCATCGAACTGATGCATTCCTGCAGTTGTTATCAACATCAGTCTTCTCTTGACTGCATCTAGGTATCCTTTGCTCATCCAGCCTCTATATGGGTCTCCTCCTTCACATCGACTATTCAAGCATAACCCTCTTGGGTCCATGCTACCTTGACTTAACCTGCTCTCCACTAGGAGACATGCCTTTGTGTCTATTGCCCCTTTGCTCAGAGCTGGCAGGCTTCTCTCCATCATCATACATCATTCATTTCATACCTCACCATACCCGTACTTGCTTCCATGGATTCACTCCATCATTGTTCCTTTTCCTGTTCATGTTTCACCTTAACTGTACCAGCCTTCTAGGACTCATCCCATAATTGTACTTCATTCATTTCATTCCTCACCTTGAACCATTCAGGCCTGCAAGGCTTCTTTCCATCATCATACACCCTCTTTTACTTTTGAGTGTCTAGCTGCAGTCACATTGCTCGCATCTCTTATCAGCTGTCCAGTTAGAAGGACAGAACGAGAGCTTCCTATAAATTTGACTTTTCCTCCTTCCTCGATCTGAACTTCCAATTGCTGTAGCTGAGCCGTTACTAATCAAAACATCCTTCAGCCTGACGGGAAGGCGACCTAGGCCTTGGGTCCCCAGAGGTTTCCACCTCAAAGGGTTTTTTCCCTCTACTCCATGCCAATCATTATTGTATTAAACAGGGTTAGTGCTTTCATAGGTTCTATAATTAGGTTCCACTGTTGGATGGAGTCAGATGGTGGCCCCAGCTGTACCCTCTCGCCTTAAGACGTCTGCCCTTCTGCATCTTGTCAGCTTTCATTTTGTTCATTCTCCTCATTGTATCTCATTCTTCTCCTGTCCTTCCCATATACGTCTCTCTCCTCCCTTTCTGATCTCGATATATTCTGATTTCTCTCCTCTTCGATGCTCGATACCCTTTTGGCTATTCGTTTTGGCTTCTTCCTAAACTACCTTTAGCCAAGGGAATTGTTCCCACAGCACCTATGGGAGGGAAACACTCCTCTAGGGTTCCTTGCATCGCACCACTGCAGGGTGTTATATCCCATAGACAGAGAGGTGAGTAGCCATAATGTATTGAAGTCACACAAGCATACATCACATCCAGTTGCCTAAGCACAATTGAATGGGAAGGATTTAAGCCTGAGGTGCGATGGGTGGAGCAACAACCTCACTCCCCCATCAGGCCTTAAAAGGCCAATCTAACTGGACAGTTTCAGGATTCATTTCTTCATTTCCACCATCCTCCCACCTCCTCCAGTGGCTTGTCTCTTTCCTGTGGGCTTCTTCCTAAGCTGCCTTTAGCCAAGGGAATTATTTCCATAGCAACTATGGGGGGAACCTCCTTTAGGGTTCCTTGTGTCGGACCCCCATAGGGTGGTATATCCCACAGATATAGAGATGAACAGCCACAGTGTATCAAAGTCACACCAGCATATATCTCATCCAGTTGTGTAAGCACAGTTGAACTAATAAATTATATTTTTTCATGCACTTTGCGCTCTTAGCATTTGTGACCTTTGGGGTGAGTTGTGAGGCTTCTCTGTCGACATAGCCTCTGAATATGGCCCCTCCCAGAACACTGGCACAAACCCAGGTTAGTGCTAGTGCTAACCACATTTGTAACACTACTAACTTTTGAATATCGGGCCCCTAGGTTTTATAAAATACAAAAGTTTAAGCATCTATGCCTAACAGTTCAAAAGATGCGACTTTCAAAACATTATTTGAAACACTGTAGAATATGATAACATTACCACACTAGCGGTTATTTTGTTCAAGAATAAAAACATTATTTTTTAGTTATATTTCTAGCCTTGTGTGAGTAACAGATAGACTGCATTGATGATTATTTATTATACAATGGCAAGCAAGAATCTTGGACTGTGATTGGTCAGTTTGGGGCTGGACCTATGGCGTTATCCCAGCATGATACCACAGGTCTACTGGCATCATGATGGCTGTCTTCTTTTTTTGCATCTCCTCTTAAGAAACAAAAATATTTTTCTACACTAATAAAAACATTCTTTAAAATTATTTTTTTATTTTATATATAACAACGAGCCATTGTATAATAGGAACAATGCACTCCAGGTTGTGTGTTGTTTGGGATAACGCCACATCTGGGGCATTGGATGCACTCGGCCTGTGGCCTCGTGCCCACCTCTCCCCCCAGGCATGGTGTTATCCCAGCAAGACACACCCTGTCATGCATTATTCCTTTATTTTATGTGCATTTTTACTAGAGCTGCTAGTTAAAATAAATTGCATTGAAATTTATCACTCTGAAAATATGTTTCCAATGAGCTCTAATTGTGTTACATAGCATTTTTGTTTCTGGTGCCAGCCTGTCAGGGCTACAGTGGGTGACTGTTCACAATGCAATCAATCTTTGTTTAGGAACAAGCCTACATTGTTGGGGGCTTGCCAGGGATGGAAAGTTAAGTATCCCAGAGAAAGACTCCCTCCCACAAGGAAAGAGTGCAACATGTCATGCGGCACTACAGCCCTCTGGGTGACCACAGCAGGAGAAGCAAAGGGGACCTTGCAGATCTGGATGAGAGGAAACCTCTGGCATCACTGTGTAGACCTGAGAGTTTGTTTCTTCTTTTCTTTTGCAACAGTTTTTCTGATTGCAGATAACTGAGTTAATTAGAGTGGAAGACATATCATTTTGGACAGAAAATACTGGGCTTAAATACAGTATATCTGATTGTCTGAGGCACACTTGCCATGCTTTCCCTTTAGGGAAACACAGCAACCTTAAAAGTCCATCCTCCTTTCTTTGTTTCGTTAGCATTTGTGAGAGAGTATCGCAGCTTAAAACTTGAAGTAAAATCAATAAACCAGGTTTGTGCACATGCTCTGTGCTACTTTTGAAAAGGTTTGCCACAGATTCTCAGCCCTCTCCTTTTCACAACCAATAAATATTTATACTGCTGTTGCAGATATAACAAACAAGAAATGAAATCACACAGCACCCATTCATTTTGGTCCATAAACATCCACGTATGCCACCTCTTAATGCTTTTGCATTGAAAAATGGTCTCTTCCCACTACTCTGAGTGATCACAATAGGAACTAGTCTGTAAAGCAGGCAATCCCTAATGAAACATTGTCTGCATGTCATGGATAAGATAATGAGTGCATATTGCAGTTCCTGCCTTCATTCACAGTTTGAAAGAAATAGTATGAAACAGAGTTCTGTGCCAACATTTGTGTACTTCTCCACGCTATTACAGGTATATGTTGCTCCCCTCTCCACTCTCTCCTTTTAAATATCTGTTAATGATGAAGTAGCAATGCCAGGAAGCTGCAAGGTTGGGAGGCATTAAGAAAGACAGCAGAAGATTCTCTCTGCTTTCCTAGTCTGGTAGTCTTTTCTGGAATGGATATACTTTTTGAAGAAGGTGAAGTAAAAACAACTTGGTGACTTTAACATCAATTGGCTCATCCATACTAATACATCTGCAGAATTGACACTTAGCAAGTTACTGGCACAACTAATCTTCCAACCCACCAGACTCTAACAATGCCTTCACCACCACCCTCATCGACTGGATCCTTGTTCCTGACTCTACCAAAATCTCTTCTGCTTGAACCCTACCAGACTCCCTAAGCGATCATTTGCCAGTGTCCTGTATTTGGCATGCCAGATCATTATTTGCTGCACCTCAACTTATCCACTTACAAAACTACTCACTCCCAGAGCCTGCATAATACCAGGCTGACCAGGTCTTCCAAGACTGGTCATACCTCTGGACAAATACTGATGTTGACCTACACCACTCTTCCATTGTTCCAGGACAAGCATGCTTCTCTTACCTCTAGAAGAGTCTGCGAACAGAGAACAAAATGGCTCACTTGCCCTCTCATCTTTACTTAAAGAATGTGACAGACAGTGAGCCTCTTTTAAAGCCTCTAATTCCAGTGCTGGCTGGACCGTGTACAGGTACAGTCTGCGAAATAAATGTAAGCAAGCCATCCGACAGAGCATCAGGCAAATACTTTCAAACCTTACTAGCCTCCTCAAATAGTATTCCCCAGCATTACTGGAAACACCAGAAACAATCCTTTGGGTACTCTAATCCCTCCATCCCAAAATACTTTATTGATATTAATTTTTATTTTTATTGATTTTCAGATATATCACAGATACATTGAATGCCACATCCTGGAAACAGCAATATAATACAGTTGGGAAAAAAAAACAAACTTCAGTGGCTATTCAAGAAAAACAGTATCTCCAGGCTTTTGCTAAATCTGGGGGGAGGGGTGCTTTTTACACAGGTAATAATCCTAAACTGAAGATCTATTAACTTGTGAAACTGTAGCCCATGAGAATGTGGAAAAATCTCACCAAAAAGCCCTGACAGTACTTGAATAGTAGCCTTGCTCAAATATCTTAGAGTCCACATATTTAACTAAAGTTTAACTCCCAGAGGGAATTACTTTAATTCCCCATACATACACTGGAACACAGATTAAACATAGCCACGCATTTAAACAAAAATCTGAAAGCAACCTGAAAGCAACAGGAGAATACAGTTACATTCTCCCACCCTCCAACACACATTACCCCTGACAGTTATTAACACTGTGAGCATATTAATCTCAAACATTGTAAAGTAAGGGTGCAGCAGATGATTTACCAAAAGGGTTAGGTAAGGTTCTAAAATAAATTGCTACCTAAACCTTTTAATAATACCTGCCACAATCTCAACCAGCATTTAAATGTGAGAGTTACCCAAGCAGTAGAACAATCATCAAAGAAACTGGATCTCATTTCACTTACTCAAGATTAAATATCCTTATTCTACAGAACTGAGTCCATTAGACACTCCTCAAGTGTCCTCCTCTAAATCATTCTGGGTGGACTGGCCAGCATGGTGATTGTTCTCAGCTTCCAGATGAGCAGTCCATTTCTCTGCATCAGTTGGGTCAGTAAAAATAAAAGCTTTGTTCTAGTGAAGAAGCCATAGCTTTGCAGCAAATGTGATTGCATGGGGAATGTTGAACTCACAGAGCTTCACCTAAACTCCATCAAATTTCTTTTGCTGCTGTGTGATTGCATACAAGACGTTTGGGAAAAGATGGATAGTGTGGCCTTCCACACTGAGAGGGCCCAATTTTTTAACCAAATTCAGTATGTGGTGTCTTGTTCCCATGCTGTCCAACACTGCCATGAGAATGCAAGGGGTCTCCTTAGTCATTCTTTCCCGCAGTCTAACTCTATAGGCCTTAGTGACATGCCAATTGGAAAAAATCACTTCGCCCTTCAAACATCTCCTTTAGCTTGTCTATAAGAAATAACATGGGATGATCTCCCTCTGATCTTTCTGGGAGACCGATAAGTCTAATATTTGAACTCTGGACTTGATTCTCCAGCAGCTCAAGATGATCGTTCAGATGCTGTGACTCTTTTGCATGGCTTGCTGTCCCTGCCCTGCATTTATCTGAATGCTGTTTTTGTACCCTGTTGGTCTGGCACTGATTCACAGCTGATTCTGCTTAAGTAAGCCTGCCAGACAGACCATCCAATTTTGAATTCATAGTCACCACTAATGCAATAAGTGTCTTTAGCTTGTGTCCCAAAGACTGTAAGGTTTCTTCTGAATAATCACTGTCTGCCAAACCTGACTTGATTGACCTTGTGGCTGGTCCCAGAGCCACCTGTTTCCCCTGGTCTTTGCAACCATCAGACAATTGAAGGACTTTTTTCGGGTTACCCATTGTATTTCTGATGAGTTCCACTACCAGAGTATATATTTTTTATTGTCTTTTTCATGATTTGACTTTATAAGAGTACACTTTTGAAATTGTTAAAAGTAGACTAGGACTCAGCTACTTGCAATATCTTCTTGTCCCTTACTTCCCCCTCTGCCAGCTCCACTCCACCATTGAGGGATTGCTAGACATTCCCAGGGTTCATTTGAAGACATCAGGAGCTCTCTCTTTTGCCTGTGTGACACCGACCCTGTGGAACTCTCTACCTCATCAGATAAGAGAGTGCCAGACCTCTGAGAGTTTCAAATCAGAATGGAATACCTTTCTCTTTAACCAGGTGTTCCCTTCTGAAGTTTATAATTAAGAAAGCAGTGCCTACTCAAAGTTTTAGGTTGTTATTGCTTAAGATTTTTAATTGCTTGTTTTTAGTGCAATATTTTTCAGATTTTGTACAGTGCTTTGATCTTTTTGTAATTGTGTTCAACAAATAAAATATGATTGATTGATTGAGCTATGCTTTCTGTGTCCACACTGCTTCGGCTCCACAGTGCCCCCACCCATCAAATGCTTTTAATAAACAATTTTCTGACCTCTCCCCTCTCAGTGATGCACTAAACACACAACTGAAGCGTTTACCCTTCTCCCCTCCCCTCCAGCAAACCTGCTTCCCACTTTCCTCTTTAAGTAAATTAGCAAAGATGAAGTCTCAAAACTACTCAAGCAAACGCCTGACTCCAAATCTGCCGGACCAGTTGACATTGAACCTAAATTGTTAATATGTATTGCTTGCGAACTGGCTGCCCCCCACCCACATTTTTAACCTCTCCATCTCTACGGGTTCAGTCCTCCTCATTTGGAAAAAGGCAAACATCGAACCGGTTTCAAAAAAAAAGTAACCAGAAACTCGTATCTAATTACAGGCATATAGCCATCTTACCTGCCCTGAGTAAAGTACTAGAGAAAATTGTCACAGCTCAATTGAATGCACAGCTCAAGAGGCACAACCTTCTCAGCCCCACCCAACATGGCTTCCATAGGGCCACAGTACAATCTCATCATTTCTTACCCTAACAAACACTATATATTCCTCCTTTGACAGTGGCAACAATGGTGCTGTATTTATTGACCTCACAAAAGCCTTTGACATGGTCAACCACCCCATTTTCCTCAGTAAGTTACTTTCCCTGGGAATCTTGGAATATGCTCTTCTGTGATTCTCTAGCTACCTTACCAACAGGAGCCAGCACATCAGGATTGGCTCCTCCCTCTCAGACTGCCTCCCCACCTTCTTTGGTATACCCCAAGGTTCAATCCTAGGACCCTTGCTTTTCTCGCTACATATCAATACTAACAACCACTTTTTCAAGTACTCCTCTCCACTACCATATGCGGATGATCTAGTGTTTGATATTATTACTATCAACAGGGACTTAATAACAGACCATAAAACTGTATAATCCTGGTTCAATGAAAATAAACTCCTCGTGAACCACACCAAATCCCAGGCAATGCTCTTTGGCACCCCTCATTAACTAAAAAACACTAATACTCCTCCTTCTGTGGTATGCAAGATGGTACCATGCTAGACATTGTCACTTCTTTCACGTACTTTGGGGTCACACTAGACCCCACCCTGGGTTTCTCCCTCCATGTTCAATCTATGTGCAAGGCAGTTAACTTCAACCTAGGTATTGTATATTGGGCCAGTACTAATTTATTATTTATTTATTTATTTATATTTCATTTTTATTTATTAAAGAATTGGAATTACAAACCTTTGATTATGCAGTTTAAAATTCTTCATAACATTTATTATTCCCCGCAGAAATTGGGGAGCCTGAAGTTGGCGAAGGACTCGAGGTGTTTTAGGTGCCAAGGAGGGGAAGGAGATTTGATGCATATCTTTTGTCAGTGTCCGAAAATAGCCCCATTGTGGGGGGATATTAAAAGGAGGGTTAATCCATTACTGGGACTTGGTGATCTTTTTCATGGAGATATGCTTATTGGAATCTTCGGGTATCCCTGTTAAGAGCAGGAGGTTTCATATAGTATTGATTGCTGAGCTCGCTTAGAGAGTTGTGTAGGCACTGGAAGGATTCGGTGGTATTAAGCTATGCGTGAGTGGCTGGAGGGTTGCTAGCCTGTTTGAGGATTGAGAGGATGACGGCTATCCTCATGAACAAACTCTCCAGGTTTGAAAAAATTTGGGGTCCTTTTATGCTTTCTATTCCTTTGAGAATGTTGTATTGTTAGGGTTGAAGATATCCTATCTCTTGAGACTTGTACTGGAAGGGAGGAGTGGGCTGGGTGGGGATGGGGGCATGTTACAGGGTTACCTTTAGTGGAACATTTATTTACATGTACTAGTGTTTGTTGGTATGTTGAATGTGTGGAGTATATCCCTGTAACTAAAACCGAATAAAGAGTTAATGGAATTACAAACCTTTGAGCTGGACTGTAATTTCTACCACTATTTTAAAGTGCTTACAGCTCTTCTCTTTCCTTGCTCCTGCTGCACCCCCCCCCATCCAAGCACTCTGCCTTGGCACTGAAAAGTCTAACTCTCCTTTGTCTTGCTAAACTGCTCAATCTAAAGCTATCCTACCTCTATACTATTTAAACCCTGCTATCTTTTCTTCTTATTGGCTAAAAAACACTAATACTCCTCCTTCTGTGGTATGCGAGATGGTACCATGCTAGACACTGTCACTTCTTTCATGTACCTTGGGGTCATGCTAGACCCTACCCTGGGTTTCTCCCTCCAAATTCAATCCATGTGCAAGGCAGTTAACTTCAACCTAGGTATTGCATATTGGGCCAGTACTAATTTATTATTTATTTATATTTCATTTTTATTTATTAAAACCTTTGAGCTGGACTGTAATTTCTACCACTGTTTTAAAGTGCTTACAGCTCTTCTCTTTCCTTGCTCCTGCTGCACCCCTCCCATCCAAGCACTCTGCCTTGGCACTGAAAAGTCTAACTCTCCTTTGTCTTGCTAAACTGCTCAATCTAAAGCTATCCTACATCTATGCTATTTAAACCCTGCTATCTTTTCTTCTCTCCAGCTGCCTGCCCTTGAATGGGGCTGCTTCAGCTCCACCACGGTTAGCTGGCACCCAGCCAGCCACCAACCGAGACCAGGACACCTGCCTGCAGCTCCTTGGAAGGTACAGCGACAGCATAGCCAATCAGAACACGAGCACTTCCAGCAAACCCGCTCTGATTGGCCAGGACTTTTCCCCTGCTTTGCCACCTGGCACATTTTACAAATAGATTTTAAATAGAACTAAGCACATTTCAAGTGTCTAAAAGTTTTTTGTTTTTTTTTAAGTGGGTAGTTTTCCATTAGCAGGTTATACAGACCTGCCACTAGAGGGATTCTTGTTCATTCATTTGAAAAAAAAAAGTCTACCCTTTGAAAGACATAGTTGCTTTACTTGCTGTATTCCTTCCTTCCCTTCCCAGATCCTCTCAGACCAGGTAGACTTCCCTGAACCAGCAGGACTGCAGCATGCACCATTGGCCCCATGAGGTATCTGTACCGCACCCTGATGAGATACTCTCTTGCCTCCTGCTAGGGGATTGGCTCTTAAGCTAGCTAAAACTTTGCTTTACACGGGGATGCTGCACCCATTCATTTCTATGGTAAATGGCTGAAATTTTAAGCCCGCCCCGACCTTAACAGACCTTTCTCCACGCCCCGCGTAGCTCCACTTGTGCTCCATTGGGTACCTGTTTGGGACTCCCCAATCTTTTAGTCACCACCTCACTCCTCGCTGCCTGGCCTTCCTGGCTGTATCCTCACTTCCACTGATCCTTCTGCTCTTTTGCCCCCTTCTCCTAGCCGCCAGCCTGTCTTAACCCCTCACTCTCTCTACCCAGATCCTACGCTTAATCATGTGCCTCCACCATTCTCACCACCTATTCTATTTCTTCTTGCCTATCTTTCTCCCCTACTGCATGCCCCAAAAGCCTGCTTTCCCTCCCTCCCCACAGCTTCCATTCCTACATCCTTTCTCCACATGAACACAGCTACACACTGGTCACTGCCCTTGCCCAGGGTCCATCCTACCATGAAACTGTCCTATAACCACACTGGTCCTAGCCCTCCACTCCTGGTCCCCGTCTGTGCTTACCCTCACACAATCGTCAATGCTCGGCAATTTCCCGAAATGCTAGCAGGCGAAAACATTCCCTTAAATAAATATGCTGCAGCTCCTTGAGGCTAGTCCTCCTCCTCCTAATGCTGTCAGGCAACGTGCACCCAAATCTTGGCCCATTCTGCTATAAAGCCACTAATCTGAGCAAGCCTTTGGGTGCCCTCTCATTCATATGAATCAACATCTGCAGCCTCCTTCCTAAAATGAGTGCTCTACAGGCCTTCACCAGTCAACACTGCCCTGACATCCTGGCAGCTGTCGAAACCTGGGTCACGCCATCAGTACCGGACTATGTAATCAGCCTTCCTGGCTACAACGTCTTTTGGCTGGATCACCTCTCCTAAAAGGCTTCAAACAGGGGCACCACATCATTACCTCACTCCAACCCACAACTGCTCAGATACTGCCAGTGAGAATCCTCCTCAGAGCCCAAAACAAAACCCTCACTGTTGCCACCATCTACATCCCTCCTAAAGAACAGGGAACTGGTCTAACAGCTGTTCTTGACTTTGTAAAGTCACTCCCACCAGACACCGAATCCATCCTCCTAGCTGACTTCAACATCAACTGTCCTGCAGCCGATGATGGTACACACAGGGATACTGTTGCTGCGGCAAACCTCACACAAATGGTTGACTCACCAACCAGGAAAAATTACAGGACCGGCACCAGAACACTCTTGGACTAGATCCTTACCAGTCACCCATCACGGATATTTAGCACTAATGTCCTCCCTGACTCTCTCAGCGACCACTCCCCTGTTAGCTTCACCTGGTCAAATAAATTCATCAAACAACCACCAAAAACTATCACCAGCAGGGTTCTACCCAGTGTTCGCCTTCCTTGACTCAAATCCCACCTCCACCATCAAGACTGGTCCCCTATCTTCAATGCAACCAACGTAAACACTGCTCTTGACCACTTCATAAACATCTTCACTGTGGCCTGTGACACGTTTGCTCCTATTAAGAAACGTAAAGTCAAATCACTAAGTAACCCTTGGCTTACAGGTGACCTCCTCAGGATGCTAAAACAAAAGACCACCTATGAGACTAGCCAGAAACTCTGGAAGGCAAAGCGACATCCAAAGCTAAGCGTGCTACAATGACTGCCAAAACCATCCGGCAAATGAAGCCCACCTACTATAACACGCCCTCACAAACTCCTGGGGCAATGGTCAGAATTCAGGAAGAACATAAAGGGAACTCATGGAATCCACCCAAACCCCCCATCAATACTCAACATCAACGGAACCTCAACTCTCAACCCAAAAACCATTGCGGATACCTTTAACAGAGGCTTTACCAACCTCAGCTCTGTTCTATCCCAGGACTACTTCAAAGATGGTAAAGCCCCTCTATACGCAATGAACACTACTCCCACCAGCTTCCCCCATTTCTACTTCAAAGCAGTCAAGGCTCACCAAGTATGCAAATATGTTACCAAAGCCCTTGGTAAATCAAGATTCAGTAATGACTCCCTCGATCTCAAAATTCTGTCTCTCACACTTGATGAAGTGCTTAGTCCTCTGACCCAAATTCTCAACCTTTCCCTCAGCCTTAGCCAGTTCCTGGACAGATGGAAATCTGCCACTGTCACCCCAATCCATAAGAATGGTGACAAAACTGCCCACAATAACTACAGACCTATCTTCCTACTACCCCCACTCTCCAAGGCACTAGAATGCATCGTCTCGGACCAGCTCACAGAATACCTGGATTTGCACAACATCCTGTGCAAGCAACAACATGGGTTCCACAAAGGTCACAGCACCTCCACAGCCCTACTTGAATTCACTGGTGCAATCCACAATGCACTTGACTCCGGTGAACTATTAGGCTCAATCTACATTGACTTAACTAAAGCCTTCAACACTGTCAATCACCACCTCCTGCTTGTCCAGCTTCAGAACACTGGTCTGTCAACCAACTCCATTGGCTGGTTTAAGAGCAACCTTGAAGAACGATCCCAAACAGTAAGAATCGCTGATACACTCATGGACCCTAGACCGGTCCGCTCGGGGGTCCCCCAGAGCTCCATTCTGGGACCCCTCCTCTTCAGTCTATTCTTAAACTCACTACCGGACAGCTGCCCAGAACAAATAATTCTCTATGCTGACGATGCTGTGATCCTCACCTTGGACCCTGATCCAATCCAATTACAAAATAAACTTCAGCAGGCCTTCTCCTCCATTGAATCCTGGTTCCTAAATCATAAACTGCATCTCAATCAGAAAAAAAACAAGTCTATGGTCTTCTGCAGCCCTCACAACAAAAATAAACAACTCCACCTCTCCATTGCAACCGAACAAGGAGCCATCCTAGAGCAAACACAATCATTCAAGTACCTCAGCATCACCCTTGATCCCCACCTCTCATACACTGTCCATATCAGCAATGTTGCAACGTCTGCCAATGTGAGGCATATTATTCCAGCACAGGAAACACCTAACCCCAGAAGCACTGTCAGTGGCCGTCCAAAGCTCCATCATCAGCATCATAGACTATGGTCTTATCATATATGGGTCTGCAACTACCACTGCTCTCAAGCGATATCGCACCTCCTGAATAAGGCCTGTCATCTCATCACTGGCTCACATTGCCGCACCCATGTGTGACCTTTATTCCCCAATCTGGATGGCTTCAACTGGACAAATGCATAAAATACCAAACCTGCATCATGGCCAAGAAAATTATAATGGGTCTTGCCCCACCTGGTGTCTGTGCCATCCTTAAGCCTAGAAATAGGAATGTTACTACAAGGAGATCCAATTCCCATCTACTACATATCCCACGATGTTGCATGACCCAAGGACAAAGATCGTTCACCTATCGGGCATCCAACTGGCTCAACTCTCTTGTCAGCGACATAGTGACCGCTCCAACACTCGGCCTCTTCAAGTCCAAGCTGCGCCTCTCACTGCTTGTATCCTGCGATTGCCCATCTTAACATTTCCACCATTCCATCTGCACTTGCCCCAGCACCCGATACTTACAATCAGTCTTTGTACCCCTAGCACCTTACCTGTCATATTCCCTCGACAAGGCCCCCTGGCTGCACTGAAGAGGAGACCAGAAAGATGGTGAGGTGTGGGGAAAAATGAGCCCCTCACAATCCTTCTGGTCTCTTCTTCCTTTGTTTCACCTTTCATAGATTTTCTCAGAGCATGGTTTTTATGTTCCCCTTAATGATTCCAACATTTATAGAGTGGATTTATTTTATTTTAATTTTATTTTTATGGTCTTAGACCTTGATCTTTAGATTCTTTGCAGTTCATTTCCTGCTTGTCATTATGCCTGTGAGGATTCACTATCACTATGCTTCCATTTGCTTTAAATGCATATCGAAAAATGTATGTAATTTTACAAGCAGTTGTGAACTGCACATTGATATCTGGCATTATGTTTGACAATGGTTGCTGAAAATAAAAGTGTTTACTAGTGAAGGAGGCTCTCCAATCAGCTTTTGGCACATTCAGTAATTTCATTTGACCAGGCTGCCCAGGGTGACGTCACTCATGACATATATATGCCTTTGCGCGTTCACCCTTTGGCCCAACCCCTTCTTTATCTTTAGAGACAGCCTCTACTAGTTAGAGTGGCATCTGGTGTAATGGCGGTGGATTCAAATGGGAAGTGTGCTGGTGTTTGTTAATTCAGTAGTCCTTGAAGCTTTTTGGATAGAGTGTTTGCCATGGCAGGTTAAGAGTTATATTGGGTCTGAAATGAAGGTAAAAATACCTGGAATATTTCTTTCTTTGATACATGAATTGTTTTTTTCTTTAGCTGGTGCCTCAGCATTCTATTCGGCTACATATTTGAGAGCTGTTATACTTATTTTAAGATTTGGTTTGCTGTATGATTCTCCTGGCATTATTGACACACTGAAATACAAAGTATTTGAGAAAAAGAAGGTATTTTGTGGACCTTTTCAAGGTATTTGAAATTTAAAAACATTTTGATTTTTTCAGAATAGGTTCTAATAACCTTTTTGGTGTTAAACTGACATGAACTTAGAGGCAATTTCACATTTTTTAGAGCCCTCTTGATGTCCCTTCAGCAGCACATGTACCCCCGACTCACATTTTTCTTGATAAATGAGAATGTTCACATTTATAAGCTTAGTTACACCTTATGCACAAAATGTACTCAGGAGTTTATGTTTATATTGATGAATTTATATCATGGAATGGAAACACGATATTTATCATATTTATTTTTTCTTCCATTCTAGAATGGAGGTCTTTGTGGATACAAAGTAAGCTCATAGTCTGAAGAAGGAACGATTGCAGTTCTGAAATGTTACACAGATATCTTTATAAGAGCAACAGTGAAACTACCTGGATTTGAAAATAAAGAAATATAGTAACAAAGTGATTGGAATGGTTTCAGCCTGCTGTTTGAGTTGAGTGAGAAGCTGTCGGTGTTTTGATGTAGAATGGCAGAAAAAGGGGAGATATTGCTGATGGGTGATCTGAATATGCCAGATGTTAACAGGAGTGCAGTTGCAGCTGCCACTTCGAAGAGTGCAGTTATTCTAGATGCCCTACAGGGGGCATGCCTTAGACAACTAGTATTGGAGCCCACTCGAGAGGGAGCAATCTTAGACCTGGTTCTCTCAAATGGAGATGGAGAGAGGATCACAGATGTAGAAGTGGGTAGCCATCTGGGAACTAGCGACCATCGAACAGTATGGTTCACAATAAACACAGCAATAGAGTCAAGCCATACAAAGACAAAAGTACTGGACTTTAGGAGGGCTGACTTTTGCAAAAATGAGTGAGTGCCTAAGGAATGCACTAGCAAATGGGCAGGAAGGAGGGGTGGAAGAACAATGGGAAACAATAAAAACTGCCATTACAGAGGTAACGAGCCTTTGTGTGAAACAAATAAACAAAACAAGGCGTAAGATGTAGAAACCACTATGGTTCTCAAAGGAAGTGGCAGTGAAGGTTCAAGAGAAAAGAAAGCATTCAGGAAGTACAAGGAATCGCAGAAGGAGCAGGACAGAGAACTGTATCAGTTAAAGCAAAAGGAAGCTGGGAAGGCAGTCAGAACAGCAAAGGCCCAAACCGAGGAAAAGATAGCCAACTCAGTTAAGAAGGGGGATAAAACCTTTTATGGGTACATCAGGGAGCGAAGGAAGACCAAGGGAGGGATAGTGAGGCTTAATAAAGGGAGGGAGGGTGGGCAGAGGGAGACTGTGAAAAGGCAGAGATACTTAAATATTTTTGCTCAGTATTTACAAAGGAAGAGGAGAGGTACATAAAACAAACAGCAGTAACACTCTGGATACAGAAGTTGATACGGCCCATTTACAGAAGAAAGGGTTCTGAAAGAACTCTTAAAACTGAAGGTGGACAAAGCAATGGGGCCTGATGGGCTTCATCCCAGAATTCTAAAAGAACTAAGAGGTGAACTAGTGACACCACTGACTACCCTTTTAACAAATCATGGGAGGATGGGGTGGTACCCGAGGACTGGAGGAGGGCAGATGTGATTCCCCTTCACAAAAGTGGGAGCAAGGCAGAAGCAGAAAACTATAGACCTGTTAGTTTAACCCTCAGTGATAGGAAAATGATGGAATCACTTCTAAAGGAAAGAATTGTCGAGTATCTAGAGGCCAGAGGGCACAGGACCCTAGGCAGCATGGATTCACAGCAGGAAGGTCATGCCAGACCAGATCTGATAAATTTCTTTGACTGGGTGACCAAAGTAGTAGATCAGGGAGGGCTGTGGACATGGCCTACCTAGACTTTAAAAGACATTTGACACAGTCCCACACAAAAGATTAATATACAAGTTAGCCAGCCTGGGAGTGGGTCCCAAGATGACAGCCTGGGTAAAGAATTGGCTGGAGAATAGGACACAGAGAGTAATAGTAAATGGAGTCCACTCAGAAGAAAGGAGGGTTACTAGTGGGTACGCAGAGGGTTCAGTATTAGGACTGGTCCTCCTCTCAATGTCTTATAAACCACATTGCAGAAGGACTGGAAGGAAAAGTATGTCTCTTTGCAGATGACACTAAGATCTGCAAAAGAGTTGATGCACAGGGTAGGGGAAAAGGATGAGAAGGGACCTGGCAAGGTTAGAGGAATGGTCAAATGTATGGCAGCTTAGGATTCAATCGCTAAGAAGTGCAAGGTAATGCACTCTGGGAAACAAAACCAGGGAAGAGTACACAATGGGGTGAGATACTAACAACAACAAAATGGAAAGGGACCTGGGGATAGTCATATCAGATGACCTAAAGATGGGCAAGCAATGTGAGAGGGCAGCAAGGAGGGTTGGGGATACTGGGATGCATAGGAGAGGCATCACCAGTAGAAAACAATAAGTTATTATCCCTCTGTACAGACAGCTGGTGAGACCCCATCTGGAGTACTGTGTGCAGTTCTGGGACCCAATCTCCATAAGGCGTAGACAGGATGGGAAGCTGTCCAGAGGAGGGCAACCAAAATGGTGCAGGGTCTGCACCGGAAGACATATGAAGAGAGACTTAAGGAGCTTAATATGTATAGCCTCGAGGAAAGGAGGGAGAGGGGAACATGATAGAAACTTTCAAGCACCTCAAGGGAATCAACAAAGTCCAAGATGGTAGCATCTTTCAAAAAAGGTGTGCAAGAACAAGAGGCACAATTTGAAGATAGAGGGCGGCTCAGAGGTAATTTAAGGAAGTATTTTTCACAGAGGGGTTGTGGATGCATGGAACGGCCTTCCGGAGGAGGTTGTAGAGTCAAAATCAGTGGTGGAATTCAAGCATGCATGGGATAGTCATAAAGCAATTCTGGGGGGTGGGGGTAGGAAGAAGTAGGCTGCTGGTTAACTAGGATCTGCAGCTTATCCATTAGGTAGGGAAATGGGCAGACTGGGTGGGCCAAGCGGTCCTTATCTGCCATCAAATTCTATGTTTCTATGTTTCTGTATTTCATTTATTCTCACTCTCCTTTCTTTTGATTTTACTCTGAGGAGTTTGATCAAAACAAAAGGAACCCTGGGACACACATGTTGGAGTTTTTGTAAAGTCTAGGTAGGCCATGTCCACAGTCCCTCCCTGGTCTACTACTTTGGTCACTTAGTCAAAGAAATTGATTAGATTTGTCTGACATGACCTTCCCACTGTGAATCCATGCTGGGTCCTGTGCCAGCCTCTAGGTACTCAACAATTCCTTCCTTCAGAAGTGATTCCATCATTTTGCTACCACTGAGGTCAAACTGACAGGTCTGTAGTTTTGTGCCTCCGTCTTGCTCCTACTTTTGCATAGGGGAATCACATCCACCCTCCTCCAATCCTCAGGTACCACACCTTCTGCTGTAAAACAGTGACTGTACAGTACGGAGTGACAACTGTTAAGCTCTTTCTAGTCTGGTCATTTCTGTTCTGAGAGAAGGGTAGATCAGAGTACACATCAGAATGGGTAAAATGCACATTTCTGATATTGCTGGGGGCCCTCTGGTGAGCATATTATCTTATCCCTAAATGTGGACAGTGTCCATGGGCTATGCCTGGTACCCGCTAACACTAGGAGAGGGTTATCATATGGTCTCAGTCTCATCTGAGAAAAAGATACCACAGCAACAGCTGAGAGGGCTATAGGCTTTTACAACATCTGGTCCACTGGATGCACGTGTTTCAACTCCTGTGTCGCAAGGGCATCTGGAAATTAGCAGTTCTTTAGCGTGTGTGCTCTCCAGATTAAATAAACCCCTATCTGAAAGTCAGAGACCACCTAGGCTTGTACTTTTTGATTTAACATTTCTCCTTTGGTAACTGGGCAAAGCCCACTGAGCACAAGCCCAGTTAACAGGGGTGCCATGAGACCACAGTATGCAAATGGAGATTGTGGGAATCAAACATAGGTCTGCTGACTATACCAAGCTCTTTGCTCTAACCTTTTAGATATATTCCATGTCCCCAGACTGAAGCTGGGTCATGTCTGGGGACTAAAACGGCAGTTACAGTAATGCTCATATGGTAAGGGTGCCTACAGGAATGCAAATAACTGCAATTACTTTTTTGTTTTGAGCTCCACTGATCTGCTTACTTTAAACATCCTGGATCATGTAAAACTCTTACTATACAAAGTGGGTTCAGGTTTTTGCTTCTTTGTACTACTAGCTGGGCCAAAGGAAGGCTCCTACCTCAGATCACTGGGGGAGGAAGGTCTTCCTGTTATGTTCATAATGGCTCTGTGCCTGGTATTTGGTGAGCTTCTGCAAACACCTTCAGAGGGCAACAGGTGGAGGCCCACTGAACTCTGTAAAGCACCCACTCAAACCTGTTTTGTTAGTAGGGAGTTCCTTAGGAACAACTCAGCTGAGTCATCTCATGGCCTATTTAACTACAACTACTGTGTGTTTTCTGGTGCTAAATAAAAAAAAAAATTACCTTACAGACATGTAATTACAGTAATCAATGTTTGTCATTTTGGGTACAGGCTTGTAAAATAACACATTAATCGTAATCCCTTCTCTAACGCAACTGTACACTCAATGCTTCCATCCTAATAATGCTCCCTGAAGTCACTGCTGCTGCAATAGATTTGTATTCAAATCTCAATTCCAGGATACATGCTACCCACCTGGGTCACCATGCTACACACCCCGATGAACGCATACACATTTTATATATTTTGCAGCTGAGAGGAAATATGTGAAGGTATGAACCAATGAAATTACTATGAAAAACATAACAACAAGTAAGAAAGTAAAAACTGACTGGATATAGGAAAAGTGTTAGACTTCAGCTGGGCTTTGCCATTATGGTGCAGGTCACACAGAGGTTCTTGTGTGGCGGGTCATTAAAGGCTCCTCCCTAGTCAGGAGTGGTGAAAATGTGTGGCATTCCAGCTCACCAGACCAGTATCTGTACCGTTATCTGCCCATGTTCTAGGTTCACAGTCCAACCCTGTCTCCATGAGATGCAGCATCTCATTTTTATGGAGGTCTCGGAGAGACAGCATTAGCCGTAAGAGCAAGACAACTCCAATTACAAATAATTACAGGAAATAATGAGATTAAAAGGATGTCGGGTATGACAGACATACAATAACAAGGCTAAAGAGGTAAACGCATATTGGTATATTCAAACAGCATGGAATTACAGGCAATAGCATGCCCCCTCTGCAATTCAAAGGGACTCTGTCAACCCCTTAGGCAAAAAAGTGTCTCTAGTTTAAGCAATACAAGCACCTAACGATAGCCCCAATTCCCAAGCTGTTACTCTCCAGATCAATAGAAAAAGATTTTGGACCAACATTTGTAACACAAGTCACATTCATACTAGCAGACAGCTTTCTTACCAATCAGGCTTCCCATGCATGGGTGGAACTGATTATTACCAGACAACATTAGATGAAGTAAGCAATAACCCATGATAGGGTGTGGGGTTATAGGCATTTAATCCACGCCTGGGGTGCATTGTGATGCGCGAGGCTGTAGGTCGAATGTCCTCACAGCACCCAGGCATGGATTGAATGCCTATAACCCTACACCCTAGGGTGGGTTATTGCGCTTATAACATGGCTTATCTGTGAAACAAAGGAAAAACCTCAGAAAGGTTTTTTTTTTCCCTAGTTTAAATCCCAAGAAAGGTAGTGTATCCTGCCACCTTGTAAAATAGTCCATAAAAAATACTGCATATCTTCAGTGTTATTATGCACACAGAAATGTCACAAATACAGTACTGACATGCTGTGTGACATTTCTTGTGCATAACATTGCATCCTAACTGTCTATGAGGTCTACTTTGCTCACACTACCTTGCTTCTCACTCTCCATGTCTCGCTGCCTCTGTCACACACTCTGTTCCTGGATCACAGTTCAACAGCACACTCAAGCACACTGATATTCACAAAGACAGGGAGACATATGACAGGACTGTTTAAGCTGCTGGGTTCTAACCCACTCTTTTCCAATCATGTCTCTCTGTGACGTGATCCCTGTCCCCAGAGCTCAGTTCAAAAGAAGACAGACTCACACTGCATAGTTCAACAGAGCGAGAGAGAGAGACACACACACACACACACACAGGAGAGTGCCGTACCGCAGAATTAAATGTTCCTATGTGTGTTTCTCTCTCTCTCTCTCTCCTTGTTATAGGACTGACTGCTGCATCCCTCTATCTCTTCTGCAACTGAGACTAAACACAGTGTCTCCATTTCTCTCTCTCATGCTGCACTACGGACACGTTCAACATGATTTAATAACAGTATGCATTGCTGGGGGGTTGGGGGATCTGGTTCCTGCATTCAACACACACTACTTGTGAAGAGATGGAGAACAAGCACAAAATATTTCCCAATGGAGTGAATAAAAGAGTTAGAGCAGTGTCTACGTCTCTCTCTCTCTCACTCACTCACTCTCTCCCCATCACTGGTTCTAGACACACTTTTGATCTTGAGCACAGTATCTATCATGAGGATGGGGGACACAATCTGGCTGCCAGATTCAAAACATAGTGATTGCAAGGACGGAGAACAAGCAGTAAGTAGTTAGTATTTTCCACTGGGGTGAGCTGCCAACATTATCACAGTGCTCCAAGATCTGGCAAACCATTTTGCTGCAGTGCACCCTCATTTTCCTTGTATTTTCTCCATAAAACAGGGATACAATTCTTGTAGATTTCCCTGTATGCACAAACCAGTGTAAGTACAGTACACAACTGGCTTCATTAAACCTGTCCATAAAATTACTATAACAAATATTAAGGCTGTTTTGAGTTCTTATTTATTTTTACAAGTTAAACATGTCACATTAAATAAGAATATATAAAACAGCTGAGTCTTCTGGGTTCTTGAGCCGTCAACAAAGAATATTTGTGTTCTACAGGCCAGAATTATAGGTGGTCCAAAACACAAGTAAAACTTTTACCTGAGGCAATTGTTTGTTTCTCTGAAACTGAGGATTTCTAACAATAAATATATGGGGGGGGGGGACTTAAATGTCCAGAGTCCACATGTATAGCCACTCATTTCAGGTGTCATTTTATTTAAAAATGGTACAAAATCAATTATGTCAGTCACTCTCACTCATGCCCTCTCTCACTTTCCCTCACCCTCTCACTATTTTGCTCTCCCTCTCCCTCTCACATTCCCCCCAGCCCCCAACCCATTTTTTGGTTATCTGCAATGGCAATGAGACAGTTCAGTCACTGGGTTTATTTGCTGACTCCCCTCCCCCAAGGGTAAAGGGTACAGTGGGGTGAGGGGAGCAGAGACTACAGACTATAAATTACAAATATGAAAACAGTTTGAAGCCGTCTGGTCTGATAAGCCAACTCCAAAAGCTGTGGTTTCTAATTCTGGCTTGTGGGTTGTTACTTAGACATTTAGACAGCTTTAAGCAAGGCCACGGGGCAGCTTACACCTTAGTGTTATGCTAGAGGAGGTACACCTTACAAAAGTTTGAAAATTCAATTGCTAAGAAAATGTTTCAAAAGAAGCCCCTGAGCACTGCATAGCCTGTTGACAAACTCCATAGTCAACATGATGTTGAATGGCTCTCCTGGTCTAAGTTCTACATGTGAGCATAACATTGTTTAAAATGCTCAGACTGCTACTGATGTGCAATGTAGTAGAAGTACCATTTTGAACTGTATAGAGAAAATCCACTTTCCTGATTGGCTGAGAGTCTTCTCAGCTATGAGTAAAACTCCCAACATAATCACATTCAGAAAAGTTCCTAACAGCAGGTTTCTTACCTACCTGCATATAACAACATCCCTTTCTCCATACTTTGCCTACAAATGCCATAGCTGTCATGCCATCAATACCTCTTAATAATAAAGAGATCTGCCCAATATCTCTTCAGGAACATAAACCATTTTTTCAAACATCACCACCACAGACAGTACCTCAAAATCATTGCTGCTGTATGCTGGAGTCATTCAATGCTGAGTACACCTTCACAGAATGTGACTTTTCCATTTCTTTTTCTTTGTTAAAGGCAAAAAAACACTGTCAGTCATGGCATTTCTAACATGCTGATATCATGCAACAATAACTGCCATCAACCCCATCTTTTAACACAAACACACCTGACCGACTAACACAATTGCTACTCACGGAGAAACATCACCCTTGCTAGCAGCTCACTTCACTGCCCTGCAGAACCACAATACACAGTGATACATCACAGCGACCCACCACGATGCTTGAAAAAACAATAATATTAAATGCACTTGACTACCTAACAATTATTCAAAATGGGAGAAAGGGTAGGAGGAGCACTGTCCTGTGGATCAAGAAGTTGCTGTGGCTAGAATGAACAAACTGAAATACTTGCTATACTGAAAAAAATGCTCAAAGAGAAATCTATGTATAGTCCAACATTAATTTCAAACACTGGTACTCACAATACAGGGGTAATCTCACTTGACCAATGTTGTTCGCACCTTAATCCTGAACTCCACAGAGCTGCAGTTTCTTCTGGTCCAGTGAGACACGAGTGGAACATGGTATTAAATTAAACTATTTCTTGACCCAACTGTGTACCAGAATGGTTTCCTGGTATTGACCCAGACACAGAGATGCTGCAGCATGTTGGGAGCTGAGCTGAGAGAACAAACTAAGCAAACAGTCTCCAACTCGGAACATGATTTATAGTGGCATTTGAATTTCTTGGTCATCCCACCAAAAAAAATCATAACACTTCATAGGTGCTGTGAACCAATCTGGAGTCCTTGCATTTTCAGTGTCAGTTGGTGCATGAATGGGCAGTGATTGTGAATGCTGATGCTCGTGTTTAGATAGCAACAACACTGGCACAGCTTAGCACTGCTTCCAGCTGAATCCTCTGTGACCTCAGCTGAATCCCCTTGGAAATGGCAAGATTTTACTTTCTTCCCTGTACCCCATTTTTGTACTTGAAACCCCGTTAAAAATGGGAATCACCGTAAACCTGGGAGCACTGTTATTGGTTGGGGGGACATTCGCAACCACAATTCTGGCTATCTCTCTTGGGGTTGCACTAACTGCAAGTGTATGGCTCCCATTTTTGCATTCTCTGGTGCAAGGGATATGGGAATGCCACCATGGGGACAGCCAGGGGTGCAGCTCAGTGTACTCCACTCATTTCCCACTACTTTGAGCCCCACTTCTGCAGTGGTCAGAACAGCATGGAACTTAGATACAGCACTGACAGGCTCACTCTCACTTACATGCAGTTTTTCATGGCTGTCTGTCAGTGCTACGTTTCTTCCCAGATAATGAGTCCTGCACTGTTCACGGCACATGGGGTGAATGCAACAATCAGGGACCACCTGCCATTGCACCATCAGCCCAACACAGATGAATGGCTGATGCTGCAATGATGGGGCACCCCTGATGGCGGCAGCCAAATTGTTGCAAGTTGGTGGCACTTCTGGAAACCAGTGTCATCAGTACAGTGGGTCTGCATTGGTCCAACAGTGCCAAGCCCACAAATACAGTGCTGCCATTGGCCACCACAGTGCCGCACCTCCACAACTCACTTCTCTCATAAGCTGCCACATAATGTTTCTTGCACAAGTAAACAAAAAAATTTAAAGAATTAAGTTTATTATGTACAACAAAGTTCCTCGTTATATTTTTTTACCACATTTACTATTAACTTTTACTTAGTCAGTATATGAAGTCTGCCAAATTCAGCTCTCAAGTGGCTTGTGCCAACTGGGTAGGTAGGAGTCCAAAAAAGGAGGTGCTTTTCTGAAAGTAAAGAAGCAACAACAATAGATTAGTATTAGAGACCAAAAAAACATATGAAGCATATATTAAAGCTTAGCTATATACAGAAGCATACAGTTATATTTTAAAGAGATCTGTTATGAAGGTCCATCACAAATAACACAATGAAGAAATACACAAGTTACTGTATTTAATAAAAGGTTAAATATCCCAGCTATTGATAAGGCCATTAGGTTTTAATACTCTTCAATTTGAATATCCACATACTCCCTTTCTGTAATAGTCTGTTTGCTCTGTCCTCTCCTGCTGTTTATGGTGGTATCCAATCAATGTACATATAACAATAAGACAAACAACAAAGTAATCCCTCCCCTGGAGCAAGACCCAGAAAGGTACAGCTTGAATCAGCAGTCTCTCAGCACCAGCAGTAGCAATCAGCGAGAGTGCTGCCCAGCCGGTGCTCTGAGCCAGCTACCCCACCACCCCCACCACCACCCTCAGTGGACATTGACACTACTGATCTTTTGGATAAACTATCTGGGGTGAAATGGGCAGAGAACTATAATTGGCTTACTACTGATGTGGAATCCCTTTACACTTCCATATATCACAAGCAGGGATTGGCAGCAACATAATACTTCATGACTCAGTATCTATAAAATGATGGTGGACCTGCTGAATTTATTTAAAAAACCTTAGAATTCATTTTGGAACACAATAGTTTTGGATATGAAGGTATCTACTTTGAATAATCATGGGGCACTGCAGTGGGGGTGGCAATGGCCCCGAGTTATACCAACCTCTTTCTTGGCAAATGGGAGAAAGATAAAATACTAAATGACATGACTAACCCCTCTTTCAATAAAATAAAACATTGGTTTTATTTTATTGATGACATTATTTGCATCTGGGATGGATCTGAACAGGAGGCAGAATCCTTTGTGAACTGGTTACATTTAAATGATTTAAACCTTAGGTTCTTTTATCAGTGTGATTCTCATCCAGTTAATTACTTAGACCTAAACCTGTATATAGAAACTGATGGAGAAACTGAATTTCAGCTAAATACTAAGACCTTTAAGAAACCCACAGCCACGAATTATGTCCTTTACTCTGACAGTGCCCACCCAGTAAGTTTGAAAAAATCAGTCCCCTAGAGCCAACTACTTCGGCTTAAGAGAAACTGCACCAAAGGGAGAGATTATAAACAACAAGACAGTGAGCAAATGGGCAGGTTTAGAACTAGAGGGTATGATCCAGGCCTCTTTAAACTAACCAAACAGAGAGTGGATAAAATCTTAATGGACTCCCTATTCCACCCAAAAACACTGGTTGAAGCATGAAGGCCACCTTATACTTTTAGGACTTAATGTAATCATTTGGCTGGACAGATAGGTAATATTATTTTTAAGAACTGGCCTATCTTATTGAGTGATGAAATGGTGGGAGTTGCTGTGGGCAACAGACCAAGAGTAACTTTTAGCATAGCAAGGAATATTCGAGACAAATTGGAACATTCCAGATTACCAGCTACATGGACCTGAATTGGGCCAACCTGGCTACCATGGAGACCTAAAGATTTCTACAAATGCAAAAGATGTCTTGTCTTTAAATTTGCTAATGAAAACAACATCTTTGGTCACCCAAATAATTTAGAATGTACTATGCAAATATGCAGCCCCATTACCTGTGACACCACATTTGTGGTATATGTACTCTGGTGTAGCTGCAACCCTATATATGTAGGGAAAACAGTAAGACCATTGAAACAACACTTGCAAGAACATGTTAGATCTATTTTACATGTGAAAAATGACACACCAATAGGTGCACATTTTGCTATGCATCATGGTTCATCACCAGACAGCCTGAAATTTATGGACATTGACTGGATATCAGCATAAACAGTAGGAGGGGACAAAGCAAACAGACTAATACAGAAAGAGAGTATGTGTATATCCAAATTGAACAGTGTTAAACCTAATGACCTTATTAATAGCTGGGATATTAAATCTTTTCTTAAATAACTTAGGTATTTCTTCATTGTGTTATTTGTGATGGACCTTCATAACAGATCTCTTTGAAATATAAATGTATGCCTCTGTTTATAGCTAAGCCTTAATATCTGCTTTATACGTTTTTTCAGTCTCTAATACTAATCTATTTTTGTTGTTTCTTTACTTTCAAAGAAGCACCTCCTTTTTTGTACTCCTACCTACCCCGTTGTCACATGCCACTTAGAGATCTGAATTTGGCAGACTTCTTATACTGACTAAGTAAAAGTTAATATTAAATGTGGTAAAAAAATGTAATGAGGAACTTTGTTGTACATAACCTTTATTCTTTACATTTTTTATATTGCATCTACATTTCTTCACTATTATTGAATAGTCTATATAATGCTATTTACTTTTTTCTATTTATATAAACAAGGAGAAGGTTTTTCAGTTATTTAGCACGTTACTTAGTCTGTTGCCATGTAACTTTGTTATGAGACTGACCTGTTGCTTTAAGGAAACACATAACAGTGATGTCATATTTTTGATCCAATGAGAGAAAGTGTAATTGTGATCCAATGAAATGTACTTAAACTGTATCTTGCTTTAGTATTCTCACCCCCTTGAAGACTCGTAAAGGAGTCGAGGCGCTAGGGGTACTGTTATTTCCCTAGAAACTGCTTTAACATTTGGCATTAAGTAAAAAAAACACACTGGTGTTTTAAACATTAAATTTTTGGTTTATTGCATCATTTCTTTTCTTGCGCACCTTATGTATGTTGGATCTGCCTGACTTAAGTTTTAAATTGTGTGCCTCTACTTTTCAAGTCTGCTTACAGTACTATGTACCCGACCTAAAATATCTGAGCAGTTTGAGCAGTTTAGGAATTTTACTCTTCTGGTATAGTACACTTGCTCTTACAATTTGAGCATTGTTTAGGTTTTAAATTTCGTGCCTCTACTTTTCAGGGCCAGTTCTACATTCAAGTAAATATTTCACAAATGTTTTAATTTGACTTTCAAGAAAAAAGGATATCCACCTCCTTTGTTTTAGAAACAACAGCGTAGACTTGGCTAGGGTTAGGATTGAAAAAATAAAAAAAACTCATGGGCCCGGATATTCAAACTGCGCCAGGCTGTGGCGTGAGCTTGGGTGCAGCTCAACTTGGCTGTGCAGGGGCGTGGACTAAGCGATATTCAAAGGAGCAGTGCCATGGCTCAGCAGCTTTGAATATTGCACCCTGGCCATCCCCACTGTGCATGGCACAGTGGCACTGCACCAGCGCAAGTGGCCAGACTGGAGCATGGAGATGCGCTAGCGCAAGTGCCGTTACGCCATTCAGAGCACCTGCGATATTCAAAAGGTGACATGCAAATGGGGCCATAATTTATGCAAGGAGCACCTGGGTCTATTTGCATGTCATTATGGCTCCATTTGCATCACATTTGCATACAGGTGCGCCTATCCCTGATGACTTGCACCTGGTGCCCTGTCAGGCAGCAGCTGTTGGGCACAGATGCTCCCTGCAGCCTAATTGTGAGTATATGTTTAAAATAAATTCCCCGTCTTATATTCCTGGTGGTCCAGTGGACCGCTTTCTGCCTGATCGAGGGCATCTGTTGTAATAAAAGAACCCCCCCATCCAGTATCCTGCTTTCTGCCCGATCGTGGGCATCTGTTTCAATACAAGAAATCCCCCCATCCAATATCCCTGGTGGTTTAGTGGTACCCCCTCCCCACCAACCCACTGAGCCCCACTACCCCGCTCCTCCACCCAGTCAGCCAGCAGGTGGCAGCACCCCCACCCTTGCCGCCCCACCACCGCCAACTGAAGCTCAGTAGTGCTACATGCCCATTGGTTCACAGTGGCAGGCCAATGGGCATGCAACCTATCCTGTACTACACATTCCAGTATGGAATGAATCACATATCTGGAATGTGAGTACAGTAGAGTGCACGCCCATTGGCTCACACTCGTGAACCAATGGGCGGCAGCCCTACTGAGCTGTCGGTCGACGGGTGGCAGGCAGGTGGGTGATGCCACCCACCCGCTGAATGGGGGGGAGTGGCAGGGTCAGCGGGCAGGTGGGGAGGGGGTACCACTAGACCACCAGGGATATTGGATGGGGGTTCTTTGTATTACAACAGATACCCAGAATGGCAGAGTGCGGTCCACTGGACCATCAGGCATATTGGTGGGGGGTTCTTTATTACAACAGATGCCTGTGATTGGGCAGAAAGTGGGATATTGGAGGGGTGGTCTTTTATTACAACAGATGCCCGCGATTGGGCAGAGAGCGGTCCACTGGACTACCAGGGATATTGGACGATGTCTTCTTTTACAAATGCCCGTGATCGGGCATGGGGGTGCTGCCAGGTGCAGCCGGAACTCAGGTGGCCACCCACAGGTGGCAGCTGCCGTGTTGCGCCCTGCAATGCGGTAGCTCACCTGTGGGTGGTCATCAGTTGTTCCTTTTTTGGCTTAACTTTGTGCTGGCACAGGTAGGGGTTGCGCATGCATGGCTCTGCACATCCTGTGCTGAATATTGGGCTGTGCAGGTTATGCATGACGCCCCCCCTGTGCCTGCATACATTACTGAAGCACTCCGGCGCATTGGGATTTGTGCCGTCTTTTCCCACTGAATATCGTGACAGGGCGATGAGTGAGTTGTGCATAGGCAACACTGTTGCACCATGTGCAACCCTTTGGATATCTGGGCCTTGGTGTACAAAAACTTATGGTGTACAGAACTCATGGTACATAGCTAGATTTGAGAGGTATGCTAATATTTTTGGGGAAAAACATTTGTCAGTGCATTGCTGCTTTATACTAATATATAGTATCTGATTAGCATTTGTTGTATTTTTGATATCCATAGTCACACATGCTGTTGTATCATAGTAGTAAAATATGTACTGTGGTACAATGACTTGCTAATTTAGCACAGTAGCTATGTCACAAAGCAAAGCACTTGATACAGAGTAATTGCCACAACATCAAATTGAAACAGAGAGCTGTAGGGGATAGCAGGAGTTTGCTAGTGTGATGTGTGGAGTCTGTGGTCCAATGTTTGCTGAGACTGTCAGGTGCTCTCTCTCAGGAGGGCTTTCCCCCCAATGCCTTGAAAGAGGCATTAGTGAGGCCCTTCCTGAAGAAACCATCACTCAATGCTGGCATCTTAGCAAATTACAGACCTGTCTCCAATCTTTCATTCTTGAGGAAGGTGTTGGGGAAAGTGTTGGCACTGCAGCTCAAGGCCCACCTGATGGCCTTTGGCATCTATGAGCCACTCCAGTCTGGCTTTAGGAGAAGGCACAGCACTGAAACAGCATTAGTTCAGGTGCAAAGTGATCTCCTCAGGGTGAGAAATAGAGGAGAGTGGTCAATTCTCATTCACCTCAGCATTTAATACCGTTGACCACATGGTGTTGTTGGATTGACTGAGAGAGCACTCTAGACTCGTAGTTATGGTCATCGCTGGTTTGAATAGTTTCTTGACAGGTAGGAGGCATTAGGCTGTGATGAGAAACTTTTCATCCTGCCCAAAGCCTCTGACCTGTGGAGTGCCTCAAGGGTTGATCCTGTAGCCCATGTTGTATTTGGCATACATGCTACTCCTGGGGGACATCATTAGGTGTAACACTCTGGGTTTTTACTGCTATGCAGATGATACCCAGCTGTATATGTCCTTTGCCCATGGAACACTGAATGCTGTGGAGGTGCTAAATAAGTGTCTATCTGAGATCCAGACTTGGATGTCCGCTAACTAGCTGAAGCTCAATCCAGACGAGACAGAGGTGCTAATGATTGAACCGGGTCATCAGTGGGAGGTGGTTACCTCCAATGCAGGAACAGGGTTGTTCCTTGGTTCCACTGCCTTGGAGGTGACCACTAGGGTGTGCAATCTGGGTATCATTTTTGATGCCGGCCTGTCGCTAGAACATCAGGTGTCTGCTGTCATCAGAAGTGGCTTCTACCACCTACGAAATACCATCCAGATTAACCCTTAATCCTGCTGAAGAAACCTTCTTCATTGGTGAATGATTTCATCTCATCCAGATGTGAGTACTGTAATGCTCTTTACTTTGGGGTCAGTGGAGGTAGCCTCCATTGACTGCAGCTGGTGCAGACTCAAACAACCAGGTTGTTGATGGGCCTTCCAAGATCTGCTGATAGAACTCCAGTTTTGTTTGAACTGCACTGGATGCCAGTCAGATGGAGGATTGTCTTCAAGATGGGCTTGCTCACCTATAATGCCCTATATGGCATGGGTCCTGGTTACCTGACTGACCTTCTTACACCTGTCTGCCCAGTGCACTCAAGCCGGTCATCCGCGGAGGGTTTTCTGATGATTCTGAAGATGTGGCTAAAAACATCTGGTGACAGTGCTTTTGGAGTTGCTGGGCTAGTATTGTGGAACTCCCTCCCAAGATCTCTTATGAAGGCACTCTCCGTGGACATTTTTAAAACCAGCCTAAAAGTCCATCTTTTTAAGATGGCTTTTGATAGTCATTAATTTTATTTATTTGTGCCAATTTTAATATATGGGTGGATTTTTGTGGTATTTATTTACTGAATTATGGCTTATTGTAAATTTATTGTAAATTGTATGTTCCCTTAATCACCTGTTGTAAAGCGCCTAGAGCTCCAGAGATTGGGTGCAATATAAATAAAGTTGACTTGACCTGACTTGACTTGGGTGGTACTTTAAGTTGATCGAGGCATGTGAAGGTTTAATCAGTGACCAGACAGCAGTGAGTACACACAAACATACAAATAAGGCCATTTGGTCTATCGAGTCTGCTTATATTGCAGGATCCACAGCTTGAGCTACTGACCGTGCTTCCCCTGCCCAATGCTCCCATCCTTTCCATTCACCCTTCCCATGACCTTTACTTCCTCCTTATGTCTATCCCAGCTTATGTCTATTCCAGCTTCTCTTGAAGCTGCCCACCATCTTCAATGAGACCACTTCTTCTGTAATGTATTCCAGCTGGCCACCACCCTCTCTGTGAAGAAGTGTTTCCTAGCCTCCCTCCTCAGTTCCACCCCCTCCAGCTAAAGGCTGTGTCTTCTCATGTTATGGCTGCCACTTACCTTAAAGAGACCTCCTTGTCCACCCTACTTATCCCTTTCAAGTACTTGAAAGTCTCAATCATGTCCCCTTTCTCCACCCTCTCCTCCAGGGAGTACATATTCAGAGGACCCCAACCTCTCTTCATATGCTTTACCCTGCTGACCCATGATCATTTTTGTTGGCTTCCTCTGGACCATCTCCAGCTAGCTAATGTCCTTTTTAAGGTGTGGACACCAGTACCAAACTCCATACTCTAGATGCGGCCTCACCAGAGACCTATACAAGGGCAGTACAACCTATTTTTGCCTACTGCTGATCCCTCTGGCTACACATCCCAACATCTTGGCTGGCAGTATAGCCTAGAGGTTAGATAATGAGCTGTAAATGAACTTGGTACTTCCAGCAGATCTGGGTTTGATTCCCCCAACCTCCACTTGCATACTATGTGACTCTAAGCAAGCCACTTAATCAGCCCAAAGCTCCTGAGTCACACCTGAAAATAGGCAGTTGTGCCTAGTGGGCCTTACCTGGTTAACAAAGAATAAATAAATAAATATTGTTTGCCTTTGCTGCTCCTTTCTTGCACTGCACAGAGTGCTTCAAGTCACTAGTGGTCATCACTCTCAGATTCTTCTCCTACTCTGTTGCTGATCCCTCCAGGTAGTACTCCATCCTGGGATTATTTTAGCCTATGTGTATAACTTTGCATTTCTTGGAATTTAAACCAAGTTGCCAAATCCCAGATCACCTCTCAAGCTTTTTCAGATCGTCCTGTAGGTCCTGCATCCTTTGGCTGTATCCATCCTCCCACAGAGCTTGGTGTCATCCATGAATAGACACAATTTGCCCTTAATGCCATCCCCCAATGTATTTCATGACGGCATGGAACAACACTGGTCCCAGCACCAAGCCCTGTGGGACCTCACTGGTGACCTCTCTGGTGCTAGGTAACTCTTCCCCCAAGCACCCTCTGGGTCCTATTCCTCAGCCAGTTTTCTACCCATCTGGTCATCTTCTCCCCAATCCTGAGCTCTGTCAGCTTCATGATTGACCTCTTGTGGGGTACAGAGTCAATAGTCTTGCTGAAGTCTAGATAAAGGATGTCCACCACTTGACCCCTGTCTTCAGTCTTAGTGACCCAATCAAAGTAGTCAATCAAATTCATTTGACACACTCTCCTTCACATAATCCCAAGCTGCCTCTCATCCTGGATACCATACTCCACTAGATACTCAAAGAAGCATAGAAAAGTGATGGCAGGAGGAGACCAAAGGTCTATCAAGTCTGCCCGTGAGTTCCCAAGACACTATGAGATCCCGGGACCTATCCCATACTGTTACCTGTGGATTTAATTTGAGCATAGTCTTTACCCAACCCTATTTGAAGGCTGACACAGTCTTAGCTCTCACCACATCTATGGGCAGCCTGTTCCATGGTTCTGCTATCTTTTCTAAGAAACCGTGTTTCCTAAGATCCCTTTTGAATTTCCTACCCCTCGACTTCCATCCATGCCACCTCATATTTGAGCTGGAAGCCCTGATGAATAGTTCAGAGTAAGGCACTACATTAATTCCCTTCATAAACTTGAATGCTTCTAACATATCCCCCCTTTCCCTCCTTGTCTCCAGCAAGTACATATTTAATGCCTGAAGATGCCCTTCATACGATAGCCCCTGTAGACCCTTTACCATTTTGGTCGCCCTTCTTGGCATGGTTTCTAGCCTGTCCCTGTCCTTTTTGAGGTGTTGCCTCCAAAACTGGACACAGTATTCCAGGTGGAGTCTCACCAGGGATACAAACATATGAACATATGAAACTGCCAGCAGAAAAAGGCCATTTGGTCTATCGAGTCATCTTGATTTTGCAGCTAGCACCTCTACTATACAGCTGCCCCTCCTACCCTACCCTACCCCCTTCCCATGACCCTCCCTTTTGCCCTATCCCAGCCCCTCTTGAAGCATCCCACTGCTTTACAGGCCACCACCTCTGCCAGTAGTGCATTACACTCTGCTGCCACCCTTTCCATAAGGAAATGCCTCTTTATTTCATGACCCAGAGTGTCTCCCCCATTCTCCCCTTGAATAGTCCCTCGGTGCCCATCCTGTTTATTTCTCTCATGTACCTAAAGGTCTCAATTATATCTCTCCCCCATCCCTCCTTACATCCAGAGAGTACATGTTCAACTCCCTCAGTCTAACCTCATATGGCAACTTCCCTAGACCCTGGATCATCTTTGTTGCTCTGCATTGCACCCCTTTCAGCAATTAAATGTCCCTCTTTAGGAAAAGGCACCAAAACTGAATAAAGTACTCTAGGTGGGTTCTGACCAGTGATCTGTATAACAGCAGAATCACCTCCCTCCTCCTAAAGGTTATACCCCTTGCAATGCAATCAGCATCTTGTTGGCCACTGCTGCTGCTTTCCTACGCTGTGCTGAGTTGTTTGTTGCTCCTGTTATGAGCATTCCAAGATCTTTCTCCTCCTCCTCCCTCTCAGTCACAACTAGTTGCACCCCACCCCCCAGATGTTAGCTCCTCTTTGGATTCTTTGCCCCAAAATGCAGCATCTTGCATTTTTTTGGCATTGAAACCAAGTTGCCAGGTGTCAGACCATGTCTCCAGCCTTGTTAGATCTTCTTGCAATCCCTGTCACCCCCCTTGGTCATCCACTACCGCTCTCATCTTGGTGTCATCCGTAAATAGACTGATCTTGTTATTTATGCCTACTGAGATGTCTGCAATGAATACCCCAGTATAGTGACAGTATCACTTCCCAATGCCTACTGTTGAATCATCTCCCTATACACCCCAACAATTTTTTGGCCTTGCTATTTGCTGCATTGCATTGGCTGACTTGTTTTATGGTGTCGCATGTGATAACTCCCAGATCCCTTTCCTACTATGAGGCAATGAGCTTGACCCCATCCTTGGGTTTTTCTAGCCAAGATGCATCACTTTACACTTCCTGTCATTGAACATCAACTGCCAGACACTAGAATGTTTTTCCAACTTTTACAGATCTTTTTGTAGGTTCCCAACTGTTTCCTCACTGTCTACCCTACCACCTAGCTTAGCGTCATCAGCGAATAGTGCAGTTTTGCCCTGGAAACCTACTCCTATGTTGCTAATGAACACATTAAACAGCACTGGTTCTAAGACTGAGCCCTGAGGGACTCTATTAGTCACCTCTCCCTCCTCTGACCTCTCCCTGTTGACAACTGTCCTCAGCTTCCTGCCCCCCAGCCAGTTCCCCACCCACATAACAATGCAGTTTGCTATGCCCAAATCCTCTAGCTTTTTCAGCAGACAATAATGTAGCATGGAATCAAAGGCCTTGCTGAAGTTGAACTAGAGGAGGTCTGCTCTCCTGGTGGTGCAGAGGAGTGAGGCATCTAGCCTTACCTCACATCATGCCGGTGACCCGGGTTCAGGAATGACCCTGAGTCATCAGGGAGCTGGCTGGAGGATGGGGCAAAGAGTAGGATTATCTCTTCTGGGGTGGATGCTGTCTCTCCCGTAGTCCCATCCCACTGGATGGAGGTCTGGTGGAGGCACAGTTGGGAGGGCAGCTAGTAGGGTGGGGCACTCTGCAGTGCTTGACATGCGCATGCCTCCACATGCATAAGTTCAGTGCTCCAGAAGTACACAGGTACAAGGGGAATAAAGGGGGAAAAATGGAAAAAATTGTAAATAAAAAAAAAAAGAAAAAGGAAAAATATAGAGGAGGTCCACTAGCTAACCTCTGTCCGATTCCCTAGTTACTCAATCAAAAAATGTTATCAGCTTTATTTGGCATGACCTGCCCATCACAAAACCATGCTGGTTGTCATCTTAAGGGCCATTCTTACTCAAACAATCCACTAGGTCTTGTTTAAACAAGGCCTCCATTTGTTTTCCTACCACTGATGTGAGGCTAGCCAGTCTGTAGTTACTGACTTCCTCCCTCCTTCCACCCTTATGTAGAGGCAACACATCAGTTATTTTCCAGTCACTTGAAATGACTCCCAACTGAAGTAAACAGTTAAACAAGTGCTCCAAGGGGTCCACTAACTCACTTGCCAGTATTCTTGGATGCATTCCATCCAGTCCAGGAGATCTGTCTTGTTTCATATGCTCAGTCATCTCCCTAACCCTACCTGTAGTAATAATTGGCATTTCCATTTGTGAGACACCTCTGCTGTGCAGTGCAATGCATCTCTCAGGCATTTGGCCACTGTGTTCCTTGGTGAACACCAAACAGAGGTATTTGTTCAGAATGGTGGCCTTCTGCCTGACTTCTTCCACGATCCTGTCCCCATCATTATGTCTAACTACCTCTCCACCTTTCTTTCTTCCTTCTCTCTTGTAAATACCTGAAGACTTGCTTGTTCCCCTCCTTGACTTATTTTGCTGCCTGAAGTTCTGCCACCACCTTTTCCTGCTTCACTGCTGATTTAGCCTCCTTATTCTTCTGTACATAATATTCCCATAGGTCATCTCCCGGTTTCTTTTTGAAGTTGAGGTAAGCTTCTCTCTTGGCCCTAATGGCCATTTTGACTTGATTAGTGAACCATATGGGGCATTTGTGTTTATTCCTTTTGCCACAGAATCCATTTACAGTATGAGTATTAAGGAGATGTAGTATTGGCGGGCGACTTAATTTACCAGACCTAAACTGGGGAAACCATTCCAATGCTACAACAAGAACCAAAGCCTTACTTGACACTCTGCACTTATTGGGCCTAAGACAGCTTGTCAAGGAACCCACAAGGGAAGTCATCCTTGACCTATTACTCACCAACAGTGACATTATATCAATGGTAGAAGTCAAGAGCAACCTAGGATCTAGCAACCACCAGATGGTGTGGTTCCAGGTTAAAATGGAAAAAGAAATCAAGTACACTAAAACTAAAATCTTGGACTTCAGATGCACAGATTTGGATAAAATGAGGGAAAAGCTCAGACTTAGCCTGGCTAAATTAACATGAACAGATGAGTAGATAAGTATTGGGCACCTCTAAAGGAAGCTATCATAGGAGCATCAAAACAATGTATGAAATGTGTGAGTAAAGCCAAGAAGAGAAGAGAAGAAAACCCCTATGGTTCTCCAAAGAAGTGGCCGCCAAGGTCAGGGAAAAATGGATGGCCTTCAAAAGATACAAGTAAACAGGACATGAAAAAGACAAAGACACATACAAGGAGAAACTGAAGGAAGCATAAAAGCAAATCAGGGTCGCTAAGGCATAAACAGAAGAAAGGATTGCCTCAGAGGTCATAAAGGGAGACAAGGTATTCTTTAGATGTATCAAGGATAATAGGAAAACCAGTGGAGGTATAGTTAGACTTAAAGGGGAAAGGAGAATGCACAGAGGATGACACGGACAAAGCAGAAATCCTTATAAGATACCTTTGCTAAGTATTTACTAAGGAAGAAGAAGGTTGTGGTCCCACCTTGACAGAAAAAAGTGCAGTCAGCAGCAATATGAATTCGGCAACTTTCACAAAGGATAATGTCCTGAATGAGCTAGAAAAACTTAGGGTTGACAAGGCCATGGGTCCTGATGAAATACACCCCAGGATACTGAAGGAACTTAGGGAAGACATGGTGGTACCACTGACTAAACTGTTCATCCTCTTGCTTGAGGTCAGGGAAGTTCCTGTAGACTGGTGGAAGGCCACAGTTGTCCCTCTTCATAAAAATGGCAGTAGGGAAAGTACTGGCAATTACCACCCAGTAAGTCTGACCTCAATTGTCAGTAAAATGATGGAAACCCTAATTAAGGAAATAATTATATCCTTTCTCAAAGAAAATGGTATAATGGACCCAAGACAGCATGGCTTCACCACAGGCAGATCATGCCAGACAAACCTTTCTTCAATTGGGTAACAAAGACAGTAGATCAGTGCAGCACTGCGGATGTAATATACCTAGACTTCAGCAAAGCCTTTGACTTGGTCCCACATAGAAGACTATTGAACAAACTTGCCAGTACAGGAGTTGAGCATAAAATGGTAAACTGGGTATGGAACTGGCTTAGTGGAAGGACTCAGAGGGTACTGGTAAACAGCCAACTATCGGAGGAGAGAAAGGTAATTAGAGGTGTGCCACAGGGATCGGTGCTGGGGCCTATCCTCTTCAATATTTTTATCAGTGACATATCTGTGCGCCTAGAAGGCAATGTGTGTCTATTTGCAGATGACACAAAGATATGTAATAGGATAGATACTCTAGGGGAGTGGAAAGGATGAGGGCTGATCTTCAAAGACTAAAAAGGTGGACAAACACTTAGCAATTGAATTTCAATGCCAAAAAGTGCAAGGTCATGCACCTAGGAAGGAAAAATCCTTATAAGGAATACCTCTTGTGTAGAATGAAATTGGAAGCCACAAAGCAGGAAAGGAATCTGGAGGTGATTGTAACAGAAGACCTGAAAACATCCAAGCAATGTTGAAAAAGCAGCGTTAAAGGTGAACAGTATGTTAGGCTGCATAGAAAAAGGAATTACAAGTAGAAAGAGGTAGGCGACTATGCCACTGTACATCGCTATGGTAAGGCCTCACCTGGAGTACAGTGTGCAGTTCTGGGGACCTCACCTCAGAAAGGACATAGACAGAATGGAGACAGTGCAAAGGAGAGCTACAAAAATGATACTTGGACTCCACAACAAGACATACAAGGAACGTCTGCACGCTCTTCATAGGATCACAGGATTTAAGAATGCATGGGATAGACATAAAGGAATTCTAGAGGTCAGGGGTGAGGGGAAACAGACTTCTAGGAAAACATAAAGTGAACTTACAAGCTCAAATGGGCAGACTGGGTGGGCCATAGGCCCTTATCTGCTGACACTGTCTATGTATCTATGTATCTATGACCTGAACATGTACTTCCTGGAACAATGCAGAGAAAGGGGGGACATGATCAAAACCTTCAAGTATTTGAAGGGAATACACAAGGCCCAGGTTCAGGACCTATTTCAGATCAAGAATCATACAAAAACGAGGGGGCATGGCATGAAGCTGGAAGGAGGCAAGTTCAAGAGTAACACAAGAAAGTTCTTCTTTACCGAGAGGGTGGTGGATAATTGGAATGGCCTTCCACCAGAGGTTGTGGAGACTAGGTCAGTTGGATCATTCAAGAAGGCATGGGATGGGCACAAAGGTATTATAACACTGACTAGCAGTTAAGGAAGGGGACTTGGCTTATGGGCAGACTAGATGGACCATGTGGTCCCCTCCTACCATCACTTTCTATGTTTCTATGCTTCTATGTTTACGCATGTCTTTGCAGCCTCTAAGATGGTTTGTTTACTTGTTCTCCAAATTTCTTCTACCACAAACTGTTTATGTACAGTACAAGTCACATTAAACTGTTCCATCAACTCACTGGTGTAGCTTTTTTTTTTGTGATGCTACTGCAGTGGCAACTTGAACTGTTGAAGCTTTTAACTATTTTTCAACCATCCTTCACTGTCTATTCAACTAGATGGCAGTAGCTGTTTTGCTGTGTGTATGCAATGCATTTTCATGGCATTGTTTATAAATATCACAGCATTCCTTAAGAGCATTGTTTATAAATATCACAGCATTTCTTAAGAGTTGTTTAGTCTGCCTTCTGAAATGAAACTCATAAGCACTCAGCTAAAATAAAGCTTATAGCGCATAACAGCTAGCTGCAAACCAACACTAACCTTTTACTAATTCATTGCATTAAACACTGCACAGATTAGGAAACTCATTGAACAATGCTACACCAGTGAGTTGAGGGAACAGTTTAATGTGACTTGTACTGTATCTTAGTTTGTTTATCTCTGTCTAGACCCCTCATTTTGTCAAAATTAGCACCTCTGAAATTTAGGACTTCTGCCCTGGACTGAGATTTGACATCCCTGAGGGATAATTCAAACCAGACAGAGTTGTAGTCATTGTTATCCAGTGACTCCCCAACTCTGACAGCCCTGACTGTTTCTGAATTAGTGTAACCCACACCCAAGATGGTGTCCCGTCTAGTCAAACCAGTGACTAACTGCTTGAGAAGGAAATCCTATAAGGCTTCTACCACAGATTGATCCCTAACTGATCTAGCCATTAGGATGCCACATTCTATATCAGGCATGTTTAGGTCTCCTACCACCACTATGTCCCCTTTCAGTGATACACCTCTAATTTCTTCCAAAAGCTCTCTGTCTTTGTCCTCTGCTTGATCAGGAAGCCTATATACCACCCCATGTGGATCCAGTTCCCTGAGGTTATACTAAACTGTACCCACAGGGATTCTACTCCTTTTTTAATGCTGACATTGCATGCTGTGGCCTCTATTCCCTTAAAGAGCTAACCCCTGGCTCCCCTCCTGTCCTTCCTAAAGAGCACATAACCCAGAGCCGAGAGATCCCAGTCATTGTTTTCTGATGCCCAGGTTTATGTAATGACACCAAGTCCATATAGGACTCTGCCATCCATACTAGAAGGTCACTTATCTTGCTACTCAGGCTCCTGGCATTAAGGCACACCCTGTCCAAAAGCATAGAATTGAAGTGTTTTCTTCTACCTGCTGGTCTATTCCTGTGTTTCCCACTTTCTTAAACCCCTTCCCTGTCCTTTAGAGCCTTTCTCTGCTTACTATGATTGAGTCTGTGGTGTGATCTAGTGTGTCTTGATTACGGGAGAGTGATGACTGAATTCTCATTATTTATGCTATCACTGATAGGTTTCGTAGTGCCATACTCCCCTTCGCCTAGTTAAAACACCCGAGGTGGATGTCAAATTTCTGTCCCAACCCACTCGTTCCTTGTCTGTTTAAGTGAGGACTGTCCAACTTGAAAAGTCTTCTCTCCCAGAAGCACCCCCAGCCACCAATGACATGGTAACCTTTTTCCTTACACCATTCACATAACCAAATGTTGAATTCCTTGATTTCCTTCTCACTGAGCTTACTCATGCAAACACTTTTTCCCCACACTGGGAGGACGTCTGAGAATGTCAGGGAGGATGACCATACTGCCAATCAGTCCCCCCAGATTTTTGAAGTTTTGGTTTTGCCTCTTCCTCTGTTTGGTTTGCTAGGTCATTGGTGCTGAGATGGATCAGTACATTAAGTCCCTCTTCTGCTTGGTCTATGATCTTCCCAATTTGTTCAGTATCTCTCTTAGCCAACCTTTTTCGTAAGTATGGTCTCTGTGAACTTGCACATAATTGAGGTCAGACTGACCAAACTGTAATTTCTTGGACCATCCTTGGAATCGCTCTTCTGGAGGAGCATCACATATGCCATTCTCAGGTCTTGTGGTACCACACCCAATCCAGTGAACTTTTGAATAATCCTACCAGTTGCCCACAAGCTCCTTTGCCAGTTCCCACAGTACCCTTGGGTGCATTCTGTCCAGCCCTGGTGATTTCTCCACCTTCAATGGTAGCAAGCCCCTCTTTCACTCTATTCTCCTCCTCTACTATTTCCATGCTCTCCCCCCCTTACTCCGGTACTTTCCCCTGTAGGCACCTGTTCAGCTTTCTCCCTGGTGAAGACGGAATATAAGTATTCATTCACTACATTTGCTTTTCCCCTATTTCCTCCACCCAGTCTTCACCCTTCTGAATCCTAACAATCCCTTCCTTCTTGTCCCTCTTCTTACTTATACAGTGAAAAAAGGCTTCCTCTACCTTCTTTATTCCTTCAACTATCTGCAGTTCCTTCTGTGCCTTAGCCTGTCGGACTGCCTTTCTTGTTACACTAGCCAAGCTTATGTAGTTCGCCATATCTACCTTTCTCTTGGCCTTTCTGAATTTCCTATAGGCTGACTTCTTGACCATTACTGCCTGGGCAACCTCAGAACTGAACCATCTGGGTGCTTTGGCGCTTTGGTTCTTCCCTTTGAGCCTAATGCACTCCTCTATGGCAATTATTATTCTATTTGTAATGATGGATCACCTTTGGTCCACCCCCGTATCTGCTCTGATAATCATGGGGTGCCTCCCAATCACCTTGCCCATCTTCCTGAAGTCTCCCCTCCTAAAATCCAGGTTTTTCGTCTTGGTGGGGATGTCTTCCCTTCCCATATGCAACTGGAATCACACTGTGCAATAGTCACTTCCATCCAGTGGCTCTTTAATTGTTATTTGTTGTGCATTCTCCCTGTTCATGAACACTAGGTCAAGGATTGCCCCCACCCTGATGGTAACTAACCCCTGTGCCAATTGCCAAAAAAAGGAAAAAAAAAACAATTTTTTATATTTATTTTGTTTAGTTGCACCTTTCAGTACCAATAATATTGACTATAAATGGCAGGAGAGACCTGTATGGCCATGATTTTTATAATGTATACATGATACTCACTGTCGTTTTCTGTATGGAAAAGGAACACAGTATTTCAGGGCTGTTTGGAGAAAACAGAGTACAAAATATAGAAGGTAATGATGCACTTTAAAAGCTATATTCTGCTTGGATTGCAGAAAAAAATAATTGTTTTGTATGGTGAACCATACAATGGACTACATAAATTAATGCATGTTCAGTCATTCCAGATATTCCCATTTGATAGTTGTGATGACATCAAGGACTGTTCAAACTTTACTTTTAAGACTGTTTGATGTTATCATTACCCTACAGTGGAAACACTGCCCAGTTGTATATAATTAACCACACAGTGTTCCATCTGTTACTACGATATTATGATTTTTTTCAGGTAGTGAACTTATCACACATTTTTCTTTTCAATAACTTGTCCTGATATGGCTGTGCTCTTCTCTCATGAACAAATACAGAGATCTCTGGTTATGGCCTGATAGAGCCAGCAACACTGAGATGGGCAGGGCTTCATTTAACCTGTCTTCCCATTTTCCATTTCATGTTTCCCCAGTGCTGGGACACACACACATCAGAGCATACAGGTGGAGGCACACATGCTCTGCAGATGTCCTACAGCTCCCGCCCAAATGCTTTGATCTAGGCTGTCATACCACCAGGTCTCCAACTGGTGGTAGTCACACAAGGAGTCAGCAGCCACCTACTCCCAGGAGAGGAGAGCAGTCCTTTGGATACTCAGTCCTTTTCCACTCCTGATGACCCATGGGAACCTGAGTTTGTTCCCAAACCTGGATCATCAAAGTGGGAAAAGGTAAGGCATACACATTGCCTCAGCCCTCTTCTCCATTGGTCAACAGGAACATTTCTTGCTGGCACAAATTGCTCTTCTATAAACCTGCACAAATTGTTGTTCATAAACAAATTTGCTTTCTATAAAAATGAATGTTCAGCTAGGAACGTGCATGGCTTGAATATCATTTCCCAAGTACTATGAATTAAAGGGTACTGAGCACTCTGAACAGAATACCAACAATGCCTTTCATTTGGTGGTATTTGGGAAACTGTATTAGGGCTTTCATTGTTTTTAAAAGTCCCTGAGCCAGCCCTGTGGCCTAGAGGGCTGAGGCATCATGCCTTACCTTCCACCATGCTGCAGACCCATGTTTGCAGTGTGAGCGGGCCGCTGGGGGTTGGCCAGGGAGGGAGAGGATTGAGCATCTGGAGGATAGCTCTCCTGTCTCGGGGGGGGGTTGAGGACAGAGTCTGCTGCTTGCCTGACCCCTAGTGGTGGCTGGGAGCCAGCACAATGGACCCACACAGAGGGAGCAGAGTGAGGCAGATGCCTGGCATGCTGCATGCAGAAGTATGTATGGCTCAGCCATTGACATCATTGCACACCTCCGCAACATGCCTGAGAGGGGGGAGTGGGTGAAAAATGGAGGCTGAAATACCCACCCAGCAGTATGACAGCTGGTGTCTCACAGGCCCCATACTCAGCCAGCTGGCACCTCGCTAATGCCAGAGGTGTGACTAGTGGAAGCCAGGGTGATGGGGCTGGGGTGGGGCCAGAAAGATAGGGATCGGGTGGTATGGTGAGAAACAGAAGAAGAAGAAGAAGAAGAAAAAGTTCCATCCCTCCCCAGGTGACCAGGGCTGGTCACTTAAACACCCCCATGACACTGCACTGATTTTCCACCCTCCATGCCCTTTCTCATTCTCCCAGGATCAGTTTTTTTTAAATAAAACAAAAAACATTCAAGCTACAGCACCGTCCTTTACCCCAGTTTGCCTAATAATTTAGGGGAGTAAAGTAGTCAATTTGAAACACCCCCTAGCCTAGCATGACAATTTGGATTGACTGCCATAATATTCTCAATCTGGAGCTGTTGGGGGGGGGGGCGTGTCACTGGCAGCTAGTTAAAAATGCTGCTGTCATTGACATCTCTGGGTCATCATATTCAGATCATATTATGCTGTATCTGTGCTACTGCATCTGCTCTGGCTTCCAGTTATGTGGTACACCACCTACAGGATTGTTTTGCAGTTGTATAAAGTCCTGTACGGCATTGGTCCTGGCTAGTTTAAGGACCTCTTGGCCTGGTATGCATGCAGTCATTCACTCTGTTTCACTGAGGGACTATTATTGGTCATCCTGCTGTCTCACTGAAAACTATCTGATGGTAGAACATTCTCAGTGGCTGCCCCATCAATCTGGAACATCTTGCCCCATCATCTGAGGTGTTCCGTCAGAGTGGAGGCATTTAAGAAGGGTCAAATGTGTTATCTTTTTATGTTGGCCTTTGGTACTGGTGACTGATACAAGAATGTGCACCTCTTACTTTTAGAGTGTTGTTATGTATTTATTTATTATTCTTGTTTTGTCACTATTTATTGCTAATTTTCTTTTTGTGATGTGCCCTGAACCTTTGGGATAGGTTGCTGTGTAAATAAAACTGCTTTGCCTTTCAGGAGTGTAGCAGTATCCATTTAAAAAGACAGCAAAAGACAAGGGAATAATGGTGCAGGGCCACAAATAGGGAATGGTGAAACTTTAAGAAACATAAGAGGGGGTGACAGGCTCCCACCAGTGTCAGAATATTCATGGAAACACTTGGCAAGATATTTCCATACCCCAGTCATCACATCACAATACCTGCCCTCTAGGTCAGCTTCATGCTGGTTTCTCTGTGGAGACTCTTGAGTTTGTCACACTCATATTATGTGATCCTGTCCTTTTCTTTTCATTCCCTTCTCTATTTTGGGGTCCCCATGACCCATTCAAATAACATCTCCCTTAAGTGGTGGCTGGGTCCCTCTCCCTGGGCTAAGACACAGATATGGCACACTGATGAGTCCAAATGAGGACGAAACACGGGCATGTGTCTGTTGTTCTTAGTCTTTGCTGATTGCACTCTGAGGCCTTCAGGCACCATGCAATTCTGCTTAAAGTAGAGCCAGTCCAAATTCTCTCATGTGGATTTGCATATGTTCACCATGATGCTTTGCATTATTGGAGTATGTGCAATTGTGTTTCATTTAAAACTTGGCTGTATGGCTAATATCCTCTGGGATAACCCATGCCTCAGTGCATTTGCTCTGGGGTACTACTGTAGTTCTTTTCCTTCTCTATTTTGGGGTCCCCATGACCCAAACAAATAACATCCCCCTTAAAGGGTGGCTGGCTCCCTCTCCCTGGGCTAAGACAGAGATATGGCACACTGATGAGTCCAAATGAGGACAAAACACGAGTATGTGTCTGTTGTTCTTAGCCTTTGCTGATTGCACTGTGAGGCCTTCTGGCACCATGCAATTCTGCTTAAAGTAGAGCCAGTCCAAATTCTCTCATGGGGATTTACATATGTTTCACATGATGGTTTGCATTATTGGGGTATGTGCAATTGTGTTTCCTTTAAAACTTAGCTGTGTGTCCAATATCCTCCAGGATAACCCATGCCTCAGTGCATTTGCTCTGGGGTTCTAGATGAGTTCCTGTCCAGTGTTGCATCCCTTTTTCTTGGCACTGCAAGAGGGGTTGTCTCAGTTGTTTGGAAGGTTGGTAGTTCTAATGGCTAATCTGTATCTGCTGCTTCAATTTCCATGGGGATTTCAAGACCTTAATGCATGATATCTTTTAGGCACTGGGCTAACAGTAGACAAGAAAGTGATCATGAGAGTGTGGTTGATGCCCTGATCCCTTGGAATACAAACCTGGAGGTCGATCATTAACCAGATTTACAGAATGAAAACAATTACACAGTCCTTGAATGATAAAGCTGAGCTTTGCTCCTCCTAGTGGACAAGCTGGCTTCTGCATGTAATGAGTAAATACAATAATTTTGCTGCACAGGGCATAGTGCAAGATTCATGGTTCCTCCAAAACCCTTCAATAACTGGTAGACAGTATGCCCTCTTCATTTCAGACAAAATACTAAATTCACCAGGGAAGTCACCTGCCAATCAATGGGGTGCCCTGCTCTCCCCTGGTCCTCTAGGACAGGGTTCTCAGGCCCCTCCCCAGGCTTTCCTCTGTTGCAGTTGGGAGTCATGTTGTCTTTATAGAACTACACACAGTGTTGGTGTGCTGTCTGTTTCAGAGTATTGTATTCCAATAGCCTCCCCCCCCCCGTGCTGTGATATAGGGGGTGTAGGTAGTGCTATTTGGTAATTGGGTGTGTATACCAGAACTTTGAATAGTAATGCAGACTCATAACTGTGAATTCTGTATAAAATACTGCTTTTAATTTGTACATGGATGGATAAACATACATTGAAATTTCAATAAAAAATACATTTACAAAAAAAGAAACAAAAGAGGGTCCAACAGGGAATGACAATTATTAAGTCCATTAAAATCATTTGAAATACTGTATATTATGTTTTAAATGTATGATCCTCATCTATCTGTTCAAGAGTTTTATTTATGTTCACTTATATCTTACATAAAAATATTTTCGAGCAGTATGCATCTTACTTCATTGTCTTTCTCCTGTGATCTAGGTGTCCATTTGGCTATGCTGGAGAGAAATGTGAAGATGGTAAGTTATTTGAGCCACTTGAATCACAGAAACAAAAATATAAATGAGAGCATTTTTTTCTGCATGAGACATTATTTTCTTTTTTTCAGATTTCAGTCTATAGACCTTATGCGTGCACTGGTGTGCACTGGTTTTCTTATGAAAACTGGAATAAATTTGCATAAACTAATTTCTCATTATATACTAAATTGCCTTTGTGATTTCATTAATTATATGCAACAGGGCAATTACACTGTAGTTACATGTTTGTTGCGTGCAACTGCATTGCATTTGCAATGCAGTTACAGTGTAGTTACACTAGAACTAATGTAGTTAACTGACACCTAAAGTGCAATAATTTTTTATCAAAACTATGTTCTGGTTGGGGTTTTGGTGTTACAGCACTAAACAGGCTTTGTGACTATTATTGTACTTTTAGTTTTACCATCAAGTCATTACTTATGACTACAAAATATATGAACTTTTAATTTGTTGAATACTGTAAATAAAACACTCATGCTGTACAGCATAGCAGGTAATATACCTAGACAAGTAGATTTGACAGGTACAGTAATATTTTATTAATTGTATATGACACTAGCATTTTGGAAAAGCATTTTCACTGTACTTCTGCTTCAACTTAATGTATAATGTACAGTGAAGCTCATCAAGATGAAGCACAGTGTCATAGGTTTCCTGCATGATAAAAGGGATTACCTTCCACTGAAATCACATTGTTTGCTGCTGTAAATCTGTGTGATAAGCATTTGTTGTGTATGGATTTCCATATACTCTCAAATGCTGTTGTACTGTAATAGTGATTATACAATGGCAAGAAAATTTCATGGACTCTGATTGGTCAGTGTTTGCCTGAGACAGTGATGTTATTACACAATAACATCACTGTGCTGATTTTATGGATGATTGTTATCAGCTACTTTTTTTTCAGAAACAGAGATACACTGCCTCACTAAAATCTACTAAAACATTTTTATTTTAATTTTTGTTTTCTATAACATTGAGCCATTGTATAGTGCAATAGAGCACTCCAAAGGTATGGTTATACGTGTATTATCGTCACACCTGGTGGGTGCAGCCACCTTGCTCCCCGTGCTTCAACCCACCCCAGGAGTGACATTATTACACTATAACACACACCTTGTCATGCCTTATTGCTTAAATAACTACTGTGGTACTATAGATAGACAGACAGATACTGTAGATCGATCAACAGACAGAAAGATCGATTATGTAGATAGACAGTGTTTTATGTAGTGCCTTCCAGAACTCAAAGTGCTTTATAATCACCATATTGAAATAACAAATATAAATGCAGTATTTCTAAGTTTAAAAAATTAATCTGTAATCACAGTAAATAATCATGTAATCTGTCATTCCCCTGAGAATGACTTGCTGTTGTACCACAGAAGCTACATCATAGAGCAAAGCACTTGGTATAGCATAATGGCCACAGCACATAGGTGAAGCAAAGAGCTGGTGGAGAAAGCAGAAGTTTGAATGGTGCACTGTTGTCACTGGCCCCCACATGTTGTAGCTGAACTTGAAGCACAAATGCTGCTAAAACTCATTGTCCACATTGTCTAGTATCATAAGTTCAATCAATCATTTATTTATAAAAATGGCAATTCCGTTCAGACTAAAGCGCTTGCACAAGATGAAAAGAAATCCATAAAAACAGTAATATAAATACTATAAATATTAACAAACTATTATTAAAACACAAAACTGATTTAATCAAGATCATGAAAAGCCATTCCAAATTAATGAGCTTTGAGAGCAGATTTAAAGCTCTTGACAGTCAGGCACTGTCTAACCCAAACAGGTAAAGAATTCCACAGGGAAGGGTCCATAAAAGCAAAGGAACATGCCCTTGAGGTCTTAAGTTAAACCCTAGGAATCTATGGCAATCCCTCACTGGAGGAACAGAGTGAGTTGAGGGAGCACTAAGGACAAAGAAGATCTTCCAAGTACAGCAATCCCTGTCTGTGTAGGGCATTATAGGTCAGTAACTTGACTTTAAAGGTGATCCGCCACCAAACCAGCGGCCAGTGCAGGCCACAGAGCACAGACGTGACATGGCAAGATTTTGATAAACCAGTTAACAACCTGGCCGCAGCATTCTGCACCAGCTGCAAGCACTGGAGATCACCCCCCGGCAGCTGTAGGTACAGGATGTTGCAGTATTCAAGGCAGGAAGTCACAAAGGCATGGACCAAAGTTGGAAGATCACCAGGATGGACCAGGTGTTTTAATCCAGGTGATATTCCTCAGATGGTAAAAAGAGGATTTGACAATGGCAGGCACTTGAGAATGAAGTGTCAAACCACCATCAAGAACAACGCTCAGATTTCGCACCCAATCTGAGGTCAGCAGCTGGCTCCACCAAAGGCAAATCCCAGATGGCTGTCCAGCCAACAACCCCACACCCTGATGACCTGGGTCCACCACCAACACCTCAGTTTTATCTGGATTTTACCTCAGCCAGTTAGCACTCATTCAGTCGTGGCTCTCGGAGAGGCAGTTGTTAAAGATCGAGATAGCATCACACTGCTCGGGCACAAAGGACTTGTATAGCTAAGTGTCATCTTCACAGTAGTAAAACTCAGCCCATATCAACTTATTATGTCTCCCAATGGCAGCTTATACACTGCAAATAACATGGATGATAAAACAGAGCTCTGCAGAACCACACAGGACAGGGGGAGAGGGTCAGAAGAATAAATCCCTTACACCACCCTCTGAGTCCTGCTGTGAAGAATAATTAAAATCACCTGAGAACTGTACCTGACAGTCCACAGATTACTCACAGGCACTCCAATAACACTTCATGGTCCATGGTGTCAAATGCTGCAGAGAGATCCAAGAGGACCAAGATTGAATGGCTTCTTCGATCACTCACTTTAGGAGATCATTAAGTACCCAAACCAGTGCTGTCTCAGTACTATGCCTTTTCCTAAATCCGGACTGGAGAGGATCATAGACATCATGCATGGTAAGATGATCCTCCAGTTGCAAAGCAACCACCTTCTCAGTAACCTTATCCATGAAAGGCAGGTTAGAGACAGGTCTGTAGTTGGCTAAGCAGTCAGGATCGAGGGATGATTTCTTTAGGAGAGATATCACCACCACCTCCTTTAGGAGGTCAGGAAATACCCCAATCTCCAATGAATGCCAGGCATTCTCAGCCAGGACTGGGCTGATCACCTCAACACACCCACCAGGAGACATGTTGGGCCCAGATCCAAACTACAGTAGGTTGGTTGCATACCCTGGATGATCCTTATGATGTCAGTGATCGCTAACTGGCCAAAGTCAGACCAGACAAACTGGGTGCTTGCAACCTCCTGCTGACCACCACAACATTCATTAAAGGGCACTAGGTGGATCCAAGACATGATGGTGGCAATGTAATCTGCAAAGAAGTGAGCAAACTCATCACACTTATTCTATGAAAATGCTCCCCGAGACTAAAGACAGATTGGATTGCACAATTAGTTGACAGTTCAGAAGAGCTGAGCCAATCGATTCTGCACAGTGGCAGTTTACATGGACAGGAATTCTGCCTTCTTATGGGAGACTGCTGATTGACAGTCTTTATAATGGACCACCAATTTAAGTCTGTCATCAGCCAGGCTCAAATTTGTTCAGTGCCGCTCCAACCTTCGACCCCCTTGTCTCATCTCCTTCAAAGACCCGTTGAACCAGGGGGATGTGTGGTGAACAGTGAGGGGGTGAACACGGACAGAAGCTATGGAATCTGGGGCCACCATTACTGCCTTATTATAGGCTAGTAAGAGGTCCCCTGGTTCCTCCCTTACACTTGGCACACCCAATAGGTCCAGTACTGCCATAAGACCATCAGGGATCAAACCCCTTAAGGGGTGGTATTGGACCATCTCTGTAGAGGCAGGTCTATTAGGGGAGGCTCGAAACTGAACCTTACAGTATGATGATCTGCCCATCTGACCAGCTCCACCACTAGATTGGAGATCTCCACCCCCAGCAGGAATACCAGGTCCAATGAGTGACCGTGATTATGGTCACAGAGGTAATAACCTGGGTAAGAACCAAAGAGGTCATAAGTTGGAGGGAGTCCTGACCAAATTGTGAGAGTTCATCCATCATTGACATAGGCATTGAAATCCCCCAGAATCAACCATCTGGGGGATTCCAGCACCATATAGATGGTGAAGTCTGCAACTAACCTGCAGGAATTCCTTCTCACCCCTGGATGGATAGTAGATGAGAAGTATCTTGCAGCCTACACCTGCTCCCATGATAAACTCAAAAGGATCTGGTTATCTATACTGGAGTGTCTACAAGGCTCAGTTCTGACTTTTAAAAAAATGGCTACACCTGTACACCTGCGATCCTCCCTCGGGCAGTGTATCACCGAGTACCCAGCCAGTACTGCTAATTCCAATACTGGGCCAGCATTTTTGTTCAGCCAGGTCTCGGTGATGCATAGCCAGGTCAGTTGTACCCACAAGATCAGCAATCACTGCTGCAGTGCCTTGCACTTAAAGTACGGGTCCAGCATCATGGTGGAAATGCATGTTTTACCTCCCACACTCAGCAAAATGTCTCTCCATTTCACTGGTAAACTGCTCAGTAAAGATAGTCACCTGTGGTGGAGTCTGGCCTGGATTGTTGGCAGCCTGTTTTGCAAATTACCCTAGTGATTTTTTCAGGATCAGCACTGCAGTGATCACCTGATACAGGGATGCAGATTCGCAGTGAGATTATGTTCGACCTTCTCAACTGTGGCCAGCACATTTACCATGCCTTCTTTCATAGTCCAATCATAGTGGCCTAGGACTCCCCAAATATTGAGTCTCAATACTTACTGTATGTCATTAAGACACCATTACTGCTGTAGGATTCTTTGAAGCATTACGTACAAGGACATTCCTCTGAATGATAGCACCCTTTCTTAGATGATGATATTGTTGGGAACATTTAAGACACTCTTGTGTATCTCAGAAATGGTTGAGAGTTTTGGCAGATCGGTGAAAATGCCTATAAATGCCACTAGCTGTGTTGACAGTGCTAGAAACCTCAACAGTATGTATAAGGGGGGGGGTGTTCATGTACAAAGACAGTTAACAATATGGATGCCAATGGAAAACTACTGTATTTCAAATATTGGCCAAACCTGTAACTCTTGCAGGAAGAGAAATATTAAACATGTAGTGCCTCCACCTTTTGCAGCTGCAGACATCTGTTTTGTAAATGACTACAGTAGCACAAGAAAAGATATCACAAGCAGGCAAAAAGGAGGTAAAATATGGTGCCGCTGGTAATTCCTAATAACGATTTCTTGAACTCTCCCCGAAAATGTTGGTAACTTGTGCTAATAGTATGTGTAGACACCAACACTCGTACAATCTTGAAAATGTGTAAGCCTCTGTTTCAGGGAACTATATGTTGCATAAATTCAGAGATATGTGATCTGGCCAGTGCCACTGATATAAAAACCTTTTAATGTTCTGTTGCTTTCCATAATGGTTTGAGACATCCCTGTTTAGTGAACTGTTTTGTGTCTTGTGGTTTTCATTTTTTTTCAGCTAGTATCCCTCTAAATTATTTTGCGCCAGTGCCAGTTTACGAATTTTTTTACATGGATGTAGTCTTGTATTTGTTGTACTGTCATCATTTTATGCAATTAGAAACAATGTGGTCTATTTGTTAGAGCACCAGCTTGGGAACAAGAAAAAATACAAGTTCAAACCTTAGCAGAGGTACTGTGTGAGATGAGCTAGTAGTTTAGACAGACAGACAGACAGACAGACACACAGACAGAAAGACAGACATAATTTAAAAGCACCTTTCTAAAAAGGTGCTTGACATAAGCATAGCATAATGAATCAGATATAAAAAGCAATAAATAAATAAATCAATATTGTCACAAAATTGCAATGTAGATCAATAACAATGAAAATACCTGCTTCAGCCTCTACAAAAGCTTGACTGAACAGCCAAGCTTCATTTTCCTCTTAAACAAGGTGACAGAGGGACAACAAAAATGTCCACTGGTAAACCATTCCATAACAAAGGGCTCTTACAGAAAATGCTCTATCTTTGGCCAATTTTATTCTTGATTTTGGAACAGCCAGTAAAACAGTGGCAGTGTAACGTAATCCATGGACATTGGGGCAAGTTGCAAGAAGCTCACTAAGGTGCTGGGGTCCCAGTCTATTTAGATCTTTAAAAGAAAGTAAAACAAATATTGAAATCAATCTGCCATGATACAGGAAGCCAGTGCAGTAAGTGCAGCACTGGAGTGATATGTTCACTCCTCTTTACAGATGTAACAAGTCTGGCTACAGCATTGTGCACCAGCTGAAGATCGCAGATCTGACCTGGCGGAATGCCCCAGTAGAGCACATTGCCGTAGCTGAGGTGTGAGATGACAAAGGCATGCAGTAGTGTTTGCAGATAGTTTTGGGCAAGGTAACTTCTTTGTGCTCCAGTCCATCCAATTGTGGAAACTGTTATTTGCAGGATCTCACTGAAAATGAGATGTTACATCTCACCTTGCCTGTTCTGGGCAAAATGTAAAATAAAATATTTGATTTCTATTGATGTGTGATAGGGTACTGTAGCTAGTAGGTGTCACAAACCCACTCAGCAGGTCAGCCATCTACTCCCAAAGTGCCAACCTCTGAGCATAGAATTGTGAACAGTTAACAGAACAAGGTAGCCCTCTTGTCTATTTTGTGGGTTAGAGTCACCTTTGTACCAAATTCTGAAGGGATTCAAACTGATAACCTCTTGTTAGTGTACCCAATTGTCAGTCTCAGATAATTCTGTCTTCGGGGGCCAGATATCTTTGCCTATGGGCACCTAACCAGGTATTACCAAATGAACCCTGAGAACTCTATGCAAGACCTAGAGAACTCTTATCCGTTTCCCAGTTTGGTACCACAATAAGCTCATGCACAGTGTCAACTACAACCATCTAAGCTACACTTGTAAAAAAAAAAGAAGTTTCAAGGCACACCAGGCAGTTGGTGTTTTTAAAATAAATTTTTACTTTAAAATAGGTAAAAAATAGGAAAACAGCAAATACAGAACAAAATATCCCCAACACATACAATCTTTTTTTTTTTTTTTTGGGATACTTGGCCAAGTATCCACCCTGGTCATGGTCCCCTAACGTTCCTCTCACCGGCTGAATCCCCCGGTCACCCCTGGCTTACCCCCCAGAGGATGGGGCCGCGGAACTGGCTCCCCACATTCCAGCCCGCAGTCCTGGTAACTGGTTGGGGGATCGGCGACATGAAGGAAACCCGGGGAGGGCTTCATAGAGGCAGAGTCCCTATTTTTGTATGCTGTGTACCCCTGGAGAGCCGGACGTGCAATGACGTCAGTGCACAACATGCAGACATCCACCGGCTTCTCCCCCCTGTCCGATGCATGCGCTGTTGTACACCCAGCCTCCGCTGGGTGTCATTGCAGTGCCGCGTACATCCCTCACCCACCCGAAGGAAGGAGAGCTGTTGCAGGATGCTCAATCCTTCCTTCCCCTGCCAGCCCCGCGAGCCTGAGTCCATTCCAACCCGGTCACCGCGTGGGCGCGAGGTGTGGCGGCCCTGCGCCAACCTCAGGCCACTGGCCGGCCAACACATACAATCTTAAAACAAAACAGGTTTAAAAGTGCAAATTCCTACAATCCATTCACTCAGACTGGTCTTATCTAATAATATCTTACTTTCTTAATCTTTCAGTGCTTCGATGTTCCTCTTTTCTCAGTCAGAAAATGAATGTATCTCTGTGAGGGCTGCTCAGTATACTTAAAAGCAGTCTTGAGCTGGCCTTCTCTCTGAGGTCGCCTAACTCTGCCTTGGTGTATTAAAATTTATATTTGATAACACAGGATGTCCTAATAAGATATTTGAATCTCCTTTCTTCATGTGACTTCCCCCAACCCAGTCTGTGATCTGCTTCACACAGACATCAAAGGCTCTTTGATGTAATTCCTAGCTTCATGGGATGACTGTCCAAACAAATGCATATTGGACTTCCCCATTTAGTCTGGGACCTGCTTCACACAGACATCAAAGATCTCTTTGACGTACTTAGCTGGCTTCCTTGGAAGACATCCCGACACATGCATATGCCCTTTTCCTCATGACACCTAGTGCAAATCAAAGGATTTCTCTCAGGGCATTATAAAATGGATATGTTGGTTCCTGGCTTCAAAGCAAAATAACAAGATGATTGCACCTCAGACATCTGTAGTTTAACCAACGTCCTGTCCTTTGAACTTATCCCTGGGGAGTTTTGATGTGTTAGTTTCAGCAAGACAGCAGTTTCTCCTGACAGACATTCCCCTAAATATTTTATGTTGTAGAAACAAATATCATATTGTAATCAGATCTAGCTGTCCAAGTGCCACAAGCAATTTTGGTAACACTTAATAGAGGTCCATTTAGAAGGTTCAAAAATAAAAAAAGCCTTTATGTGAACACGATGGGCTCAGTTCTCAAAAGGGGCTTAGAATGGTGCAAGCTGTGGCTAACAGCAGCTTGCGCAAAAGCTTGGTGCTCCAGGGACTCTGCAGATGATTTTGGTACAGGAGGGGTCCCGGTGCCTAAGTCCCCACACTTGCAGCAACCTCTCCCATGCAGCAAACACATAACACATGGAAGGGTTTGCCATAGGTAACTTGAGGCCAAGGAAAGCAGTTCCAATCCCCGATGTACCTGTTATTATTACAATAAGTAAATCCCTGTTCATTGGTGGTCCAGTTACCCCTCCCCAGTCCCCGATGTCCCCATTAACATTACATTAAATAACTCCCCATTCATTGGCAGTGCAGTGACCCCCTCCTCCTCAATGTCTTCCTTAATATTACAATAAATAAATCCCCATTCATTAGTGGCTCAGTGACCCCCCCTCCCTATCCCCCAATGTCCCCATTAGTATTACAATAAATAAATCCCCATTCATTGGTGGTCTAGTAGCCCTCCTGTGGTAGTGCCCACCACCCTTCTCCCCATCCTTGATAGATCCAGTGACTGGTACAGCCCTCCTGACATGTCTGTGGCTGGCCCTCAACTGAACTGTCACTGAGTGTGTACTGTAAAGTCTACACATGCATACACTTTACAGTACCTGCTCAGTGACAATTCAGGTAGGGGCCGTCCATGGAGGTGTGAAGAGGGCTGTGTCCGTTGCCGTCTTTGTCACAGGTAGGGAAGCAGAGTGGTGGGCACTGCCTGTTTGGGTAGGGGACCATTGGACCACCAATGAACAAGTATTTATTGATTGTAATACTAACCGGGACATTGGGGATCAGGGTGGGAGGGGTCACTGTACTACCAATGAACAGGGATTTATTTATTGTAATATTGATGGGGACGTCAGTGATCATTGAGGGGCATCACTGCACCACCAATGAACAGGGATTTATTTATTGTAATAGTAGTGGGGACATCAGGGATCAGGAAGGGAGGTCACTGGACCACCAATGAATGGGGATTTATTTACTGCAATAATAATGGGGACGTCAGTGATTGAGGAAGGGGGGACCACTGCACATTGCCTCAAACAAGCTATTCTCCCAGAGTAGAATTTTGTAAAGACCCTTAGACCACCCCTGGCTGTTCTAAGGATATTTAGAATTTCTCCTTCTGGGAGAGTTCTGAGAATTCCTCATTAGGGGATATGGCAGCTTGTGGCTGCCACATGCCCCCTAGCATGAGGTCGCAGCCCATATTTGGGTGCAAGGGTGGTGCATGTCCTGTTTGGGGCTGGCAGCCTACAGTTGGTGCAGGTTACCTTTGAGAATCACTCCTGGTGCATCTTTTGGTGCATGGGGAACTTTGTACCATTCATTGTGGTATAAGTTTCTTGCGCTGAGACAGGAGCTTCAAGTATTGGGCCCTATCACTTTAAGATAAAAGAAATAATCTTTCTTCAGCAACATAAACAAATGAAAGATGATTTTATACTCAGTTGCAATTGCTGTTTTTTTAATTAACCAGAAATGCATGATAGGGTGTGTGTCGTGCTGGGATAACATCACTCATCTGGTTGTTGGGCATGAGGCCAAAGACTGAGTGCGTTCAACACCCCAGAAGATCTTTAATTTATATGTGACCACACTGCAAGTAAACCATCTGAATGTTTGGATGCATAAATTTGCAAATGACTGCAGATTGGGAGCAGAGATCGATACTATACAAGGGATAGCACCTTTGCAGGAGATCATAAACACCATAGACAATTGGAGAGAGAAATTCAAACTGACCCTAAATTCAGAAAAATATGCAGTCATGCACTTGGGAAAGAATAATTTGGGGATATTTATACCCTGGGAGTACCCTGAAGACAACAGTTGAATAGAGAGAGAGAGAGAGAGAGAGAGAGAGAGAGAGAGAGGGCTGGGGATCATAGTATCCATTTACTTGTCATTCTCCTCTCATTACAAGAGCATAGCACAAAAGGGAAACAGAATCCTTAATTGTATACTTATCAGCTAGAAGTAAGGATGTCATCTTACCTATGTTTATATCACTAGTGAGACCAGTTATGCAATATGGTGCCCAAGAATTGGCACCATACAAAAAAGAGGATGTGGCACTCCTGGAGAAAGTACAGAGATTAGCCATTAGGGCAATACCTAATATGGCAGGGAAGAGCTATGAAACACATCTTAATGAACTGGACTTATACTCAATGGAGACAAGAAGGAAAAGGGGGATATGCGCTTAGTGCACAGAGCATGGGGCAACTGTAATATCTGGGATCTTACTGGACTAGAGGTAAATGCTAATACATATAGAACTAGATCCCACCCCCTAAAGCTAACTACATGAAATTTACGATTGGTATATACCAGTTGGTGGTTTACCAGCATGTAGTCCATGACTGGAGCAGACTGCCACTTGAGGTCATGGCAAGTTCCACAACAGCAATATTTAAACATAGGTGGGATCAGCACATGAGAATGACTAGGAAATCTGGCATGCTTAAATAAGAATGACCTAGAAATCTCTGGTGAGCAATAAAGATGCAAATCCATTTGCTCTGTACAAATCCTATGAATCCTTTATTACCCTAGCATGACACACACCCTAGAGTACATTATTGATATTATACAATATCTTGTTTACTTTAGGAATAAAAAAATCGAATAAACATTGTTTTCACATTTTTGTTTTCCTAATATTTTTTATTAGTGTGGAAGCATATTTGGTGACAAAAGAGTTCCTTATACTGTTTATCCACAATGTGGAGCTTTTGTGAATGTGTCACATGCTGATCTGTGGTCTTCCTCAGTTCCCTGTTTCAGCACTGTGACCCACTTGCATTCCCAGTGATTCTCATCCCTCCCTCCCCCTCACCAGATTTTCACTTTTCAGTTTTTCTGTGGGTACTGTTTGGTGAAATTAGTTATAAGGGGCACCAAAATAAATGTCAGTTTCAGGAGCCAAATTTTGAGGCCATTGATTGCTGTTCAACAGAAAGGGATTGCAGCTTGTGCATGATTGGAGGAGGTGTTTCAATTTGTAGAGGCTGGTTTCATTTAAAAAAAATGCATGCTTGTTTCTCTTTTTGAATTCTGTGCACTGTGGTGTTATAAGGCAGACTGCTGAGCAGAGTGGGGAACAATTACATGAAGTCAAGCATGTGGTTGTGTTTACTTCAATTGTGTTTGCACAGCTGGATGAGATGTATGCTTCTGTGACTTCAATACATTGTGGCTCTTCACCTCTCTATCCATAGGATATACCACCCTGTAGGGGTACGATGTAAGGAACACTAGAGGAGGGTTCTCCCCATAGGTGTCATGGGAACAATTCCCTTGGCTAAAGGTAGCTTAGGAAGAAGCCCATGGGAAACAGAGACAAGCCACTGGTGGAGGTGGGGTGGATGGTGGGGCAATGAAAAAACAAATCCTGGAACAGTCAAGGAGGAGTGGCCTTTTAAGGCCTGACGGGGGAGTGAAGTTGTTGCTCCACCTATTGAACCTCAGGCTTATAACCTTCCCATTCAATTGTGCTTATGCAACTGGATGAAATGTATGCTTGTGTGACTTCGATACATTGTGGTTGTTTGCCTCTCTATCCATGGGATATACCACCCTGTAGGGGTACAATGCAAGGAACCCTAGAGGAGGGTTCCCCACTATAGGTGCCATAAGAATAATTCCCTTAACTACAGGCAGCTTAGGAAGAAGCCCAAAAAGAATACCCCAAAATGTGTCAAGTATCGAAGAGGTGAGAAATCAGAATATATCGAAACCAGAAAGTAAGGAGAAAGACGTAGATGGGAAGAACAGGAGAAGAACAACATACAACAAGGACAATGAACTAAATTAAAGTTGACAAGATGCAGAATGGCAGACTTCCTAAGGAGAGAGAGAGAACAGCCGGGGCCATCATCCAACTCCATCCAACAGTGGAACCTAACTATGGAACCTATGAAAGTACTAACCCTGTCTAATATTATGATGACCAGCATGGAGGAGAGGGAAAACCCCCTTTGAAGAGGAAACCTCTGGGGATCCAAGGCCTAGTTTGCCTTCCCACCAGGCTGAAGGATGGTTTGATTAGTGTCAGCTTCACTACAGCAATTTAAAGTCAAAATTGAGTAAGGAGGAAAAGTCCAATTTTAGAGGAAACTCTCACTCTGTCCTTCTAAATAGACAGCTTTTGAAGGATGTGAGCGATGTCTCTACAACTAGATGCTCAAAAGCAAGAGAGGATGTACGATGATGGAAAGAAGCCTTGAAGGCCTGGATGGTTTAAGGTGAGGAATGAAATGGATGATGTACGAGTATGAAATGAGGCCTTGAAGGCCAGTATGGTTAAGTTGAACTATGACGTGGAAGATGAATGATAATGGAGTAAAGCCGAGGAAGCTGGTATGGTTAAGGTGAGGTATGAAATCAATCAATCAATCAAAATCTTTATTTAACCAGGTGATCACCATTGAGCATAACTCATTTTCGAGGTGGCCCTGGGGTATACAGGATAAAACAGATCAGAAAGATACAATGAACAATATACAAAGCAGGAATAAAATACAATATAAAGAAAAATATATACAGTAATTAACAACAAGAGGCATGCACAGTAATAAAAGACAGTTGGGATCTGGGTCAGGGAACTAAACTGGTAACACTTCATACAAAGTATATATGAAAATATACATGAATAGATATAACAGTCAGTGGGTACAGCAGATTAAAAAGTGCCCAATATACACTATAAGTAAAGGTCCAGGGTAGGGGTGAAGGCTAAAAGGCTACTCTAGATGGTATTTCTGAGGAGGTAATAACAACGGAATAAGGGTATGGTCAGGGCAGGGACATAGGGGAATTGAATGAAGAAAAGAAAAATACGTTGTTGATATGTGGACCGCGCCGCAGTAGCAGGGAATCTAGGTTCAGTCAACAAAAGGATTCTGGAGGAGGAGAGAGACAGGGGGATTAGGAGGATGGCAAAGTAAACTAAATTCAGGGTTATACAAGCCTGAGGTGATAGAAGAGGTGAGAGCAGGGGCAGCGGATAGGGGAATGCAAAGGGGGAGCCCCGAATTTATAAATATCAAACACAGTATATCTGTGGAGGCAGGACTCATCTGGCTAGGGTTATAGGGTTATCGGCATCAAGTACAGCAGGTGCATGGCTCCTTGTTATGACTTAAGTAAAGAGATTTGAAGGTAGAAAGGAAGATAGGATGGGTTAGTTTCAGGGTCCTTTGCAACTTATTCTACATTTGAGGTAGTACATAGCTGATGGCTGCTCTGTCAAATCACAATTTTGCCTTATATTTGCAATGAGCAATGAAGGAAGTGCTTCTCAGGGCAAACTTTCCGAGAGTACATATTGGGAGACAGAAGGAGATGTACTGAGGCAGCATTCCTGTAGTCACTTTTTAAGTCCAGAATGCAGCATTCCTCTTGCATCTGCAGCTAAAGGATATCCATCCTACTGCCGTGTACAGGGAGCAGTGATGGGTAGAATACGGTAAACCTGTAACAAATCAGGCACAGTGATAGAAGTGTGTCTAGTTTTGCTAGAGTACCAGCAGTACCCAGGCCATATAAGAAGTCTGCATAGTCAAGTAAAGAAAGAAATGTGGTTTGAACCAACGTCAGCCTGGCATCTCTAGTAAGTAGGTTGTTTATCCTAAAGAAAAGACCGAGTCTCTGCCTAAGTTTCCTTAACAACTCTTCAATATGATCAGCGAATGAGAGTTTATTGTTTAACCAGACTCCCAAGTATTTGAATTTTGTTACGTAATCCAACTGCTCCCCAAGGATGGTGGTGATAAGTGAAGGTGTTCCATCAGTCACAGGATTAGATGCATGAGAAAGAGGTGAGAGGAGCAATGCTTTAGTTTTTTTGGCATTAAGAAGTAACTTCTGGTTTAGTAGCTGTAGCTGCAGCAGGTTGAATTCACTTTGAAGAGTTTTCTGTGCAGCATCAGGGGAAGGGTTGCTGACATAAATCACTGTGTTGTCTGCAAATAAATGTATTTTAGTTTCATTGATGGTAGCGTCGATGTTGTTAATATAGATAGCAAAAAGCAAGGGTCCCAGAATGGAACCTTGAGGTACACTCCTCAGCAAGGTTTTAAAGAAGATACTTCTCCTTCATCCTTTACTTGCTGAAATCAGCCAGAGAGAGAGAGTTTGTGAACTATCTTAAGGAAAGTGCGTCTAGGCCCATATTTGTAAGAGATAAAAGAAGCAGGCTATGGTCCACGGTGTCAAATGCCTTGCTTAGATCCAAGAACACCACAAAAATAAAGTTCTTATAATGTATGGTAGAATGCTGTTAACCTTAGGAAATCATAATTTCCTAAGGTTGTTAACCTATTGATGTGACGTGGAAATGTTGTTAACCTATCGATGCTACTTCACATTGATAGGTTAACAACAGCGATCGGTTCATGACATGCGCGCTTTTTAGACGGAAACCGACAGATGAAAGCGGCGTTAGAAGGACTGAAGGGCCACGGCGGTGACTTTTAAAACATAAGTCGCTTTACTTTAAGTGGGACCATACACGTTAAAGTAATGTATGGTCCTCTCATCGGCAACCGTCACTGTTAACTATCTCGAGGTTGTTATGGTCGCAGAAACCTCTCAGCTTTTGCTCTCGAGGTTTACATGGTCACCCTGGCAACCTCTCAACTGTTAACAGACTGGCTGCCAATAGAGGACCATACATTATCCTCTATATTATTCCACTCTGTTTGCCAGTCATTGGTCATTTTAGCAAGAGCAGATATTGTGATATGCTGTGCTCTGAAGCCAGACTGTAGAGGATTAAGCAGGTTTTCCAATTCCAGATAAATTCATAGCTGGACACTCACTATTTTCTAGCAACTTGACAGGATTGGAAGTAATGAGATTGGCCTGTAATTATTAAGATTCCTGGGATCACCTGATTTAAACAACGGGACCTCAAGAGCAGTCTTCCAAATGGGAGGAAGTTCACCCTGAGACAGAGATAGATTAAAGGGATGTGTAATTGGAACTGCTAGGACATGGTAACCGACCTTTAAGAAGTAGGGGTCCATAAGGTCGGCTCCAGCACTTTATTTGGAGTCTAACTGAAATAGAAGGTCTTCAACTTCTTTCAGGGTTATAGGCTGGAGTGAGAATGATGGGCTGCAGATAGGTTTATCTTGAGTATCCTCTGCAAGTTGTTGACAGAAAGAGCAGGCAGGGGAAGAGTCAAAGGCTAGACCAGCAGTAGCAAAATGATTGTTAAATGAATCATGAAATGAATGATGTACGATGATGGAGAGAAGCCTGCCAGCCCTGAGTAAAGGGGCAATAGACACAAAGGCATGTCTCCTAGTGGATAGTAGGTCAAGTCAAACTAGTATGGTCCCAAGAGGGTTATGCTTGAGTAGTCAATGTGAAGGATGAGTGAGGGATACCCAGATGCAGTTATGAGAAGACTGATGGTGATGATAACCGCAGGAGTGCAGAAGTTCAATGAGGTAGCATAACATCCAAAGAGAGGTATGATTAATTGATTAATCGAAGTGAATGAGAAGACCCTGAGATCAGACTGAGTGAAGGAGAACCGGGGTCAGGCACTTGGACACCAGATGGACTAAGGTAAGAGGAGGATATGAATAAGAACAGTGACGGCAGGATAGGGAAAACCCCAAAAGAAAGCAAAGGTCATAGAAGGAGCAGAATGGAGGGTGGAGGGCAGAGGAGGAGGAGGAGGGCAACAACTGGAGTTGACAGGGGTAGACACCCCCAATACAGTGGATAAAGTGGAAGGGGAATGGGCCTGAAATGGAATCCAGTGGAGCCACAAAGCAATGCATTGACAGAAGGGACCAGGAGACAGCCCTTAGCTTGCCATGAAAATTACAAGGCCAGGGGCAATAGGCATGCATGAACGAGCCACAGAATATGGAGTGCAGCGGAGATGGAAGCTGCCAATGATGGCCAAATGAGGTGCGTGGAGTGGAAAACAAGGAAAGCAAAACAAGAAAAAATAGATTAGAACTGGCCAACTGGCACAGACATGGAGGTAGCCAGTGGATGGTACACTACAGAGGGTGGAATGAGGGAGCACTGAAACACCAAACAGCTGGAAGAAGGAGTGAGAGAAACAATGAAGACAATTCCTGCAGCTGAATTAAGCAGACAGAGAGACAGCAATCGAAGCAATCGAGGAAATCCAAGGTGCCTGCCCTTTTAAGACAGGAGAGTGGTCTCAACACAGAAGTCTGGAAGCAATGAGGGAAAACCATAGCCCTGAGCAATGCAGCAATATGCCAGATACAAGGGAAAAGAAAAGAATGGAGAAATGACAAGGAGCCGAGTAAGAATGAGAGGTAGCAGAACTATATGAAGCAGCACCAGATGGAGAATGAGCTAGGAGAAGGGCCGGTGCAGTGCCCTGAACACAAAGTGAGCAGTTGGAGGTGTGGAATGGACAAGGAGCAGCACACAGAGGAAATGCTAGAGCTGGTAGTGCAGTCCTGCAGGTCAGAAGCAAGGAGACAGCATGAGAAGTGGGTAGATGCTCATAGCAGGCAGCTGTGCTGAGGGAAAAATGCCACATACAAAGTAGCTGGAGCAGCGTCCCCAAGCAGGAGTGGCACAGGAGGTAAGAGGAAAGGGGTGGGCAGGGAACGGAGGCAGACAGGAGGGAGTGAACACCAGATGAGAGAAGGGGGGGACACATGAGCTGAGGAAGCAGCAGAGAGGAGGGCAGATGAGAAGCTGCAAGAGGCAGATGCCAGAACACTAGAAACAAGCCCAAACACTGGAGAAATAGGGAAAGTGAAGGAGGGCAGCGCCTCCAGCAGCATTGAAGAAATGAATCCTAGAACAGTCCAGAAGGAGTGGCCTTTTAAGGCCCGATGAGGGGTGACATTGTTGCTCCACCTATTGAACCACAGGCTCATAGCCTTCCCATTATTTGCAAAATTTCTCTTTCATGCAGAGGCAGCAGCTAGTTTGTAAGCTTTGTCCAGTTTTTCCTTCAGTCTTTGGACATACTGAGATACATTTTGGGTTAGGCCCCATTAGCTAATACTCTGAGACTGATGTCCACTGGAAAATGAGCTTCTTGGTCAACCATCAAAAAATATGGAGAATAACCAGTTGCATAATTTTTATGTTTGCTTGCATGCATGTGCAAGAAACATAGTGCCATCATCCAAGTTTTCGGAGGTGTGGCTGCCCTCTTCCAATTCAGTCAGTGTGTTTGCAGGCGCGGCCACAGTTAGCCAATGCCTGCTGGAGCTGTTTATGACAGTGTCCAAAATGTAGTGGCATACAGTTGAAAGGGGGAGCTACGCTTCAGTGAGCAGCACTAAGATATCGCCTGCTCATATGCACTCCCACTACACACACACACACACACACACACACACACACACACATATAAACTCACATCGCGACGCATACTGTATGCTCGCCCCACGCACGCACTGTGTAGCTGACAGGGGTGCCCTAATCCCCTATCAGCTGTGCTGTGCCTCCCCAAAGCAGAGTTACATATGCCACTACTGGGTGCCCACCCCAGCGTGGCTGCACATCTTATAGCCAGAGGGGGTGCTTAATCCCTGCTGGCTCACTGGTCCTCCCCAGTACAGGGTGCCATGCTTGGGAGCCCACCCCAGTGTGGCAACACAACAGATGTTATTGTCAGTGGGGGTGCCCAATCTCGCTGGCTCCATGCCCCCACACAGCCATATTCTTGTGCCATGCTGGGAGCCCACTCCAGCATGGCAAATGTCCCGATCATCATTTAACAAAAAAATCCTGAAACTTCAAAACGTCCCTCGCTGTTCTGCCCCACCAGCACCACCCACTCGCGCACCCCTCCCCCACATGCCCCTCTCTCACCCCATACTTACCTCTGACCCAGCACGACGATCTTCAGTGGACCGGGAACACATCTGCACTCTTCAAAGCCTATCACAAACTGAGGAAATGCCATAAAGCTGTATAATCGGATAGATAAGGTTTTTTCAACTTTGCTGCATATCTCAGCCATTCTTTGGAATTTTTGCACCAAATTTTCAACATGGGGTTTTTGGGATCCTTTCTCATGAAAGCTCTCACTGTCATGGCGTTAATCAGGCCCAAAGGGTGATTTCACAGTCACTGTGTGAAATCACCTTTTGGGACTGAGTAACAAAACAACACTGCCACTGTTCATAAGGTGGGCTCTCAAAAAGCCTATGTTGAAAATTTGGTGGAAAAATTCCTGAAAATGACTGTTTTACGAGTGTGCATTGCGCAGTTCCTACGCACTTTTGTAAGTTCGTGAATTTTCAATATTTTCACTCCAGATTTTCAACATTGCCATTTTACCACACCTCCTTATGAGCAGTATAGCTGTCATTTTTTGCATCTTGCCCAAAACATGTTTCCGCCCATGTAGCACACAATGGCGCAGTCGGTGTGCGAAATCAATGTATGGGACACATTAAGAAAATCACAGTGACACTGTTCATGAGCAGAGGTTTTAAAATGGCTATGTTGAAAATTTGTTGAAAAAATTCCTAAAAGTGGCTGTTTTATAAGCGTGCGTTACGCAGTTCCTACGCACGCTAGTAAGTTTGTGAATTTTCTATATTTTTACTCCAGATTTTCCACATTGTCATTTTATTACACTTCCTTATGAACAGTGCAGCTGCCATTTTTCATATGTCACTCCAAATGTGTTTCCGCACATGTAGCGCACAATGGTGCAGTTGGTGTGCGAAAGCAATGTTTAGGACAGATTAAGAAAATCACAGTTACACTGTTCATGAGCAGAGGTCTTAAATGGCTATGCTGAAAATTTAGAGACAAAAGTCCTTAAAATGACTGTGTTAAAGTGAGCATTGTGCAGTTTCCACACACCCTCATAAGTTCATGACTTTGTAATATTTTCAGTACAGATTTTCACCAGTGGCATTTTTCCACACTTCCTTATGAACAGTGCAGCTGTCATTTTTCACAACATGGCCGAAATGTGTTTTCAAACTTTCAGCACAGAGATGCGTGCTCGCTGTGGGAAATCATTGTTCAGGACAGATAAAGAAAATCACAGTGACACTGTTCATGATCGAGGTCCCAAAATGTCTGTGTTGACAATCTGCTGTAAAAATCCCAACCTAATTACATTACGGTATGCTGTACAGTTTCTATGCATCCCGTGACTTCACCAGTTTTTTTAATATTTTTACTGCAGATTTGCAACATTGCCATTTTTTACACCTCCTCATGAACAGTACAGCTGTCATTTTTCACATCCTGTTCGGAATGTGTTTTTGCACCTGTGGTGTTAAATGCCGTAGTTGCTGTGCGTAAGCAGCTTTCGGTTAACAAACTGATACTGCCACTGTTCATGAGGTGGGGGTCACAAAAAAACCATGTTGAATTTTTGGAGTGAAAATACCAACGAGTGCCTGAGGTGTTAGGGTTTCTAACCATAATGCCCCACCCTGTAGAGAATGACAGGCATCAGGGGTGTGACTTGGGATTCTTGCCTGTGATGCTCATACCATTCCACATCCTGCAGCCAGTGAGAGGCATTGAGGTATGCCTTGGACTCTTCGGCCCCAATGTTCACCCCATTTTCCTATACCGCACCCATCTCACCGTATTTCCTGATGGAATGGGGTGCGCATAAGGGCCAAAGACCCCAAGGCACACCGTGACACTTGTCAGTGTCTGCAGGGTAGGGTGTGGTGAAATGGCGTGGCCGTTATGCCTGACGACCCAAAGGTACACCCCAATGCCTGTCACTCTCTGCAGGGTGGTGGTGGGGTTGGCTTCAGTTCAATACTTCACTGCCATTCCTATTATGCAGCTCTGTAACTTGTACACTATCAATGCTAATGCCAGCAAGCAAACATTCGGCATTGACAAATGCTTGTTTGTACAGTTATATGCATGCAGTAAAGTTGCTGCTTTCTGGATTCACCTTGTTTTGTGCTTTGGATCCACAGTCCCCAGCAAATTTAAAAAGTCTGGTTCAATCTCTCTGGTTGGGGATCACCTTGGGGATCGTAAGGAATAGTCTGGGACTTAACACCTCCCACAGGGGTAGAATTTCCTTGATAAGGTGGCTTTCAAAGTCTCTACCCTGATCTGAATGGACCTTTTGTGGTGCTCCATATTGATCAAAAGACCTTGGCTACTGTGGCTACTTTCTGGTCCTTGGTGAGGAAAGCTTATGTGTATCTTGAAAAGTGATCAGTGACCACTAAGATATGCTGTACACTTTTGTCTTCTGCCACCAAACTAAGGAAGTCCATGCAGACAAGCTCCATGGGCACATTGGTTTGAATGTCGATCAATGTTGTGGCTCTACTTGATAAGATCATTCTTTGTTCACACCATTGACAAGTTTGATGGTATGCTTCGATCTCTGTTGCCAGCTGGCCAAATACAACCAGGATTGCGATAACTCTATTGTCCTGTCAATACGGAGGTGTGCCATATTATCATGCATAGCCCTGATTACAGTCTTTCAATACTTCTTAGGAAGCAGGCATCGTTTTCTTGCAATGCCACCTGGTCCCATGCTTTCTTGGTATGATAAACCTTTATTCACCTTTTACTTGGCCCACTCTTTCTGCATTAGTGGGGTGTCTTTGTGAGTTACCAATGCAGTCTCTGACCCCTTTTCTGTTTGCACAGCTGAGTATATGTCTTTAAAGTAGGGATCCTGTTGCTGTTCCCTTTGTAGGTTGTGACTATTCAGATGGCACAGATCAAAGTGTTTGAGCAGTGTTAGGTAGCAATAGGCCACAGAGATGCTTCTTGAGGTAGCACCCAAAACTGTCAATTAATCTGTTCATATTTACAGGGGAAGGAAATTCATCAGGCCCAAACCTTTTGCATAGAGCTTGGATCATGCCTTCCAGGATTTTTGTCCAACCTCCCTCAGGATCAGACCTCCGGGATAAAGCATCAGCATCGATGTGATTTAGGCCTGGTGATATTCAATGTTCTAGTCATACAAAGAAAGTGCAGTGAGTCACCTGTGTCCTACAGTGTCCAGCTTTGCAGAAGTCTTTAGATACAGTACATCAGGGGGTTAGTGTCTGTCTTTACTATTATCTTTGTCACATAGATGTACTCATGGAATTGATCCACTATGGCCCATTTCAGTGCTAGGAATTCCAACTTACGGACAAGGTAATTTTATTCAGAAGGAGTAAAGCTCCAATTGGCATAAACAACAGGGCACAGTACTTTATGGAATTCCTGGTAAAGAATGGCTCCCAAGCCACTGAAGCTGTGACCAGTGTGTAAGATGTAAGGTTTTGATGTGTCACCATAAGCCAGGATGGGAGCAATTATCAGCTGACGAATGGTCTCTTGAAAGGCTTCATCACAGGCTGGAGTCCACCTATCACTAATAGATTCATTTATATGAAAGTATGTCTTGGGAAAAGGAACTTTGTTATGAGGCCTTGTCTTTTTATTCACAGGCAGCTAGCCCTGCAACAAATCCAAAAGCGGATGAATCACCTTAGTGTAGTCCTTTACAAACCTTCTGTAATAGCCACAGAATCCATGGAATCTCTGAAGGTCTTTTAAGACTCTGGGTTTAGACCAAGTCATGAGGGCTTTTACCTTTTCAGGATCCATTTGGATGCCTTCTGAAAACACTGTATGGCTAACATACTTCCTATAGGGCTGAGAAAATTTGCACTTGTCCTTGGACAACTTAAACCCAAACTCTTCCAGTCTTTCAAGGACTTTAAATAACCATGCTTCATACTCTTCTGCAGTTTTGCCAAACACAGTAAATGATCCAGGTACACCAAGCATTCCATTACATTTAAATTCCCTACTGCCCTCTCCATGAGACTCTGAAACATGGCTGGGCTCCTGAGATCCCTTGGGGCATCCTGAGAAATTCATGGAATCCTGCTGGACAGCTGAATGTGGTCTCTCTAAATCTTCTGGAGCTGATAGACTTTGGTAGTAACCACTCCTCAGGTCAAGGACAGAGAACCACTTGCTGCCATTTAAACAAACCAGCACATCCTGAATTATTGGCATGGTGTATTGATCCAGTATGGTTCTCTTGTTCGGAGTCCAATAGTTAACATAAAGACAAACTGCTCCATTTTTCTTTCTCACAGCCAGTAATGGAGAGGCATATGGGCTGTGAGGTTCCTGAATTATCCCAGCTGCCAGTATCACCTGTAAGTGTCACCTGATGTCATCTAGGTCTGCGGTGCCAACTGTATGTACCTTTCGCAGAAGGGTCTGTGGTCAAGTAACTGAATCCAGTGTTCTTGCCTGTGACACAACACACATCACACTCCTCAAGGGAGAAGATATTCTTCATTGCAGCCAATTTCTTCTGGACCACCTCCTTCCAACTAGAGGACAATGACAATTCTCCATAGTTGAATATGTTGGGGTCTAACCTTCCTGGAGAAGTCCAGGTACTTGACTTGCATTGTACTACAGTGTCCACTGGAAAAATTCTGCTATGGGTCCTCTCTTTTTGTATGATCATGTCATGATCCGAGACATTCTTGATTTACATCATCACTCTCCATACTTCTGATATGTCTTGGTGGGCAACACACTTTGTTCACCAACAATCCACTTGGGAGTCTATGCTGTTCTGAGGTATCCAGCATTAACAGCTTCTGTGCCACATCATTTATAAATGCACCTGTCCTTGGACATTACACTCAGCACCCAAAGGTTGACATCATTCGTGAGGTTCCTTTCTCCATACTATGCCCTCTACATCCTCATTTCTCACTTTAGGCTGTTCAAATCCTGCATAAGCACATCTCACCAACCCATTCACATATCCTTGGACAGGGGTTGTCTATTGGTTTTGCAGCTCCTCACACAGTTGGCACAATTTGAAAAAAGAGGGGACAAAACTACTGTTGGACCCATTAAGGATCAGGATGGGGAACTGTTAAATAACAAGAAAATGGTGGGCTATTTTAACAAATACTTCTCATTAGTTTTTAATTCCAAATCAACAGGGAATAAGGAACATCTAGAGAAAGAGGGTATAAAAATCAAACTAAATAACATGGGCATTAGAGAGAGATTGCTAAAATTAGACCCAAGTAAATCACAAGGACCTGACGAAATTCACCCTAGAGTCTTTAGAGAATTAGCACTTGTCCTGGCTGATCTTGTGACAGAAATCTTCCAAACCTCTTTGGATGAGGGGGAGGTGGTTGAGGTCTGGTGGAGGGCAAACATCATACCTATACATAAAAAGGGATCTAGACAAGAGGTGGGAAATTATAGACCTGTAAGTCTGACCATCATCCTCGGAAGATGTTAGAGACAATCATTAAGGAGTACATTGTGGAGTTCATGGAGATGGCTGGGGATATAGATGAGGTACAGCACTTCAAGAAAGGCTTTTCATGCCAAACAAACTTATTAGAATTTTACGAGCGTATAAGTGAGGCGTTGGATGAAGGTAGGGTGGCTGACGTTATATTCTTGGACTTCTCCAAAGCGTTCAATAAAGTCCCTCATGGAGAACTAATTGACGCTTTAATAGATCATAATATCCCTCGGCATATTACTCAATGGGTAAATGCATGGCTGAGAGACAGGAATCAGAGAGTTTGTCTTAAGGGTGAGTATTCAGATTGGTTAACTGTGGAGAGTGGAGTCCTCCAGGGATCAGTCTTGGGGCCCTGCTTGTTCAATATATAAATATATATATGTACACAAACAATCATTGACGGGAGGAGGGGAAGTCTGGGAGTCTAAATTTGCGGACGATACCAGGATTGGCTTTACCATTGATAACACCGTGGATATACAGAAATTACAAACAGCACTAAATAGGATGGAAATATGGGCAAGGGAGGCTAAACTATTCTTTAATACAGATAGATGTGCAGTGATGCACTTTGGTAGGAATAACATCTTGGGAGACTATGTGTTAAATGGAGTACAGCTAGGGAAGATAACTGATTAAAGTGATCTCGGAATTAGGGTATCAAATGACCTTAAGTTTAACCAGCATTGTGGTCAGATGATAAAGGCTGCAGGTAGCATATTAAACAGTATTAGTAGCCACATAAAAAGTAGGAGGAGAGAGGTGGTTATGCCACTTTACAACTCATTGGTGAGACCTAAGCTGGAATTTTGTGCCCAGTTTTGGTCACCTGGATTTAAGACCGATATTAAGAGAATGGGGGGGGAGGGGTTCAGAGTTGAGCAACAAGATTAATTCTTGATGTAAGAAATAAAAACTATGCAGAGACGGATTGGTTGAGCTGGAAATGTATATACTGGAATATAGAAGACTGAGAGGAGACATGTGTCTGGTCTATAGGGTAATGAGGACCAGCTTTTGGGGCTAAACTTGGACTATCTCTCAGGGAGCAGCGCTATAATACCAGGGCGCATTCGATGCAGCTAAAAGGACTACAATTTAAAACAACAAAAAGGAAACACTGGTTTAGTGTGAGGGTTATACCAGTTTGGAATAGCTTATCAGAGGAAATTGTCACATGTAACAGCATGGCAATATTTACAAGGGAATTGGACAAATATCGTGGACAAGAAAATATAGTTGGGTATTTCAACTAGGGAAAAGGTGAGCTACATGGACTAATGTTTCCTCTGCTCCGAACCTACCTTTGAAACTTATGTGAATGTCCATCCTCATGATAATGGATAAATCTTCCCCCAGTCTGGTCCTGTGACACACTGGGGTTAAAGCCTCCACAAGCTCTCCACACCAGCCTCCTCCTTAGGAAAAGATATCCACAACCAGATGTATCCAAGATGGGATAGATGGAATCACTAAGGCCCCACACATTTAATCCTTCCAGGTGTTCAATCTTCTTATTCGACAAATACCATTTGTTAGTAGTCATTGAAAAGAAAGGTGACCTGCAAGCCACTGTTTAATGGAACCTGGGTTGGTCTCCCTTTCACTTATTTATTTATTTATTTGCTTTTGTTTACCAGGTGGGTACACTAGACATGGAAATGCCTATTTTCAGGTACGACCCGGGAAGATACAAGTGACATACAAAGCATCAGTGTGACGCAGCACACATAAACCATACAGTACAATAGTTAGACAGAAAAGTACAAAACATCTCAAACATTAAATAGACTATGAAAGTACATAAGCAAGCAAAGTAGGTGGTATAGAAACAAGGAAAACAGGATCATAGAGAAGAAATGAGATAAGTGCAGCTCAGGTCAGGAGATTCCTGTAGATCCTTAGTCGGTAACTAGTTGGAAGTCCAAGCTAGCACAGTGACTGAGGGACGCAGGGGAGGGGGTAGAGAAGGAGAGGATAGATTGGAGAGAAGTAGCAGGCAGTGTACAAATGGGAAAAGTGTCGGCTGAGCCAGGTAATTGGTTTACGGTGGCTGGAAACAGGTGCAGGGACTTGCTGTGAGTAGGTATTGACGGTGGAGCTTCTTAAAACAGGTGTGCGTTGGGGCACGACGAATAACTAGAGGGATAGTATTCCAGTATTTAGGAGCTGCATGGGAGAAAGCTCGTGTTCCCATTAAGGTCCTGCTTCTAGGGATATAAAGAGGTGTCTGGTCAAGTGACCGGAGACCATAGAAAGGGGTTTGAGGGCGTAGTAGCAGGGTAAGAGAATTAGGGAGGCCTTCCCGTATCGTACCATCAATCAAGGAGCCATAGGAATGGAGGCGATAGGCCACCGGACTAGGCCATTTAAGGTCAGCATAAAGCAGACAGTGATGTTTGAGCCGGGGAGAGGCAGACGCACAGCGGCAGATGTTATTATATGTGGTGTCCCATGTATGGAGGGAGGTCTTTGTAGCACCAAGATAGATGACAGAGCCATAAGTCAAGGATGGGAGAAGAAGGCCTTGTGCCACAGCAAGCCTAGCTGATGGGGTAAGGGCATAATTCGTACGGTATGCTCCTCCGATCTTTGCATTGACTGATTTGCAAGTCATGGTAATGTGGAGATCAAAGTCCAAGGAGTCATCAAGAAGAATGCCAAGGTATCTGAAAGATGAGGTGTTTACTAACTGGGAATTATCGGAGCAAGTTATTTTGAAGGAGTTCCGATTAGCTTTTAGGTTGGCTGGAGAGCCAAAGAGCATTGCCTGAGTTTTTGCTTCATTGAGAATTAGACGATTAGCAGAAATCCAGGATTGAATATTTTGGAACTCTTTGGATAGAGAGTTTGTTAAGTCCAGTACGTTTTTAGCGCTATGGTAGAGTACAAGGTCATCGGCGTAGAGCAGGGTAGAGCAAGTAGATACTTGTTGAGGGAGGTGGTTCATGAATATTGAGAAGAGCAGTGGACCAAGTATGGATCCCTGTGGGACACCAGTTTGTACGAACGATAGGTCGGATAGGGCAGAGTTAAAAGCAACAGCCTGCTGTCGATTTGATAGGTAACTCCGAAACCAGTTCACTGGTTCCTCAGAAAAACCCAGGGAGGTAGCTTCATAAGTAGGAGGGTGCGGTCAGCAAGGTCAAAAAGCCTTGGTGAGATCAATGAAGGGTGGTACCAGTCAGGAGACCGGAGTCCATGGCTGTGTAAATATCATTTGTGAGTGTCAGAAGGGCAGTGGAGGTACTATGACCTTTGCGAAATCCATGCTGGGATCCAGAGAGGAGGTTGTGTTTGTGGAGATATTCAATAGTTTGCATAGCAACTAGTTTTTCGAGAATTTTACTGAGCACCGAGAGAATGGCAATAGGTCGGTAGTTGGCCATCTCTTTAGGATCACCTTTCTTTATAATTGGTGCTATCCTGGCTATCTTCCAAACATTCGGAACTATGCCATGACATAGTGACAAGTTAAAAATTTTAGTTAGAGGTGAGGCTATTAGCGGGGCAGCAGTCTTCAGAAGCCGAGGTTCAAGACCATCAGCACCTGGGCTGGTTTTGTCAGGGATAGTAAGCAGCAACTTTAGGACTTCAGATTTAGTGACAATCCGGAACCGGAGAAGTGGACGAGAGAGCAGTGTATCCTTGGCCACGGGAGAGGATGCTAGATGGCTAGGGGAAGGGGTCAAGGTATCGAGACAGGTCCAGAAAATGATGGTTAAAAGAGTTGGCAATAGTCACTGGGTTGTTGCAATGAACTCCATTCAGCAGCATGTCATTGGAGTGAGAAGGTTTATCAGAACCAAGGACAGTTTTAATGACAGACCAAAATTTACTGCTTGAGTCTCCTCCTGCATTAATAAGTGATTCTTTGCAGAAGGAGCTTTTTGCTAGACGGATGTCTCTTTTACAGGAATTTCTCAGTGCCCTGTAATGACTGAGATCTGCTGGCAGACCCGAGACCTTAAAGCGATACCAGCATTTGTCCCTGTTACGAAGCTGAGCTAGGAGATCCTTTGTTAGCCACTTAGTTTGTGTGCCTCTAATTCGTCGAGTGACACAAGGTGCATGTAGGTCCTGGGAACCAATAAATTTTTCAAGGAAGTAGTCTAAGGCTGATTGAGCATTAGGAGAGGTAAAGATAGGTGACCAATCAATGAGTGAGAGGTCAGACAGGAACTGAGACGGATTAAAGTTAGCCATATTATGAAAGGTGATTAACTTCGAAGGGGGGGATGATTGTCTGGCTGCACGCCAGGTACAAAAAATTGGGGAGTGGTCACTAATAGAGTCGGCAAGGGTACCAGCTGAGACCATGTGGTCAAGACGGTTTGTGAGGGCCCAGTCAAGTAAGGAACTGGATCTGGGTGGGGCTGTGATCCTGGTTGGGTCATTGATCAGCTGGTGGAGGCCATAATCTTGTACAATAGTATGGAGGTTTTGGCCGCCGGTGTGACCTAGCCAGTTTTGATGTAGATCCCCAAGAATAAGGACTTCATTTCGTCCAGTGGCTAGGCTCACCTGGGAGAGGAGTTCTACTATGCCTGGGGTACCACACCTAGGGGGGTTGTAAGCACATATTGGACCTCCAACACAGCTGATGGACCCACAGTTGGTTGCAGCAAGTCAGAGGAGGGATGTTTACATTCTGCTACAGATTTCTTGGCCGAGGTGTTGGAGCTTCCAATAGTCTAGAGCTTCTTTGCATTCTCACATAATGTGTCCATCTTGGCAGTACTGGTAACAGAAGAGGGTGCCATGGCAATATCTGGGCTTGCCTCTAGGCTCCAGAGTGAAACCTGGGATGCAGTTGAAGGTTCTGGGGGCTCAGGAGACCTCCAGCATTTGTTTCACCTTTGCCAGTTGCTTTTCTTGATCACCAGCCACATCACTGGGAGCTTGCACCATAGGACTTGTTACTTCTACAGGGGCTGAAGTGGAACTTTGGTTTGTACCTGTATTTTTCTGTTGGGGCAATCAAACTCTTTAACTCAGTATGCAGGGACTGAAGCTCACTCTTTTTTTCAATAAGCATCTTGCTCAAGACCTGTACCATACTGGCAGAAGCTTGCAACAAGAGCCAGTTCTCCTCCTGTTTTGTCCTCACAGACCTGTCGCAACAGAATCTGGTGAGCTGGGGTGGCAGGGTTAAAGCTTTTCTCTCAGGTGCAGTTTCAACAGCAGAAGCTCTGAATAAGGAACCAGCTCTAAAATCTGTTTTAGATTTGCTTTGTTTATCCTTTGCAGCTTTTCCTCCTTTTTGGAAAATATCTTGTAGGGCCCTCTCTAGCCAACTGACATGTTTGGACAGGGACTTGCAGGGTTTTTGCTTAGTGCTTTTAAATATCCATATTAAGCCTCACCACTTTCTGTGCTGCTGAAAGTACTTTCCAGAGTTGCCAGCTACTTGCTTGCATTTGTGTCAGGGACTCTGGACCACAGTGACTGGATTACATCATGGGTAGAGCCTGCCAACCTTTCCACCTGGCTTTCCCTTTCTTCCCCGAGCATTGCCACTCAGCTAGCATGGTAGACTCATAGTCTACCCATGTGTAAAAGTCACTTTACTATTTAGGAGTGGGTAGCACCCATGAAAATTTTGGCAACTTGCAATAGTACTTTCACCCCCACCGGAAAATAAGTCTTGGGAACCTGAGATATACTAGCTGCTGCAAGTCTTGTAAAGACTTCCCTTCTCTAACCAACAACTGTTCCACTTTGCTTTTAAAGTCTCATTCCTGTTTCACAGATTTTCCCAGGTAGGACAGTGTCCAACTCTCTCCTCCAATTTCTGTTTCCAAAATGAAGAGGAATCCCAAATTAATTTCAAATTCAGCCACTACAAGTTGAGGAACATCTCTGTTCAGCCTTCCTGGGGTTCAACTCCATCCACTCTGGTTCAATGGCCTCAGCCCAACCATCTCCTCTGCCCCAACAATTGGTATGTTTAAACCTAGGCTCCAGGACTATCTCACTACCAACAGCTCCTGTGACTGCCCAACTTAACCTTGTTTCTCCACTTCCCTTTCTGCTCTAGTTGTCCCCCCTCCATCCCTCCTCACTGGATTCTACCCTCACATGTTGGTATAGCCAATGCTGCACTTTTCACCCTCTCCCCACCCTTCCTACATTCCTTCTCCCCCCCTTCCCTCTCCCTATGACTCTGGCATTTCTTGTCTGTTGTCTATTTTCTCTGACAAATGCCACTGGCTGCCTTGTTACAATGCTACCCTTGAATTGTATTAATCTGTACTCTGTTTGCAATGTCCACATTGTTGTAATGTCTGTCTTGATGTTCCCCATAATTTGTATTTCTTTGATGTGGAACCTTTGGAAAAGAGCCAAGGCTCAAAGGTATTTGAAATCCTAGACTTGATAAACAAATAAACAGCCTGACTTGTTGAATTATTTTGCAGTATTCCAGAGTAGTCAGATTCTTAGCAAGGGACCCTGAGATGTCCACTTTCATGGCATCCCTCGAGATCCCATGTATTACCAGTATTTTGTTCACATCATACCCTTCAAAGTTGCACTATCCTCTTTTTTTTTGTACCTCCCACCACCACCCCCTCCTACCAGCCACTCCTTTGGAGTGTCAGTGCCCTACCTACAACCCTCCGACCTCCTGCCACCTTCCCCCAGAGTGCATTGCAGCCTACCTTGAGTAGCCCAGGATATCCCTGTCTTCTGGAAGGGAGTGGCCTCAGCAGCCAACGTCACATCTCAGGTGCTGTGGGGCTGGATCCATGCTGGCTCTGGGGCTTTGGGTGGCAGGGGCCAAGGTGCTCATTATCCGGTCAATTGGGGGCATTTTTCTTATTTTTCTGTGCCCCACCTATTGCAGTTTCTAGCCTTGCATAAGTGCTGGGGCTTCCTGGGGTGGGGGCATGAAGTGGGCATGTCAAGGCAGCACATCACCAATCCACCTGCAGGTCCCCAGGAGAACCTACCCCCTCAGGAGTGAAGCGTCCAATGGACACTTATGGAACCCCTCCCTTACTGGTCTCCGCTTCCGGTATCCAGACTGGGGGCATGAACCTGGGTCACCAGTGTGCCAAACAACCCCCTTTGCTTGGCACCATGGAGCTGGCTGCACTATCCTTCTAACTCTTGCAGAGTGAATGACATTTTTCACTTGGGGAGCACAAACAAATTTCAAAAATTATCGCTTTTTCACAAACCGCTGCAATTTCATCAGTGTTCATTAGGTGGTGCTCTAGTGGTACACTACAGGTCTATGAGAAGTCAGTGAATATAATAGCAGTATGGTACAAAGCAAAGCAGAACATTCAGCATACAGCAGTACCACATTGATAATATACACTGAAAGTAAAATCAATGCAAGTACAAAGCAACATATGTAATGTGGAATGGCAGCTGAAACATAGTTATACAAACCAATCAGAAAGTAAGCCAGAATCACAGATACACATCAGCACATATATTTAATGAACATATGATATATAACTTTTGGGCAGCCTGGGTTCAAGTCCCAGTTAAGACACATACTTCTTTCTCTTCTCTGTTTGTAAGTGTTCCATAAATATGCACACCACACCCATGTGATTAAAAATGTTGTAATTATTTGTGCAGCAGCAGGTTGTGCATTGGAGAAAGAGTAATGTGTGCTGTGGAATGGCCCGGGTTCCATTTGCCTTGGTGGCACAGCTGGTTGGCGTGACTGGAACGGTATTCTGGATAGCCTGGGTTCAAGTCCCAGCTGATGCACTTACTTCTTCCTCTCCTCTGTTTGTAAAGTTACTGATGCTTATCTACTAAATAAGGCAAAGGCTGATTAGAATGCAATTTAAAGTGATGAATTTAGCTGTTGTAATTCAGTGTCCATGTCCCAAATGGGATTTGATCTTCTTCTGTTAGATTTTACTGCTGAGTTACAGAGTTGTTTCTTTAATTTGGGTTCTGGCTACTACATAAAAATGATGCCTAGAAATGTTCATTTGTCTCAAAAGCAAGTTTTTTATGAACTATTCTTATAAACATACAAAAACAGTTAAAGCAGTCTGATAATGAAAATAGTATGTATGCCCAGTACCTTTCTTTCCATAGAGACCAGGACAGAAAAGACCGAAGACTCTTACATCTCTCTCTTTCTCAGCGTAATTTGATTTTCTGCAGAAAGGTGAAGAGGGGCTTCCTAAACAGAACTGAGTTTATCTCGCATCCTATGAAGCTGTTGAATATTAGCCAATCTGCATGATTAACTAAGAACTTTATCAAATTTAGAATAAGGTACAAACTGTTGACTAATCCTTGCTGGGTGATTAGATCTGACATCATAGGTCTTTATGGAAAATGGTTTACAGAAGCGCTTGAGTTTACACTTGAGCAGTAATTTTTTACTGTCAGTAGATGGCAGCAATGTCAAAGCAATTGCTCATACTATTCTGTCTTTTCTGAAATTAGATATTTTATTGAGTATATAGCACAAACAATACAACCACCATAACAATTGTAACAAACTAATAATACAAAAAATCAGCAAGAAACCCCACCCTATCCAACCCCCATCCCTCCCTAACCCATGGCAGAAAACTCAAAAAAAAAGGAAATAACACCAACTATGAAAGAGGAGTACTTATAAGTAGTCAAGAAATAAAACAAGACAACAAATGGCATTCAAGGGACATGGGGAAGTCTGTTCAAGGTCATTTAAACCATATAAATGGTATACAACTTGCTTCATTTTGTATAATAACTAGGCAATCTATTAGTAACACTAGCGATCATCTTCTCTATACAAAGATTGTTGAGGAGCTCCTGAAACCACACTAAATATGAAAGAGAAGATTAATCTAACCAGTGATGAAGCAGCCTTTTAACTGACATGGAAATCATAGCCATCATGAACCATCTTTCCCTGATGGTCCCTCTCTAAAGTCCCCTATCAAGCAGACCTCAGGGGTAAAATGTGATTTAATCACCAATAAAGGATCAGCTCTATTTTTAATTAACACCCACAAAACAGCAACCTTAGTGTATTCCCAGAAAATGTGGCACAAAGTTCCAATAGTCTGTCCACATCTCATACAAAAGGTGAGTGCACTTGACGCATTCTATATACAGTAGTTTGACATGTAAAATAAAAGATTATTCAGAATATAGACTTGGGTAAGGTGCAAATGGTCCTGGGCTATATACACATAAAAGTCAGACCAAATTTTAAACCAATTAAAATTTGATGGCAATAAAGCAGTAGTCCAATAAGGGGACTTGCCAGTGATGCCCAAATATATTTTAGGGAACAGAAGTTAAGTACAATTTAGAAACTGCATGGGCTTGCAGTGCTGTTGCTGCTAAAGTTTGCAGAAACTCCCCTCAATCAATCTCCTCTGTCACAGACCCAAAATATTGCAGTAAACAATGACGAAGCTGATATACTTTAAATACTCTAGTCACTTGTGTCACAACGTATGGGAACAAACTTCAGATGAGGCAAATTTACAGGTTTAAAATGCACCTTGGTGTGATATTTATTTTTCAGAAGTCTGAAAAATATTACATGAAAACAAAAAAATTGCAAAGAAAATCACTACTTAACAACAGTAGTTTCTCTCATAATACAGTCCTGGATCTTAGAGCTCCTAAGACCCTTTTCATCTGCATTCAGCAGCTTGTCTACAGTAGCAGTAGAACCTCTCTCTCTCACGGCTGAGTCCCACTTGGCTGAACTGAAGTAAACTCAGTGCAAAGGTTTTTATATTTTTTGGGTTGGGTCACCTGAATGAGCCCTTACACGTCTGGACAGGTTACAAAACCGGGGAATTGTGTCAGGGATTTCCAAGTTCAGTTAAAGGTACAGTGTATATCTCCACAGATATTGACTTTCTATATCTCTGATCCACAGTGAATAAGCTCTTTTATACCTAGAACCTTATACAGTAACACATTTATAGTGTGAATTTGTGACAATACGTTAAGGATGTCAATATAACTATATTAATCATGAAATTATTATTGTTTTATATGGCTTCTGACTCCTTTTTCTTTAAAAAGGCTTTTCTAACTGTATTCATTTATATTTAAAATAGCCTTCATGTTTTTTGTACACAAAATGCACTTATGCACTTTACACAACACCTCTCTGGGTGTTTGGCATCTTTCCAGGGACTGGATGGATGGAAATAGAAAAAGAATAACAAGAGAATTAGTAGGAAGCTTAGTAGGGACAGTAAAGAGCTAAGCTAGGTGGCCAACCTAGGGTAGGTGGAAAAATAAGAAAAGCAAAGAGGAAAGCATTAACTGTTGCTAGGAAATAAGGAGATAGAAAAGTGATCCATCAGTCACAGTTGAGGGTGTAGCCTAACTCTGCCACAACCTGCATGCTGTATGAAATAACCATGATAGACTGACAAGATCTCAAAGATCCTTCATGGAGCAAGCTGTTAACCCTCAGTCCTTCTAAAGAAGGCATATATGTTTTTTCCAGCATTTTCCCACCAATTTTGAAATTGAATTTTCTTAAAATAGGCTTCACCACATGCCTAGAAAGTTTATATCTCATCAGTTGCAGATGGACCCATTTTGAAGTTCCAACAACTGTGTCCTTAATAGACTGCAGAAGGGATTTCAGGGAGGAAAACAAAAGGGTCAGAGGGGCAATATCCATCTCATTCATTAACTCTTTCTCTATTTACAACCATATAGGAAAATAAAATGAGCAGGCATCAGTCGGTATAATGGATAGCCATTTTAAATATTTGCTAGCATAACTAGTAAAGTAATAAATTAAAACCTCCACTCTGCTTAGGAGCAGCTGATTTCCAATAAGGTTTCCTAGGCATTTTGCCCAATCAAATAAAGTTTGCAATCAGTCTATGTACTTCCCGGAACTAGGACAATAGCAACCAGAAATCCAGTAAATCAAGAGGATAAATAATACCAGGAAGAATATTCATTTTAATAATATTGATTTGACCCCAGAGAGTTAACGGTAGCCCCTTCCATCTCTGTAGATCTTGTTTTATAGTATCTAGCAGATCATCCAGATTAAGTTTCTTATTCTGGGCTGTGCTCCGTGAAAAGTAAATCCCTAAATATTTAAGCTTTGCGGGTTCGCAGGCCAACCCTAGGGGCAAAATGTTGGTTTTAAAAAGCCTAGAATTAAGAGGCATAATTACTGACTTCTGACTTCTCCAAATTAAGTTTATAATTTGAAAACGTACTAATTTCTGCAATGGTGGACAGTGCAGCTTGAATAGACTTCTTGGGGTGCGACACATGTAACAAAATATCATCTGCATATGCAGATAGTTTAAGATGCCAGGACACTACCTGAGCCCCGCATACATCTTGATTAAGTTTAAGTTTTATCAAGAGAGGCTCAAGATATAAATTAAATAATAAGAGGGATGAGGGATAACCTTGTTTGGTACCAGAATAAAGTAAAAATGAGGGGGTGAATACACCATTACAATAAATGTTCACTCTAGGGGAGGAATATATAACGTTAATCCAGTGCAAAAAGGGGGGTGGGATAGCATTCTCTCTTAAGCTTATAAAAGAAAAACATCTACAGTTTTATTTTTTTTTTAACATTGTCATTATCACACTTCTCAGGAATTTCATTTTTAGATGTTTCAAAAACAGTTCTGAGAACATGTCATTTACAAGTGCTGTCACTGCAATTTTATTCTGAACATTCATTTCAAACAGAAGGCCTACAAGATGTCTACTTCAGTCTGAATTTGTATATTCCATGTTCAATTTCCCATAAACACCTCAAAACAGCTCCCATTCATTATGACCATTGAAAGCACTTAGTCATTTTATATAATTTGCTTAGTACACTAATATTTAGCATTCTTTGTCATCCCATTTGGTGGCAAATCCTAACAGTCCATACCTCGGTACCAGCGAAGTGAGGCACTGCATTACTATAAAATAAATCCATAACCAATGGCTGTAAGAAAGCAGGACCTAGTTATTTAATTTGATACCACAAATTGTGGTAACATTGAGGCTTAGTTTATTTGGTCTTGGGCACAGGGGTCTGCCAAACTAAACACTAAATATTGTAACCATTTTGACCCCCCCCCTTCACAGTATAACATTCATACTTATAGCACTTTATGACAGTTCACTGACCTGGGGTGCACTGCCCTGTTGATTTCTTGATGCTTTGGTGCCTCGAGGTCCTCCTTGCAAGCTGAAGATAGTCTTTTCTCAGATGAAGTGTTGTTGGTGATGGGACCTGTTGAGGTTCTCCTTCTTTGGAAAATTGCAAGGGGGAGTCTTATGTTAGTTACTTTTGGCCTGCTAGACCTTTCACAGTTCATTGTGGCATGACAGGTGAACATGCTGGGCTCCCTGTCTTACAGCAATACCAACAGGGCCCAGTTCATTTACATTAGTCCAAGTCTGTGTATGCCACTCCATGAGGCTTTGCTGAGGCCAACTGAGCTGTTCCCAAGGCTGTGTTTGGCTTGGAGCTTGCTGCCGTTGTCCTTTCACTCTGTAGTTGTATATCGTCCTTTGAATGTGAAGTGGCAGTTGCAACATGGGCCTGCAGAAAGTGCCTAACTTGACTGTAAAAGGAAGAAGGGTTACACCTGAAACTATAACACCTGAACAAAAAATAACCATTTGCAAGACACATGCCCCATAAGTAAATTAAACTTATTACTCTGATTCCCTAGGGCCAGGTCTTGTGGACTAACCCCACTTAGATTCGGATTAATTGAACTGTTTGTAGGAAGCAAATTTGCTTACTGTGATTTTTAATGGTGCATCTAAGACAGCATGACATGATTATAAGAATTACAATGAGAATTGCCTGTATGACCAAAAACGCCTTAAAAGCTTATCCAAGCCTACTGTTAGAAAACATTGGGCTAAGGTATGCCTGGTGCAGCATTTCATTTAGGACTTTTCCGTGCTATACATTTTATTTAGTTTTATTTATTTATTTAGTTTTTGTTGACCATGTAAGTGCACTGGACAAATTGTGCCTATTTTCAGGCACAACCCCTGGGAAGGGGGATACAGATGAAAGCCAACTGACCTTGAACCAGACTAGGCTGTTGGTGGTATTTTTAGTGAATGATAGTGTTATTGCTGACTTCAGTAAGGTGTGCACATTTGCAAGTGAGCAGAGACTTGAGATTTAAAGTTAGGGCATTAATTGGCACATTAAAATTAGGTATATATTCCTCAGTGCCCTGGTGGTCAGGCTCACTCTGGATGATTGCCTCATCGTGGAGGAGAATGACTGCTAACTGTTTGGCGAATAACAGTACACTGTCTAGGAGTGAAGCAAAAATTTGGGGGTGGTAATGTCATAAGAGAAGAGTCCCTAGGAATAGGTGCTGTGGTCAGTAACCACACAGTATTGGTCTTGTCCATGGTAAGCAGCCCTAACCATTGGCACATGCTATTCAGTTAGGTTGACTGGGCACAGGACAGTTGAAAAGTTTTGATACTCACCAATTGCATCCTCTACTATGTACCCACACATAGGGGTGGTGATGTCAAACATGTCACACCTACATAGGTAACCATACCCTTTTTTGGAGCAACATGCAAGGTGGGGTGCTACCCATCTTTGTAGTTGAGGGAGGTACACTAGCACTTGTGGCATGCTTAAACATTCCTTGTAAACATCCTCCTCTAGGTAACCTACTGAGTAGACTGTGGCTAATTTATCAAATACAGAGGTGTCAGAGTCAAACATGGGAAGTGATACTTTAAAGCAAATGTACATGACATTCTTTATGGAGCATGACCCTTCTGAGTGGCAGCACCCCCTACAGGGGTGTCATGTAACATACCCCAAATTACTGACAATGCCAAAAGGAATTAACCTACATGCTGGTACACACATCCAGTTGACCCTCCCAGATCACAAAACACAGTGTAGATAGTACCACTTAGCCAGGCACTCATCTTCAATGAGGTCCAGGAGGCAGCCATTTTGCACATCCTGCAGCAACTTGGTTACGTTGGTCAGGACATACCTGCCATAGTCAGTACCAATTATTTCTCTACCTATCTTTCTTTCCTTTTCTTCTTTGTTGTTAACGTCTGCTAATTAGGTACTTTTATTTGTGTTTCATTGAGTAACCTCCCAATGTCATGCATGTTAAAGACCATAAACCTTTTTTCTTTGGCTAAACCCTCAATACCATGTAGCTCGGCCTTGTCTATTACCTAGGTCTGGTTGTCCTCAAAATGTTTTACATGGCTCCTAATTTTATCTATATTTGCTCTATTCCAAATTGACATTCCAGACCCAACTAGATCTGTAACATATCCAATCATTCCACCTACTTCCCCTAGGCCCAAGGCATTAAGCTGCCTAGACTGGAACATGTTTTGATTTTTTATTGTCTTTTGGCCAGCTACAGTGTCTTGAGATCACTGTTGATAGGCTTCTATCACATTTACTAACAAAGATGCACAGAACAAAGAAACTTTGCTCTGTGTACAATTTTCAAGTGTGAAATGTTCAAAACAACAGGTACGTGCAAGAGCCGAACATCATTAATCAGAATCCCTAGGATGGATGTTGCAGTAAGACTGCTAGCTGGTCCTGGCCATAGTACTGGACATTGCAAAGGTGTTGGAGAAGGTTTTCTGCAAATTCAGGGAATGGATCATCTGTTGTGGTGGGTGGCGGTTGGTGGTTGTGGTGTTGGTTGAAGTGGTATGCCCCCTGTACTGTGACACTATTACAGCGAAAACATTGATGAAGACAACATTGATGTTTTCACTGTAATAGTCTGCCAGAGACCCCAGCACTCTCTCTCCCAGTCCTGCGCCCCCTCCCTGATCCAACTCTGACTTGGAATTAGAATCCTATAGATCGGGTTGGGGTGGTCAGAGCCCCCCTCCGCATGGGGTGTTCAGGAGGTAAAGCCCCTGATGGAAAAAAAAAACAGGGTCACCAGTTTGATTAATTTTAACCACAAGTTGCAATCAACATAAATCCATCACTGTAATGGTGGTTGACAACTTAGTTGTTGAACCGGCATCGTAGAGCCAGTTGAACTTGGAGCTCAGTTGGATCGGTCGGGATTCCTAGCACTAGTATGTCCCAAGTCACCTCCTTTGGTACCAGTGCTGTTCCAGCTTGGTATCTTAGACGTGTTTGCCAGTACTGGCAGATCCATCTGCTATTGTCATCCAGTTGGGCATTTGTTACTGCGATCTTTACTAAGTTGTCAGCTGTATCTTCTGTTGTTACTCTACCTTTGTAATATTCAGAGTCACTAATATACTTCATTGTCTAAGAGTTGCTGACATGGGGTACAGTTGTGATCCCTCTTACAGCATATCCATGGTACTGACCACGAGGCCCCATTTACCTTACACTCCAGGCTTTTATACTAAGCCTTGGTTCAGTTATTATTTGCTCAAAAGAACCACCCGTTTCAACTTACTGTTGTGCTTTTTGCAGGTGGACCCCTCCACTCAGACACAGGATAATAACTGCAACCAGCATCATCCGAAAAATAGAGCACAAACAGGATTATACATACGCCCCCACAAGGGAGGGTGGTGCAGACCTACAAGGCAGGGCATTTATTTAAATCTAGCTGCATTCAAATCTAGCAGCATTAAGATAAGTAATTAGCAATATTAAAACACATTTTTCTGTGACTCTGTCACTTCTAGAACTTTGGCAGTTCTATGCCAGTCATTTATCACCTTTAAACAGTTTCAGCTGCCTGCTGTGGAACCACTTGTCCACGAGATTTTTTTTTCTGGTAATTCTGACCAGATGCACTGATGGACTGCATGTAAGCAATAATACCCAACAGGGTGGGCAGTATTGTCCTATACCGGACCTACCCAGGGGCGAATGAGGCCGACACCGCAGGCGGAGGGCCCATTAGCCCCCTGAAGTTGTCCGGTATAGCACAATACTGCCCACCTGAGGGTATTATTAAAGCTTTAGAAAATGGGTACTGTAAACAAAAAAAATTGTGAAAAAATGTAAATGAAAAATAAGTTTAAAGTAAGTTTTGAAATAAAATAGTTCCTCCGCTTGCAGTTGACTATTTTGTCTGAAGACATTTTTCTGCAGTATCTTTTCCTTCCCTGCTTCTCTTCTCCAACCCCAACATATCAGAAGTGGCACACATTAAAATAATAAAATGCTAATGGTTTGGGGGCTGTTTCAGTTTGTTTCCTTATGTTTTTAAAACACAGTGAGAAGCACAGAGTTGGGCTGGAGACTCAGATACGTGGTCAGGAAACTGCCAGTTTGTGATGCTCAAAAGACAGAGCGGGCCGGTAGCAGGGTCACGGGCAGCTATCGGACTTGCGTGCTGACAAGCAAGCCTTCTGTGCTAAGGGCTGAAGAAACCGTGAGTTAAGTCTGGACAGAATAGGTCTTGGTACTTACAAAACAAAACATTATGGTACTGATTTGCAACTAACTATGAAGTCTGCTGTAACTCGTTTTTTCTCAGACAGAGTAGGTTAGACTGAATCGAAGTTGTATTTGCGGGCTGCTTGGCTCATCGGGAGTGGGCACTGTGCTTTTTCTTTTTTTTCCCTTGTACATCAGGAGAAAGACGTGTTGGCTTGGCAAGTAGCTGAGTGAGACAGTGAGAGAATGTAATGTTCGGTAGCTACTACAGTGCGTGACAGCAGCGACATTCTCGTTTTCTGTACTGCAGATGGGCATTCATCTGCGGTATGGAAAACAAAAGAAAATACCGTGTTTCAGACACAGTAGTGCTACCAAACATAGAGCTCTCTTCTCCTCATTGCTGTGCAGAGAGAATCAGATTATCCTGATTGGACTGGATTTTCTTGGTTTTCTTTATGTGCCTACATACTGTATATGCCAGACATCAGGAAGACAGGTGCCTATGGTCATTAGCCTGCTCATTAAGCATGAGGGAAAAAATGGTGGCGGATTGAAAATTCAACTGGACCCTTGACTGTCGTTATGCGGTCAGTTGGCACTGGTACTTGTTGTAACCTGGGCTCTGTTGTCTGATACATGCCCAGCTTGCCAAGGGTCTCAGCCAATCAGAGCCCAGGGATTTTTAAGTCCATTTTCTAATTGTCAATAATGACATACGGTCCTTCCCACTTGTGACATAAGGGGTGGTCTTGTGTGCCATAGGACTGTACCACGACTTTGAGAGCAAATTGCCATTCATTTACTGTCACACCCTGGTTAAAGTGTTGTGCAAAACTTAAACATTTCGCTCAGTAAAATATTTTGTGTAATTCTCGCATTACGCAAAATAATTTCACTAGGTAAAATGTGAAATTTCACCCCCGGAGTGAGCGAAATTTGGTTAATGTCCTTGTGAAGGTGTGGTCTCCAGTACTGCACACAGCACTGCAGATGGGGCCTAACCAGTGTCTGCCTTTTGGCTCTGACCTGCAACAGAGCAGATGATCCAGATGGAGTAGGCAGAATGAGAAGAGACCTGGATAAACTGGAAAAATGGTTGGAAGAGCGGCAACTGGGGTTTAATGCAAAGAAGTGCAAGATCATGTACATAGGGAAGAGAGCCACCTATAGACTGGGAGGGGAGTTGCTGGCAGTCACAAGGGAAGAAAGAGACTTGGGTATCATCATCACAGATTACCTGAAATCATCCAAGCAGACCACTAAAGCAGTAGGCAAGGTTAGGGAGATGCTGGGGTGTATTAGTATGGGTATCACAAGTCAGAAGAGGGAGGTAATAATCCCTCTTTACAAAACAATGGTTAGGCCTCATCTAGAGTACTGTGTGCAGCATTGAAGGTCACACCTTCACAAGGACATTACCCAAATTGAGGCAGTCCAGAGAAGGGCAACCAAAATGGTGCAGCGACTGCATTAGAAAACATATGAGGACAGATTAATGGAGCTCAATATGTATACCCTAGCAATAGTTCTCAGACTTTATCACAGTGAGCCTCCCCAAATCCACAGAAAAGATTTTGAGCCTCCCCAAAAAAATGAAATAATCTTGGGCCTCCCCAAATAAAAATAAACTGTACTTTGCACAGTACACCATGGAAAAATTAAAACCCCTTTGAGTACTTGGCTGTCATTCAGTTCTTTGTCTTATAGTGACGTGGAACCTTTAAAAAAAAGAGCACCTGTGCACAAAGGTGTTATTTGAATAAATAACTACCCCCCACCAAAAGGCCAGTCTACTTGCTCCACTATTTTGAATCTTGAACCATTGTTACCACTTGCTGCAGTACTTTCATGGGGGTCAGACTACTTTCTCTGCTTCCTGTCTATCTGGAATAACCATCCTACATACCTTGCCTCTCCCCTCTTTCCCTGCTCTTAAGCAACTTCTCAGGGAGTATGTTGCTCCTTCTTACTATTGCTCTTAGCAGTTCTATGCTCAGTCATTGTATTTGGGCTGTTCTGCCATCAGTCTATAAACTGATCAATTACCGCCACTCATTGATTGTTCAATGTTCCTATTTGTTTGCACTGTTGTTCATTTTGTATTGCTTGACTGCTTCGCAGTTATCTTTTGAAATGTATCCACTCTGTACCCTTCCATGGGTACACCTGAAATGAGCCTTGATTCATTTACCTTCCCCCAAGTCATCAATTTTTAAATAAATACATTAATTTTGCCTACTATTGTCATCTTTCAGTTTGTGTCATCCCTTCACACAAAATATATAAAACTCAAAATTTAAGTACAGTATTTTTTCAGACTTGCTTGGGCCTCCCCTGGAACAGGTTGGGGCCTCCCAAGGGAGGCTGGCCTCACCATTTGAGAACCCCGGGAGGGAGAGAGGTGATATGATCGAAACATTCAAACACCATAAGGGCATTAACAAGGTGAAAGAGTCTAACATGTTTCAATATAAGAAAATAGCAGGACAAGAGGACACAGCATGAGATTAGAGGGAGGCTGATTAAGGGGTAATGTGAGGAAGTTCTTTTTCACAGAAAGGGTGGTGGATGGATGGATCCACCTACCTCAGGAAGTGATGGATATGAATACAGTGCAGGGCTTCAGACATGCATGGGATAGGCATAAGGGAGCCATACAGATGAATATGTATAAATAGGCCATTGACAAAGCAAAGGCTGATGGCACATTCATAAGACAGAAAAAGAAATGGGCAGACTGGATGGGCCTTGCAGTCCTTATCTGCCATAAACTTCTATGTTTATGTGTTAATGTTAGCTATACAGCTTAGTGCTCCCTGAGCTAGATGGGTCAAACAGAGGTCATGCATAGTTCTGTTGAATGGCAAAATGCCATTCCCAAGATGGCGTTGCTAATAGAACTGCACATGCGTGATGTGCACACATGCGCAGTTCTGTTTTACAAATCAGAAATGGTGGATGGCACAAGAAATAGTGCCACCATGCCTGCATTGCGAGTGACCATGGCAGACTGCTTCTTGTTTTGGGGTTTCTGAAGCATCAATCTGAAACTTGAAAATGGAAACTTGAAAATGGAAGCATGTCACAGTCGCTCGTTTTCTGAGCAACTGCAAAATGGCTGTGGGCTCTGCCCATGCAGACATAAAAAAAGAGCATAGCAGCATACAGCTCTTGCCTCTCTTCTCCAGTCACTCTCTGGGCCTGCTTAAGAAGCCCATAGAAGTCCTAGTATAACCCCTTTAATTGTCGGGGAGGGGGTATCTGAATTTGTTGAAATGCTGTCAGTCTTGCTGTTGGGACCCCTATTGGATGAGAAAAGGCATCAAAATGGCAGGCTATTGATTAGTAGGCTGGGGGTCTAAAGGTTACTGTCATGAATGCCCCAAGTCTGCTAGGGTAAACATTATCCCAAAATTCTAGGCAGCAACTCACGAATCCTCCCAGACTATTGCAGAAGTAAGACCCAAATTAATGGGGGCTACCGTAATATTAAGTTTCAGAGCACTAGAAAATAGTGAGATGATGACAAAAAAGAGAGATGTGGCATTTTCTTGAGGCAATCTGTCTTTTCTAAAAATTGACAGGATTGTGGGGGTGTTCTGATTTACCTCTTTTTCACAATGGGGCACTACCTGAAGATTCCATTTCAAAGAGGCAAGGGTATATTACAATACCTTCTGTTTTACTCTGTCTTATCAGGGAAATATTAACTGCTAGTCTACCAGTGGCACACTAAGTAACAGATGCTGCTATCTCCAGGCCTAATACAACTAGTTTGTTTTGCTTTAACCAAATCTGTTTCACACAAAAGATGGTGAATGAGCTAGCCTGTCTGGAAGTGAGTCAAAAAGTAGTAAACTGGGTAAGAAGTTAGTTAAGCAACAGTAGTCAGAGGGTGGTGGCATATGGAGTCACTTTAAGGAAAGCAAGGTAACCAGCGGAGTGCCTCAAGGGTCAGTACTAGGCCCGGTCCTCTTCAGTGACTTTATTAGCAACATTACAGAAGGGCTAGAAGGGAAAGTTTCCCTTTTCATGGATGACATGGAAATCTGAAACAGGATGTACTCACCAAGGGGGTGAAAAAAATGAGGTAGGATATGTAAAAGTTGGAAGATTGGTCAAGGGTTTGGCAGCTGGGTTTCAATGCAAAAAAGTGCAAAATCATGCACTTAGGACACAGAAACCCTGGGAGGGGAGTACTGACAACCACCAAACAGGAAAGGGACCTTGGGGTAATCATTTCTGGTGATGTGAAGGTAACCAAGCAGTGTGATAAGGTAGTGGGGAAGGCTAGCAGGATGCTTGGGTGCATTGGGAGGGGTATCACCAGTAGGAAGAAGGAGGTAATATTTCTCCTGTACAGATAGCTGATAAGACCCCACCTCAAGTACTGTGTCCATTTCTGCAGGTCTCACTTCCAGAAGGACATCAACAGGGTGGTGGTGGTACAAAAAGAGGGCAACCAACACAGTGCAGGGACTGCATTAAAAGCCCTATATGGAGACACTCAATGAACTAAATATGTACACTATAGAGGAAAGGAGGGAAAGTGGGGATATGAAAGAAACATTCAAATACCTAACAGGTATTAATAAGGTACATGAAGATGGCATTTTTCATAGGGAAAAAAGCCCAAGGACAAGGGGTCATGCTATGAAACTGAAAGGGGGAGGCTTAAATGTGAGGAACTACTTCTTCACAGTGGGTGGTGGACACCTGGAACGGCATACCAGCAGAGGTGGTGGGTGCCAAAATGGTCAAAAGATTCAAGCATGTATGGGTCAAACACAAATCGACCTTGGAAGTAAGATGGGGGGGATGACTGGAGATCGAATAGGGTCTGCAGTGGGACAGTAGGTAGGGAAAACCAGGCAGACTGGATGGACCAATAATTCTTTATCTGCCAACAACTTTTATGTTTCTGTGTTAAACCCATGCTTGAAACCATGATGTACACCAGTGTGCCCATATCTTCAGTATCATTAAATACTGTTAATATGTTTTATCTTTTCCTTAGATATGCCTAATTCTGCTTAAAATAAAAGTATTACCAGCTCTACCAGTGAAAGCCTTATCTCTTTATCTTTATGAAAAGTACCTGCAATATGTATAATGGTTTAATTTCCTGTTGACTTGATATCAGGGGGATTTTCATTTGCTGTATCAATATTCTGTAATATCCCATCGGTGTCCTCTTTTATTGACAAAGTATCATTTCAAATTCAGTTCTGATTTATATGTAAATCTATTGCATTTCCCTCTATCCGTGTCTCATCTGAGTTGCTGACTTTGTTAAAATTCTCTTGGATGTCTTGCAAGCTATCAGTTTTGTTATTCTTTTCCCCACTTCCTGAGATATTGGCTGCTCTCTCACCTTGTTATTCTTACAATTAGTTATGACATATGCAGTGTCAATTGGTATTGAAGGATTATTAATATTCTGAGTTATCTGTGTATCCATAGATTTGTTCTCCTGGCTTTTTATCCCTTTTTTATTTAGTTATTTAATTTTTGTTTCTTCCTCTTTCCCTTTATTATGTAGTTTGTTTGGTGTGTCTGGTACGCTTATTGCTGCAAATGCTAAAATAAGCTTATTTATTTGTTTTTTCAAATTTTCAACTTTCATTGACAATAAATCCATTTTCTCTGTAATTTCTTTCTTAAAACTGTCTACTCTGTTTCTGATGTCATTCAGTGTTTCCAAGATTACTACATTAGCCTTGACAGAATGGGGTCAGGGCCCTTAATGTGGATTCTGTTAAATTATTGTGACAATAATTTATTAAATCTGGATTCAATTCAGTTTTTTCAACCTAATTATTTAGGTTCTCAAACACTATGTTGGGGGAGTCCTGCAAATTAAAGCTGTAAGTTGCATCTATTTATTATGATTCAGGAGTCTTCATGGGGGAGCTCTAGGAATTAGCCAACACTTTTAAAGGGCTAAAAAGCTTAAGTTTATTTTCCCGTATTTCTTGTTGTGGCTGGATTTCTGAATCCTCTTTTGCCACTACTGAATGATTTTCATTGCAGATGTTGCCATCCCTTTTCTTAACTTCATTTTTTTTATTTGAATTCTTGTCTTTAGAAATATTTTTTTGATAATAATTTTTATTGTTTTCAGAAAAAATAAAAGACAAGAAGGAAAACATAATACAGTATACATTCACAAAATCTGTACATTTGGCCACCTTTCTTCTTTACAGAAGTGCAAAGTGCTAGTACAGTAGGCGGGGGAAAAGGTTTAGTAGGTAAGAGAGGGAAAATGAGGAGTACATACATATACCAATTTATTTGCTAGATACGCATTAGTATATTTCCTGGTGGTATAACCCTCTACTTCAGGTATGTGGGGAACATTGATCAGACATTTGACAATAGACATGAGAGACGCAACAATGACATCTGTGTTTTCAAAGGGAGCTAACTCCCCTCTTACTAAGGGAATTCCCCTACCAAAATACTATTATTTAGAGGCAAAGTATTGGTTACAAGGGGGGTACTCTACCCTAGCTTCATCAAATCCAAGTAATAACATATAAAGGTACTCACCAAAACAAGGTGCCATCTCAGAAAGTTATCTTACCAGACATAAACACCTCAAACAAAAACTATGTATATCTGCAACCAGATATATCCTTCTTCATGACATCTAGAGAAAGTTGGGTAAGAGTGTGCATATGCTCTGCAAGAGACCAGTCTGACCCTGGAACAGAAACAAAGTGTATCCCAAGCTTAAATCTGTACTGGGTGAATTAGACACTCCACATATCATCTTATATGCAACCATCCATATATTTATTGGAAAAGACTCATAGTTATAATCTCCAAACCAGCAGAGGAGTACCAGGGGCTCCTCTCATGCTATTGGGTCCTCTGGTAAAGATCCATTTCCTTGTTACCTTTATACCAATATGAGGCTATGAGGATATTCAACCTATCCCTGTTGGTGATTGGACCATACCCAGATATTTAAGATAGAGCTTCCAGCAAGCTTCAAATGTGGAAAGTTTGGACTTCTGTAGATAAGATATCTTATCTGGTTTGGCCAAGGTAGACAGGAACCCCCACATTTTTGACATTGTAGGAACTGGGGGGGTCTTCATTTACATAGGATAGCTCTTTTTGTTTGTAGAGCCATGAAAGTCAGCCACCTGTACTTTAATGGGGACAACTTGGGCATATTGGCACAGATCCCCAAGAGAAAGAAGAGAGGGCTAAGAGGAATTGGTTGTTGCAGAACCCTGGAGGCAGTTTTTTGTATTTCTTGCCATAGGAGCTGGACTTTCAGGCAAGACCACAATACATGCACTAGGTCACCCCCCCACGGCCTCTGGCATCTCCAGCAGTTATCATGTTCCATTACTTTAGCTTTATGAAGAATGATTGGGGTTCTGTACCAGGAGTGTGCAATTTTATTTTGGATTAATCTGGATTTAGCATCTGTGAACCAGGTATGTGTATCTACCTATGCTTTATCCCAGGCCACATATGGTATATGGATGTGCAGCATCTTCTCCCATCTTTGTCTTGCTTCATCTGATTAAGATGGAAGAATATCTCTGAGAGTAGCATATATACTACCTGCTAGGCCCTTGGAACAAAGTATACACTTAGTCAGGGGAGAATTTTTGTCATGACTCAAGCTGGGAGATAAAAGATGCTGGGTTGCACCCCTAAGTTGGAGATATCTCCAAATGTCTGAGTGTGAGATGCCCCATAGTTGTCATAAGGAGTGGAATGTCTGCATGGTTTTATGGTCAGGGGCTAACAGATCACTCATTTTAGTGATACCCAACTCCACCCAGTGTTTTCATAGGACTTCAGCTCCTCCTATAGTAATAGCTGGGTTTTGCCAAGTTGGTACATAAGAGAGTGGGAGGGAGTCTAAGTTCATTTTACGGTGAGAACCGAACCAGTTGACTCTAGACGCAGTCACTGTGGGTGAAGAAAAGTCTACACTTATTTTACTGGCCATGGACATTTTAGGGCTGCTGCTTTGTACAAAAAGGAAAGCAGGATGGGACAGGCCCATAATGTCTGTTTCTAGTTGTATCCATTGTGGCAAGAGGGGGGAAGGGAAGCATGCCCATTTGACTGTTTGAGCCATAAGAAAGGCCCGAGGGTATCCCTCTGGCCAGGGAAGATTCCAACCACCTTTCTTCCAGTGTGACCTCAGCTTAGATTGACTAAATCTGGGTTTAGATCCCTCCTATAGAAAATCCCTAATTAGTTTATCAAGTACCTAAAACCATTGTTTTGGCAAGGGAACAGGCAGGTGCATCAGAAGATAGAAGAGTTATGGGGCTGATATAATTTTCACCTCCACAACTTTCCCTGCTAGGGTAAGTTTAAGAAATCTCCATCTATCAAAGTCTGTCTTAATGGAGGAGAGGAGGGGCTGTACGTTAGCTTGCCATATTGTCTCCAGGGATGGGGTCAAAAAAACACCCAAATATGTAATCACTTCTGGTGCCCAGAGCAAAGCATCTGTAGCTATCATTTGTTGTACACAGTGGGTGTTAAGAGGGAGTACTTCCATCTTATTCCAGTTCATTCATAAACCTGAATAAGTTGAGAAGGCTTCTAGGAGGCTAAGAAGAGGAGAGATGGCATTATGTGCATCTTCCAGAAGGAGAAGGAGATCATCGGCGTACATAAAGGTTGTGTTGCGTGTATTCCCCACTGCCAGACCTTTTATCTCCGGGCGATTTCTAATAGCTGCGGCCAGGGGTTCAACCACCAACACAAAAAGAAGGGGGGAGAGTAGGCATCCTTGCCTCATACCTCTGCCCAAAGGGAATGGGGTGGAAAGCATTGAATCTGTGTTAACCCTAGCTAAGGGGCATTCATAGATGGCTTTTATCCTGGTAAGAAATGTTTCTCCTAATCCAAAGTGGGAAACAGTCATATGTAAGTCAACTGTGACAGCAGCTGTAGGTGTATGAAGGGACTTAGCAAGTGGGATCAGGTTCAGAAGGGTTCTTAAATGGTCTGAACTATGATGTCCAGGTATAAATCCCACCTGTGATGGGTGTACAAGAACGTTCAGAAAGGGACTAAGCCTGGAGGCTAAAATTTTGGCATACAGCTTACTGTCCAAGTTTATAAGTGAAATTGGGTGGTAATTTTCAGGGTTAGTAGGGTCTTTGCCTATTTTGGGAATAGCCACTATGATTTCATCCCACATAGAGGGCAGTAGAGCACCCTTAAGTTCTATCTCCTGAAATACTTGGGTTAGAAGGGGTGACATAATAGGGGCCAGCATCTGGTAGAAGTCTGCAGTGTAACCATAACTGCCTGGAGATTTCCCTTTTTTCAAATCTTGGATGACTGCAGTCACTTCCTCTCTCAAAATGTATTTATTTATTTATTGAAAATGTTTCACCAGGAAAGGCACACTGAGCAAAAAGATGCTCGTCTCACGGTGCGACCTGTGGGGGGGGTTACAGTGGAGGAAGGTATACATACTACAGTTGAAATTAGGAGTAGAGCAATACAGATAATGAACATAGATGGGTTGGATTACATTTGAACTTGTTACATAAGGAGAACGGTACAAAACATGATAATCAAGGACAGTGGTATACATATAATGGGTACACATCGAAGGCAATACATGATTACATAAGTGCCAGTAACAGAACTTGGGCTGAAGCGAGATGCACCAAGTTGGCAGTAGGAATTGGAGTGTGAAGACAGGGGGTTAAGGAGGGGTGGACTAGTAAACACTAGGTGTGTAGCTGGTACTTTAGGTGCAGTGGGGGGAAGGAGAAGGGAGATAGTACTAGTGAGTAAGACTGAAGGCGTAGGTTATTTAGGAAGGAGGAGGGGAATGGAAAGGAGATAATAGAAGTGAAAAAGAGTGAGTAAGAGTGTAAGTGCATAGTGCAGTGTATAAGCCAGACAATTTGGCTAAGGCTGAGCCGCTGGGGCTGGGGAGGTCAAGAAGTTGTGCTTGTTGACTCTGTAGTTTAGGTAGACCTAGAGGCCCAGATATTCAAACTGCGCCATTCTGAGGCACAAGCCCTTGTGCTGCTCAAAATAGTTGTGCAGGAGTGTGGCCAGGGCGATATTCAAGGGTTGCACTGAGCAACTCAACTGAATATCACCCCAACCACAGCCACTGTGCATCAGCATGATGGAACTTGTGCCACCCCAAGTTGTCAGAGTTGAGCATTAAACTTGCGGTGGCGCACGTACGCCATAACGCCAAATTCAATCCGATATTCAAAGGTGACATGCAAATGGGGCCATAATTCATGCAAAGCGCAGGGGGCCATTTGCATCTGATTATGGCCCCATTTGCATGCCATTAGCATGTGGAGTGCGCCGATCCGAGGACTTCGCCTGGCCGCCTGCCAAGCAGCAGCTGTCAGGGACCGGCGCACCCTGCAGCCGATCGTGGAGCTGGCGTGAAACAACCCCGCCCACATCTCCCAATGCCCGATCATGGGCGGAACATGAAACATCCTCCAGTGCCCGATCGCGAGCAGAATGTAAAGGCGCTAACCCGAATATCTCCCTGATTGGTCCAGTGGACCGTAATGCCGAGCAGAGCAGAATGTCGTGACAACCCCAAACATCTCCCTGGTGTCTAGTGTCCCCCACCCCACCCACCCACAAGTCCCACCCCGCTCCTCCTCCGGCAGCTGGCGGGTGGCAGCATCCACCGCCTGCCACCCACCACCGCCCGACCTGACTGTCCGGTAGGCCTGCGCCCATTGGTGGAAGCTAGAGGCAATGGGCGTGCAGCCCATACCGTACATGACAGTCCAGATTTGTGAATGGGTTCATTCACAAATCTGGACTGTCATGTGTTATGGGCTTCTACGTGCTACGATGACTCAGCTGCACCAATAACATCTGTACGGACAGTCATCGGCGGCGGCAGGTGGCGGTGGTGGGATGCTGCCACGCCAGCTGCAGGCGAATGAGAACTGTGGTGAGTGGTGAGGCTCCTGAAAATGTTTGAAGAGACCATGGACATGCGATCGAGGCGTGATGAACCAGGAAGACGAGGATCAAAGTCATGCCGCGATCGGGCACTGAGGTGTTCATTCTGTGATCAGGCGCGAGAAACTGTTGGGGGTTTACATTCTTGCCAGCGTCAGGCTGGTGGAGGGGCACAGGGACTGAGTTGGGGGCCAGCCACGGGTGGCAGCTGCTGTGTTGCACCTGCAATACAGCAGCTCACCTGGTGGCCCTCAACAATCCTTTTTGGCTCAAAGTTGTGCAGGCGCGGGTTGGGGTTGCACCTTCACAACTCTGCACACCCAACTGAATGTCGGGTTGCGCGGTTTATGCATAGTTCCTCCCCTCCTGTTGAGCATGCATTCATTTGCATTGCGCTGTTGCTCAACCTGTTTTCAGTGGCGCCAACTGCCTCCTGCTGAATATCGCAGAATGGCGCAATGTAGGACTTGCGCATGCATCTCTGCTGCGCATGGCGCAACCCTTTTGAATATCTGGACCAGAGTATCCAAGAATCCCTGAGTGTCTCTGTTAGGGCCAGTGTGTGTGGAGGAATAAAGTTTTTTGTGGAAGAAGGACAAATTATCATTACTATCACTAAAGGAGATACTCAGCACCCCTTGTTTGTTCTTCAGCCCCAGGATATATCTGTTGGCCTGCTGTTTGCGAAGTTGATATGCAAGTACTTTACCCCCTTTGTCCCTGCCTTCCCAAAAGGTGTGCTTAAGGTGAAGGATAGCGGCTTTAGCTTTCCTATTCAGAAGTTGGTTAATTTCAAACCAGATACCCAAAATGGATTTACCTATAGGTGAATGAATAGATGGTGAGGGCATAGCCTTAAAAAATGCTCTCAGTTGCCGCTAATCTCTGTTCAAGATTAACCAGCTGCAATTCCCTTTGCCTATGTTTGGCTGCAGCAAATCCTATAATGTTACCTCGCATCATTGCTTTGAAGGCTTCCCATGTTGTACAGGCAGAGGTGTCACTTATAGGGTTCACAGCTAGAAAAAGGGAAGCCTCCTTATTAACCCAGGGAATAAAGTCAGGGTCTTTCACTAGAAGTCGGTCTAATCTCCATTGTTTAGTAGAGGGAGCCACCGGATCCCATTGTATAAGGAGCTGGACTAGGGCATGATCTGAAATATAGCAGGGAAGAATTGAGACATCAATGGTTTTAGTTGTCAAATTGGGTGAACCAAGCCAAAAATCCAGGTGGCTGTATGAGGCATTTGCTGCCAAATGAAACGTATAGTCTCTTGCTCTGGGATGGAATAGCCTCCACAAGTCTGTAAGCCCCTGGTCAGAGATCATTTGCTGGAGAGCCTTCCCACTTTTAAGATGTGCTTCCTTCCCCCCATAATTCCTATCAAGGAGAGGTACCAGTGTGAGGTTAACATACCCACCAATAAGCAGGGGACAGTTTGGGGGGTTGAATTCCAGAATTATCTCTGTCAGATTATGAAAAAACTGAGGGGTGTTCTCATTGGGGGCATATATATTACACAGGGTGAGTGGACCTGTGGGCATATTATAAGTAGCTATTATCCATCTGCCATCTTGGTCTGAAAGGGTCTGCTTCAGTGTCTAGGCGAGAGATTTATGGACAAGGATGAGAACCCCATGCTTCCTAGTTGGGGCATTGGAGTGAGCTTGTTGACTGACCCAATCTTTTCTCATACGGATATGGTCATCCCCGGAGAATTTAGTCTCCTGCAGGAAGGTCACTTGGGAACGATTACATTTCAGGTGAGCCAGAACCTTCTTATGTTTTATTAGGGAGTTTAGCCCCCTGACATTCCAAGTGTGTATCACAATGTCAGACATTGCATTTAAGGGCCCCTGGGATATAACAGGGAAGCAAAAAAGACAAACAGAAAAAAAACAAGGAGAAAGACAGTAGGGGTGCCCCTGTATGTTAGGTAATTAGGGGTCACTAACCTGTCCCTTCCAAGAAGACTTTATAAGTTACTGTTGGTTTATCTATCAACACTATAGAGACTATATACTGTCTAAGAGCCTTAATTAACTAACTAACTTATCCTACAAAATAGTAAAGGAGGTGCAGTAGGACTAAACCGGCTAGAGCCCTAGCCAATGGTATGCCCTATCACCCTTGGGGATGGGGAACAAAGCTTCCCAAGAGGGAAGAGAGCACCTTATTGCTAAGTTGCTTATACTAGCTTATCTGGCACCAAGATGAAAGTCAGGGAGAGCAGCTGTCCAACTCTTGCAAGAGCCATACCCGGATCTGCCTGCAAACCCTTCAGGTGGGGAGGTGAGAAGCATTTCAAGAGCTCTTAAACTGGTATACAATTTGTATGTCAAAATAAAGACAGAGACTCTGGTTATATCAATAGGCCTAACCTTCTTAGGCTTCACTGATCTATTAGCAACAGTCTGCCATAAGCAGAGGTTAGTATAAACCAGAAAATGCAGACACCAGAAGTGTGAATTGGCTGGTCTCTGAGCCTTCCCTATAAAATATCATCCCACAAAGAAGCCAGTGGGTGAGAGAAGAAAAAAACCCCAAAATCAGCCAGAAAAAAACAGATCTTATAACTGTAGCAACCAATGAGTACAATAATCTATTACACTACAGGCTTAGAACATTTCTATCATAACTTTATGGCAGGCAGCTTGAAAACGAACATATTTTACCACCCTGTCCCTCTCAGCAATAAAATTCATCACCGGGTAGGAATGACTGGTATATAAGGTAATTTAATATTACAATGGAGGGTTGGTGCAGGAGCTGTAAAGCTATTTGTGAGCATAGTGTTGAATGAAACCCACTTGCACATATTAGAACTGAGTCAGATCCAATGTCTATGCTCTATTACATCACTTCTCCTCCCCTTATTGCACCATTATTTGGCAGAAGCTGCTCCAAATGCTGGGGATATTGCCAGGTACAAATTCCGGGTGGAGGTATGCTATGAGAAAAGAGCGAAGATCAGGCGAGTCTCTGCAGTCGTAGGGACCATGAAGTGTGTGCAGAATGAGGTTCACGAAGCATAGACTACGCTCCCAGTGGTCCTATATGAGGACAGACTGATCAAAGCTCACTCTTAGGCCAGTGTAGGGGGGAAGGTCAGACAGAAGACCTTAGAGCAAAGGTCTGCGACGTGAGGCTCGGGAGCCACATGTGGCTCTTTGCCTATGTTCATGTGGCTCAGCAGCTCCTTACAGCTGCTTACCCCTCAAAGGTCCAACATTTATGCTTTTCAGCAGCACTACTACTGTGCTCCATAATAAAGGGGTTTCAAGCACTGAGCACTGGCTTTTTTGCATTTTGTCTATGTAGGGATACCTTTTAAAGATCATGTCAGACAACATCACATACATACTGATGTGCATGATTCTGGGACAGATTGAGGCAGTCAAGCATGGTTACATAAGGGAGGCTATTATAAGTCTGCAGCAGTGTCACAAGCTGTGTTGTTCACCTTGGCCAATGGAAGTTTAGCCAGTAAACTTTTAAAAGCTTGCTGAAGGACTGGTTAATGACCTGACCTAGGTTAGTGCAAAAGCCCGGGCCATAGGACGTCAACTAGCAAAGTCAACAAGAATCAACATTTAATGCCTCCAGTTTCTACACACATGCTTCCTGGTAACTCATGGGAAAGGATTATGTTGCCAGGCATGTGCAGTGCTGGAAATGTTCCCAGATGCCAGCAAGGCTTGTGATGCCTGCCATTTGATGCAAAGGCAGCTAGTTTCTACAGTAGATAAATTTATGTAAAGCAAGCTGGGTCTGGTTGATAGGTATGCCCAGCCACATTTTCCTGACTAAAACATTTGTGCTACAAGTCAGAGAGGACAGAGTTGAAACAAAGGCAGGAAAACATGGCAGGATTGGCCAGTAAGATGAAGTCTTACCATCCACCACACAGGACTGTTCAGCCAATTATTTTGTTATTCTTCCCTCTTCCTTAACAGATGCTGAGCACTCCATATACTTAATTGAGATATCACACATCAGGAGGGACCTAGCACCACATCAGTTGTCCCATTGTGTGTGTGTGGGAGGCAAGGACAGCAGGGACAATCACAGTTACTTCAGAGTGTTGTATAGAGGTTGGAGTGTGATGAAGGCAGCGGTTCCTTTACTAGGGTAAGAAACTTGGAGATCAAAGGAGGACTGAGTCAAAACATGCAAGGTCATACAACTGCAGGAAACAGTGTTTTTTTGTTTTTTTTTAAAAAAGCTTGTCCCATATTCTTAAAGTGGCACTGGTACCAGTGAATCAGCTGTACAGGTTATGATAAAATGGCACATCCAGCAAAGAAGAGAGAAATAGTAGATAAGAACATAACATTTCTAGAAGACTGGGGTGCTTTTGATTTTATCAGTAGAGATAGGTGTATATTTCATGTGATTTGAAGGGAAAGTCTTTGCAAGAAATAAGGAGTCTAATCCCTGGGGCATTTCAAAAATCACACATTCTACACTGCCAACAAATATGAAAGAGAGGCATGGGGAAAGCCTTTTCTATAATTGAAAAGAACTGGGCCAAGAGACAAATGAAGCAGTTTTCAAAATGGGCCTATACTTGCTTGCAGATGTCAAGGAACAGAGTAGAATTTTACTGTATTCTAGATTTAGCTCAGTCTTTTGTTGTGCACAATACCATTAAGGGCCACGCAAAGAACATTTTGTGGAATATGGATTATTATCTGTGTTTATGATATTAGTATTAAGGAGGAAAAATTGGGGAAAGGTTCCGCAGGAAATGAACACTTCTTTTTTCGTAATTTATGCTGCCATTCCCGATGTGTTGTTAATAGAAGATGATGATCCCTGTTCCAAAGCAAAAGATGGGAGGCTCTCAAAAATATATCTGTAGACAGTCTTTCTCATATCCAAATATAACTCTAAAATTCATTCATTCTGTTGATGTATTAACTCATAATTCTGCATCTCCTGTTGTACTATATGTCTTAATTTTTACTTCTTGCAACCTTACTCATTATTGAGTTCGTTTTATAATTCATTCCAACCAATTCACGGTTTTTAACCGAGCTGTCAGAGAGATAGTCTATGCTAGTGTGTTTCTTCAATTATATAATTAAGACGAAAAGGGCATCTCTTGATAATTTCTATACACTAGGTGAAACGTTGAGGCTTGCCATATTAAAAATAAAAAGGATATTTGGATATGAGAAAGACTGTCTATGGATATATTTTTTGAGCACCCCCCCACCCCAATCTTTTGCTCTGGAACAGGGATCATCATCTTTTATGATATTAGGTCAACTTACAATGGTTCACTTGTGCTTGATGAATCAATAGATATCAAGAGTACCATAAGCACAGCTGGTATTTGAGGTCATTCTACTGTATGAAGTACAGTACTAGGAATTAAGGGTGTAACTAACCAGTTTCCATTGTAGGTACAGAATCAGGGCTAAAACGTTTTCATTTCTCTCAGACAGGGTTAGGATAATGAGAAGCTATCCATGGATAAACATGTTAATGTATGCAAACACAGTGCATCAAGCATGACAATCCATACCAAGTGAGATAGAAGCTTGGTACTTACAGAACATGGCATAGTACACTGGAATTTGTACATTGGAATACACTGTTAGTTGAAATGCGTGCACATTTGTGTGTGATGATAAATGCAGCACAGTTGGAAAAAAGTTGATATATTGCATTTTATTTAGTGTTTTGCTTTGTGTAATTAAGTGGCATGTATTTTATTCAAACAGCATTATGGATAATTTTAAGTAAAATTAGGCATTGGAAAAGGCATCTGCTATGCATATGCTCATATGGCTCTCTGGTGATCCCATCTGTCATGGCAAGTGGGCATGTGGCTCCTGATTCTGAAAAGGTTGCAGACCCCTGCCTTAGAGTCATCCTAATGGGAAGTGGTGAGCCTTATAGGAGAGCAATGGGGGGGGGGAGTATCAATAAGTTCCTTACAGGAAAATGACAATACCAGTGATACTGTCTGGCAATCCTATCCACCCAACATAAATCCCCAGGCAGCCACCTCATTATACATTAGTCTGCTTTAACTTATTTATAGCCTTCACAATCTAAACATATTCAACCCAAAATAAACTAGCAGACACGTGACTGTGGCTACATTAATATAAGCTATGTTATCTGCTCCTAAAATAAGCCCTCTGTATCTAACTGGACCAAAGTCTGTTTTAGCTATATAGGCCTCATTCCCCCCCCCCAGAGCCTCCCACCACTTGCATTCTAATGCCTCTAAACCAACAGCCCCCAGATACTTATCTGACAACTAAACAGCTTAGGCTATTGAGGATTCCCATAGTTCATGGAAGATTTAGTTGTTTTGCCTCAGCGGGGTCTCGCTCAGAGTTTTGGTCTGGGGAGAGCCTGGAGCTTGAAGGTCTAGTGGAGGTAATGCCAACTCTGTCTCCGCATTGTGGGCCCAAACGGCTTGTGTCTCCTCAGGGATATCATGGTCCAGATCTCCACTTTCAGTGTCCATTTCAGCGCACAACTCAGTGTCGGGAAGTCTGCTCAGAATTGAAAACTGGTTGTGGGCAAAATATGGACTAACATTTTCTATTTCACCTTCAGCAGAGGCCGAGAAGGTTTGGGCCTGTATTTCAGAGGCATTTTTCCTCTCTTGTTGATGGCCCCATTTGGAATGTGGTGAGGTTGGTGACCTTTTCCTGACTTTCGTGTTTCTGGATTCCAGTCCCACCCGGGGGGCAGGGGGGGAGACAGGTATCCAAAGAATTCCCTTTAGACAGATGCCGCTGAGATTTATTTTTGGCCTGCACAGAGGACAATGAGTTTGGGCTGGCAGGCCACATATTAACAATGAAGGCCAAGGCCACATCTGGAGATGAGAATTGGTGGGCCGCTCCATTTACAGATGTTTGTAACATTGCAGGGTACCTCAGGGTAAAGGGGATATTCAGCGCATGTAGCTTCCGATGGACTTCGGAGAAGGCTTTACGTTGGGCTGCTAGCTCTCTTGAGTAATCCTGGAAGATCATAATCTTAGGATCCTTCCAACGGAGTTGTCCCAGTTCCCTATCCCTTGCCTGAATTGCTTCTTTTTTGGCAAAATTAAAAATTTTAACTATGACTGGGTGAGGCCTTCCCCCTTGAGCTGTCCTGGGTTGTAGCATGCCCATTCCATCGTGATCTTAGTGCCCTGGGGTAATTGCAGAATCTCTGGTAGTGCTTGTTGTAGAAAGGGTAGCACCCTCCCACCCTCACAGCCCTCCAGAAAGTCAATAAGGTGCAAATTATTACGACAACTTCTGTTCTCTAAGTCATCTACTTTATCTTGTAGAGACTGAATTTGGGCCACCTGTTCTCTCATGATAGCAGTATGATTCTGGAGAGCATCTTCCTGCACAGTGGCCTTTTGTTCTACTGCATCGACTCTAAGGTTGAGCTGCTGTATAGAAAAGGCAGAATTATTTGCTGCTAGAGTAAGTGTATAAATGCTAGCCATAATAGTTGCAAACATCATTCTGATAGAAGGTTCTTCTTTCTATTTTAGTGAGTGTGCCATACTGTTTGCCTCGCTGCTGGAGCTGCAGCTCTGTTCACTCTTAATTAGCTCAGTTGTAATCCATTTTGTCTCAGAGTCAGCCAGTTGTTAGAATATACCTTCAGATCACTGAAGATTTGCTTTCCTCCTTAAAATTCCACCAGCAAAGATATCAGTTTAGGGTTCTAGGCTCTTAGGCGAGTGGAGCTGTGGAGTTAAGTCACCATCTTGGTTGAGCGTTAGCCACGCCCCCATCTTTAGAAATATTTAACTGAAATAAAAGTATGTAATTGCTCCTTTTTAGCTCGCTTTGGTGCTTTCTGTTTTTCCTACTCTTTCTGTTTTTTGCCACCTTTTCTTTTTTTCTCTTTTCTTTTGGTCTTGCTTCCTTCCCGCATTGTGTTTTTATTATTTGGCTGATCATCCTTATCCATGCTTCCATTAAAGTTGTATTACCTTTATTATTGCTATCCCCTTTGAGGTCATTTATTTTCTGTATCTCACACCCTCCTGTGGCATTAATGCCCCTCTCTGCTGGCTTGTTTTTCTCTAGTGCTGATCTTACTACATCTGAATAGCTTAATCCCTTTTTGTTCCTTACTGGGGTCCTTGCTATAATGTTTAAATTCACTTAAAACACATTTATTCTCTCTTTTGTGCATATTCTCCTTTATGAATTCTGTTTCTTTGTCCATATTTATGTGGTTTGCGTATATTTTCCTTCTGCTAGTGTTCATTATTATAATATCAAAAAAAGACCCCTGAAATAAATTAGGTGGATATCAGGTCACAGTTATTGCTATTAATCTCAAATTGATACCAAACTCAATAGTCCAGAGATAAAGCATTTTAAATATATATAACTTTAAATAGGTAAGCTAATGGAGCTATTTTGGCAAGTGCATTTAAGGTGATATCAGAAAGAGACTATATTCTGTATATTAGCTATAACAAAAAAAAAAATATGTGTAACCCCCAAATATACACACACATAAACATATATAAATAGCATATACACATAAGTAACACTCTTTGTAGATATTATTTAAAATGACAATTGTCTCTGTAATCTGTCCATTTCAGGCTGACATGTCCCTTTTTATGCTTATAGTAAGAAGTCTATTTTACAGAGGTGTCATGTATCCTCCTGACAGTGCATTGCATTTAAAGTGCATTACATTACTGATATAAAGTGAGCCACTTTACAAGTAGGAAGCAGTGTAGCATAGTGGTTAAGGATACTAAGCTGCGAACCTGGAGACCTGGTTTTGAATTCCCTCAGCCTCACTTGCATACTGTGTGACCCTGAGAAAGTCAATTTACTTCCTTGTGGTCCCAGGTTACACCTGGAAGCACAGTCTGGCTTAGTGTGCCTTTCCTGGTTAAACAATTTTCCCTTTTCCTTATGAGAAAGTATACTTATTGCTTCTTATTTCATATAAGCAGTTCTTATTCTGAGTAGTAACAGTGATAGCTTCAGACAGTTACTGGGTCTCAGTTTCTTCCAGGTTCCAAATTTCCCTTAGATTTCTTTTGATGTCCAGCCCTTGTCTTTTAATGGTTCACCAGTATGCTGTCTCAGTTTCTTCTTTTAAAAGGCAGTCTTGCCACTCTCTTGTTACTGTCTATCTGTTTGAGAGGCAGAGCAAAAAATGAACTATTAGTTAAAATCTAGTTTTAAATTCTGAATGTACTAAAATTCATTACTATAACAAATGACAGAGCTTTGCTACTCTTCACTAAAAACTCAGTACAGGGTGCATAACATCCACTAGTAGTGAGACAAATATCTTGTGCTTAGCCGTCACATCAATTATTGTAGTTCAATTGCACTATATTGGTAAAATAACAACATTAAAAATGGAGCAAAAACAAGGTAGAATCAATTCAGAGTTAGTTAGCAGCTCACATATTATAGCACCATGCAGTATCAGTGAAACCTGTATATGCACTTGCTAATGTGACATTTGATCCTAGAAAGAAGTTATCTGGCTCTATGCCTTTACAGCCAATTTGGTTGTTTTAGAAATAGGTCCCCTTTTAGTTAGGCCATGCTTGCTGGAAAAACTGCTATATGGCTCCTTATCTTGCATGCTGCCAGCTGGGCACAAAGTGGAGTGGATCTTAATTTTAATGTATTAGTTAGATGAGCTGACAGTGGTTTCAAATAACATCAGTAATTATTTTCCAGCCATCAAAATCTCTAGCACGCAGATTCAAGGTTTTTTAACTCAGTTTTTTTCATTTGGAGTTAATGACCACCAGTGCTATTGCTTCCCCAAGTCTAGTGTGATAGTGCGAGACCTGTTAGTGGAGTGCATGCTGTCTTATTGGGATGGATGAGCCAAATAATATGGACCTTGGGAAATAAAAAAGGGGTAAAATCTCTATTTCAATAAAAAAAAAACTATCAAAAATATAAATGAAAGAAGAACAAAATGTAAATATGAGGACAGTCTATTCCTAGGTACTTTCTAAAATTCATGAATAAGTAAAATTAGCCTTTTGAGTCTCTCAGCTCACTGTATTCAGTCAGGAGCTTAAACATAGCCTTTATAAAGCAATTCAAACTAATATATATATATATATATATATATATATATAAATCACACATGCCCCCACAATGCAAAGCATCATGGGCTGCATATGCAAATCACCACAGAATGTTATGCTGGTCCAACTTTAAGCAGATTGCATGGTGCCAAAGGCCTCTCCCACAGTTTGCAAAGGGTGCTAACAGAAGACATGAGACACGTGTTTAGTCCTACCAGGACTCATCAGTATGCCTCATTTGTTTGACACCCCAGTGGAATGGACCAGCTACCCTTAAGGCAGTGTGCCTTGGATATATTGTGGTGAACCCATTAAAATAAAAACTATTTAAAGACAAAAAGAACCTCTGTGCATAAACACTGAGGCAAGGGTTACCCTAAAGGGCATTTGGCTGGGAAGCCAAGTTTCAAGAAAATACAAAATCACACATGCCCCCACAATGCAAAGCATCATGGGGTGCATATGGAAATCACCACAGAATGTTATGCTGGTCCAACTTTAAGCAGAATTGCATGGTGCCAAAGGCCTTTCACACAGTTTGCAAAGGGTGCTAACAGAAGACATAGAACACGTGTTTCATCCTACCAGGACTCATCAGTATGCCTCATCTGTTTGACACCCCTGTGGGAATGTAGCTGGTCCATTCCACTGGGGTGTCAAACAGACGAGGCATACTGATGAGTCCTGTTAGAGGAAACACGGTTTGTCTCTGTTAGCACCCTTGCAAACTGTGTGGAGAGGCCTTGGCACCATGCATTCTGTTTTAAAGTTGGACCACATAACATTCTGTGGTGATTTGCATATGCAGTCTCATGATGTTTGCATTGTGGGGGCATGTGTGATTTTGTATTTTTGAAACTTCTTCCCAGCCAAATGCCCTTTGGGGTGTAACTCCTTTTCCTCTAGTGTTTATTAGAGGTTCTTTTTGTCTTTATATATATATATATATATATATATATATATATATATATATATAAAGAAGTGTAGTACAGAACCAGGTAATATAAATTATTTATCAGCTTTTCTTACTACTAGTCAGAAATAGCCTGATTTATGCTCTCTTTTGATTCCACTCATTCAGTGTTAATAAAAGCATTGATAAATTTGCAAGCAGGCATGGGAGCCAGGCTGCAGGTTTCTGTTTTCAGTTTGTGTATCTTGCCTGTCATGTCCAATCCTAGGCTTCTTGACTCTCAGCTCCCACAGTTCAGTCTCTGTCTCTGCTATCATCTGCACCACTCAACAGTTCCAAAAGGCCAACCCACAAACACCTGATTGTGGCAAGGTGCTTAGGCACGGGCCTCCAAAGCCCAAACAGGCACAATGAACTCCAAATAAGCCAGCACTCTGCAGAAAAGGAAACACTGTTCCATGAATATTGACAATTCAAGTGCTTTTACTGCAGCTTAAGTAAGTTAGTGTCCCCAGTGGACAGACAAATGTCCACACAAGGCCCCAGCACTCCAGGATGAAAAACCCTTTGTCGGGGGGGTGGTGATGCCCTGGTGTCTGTTACAACTTAAGTACCATATACTCATTAATAAAATGAGCCATGCTTTTATAATGAACTCTTTCAGGTTGATTCTTTGAAAAATAATAATATTGTTTACTGATCTTGCACATAAATATTTTATACAAATAAACAAAAAATATGGTACTAACAGCTAGAACCTTATTGGCTTTTTAATAGATATATGTAATTCACTTTTAATTTTACATTGTTATATACTATTATAAAGAAAACCAAATCAAAAGGTAAGCAGATATAGTAAAGACAGAAAAAGAGTTCAGAGATGCAGAGGAAGAGAGTAAAGATCTGGCTTTTCTGTTTTAGCGCATATTTGCAGCCTTAATCTTTTTGAAAAAGTAGCAGATTTTCATGGCTTCAGTGTTTGCACTATATAAATAGGTGGAAAATTCAAGTACTCAAGTCCCAGAGACCTAAAAAATGGAGAAGAGTAAAAAACCAGCATCATAAATCACTGACGTATTGCATTCAATATCGATTATTGTAATTAATTTACTTATTCGTAATTATGCATTCATAGCAATATGGGTGACCATTAGGAAACTTATATATATTCAGTGGGTTGTAACCTTTAAGCAAAATGTAGTAGATCGATTCATCATTCAATGTTTCAGTGCAATAATATATTGAAGTTCCAAACTTATAGCACCTCAGAGATAAAGAGGAATTATTGATTTAGATAGGGTTTACTACCCATGCATTATTTAAACCTCTAGGTTTCACGCTGTTCAGCATGAAAATCTAATAGGATTCTCTTTGTAATAGGAGCTGGCCCCATTTCCACCTTCTCCAACAGCAACACATGTTGTAGGGCCTTAAATTTCATATCAGTGGCCTAGAGTCATGCATGGTGCAAATGTGTACCCACAGGAGTATCTTCTCTTTTGTTTTCTATGGAACTTATGTTGCTGAATCACTTCTTTAAGGGTCAAAACTGTGCAACCAATTTGTAATAGATTACATGTGCACCAAAGTGCCTACATCACAAAGGGTGTATCACATATAATGCATTCCTTAACTTTCACCATAATATTTGGTTCTTTGGATGTGAGAAAATTTTCTGTGGCCGTGTATATTTACAACTAATACAGTGGTGGCATTAAAAAAAAAAAAACAATCTTTAAGTAGCCATGTTCTGGTTTGTTCAGACATTTTTTGGGAGAGTCTGCTGTGAATCAATTTGTCTTTCAAATTGGTAGCCCTGCTGAACGTAACCCATGGTTTAACACCCACAGCACTGGATACTGTCTCATCACTTGTTAGTATTTTCCAGTTCTTGTGAACAATATTTCCTAATTTCCCTGCTATTGCATTATATTCTGTTGTAAATGCAATAGGACCAAATTTATCAGTTTCGTCTAATCGCTTTTGTTTCAAAAAATAGTTCCTGTCTAAACTTAGTACTTTCATTATAAGATTTTCTAGCAGAGTTCTATCATACCCTCTTAATAAAAACCTTTTTTTCTATCTCTACAGCTTGTGCCTAAAAGTCTTCTGTTTTAGTGTGGTTTATCCTTAGTCTAATGAGCTGACTATATGGAATTGAATTTTTTAAGCAAGGGGCTGGGCGCTGTTAGTCTATAAAACAGAGTTTGTTGCAGTCTGCGTTCGATGGCATTTTGTAAAGGTTTTGACCAGGCACTGTGTTTGTCTCAAGTCCAGGAATACTAATGTATTTTTGTTGGTAACAAAAGTGAATTTTAAATTCAAATTATTTTGATTGATCCAGTCAATGAATTCTGGGATCAGGTTCACATTCCTTTCCAGATACATAGACAATTGTTTATGTATCTATACCAAGTGTTGATGTGTTTAAAAATGGGTTAGTGTTTGGTTGTAAATAAACTTTATTTCCACCATCCCATTAGCAATTCGCATGACTGGGGCCACGCTGTCCCCATTGCTGTTCCACATTGCTGTAGGTAACAGTCACCCTCAAATTCAAAAACATGTGTAAGTACAATTCCAGCCCTCTAGAATTAACTCTATGGGAATATCATTATTAAAGGCTGAAATTTCAAGGAAGAATCTGTCTGCCCAAGGTCCATCCTCATGCCTGATGGATGTGTATAATGATTCTACATCCACACTAATCAACACCATGTCATCTTCCCAAATCACACCTTTAACTTCCTGATCATATCAGCACTGTCTTCTAAGTATGTTGGAAAGGTGGCAACACATTTCTGCATAAAGAAGTTTAGGAATTGGCCCAGACCTTCACACATCGATCCATTTCAAGACACAATAGGGTGGCTGGGGGATTATTAATATTCTAATGAATCTTTGGTAATATGTAAAACCAGGCAAGACTGGGTGTTCATTACATAAATATTTAAACTCAGCCTCTGAGATGTCCCTTTCTGTTACACACATGATAATCTGGGTCAATTCTTGTTAAACATATAGCTGTGGGATTAAAAAGCAATTCCTTATAGTTGTTAACATTTTCTAAGAGTAGTTTAACAATGTTGATATATTTATCCCTTTTCATTACAACAATATTCCCCCCTTTATCAGCAGCCTAACTCATGATGTTTTGCAAGTTCATCCAATATACTTTTTCCTTTTTTTGATAGGTTAAAAGTTCTTGGGAATTTGGTAGTGTTTAAAGTATCAGTAATTTCTTTAATCACAGTCCTGTCATACACTAAAATATTAGCATTTAATGTAATGGGGCAAAAGGTAGACTTGCCTTTAATGCTTACTTTTCTTTCAATAGAAATGTCAGCAGTACATGAGTCCACATGGGAATCTGGGGATATGTCATAAGGCACACATCCTCTGCCTCTATTGCCACTCTAAGCTCATCTTCTGACATAGGATCAAGGTTCATGTCACATGTTCCTTCGGGTGCACGATCAGTCCCTCCTGTTTCTTGCAACAAAAAATCTATATCCTCATAGTTCACAACCAATTCTGTTGCTGTGAAAGTGAAATCCTCGGTGTAGCCTATGTTGTTTAAATGTGTGTCTCTGTTCATGAAGAAGAACTTTAGTTGGATTTTGCAAAACAACTTCCTTATATCCAAGGTAATCTGAAATGTATTAATGCTGGGAGTTGTTATAAAGGAGAGTCCCTTCTTTAACACTGTTACTTGATTTTGTGTTAGTGTGATCCCCGAGATATTAACTACTTGTAACTTGGTGGTTTCTTCAAAGATCTTGTGTTTTTTGGAACCCCTCTTTTGCCCCTCCTTGTATGTTTTTGCCTTGTTTTTCTTGAATCAACTTGTGTCTTCTTTCTAAAAAAAACTTGCTCTGTATCCTTGCTTGTGTGTGCTACTTCTTGGTTTTCATAGACACCTGATCAGCGTTATGTCATGTGATGAACTTTGACTACACACTGTGTTACTTTTATTCTTATTCTTAAATCGAACTTTACTTTTTACATCAAATTCTTCCTCTGCTATGTAGTCTCTGTCTAGACCATTTCAATATATGATATGTACCTTGTTATAATCACCTTTGTCCCTTGTGAGTTTTCTGCTTACAGGTGATTATTTCTCTTTCATATTTGTTGATGTTTTCAACAGTGAAGTGTTTAGGCTGCTGTACACTGCCTGCTTCCTACTGTATACTGCCCTCTCCCTATAGGTCAGAACCACACATTTGATTTCCTCTATTTCTGTATTCAGTTCTTCTAACTTTAAAGTTTCATGTTTAATGATCAATCAATCAATTCTTTATTTTTAAAAAGTGCCTTTCCAAAACCAAAGCGCTTTTACAATAAATAGATCAAATACATACAATTAAAACAGTATCATAAAATCAGTCACTAAAATATTCTTAAAAATCTGAGTACGTCAGGCTAAATAGGTAAGTTTTTAATGCTAATTTAAAACTTTAGACGGTCAGGAAATCTTACACTCGATGAGGTAGAGAATTCCACAGGGTCGAGCCATGCAACTAAATGATGAGCTTAGTAAATGCTTTGGAGCATAATTTTGCAGCCAAAGCCATTCATTTTTAAAGGGAAATTCTTCTATAACACTGGCTGGTGCTATATTTACTCTTAAGCCCTGAGGGGTTTGATCCTTATTGAGTACTCTTGAGAGTCATAATGTTAAATGTAATGTCTATATCTTTCTTCAGCAATTCTCAAGTTAAAAAAGCTTCTTTTAATATCACTTGAGTCCTGTTGTTGACTATCAGCTTCAGTCAGCAATAATCATGTTCTCCCAGCATTCTGTAGCTCTGCATCTGAGTTCCCAGTTGAAACCTTCTGGAGTTAATTCCTCTCAGTAGTGCACCTCATCCTGATTTTGCATGTTGTAGACACCGCAGGTGGGCAAAAATCAATACCTTAGAGTTAACCACACACTGTAGTGCTCCTGCTTCAGGAAGGTTTCTGACTACATCATTCCTTGTCCAACTTTCTGTGATACCAAGTAATTATCCGTGCTGAAGGGCCAGTTCCAGTGGTTTGAAATTTGCAAGATGTAACAGTTCCAAAAGGCCAAGCGGTGAACACCTAGTTGTGCAAGGTGCTTAGACATGAGGCTGCAAAGCAAACAGAAAAAATGGTTATTTCAGAAATAGGTCTCCTTTAGGTAGGCCATTCTTGCTGGAAAACTGCTATATGGCTCTTATCTTAGGATCCATGATGTGTGGTCGACAAATTTCCCACCAGATATGACAGTAGAAACGGCAAGTCAACCACATTTTGCAGTTGACTGCTGGTTTCTAGTAGCTGGATGTGTTTTCTTCCCAACCCCCATGTGAGGCTGCACCCGCACCCCTCCCAATTAAAGATTATCAACTCCGAGTCAGAGCAGATTTGAGGGGTTGCAGGACCTCAACAGACAGTGCCTGGTTCCAGCGGGTCTCCTACAGTGGCATGGCACTATAGTCACTATGGGGGACCTCACTGTTGAACTGTCACTGTCGGGTGGGTAAACCCTTATCTTGCATGCTGCCAGCTGGGCACAAGGTGGTTTGGATCTGAATTTTTATTTATTAGTTAGATGAGCTGACAGTTGTTTAAAATAACATCAGGAATTATTTTCCAGCCATCAAAATCTGTAGCCTACAGCTTCAAGGATTTTTTAACTCAGTTTTGTCATTTGGAGTTAATGACCACCAGTGCTATTTCTTCCCCAAGTCTAGTGTGACAGTGAGAGACCTGTTAGTGGAGTGCATGTGTCTTATTAGGATGGATGACTCATAATGTGGAGCCTGGGAAATAAAAAGAGGTAAAAGCTGTATTTCAATAAACAAAAGAAAAAACATATCAAAATATAAATAAACGATGAAAAAATGTAAATATCAGGGCAATCTTTTTCTAGGTACTTTCTAAAATTCATGAATTAGTAAATATGCCTTTGAGTCTCTCCAGATCACACTGCTCAGTCAAGGGCTTAAATGTAGCTTTTTATAAAGCAATTCAAACTATGTCTATAAAGAAGAGTAGTGCAGAGAGTCAGGTATACTAATAAAAGTTATTTATCAGCTTTTCTCACTACTAGTCAGAATAGTCTGATTTGTGCTCTTTTACTCCACTCCTTCAGTGTTAATAGAAGCCTTGATAAATTTGCAAGCAGGTATGGGAGCTAGGCTGCAGTTTTCTGTTTTCAGTTTCCTCTATTTGCCTGTCATGACCAATCCTGGCTTCCTGACTCTCAGCTCCCACAGTTCAGTCTCTGGCTCTGCTACCCTCTGCACCACTCAGCCTCCTCCATCAGCTGGTCAACACCTTCTTCCTCATTCTTCTTTCTCATTTCTTGTCCTTCAAACCACTGTGAACACACAAGCACACATTTCCTTTTCAGTATATACAACAGGCTACAGCAAATTAAATAATGTTCATTCATGAAACTTAGCAATGATAGCTTACTGATTCTTATTTTATAGAACACCTTTAAAATTGCAGCTAAGTGCCATGTCCCAAGTTATGGCATCTCCTCTGGTCCTGTCTAGTAAAATACATGTTATAATTCTATGTAATGTGTCATAAATCCAGTGTCCTTATTGAGATTGTCATATTCAGAGTTACGTTGTTTGCTATATTTCAACTCCCATGCCCTTCTCCATTGTGCATTTGAAGTTGTCTCAGTATTAAGAAAGACACTATAATAGTACACTACCTATAGATAACTTTATAACTGCACAGGAGAGAGAATGACATGGGAATTAAACTATATCAAACAATTTAAATCCAAAAATGACATGCTCAGTTGTGACACTGGAATTTATGACACTGTGGAGACTTCCAACATACAGTACATATTACTTAATGGTACTATACAGTTATGATTACTTATGCACCCTTCCAATTTCCAGTTTATTTTTCTTTGTTTCACCACCCCTGTATTTGTGTATTTCAGTTTACTCGCACCACCATTTCCTGTGTTCATGTCACAAAACCTTCCACATTAAAACTTCAGTGCACCTATTTTGCCTCTCTCATGTGAATATGCTTTCTCTGTCTCCAAAGTCATCCCTTCACAGCTGAAAACCTGTTCCCTCTCTAATGTGTACCCACCCTCCCAATTAACACATCTCATTGTATCTAAACTAACCTGTCATAAACCATTTTGGAACAGTGTTAATCAAGGTGTAAATTCAGCTTCTTCTATTCAGAATACTATTTCAGCAGGTAAAGGGCTGTGTGACCCCCCAAAAGCTTGTACTGCATTATCTTTGTACCAGGCTATATGCTGGTCAAATGAAAGATATCAAACTCTCCAGTGATTCCTCTTCTCATGGGCCTGTAGGCTACAATCAATTTTTTTAACTAAACCTACCAACATTTCACCAAAAGAGTTACATTTTATCTCACCAGGTAATAAAAGTACTGAAATAATCTAGAAAACCAAAAGTAAGGAAAACATAGTCTTTAAAATGGAATGTTTTCTGTATAATGTCAGAGTAATACTAAAACTTGGATAAGTCAAACATTTCCTAGGTACTAGAATACCTTTCGTAGTTGTAGTCTAAGGAACTCAGACTATCCACACTGCAAGCTCATATGTTCACTATTTCAACTTTTAAGTCAAAATGACTCATATAGTATTTAAAGATTTTCAAATGAATGACTCATTTATATCCATTTGTAAAACAAAGTTCCTTCATGGGATTCCAATGTGGTCTTTACTCAAATAATGATGGGTCCCCAATTTTAATCAATGGCTACAGCAGGACAAAGATATTTAACAAACAATGCCAACACTGTTTCTGGTTACAATGAATTCAACAAAAAGGTTCAGTGAGTTGCGCACACTCAGTATAGAGCCTGTATATTTGTTTTTTCATAAGGGTAAAGTTACACTTACTGTAGAACAAATGCACATTTCTCTTATTTTTCTTATGAATTAGTTATTAAGAGTGCCAATTTACTTTTCATAGTCACACTCCAACAAATTAAAGATGGAGTTTGTCCAATCCAACAATGCACTATAGACCAGTAAACTTGTTGAACACTAATCTTAAAATATTGTCAGAAATTATACTGGGGCATTTAATAAAACACATTGATAATACAGGAGGTTTAATGAGTGAAGGGTATGATTTAGACAAAGTCACGCCACCACAGACAATAGTTATATCTTGAGTCATTTTATAGAAAAATACATAAATATAAGAAAGCAAACATTATATGTTGCTTATAAAGATTTCTCCGCTGCTTTCAATATGGTCTCAAAAATCATATTATGGAATTTTATGCTGAAGTGTGAAATAGACCTGGCCATTGTAGGAATTATTGCAGCCCTGTATTCTGAAACCTGGGCTAATGTAAGAACAGGGACACACGGTCAATTGTCAAAATCTGTTGTGCTCAACAGAGGGGTGAGCCAAGGGTGTGTTTTAACCCCAACACTTTTCTGTTTGTACATCGACCAATCATTAAAAGACCTTGAACAATATAGCCAAGATGCTCCTAAAGTTGATAATTGTGCATGTCTGGTGCTTGCTTACATAGATGATATCATTCTCCTTTCCTTAAGAAGAAGAAGTGATTTACAAAATAATTTAGATTTCATTGAAGATAATATACAAAAATTTAAATTGAGAATAAATTATAATAAAACAAAAACTATGATATCTGGAAAAATTTGAACTAAAATTATTGGCATATTTTCTCAAATAAAATAGAAGACATGAATTATTATACATTCCCGGGGCTTACATTTTTTTCAAATGGCAAGTGGACTGAAACACGGTCAAACAACTATGACAACTTTTAGCAAAACAGCAGATGGATTAAGAAAATTAAATTATCAATGTGGAGGACATTCACTGAACCTGCTTCTGATAGCATTAGAAGTTAAACATTTGCTCAAATTATGTACTCATCAGAAATATGTGAAAGTAATCCAGAAAATATGTTAAGTCTAGCAAATAATTTATTAATATCAACTTTAGGTAAAAATCCAACTTGTCCAGCTAAATACCTGAGAGCTAAACTAGGAATAATAAATATTAATGCCATCATGGAATGCAAAAAAATCAGATATTGGTTGCATCTAACAAGGCTTCACCAAAAGCAGCGACCAAAAAAATGTTTAAAAGAAAAGTGGATAAAAAATTGTAATTCAATAAATTGGCTAGGAAAAATATATCAAGAACTAGACAGATATGGCCTGGATACCCTCAGATAATATGTTAATGAAGATATTAAACTTAACCTTCAATACAAAAATACATTAACAGGTGGGATATTAAAATGCGCAAGAGGCAGGCGCAGCGGCTGCAGGCGCCAGAATACACCCTGCGCCAGTGCACCCTCAATGTGATATTCAAGGGTTGAGTACAACGGCAAGTGACAGTGCAAGATGGCTGAATATCGCGGGGATGCCATAGCGCAACAGCGCTGCGCCAGGAGCAAGTCAGCAGGTGCCATCACGTCAACCGGGCTGCGCAATGGAGCAAGTCAGCAAGTGCAAAGAGCACAACATGGGCTGTGCAGGGGACAGAGGTGCATGGCCAAGACACAGGGCAACAGACACAGTGGGAAGCATGTCACAGGAGCAGGACAGACCACTACCAGGGTGCAGGGAAGACAGGAAGGAGGCATGGCAGGTGCATGCCCGCAGGCCCTACCATGTGCACCACAGTGGTGCATAGAGGTGGTGTGGCACCAATGACCACTGGCAATCAGCCATGGGCAACACTGACAGGACAGCACGGGGCACACCACCTGGACCAAGCTGACAACACACATGCCAACAGCACACAACACACAGGCCACACAACCCTAGCAATGTGCACACATACGCCCCAGGGCACACACATCAGCCACTGGGCACAGACCACCAGACACACATCCCAGTCAACCCCTGATGTACCACATGGCCACCATGCTCACCACTGCAGCATGGCTCCATATGCCAGCTGCAAAGCAGACACAGACATGGATGGCTAACAAAATAAATGTGTATTAAAATAAAAAAACATCAACTATTTACAGATGAACAGGGATAGGGAGCAGGGAACAGGAAGACCACAAACAAGATGGTAGGCCGGGGAAGGGAGGCAGAGGGACAGGGAACGTGGCTGGGTTAGGGTCAAGGGAGGAAGGGAGGGGGTTCAGGGGAAGGGAAGGTGATGCAGGCCAATTGGCCCCACGTGCGTCCATGCTCTACTGGTGCCTGGTCCTCTGTCTCCTCTGCGGCCTGCACAGAGCCTGCCTGATGATGTGTGCCACCTGAAGTGTGGCTGTGGTGACCCTAAGAATACACTCCAGGAGCCTGGTGTTCACATCCACCCACTGAATGCCTAGGACAAAGGAGGGACATGGATGAGTGCATGCCCATATGGCGTAGCCATCCACCATGCCCAGGAGATAGCAGTAACATGTGCCCTGTAGAAGGCACACAGCCAGCCACAGCATGTGTGCCCACACAAACCACCACCCCAACCATCCACAGCCATGCACAGCACTGTACACCAACACTACCCATGTGTGGCACACCACAACCATGGCGGCCAGACAACAGGGCTAAGTGAAGGAATAGCAGTGGCATGTCTGTAACATAGGTGCACCCACAGCCCACCCACAGCAGCCACATACACACATGTGAAAGGCACAGCATGGTGCAATGGACCCAGCCGGCGATGCACAGCTGTAATGGCCATGTGCACAGGGCTGTAGATCACCCAACCCCGCACAACAACAATCAATGACAGAGTGCCTACCTGCATGCTGCGGTACAACAGGCACCTTACTGGCAGCACCTTCTACATGGCCTGGTATCCCTTGCCTGCACCACCATTGGGCTGCACACGTCTGGCAGCAGCACCCACCATCCTGGCTCTCACTAATCCTCAGGGCCTAGTAGGGAGACCCCCACTCCAAACCCCCCACCCCAGATTTTCATACTCGAAAGGAAATAAGAAACTCGCCAAACCCTAATAACTCGCCTCCTCCCTCCTCCCCCACCCAAAAACAAGTGTGCCAATCCAATGTTACCATTGATCTGGATGAGTAAAGTACCATCCATTTTAACTGAGTTCCTCCTCCACCAGTAAAAGTTACAGGAAATAATATATGCAAGATATAGGTTGTCAATGTGGGCAACAGGAGTAAGGCCAAGAACTCATTGATGTAGATGACAGCTGCTGTAGTCTACCCCATCTCTTCTGAAACAGGTCCATGCGACCCAGGCGTAGGCTGGCAACCAGATTTTGGAGTTAAGATATGCAGAAAGCTCAACCAGCCACTCAGTGTAGGTCAGGGCCAATTGATCAGTACAGTGCCTCAGGACCAACCTCTTGACCGCCATGGACACCAAAGTCGTATGATACCGCGTTCCACACTATCTATGCTAGCGTATTCGCCCAGAATACAGATCTCCAGGGTAAAAACTTGACAGACCTAAAAGAGGGTCCAAATTATCTTGGATAAGAGACCACAGAGGAGCCACCTTGCTACAAGATCAAAAACATGGAGGGTTCCTTCATCCTGCATACACCTAGAGCAAGTAGGGTGGGAAGCTTTTAAGCTTAAAAGTTTTGTAGGTGTGTAGTACAGATTATTCACGATATAATATTGAGTCAGCCTTAATCTATCCTGTGTGATATCTATGAAGGTCCTTCCAGATACGAGACCAGTTCAGGGCAGACTCAGGCAACAAAGAGGACCAGATATTGGAGCCCCTAACACTATCGGAAATTTATAATTTAGAAGAAGGAGTAGATTAACGAAATAGAGTGTGGTTGAGAAGCGAGAGTTATTATTTGAGAAAAAGGGATAGGGCCACGGCTCGCTAAGGAGATACCAAATTTTCCAGCGATAAGATGCCTTAGTTGGTAAACTTTGAAAATCTTTAACATTGGGAATACCAAATTTTGTGAGTATATGGCTGAGGAGAGAAGGGTTCCATGATCATAAAATGTTCTGGTCTAGCTTCATTAAGTTGTGGAAGCCAGTCAGGGGTGATCAGTGATTTACCTTAACTTGATATTAGGATTAAGGACCACCGGCTGACCCAGATCCGCCCGGTAAGGATATTAGAGAATGCAGACATTGAACAAGGGACTTAAGGGATGTCAGAAGTCAGTAGTGTCAGTAATCCATCTTGCGAAGCTACAGACGGAGAAGTAAAAGTATCGCGAAGTATCCAACTTGGCCCCAGAGAGAAGTGCCCTTCAGCTTGAAGCCAGGTCGGGCATGGAAGGTCAGGGTTCAGAAAGCCATTTCCTAATTTAGAGAGATGAGCTGCCCAGTGATAAAATAGAAGATTAGGGTCGGAGACCACCTTTGTCTTTTGGGGAGAGATAGTTTAGAGTACGAATGTCTAACACCCTTTCCTCACCAGATAAAGTTGGAAAACATTGCTGAAATTGTTGGAAGCGATAGGCAACCAAAGATTTAACAGATTAGGATAAAGACCGGGGAAGGACATTCATTTTAATAATGTTGATCCAGCCCCAGAGAGAGATGGGAAGGGTAGACCATCAGCAAATCCTGCTGGATGAGATTTTGATACTATCCAGATTAAGCTTCTTCAAAAGAGAGGCTCTGTCAAGTGAATCCCTAAATACTTGATCGATTGGGAGCCCATTTCACTGAAGTTAATAAAATCCTGTTTATACGTTTGAACATTTAATGGAAAGATTTCAGATTTGGAAATATTCAATCTATATTGAGAGAGGGCACCAAACTGTCTGATAACATCTAGCGCCGCTTTTAGGGATTCAGCAGGACATTCGAGATACAGGAGTATGTCGTCTGCATAGGCTGAGAGTACCAATTCCTGCTGCTGTAGTAGACAACCTCTAACAAGTGGAGAGGATTTAAGCCTGATAAGAAGGGGTTCTAAGCATAAATTAAATAATAAAGGTGAAAGAGGACATCCCTGCCTGGTGCCGGTGTATAGACGGAAAAGGGAGGAAAAAACTCCATTACAATAAATTTTGGCCGAGAGGGAACTGTAAAAAACCTGAACCCATTTTAGAAATGGTGTCGGAAAGCCCATCGTCGCCATCACAGCCCAAAGAAAGGACCAATCCACTCGGTCGAAGGCTTTCTGTGCGTCTAACGAAACCAAGGCCATAGGGTAAGACACTGTTTGAGCCTGCTGGGAAATGTGAGATAGGGTTCTTAAGTGGTCCGCAGAAGATCTAGCAGACACAAAACCTACTTGTTCAGGACTAATTAAGCCAGACCAAACCTTCTTGATCCTTTCCGCCAGGATCTTAGCAAAGATTTTCATGTCATAATTCTGGAGGGATATAGGTTGGTAATTCACTGGATCCGTGAGAATTTTATCGGGTTTGGGAATTAAGATAATAGTGGCTTCGAGAAGGATGGGATCTATATCGCAAGAGGAAGAAAGATACTCATATAGTTTAAGAAGTATAGGCGCGAGCTCTTTGGAAAAAACCTTATAGAAATTAGCAGGGAATCCATCAGGGCCGGGTGCTTTATCTAAAGTCATAGAGGTAATGGTCCTCTCTATCTCATCAAGAGAAATGGGAGCAGTCAAAATCTCTTGGTGAGATGATGGTAAACGAGGGATATCAGTGTCCTCCAAGTATGCTATGATATTCGAAAGAGGGGCAGAGGATAAAGGCTTACTGTAAAGATCTTTGTAATAGTTCTCGAATATTTGGGCAATACCTCTGGGGGAAGTTTCTATGGAACCGGCTGGAGAATGCAAAGACAGGATTATCCTAGAACCTTCCAACGCCTGTAGGCACAAAGCTAGAAGCTTCCTGGCCTTTTCCCCATGGTCCAGATATTTAGCTTGAGTTCGAACAAGGCAATATTCAGCTTTCTCTTTCAAGAGATCCATGTACTCATTCTTAACTGCCAGGAGAGCCTCTAAGGACGATAACGAAGAGGTTGGAGAGTAAACTGTTTCTAGTTCTCTAATTTTACTCATTAAAGAAAGAGCTTGTGCATGTCGGGCTTCTTCCTTGCAGAAGCTATCTTAATTAGTTCACCCTGAGATAACATTTAGTGAACCCCAAATCATATCAAACCTCGGTAGAATCAAGATTATCTGCAAGAAAGAGAGATCAGGGATCTTATTTTGTGAAACCGTGTAGGATCTTTAAGCAATTGAGTATTAAGCCTCCAAGTAGTATCCCGACAGAAATCGGGTTTGAGGAGATTTTGACCCATACTATTGCATGATCCGAGAGAATAATTGGATCAATGCCAGACTGAAGAAGACCGAAGGAAGGTTTTACTGAACAAGACATAATCCATTCTCGACCTTGATTTGTGGGGCTGAGAGAAAATGAGAAAGCCGAAGAGAGGATTAGAGAGTCTCCAGGGTCACATAACCCTAGCATTAGTAAGAGATCATGAAGAGCCCTTTGTGCAGGTGTAGGGAACAGTTCTCCTGGGGTCTCTGTCCAATATAGCGAATGACATTCAGTCCCCACCCAAAATAAATTGCAGGAGGAGGTGCTAACTTTGTCAGCAAGGCACATGAAAACTCAGGATTCCCCAACAGGCCCATATATGGAACCCAAGACAACAGTGTTCCCATTAAGGGTACCCTTAACCAAGACAAACCTCCTGCCTGGGTCTAACATAACCAGGTCCTTCATAAACAGAACATGTTTTTAATAAGGACAGCTACCCTTTACTGAGGCTAGAGCCTCCGGCCACATAGACTCATGAAAGCCAGATCGAGATAGGCATTTGGTATCTGCTTGGCTAAGTGGGTTTCCTGAAGAAAAGTATATCCACCTGCAGTAACGAGCAGTGGTTAAAAATCTGAGTTCGTTTGACCCGATCCCTGAGCCCGCGCACATTCCAGGACGCTATTTTGACGGCATTTATAGCCATTTTAAATACAAAACCAGAGGGATACAAAACCGGAAACACCCAGAAATAACGAGAAGAAAACGGCACACTGAGACCCCATATACCCAAAACCCAACAGCCTGCCAGGATAGTCCCAGAATAAACAACCAGAGGTTCACAGGAGTTGCTCCAGCAAGAGAAGAGTCATAAATAAATCTAATATGGCAGGCTAGTCCCCTCCCCAAACCCCCTCATCCAAGTGCAGTCCCAAAAACCAACCTCCGCAATTGCCACCAAGAACACTTTAAACCTGCTTCTAGCAGTATAAAATACTTGTTAGTATGTAGTAGTGTACAATATAACCGAACAATCCCCTCCTCCCCAACTACTCCCAACCCTCCTCCATCCCCCAAAAATTAATCCCCAGGTTCCCTAAACAACTATACAATCTGGCCCCCACATGGAAGAACAACAACCATAACATGTAACAATCCAGACTTCAGGAGCCAGTCCTTAGCACTAATCCAGAACCAGCTCTTTATGTAGGGTTCAAATGAGGAAGGAGACTTAATACTAAACCCAATGATTAATACCTCCATCTGATCCGGCTTAGACAGAGCAGTAAATGCCTACAGGCAGGGCTGGATTGGCTATCCCCTATTACCGGCTCATGATTCAGCTACTGCAGGTAGCTGGGGCCTTCAACCATTCCCTCTCATCCCCACCAACTGTCGCCAATTCAAACGTGTGTCACCAATAAATTAGCATCAGTCCATACCCAGACCGGTAATTTAACCTCAAAAATAATGGGTGAGAGCCCAAGTCCAGAAAAGCAACAAGGGTTGAGACCCAAAAGGGAGACAGAACCAACCTCACCCCGAAGCAGGGATACTCATGACTGCTTGAGACCGAGGATCCAGGCTTTAAAGCCAGAGCTAGGTAGGATAAGCGACCTCTTGTTTCAGGGCACGCCAAATACTAACTGGACCTCACGCCCGGTCCCATTCAACGTAGTCCCACTGGAAACCCAAACTCGACACATAGTTCTGGAAGGAGTTAAAATCTCCGAAGAAGCGGCGAGATCGGTATCAACCCCACAACATGGAAATTGACGCCCAGGCCGAACAGCCTGATCCACATAGGTAAGAGGCCATCCAGATTTCAATCGAGAGGTGGAAGTAAACAGGATAACAAGATATAGACAGCGGCTACATACAAAACAAAAAGTAAATTAGGAAAAATACAAGGGAGCATTTAAGGTCCACAAAACCATCAGTTCAATATACACAACACGTGTAGCAGTTCCAAAACTTTCAGCGTTCATCGTAAATAATTCAGGAAGCTTGGAGGCAAGATCCTTCTGAGCAGCTTCTGGGGATTCAAAGCTGAAGCTGATACCATTGATGGTAACCTTAAGAGTGGCAGGGTAGATCATCCTGAAAGGGATCGAGGCAGCTATCAGTTTCTGCACAATTGGATGAAAGGCAGCTCTTTTTAACCTCATCTCCTTGGGTAAATCTTGAGTTATGCGGATTCTGGCTTGTTCCCACTTAATCTCCTGCAGCTCTCTGGTTTTGTTAAATATATGCTGTCTCTTGATGTAGCTTAAGAATTTGATGATTATGGGATGTGGGGGGGAATTAGGTGGTGGTCGGGGTCTCAGTGAATGGTGTGCTCATTCCATGTGGTAACTAGGATTGATTGGCGAAGGGCCGACTATCTTAACAAAGAAGCGTTGCAGAAAGGCCATCAGATCTGGACCTTCTTCCAGCTCCGGGAGGCCTAAAACCAACAGGTTGTTTCTCCGATTGCAGCCTTCTAAATCTTCTGTCTTCAATTGAGTCGCCGCACCTGTTGGGCCAACCCGACATCGCTGTCTCCGTCTTTTCTTTCCATTGCTCCAACGAGAAACTTTGCTTCAGAATCCGATACTCTGACCGTGAGAGAGGCGAGGTCTCCCGCATTGCCTTCAACTCGGCCGTAATCTCTTGGAGCATGCTTCTCATCGGGGTAAATTCCTGCAAAACTTTTTCTTCTGTAAGTAGACTTGAGGAAGAGTTTCTCCCAGCTTTCTCTGGATCCTGTAGCCGTTTGGATCCGCAGTTTTTGGTTGCTTACTGGGAGAGACAGGCAGCGTGTGTTTGGCCGTGGCCTGGATCCTATCCACCTCCATCCTTTCAAAAGTTGATCTTCCAGCGAGAAAACCAATCCGGAGGGTTAGTAGATGAATTTAAGGTACTTTAAACGACGATCTGTTTAGATGGTGACCAAGAAGATAGTAAGAGGTGACAGTTGGGAATGTAGAGGAGAGAGCACTAAGCCCCTACCGCCATTTAGCAAGCTGCCATCATGTGACCCCTTCGCGATGCCCTCTTTGACACACACCTGGACCAGGTGCCCCTCCTGATTGGCTCAACAGGCACCCCGTAGGCCAGGGCAGCTGGATGGGAGGGAGTGGCCAGGACTGTGAACTAGCAGGACAGCCATCAGAGGTCAGCACAGGAGTGCAAAAAGAAGGTGGGCATGGACCAGAGGAGGATTAAAGATAAGGTGGCTGCCATCTGGGCCGCACATGCCACCAAGGGTGATGGACAGCCTGAAGTGCCACAACTGACACTGCAGGAGGAGCTGGTGGTGGCATCCATGTGGTGCAGCACTGTCAAGGGTGTTTCTGGCAGTGGATTCCAGATGGGAAGCAGCCCATCACTGCATGGTAGGTACAGCGGTGCATGGGGAAGGGGGGCAGGGGTGCTGGGGGGCAGGGGTGTGTGGCAGCGGCACTGATGTGTTTGTATTCCTTTTTAGATCCAGAGCACCTGCATGCAGCAGCAGGGGTGGGGGTGACCACCATGGGGGCAGTCCTGGACCTGGAGGACTGTCCATCCACCTCCACTGGTGTACGGGGTCTGGACCACTGCCAGCCCATCGCCACTGTCCAACTGGATGCCTGTGGTGTGGTTGCGGACAAGTCCCTGTCAGTGTTCCAGCAGGATGTCAGCCATGGCGCCAGTATGCTGAGACACAGGTTGGGGTGGGGTCAGGACCGATGATGGCGTGACTGTTATCCTGGACAGTGGTGAGGCCAATTGGGAGGCACCGCACCAAGCACCCATCATAGGCGGCGCAGATGATGATGCCACGCGTGGCATTGCCCACCCACTGGCTGCAACATCCGGTGAGGTGGTGGGTGACATCAGTGTGGCAGTCCATATTGTGTGGCGGTGGTGGTGGTGCAGCTGCACCGGTGCCATTGTGAACACAGCAGCTGGAGGGCCTGCAGCAGCAGCAGAACGAGGTCGAGTGGGGGGCTAGTGCAGTGGCTGCTGCCATTGCACCACAGACTGTACAGGCCCAAGGGGGCCCTACTGTGCAGCCCCCACCTGTGTGGGGGGCCAAGCTGTGGGGTCACACAACTCCCACGGGTTGGTGCAATGCCCATGCCCCACAGAGTGCCAACCTACTGACCGAGCACACGCAACTGCTCCGGGCATCCATGGAGCAACAGATGCTGGTCATGGCAGGGGTGCATGCACTCCGCACAGAGCTGAGCCAGTCCACAGGAAGGCATGACCGGGACTATGAGCAGCTCCTGGCCGAGGCCACATGCATGCGGGAGGACACCACTGCAGCCCTGGATCGGCTTACCGCTGTGGTCACAGCCAGCCTAGCACCAATGGCCACCCTGGTGCATGGCTGTCTGCAGCAGTCACCGTGGAGTGCATTCTCCACCTCGGTCCCGGCATTGTGCGACCCCATCACTGTGATGCGAGACCCACTGTGGCATTCAGGCACAGCTGGGCGGGCCTGTTTGGGGGCCTGCAGACACCTGTGAGGGACTGGTCACATTCCCATGGTGACAGTCCTGGGGAATGTCTGAGATGCCCCTGTGGCCATCGCACTTCAATATATATATATATATATATATATATATATATATATATATAAAAATGTAGTACAGAACAGGTAATATAAATTATTTATCAGCTTTTCTTACTACTAGTCAGAAATAGCCTGATTTATGCTCTCTTTTGATTCCACTCATTCAGTGTTAATAAAAGCATTGATAAATTTGCAAGCAGGCATGGGAGCCAGGCTGCAGGTTTCTGTTTTCAGTTTGTGTATCTGCCTGTCATGTCCAATCCTAGCTTCTTGACTCTCAGCTCCCACAGTTCAGTCTCTGTCTCTGCTATCATCTGCACCACTCAACAGTTCCAAAAGGCCAACCCACAAACACCTGATTGTGGCAAGGTGTAGGCACGGGCCTCCAAAGCCCAAACAGGCACAATGAACTCCAAATAACCAGCACTCTGCAGAAAAGGAAACACTGTTCCATGAATATTGACAATTCAAGTGCTTTACTGCAGCTTAAGTAAGTTAGTGTCCCCAGTGGACAGACAAATGTCACACAAGGCCCCAGCACTCCAGGATGAAAACCCTTTGTCGGGGGGGTGGTGATGCCCTGGTGTCTGTTACAACTTAAGTACCATATACTCATTAATAAAAATGAGCCATGCTTTTTATAATGAACTCTTTCAGGTTGATTCTTTGAAAAAATAATAATATTGTTTACTGATCTTGCACATAAATATTTTATACAAATAAACAAAAAAATATGGTACTAACAGCTAGAACCTTATTGGCTTTTTAATAGATATATGTAATTCACTTTTAATTTTACATTGTTATATACTATTATAAAGAAAACCAAATCAAAAGGTAAGCAGATATAGTAAAGACAGAAAAAGAGTTCAGAGATGCAGAGGAAGAGAGTAAAGATCTGGCTTTTCTGTTTTAGCGCATATTTGCAGCCTTAATCTTTTGAAAAAGTAGCAGATTTTCATGGCTTCAGTGTTTGCACATATAAATAGGTGGAAAATTCAAGTACTCAAGTCCCAGAGACCTAAAAAATGGAGAAGAGTAAAAACCAGCATCATAAATCACTGATATTGCATTCAATATCGATTATTGTAATTAATTTACTTATTAGTAATTATGCATTCATAGCAATATGGGTGACCATTAGGAAACTTACATATATTCAGTGGGTTGTAACCTTTTAAGCAAAAATGTACGTAGATCGATTCATCATTCAATGTTTCAGTGCAATAATATATTGAAGTTCCAAACTTATAGCACCTCAGAGATAAAGAGGAATTATTGATTTAGATAGGGTTTACTACCCCATGCATTATTTAAACCTCTAGGTTTCACGCTGTTCAGCATGAAAATCTAATAGGATTCTCTTTGTAATAGGGAGCTGGCCCCATTTCCACCTTTCTCCAACAGCAACACATGTTGTAGGGCCTTAAATTTCATATCAGTGGCCCTAGAGTCATGCATGGTGCAAAATGTGTACCCACAGGAGTATCTTCTCTTTTGTTTTCTATGGAACTTACATGTTGCTGAATTCACTTCTTTAAGGGTCAAACTGTGCAACCAATTTGTAATAGATTACATGTGCACCAAAGTGCCTACATCACAAAGGGTGTATCACATATAATGCATTCCTTAACTTTCACCATAATATTTGGTTCTTTTGGATGTGAGAAAATTTTCTGTGGCCGTGCATATTTACAACTAATACAGTGGTGGCATTAAAAAAAAAAAAAAACAATCTTTAAGTAGCCATGTTCTGGTTTGTTCAGACATTTTTTGGGAGAGTCTGCTGTGAATCAATTTGTCTTTCAAATTGGTAGCCCTGCTGAACGTAACCCATGGTTTAACACCCACAGCACTGGATACTGTCTCATCACTTGTTAGTATTTTCCAGTTCTTGTGAACAATATTTCCTAATTTCCCTGCTATTGCATTATATTCTGTTGTAAATGCAATAGGACCAAATTTATCAGTTTAGTCTATTAATCTTTTGTTTCAAAAAATAGTTCCTGTCTAAACTTAGTACTTTCATTATAAGATTTTCTAGCAGAGTTCTATCATACCCTCTTAATAAAAAACTTTTTCTATCTCTACAGCTTGTGCCTAAAAGTCTTCTGTTTTAGTGTGGTTTTATCCTTAGTCTAATGAGCTGACTATATGGAATTGAATTTTTAAGCAAGGGGCTGAGCTGTTAGTCTATAAAACAGAGTTTGTTGCAGTCTGCGTTCGATGGCATTTTGTAAAAGGTTTTTGACCAGGCACTGTGTTTGTCTCCAAGTCCAGGAATACTAATGTATTTTTGTTGGTAACAAAAGTGAATTTTAAATTCAAATTATTTTGATTGATCCAGTCAATGAATTCTGGGATCAGGTTCACATTCCTTTTCCAGATACATAGACAATTGTTTATGTATCTATACCAAGTGTTGATGTGTTTAAAAAATGGGTTAGTGTTTGGTTGTAAATAAACTTTATTTCCCACCATCCCATTAGCAAATTCGCATGACTGGGGGCCACGCTGTCCCCCATTGCTGTTCCACATTGCTGTAGGTAACAGTCACCCTCAAATTCAAAAACATGTGTAAGTACGAATTCCAGCCCCTCTAGAATTAACTCTATGGGAATATCATTATTAAAGGCTGAAATTTCAAGGAAGAATCTGTCTGCCCAAGGTCCATCCTCATGCCTGATGGATGTGTATAATGATTCTACATCCACACTAATCAACACCATGTCATCTTCCCAAATCACACCTTTTAACTTCCTGATCATATCAGCACTGTCTTCTAAGTATGTTGGAAAGGTGGCAACACATTTCTGCATAAAGAAGTTTAGGAATTGGCCCAGACCTTCACACATCGATCCATTTCAAGACACAATAGGGTGGCTGGGGGGATTATTAATATTCTAATGAATCTTTGGTAATATGTAAAAACCAGGCAAGACTGGGTGTTCATTACATAAATATTTAAACTCAGCCTCTGAGATGTCCCTTTCTGTTACACCGCACATGATAATCTGGGTCAATTCCTTGTTAAACATAGCTGTGGGATTAAAAAGCAATTCCTTATAGTTGTTAACATTTTCTAAGAGTAGTTTAACAATGTTGATATATTTATCCCTTTTCATTACAACAATATTCCCCCCTTTATCAGCAGCCTAACTCATGATGTTTTGCAAGTTCATCCAATATACTTTTTCTTTTTGATAGGTTAAAAGTTCTTGGGAATTTGGTAGTGTTTAAAGTATCAGTAATTTCTTTAATCACAGTCCTGTCATACACTAAAATATTAGCATTTAATGTAATGGGGCAAAAGGTAGACTTGCCTTTAATGCTTACTTTTCTTTCAATAGAAATGTCAGCAGTACATGAGTCCACATGGGAATCTGGGGGATATGTCATAAAAACCACATCCTCTGCCTCTATTGCCACTCTAAGCTCATCTTCTGACATAGGATCAAGGTTCATGTCACATGTTCCTTCGGGTGCACGATCAGTCCCTCCTGTTTCTTGCAACAAAAAATCTATATCCTCATAGTTCACAACCAATTCTGTTGCTGTGAAAGTGAAATCTCGGTGTAGCCCATGTTGTTTAAATGTGTGTCTCTGTTCATGAAGAAGAACTTTAGTTGGATTTTGCAAAACAACTTCCTTATATCCAAGGTAATCTGAAATGTATTAATGCTGGGAGTTGTTATAAAGGAGAGTCCCTTCTTTAACACTGTTACTTGATTTTGTGTTAGTGTGATCCCCGAGATATTAACTACTTGTAACTTGGTGGTTTCTTCAAAGATCTTGTGTTTTTTGGAACCCCTCTTTTGCCCCTCCTTGTATGTTTTTGCCTTGTTTTTCTTGAATCAACTTGTGTCTTCTTTCTAAAAAAAAACTTGCTCTGTATCCTTGCTTGTGTGTGCTACTTCTTGGTTTTCGATAGACACCTGATCAGCGCTTATGTCATGTGATGAACTTTGACTACACACTGTGTTACTTTTATTCTTATTCTTAAATCGAACTTTACTTTTACATCAAATTCTTCCTCTGCTATGTAGTCTCTGTCTAGACCATTTCAATATATGATATGTACCTTGTTATAATCACCTTTGTCCCTTGTGAGTTTTTTCTGCTTACAGGTGATTATTTCTCTTTCATATTTGTTGATGTTTTTCAACAGTGAAGTGTTTAGGCTGCTGTACACTGCCTGCTTCCTACTGTATACTGCCCTCTCCCTATAGGTCAGAACCACACATTTGATTTCTCTATTTCTGTATTCAGTTCTTCTAACTTTAAAGTTTCATGTTTAATGATCAATCAATCAATTCTTTTTTTAAAAAGTGCCTTTCCAAAACCAAAGCGCTTTTACAATAAATAGATCAAATACATA